>JAGMVL010001940.1:1348152-2696305 GCA_019202695.1 Populus x sibirica | reverse complement strand
ACACTTATTTACCATACCCTCTGACAACGACCCAGATCCACAATGAGTCACGAAGCATCCCACAGAAGGGTGCCTCAAGATCAGCTGTTGCTGGACCCAACCCGTATAAACAAATCCTCTTCCCTTAACTCTCTCCTCAAACCCTTCCGGCAAGGCTGACTCGATTGTTTCAGATCCAATAGGTGGTTTGAGGACAGCGAAAAAGGGCAAGCTTGTAAGCTCAAGACCTAAAACCAGCTCTTGAAACTGATCTTTCTTAAGAATACATTCACTCCCGAAGGCACAGAATACTAAAGTTTCAGCTTTAAAGGTATCCAACATTTTGGCAATCTTTTCTTCTAAGACTGAGTTTGGTGGTTCTGGCACGATAGGACCTGCCAGAATCACAGGCTTGCCAAATTGGTCCTCGATATAATCAGAATAAGGCCCTTCCATCTGTCTACAAGTTTTGAAGGCCATAGCGTCACATTGACTTAAAGCATATAAATTGCGTTCCTGAAATGAAATGTTGCTTCCATATTGTTGTACAGTAACAGCGCATATTCCTCGAGCTTCATGGGCACGCAGCTTAATTGATGACGGGGGGAAACTCGGCGGAGGCTGCATCAAATCAGCTGCTGTCAAGCTCTCAAGTTTTCTCTCAGGACTTAACAGATAACCAATGGTAGCTGGGCTAATGGTACAGAAATGCACAGATTTAATACCATGCTTGCGTGACAACTCCGGCAACCAATGAGTAAAATCAAAGAAGATGAAGTGAGGATTAAGGATGCGAAGGTGGTCCTCGATGGCATGTTCTGTGAGATCCATCGCAGTCATTAAAAGAGGATGCAAAGGGAAGGGAACATCAGTAGTTGTCTCGGTGCCTGTAGGGAGGCCATCAACATGAGGGACAGTGATAGGAATGAAGGTTATGAGATCAGGATGATGATTGAAAGGCTCAAACTTGGATTGAGTTTTTTTTGGCAAGAAGAAAGAGACTCTGTGGCCTCTCTCTGCAAGCTTGTTTGAGAAATGGGCAAATGCAGTAAGGTGACCTAGGGCAAACCATGGATACATGGCTATGTGAAGGGCTTTGCTGCTCCGAGCTGCTATGTTGGAGCTCATTTTAGATTGCAAAGCCTTACAATTGGCTGGCCATTTTTATAAGTAGACGACTTCTAAACCTTCGCGCTAATTATGGATGCCTTTTCTGTTTTCTCCGAGGTTTTACTTTTAAATGAGCACAGCATATGTATTACTCAAACTGATCTATTTTAAACAGCTTTATCACGTGCTCGGTAACCGATTACTAGACAGCGTGTGTCTGGCTTCAAAGTTCGGTAGCTTTTTTAATATATATATATATATATATACACACACTACCGAACTTTCAAGCCTATATATATATATACACTTTTATTGGATAACTCTAAAAAAAGCTTGTCGGTACCATTTTTTAGGGGTATCCAAATAAAAGTGTATATATTTATATATACACTTTTATATATATATATATATATATATCCAATAAAGGTACAAGGATAAGACCTGACCTATCGGTTATAATTAATGAACAAAAAAACAATAGGTATAAGCATGAACGTCATAAAAACAATTGATTTTTAATAAGTTTTTAAAAAAATTTCATAAAAAACCAAGAATAAAAACAAACTTTCTTACATAAGTTTTATTTTTTTAATAATCAACCCATCTCCAATTAATTAAAACTTATATATAAAATAAATAATCATATTTATACTAGGTAAAATATATATGATTATGAAAGGTTAATAAATTTAATTTTGTATTGTAATCTCTACATTAATAATTATATATTACCCTACGTATATAAATAAAAAAGCTTTGGATAACTAATTTGTTAAGTTATCTATTATTTTGAACTGTGTCTTCAGCCTACTTTTGTTTCGAAAAGCTGCAACTATACATATCATACTTCCATTGAGCAATACTCATCGAACCGGTCTCACCAACGCAAAATAGGCATCCGAATTAACACACCAACAGCTCTAGTAAAATTGCATCATTTGAAAAGTGGATCTTAGGCCAGGTTCCATCAAACCTGCTCAGAAAATGCCAGGATCTAACCACCAAATAACTCCCAAAAAGACAAAAAGAAAAAGAAAAAGAAAAGGACAAATGTTAAAGAACACTAACCGGGGGATAAATTCCATCCACCATAAAACTCCTTTGCCAGGGGATTGGCTGCCCATTGATTCACACCAACCCCACTTGTAGGTTTGAAACCATTGATTTTTCCATCAGCTGACAGAACCACCGAAATTTCAACCACAAATAGTTGTCAGCGGTGCCCATTACCTGCATGCCATCACATGGCATACACCCATCCTACTGTATTGAATTTAATGCCATTAATTGGAGCCCAAGGACTCAGAATAATAAATACATTTCTTTTCATTTTATTGTAAGATTGAAGGAAGATAAGTGACCTAATCCACTCACTCATCATCCCCGAAAGACAATGTCATAATGTCCAATGATAAATGAGGAAAGACCGGCATACGCTATGGACTCTGGTTCTTGGAATGACAAATCCGAACCAGATGCCTATCCTCGTACTTGATTCAATGTAGCTGATTTACATTAGAAAGCACTACCAGATAAACCTGAACTGGGAAGATGAAGCATGGATGATGGAACAAATTGGATTACCTGATAACAAGCAATATCCAGTGCAGATGATTTTAGATCTGCGTCAATCTTCTCTGCGGGGGTAGAAACTGTTGAATTTCTTCTGAATTATTCTTTTAAATTTTTTTTTTCAAAATAAAAAAATAAAATAAAGGATGGCAACGTGGAGAAAGCAAGCCGGGAAATTAAGCAGCAATTTTGGAGGAAATTTTAAGGCACCCTATTATGCCCAAAATGGAGAAAAATACAAATTTAAGGTCAAATTGAATAATTATTTGACGAATTTGCATAAAAATTAAGTCCAAGGACATAATTAAATTTTTAATAGGCCAATTTGATTTAATCATGGGCCAAATTAAATTTTAATTATGTTTAAGAATTAATTTGGGTTCATTTAAAGGATTTAATTAAGTGCAAGGACTTAATTATACTTTAAATATGTCAAATTAATTTTATTTGGGATTTAATTGGTAAAAATTTAAGTTTGGGAGCCTAATTTGGGCTTAATTGAGAAGATTGAAATTTTAAGAGATCAAATTTAATTTTTACCAAGTTAATTGATTGAAATCAGAGACCAAATTGCAATAAAATTAAAGTTTTGTGGTCAATTATGGGTTAAATTGACAAAATTCGCAACCAAGGACCAATCTGTAAAAGGCGCTGGATTATAGGGGCTTAATTGACAACAAAAATCGAGGGTGAAATTGAAGAAATTAAAAGTTTAATGGTCAATTAGGGGTGCAGTTAAATCAAATTTATAGAGGGAGGACTGAAATGAACTTTGGCCAAAAACAGAATTTTGGTACTGTTCATCTTCTTCTTTAAATATCTGAAATGACAACTCAGGAAGGCTACTTTAAAGGTGCATTTAATGCATCTAACGTCCATAAAAATTGACAAATCTTACATGTAAATGATCCTCTCGCAATTTCTCTACAACCCCATATGGCCCGATCGAGCCGAATGACAACCCATCGACGCCTACGCCGGTCTAAAGAGGCCAACTCGCCAGCCTTTTCCTCCCAAATTTGACAACTCGAGGATGCCTACTTTGAGCCCACGATTGGGATCCTTCCCAACTGAATCAAGGGCTAAAATTTTTCCCCAGTGTAGACAAGATTGCCCTCTTCCACCTTCTATAAATAGAGGTGGATTTCATGGCTTGAGGGAGAAGAACATCGGGTCCAAAGTCGGCCAAAAAAACCAGCCTCTCTACCCTGTTTCTACAGTTTTTTCTCTCCCTCTCTCTCCCCGCTATTCCAGCCACCACCAGCTTCTTCACCACCACCTCCCCACCACAGGAAGCCAACCCAACTACCAAGAGCCACCGTTGGTTTCTCTCTCCTCTCTGCAGCCCCTCTCGTTTTCTTCTTCTTCTTTTGCTTCCTCTGCCACCGGCCGCTAACTCTTCCACCGTTTCTCGCAACAATGCCGCACGAACTATCAGCTCAACCTCCTGATCATCGTCATGACCACAGACCCCGGTAGCCTTCTCCTCCGCCCGTCTCCAACTTCTGCAACTATTTGGTTGCATGCAGAGCGTGAATAGTAATTGTTCACGTTATGCAACTAATTAACTTAAATGGTGGGCCGGACCTGATTTGGGCCCACCCATATGTATGGGCCGGGTCCGGCCCACCCTAAAAAAGAAGAGGAAAGATTACATTGGGCCGATCTCGGCCCAACCATATTTGGGCCGGGACCGGCCCATCCTTTTTTGGGCTGAGTTCGACCCATATATTTTGTAATATAATAATAATAATAATATTATTATTATTATTATTATTATTATTATATTAAAAAAAACAAAAAATCCAAAAAATTTCAAAAAAATCATTTCAAAAAAATTGTGATTTTCTCAAATATGTTTCTACTACTTTTGCATAATATCGGGTTGTATATTTACACTGTAAAATATAAATCCGGTATTAAAATACCCGGTTTTCTCTGAAATATTTCAAAAAAAAACTTTTAAATTAATTTTCCTTTTAAAAAAATATTATTTCATGCATACGGCCAAATTCTAAAAATTTTCCAAGCATATGTTCATAAAAACAAAAATTGCATCGTTTTCACGTTTTAAAATGCAAAATGGATATCATAACTAGTTTATAATTATCTATTAGAATTTGGCCAAAATATCAAAAACCTTTTCCTAACCTTTTTTCTAGGGTTCAAATGTAAACTTTAATATCTGTGGGGTGTAAAATTACACGATAAAGTACACCTTCAGGTATTAAAGATACAAGGAGTAAATAAATGCGATGCTAAAATTCAGACTTTAGAACGGTTAAGATTTAACCCGATAAGGTAGAAACTTTCTCATGAATAGAGATCTACCTTGAATCTCAGAAAAGACCAACAAATAGAAACCTGACTTGGAAAAAAACAATCAAACAACAATGCAGTTTACCTTAGGTAGGGTGCACTGGGGGTGATGCGTCTTCCCCTTGCACAACCAGTCCCTTACCAAGACTCTTGCAGACCATAGGTTCCTAGTGACTATAATACTAGGTGATGACTCCTAAACATTAATCATAATTTTATGATTAAATCCAAAAACTCTTCCCAACACACCACACCTCACGCAGGAGGCACGATAAAAAGCCTTTGTTGTCACCAGACGAACGTCGCGGCGCGCGACCCCCGCAACGAATCACCTGCATCAGTGACTTTGAAGTAACTTGGTGCAACTCCCACTTCATTAACCCTTACGCAATCCAAAACTCATAATTTCTAAGCATCATTTGATCATACTTTAAGCTAATTTCTTTTATTAATCTTTTATTGTAATCTTTCAATTTCTTAAGAGTTACATAATCTCTAAAAACTTGAATTGTTACGTTATATCTTTTGTTGAGTATTTTTATTATTATTATTATTCATTAGTAAGTTGTGTGTTTGTATTTTGTTTTAGTGAAATCAAAATTTGAAGTGTAAATGACACTTAAAACCACTTGAAATTTGGTGAGAGCTTTAGGAAAAGCTTGAAAGCATGGTTGTTAAAATCATGATTTAACTTGTAAAATTATATAATTTTACAAGTCCACATGTTTTTTATGCAAAATCGCTTTAAAAACTCAAAAACTAATAAAATCAAACTATAATTGTTATAACTCGGTAAAATTGGTAAACTAATGATTTTAACAAAGGTTTTACATTTTCATTAAAACTATAATGATGTCCCATTTCATTACAAAAGATGAGTGTGTTTCACAGAAAAACTTCAATCTTCTTTTTATTTTCAAATCTCATCTTCTATACATATTAAAAAAGAAAAGAAAAGAAAATACTCCCGCTCTCTCCAAGCAAAAAATATCTCTGTCTTAAAACACACATAAACTTACACTCTCTTCCAATCTCCCGTAAGCTATAAAAAAACAAACTAAACACACACCATCGTAGCCTATTAATCAAGATAGTTAAGAGAAGGAAGAAGAAAAGGCAAAAATAAGAGAAAGAAGATTCGATTACAAGTAAAGAGACAAAGGTCTAAGATTTCAACCCATTTGATCTCCTATATTTGGTGATGGTGCACTACACCGCTACCACTAGTAGAAAGAGGAAAGGTTGGTGTATCATGCGGTGGTTTTCAAATGCCTCTAAACCTCACCAGCATGTGGGAAAAAATGCTACCAGTCATGATGGTTCTCTTGTTCATGAAGTAGACATATTGCCACTGTCACTGTTGGCTTTCATCTGCTCTGGTGACCTTCTACTCCATCATCGAATGTTGATTCATTTTTAAAATCCTTAATTTTCTCTTTAAATAATATTCATATATTCATTCAGGATAATTTTAAAAATTAACTCAATCAAGTCCTTGATTTTTCTAGGTGTAGAAATATAATCCATGTATTAATTATAATCTAGTCCTTAATTTTTAAAATATATTTTAATCAAGTAATACTTAATTAAATCATCTCAATTTAATTTTGACTAATGATTCTTAATGTGTATAACTCATTAAGTTTCTAATATGTTGGCCCAAATATAAATTATAATTATAATTAAATAGAATTAAATAAATTAAACAATTTAATTTATTATTAATTTAAAAATTGATTAATTTATATTTGAATATCAGATGCATTGTCTAGTAACATGTCATGATCTCCAAAATATTATAAAAGTCATTAGTGATTTGACTTAACTTTTTAGTGACTGATTTCTCAGTGTAATTAATATCTTTTCATTAGTAATATTCTAATTTAACATTAAAGCATGGAGTATGTTTGTCATGCTAAATCATATTTATTCTCTACGTAATAGTCATTGATTGTTTGAATAAGATTTGAAACTTTTTTCAAATCTCATTTCACCTTAACCAAAGATTTCTCAGTCAATACTATTTGAGAATAGATGAAATATTTTTCTTAATTCACTTAAGGTGATGAATCCTCTTTTTATTACTCAAGTACCTTCATATAGTTCATGTTATACCCAATATATGCCCTTTTGTTACCTCAATTAAGATAACATGTAACAGGATCAAAGCATAACATTTTTTATATAAGATGACTTGGAAATCTCAAGTCTAAGGATTACTTACATGACTGTCATGTGAGTCTTTCTATAGATATATGTGATCTTTCCATATGAAATTCTCATGCATGTTAGTTTAGTGTACATGTCTTATGATAAACATCTATGTATTAGTTCTAGGTATCCTTTATACCTCAACTTATGAGAACAATTGCTTCCTTTCATAAATAAAAAACATATAATATGTATAAGTTTTTATAGTTCTAATGAATGTCTAGTATTTAAGAGAGTATCAATTATGAACATTTTAAAAACAATGTTTTGATGCAATAGAAATGTCATAATTATAGCAATTTTATAATTTTATTTGCAAAGCATTTTTGTTCCATGAATTTTATCTTTATTCTAGATTAATTAATCTAATATTATACACTACTAGAAAATTGATAAATACAAACAGAAATACTAAAGGAATATTTCTGTTGGTATATTTCTGACGGATATATTTCCTCAGTATATATCAAAAAAATTATATTAAAAAAATTAAAACAAAATAAAATAAACAATGACGTGTCATTGCAAATCCTTTTATCCTGGATTTTGCCTTCAAGTTGAATAACCAATGTCACAAAAGTTGCTATTAAATAAACAAATTATTTTATAGGGAAAGCAAAAGGAGAATCAAAATCACCATATTTCTCATTAGCACTGTCATTGGTTACAACATGAGCATGGGGTCTGCCGAGAGAGGGGCGTCCGATGACCAAATATCCAGACTACCAAGCCGGAGGCACAAAGCTGTGGACACGGATTCGGAGTTTCGCAACAGTGTTGATTGTGATTCAACCGTTGCAAGCGCAGATCTGGTAAGTCCTAGTTTGAAAATACACGTAGCTAAACTACCTTATCAGCATGCAATCAGAGCATGAGCTGAAAAGCCATGGATGATCATCTTCCTAATGATTTCTTCTTTCTTCTTCTTATATTTGTGTTATGATATTGACAGGAATGTTGCATATGCCTAGCCAAGAATAAAGACATAGAAGAAGTTAGGCAATTGCCATAGAGGAGCTGATCACCAGTAATCATAAATATAGAACTCTGTCTTTGGGTTATATTTGGCAGTAGATTTAATATATATACCCCAAAATAGGGTAGGGAAGTCCCTTCCTCCTCAAGGATATATACCCCAAAATCTGTGCATGATTTCTTTCTTCCTGGTAATGGTAACGGATATATACCGGTATGCATGTAATCGTACTTAAATAATGCATATATTATAACCTTGATAAAATATTACTCTCTAAATTAATAATATTGATTAAATAAATTTTTTGAGAAAACCTGAATAATAATAAAATAAAATAAAAGTAAATAATTGGGATGAGATTTTTAATTATTAAATATTTATTTTTGACATTAAAAACAAAAAAAAAGCTTTCTGATCATAAAGCCCCGATTAAAATTTTACAGTATTAATGAAATATTAAAAAATATAAACATAAAAGATAAATTAAATATTTATTAATAATAAATATAATAATAAAACATGTAACCAACCGATTACATTCAAGAAATATTAAACTAACCAACCGATTACATTCAAGAAATATTAAACTAACACCAATTACCCAGTTTTATAACAACATAGCATTTAAGGTGAGGCATATTTCTAGCCATAAGCTGCGTGCTTCTGCATAATGTGGCCATGTATACATGGGAGAAAATAAAAAATAGAGGCAAAAACAGTTCAATTCATCAAACCGGATCACTCCAGCAGTTCATGCAACTTGTGGACAAAACCATCAACATAAGAGTTTTCAAGCTCTTTGCCTAACAAAAACTCTCTCCATTTTGCATGGTTTGCTCTCACCAATTTCCCCACTTCACTATCATCATCCATCACAGCTTTCACTGCCTCGCAGACACCATGTCTTGTAAACAAGCCATCTTCTTCACCTTTCTTGACTTCAACTCCAACTTTCAGATCTCCACCCACTACTCTTGCATTGATTATTTGGTCTCCAACATTTGGCAAGAGGACTAATTGACACTTATTTACCATACCCTCTGACAACGACCCAGATCCACAATGAGTCACGAAACATCCTACAGAAGGATGCCTCAAGATCAGCTGTTGCTGGACCCAACCCGTATAAACAAGTCCTCTTCCCTTAACTCTCTCCTCGAACCCTTCTGGCAAGGCTGACTCGATTGTTTCAGCTCCAATAGGTGGTTTGAGGACAGCGAAAAAGGGCAAGCTTGTAAGCTCAAGACCTAAAACCAGCTCTTGAAACTGATCTTTCTTAAGAATACATTCACTCCCAAAGGCACAGAATACCAAAGTTTCAGCTTTAAAGCTATCCAACATTTTGGCAATCTTTTCTTCCAAGACTGAGTTTGGTGGTTCTGGCACGATAGGACCTGCCAGAATCACAGGCTTGCCAAATTGGTCCTCAATATAATCAGAATAAGGCCCTTCCATCTCTCTACAAGCTTTGAAGGCAATAACGTCACATTGACTTAAAGAATATATATTGCGTTCCTGAAATGAAATGTTGCTTCCAAATTGTTTTACAGTAACAGCGCATATTCCTCGAGCTTCATGAGCACGCAGCTTAATTGATGACGGGGGAAAACTCGGCGGAGGCTGCATCAAATCAGCTGCTGTCAAGCTCTCAAGTTTTCTCTCAGGACTTAACAGATAACCAATGGTAGCTGGGCTAATGATACAGAAATGCACAGATTTAATACCATGCTTGCGTGACAACTCCGGCAACCAATGAGTAAAATCAAAGAAGATGAAGTGAGGATTAAGGATGCGAAGGTGGTCCTCGATGGCATGTTCTGTGAGATCCATCGCAGTCATTAAAAGAGGATGCAAAGGGAAGGGAACATCAGTAGTTGTTTCGGTGCCTGTAGGGAGGCCATCAACATGAGGGACAGTGATAGGAATGAAGGTTATGAGATCAGGATGAAGATTGAAAGGCTCAAACTTGGATTGAGTTGTTTTTGGCAAGAAGAAAGAGACTCTGTGGCCTCTCTCTGCAAGCTTGTTTGAGAAATGGACAAATGCAGTAAGGTGACCTAGGGCAAACCATGGATACATGGCTATGTGAAGGGCTTTGCTGCTCCGAGCTGCTATGTTGGAGCTCATTTTAGATTGCAAAGCCTTACAATTGGCTGGCCATTTTTATAAGTAGACGACTTTTAAACCTTCGCGCTAATTATGGATGCCTTTTCTGTTTTCTCCGAGGTTTTACTTTTAAATGAGCACAGCTTTGCTGTGCCTCATATGTATTACTCAAACTGATCTATTTTAAACAGCTTTATCACGCGTTCGGTAACCGATTAGTCAACATTTTAATGCATAAACCACACCTCTCTCTCACACACACACACACACACACGCACACTCTACCGAACTTTACCGAATTTTCAAGCCTATATATATATACACTTTTATTGGATACCACTAAAAAAAGCTTGTATATATACTTTTATTGGATATATACCACTAAAAAAAGCTACCGACAAGCTTTTTTTAGTGGTATCCAATAAAAGTGTATATATATATAGGCTTGAAAGTTGGGTAAAGTTCGGTAGTGTGTGTGTATATATATATATATATATTAAAAAAGCTACCGAACTTTCAAGCCAGACACCCCTGGCTATGCAAGGAGCTTCGAAAAAGAAAAAAAGAAACGATAAGTTAGGGCTTAGGATGCTATTCTGAGGAAGTGGAACACAGCTGTCCAGTCTTTTTTTTTAACTACTATTTCAAAGCTTCAACAGAGAATGGAACAAACAAATGACCACTAGCAATTATCTCTCTCGATTGTTAAACATTTGGATCGTGAATTACTCGGAAAATTATTTCAGTTTTTTTTAATCCTTTCTTTAAACTCGGGTTGACAGCTTAACTTGTTAATTACCACATAAATATTTGCATGAGGGGCCTGTTTCTCACAGGCATATAGCATGGGGGAAAAAGAGGTTTTGTGCAAAACAACACTGCCTCTAATGGTAATACAAGATATTACTTGATCTCAAAGCATAAGAACTCTTAGCAAATAACGGTGTAATAAGATGTAAAGCATTTCACAAGGTCATTGCTGATATGGTCTTGCCGTTTTAATACCTTATAAATAACCTGTTGTCAAAAATTACATAATTATTAGATAAATAAATGAACAAAAAACTTAGTTTATAATAAAGTAAAATAATAATAACATGATAAACTTGTAATCATAACAAAAGATTATCATGCTTACTAAAAATATATATAAACTTGCATAAAATATTAAAATAGAAACCTAGCATATATACTAAGTATATACTAGAACTATACAAATGAAACTTAACTTCAGTATACATTTAGCAAGACTTGTGCACAAAAAACCAACCATAAAACTCTTCTCTTTTAGGAACCAAAATTGATAGAATTCTTTTCACATTTGATTATCCTTTGTAAAACAAGAATTGATATGAATCTAAAGGGTAAGAATCCTTGAACCCATAATCAAAATTGAACACAGCCCAACAAAGCTAATATCAAGTTGAAAAGAACTCGACTAAGTAATTAGTTGAACAAAAAAACCATAGTTATTGGATGAAAAACCTCAATTGTTGATTATAACGAATTAAGAACCGAAGGTATAAGGATAAGACCCTGACCCATCGGTTATAATGAACCAAAAACCATAGGTATAAGCATGAACGTCACAAAAATAGTTGATTTTTGATAAGTTCCCGAAAAAATTCCATGAGGAACCAAGAATAAGAGCAAACTCTCTCACACAAGTTTTATTTTTTTAATAATCAACCCATCTCCAATTAATTAAAACCTACATATAAGATAAATAATCATATTTATACTAGGTAAAATGTTCCAAACAAGGTTGGAAAAATAACAATAGAGTCCTGAATAAAATATGAAAAAGAATCCTAAATCAATTAGGAAACTAATGCAATTCTCGTATAGTAGATTTTTGTCTTTATCGCAAGACTTTCTTGATGTCTGATCATTATAAACTTTTAACACTATAGAAAACAAGGCCTTTAGAATCATTTAACAAAATTTCAAGATCAAAAGTTATGGGCATTAACATAAAACTGAACATTAGGATAAGAAGCCCAATTCACGTGTAAATATAAAAATAAGTCGAATCTACAAGTTTTATAGAAAATAAAGCTTAAATATCTTGAATTAACCCCTTGAGTTTCCTTTAACCTTCTTAACTCTTGACCTTGTAATAGACCCAATTGGAATATTCAATGGATCATATGGTGTTGTTTGATAATTCTCATTATTCCCCCTCCACTCAAAAGATTCGACCTCGAATCATCTACTTGCTTGGATTTTGACTTATTTTTGCAAGAAATATTATTTTGATTTTGCGATATTGATTTTCCTTTCCTTTTTTTATATAAATTTCAAAGAAAACTCAACATCAAGCTAAATTGGAGAATAACCTAGATTCAAAATATAAAAACTAGGGTAAAAACAAAATCAATAACATAGAGAAAACTAGAAAATAGGGTAAAGTTGAAATAAAAAACCTAACAACATAAATAGATAAAACTTGATTTTAGAGTCTTGCTTTGATACTAACTTATGCGAACCTGGAGGGTAAGAACCATTATGGCTATTGTGTATCTTTTGGGAGTTTGGCTGTGTTACTTGTCTTGCTTTGGTGTTGTAGCTAAGAGCTCTTTTTTGTTCTGGTTGCAGCTTTAGTCATTCTCGTTGTTTATATTTTTTTTGTGCTATGTGTTAGGTTCGACACCTTGTCCTTGATTAGGTTCCTCATCTAACCATTGTCAGCTAACATGTTTAGGGAGTATGTTCCCTCTTTTGTAAATCTTGTATATGAACTTGCTGGTTCTCCAGCCTTGTAGATTTTTTGATCTGATATATATTTACTTACCTTTGATAAAAAAAAAAAGATTAAACATAACCTAAGAAAGCTAAAATCAAGTTGAAAAGAACCCAGCCAGTGATTACCTAAACCAAAAAACCATAGTTATTAGATGATAAGCCTCAACTGTTGATTATAACGAATCAAGAGTCGATGATATAAGGATAAGACCTTAACCCATTAGTTATAACAAACTAAGTGTAAGACCCAGGTTGTGGCCCAGGGCCTAAAAGGCCTCAAGACCATTAGTGAGCCTAAAACAGCCCATAACCCAAGCATTTAAGGGAATTTTTTTTCTGAAATAATAAAAGAATATTAAAATTTATCTGGTACAGTAAAAGAGAAACAACGTTTAAACAAGCAGTATGACTTTTGGAGTTTTCTCTGGACAATTCCTTAAGCTTGGGTGTGAAGGCTTTTGGTTTGGGGATATTTGTGGGACTAGTAACAAGGTAAGATCATCCTTAACTCTTTAATTTTTAGATTATGAACAGTAATTTTGGCATGCTAGGGCTCGATGAATGAATTTGGGGTTAGAATGATTTTGATGTTTTTGATGGAATCGATTGTGGAGAACTTGTTAGAATGTTTTATAATATGTATCTGGACTGGATAGGGTTGGGATAGAACTATTTTGATGTTGTTGAATGTGTTGTTGAGATTGGGTAAGATAAAAATAGATTGCAAGTTGAGATTCTCTAGGATTCCCGATCAAGAGGTCGACCAGTATAAGTGAACCGATCGATCGGTTATTGGATATAAGATGCGGTTGATCGTTTGGGTTATAATTGGTCAACCGGTTGGAGAAACAAGAGTGAGGCAAGTCTGTTTTGTTTTAAACAGTCGAATAGATGAAGAGGCGGTCGACCGGTTGGTTAGCATTTTCATTTATGTTTTAGTATGTTTAATGTTTAGACTTCTTCTTCGATTTGTTTTTTTTTTAGTATCTCTTATTTATTCATTTAGGTTCTGCATATACTACTCTGGTCGAACCCTAGTGATTCGTTTGCCTCATCTTTTGTTCGATTTGCTTCTATTTTCTAGGTGAGTGAAATAATTTCTACTATGCATTGTATATATGTATTGGTATGAAATGATGAGTATTATTGCTATTATTGATTATATAAGCCTGATTAGTTATTGTTATTATTATTCTTTTTTCTTCGTAAATACTTATCATATGCCTATTTGATTTGAATACGGTCCATATATCTTTTATATTTATTCAAATGTGATCATGCTTGCATTGTGAATTTTGATGATAAACCATGAATTCAATATCAATGTTATTTGTTCATTTGAGCTCATGATTCTTGTTACTCCATTTAGACTGCTGTCAGAAACTTCAAATGAAGGGTAGTTAGTTACTCAATGCTAATAGAGAGTAGTTAGCCTATGTGCACATGGTATTCTGATTCCTAGCTGGTAAGTAGGATGTCAATACTGTACGAATTGATCCCCCTATAATTATATATGTTTCCTAGCTGACAAGTAGGATGTCAGTAGTATGATATGTTATTTTGACATGCATACCCCCTTTGTTCATCATCTTTTTGTGACCTTTGGAATATATTTGTTTGTTATATATCTTGTTTTATATAGTCGTAATCACATATCTTATCATGTATGTTAGCATGTATAATGGTTATTATCTCTCACCGAGTGTTTGGACTCACCCATCCATTTATCGCACCCGACATCGCGGCAGCCTTAAAAATCATTATTAAAAGCTAAATAACATATTTCTGGCATCTTGTTCTTTGATGAAGAAAGGTCTTGTTAAAGGAGTCGCTACCTAGTATTATGGTCACTAGAAACCCTAACTGGCCAGCATAAATTCTATGGTACGGGACTGGTTACGCAAATGGAAAGTATTATCACCTCTTAAACATTTTACCTAAGGTAGGCTGCATCATTGGTTTTGTCTTGAATTGCTAAGGTTTGTTGTGCTTTATCTTTGATGGTCTACCTATAATATTGATTTTCTGCATACATTTAGGTGTCTTTGCTTTCCACTTCTGCATCCATATCATGCTCATAAATTGGATTTTCATTTCTCTCCATGTGTGTTCTTAGGCTATAGCTACTTTCTTCTTAGTTATCATTATCTTGACCTCACATCTCAACGTATTTTCTTTTTCCAAATATTTCCTAGTCATGTCCGTTTTCATGAACAAGTGTTTCCTTTTGACAAATCTGAATAGATGGCATAGCCCCACAACACCTCTCCTCGTCATATTACTACTACTTACTTGTCTAATTTTCTTAATTCTCTATTTTTTTCATTGCCCTACACCTGTGGCCTCTCTACCACCTATACTACCTACCATTTCTTCCATATTCAAACAGCCCACTAGCTTTGCCCTTATGTCATTATATGCTTGTTTATCTAATAATCATTCTCTAGATACAGGTTTTTCTCCTTCAAAGTTGCAATTTTTCGGGTCTGATATTGCTGGTTCTTTTGGTTCTACTATTGTTTCATTTAGGTTTGCTGTTGTCAGTCCAGCGTCATGACCTGAATCTCCCACTAGGTTAAATTTGGTTTTTGACCTCTCATCCTATCCTCTACAACAATATACAAGTTTGGCCTTCCTTGCCTCTTGTTCTATGGTTCATCAAAATCATATGGTTCTTCATCAACGGTCGTCAAAGATAGCAAATCTAATGGCTTCTTCAACTTCGTCTAACGATCCTATCTCTTAAGTACTCTCTCCTTATGCCTATGAATCGATTATATTTTCTGATGCTGACAGGTATGAGGCTTGGCACGATGCTATAAAGGATGAGATTCAGGTGTTGGGTTTCAATGACACTTGGTTTTTGGTTCATTTTCATCCTTTGATGAATGTTATTAGTAGTAGTTGGGTGTACAAGATAAAACATCGTGTAGATGGCAGCATTGAGCACTATAAAGCTTAGTTGGTTGCTAGACATTTTACTTGACAAGAAGGTATTGATTATTTTAAGACTTTTAGTTCTATCATTAAGCAAGCCACTGTTCGTTGGTTTTTTCCATTGTGGTTTCCCGTGGTTGGAAGATTATATATATATATATATATAATGTCTTTCTAAATAGGACACTTGATGAAGAGGAATACATGCAACAACCTCTAGGTTTTGTTGATTCTACCTTTTCCTCTCATGTATTTTGATTACATAAGTCTTTATATGGCTTGAAACAAGCTTTTCGAGCATGGTATACTCGCTTGAGTGATTATATTTTATGTATTGGCTTTCGTGCTTCTAAGGTTGACACATCATTATTCAGCTTATCTACGAGTGTTGATATCTTTTATCTTATAGTTTACATTGATGATATTTTTCTTACTAGAAGCAATTTAGTTTTACGTCATCGATTGATTTAATTACTGAGGTTAGAGTTTAAGCTTTGGTATTTTTGAGTTGTTTATTATTTCTTAGGGATTGAGGTTCATCCTACTAGTACGGGTCTTATGCTACGATAAGATAAATATCTTCTTAACATACTCAATATAGCAGGTATATCTTCTTGCAAAATCTGTTAATACTCTTATTTCTACCTCAAAGGTTACTGTAGTGCTCGATTGTTTGTTTTATGATCCTACATGGTTTTGTTAAATTATTGGTACTCTTCAATATTTCACTTTTATTAGACTAGATATTTATTTTGATATTAACAAGGTCTGTCAGTTTATGCATGCTCTTATAAATGCAAATCGGGTTCTGTTAAATGTATTTTGTGTTTTATTTGGCTTACATATCACTTGTAGCTCCTCCTTTGCTTTATATGGTTCTACAATTGCTAATTAGGCTAGTAGTACTATTGATGATCATAAGTTTACAGGTGAATATATTGTCTATTTTGTAATACATCAATTTCTTATAAATCAGGAAAACAACGCACGGTTGCTTTTTACCGAGGCTGAGTATAAAGTCTTAGTCGACGACACTGCTGAGGTTCTATAGCTTTAATATTTATTTTCAAATCTACAGATTCCTCCTACTTATGTGCCTATGATTTGGTGTGATAATCTGGGTGCTACTTGTTTATCTGTGAATCATATCTTTTATGCTCGTACTAAACATGTTGAGGTTGATTATTATTTCGTACACAACAGGGTTGCCTGATGGAACAAATTGGATTACCTGATAACAAGCAATATCCAGTGCAGATGATTTTAGATCTGCATCAATCTTCTCTGCGGGGGTAGAAACTGTTGAATTTCCTGCACTAGCAGTGTCATAACCCAATTCTGAATTATTCTTTAAATTTTATTTTTTTTTCAAAATAAAAAAATAAAATAAAGGATGGCAACGTGGAGAAAGCAAGCCGGGAAATTAAGCAGCAATTTTGGAGGAAATTTTAAGGCACCCTATTATGCCCAAAATGCAGAAAAATGCAAATTTAAGGTTAAATTGAATAATTATTTGATGAATTTGCATAAAAATTAAGTCCAAAGACATAATTAAATTTTTAATAGGCCAATTTAATTTAATCATGGGCCAAATTAAATTTTAATTATGTTTAAGAATTAATTTGGGTCCATTTAAAGGATTTAATTAAGTGCAAGGACTTAATTATACTTTAAATAGGTCAAATTAATTTTATTTGGGGTTTAATTGGTGAAAATTTAAGTTTGGGAGCCTAATTTGGGCTTAATTGAGAAGATTGAAATTTTAAGAGATCAAATTTAATTTTTACCAAGTTAATTGATTGAAATCAGGGACCAAATTGCAAGAAAATTAAAGTTTTGTGGTCAATTTTGGGTTAAATTGACAAAATTCGCAGCTAAGGACCAATCTGTAAAAAGCGCTGGATTATAGGGGCTTAATTGACAACAAAAATCGGGGGTGAAATTGAAGAAATTGAAAGTTTAATGGTCAATTAGGGGTGCAGTTAAATCAAATTTATAGAAGGAGGACTGGAATGAACTTTGGCCAAAAACAGAATTTTGGTACTGTTCATCTTCTTCTTTAAATATCTGAAATGACAACTCAGGAAGGCTACTTTGAAGGTGCATTTAATGCATCTAACGTCCATAAAAAATGACAAATCTTACATGTAAATGATCCTCTGCAATTTCTCTACAACCCTATATGGTCTGTTCTCAGCCGAATGACAACCCATCGGCGTCTCTACTGCGGTCTAAAGAGGCCAACTCGGTCGCCTTTTCTGCCGGGTTTGACAACTCAGGATGCCTACTTTGAGCCCACGGTTGGGATCCTTCCCAACTGAATCAAGGGCTAAAATTTTTCCCCAGTGTAGACAAGATTGCCCTCTTCCACCTTCTATAAATAGAGGGCCACCACCAGCTCCACCACAGGAAGCCAACTCAACTACCAAGAGCCACCGTTGATTTCTCTCTCCTCTCTGCAGCCCCTCCCGTTTTCTTCTTCTTCTTTTGCTTCCTCTGCCACCGGCCGCTAACTCTTCCATCATTTCTCGCAACGACGCCGCACGGACCGTCAACTCAACCTCCTGATCATGGTCGTGACCACAGACCCAGGTAGCCTTCTCCTCCGCTCGTCTCCAGCTTCTGCAACTATTTGGTTGCATGCAGGACGTGAATAGTAATTGTTCACGTTCTGTAACTAATTAACTTAAATGGTGGGTCGGACCTGATTTGGCCCCGCCCATATGTATGGGCGGTCCCGCCCCACCCTAAAAAAGAAGAGGAAAGATTACATTGGGCCGATCTCGGCCCAACCATATTTGGGTCGAGACCGGCCCATCCTTTTCTAGGCTGAGTTCGACCCACCTATCTGGGCTGGCCCAGCCCATATATTTTGTAATATAATAATAATAATATATTAAAAAAAATAAAAAATCCAAAAAAATTCAAAAAAATTGTGATTTTCTCAAATATTTTTCTACCACTTTTGCATAATATCGGCTTGTATATTTACACTGTAAAATACAAATCCGGTATTAAAATACCCAGTTTTCTCTGAAATATTTCAAAAAAAAACTTTTAAATAAATTTTCCTTTTAAAAAAAAAATATTTCATGCATACGGTCAAATTCTAAAAATTTTCCAAGCATATGTTCATAAAAACAAAAATTGCATCGTTTTCACGTTTTAAAATGCAAAATGGATATCATAACTAGTTTATAATTATCCATTAGAATTTGGCCAAAATATCAAAAACCTTTTCCCAACCTTTTTTCTAGGGTCCAAATGTAAACTTTAATATCTGTGGGGTGTAAAATTACATGATAAAGTACACCTTCAGGTATTAAAGATACAAGGTGTAAATAAATGCGATGCTAAAATTCAGAATTTAGAACGGTTAGGATTTAACCCGATAAGGTAGAAACTTTCTCATGAATCGAGATCTACCTTGAATCTCAGAAAAGACCAACAAATAGAAACCTGACTTGGAAAAAGAAATCAAACAACAATGCAGCTTACCTTAGGTAGGGTGCACTGGGGGTGATGCGTCTTCCCCTTGCACAACCAGTCCCTTACCAAGACTCTTGCAGACCATAGGTTCCTAGTGACTATAATACTAGGTGGCGACTCCTAAACATTAATCATAATTTTATGATTAAATCCAAAAACTCTTCCCAACACACCACACCTCACGCAGGAGGCACGACAAAAAGCCTTTGTTGTCACCAGACAGACGTCGCGGCGCGCGACCCCCGCAACGAATCACCTGCATCGGTGACTTTGAAGTAACTTGGTATTTCACCAGTCCAAGCACCAATCTTCTTATCTGTCACTATATCGCCAGGCCAGCCAAAAGAATCCTTCATCTTTTTGCAAAATGAAATGCAAAACTCTTGCAACTATAAAGATGAAGTTTAATTAGTAGTTTATATAACAGAATTGAACGAGAAAATAACAAAGCACAGTGAAATTTCCAGAGCTATATAGAACAAACGGCTAGCCAAAAAATAACCACCACTCCGAGACCAATCCTGAGCCATAATTATAGGCACAAGCAGTGCCAATCTTTTGACAAAAAGAACCGAGTGTGCAGCCACACACTCACATATACTGACCCACAGACATACAAGATCTAATGATGAGTGCTACATAGGCATAATGTTTTCAATATATGAATACCTTTAAAAGCATCTAGAGATTCATATACTGCAAACTGAATTTCGATGATGGAGGAGACAACATACTTCCTTGAACATCTATTCCTCCTTTGTGAAGATGAGGAAGACAAAATTGACTAAGAGCTCGATGCTTGATGAGGAAAATTCCACTTGTTGCAAGGGTCAATGACAAGACATTAATCAAAGCTGAGCTCCTCTGGAAGATAAAGAATTCTTAGCCTGGCAGATGTGGGTTCAAAATCAACTTAAAAAAAGGCCTCCATATATAAAAAAAGGCAACTCCCACTTCATTAACCCTTACGCAATCCAAAACTTATAACTTCTAAGCATCATTTGATCATACTTTAAGCTAATTTCTTTTATTAATCTTTTACTTTAAGCTAATTTCTTTTATTGTAATCTTTCAATTTCTTAAGAGTTACATAATCTCTAAAAACTTGAATTGTTACGTTATATCTTTTGTTGAGTATTTTTATTATTATTATTATTCATTAGTAAGTTGTGTGTTTGTTATTTTTTTTAGTGAAATCAAAATTTGAAGTGTAAATGACACTTAAAACCACTTGAAATTTGGTGAGAGCTTTAGGAAAAGCTTGAAAGCATGGTTGTTAAAATCATGATTTAACTTGTAAAATTATATAATTTTACAAGTCCACATATGTTTTTTATGCAAAATCGCTTTAAAAACTCAAAAACTAATAAAATCAAACTATAATTGTTATAACTCGGTAAAATTGGTAAACTAATGATTTTAACAAAGGTTTTACATTTTCATTAAAACTATAATGATGTCCCATTTCATTACAAAAGATGAGTGTGTTTCACAGAAAAACTTCAATCTTCTTTTTATTTTCAAATCTCATCTTCTATACATATTAAAAAAGAAAAGAAAAGAAAAAACTCTCGCTCTCTCCAAGCAAAAAATGTCTCTGTCTTAAAACACACATAAACTTACACTCTCTTCCAATCTCCCATAAGCTATAAAAAAACAAACTAAACACACACCATCGTAGCCTATTAATCAAGATAGTTAAGAGAAGGAAGAAGAAAAGGCAAAAATAAAAGAGAGAAGATTCGATTACAAGTAAAGAGACAAAGGTCTAAGATTTCAACCCATTTGATCTCCTATATTTGGTGATGGTGCACTACACCGCTACCATTAGTAGAAAGAGGAAAGGTTGGTGTATCATGCAATGGTTTTCAAATGCCTCTAAACCTCACCAGCATGTGGGAAAAAATGCTACCAGTCATGATGGTTCTCTTGTTCATGAAGCAGACATATTGCCATTGTCACTGTTGGCTTTCATCTGCTCCGGTGACCTCCTACTCCATCATCGAATGTTGATTCATTTTTAAAATCCTTAACACTAACATGTTAACTCTATTTTTATGTTTGGTTTATAGTTTAATTGAACATTGTGTTAAGACTCATGAGTTACATACTTGTTTGGTTGATTTAATTGTTTGAATGTGATTTATGAGTGTGATTTGTGATGTTAAAATGCTTTGTATTGATTAAATTGAGTATTTGTGATGTTAGTGAAAGTTTTAGTTTATGAATTTCTTATTTGAGCGTGTTTATGATTTTAATGAAACTTGTTTTTGTTCTTATTGTAGAAAAAACAAACATGATATAATGAATGTGATTATGGTTGATTCTTGTAGAATAAGTTTTTTTTTCTGTTTACATGTTAACTTGATTAAAAAATAATTGGTAAAAATTGATAAATTTGAAATTAATATTTGAAAGAAGGATGAGTCATTATTGATGAAGTTGAAAATTGTTAGTATTGTTTAGATTTTGTTATATGATTTTGATTTCAAGGTAATGAATGATGAAAGGTATTATTGAAGGTTTGATATTATTAATATTGTTTGGATTATGATGAGTTAATGAAGTTGAAATTGAAAATTGAATTGTAAAAAAATATGTGTGGCATTGTTGATTATGTGCTTGTATAATGTTTCAATTAAAATATGCAATGTAATTTGATACTTCATCTATTTGCTATAAATTCAAGTTATCTTATGTCATATATGCTTGTTTGTAATGTTCTATTCCATGTAACCTTATTTGCATACTTATAAAATATGGTCTGACAATCTTGTTCGGATTGATTACAATTTGATTCTAATAATCTTGCTTGAATTAATTACAGGGCTGGTTTGAATTGATTGTTGAACTGTTGAACACATGGTATTTTAAAAAAAAATTCGTCTGACAATAGGCATAATACGGGATGGCAACATAGTATAGATATTGATAAGAATTCAAAAAAAAATTATTACAAGTATTATAAAAAAAAATATCAATTAAGACATTTTTCTTTTCATACATCATTTGGCTTGCATTTCATTTATAATGATGTTGAGTCATGTTAGATGTTTTGGTGAAAAAAAAATCAAAAAACAACTAAAATGAAAAAAGAGAGCTCTTTAATATATTAGAAAATATGGTAAAGATGAAGGGAAAGAAATTATCATAAAGGAAAGAGGAAAAAAAGTAGCTAGTGGGAGTGGAAGTACACAAACTATCATTAATTAGCTACTAAAAAATGATCTTAGAGAAAAAACATGTTGACTAATTGAAAGGTTTTTCTACACTAATGCAATTTCATTTTACTATATGAAAACCCTAGGTTTCTCAAGGCACTCGAATTGATTGCAAAGCATGGGTCAGGTTTCAAGCTTCTATCTTATCGTGATATTATAAAGAAGTGTTTGAAGCAAAAGGTAGATAAATAATAAACTTGCTTGAGGAGTATAAACTAGAATGGAAAAAAACAGGTTGTTCAATAATATTTAATGGATGGACAAATAAGGAAAGACATTCTATTTGAAATTTTTTGGTTATTAGTCCCAAAGGTATAATTCTTTTTTTTTTTTGTCATTTAGAGATACCTCTAATTTATCTAAGATTGTTGATAAGGTATCTGAGATGTTGAATCCTATGGAGGAGAGGATTAAGGAGGAAAATGTTATGCAATAAATCAACGATAATGGTGCAAATTATAAGGCAACATGACAATTGTTGATGGGAAAAAGAAAAATATTGTTCTGGACATCAGGTGCTTTAATTAGAAATAATAAGAAAGATGAAGGCAATAAGACTAGTTTTAGCTTACATAGCACACCAATAGATTAATTATTTTAGGTTTGTTAATTGTTAGTTAATGAAAATCTATGGATATGAATAAGTTACTTAAACTATATATAAGTTTTTACTTGAACCATGTATTTTAAAGAGCTTGAGCTATGTATGGAAAAAAAATCATTTGTGATTTTACAATATGTTTTTATGATTAAAGTTTACATTGTATTTTTCATGTCATATCAAAAATGCATTTTTGATAACCTTATTTAAGAGTGAAGGTTTAATTCTTGAGCTTTAGAAAAAGATTTGGACATAAAAGGTGAGGTCTCACCCATGATGAAGATCATAAGTGATAGTAGAAGCCTAAACTTACTACTTGGGGTGTAGAGTAGGTGGTTAGTGCTAAACTACAATAAAAATTCATGCATATCTATTTTCTTTATTGTAGTTTATGTTTGGATTGTGATTGCATGTTTAATTTAAGATTATCTTAAAAGGGTTGAGTGATGTTTGATCTTGTTTTTTGTTAAAAGGAAATGAAAGTTAAAAAAGTCAGACTTAAGTTTAAAAGAAAACCTAATTCACCCTCCTCTCAAGTGATTTGAGGTAACATTTAAGAATCTAGATCCTTATATGTCTAGTTTGCAAATCGAAAGAATAAAACTCAATATTTACAAAAACAATTCACAAAATGAATAAGAAAAAACCTATACATTATAGTTTGTATTGAATACCTTTTTGTTAGACAAAATGGTGAAATTTACATCAATCATATGATAACTCTTTATTCAAAAATGTATATTGATCTTCATAGTACATATCAAATATTTTAGCCAATCCAACCAACAAAATTATATAAACTATTGTCAAAACAAAAATAACAACAATTTAGCTCCACAAAATGATAACCTAAACAAGACATGATATGAAACCATATTCACCCCTCGACATCTATCAAGGCACTCAAAATTCATAATTAGGAGACATTGGAGATGGAAAACAATTTTCCAACATATGCAAATGGCATAGATGTCATATCCTTATCCACTCAAATTAAAAGTAATGACTCCTATTTTTAAAATAGATATTTGAAAAAAAGTAAGTCTTCATATAAAAAACAACAACAATAGAATATGCTTCATAAACAGCTAGAAGTCAAACTAAAAGAAAGAAAAAAGTACTATTGGCAAACAAAGGCTCACAACAAAATGAGAGGATAACATGTTATTTTGGAGCGGGTATAAAACACTTTTAACCTATTAGTTGAAAATTTCTCTACCCTTACAAATTTGCATATTAACTTTATCAGCGTCAATTTGTAACCTCTAAACATGCACATTATTACTTATACAAGCATTAAGCTCAAGACCACCATTTTTTTCCAACTTAAAATGTGCTATAAAAGTCTACCATTTATACTTGTGCTTCATTTTTATTCTTTCATAATGTACCTTACTCAAATTGAAATCATCAAGCAAACTTTTAGCATTCTCGAAAATGTCATGTTCAAATAACTTCTAAATGACAATCGAGAAAACTCTTGATACAATTTTTTGAGGCTTCATTAACCAATAAAATAAATAAATTCAATGAAACTCTTCTTTAAGAAAATCATTAAGGAAATGTCTTTTTTGTATTATAAAGAGCAGCAATGCAAACAACTTCTGCAAGTATAAATATAACATACTCATTAATTAATAGAGAAACAAAAAAATGCAAGAACCTACTAATATGAAATGCCTTAGAGAACTGAAGCCATTAACATCAAGTGGCACTTGTACGACACTCCCATTAATAAAACATCACACAATAAATTTTAAAAAATAAAACCCTTAAGAAGAATAATAAATAATCTTTTTTCAACCTCTTGGGTTTTTAAGACCCTTCATGTTTCTTTCCATTTTGCGTTGGAACAAAACAAGTTTAAAGTTACATATTTGTTGCAAAACTAATTGTTTAAATGTCATTGCAAGAATTTCTTGAGATGTGGTGGCTGATAGAACATCTTTCTTGAAATACTTTTTCAATTTAAAAATGGAATCATTTGTGTCACTTAAAAAATAAATAAACTTTCACTTCAATGTTGTAATTTTTTTACTTACCTTTTAGTGATTTAGTATTATCATTAATGATTTTATTTTAATTAAAAAAGACCAATCAAGGGAAGTAATGCATCATTAGGATTTCTTTCTTTTTGTTTAAATTGCATATTTTTCTCACAAATTATTGAAGATATTCCTTGGAGATTAATCTTTCTATCTTATTTTTTAAGGCATGACATTCCTCAATATCATGACCAGAGTCATGATGAAAGTAACAGAACTTATTAGAATTCTTTATGTTCATGTCACTCTTCATAGGAGATAGGTATCACACAAAATTCTTTTTATGGATGGTGGTCAACATATCTACACACGTAGTGTTGAGTTGTGGTTAGGAGCTTAAGAAATGTCAGTCGATCATAAATGAAACTGTTGGTACTCTTTCTGAATGGCTTGTTTAGAGAATAATATCGTTTGGGAGATTCTATGTTATGGAAACAAGAGTGTTCTTGCTTGGTCTAGTTCTTTCATTAAAGGTATACAGGCGTTTCTATAATGAAAAGATATAGACTCCATTATTTAGAGCTTTAATGGCAAGGGGTTTAAGTATATTCTTTATATAAAAATTCCCTCGTTAAATATCTAGAGATATGCTCTTATGTTTTTATCTTTTCATAATGTAATGACAAATAACTAAGTCATGTTATTTTTAACTGGAATGCTTATGCTAAAATAAACGATGAACTTAACACAAACATCATATAAACTAAAGATGGAGCCAGGATGAAGGCTATTGTATGACACCTGAGTAGATCTATAGAATGTTCTTAGGTGAATTTTACATATGACATCACTCTTTTATGTCACAAGTTCTAGGATACTTCTAACATTTTGGATGTGCTCACTAGATCTATAAGACCATCGTAGTTGTCCAAGTTGCACTTGGTAAAGACATATTCATTAAAGAGATGAGTATTTAATACTCGATGACAAAGTGAAAAGTCTTTTACATGGTGGGCATGATGTTCGTTCTTAGAAGATCATATAGTCACTACCCTCATGTCATGTTTGTCCCTAGTGACTAGTGACAGGGTATATTTATACACCTAGTCTTTTAATGTTTTTCATGTAGAAAGAGATGTATCATTGATGGAAAAGTTGGCGCTTATTATTGATTGTGGAATTGGCAATCCATTAGAGAAAAAAAAAAGGTGCTTGTCAATGCTAACCAATGCCTTTCATATATATATATATATATATATAAAAAAAAAAACCATTGACTAACCATGATGGTCTGTTATGCACAAGTCTAGGAATATAAAATAATATTAAGCATCATGTCATGGTTATCATTGGTGGAGATGTAGTGAATTATAGTGTGTCATGCATGTCATTAGTATAAATATTGGTCAAGAAATAACTATTGGCATAGAAAAAGTTGTGTGCATAGACGGATAAAATATTATGCGCATGAAAACTTTATACATTGATTCCTAAGAACCTATAAAAAACATATATAAGAGCATGTTGGGCATAAAAACCAAGATGAGGTGTCGAGTTAAGCTAATGATAGAAACTTTAGTCGTTGGGCCAACCTAAATAGCTGGAAAAAAAATCCAACGATTTGAGCTCGCTAATTTATGAGCCCATTTTATTAAATAATCTACTAGCTACATTAAAGCATCCTAAAAAAAAATCAAATACCATTTTATGGGCAATACATTTACGATAAAGTTAGCTAATAATCTAATATAATATGGGAGAAGCAAACAAATAAACTAGGTTTTATTTCATCAAAGATTATGTTAAATAGAAGATTGAAATTAGTATATTGTCACATACTCGAGTAAGTGGTTGATATTTTTACCAAACCATTACCCTTCAAAAGCTTTGAAAAATTAAAGGACATGTTTGGAATGAATGTAGTTAAGTGTGAAGGGGAGTGTCAACATACCTAGTTTGAAAAGAAGTGTTAAAAGTATTAGGCTAGATTTATTTTATGGTATGTTTGTTTTTGTGGTTGTGGTTGAGGTTGAGGTTGGGTACAACCCAATTATACATAAAACTCAACCACAAAGCTAGTTTTTCTTGTTTTTTCTAGTTTTTTTGGTGGATCTCATGCACAAACCTCAACCACAAAAACAAACATGCCCTTGACATGCACTTTGCAGAGGGCTAAGCTGATTTTTTTTGTAACATAAAAAATAAAATGTTCAGGCACTGCTAACTTGTTTTTAAAAAAGAAGAAAAATCATGACTCGAGTTATAGACCCTACTAGGTTATTTAAATAAGATCATTTCATTTAATTATATGATTAAAAAAACAATAATAAATAGACCCTAATAAGAGATTGAGTTGTTGGATTGATGTTCTCATTGATATGAAAATCCTTCCATGTAAGAAAGTTACAAAATAGGCAAGGCACATCTATATCTTTTTTCTAAATAGATTGTTATAGTGTTTTAAGAAAAAAAACATATGAAACTATTATTTTCACTAACCTATGCATTTTCATGCTCAAATTTATCTTTGAAAGCATCAGATTTTGACCTTGGAAATTGACAGAATTTCCAACAAAACAAATTTTAATTTTCAGATGTAAGAGAGTTGGATGATATTGTTGCATTAATAAGGAAAACTTCTACTTATGATTGATGGTTGCTCAAATTGTCTTGTCGCTCTACATTTGCAAGAGCTACTCATATGTCCTTTCTTTTAAGGGACATATATATGTGTGCTTGTGGCGTGTGCATATGTCTTGCTTTGTTTTTCATGTTTTTACTAGCCTACACAAGTTTTACTCTTTTGTTCGATACATGTGCTTAACTTTTTAAAAAAACTTCAAGATGATAATTTAAAAAAAAAATTGAGACGGTGATAAATAGGATCGACCTCGACCCTCTAATAACTCGGGCTGTAGGCTTTATTAGGTTTAATAAAAAAAATTTAAATTTTTTTTATTTAATTATATGATAAAAATAAATGCTCACAAAATTAAACACCGACCTAAATATAAACACTTATTTGAGACAATTATCCCTAGAAAGCAAACAAAAATCAATAATGTAGTTCATTTCCCAACTAATTCAATATTAAATGATAAAATTAAAAAAAAAATTAAAAACAATTAAAAGACAAAAAAAAATAGCATATTCTATCGTTAGGTAAATTCGTCGAACATGTGAATCGGGTAAGCCGAGCTAGTACGTCAAACCTGTGAACTGAGTTATAGACTCTACTAAGATTATACTTTGTTTTTTTTCAAAACTATTTTTTATTTAACTATATGATAACAAAAATAGATGATTGTGAAATCAAACACCAACCTAATACCGAAATGCTTTTTTTAGATCATGATAACCTCATAAAATGCAAAATGGAACCAATTATAAAATTGAATTCTCAATTAACTCAGTATCTAAGGATGAAAAAAATACTAATTTAAAAAAGTTAAACTTAGCAGACCCGCAAACCAATTTAACCAGCCAAACTTGTAAATAGGTCCATGAACTTTATAAAGTTTAATAACATAATTTTTTTCTGAAACTATTTTTTTTAACTATATAAGAAAGAATATACGATAAAATAAGTCAAATTCAATTAAAAAAAAAGACATCCTACTAAACTTGTAAACCAAGGCAACCCGAGTTACCTTGGTAAACCCGCAAACTATGCAAACCTTATAAAAAGGTAAAATAAAAAGAAATAAATTATGAAGGAAAATTCTCAACCATCTTAATATTAAAAGATGAAATCGATAAAAAATAAATTAAAAAAAAACATAACAAAAATTCAAAAAGAAAACAAAAAAAGCAAAACACTATGAATTACTATTGTTATTCATAGTGCAATATATATAGGTGAACAGTAGTTTCCTCACACCCTTTAATTTTTGTTACTATATAAAGTTTAATAACATGACTTTTCTCTAAAACTATTTTTTTAACTAAATGAGAAAAAAATACACTATAAAAAAAAAGTCAAGTTCAATTAAAAAAAAAACTCACCAAACTCGTAAAACATGGCAACCTGGGTTACCTTAATAAATTTATAAACCATTAACCTCATATAAAGGTAAAATAAAAAAAAGCAAATTATGAAGTTAAATTCTCATTGATCTCAATTTTAAAAGATAAAATCAACAAAAATAGATTTAAAAAAAAATCATAACAAAAATTCAAAAAATAAATAAATAAAACATTGTGGATTATCATTGTAACTTCAATGCAATGGGTGTTGGGTAAACAATGATTTTCTTCGTATCCTTTAATTTTTATTACTTCATAAAGTTTAATAATATGATTTTTTTTTCTAAAACTATTTTTTTAATAATATAAGAAAAAAATAGACTATAAAAATTCCAAGTTTAATTAAAAAAAACCCACCAAATCCATAAACTAGGGCAACCTGAATTACCTCGACAAACCTGCAAACTACGCTAACCTCATAGAAAGACAAAAAAAAATTACGAAACTAAATTCTCAAGTATCTCAATATTAAAAAATAAAATTGACAAAAATAATTTAAAAAAATATAACAAAAAAATAAAAGGAAAAGGAAAAAAAACATGTATTCAATAAAAAAATAATATAGAAAAATACTATAGCAATCCATAATATTTTATAAAAAAATATATAATATTTTCCCATGTATTTTAGTTTTTTTATGATATATATATATATATATATATATAAAACCACACTCACGAATGCATGTATGTTTGTTGGTGGAAAGCCTTTCCTCTTTATGTTGCCCTCAGCAACACTATGGTCATCTGTCACAATAAGTACAATGATATTTTGGTTTATGGCTTTTATTTGAGCAGAGAAGGCTGCCATAGCTGATGGCCACGTATGAGTTGATGGAGTGTTGAAAGAATTGTGGATGGAACGTCGTCGTTCTTCTTGTAGCAGAAGTGCCTAAGCTTTATCAGCAAGTGGAAAGAGATCCGTTAAGATAATCTGGTACCGTACCGTTTGGTAGGGTCTCATTTAAACCAGTCAGAAACTCAATACTACATTCTCTTTGTACAAAATCAGTAAGGGTGTTAAAAAACCTGGCAAATTATTTGACATGATTTATTCATTAAAATTAAATAATATAAATATTATAAATGAAAATAAATAAATAAAATTTAAAAAATAAATATCATAAATTTGGTGGTGAATCAATATTTCTAAAAACTAGTTAACTCGACCTAGTTTATTTAATAATTAATTTTTATTTTATTTAGAAATTTTTTGACTTCAAAGTTCTTAGATTTCTTTAATTTAACAAAAAAATAACTTGTCTCTAAACGGAAAGAAAAGGTAACTAAAATTTAACGATAATATAAGTCTACCTTTAAATGTAAACTCATAAAAATAAATAATATAAATCTAACTCATAGATATCTATAATATTTAGACATAAAAATCAATCTAATTTGATATATTCAATCTACTCGAGTACAAGAAAATAAATAAATTGAGTTTATAATTTATAAATATTATAAATTAAATTAGATACAATGATAAGCCCAACCCGGTCCATAGTTATTGTAGTAGAGATGAATAAGCTTTATTAAGAGATGTATTTCTGGATTTTTGAAGTCTTTGAATTTGTAATGTTCCATGCTTAGAAAAGAGAAGATGAGCAGGATCGATCATAACTCGCTGACTCTTGACTCAATTGGTTTCCCAGGTCATTGAAAGCAGTCAAGTATAGCTGGGATCGATTGAGAAAGATATCAGGTTTGAGAAAAGAAATTTGTGAAATTGAAGAGGATTAGTTGGTGACTAGAGATTATATTAGAGAAAGATATCAAATTTTGGTTTCAAAACAGTGTTCCTGTGTTGTTTTTAAATGGCCAAGCTTTGACTGAAACATTTTTATGATATCGAGAGAGCTTCAGGACTACAGTCACAGGTATGTGATAAAAGCCTGCGCAGTTTGTGTTAATACGAGGGGGCTGTAGTAGAAATAATTGTAGGTTGTGAATATTTCCAGAAAAATCACAGTTCTCTTGTATCACAATAGGCTGTCAGAGGAAAACACAACGGGAAAATGGAAATTGCAAACTAGATTTGTAAAAATTCGAAATAATATTTACAAATTCCTGAGAAAGAGTAGAGAGCATAACGATTTAAACAGACAATATCATATACTTAGAGAGCAGGAAAGTTCTAATGAAAACGTATCTTCCATTAGCATGAAAACAGCAGCTATTAGTAGCAGTCTTAAATCCCCCCTCCCAAAAAAAAAATGTAAAGTATATTAGTATATTAGCAATTGTTCGCATCCATCACTTGCTATTCTGGTGATTTTCCACTTTCCAGGGTGAATCAGCATATCATATCAGTTATATAAAAATGGACTGAGGAAAAACAGCCATTTTTCTTCACCTTCAATAAGTTAGAATACGCTCCAGCTTCCACAACAGTGATGCAGGCAGCGCTCAAGTGAATGAACTATGCAAAATTCTGTGGTGAAAAAGGTGCTTGAACTCATGTTATTGAGGTTGGAAAACTAAAAACCCATGCATCACTACTATGAAAAGTTGCCTAAGCTAATGCAACTAGACGACAAACAATGCTTGTTTCCACATCAATCATGGTTTCTTAAACTGTGTCAGATAGTAGTCTCCTAGATTCTCAACGAGATAATCATAATGCGGACCTGGCCCATAGTCATATGCTTCATTGGTTGGTGCCGCCCGGGTTGCGCCTGAATAAACATTTCTGACACCGGCCTTAGCATTCACTTTGGTCCGTCCTTTGACAGCACGCTTGTGGTCAGAGGGAAATTCAGCAGTGAGTCTCCCCATCTGCTTCTGCAGATCAACAACTGATTCATTTGCTAGTTTCCCCTTAGCACTCTTCTTTCCATCAACAGCCTTCAATTCCAATCTATATAATGCACAAGCATCACAGTTATTGATTTCATATTCATAAAGATGCCACTCAAAATTGTTCAGTGGTTGTGGATCCATGTAATATGATCTCTTTAACCCTCCAAATTCATTCATAACTTGTTTCCTTGACTCATGCCAACCACGCCCAGTGTAATCAGGCAATGACCTTTGCTTTCTGTTCCCACTTTCAAATGCTCTGCGAGGCTTATCAAAAAAGAGCCATTCCCTAATTGTTTCACCCTTGAGAACCGAAAGATCAAATAGCTCTGTGATATTAGAAGAAAATTAATTGAACATACAAAAATTGCAAAGGATTTATCAGAAGACATATTCTGCTTCAAATAGAAATAATAAAACAGCTACTGCTCACCAAAGACATAAAGCAACATATATTAACATACCAGGTGCATTCCATGGGGACTTCGCAGTTGCAGCTCCCTCACATTCCGGGATTCCAACATCTTTTCCTTCAACCTTTGCACTAAGGGAAGAAAATAGAAGACCATCTTTCAGACCAATTCCTCCAGGTCTCAGAATCGGACTCAGTCCAGGTGGCCCTTCATTCAATGCTACAGCATGATGAAAGCTGCTACAATAGTCCTGATACCAGTCCAACCCTCCTTGAGCAGGCCTTGGACAATCCCAAAGGGCACATTTTGGGCCTAAGAAAGCTGAAGGTGGAGGACACATGCTTGGTAGATAGCTGGAAACAAGATGGGTAGCATCCTCACCCAAATCCATGCCATTAAAACCAGTGTAAAAGTTTTGCTCAGAATTCTGAGGTAAATCAAAATGATGGTATTCCAACTGAGCAACCCCTTCCATGTTATTAATCACCATGTTACGAACTCCTGAAGGGGAGTCTTTGCATTGATCAACAAATGGGAAGACATGCTCTTGCTGATCATGATTCACACCATATCCCTGAATCAAATAAACCAGAATCACCTGTGAGCATCCTTTTCAGTTTTAGCCACACACACCAAAGTTAATGCAATTATGCAAATAAAGCAAATTAGATATGCAACATTCTCAAAACATGACAAGGTAAAACTAAGCCATTTTAAGCTCTAAGTAAAGGCATTTCACGTCTCAAAACAAAAAAACACAAGGACTACAAACAGCCAAAAACTAAATCACCATGCAGTCACTAAGCAAAGAGGATGAGTTGAAAAAAAAAAACATATTTTATACATCTTTTCATAGTTTGTTTACTCTTAAGCAAGACAACTGCAGAATACATACAAAAGTAAGGAAATTTTATGATCTGAATACACCAGAAATATACCAACTTTATGCTGAGATAATATACGTTTTCTACTTATAACCTATAGAGCAGGTACTTGAGATGAAATTTTATTTCAAGAAAATCGCTCAAATGTTATTAACTCAGAAGGCAAATCATCAGACAGAATCGGAGTAGAAATAAGATGAAATGTAGATAGAATAAGACACAAAGAACTGCAAATAACTGGCACCCAAGAGTAGAAGGTTATTATCCATCATTAATCTTCCATTAATATCCCAAGCGAGCGTAGAGTAAGCAAGTTTTGCATTATGACCTATAACAGTGCATTATTGTATCCCCCAAACCTCATCCATCACCAAAACCCATTTAATACTTGTCTAAGCAATTTATTTTTTTAACTTGCACTCTGACTAGGTTCCAAGAGTCAAACGTCATCACGGGCAACCTTTGAATCAATAAGCACAAAACAACAGGCAGAGTACCCTACAATAATCTTCTTCTCCACTCTCTACCATACTATTCCAGCCCTTGAGAATTCTTGGGGAAATTAGATTCCTTGGTTTTCTTTACAGCCTCCAATAATAAATTTGGGGGAGGAGCTGGACTAAAATCAATTAACAAAGTTGTTTTGAAGTGTATAATAAATTCACTTGTTGGGTACAAATCCAAAATTAGTGGAATTGAATTAAGATAATCTTTTTTTTTCCTTTTAGTTTAAGAGTAAATCTCTTAATTGTTCTTTCTTTTTTGTCATTTAGCATAGGGCATAATGGACGTGCAAGTAAATATGAAAAGCAAATACTCTTTAAAAGAAGATGTGAACATTGCATGAACCCTACCATGCAATGGCAAACTCTACGTAAAATCCGAACACTGGATCGGATTTCATATTTTTGGAATAAAGCTCTAAAATTCAATTCATTACCAAATCAAGCCTTCCACCCACAAGAGTGGCAGCTTAATAACATAACTGAACTGAAATCGCCAAAAACCTGACTTTTCAAACAAGGGTCAATATTTCTTCTCAAGATTCCCTATTTCAAGCTGCATGAGCACTCAAGTCTGGCTTTCAACATTGTTTAGTGATTTGATTGATAACCATGGACAGCAAACCAATGCTGTAAATATGAAAGCGACACATGCAAAAAACTATATCCAATAAAAGGGAGAAGAGAGCTGAACTTTCTACCAGCACATGCTTAATTCAATTACCTTGTGACAACAAACAGCAATCGTATTCTAGATCTCAATCTATTTTTTCGTTAGCAAAGCCTACACAAGGGAGTGTTTGTTTTTGTGGTTGAATTTGATTTTCAAATTGTGCAATAAATTGATGTTTTTTAGGTGTTTTTCAATAGCTTTGATGTGTTGATTTCAAAAATAAAAATAAAAGAAAAAAAACACATCATTTTAATGCATTTTCAATTGAAAAGCACCTTTGAAAAGCAATATGGACCGCATTATCAAACACACACTAAACCTCACAAAATAACCGCACGAGGTTAAAAAAAAAACCTACCTCTTGAAAGGCGACATTGTTTCCAACTTGCAAGCTCTGATCATTAGGTTCCGGTTTTGGTGCTGCTAATGCACTAGTGGCATCATCTTCCTCCTCGCAAAGCTGCAGCAGCCTGCATATGTCCGTTGAGAATGACCCAAGACTACCACCCTATAATCCCACAAAGATTGCAATTCACAATTATGATAATCATCCAGTACAAACAAAATATCATGCATTCTCATCACATGAACCGAATACATGCCAAGTTCTCACATACATACATGGTATGTAAAGATATACATGGACTATAAATGGGATAAGATATTCAATCCTAACTTGTTGCAAAGAAGATGCTGGAGAAGGCTCATTGAGCTCAGCTTTCCATTCACGAAGCATCTGATGAACTTGCTCCTCAAGGACAGCCACATCAACCGTGCGGCTTTCTTTCCTTGCAAATTGCAGATCCAAGAACATCCCTTGAAGATCATCAACCCGGTTCTTCGCCTTGTCCTTGAAAAGCTTATGAGATGCTGACTTACAATTGATCTTCGAACCCTTCCCCATCACAGTAACACTCCCTTTACTCTCCACAAAACCCTACAACCAAAATTCCCCTTAAGACCAGGCACGATAGCATTTAATCAACAATGAACATAAAGCACATTTTCAAGTAAACTTAGCTTAAACCAAAATAATTCCATACTAGCCATTCAAGAAAATCCCAATTAGATTATTGTCAATAACCACCATAAACAAAAAGAAAATATTTGAATAAATTCAGTTTAAATGTCAACCAATAAAATATCCTGACAAAACATATTCGGTCGAAAAAACCACCACTATCGACTGATCATGTTTTCAAAGAATTAGTATTCTCCACCAAAATAAATAAATAAACAAATAAAAGGTTTAAAATATCAATGTTAAACCTCAAGAAAGAAAACCCAATTGTCCATAGAACCCTTTGAAAGCATGAGCAATAATAGAATTCATTTTTTAAAATTAAAAAAAAAAATTCAAAGCAGCTGAAAAGTAGCACAAAATCGTACCTAAATCAGCAATTCAAGAAAACCCAACATGCCCCCATCTTTTTTCATCATTAGTTTTTGCACTTGAATTCTAAACAACATGCACACTTCTATAAATATTAAATTAGCAAATCAGTAAAAGCAAAACTAAATCACTGACACAAAACCATAACAATCCAAACACATACAATAATTGACATAAAAATAACATAAAATCCAAGATGAAAAAAAAAAACTTTTAATCACTGATCATCACAAACTTACTACGAAAATCTTTCTTTCAGTTCTCACCAAGAGAGAGAGCAAAAAAAAAAAAAAACAGAGAGAAAGAGAGGTGTTCTTATGCAATGAAAGGTGTCAAAGAAATGGGGGAAAAAAAGCTCTTTATAGGTAAATATATTCCAGGAACAAAAGGCAGCAGAGATTCTTCTTGATTTTTTTACCTTATTTTTTTGCGTCCTAAATTTATTATTTTCCCATTTTCTTTGTTTTTTTCTTTTTCTAGAGGGAGAGAGATTTTGTAGAAAGAGACATTGTGTGTGTGATGGATAAGACTTAAGAGAGTGTGTCTCTAACAATGGTATGTTTTCGGTGCGGGTGTGAGGGAATGTATGTACATGTACGTGGCAGAAGCTCATTAGGTGGCGATTTTATACTACTTATTTCGATGTTTTGGTTTGGTTTTACCCTTATGTTTAAAGTAAATTGCAGTTTTGCCCTGTGGGGTTTGACCTCCTGTGCACGTAGAGGAGATAGGTTTGGACCTTGGACATATCTGGAGTGGTTGAAGTTCTCCACTCATCATTCACCCTCTGACGTGTGTACATAATTAATATTAAACTCGATTTAACTCGTGAATCTTAGTTTCTAAGGATCGTAAATATAGAATTAAGTTTTTTAAAAATTATTTTAAATATTCATCCCATTAAATTTGGTTGACCTAATAATTCAATCAGATCTAATTAATCTATCAGATATAATTAATCTGACTAAACCTAGATAAGTTCAGTCAAATCAACTCTAATTATTTTAAAAAAAAAATTAAGTTGTTTGGGAATTTTACACTAGAAATACCTAATAATCTTTGGTCCACTCTTTATGTATTATTTTGTTCTAGCGAAACCATAGATGAGTATTTTTGTTATACCGAGGTTATTGATCAAGCCTCTTAAGAACTATGTCCTTATTAAATTCCTAGTGTTTTATAAAATTCTTAATTGAATTTCTACATTCATGTTCATTAAGGAATTTTGGAACACGATATCAAATTTTAGTGATATGACATAACTTAAAAAAAATATTAGAAAAATATTATAGTTTGCATATGTTTATTATTAAAATCATGATTTTAAACTGCGAATATCAAAATAGAACTGCAATTCTGAATATCAATTACAATGGGCATAAAAACTTCATCAGCTTTCTATGTTTATCGCTTCTTTAAAAAAAAAAAAGCTCTAGAACTTTAAAAGCCACCACTAGAACAGCCTCTAACTGCTGAAAATCGTCTTCAATCTTCCATCAAAACACCAAAACCATTCTCCCTTCATCTTCACAAATCTTTTTATTTTTTTTGTTGTAAATCATCGACCCAATCTATGATTTACAACCTCCCTCCACGACAATCGGTACAACTACCACCTTACCATAAAAAACTCAAGGTAGAATAGTTGCATTTTTTTGTTAGTTAATGGGTTTTATTGTTGAATTAAGGAATTTTAAGTTTTTATTTATGATTGTTTGTGTGGTGTTTGATAATTGGGTGTTTTGTTGATGTTAAAATAATTTCGGGTTTGAGTCAAGCAATCATGTTTGTTTTAATGCAATTGGTGTTATTTATGGAATCAATTAGGTTTGAATTAGAAAAATTATGGCCTAAGTTTAATTTTGGGGTTACTTGCCATATTTGAGAATATTTTTTAAACTAAAATAAAAAAAAATTAATTGATGCAATTAATTAGTTTTTCAATCAATTAATATTATTAATAAAACTATAATCGAAATCATAGCAACTATAGTTTGCGTTAAATTTTGATAAAAATTGTTGTAATTAGGGATTTTGTTTCAATTAAGTTAATGTAGGTTTTAATTAATGCAATTAGATACATTTTCATTGATATTATTAAGGTCAAAATAATAGCAATTAGGATTTGTATTGAATTTTGAGACTAATTATTTTTTTATGAAATGGGTATTTTTATTTTACAAATTATATCTTTCAACTTCTTATGTTGTTTCGTTAAGGTGGCACCGTTATTCATTGTACGAATAATAGTATCACTAACATTGACAAAAGTACTAAGTTCTTAAATGCTACTAGAGACATGTCATTTAAAGATATCAAACAAATTATATGTGGAAGACTTGAGTTGAATTATAATGATGTTGAAATAGATATCACTTTGAGGTGTCTTGTTAGGGAACATCTGTATCGATTACATGTGATATGAATTTTGGGAATATAATGAAAATTTTCATCCAAAATGGATTAAACATAATGGGGTTGTATATGATTAATCGATCTAAACTTATAAGCTCCTATAATATGGAGCATAAAGACACTACTATATTTGTTTCCATATATGCTCGACCACTTAGACAAGCGTTACATTCTGCTGATGTTAGCATGTCTAAGACGGTGAAAGATATGTTTATGAGAATTTGTGATAAAGGTAGGATTAACATTACATATAGTGATTAGTGTAGATATGACTTCTCTAAACCTAATGATGACAATAAAGATGAGGATGTCATGGGTTTGGTTGAAATATTAGATAATAATGATAAGATAATAAGGCTTCATGTTCTAGAATTTGATTATGATACTAGAGTTGATGATATGGTTTCTAATTATTGATCTATTTATTGTAGGAATTTAGTTGTTAGTGTTAATTTGGTAATTGGATAAACTTTCATCACTAAATATGATTTAATGAATGTTATTAAGAAATGACACATTGCACATTCACTCAAATATTGAATTCAACATTCATTCAATTATATATGGAAGAGGTATGTCATTATTGCACCTAAATGTCAATGGTAAAGGCATGTCATTTAAAGATACCAAACAAGTTATATATGGAAGACTTGGGTTGAATCAAAACGATGTTAAAATAGATATCACCTAAAGGTGTCTTGTTGGAAAACATCAATATTTTCCTATACCAATTGCATGTGATTGGATTTTAGGAATATGATGGAATTGTTCGTCCAAAATGGATCAAATATAATGGAGTTGTGTATAATTAGTTGACCTTAACATAGAAGCTTCTATAATATAGAGTATGGATATAATACTGTATTTTTACTCGTATCTGCTCAACTATTTAGATAAGCATCGCATTTTATTGGTGTTGGTACGTTTAGGACAGTGGAAGATATGTTTATAAAAGTTTGTGATCACTTAGACAAGTAGGATTAACATTGTATACAGTGATTAACATAGGTATTACTCCTCCAAACTTAGTGATAATGAAGATGAGAGTGTTATAACTTTAGTTAAAACATCAGATGAGATAATGAGGTCTTTTGTTCCAGGATTTGGTTATGATACAAAAGTTGATGACATGATTTATAATAATTGGTCTATTTATTCTAGAAATTTAGTTGGTAGCGTTAATTTGGTAGTTGGATAAACTTTCAGCACTAAAGATAATTTAATAAATGTTGTAAGCAATAACACATTGCACATTCACTTGAATATCAAGTTCAATGTTCAAACCATATATTTGTTTAATTACAATGTGTTCATGCACATGAATGTTAATGATACTTCCAACGAGATACCATAAAAGGTTTAATTCCTTTTGAAAAAAAACGAAGTTGAAAGGTAAACACACATGTACCAATATATATATATATATCTTGGATCAGGTTTGAATTAGATTTTGAATTGGGTTTGACAATATCCATATCAGATCTATTTTATATTGGGTTAAATAACTATCAAAAAAAAAAAACTTATGCATTTAATTTGATATCTGTTGAGCTCAAGTTAAATTGTCATCCTTGTTCACTTTTTTAAGGTTTTTTTCCTTTATTATCAATATAAGATGGCAACCGTGTTGGAATTTATTTTATTAAAATATAATTAATGGGCACATTTGAATGGGGTATACTAACTTTTAAGGTTAAAACTTTATTGAAAATTGTTCTTAAACAAAAGTTTTTTAACATGAAATATTAACATGATTAAAATAAATTATGTGAGACTAAGAAATTAATTTCAAATAACCCTAGTTGACATGTTTTAAGGACCTAAAATCCTCTATCCCATATAGAAATGAAATGAAATGAAATGTTCTTGTAGTTTATATATTGGAAAGTTGAAGGGTCATAAATAAATCTAAGCAAAAATAGTATTTGTTTAATCCACATGCACATGCTCGAGCATGGGCTTTGGACCTTGGGCCTTGAGCTTTAGGTTCTTGGTCTTAGATATTAGGCATAGGTTTGGTTTGATTTTCTTTTTTTTTTCTTGGATTATGAAGTATGAATGTTTCTTTGAGAATTTTGATAAAAGTTGAATTCGTAAAGCACCCATAAATCTAGAAGTTATTCAAAACCAAAATGAATACAATAATGAGAACAAAAAAAAATATCTAAGTTTTCAAAGTCAAAAGCTACCTATTCCATCAAATTAGTATATCTTTACAAATCTTCAAGTCTTTATATTGGTCAAAAAATCTTCATTTAAGTGGAGGATTATTGGAATTTGTTTTATTAAAACATTGTTAATGAGTATATTTGAGGTCAAATTCAAATAGGGTATACTCACTTTAGAGTTAAAACTTTGTTGAAAATTTTTCTCTAACAAAAGCTCTTTAACATAAAACATTAACATAATTAAAATAAATTGTGGGTGAATAAGAAATTAATCTCAAAGAACCTTAAGTTGACATATTTTGTGAAACTCAAAATCCTCTATCCCACATGGAGAAGATATAGATTTTCTTGTAGTTTATATAGTAGAAAGTTGAAGGGTCATAAATAAGTCTAAGCAAAGTAGTATGGATTTAACCCACACGCGCGGGCTTGAGCATGGGCTTTAGGCCTTGGGCTTTAGGCCTTGGATCTCGGGCCTCAGGCTCTAGGTTCCAAGTTCGAGGTCCTAGGCATGAGTTTATAGTTTTGTCTAATCTAGCCTATGAATCTAATCAATTTTCTTCTAGAAGAGTTTTTTCAAATCTCTACAATTCTTTTCGGCTCAAACAAATTTAAAGCTAAAATATTCAAGTTTAATTATGGTTTTATGACAAGTAATCAAAGTTGATAATGATGGAAATTAATTCTAGTAATTATCATAATTAATTCTTTGTTTGTTTTGGTTCCAAAATACACTAAAAAAAAAGGTTGAAGGAAGAGCTTTCTACATTTATTTTCTAGATTTTACAAACTCTTCCTCACTTTTATTTTCTACTTACTCTTTTTTTTTTTAGTAAAGTTTCTTCTTTGGTTTTCCTTCTAATTTAGAGCTAAGTTCAGTCTTTGTAAAAAGATATTTGAGTTACAAATTTTTTTGGTTCATTGACCTTATTTAAATGTGCATCTAAACAATGTAGTCATGTTGGAATCCTGAAAAGTTTATTGTAAACATCCTTTGTACCAAGTGAAGAGCAATAAAGATTTAAGAACAAATGATTAACCCTTGAAAACAACAAATTAGTTTGATCATTTTTTTTTAAGTGCTTCAACAAATATCCTATTTTGGTTTCATTTAATCTAATACATTAGCATGCATACAAGGATTCATTTTCAATTTCTTATGCTATTTTGGATATATGCATGGTATGTATGCTAAAATCTTCATATGATATAATTACTTGTTGTTTTGCAAGTTTACAATGATGTATAACATTGTATACTTGTAAGCTAAATTGTTATGATAAACTAAATATTTTTTCTCACTTGCTTATTTTTTGGACATCAAACTATTACTACTCCAATACTCCAACATGAGAAAAACATTTTTCTTGTAAAATATAAAATTATCATTGGTTTTTTTAAAAATGTAAAATGAAACGAGTTAGGAATGTTCCAAGAAACTTGAATTACTGATAGATTAAAACAATGAAAATCATTCTCTAATTAGTCCATCTTAGAAGCTTTCATAATTTTCATACCACTGTTCTGTAATTAACAGAGGACAGGAAAAAAATTTCATTAATTCCGACTAGCTATGGCATGATTTTGTTTTTTCTGCTTACAAGTTGCATATAATTCATTGCCATATCCCACTGGTTTTGTTTGACTTGTATGCTTCAATTTATTTTTATTTTTTCCTGATTTTGTTATGGCGGCTACTACAAGTCTTTCTAATTAGAGTATGCACGCAATTTTCTCAATGAAATCAATTACTAAACTTCTGTTTTTTCTGATGAACACCTCCCTCTTGGGCAAGAAGTTACACAGGCAATTTCTGTCAAATGACCTTATCAAAATCTTGGTATGTACTCCCTTATTTCAACGCTGGCAAGACAAATTGTATTTGTCAATCATGGAGGAAACCAGCCAACGACACTCACTTTTATGTATCATGAAAGGGGAAAAGATAAAAGCCAGCCAACTCTCTCTTTGTGGAGGGTGAGAAAGAGAGATGAGTAATGAAAGAAAGGCATAAAGGGCACGTCCACTATCATCCACAGATTCCGATCGTGATTGATATAGAATCTTAAAAGGTGCTTAGTCACAGAAAGGTCGATCTATTGTAGACACTTGGCATCTTATGTCAATAAATTTGGTCGGTATCATATCATTATCTGAAATAAGACTATAGTAATTCAGAATTTACTGTGGGATAAGACACCAAAACGGAGACAACTTGTAATAATTATGGCGGTGAGAGTTTCTTCATTCTCTCTGTCATGCCTGCCGATACACCAAATCCGGATAGTTCGTCAGAGAAAATTCGTGTTCTGATAATCTTTCGTGATAAAAATGAGCAGATAACAAGGCAGTGATCGGGAATGTTGATAATAGTATATCCTAGTTCGTTTACAGATTCTAGTGTCTACATGCATTTCATCAGGAAACAGAGAAGTGATGGACAGAATTTTTCAAACCATGCAAAGCTGTTGAATTTGTTTACTGAAAAGGATAGCCCTCTCCAGATTTAGGAAGTAGAACAAATCTTCTCACTGTGGCAGTAAAACTTGGAAAAAGATTGATGACATAAGCCAACTTGTACCGACAAGGCATGACATTATTCTCAAAGATCCAGACAAGATAACATCCATTTCCTGCTAAAGCTTTCCAATGCCCGTTTTCAATCAGAAGAGATGGGCTTTTGGCATAATGAATTCGTATGGCTTAGCGGAGAGAGAGAGAGAGAGAGAGAGAGAGAGAGAGAGAGAGAGAGAGAGAGATAGAATATTAGGAAGTTCTGTTACCTGCGCTAAGTACGGAATGAAATGTCAACAACATTCTTACAAGTATAGTTTTGAAACCCGGCCTAACTCAACGAGTCGACCTGGAAGCTGGTTGATTTGAGGCTGGAACTGAGTCGGGTTAATGAAAAAATAAAAAAAATCATGACCCGATGTGACCCGGCGGGTTGACCCGGCAAAACCCGATCAAAAACCCGGTTGTAATCCGTTAACTTTTGTTTTTTTGTTTTACTAAAACAACGCTGTTTTGAATTTTTTTTTAAATAGGGATTGACCCGGCCAACCCAGTGACCCAATCAAAACCCGGTGACCTGGTCAGAGCCTGGAACCCGGGCCTTAGACCGGGCCGACCACTAGATCGGGTTTAAAAACTATGCTGGCAAGCATTACATGTACTAAAAGGAATTTGTCTTCTTTTTACAAATAATATAATTATGAATTTTGGCTTTTTTATATATATGTAATAGTGTTAAAATTATATTTTTTAGTTTTTTTTTAAGAAAATAAGTTCTTCTTAAAGTTTTTTCCTTTATACTATATTTTTATTATTTTACACTTTATCTATTTATCAATATTTTTTTTCTTATCTTCATTTTTTTGTAATATTCTTTTAGTTTTTTCTTTTTTTTTTCTTTAAAATTTTTTTTGAAAAAATTATATTTTTTTTTTTACACTTTGAATATTTATCACTCTACATTTGACCTATTTATACAATTCTTTTTGTTCTTATCTTTATTATTTTGTAATTTGTTTTGTAATTTTTTTCTTTACGCTTTTTAAAAAAAATTATTATACAAAGATTAAAGAAAGGTATTTCACTATAATATTTGCAACATTGTTAAATTCTTCTGTTATGTTAAAAATTAGCTCGAGATCTTATATATTTTTATTAACGCAAATGATCTTTATAATATTTTGTTATATATAAGCATCTACTTTTTTATTCATAGTTATATTTTTTACTCGATGTCAAAAAATATGTTAATAACACCTATACATTAATTCTTTCACTAATTTCTGTCGGTATTTACACTAGCAATCTATCGGTACATATGTTACTAATGGACTCACGAACGGAAGTAGTATGTTGGAAAAACTCTTGTCGATAATTTATGGATTGTCATTAAGTTCATCGATAATAAATATACTGATGGATTTATAGACGGAAAAAGCGAGTAAAAAAAATTACTCGCTTTATTCCATCGGTAAATTTAACATATCACCGACAGGAAAATTGTATGTAATGTCATTGGTGTTTTTATTAGTCCATTGGTAAATATAACATATCACTGACTATAGTAGTGATATTTGCAGTAATTCTTATCCAACTCTCTTTGGAATATATCGATGAAGTTATTTTGTCGGTTACCTCATCAGTACTATTTTAAAAATATCTTTTAAAAAAAAATATTGAACAGAAGTAGAAAAATAATTAAAATCAACTATTTAATACAAATTTAAATATTTGTACATTCAAATACAATAAATCTAAAATAGAGACGGGGCTAAAGGAGGAATATGAGGAGGTTTTTCGCCGCTGGGATCGTGGGACCAATTAAAGGGTCCACATGAACCACCCATATATGATCTCATCACCATTATCAATTGGCAAAGTTCTTTATATTCAATAGTGAGTGCTTCATATTTATCATTAAGATGGGTCGTCTGAACTTGTACTCGTTGGTCTAACATCGTCGCGAACTCCGGAGTTTGAGTGCTTGGAATCGATTACAAGCATCCATCGATCGAAATACTATGAGTCATCTACAAGTTCTTAATCGTAGTGCTGGAGAGTTTGGACATCCAATTTCTATTGGGTTCACCAGATGATCTTGCCTCTAGCCATAATCCGAATCGATACCCTGTTGGGTCAAAGGATCATTCATGTATCTCTCCTCTAACTGGCTATTATATATATCCTAGAAAGAAAAAAAAATTATTAAATTCAAGGAAATAATAACTTAGAAAAAAATGGTTGAAAACCAGCATACCATAAAGTGTTGAGCTCGGCTATACACGAACTGTTGCACCCCTTTTCGGTAGTCATCACTCTGCATATGTGTTTCAACAAAAAGCTCTATCAAGCTTGACTCGCCCCCAAGAACCGTAGCTTGCAAGAAAAAAAAATTTGTCTGTTAAATATATTTATAAAAAACAACCAATAAAAAATGGATTTTATAAAAAAAATCCACTCATCAGTTTTGCATGCGAAATGAACTGAACAGAGTTACCAATGTACATGCTAACAGAACCTTGAACACGCCGATTCTGATTTTTCACATCGGACTATGACCGTTGCGTGAAACGTGCAGACATCACATGATGAATGTATTCCAACCATACAGCCTCGGAGACATACGGTGGTCCGAAATCCTTCCACACCGTCATGTCATTCCAGCCTTAAAGCTCTCTTTCTTTTGCATATTTTTTGGTTTTCTTATGCGCCTCGTACAAAAAATCATGCAACCTATATGGTACAAATTAATTATCTATTAGTAAATGAAAAATAAAATTTTATTTTTTGGAATAAAAAAAACTATTTGGAATTCGATCTTACCTATTTGCAGCGTGATTCTTCCAAACCCTCCTCGCAAAATTATTATCATCTCTCTCTCTCTCATTCAAACTTTCCCTTAAAGAAAAAATTTATAAAAGAAAAATTTCAGTAATTTCAACAAACGGTCTAAATTAACATAAAAAAAATATTTAATAACCTTGAATGTTGAAAACCATGCATCGACCTGCAGTTTTCATTCAAGATATTTAGAATCTGGCTTTATTGAAACAATATTTCTAGTGAAGATTTAAAAGCCGATGTTATTGTTCTCGCAGCCTCAATGTTTGTAAACCTAAAATTACATTCGTTAAATGAAAGTATTTTTTTCAAAAATTATTAAATATGTCGTTATGATAGCAAAACAAACTTACATTGAAAGGTTTTTCTTCCACTAGGCCTCGTACTTGCTGGTGAATAGATTTCGTTGTAAAAGGAGCCCCCCTCGACGTTGCGGCATCACAATCGACAAGCCTGCGTCGTGAGTCGATGCATGTGCCTCAAGTATTTATTCGTAGTTGGCACCTAATGAATCATGGTCATCAGTATCGTTGCTAGAAGAATTAGTAGTGATCATGTCCTCGCGACATGTAATAGACTTTCCTCTAGGCATTTACACAAATTTAAAAAATTAAATCATTCCTACTTTTTTTAAAAATTCGATAGCATCTCTTTATATGGGAGACTACCTAAAAATTTTAAACTTGTATATAAACAACATATATAGCACAAACAAGTTGATTTTATTCAATTTCTTCTAACAATTCACATAATTCCATTTCATAGAAAATTTTTATTTTCTACGTGATAATATTTTTAATCATAAATTTACAAAAAGAAAATTCTAAATTTACAAAAATTCAAAATAATAATTAAAATTAATCCTACATAATTAATTGAAATTGATAAACAAAATTGAAAAAGAAAACAACTAATATTCAACAAAATAATGCAAAAAGTATTACAATAACAATTAAAATTCAACACAATTATTTCTAAGTGATAATATTTTTAATCCTAAATTTATAAAACTTATTCTAAATGGAATAAATACAAAATAATAATTAAAATTAATCATACACATTTAATTGAAATTGAACAACAAATTTGAAAAAAAAATCATTAAAATTCAACAAAATAATGCAAAACTTATTTCAATAACAACTAAAATTCAACACATTTATTAATTCATAAAATTATTAAGAACACAAAATTGAACAAAAATAATGACATAAAAAAACAAAAATAATACAAAAAAAAGGAGAGAAAAAGGAGAGAAAAAGGAATGAATAATACTTACCTAATGTTGTGCTTAATTTCGACCGATAATTAAAAAAAAGAGATTGTTAATAAACCCAAAAAAAAAAAAAAACAATAAGAAGAAAAATGAAGAAAGACAACAAACCTGAGGATAAGAAGAGAATAAAATGCTTGATTGCGTCTAAGAAGACGAGAGAGAAGAGAAAAGAAAGAAAGAGGAATGGTGATGTGAAAGAAGAAGAAGAAAGAAGAAGATGAAGCCATATCTGTTCTGATTCTGGTCTTTTAATTTAGTTTTTACAGATGGAATTACTAATGACTTTTCATTTTGTCGGTAAGTCAAATGGAAATTTGTGACTTTCACGAAAATTTTTAGAAAGCCCCTCAAAATATTACCAATGGCTTTTCATTCTACCGGTAATGTTGTTGGGAAAAAACTCAACAGTCAAAAGAACATTAATTATCAACGCATTGATAAGTGAATAGTTCTTATACTCTTTGGAATATACCGACGGACAAATTCTATTAGTATATTCGTATATAATGAACATCTTGAATAGTGCCAAGGAGAAGGGGGAACGAATCCAGTAGTCTTTAGAATATACCAACGGATACATTATGTTGGTATACCTATATGTAATGAATATCGTGAACAGTGCAAGGGAGAAGGGGAACAGTTCTCATGGTCTCTGACATATACCAATGGACACATTCCATCAGTGTACTCGTATGTAGTGAACACTGTGAATAGTGCCATGAAGAAGGGGAATAATTCTCGTAGTCTCTAGAATATACTGACAGATACATTATGTCAGTATTTTCATTCGTGTAAAATAATGTCTAATGTCAAATTGTATATGTATTCTCTATTTATCCATGTTGCAAATACTTAAATTCACTTATGCACATACATCACAATAACACCAGTTTACAACACAATAATAACATAAATATTTTCTTGTCATTCAATAATAAATTAATATCATTGTCATTACATTGAAGTGAATTTTGTTCATAAATATTACATTATAGTTTATGGCATTACACATTCGGGTTGTGCAAATTAATCAGAAATGTCTTTTTCTTCGTCAATTGACTTGTCCTAATCTCCATCGCAATATTCTACGTTGATTTCATCGTTATCATCTTCATTGACTTGTGTATGTCCACTGGAGCTCAAAACATCATTCAACTCCCCGACGTTAAAATCAGCAAAAATATTCTCGGCAATGCAAAAATTTGAATTTTCTTCTAAGTCATTAGACGAAGCAACTTGATATGGATCAACTAACGAGACCAATTTGAAAGACATCATCTCCCATAATTAATTCATTATTGCCATCCTGAACAACCTCGACACGACCTCTGGGTTTGGTTTTCACTACGGATAACCAATCAATTCTTGAACGATCTTTTCTAAAGAAAAAAAAAAAAATATATATATATATATATATATATATATATATATATGTAATAAACTTATTGGCATTAACAAAGACATTGCGGAGTCTAGCCTTTGAATTAATTTTAACTAAATCATAATGGGGATCTACTATGATTCCTTTGTTAGTGGTGTTATACCAATAGCATTTGAATAAAAATACTTTATTCTCGCTAGTATGATATTGCAATTCAATGACCCCTTCCAACTTTCTATAGTAATCAACTTCAAACTTATTAAAAGTCAATCTTTTAACACAAACTCATTCTTCAATATGAAATACATGTCCATTGATGAAATACCCGTTGTAGCACTTCACCTTTCTCTTAGGACTCAAACTTTGTAAAAACAAAGTAACACTAGCATTCCCTCCCAGTTAAAAAACCTGGTATATGAAGTACAACCATGAACAATTAACAAGAAATGTATAATGAAATTAAGTATCCTGAGAGATAAGAATAATTATATAGTATTTACATGTATTCTGAACCACATGGAAAATTATTCATCCTGTAATCAAAAGATTTGAAATTCAATTAACTGTGAGTTTTGGGATAGTAAATATTAACGATATCGCCTGCGAAAAATTCAACAATGTATCAGTTTATGATATTATAAAAGATAAATTATTTGAAAATAACGACATGTTAAGTAGTATATACTTACTAAATAAAAGGTTTCAGTTTATCGCGGTTAAATTGTATATAATTAAATGCTTGTCTGAATTTTATTTTTGACAAATATCTTCCTACACAGTATTTTTTGGTACGGGTCATCCAAGATGAGAGAATATTGACAAGTTCTCACATGAAGGCAATTCCCCACCATCATCATGCCTTGGAATGCCATTGATTCTTATTCTCAATTGAGACTTAAAATAGTATGAGATAAATATTGAGATCTCTTCAACAATATAAGCCTCGCATATTAAAGCCTCAACATGCACTTGTTTTTTACTTTTCTCTTAAGGTTGAACAAATACATGCATGGAATTAAATGAATGTTTTGAAATATACAAAGAAGACAATAAAATTTTAATTACGATACATGTGTAATCCTTAACCTCTCGAATGGATACATCTATTTATATTGGACTGGACCTCTAACTTTTGCCTTAAACAGTAAATTATAGGTATATGCTCCATTGATTTGAAAAATGATAGAGGGAATATCATCTCAAGTTTAACGATATTCATTTCAAGCCTCTCCATATGTTTTGTTTGCAACTTGTTAGAGCATATATCTCTAAAAAAGTGATTGATCTTCATGAATGCATCTCATATCCCATTTGGAAATAAATCCTGGTAAGCTAATGCAATGAGTGTTTGCATAAACATGTGGCAGTCATAACTCTTCATTCCATACAATCTGCAATCCTTTAAATTCACCAACATTGATATGTTTGAGGCATGTCTATAGAAAAATGCAAATTTTTAAGTCATTAGTAGATAAGTAACCGTGCATTCTTATTTAAGGCAAAACTAGCATTGGGCTTTGCGATCCATGACCTAACATAAACCAGCTACATATTTCTACAGTGACAAAACAAAGCTATAACCGGTATGGTTTCAACAATCCATTTTTCTTTTTGATCTTTTCATCTTTTTTCTCTCTCCTCACCTTGGTTTTCATGTCTGATTTCTTCTCGTCTTCCTTATAGTGACAAAATGGTTTGCATTTTTTTCCTCATTTTCAATTGTTCTCTCTTTATTTTCAATCTTTTGAAAAATGAAAAATTCAAATGATTTTTCAAATAATCATGTGCCAACCCAATTATGGAATGTTTTTTTATTCCGCAAAAACCCACAACAAAATCATCAAAACAAACTATTAAGACCAATATTGAATAAAATAAACGTAAAATAAAAAAAAAACAACATGACTAGAAGAACAAAAATTGCATTGTGTGAATCTATATTGTAATTGGGTGGAAGAGTATAGTGCAGTGAACAACATTTTACTTAGCTCTTTCAGTGTTTTGTTAATAAGAACCTCACTACCCTCTGTAGACATACATGGGCACGTAAACCTGTTTTGACCATGATCTTTTACAGAAAAACATGTTTTGCCATCCAAAAATCTCACTTATTAACGAAAGCTAGAACCCTTGGGAAAAACATTATTCGCCTAGACTCAAGTATAATGATAATTTTGCTCTTTTCACAAAAAGTTATTAAACTAATTATTGGGGGCAATGATATCTTTTTACAAGGTATGTTAGTCTTTATTAAATTGATTGGAGACAATTCAATATTTTCATATTTTTTTAGCACAATGGAATGACTCAATTACCCTTCAAATAAAAAAATTAGAACCAACATTTAGGGTTTTTTTAATATTTTCATACTATTTTTTTATTATTATCATGTTAGCTTGGGAGCAATTTAGTGTTTGAATAAATACTAGATCATTTATTTGTGCTATGTTGCGGGTCAGATTAATTTTTTTAAAAAAAATTAAAAATATCCAGGTATTTGCTAATATGTTTTCAAGAAGAAAAATATTTAAATTATGTAGAGATTGATACGATGTCACCCGATTAACTTGGCAAATCCAAAGGCAACTTGGACAACGAGAAAAAAGAACAGAGTTTGATTAAAAAAAATTAAAATGACATCTTTTTAAAAAATATATTGAAATAATAACATATTGGATCTGTCTAGATCATTAGACCGTGATAACCTTATAAAAAATAAATCAAAAAACATATTGAAGCCCAATTATTAATCAAATCAATGTTGAAGAATAAAATTGAAAATATCAAGTAAAAAAAGGAAAAAAAAACTTGAGTGAGCTCGGGTTAACCTATCAACATGGATCATGAGACTAATATAACCTAATAGAAAGCAAATCAAAATAAATTATGAAGCTCAATTCCTAATCAATTTAACATTCAATGATGAAATTAAAAAAAATCAATTGAAATAATAAAAAATAGACTCGAGTCAACTCTATTTAACCCACTAAACCCTTGACTTAGTCATGAGATTGGAATAACCTTATAGAAAACAAACTAAAATAAATTATGAAGTTTAATTTTCAATCAACCCATATGGTTTAGGATGAAATTAAAAAAAAAATTCAATGAAAAAAAAGATTAAAAAAAACCTAAGTCAACCAGATTAACCTGCAAAACTCGTGACTCGGGTCATAAGATTGAGATAACCTCATAGAAAATAAATCGAAACAAACTATAAAGCTCAATTCCCAATAAATCTAAAGTTAAAAGATAAAATTGAAAGAAAAAAAATTGTTCCAATGAACAATACTTTGTGAGAAGCGGAATAATGATATTCTCTCTTCAATTAGTTTTTGTTAATAAAATATAATTAAAAAATAAAGTAGCTGACACATGCAACGCACGTGCTAGCATGTGGGAGGTGCCCACCCCTTTGGGCAATGTGTGCAGCGTTTCCAGGCGATAAAAAACTCTCTTCTTCTATGTCGTTGGAAGTGTCACGTCGTCCTTTTCCTTTTAGAGCAACCTATGTCAGTGTTGGTGTGGCGATATGATGCCAACGATAATTTGTTTTTATTTTTCTCTCTCCTTCCATCGGTATTCGCACTAGCTATGCAAAACTTTATAGTTGCCCCCTTAAGTTATTGAGATTTTAATTTAGGTCTTTATTTTTTTAATTTTTGTTCATGACTCTTTTATGAAATTGTGATTTGTTTTTAATTTCATCATTTAATCTCAATTTGTGATATATTATTTTTTAACAATTAGGTCCTCCTTCATTTCATTTTTTTGTGGATCCTTTTGTTAAATTGTTTTTTTTTTCTTTTTAATTTCATCCTTGTAGTGATTCTCTAATTTATTTTTTATTTCAATTTTGATCCTCATTCTTTTAATTATTCTTTTGTTAAATTATTTTTTCTTTTCAATTTCATTATTTAATAAAAAAGTAGTTTTCCTCAAATTTATTTTTTATTTCCATGTTGATTCTCATTCTTTCAATTGCTATTTTTGTTTTGGATTATTTTGTATAGTTTTTTTTTTCTAATTTCATCCTTTAATATTTGATTATTTCAGTTTCACCCTTCATTTAAAAGATTTTAATAGTCCTATAATTTATTTCATTTTTTCCGGATTGAATTTCATGATTTTTCCAGATGATTTTTCCAGATGAAATGCTTTTAGTCTAATGATCTAAGTTACAATATAAATTAAGATTGTTTTTCTTTACTTTTTTTTTATTTGATTTCTAATTTAATATTGATTTTTCTTTTAAAATAAGCTTTTTGATCTTTTGTACCAAAAATTTGACAGATTAACTTAATTTAAATTAATCATTTTTATAAGCTTGCTTGTAAAAAAAGGAATCTTCGTATTTTTCAAACATCATTTTAAAAAAAAAAAAATGTAATAATAATAATTCAACTCCACGGCGTACCCGGGTACATGTCTAGTTTGGCAATTAAACATGCTAATGACGGTTTGTACAAATATGATGCAACCTTCCAACAATTATGGTTAATTGGCAAACCTCTCACTTCCAGGTTCTCTGGATACAGATACCAATCACCCGTAATGTATTCACCCCTTCTATTTGATTTTATTCCTACAAGAGAACCTTAATTTTGATGGTAATTGTTATGAATGAAGCAGTCGAAGTCAGAATCACTCTGAAAATATGATAGAAGGAGAAAAGAATAAAAAGGAGGAATGCTTATCACTAGCAGGGAGCCCTTCAATGAATTAGAAATTGTGCAATTTGATGCACTGCATAATTAGACTACTATGATTTTGCTGCTTTTCCTTCTTCTGCAGCTGAATGTTTGAGCTGGAAAATACCACCAAGTCCTCGTCCCTTGGCAAGCTGCTCAATTTCTTGTAGTTTGTGCTTTAAAAGTTCCACTTCTCTTGCCAAGTCTTCATCTCTTTGCTTCATTGCCTAAAACAAAGTGAATAACAGTGTCCATGAATTGGGAATACTGGAAATAAATGCCAATTATCAATTTGATAACATGCTATGAGACGAGGCTGCAATAAAGTATTAGTTATTTGATGGTACATTAAAACAGATCAAGAAGAGACATCAGTTTGAGAACTTGAAAGTGTGGTGATGTATATTACGATCTGGAATTTTCAATCATCATGTCTTCTCTTTAGTAGGAAATAAAATTGCATTAGAAAAAGACCAATACTGAAAGTAGGGAGGAACATTGGGATTGATTCTGCTAGAAAAGTAGTGACATGTTTCTATTATTGATTATTCAAACACTATCATTTCACAATATTGCAATTTCCTTTTTTGATTGTACAAAAGATCAGTTCAGCTATTCTCTAGAAAGTGGTCCCTGGGTGCCCCCCCCCCCCCTGCTGTCATTTGGGCACAACATATACTCATGGCTCACATCGTCGTGAAAATGATAGCACCAACCATCAAAGTGCGAACAAACTAACCTAAAGAAACTCCTTTTCTAATTGGCAAGTCCATTGGATTGGAATGCCAATATGTATAGGACCCTAATCTATCAAGGATCTATATCTCCCCTCTCTTCTCTCTTCTCTTTTTTCTTACTATGCTTCTGTAGATTCGAGTGGGTATCTATCTTATTGACACATAGTGTGAAACTAAAATTCTTCAAGAGTTATACCAAGTTAGGCCAGTGAAAACGTCCCAGAATCAATATTCATTAAATTCAGCTCCTTGTGCCCAGGAAAAAAAATTATATAACCCTTGCTTAGTATGCTATGATAACTGATGACAAAAGAAAATACTTCATTACCAAAAGGGAAGGACATTGAAGAGCAGGGGCTCCAGAACTATATAATGTCTAATGACATCCGAAGAATCTTATGACATCTGAAGAAAATACTCTCTGCACATGGCAGCAGTTGCTAAACTATTCCATGCACAACACCTCGAACTATATAATGTCTAATGACATCCGAAGAATCTTATCAAACAGCTTTTGCATAAAGTAAATAATAACCATTCCAAGGTGGACCTGAGAAACAAAATTAGCAAAGAGATTTAATGTCAGCAAACAAAGAAGATTATTTTACCTCCAATTCTTGCTTTCGCTTTTCCTCTTTTCTGGCTTCTGATTTAGCACTTCTCTGCACCTCAAAAATCACAGCAGCTCCTGCCACCTATTCATGTTGAAAAATGGAAAACCTAAGTAATTGTAAACCCAAATAATCTTCATAGTTGTCTCATAGTGAAATAAGCACGTAAAATATATCAGATTCATTTTTTTTTCATGCATGTTAGTACATATAGCATGGTGTCAAAGCAAAGAACTCCACCATCTCCTAAATCCAGACCAAATTTTGTCCTAATCAATTAGAGTGCATTAAATTAGTGTTACTGGTTCCCATTTCTACAATCATATTGATGGAATAAGAAATTCAGCCAGATGTAAATTGTGTACATATGTAAATATAATCACCCTCCCATCTATTTAGTCTTGCAGAAGGAGTGAAAAGCTCAGAAATCCATCAAGATTCAAGTTATGCATAAGAGTTTCATTTACATTCACCATGGATAAACAATTTTCCTTTATAACAGAATTCGACGCCACAATCTAAAACTAATAATATTTCTTATTACGTAACATTTTTCTTATGAAACCTCAAATATACAGTAACATTTCCGCATAGGCTCTACACTTGTACAGAAAATTAATTCTTGACAATTTGAAACACAGCTTTAGTCAGTTAAGTTAGCTTTGCCAACTAAAAAGACACCAAATTAGCTACACTATTCTCTCTCTTTCTGTAAATGCAAGGACAAAAACCAGCATAAGCACACAAACCCACAATTTACACAGCACAAAAGACATTGCAAATTGTACAGGATAAGTAGAGTTTCTGGGTATCAAAAAATTCAGACATTAAGAGAAGCAAAACTAAGGGACTCAAAACAAATTCTTCAAACATCAAGAAGAGCGACTTGGGATTAAAAAACAATACCGTGAAAACGAAGACTTCCCCAATAAGATCAACAGCAGCCTGGACAGCTTTTTCTTCATTCAAGGGCCTTATCTCAACATCAGTTGCATGACCATATATTCTTCTTTGCGTTCTTGTTGTCATCCGATGATTAGCCTGGTAATTCAATTCAAACAATCACAATCAAAGTTTCAATCTTTATCGCCTCTAAAGTGAAAAACAATCTAAATCACCAAAACCCATTTGATAAAATGAAAGATCAAGTCAAGTGTATGGGTATAAAGAGTACCTGAGCAATGTTGACGATGAACTGACGAAACTTGGGGTGAAAAGCAGCCTGTTGTTTGATCCTGCTGGCCAATGGTTTACTCAATGTTTTCAAGGCTAATGTCCCTAACTTCAATAATGGCAGCACCATAATAACTCTTTTTCTTGAGTTCTTCCCAGATCTGATTCTGCAATCTTCTTTAACTTTTATTACAAGAACACGGATTGATCTCTGTCTTTGGTCTTCTTTTAGAACCGTAGGTTATGTAATAGAGAATTTCTTGGAGAAGACGATAAAATGGCTGCCGATGTTGCTGTTGCGAAACAGCCAGTTCAGAAGGAGGAGAAAAGTCATTTCTGAAATATTATTTATTTCTTTAGGTCCACTTATGAGAAATTATTATTATTATTTCTTTATTTAAAAAAATTCTCGCGCTTCGGCTTTGACAAAACTCTTTTCTTTTTTTTCTGTTTTTTTCTAAAGTAAAACTCGAAGGGTGCTAATTTGAAGAAGTTTACTTCGACTTTGTTTTTTGAAAAGTAATTTTTTAAAAATTACTTTTTATATTTATTTATTATTAAAAAAATTAATCAATAAAAAATACTTTTCAATCAAATAAAAATTTAACTTGATTTTTAGGAAAGTGTTTTCCTGTAAAATTTAAGCGAAAAACACTTTCCGGAAGTTGTGAAAAATTTAGAAATGTCATATTATTTGTCGATTATATTAAATTTGGTCCTCAAACTTTTAATTGCTATATATATTTTGTTTTGAATATTTATTTTTTAATTTTATCTCTTAAAATTTAATTTTTATATTAAGTTTGGTTCTCATTTTTATAATTGTTATTTGCTTTTCCCTTATCTATTTTTATTGAAATTTTTTATCTATCAAATTTGTGTCTTATTCTTTTGATTGTTACTTATTTTATTTGAAATAATTTATGAAATGTTAATTATTATTATTTTAATTTCTTCATCTTTTTTTTTTAGATTTGATCTCTATTATGTTGATTATTATTTATTTTATTTGAGATAATTTATGAAATTATATTTTTTTTCAATTTCATTCTCATTCAACTTTTTAATTTGAAAGATTTCTTCCTTATTATTTTAATAAACTTGAGAAAAATAAAACATTAATAAGTTATTTTCCAGCTCATTTTTTATGACATAACCAAACACTGGAAAGTATTTTCCAACTTATTTCCATTACACTACCAAACATCAGAAAATAATTCACTTTCCCGGAATTCACTTTCCAAAAGGAAACTACTTTCCAGCAAACAAATTGGTATGGATCTGCACTAGCCCGAGAAACTGATTTTCTTTTTCCATAAAAAATTATTCACACAGCTAAAAACATTTGGTGTTTTTACTATTTATAAAAATATTATTTATCTTTTTATATTTTATTGTAGGTTAAAATAACATAATTTTTTAAAATTTTCAATATGATCCTCCAATTAATTTTTTATATAATTGAGCTCTTTTAAAACCAAATTAGAACCTAATTGCATGTTTTTTAAAGAGAGGGTTAAATTGAAAGAAAAGAGATTGAAGTGAAAAACATAGATAACATAGGTGGCGGATTGAAAATTTGAGTCAAAAACTCATTTGAGTCCCTCATATTTTTTAGCTATTAAGTAATTAGTTCCTTGAATTTTACAAAATTTAATTTTGACACTAAACTTTATTTTACTCATTGTTCAGTCTTTTTTTGATTGGAAGAGAAAGAAAAGGTTGTCAGATTCCAGTTTAAAAAGAGAAAGTGTCTAATGGTAAGGAATTTGGCCACCAAAACGGTCATTTTTTGTATCAAATGGTTTCATATGACGAGGAAAGTTAAGATTACATGTGTGTGTTTTTTTTTTAATCTTGAAAACACCTAAAAATCAAATATGAGCTCAAGAATTTATTTTTTTTTGTTTCGGGTGGATTTTTAAGTTTTAGGGTGGTTTTTTTTATGTTTTTTATGGTCGTGAATTGATTTAACAAGATTTCTATGGTGTTTTCTAAGTGTTTTGGGCAAAAAATAGGTTGAAAATTGGTTTTTTGGTAAAAAAACAAAGGAACATGTTTTTTCAACCACCACAATAGCTGGATTTTAGGGATGAATTGACGACTCTTCGTCTACTGACGTCGTATCCCATTAAACTTAAAAAAAGCAGGTCGTTACTTGATTGAGCCAAGCGCTAGGTATTGCCTAATTCTTTTTTTTTTTTAATTTTGATTTTTTAATAAAATAATGTATTAGTTGATTTTTTTTCAAATAGATTTTGGGTTTATATTTTAATTAGTTTGTGATGATTTTTAATGATATTGAGTATGTTTAGTTTCTAAAAAGATATGTATGATTCATCTGTGATTTTTTTCTTAATTTTATATAGATTAAATTTTTTTAAATATTGATTTTTTATAAGATTTTTCATTTGTGCAACCTTGTATTTTTTTTGTTTTTATTCAATATTTTTTTTTGTGTCAGTTTCTATTATAAATTTTATGTGTTTTTCTATTATAAATTTATTTTGATGCAGAAATTCATTAAACACAATAAGGTAAATTACTCGTGTTGCGATGTTAAATATTTTGATCTTCATTTATCACTTAAGTTTTTTTTACAGAATCTCAGTATTATATTGGTATTTTATTTTGCGATTGTATATTTTTTTATCATGTATTTAAATAAAAAAATTTGAAAAACAAATTATAATCCCATTGGAGTTCATAATCTGGTTTACAACTTTTGTGTGTTAACCCTGGTTATCTAATTCATAGGTTTGATGAGTTCACTCATTAGCCGAATATGTATTTTTGGTTTCTAGTTTGTTAATTATTTTTAATAGTTTTTTCTCAATTTTATCTTTAAATATTGGATTGGTCGGGAAATAAACTGCATGATTTATTTATTTATTTATTATTTTCTTTAGAGTTATCACTCTCTCAAATAAGTTTTTTTAGGTTGGTGCTCAATTTTGTAACCATATATTTTTATCATATAATTAAAAGAATATATTTTATAAAAAAATAAATTATTAAACTCAATATATTACGTAACATGATTTGCTTGGGGACTGAGATCTTTCTAATCTGTCATTGTCTTAATAGTTTTTGTGAAAAAAATTATTATCTTAAAGTTTTGTTAAAAGTTGAGCCATGTATTTACAAGACATCAAGATTGCATCATAATCCATGAAATCAATCAATTTAATTTCGGTAAACTCTTGCACAATTTAGTTTGAAACTCGAATTAAGCAAAGAGTTAGGTTTTGAGATTTCAAGTCTGACCCATTAAGCTAGGTTTAATAACATAGTCAAAAAATTATTCACGCTCTTAACATTTTTTTTTATATTTTAAAAAATGTGTCTGTCTCGCAGCGGAGCATGAGCCAATGGACTAGTAATACACCTATGCTGCAAATGCATTAAAAACAAAAGAGATAAATTCATGATTTGGGTTATAGATTTGATCAAGTTAAATTAGTCAAATAAGTTGGTTTTAATTAGACAATAAAAAAAAGATAACAACAACAAATAGACCAAATTAAAAAAAAAATGATCACAATAATCTAAGAAAAAATATATTTTCAAAATGAAATAACGATATAGCACAATTCTCAATCCATTAAATACAAAAGGATGAAATTGGATTAAAAAAAATATGTTTGAGTCAACCCGAGTTAGCATAACAAACTTATAATCCCAATAATCAGGGTCAAGTCAACCTGAGTTATCCTGCCAAACTCATGATCCAGATTATGAGATTAGAATAACCCAATATAAAATAAAACTATGAAAATCACAAAGCCCAATTTTTTTTTTTAAAAAAAAAACAATGTCAACTAATGTTAACTTTTCAAATCTGTGCCTCAGGTTATTAGATCGAAAACATCATATTTAGAAAAACCATAAAACTCAATATGTTGAAGGATACAATTGAAAAAATAATTTCAAATATACAAAATAATTAAAAAATAGCAATTAAAAGAATGAGGATCAAAATCAAAATACAAAATAAATTTGATCTTTAATTGAATGTAAAGTGCATGTTTGAGAGTGTAGTAGAGGTTGTCTTTTAAAGTACTTCTCTTACAAATGCATCAAAATAATATATTTTTTTAAAAAAATATTTTTGATATTAGTACATCAAAATGATAAAAAAAACACAAAAATAATAATTTCAAACTAAAAAAATCAAAATTTTTCAAAAGCATGGTCCAACTGTAATCCCAAACAATTAAGTTGAAAAGAAAATTTAATTTAATAAAACAACAACAAAAAATCAAAAGAATGAGGATTAAAATTGAAATAGAAAATACAAACAAATTTTTGATTGAAGATTAAAATTTTTTTAAAAAATTAATTCAACAAAAGGTCCAAAAAAACAAAATCAAAACAATAAAGATCAAATTGAAAAAACAATATATGAAAAAATAAGATTGAATGATGAAATTGAAAATTAATAAAAATTTTATAAAAGAACCAAGAAAAAAAATTAAAAATTAAAATATAAAGGATTGAGGTTGAAATACCAACAATAAAGAGAACAAAGCTATAGAAAAAAGAAAAAAATAAAAAGGAAAGCTCCACTGATGACGAACCACCTCACCATCATTACATGTTGCACCAACAGGAAGTGGACGCGGTGACACTTCCAACAACACGATGAAGATGAATTTTTGGCTGTAGGGAGGCACCACACACCTTGCTTGAAGTGCGTGAGTGCCTCCCACACGTTGATGATTGTGAAAAGATCAAAGGCCTCTAGATACATGTTTTAATTTTTTTTTTTTATTTTAAGGGTAAAGTTATCATTGTATTGTGATTTAAAAAGTGAGAAGACATAAATATTTTTATCTATCAATTTTAAAATTTTTAATTTTGAGAGTAATTAAATTATTTTACTATGGTTAAAAATAAATAAAAAAGAACACATATACCCTTGCCAATCCTTTATAACTAATGAGTATCATGAAAAAATTTAAATACCCCCTAACATTGGTTTTTTTTTTTAAAATGGCAAAATTACCATTACAATGGAATAGTAAAAATAGTTATGTATATAGTAGTTTTCCATGTTTAATTATCTTTCGTTAACGAGGTTTGCTTGCCAAATGAATGTACCAACAACCCAAAATAAGCTCATCTAAAAAAGATTTGGTTAAAATTTATCTTGTATTTGTATAATTTAATCAATTCATCCAATAAATATTTTGACACGTTTTAAAATTAAAAAATATATATTTTATAAGAAAATAAAAGATTTCAAAAATATTTTTAGAATATTTTTTTAAAAATCAAATCTCATTTTAAAAATGCTTCGACAATACTAGATCATCAAGATTCTTGAAAACAATTCAGAAATTAAAAAGGCTTTAAAAAAAAAAACCTTAAACTTTTGAAGATATTTAAAGAATTAAAAAAATCTCATCCATTAAAATTTCTGAAAATGTTTAAGAAATTTAAAAACAATTTTTTAGAGAAGAATATATTTTTTTAAAATGATAAGAAATAAAAATATCAAAATTGCTAAAAAATTAAATTCTTACCATGTTTTTGAACAAAATCAAAATAAAAGTCCTAGCAATTATTATTTTTTTGGGAAAAATAAGAATCTTACGAAATAAAAAAAAATAATTCGAAGTTCAAAAAACTGTATACTTCTCTTATAATTTTCAGTGTTCTTGATTTAAGTGGATTAACTTACTCTTACCTATTTTTGGTTTAGTTGTATAATTGAGTCATTAGCACGGATGAAACAATGGAAAGTGTTTGAAGACACCAAGGCACGGATGCAATCATGTAAAAATCAAGTCAGAAACAGATTTTGTCCAAAATATTCAAGAAAAGAGAGGAGATATAGATATGTAAAATAAGAATGAGTGAAAATAATAGATATTAAGACAAGGGGATGAGAAATAGAAGAAATGATCAAAATTACAGGCAAAATTAGAAAAATCTAACTTCATGCAGGCAAAGTTTCTAACAGAGACCATCAGAACAAAAATCACATGCAATGAAGGTGAGAATTATATGAAACTGTGATATATGTAATTTATAACTCAGAATTGCTCAAAACCAAATCCCAACAAGTCTAAAGCGGTTAAAAACTCCCAACACCTCAGGTTCTTAGTTTCTGATAGCATTTCAGGCCCCATCTTCTTATGTGTTCCTCTGTCAACCTTATGCTTGCTCCCATAGATGACATCTGTATCTTATGTACGGACATTTTCAGATTGGTTTTTCCATAGATTAGGTCAGAAAGACCAGAACAAATAAGATGATGAACAAAACTACCAAAAACAATATCATCATAAGTTGCCCCTTTGCACTGGCCTTCTTCATGACCATGGCAACTTTTTTCTGCAAGTGAAAAAAAGAAAGAAAAAGAAAAAGACATGGTGATATCATATCATTTAAAAGTAGTATTTGATACATAGCCACTGAAAGAAAATCACCTGAACAAAATCAAGTCGATTCGATGTACTGTCCATTTCCATACCCAAATCATCTATGATCTTTTCCTGAAGCACCAAGGACAAATAAAGTCCCAAAATTAAGCAATATCAAACTCGACTAGATTAGTCAGTTTCAAAGTTAATACAACCCTTGTGCAAGCTTCTGGCAGAGGGGTTGGGGTAAAATAAATGCAAGGAACATCAACCTACAAGATCCTAACCTGTGCAAGGAGCTCTTCATGTATGGTAAGGCCAACACCTCCAAATCTCCCGATGGTTATACTGAGCTCATCCAACTCCTCATCCTGTTGCCTGCATCCACCATACAATACAAAGGCAAAATGGGCAAAGAATGATTAAACAAAATATGAAAATCTCAAAGACGTATCCTGAAGTTATGCTAAACCAATCCAACCCTAATACTTTCAACCATGCTGCAGCTAACTCAATAAATTGTCTACTCTAGGCTCTAGCTGTGGAAGCACCCCCTAACTTAATGAAGGAAAATATTGCATTACGGGAACTACCACTACTCGCCCTTAGATTGAATACACAAATATCCAAATATAAAAAATAACTCATATAAGGAAATATCTGTATGTGTAAACATCTATTGAAGCATTGCACACTAACAACAAATTCATCTCAAAGAATAAGGTACGGAGTTAAAACACTTTACTTTATAAGAAGCAATTGTCTATCTGATTCTGATTGTATAAAATCATCATTATCTTGAGTATACTGGTTGGATTTGTCAGCCTGTTGAGAATTAGGCATCCTCATTAATTCTCTGCGCATCCCACTCACACTAGCAGTTCCACTAATATTCACCTCTCTTCCGGCTACTACTGCTTTCTTCACATTGCCCACCTAATAAAGCAACACAATCCATTGGGGAACACATAAATGAAAAATTACAGCTTACAGCTTACTATCTATTACACTTCCAAATATTCATTACAAAACCTAAATGACATGTATAAGATAAACAATTCAGTTATTAAGATAATCACGATACTGGGAGAAAGTTTGTCATAGACATTTTCACAAATAAAAATGGGGAGTACATTCACATTGCAGAAACCTTTCAGTTATAATAAAGTGATATCCTGAAAAAGAAACCTGCTATTGACATGGTACCTGATTGCGAGCAGTGCTGGTCCATCTCCTCCGTTTTTCAAGTTCTGCTTCATCAATGCCATACCAAGAAGGATCTCTACCTGCTACAGAAATTGCTTTGTCCAATTCATCCACCTTCCTATCAAGAAGAAAGCTTCATCAGTTGCATACAGAAATCGTATTCAACTAAATACAAAAACTCATGCGAAACACGTAGCTAACTTAGCTGCTTGGAAGATTAATGATCAATTTTTTTATTGGGAATTTATTTTATTGTTAATGAAATTCTTCAGTAGGTATAAGGAACAATCAGAGAAATAAGTGTCTTAGCTCATGATTCTTGCCAAACTCATCTAGCCAAACTCTCTACACCGCAAATTAAACAGGGGGGGAAATCACTAAAATCTTCAACAGAAACAGCTCCGAGTATAAAACTATAAATTATAATACCTGCCACTCAATGCTCTCACAAGCAGCAAACAGCTCCTTTGTAAGATGCACTTGGTCTCCCATATCACAAGAAATCCGTTCCCATTGGTGAAAAGAAGATTGCAACTTGTCAATCTAACATAGGGGAGCCCCAAAAATATTACGACAACAGACTTAGTCTAATTATAAATGTAAACCCCAAACAATCACAACAACAAAAGGAATATCGAATTCAGACACTCATGGACCTAACAAAACAACCCATCAACCTCAAAATCTTAAAACAAGAAGAACTTACAGATTCTTGAATCTCCTCTTTCACAATATAAAACGGGTCTTGCGCTGATGACATGTTAAAAACAATAACTATAACTCAACCTACATTAATACAACAAAGTTAAATCAGCAAAATGTATACTAAACTGAACTAAACTTTACTTTCTTTATAAGGAGCTTTCAGCAATGATCAAATTACGTCACTAATTTTTTTAAAAATAATATAATCATCGTAAATAACCAATTTGATAAAAACCCAGAAACGAAATCGAAAATGAAAGGCAATTCAAATCTTAAACAGACTCAAAACTGAAAAGCAAATGTTACTCGAATTACGGGTTTTAATTAATAAATGCAGATCTAAATGCTTTTAAGCAGTTCGAAGAATATGATTAACAAAGAAATGGATTGACACTAAAAAAATAGAGACCCGGAAATTATTTATTCATTAACAGAAAAATCTAAAAAATATATAAGAAAATCCAAGAAAAATACAACAATCCATCATTTGAATGATTCGATTGCATTAAATGAAAAGATAATTCAAATGAAATGAAATCTAACTTCAGAGATCGAACTGTTTTCCCAGGTACGGATTTTGGGACGACAAGGAGAGTCCTGGCTCAAGGAAAGTTTCTACACTTGGTTTTTTGTTTTGTTTTGTTTTTGTGGTGTCTATTGCGCTGTTAAAGAAGTATTGGGCTTTCGCACTGAAAATGAAAAGAAGATTTTTAGCCCACATATTATAATGCCCCAATGGGCCTGATTGTATCCATAAGACCATTTTTGTTTTTTTTTTCTTATGATACTTCTTCTTCTCGAGGGTTTATTTACTACGTCTTGAATTTATTTTATTTTTTTTATTAAAATAATATCATTTTAATTTTTTTAAAAAATAAAAATTGATCTGGTCAATTCAGTGACCCGATTAAAACCCTGTAACCTAGTTAAATTTTGGAAATAAAACCTTGAATCGGACCGGATTTAAAAAACATGAAGAATAAGTGCCTGTGAAAATGGGAAGACAATATGAAGGGTGGAAAAAAGAATAAAAGACAGATTCGGGTTAGGGAAATTAAAAAAAAAATTAAAAGGCAGCAAGATAGATTCGCTTTTTTTTTTTTTTTTTGTCATTTGTGTTTTGGGATGTTGACTTTTCCTAGGTTAATGAACGAGGAAAAAATAAGAATAAAAAAACAAATGATAAAATCAGCTGACCATAAAAGACAGCACCTGTGATTCCAAAATAAACAACCTCAAATAAACAAAGGGGTTTGCTCCCTCTTAGGTCTCGGTTCGAACCCCGTGGTTGCTCATATGATGGCCACCGGAGGCTTACATGGTCGTTAACTTCAGGGCCCGTGGGATTAGTCGAGCAGGCGCGCAAGCTGCCCGGACACCCACGATAATCTAAAAAAAAAAAAAAAAAAAAAAAAAAAAAAAAATAAAAATAAACAACCTCAAATAGTAATCAGCAGACAGCAATGGAAGAAAAACAAAGACAAAGTCAAGATCATCTAAAAATAGACGACAGAAAAGTCAACAAAATACTATGAAAACACAGAGAAAGCTCAACACATTCGGAGGAAGAAAAAACGAGTTTTAGAGGCTGTAGAAACCTTAGACCAGGCCACAATCATGGAGAAGGAGACCATATGTGTAAACCTAAACCCATACAGCCCTGTACGAATGGCTGCAAAGCAAGGAGCATGTGATAAAAAGAGTAGGTAATGCAAATATAATTAGAAAAAGTCAATACAGAAGCAACCAAGAACAAAACAAAGAGCAAAAACATATTGTAAAGAAGAATATTGAGCTGGAAATATAGAAGACAATGCAAAAGGCATTCCTTAAAAAAACAGTAACAAAGCCACATGATGCTAAAGGCAATGGACAAACCTGTAACAAAAATTAGACAGGAATCAAGATCTTAGACTGATGGGAAACTCATAAATCATTAACTAAAAAAAACACCAACCAAAAGAGGAGGGGAAGAACAAGCTGCACAAGAAGAAGCAGGAGGAATCTTACATCAAGATGGAAACTTGTTTCAACCTCATTAAGTAACTAACACATAAGAACAACCAATTGTTTGAGGTAAAATAAAGGACCGTATACTTTGATACCCAATGATCCCAAAGAAACAAGTTACAGAGCAAAAACAATTCTCTCCTAGCTTTAGCTGTTGTGAGGTAATAGCGGTCATGACAAGAAAATATAGACAACCAACATTGATGGCAGCTTTTCAGTGAAGATTTGCTGTGTTTTGGAGTGGATCTTTACTTTCAAACAAATGTTTGGTTGAAGAATTGCCCCTAAAAAATCCAATGCTTCTTTTGGCTAGCTATTCAGAATAAACTCAACATAAAGAGTTTCTTATTTCATCGCTGTCAGTGCCGGAGACTCAAGCAACTTGCAACTTTTATGGTACGTATAGCTTTTAAGAACAATGACCATCTTTTCATTCATTGCAATTTTGTTTGGAATATTTGGATGAGAATTCTATCTTGGTGGGGAATTTTGTTTTCCTTGGTGTTTGGATGACATGTTATATCAATGGTATGCATTAATTACTGAAAATTAAAAAATAAAAGTCTCGAAATTTTTATTCTTTTGCACAACCTAGAGTATATATATAACTAGTCCGAAATAATATTGTTTTTCAAGAGGATACTGTAAATCTTGATTCATGTTTTAGCTTAATTGTTCACCATCTTTTTTACTGGCTAAAGTCCTATAATCACCAATTTGTATATTTAGGATCTGATCTTTTAATCAATGTAGATGGTATTAAGTTTTTAAACAAACCAATGTAGGACTTACTAATATTGTTTTTTTATTTGTTTTGTCTGTTTTTTTTTTCATATCTCAATGTAAGTTTTTTTGTCTTTTTTTTATGGTTACTGTTTAAATAGCCATGTTTTTAATAAAATCAATGATTACGGAGAAAATTATAAGGGTTTGGTTGGCTTGTTCTTCTTGGAGTAGAGAACATAATTATTTTAAAAGTGGAGAAAGCTTTATGTTAAAACATTGTGCAAGAATATGTTTCAGGGATATGAATATTTTTATTGGAGACATGGAAACTTATTTAGAGACATTGAGAATTCAATGAGCATGCCATATTAATTTCCATTCCTTTCCTTTCCTTTTCTTTTACCAAATTACCACACAAAATGTGGCATGCTTATTACTCGATGAAAGAAAAGATTACGCGTAAGAGCTGGTCAGAAATCGTGTACAAAATCAAAATCATTTACTGTTTAATTACACGTGGAAAAAAAACGTTTATAATTTTTTCAATAGACTAAAATTAACATTTACAGAGTAAGAAAATCATAATTTTAAACTAAATAGAAAAGATAACACAAAATCTAAAATAAGTTAAAAATTCAAGATAAAAAATAACAAAATTAACTCACATAACACCATCTGACCAACCTAATTTGAGGGTCTTCTACAACTCAATTGATTACAACCATTCTTATAAAATTAAAAGTTATTAATTCTTTTCATCAGCCTAGCGTACTTGGAAGTGTGGTTGCGATTGTTTTTTTAAAGTGTTTTTCATGTCGAAATGTATCAAAATAATATTTTTTTTATTTTTAAAAATTTATTTTTCAAATTAGCACATTAAAATGATCAAAAACATATAAAAAACTTAATTTTAATTAAAAAAAAATTAAATTTTTTAAAAAATAATTTACACCGCGTTTCGAAACTGCCATGCTCACTGCTCGCTCAGGCTTATAATATTCTACGCCTACATCAAGTTTGCGACATTAGGCTCATTTCCTTGCTCACACGTGGTCTAAGTTAGCTTTTGGTCACCACTTTATTACCCCTTTTTCTATTAATTACTAATAATGAACCACTAATCTATCACACAAACTTGTTTGAAAGTAGAATAATGCTAAAGAAAAAGCGAAAACACACAATCTATGCATAGTGACCAGTGTTTCTTTAAATTCTCTTGGTAAATAAAAAGAAAAGAGAGAGCAATGTACCTTAGTCAACAGAAAATTAATGACCTAATGTTCAAGTCTTAACTACTTGAATTGGCCCATTTGAATATTTCGTGCTTCTGTAGTTTGCTTGATTAATATTAAACGCAAGAGTTTACCTCAATAGAAAAGGAACATAATATTTTTTATAAATAAATATTGCTTGAGTCCTTGTTTTACTTACGGAGGAAGAAAGACAAATTCAAAGTACACGATCGATAGGAAACCCATGCACCCATCACATCGTAGAAGCATATATTTTCAAAGTTTTTTTTTTTTTGCTCGCATGTTTCGGAAAGGTATTCTTCTTACGAAATGACTGGGATTCAAGAAAGCAACGGTCAAGTTGGCCCTAAAACCATGCAGGAAAAGACCCGAAATCAGTCGGTGGAGACATAGACACGCTTGTGTATGAAAGTGTGCATAAATAGTCAGACATGAATTTGATAAAATATGCAGTGGCAAGTTTCTGTAAGAAATTGTTTATTGATTGATATTAATTTTTTTTAATCAAACAAGTAAGAAATGGCTACAAAAAACGACAGGAATATGTTATATATTTCATATATCAATGGTTATAAAATAATATAAATAAAGACCCATTTAACAGTTTCAATTATTAGATTAAAATAATTTTTTAATATAGTATTATAGTTTTGATAGCTAAACAATCACGATTTTGAATCATAATATTTTTATTTGTTTGATAAAATATAAAATAATGTAAATATATATAAGTTTCAAGCTTAAAAATTTTTTATTTAAAAAAATATATTAAAAAATAATATAAATTAGATATTTTATTTTATTTAAGAATTTAAATTATTAAATATTTAAATGGTAGTCAGATGTTCTGTTGAAGCATGACCATCGTAACGTTGTTTTTCAAGCTACCAAGCAGGTCCCAAGCAACTACAATTGAAAAGGACAGGAATGGAATAGCTAGGTTCCCCGTTTGAAAGTTACAACGACGACACATTTGAAGTCATGAGTCATGACAAGCATCAAAGTTGCCTGTGTATGCTTGCTTTGAGACATTTCATTTTTCAATGGTCTTTGGCTGTAATTCTTTGTTCTTTATAATTTTAGTTTCTCTTGACTTGTGATTCAAAACCTGATCATCTAGGAACGAAGACTCACTATTATATCCAATGACAAGGACATTCTTTCCGTGTAGGTTCATCCTGTGTAGGTGACCAAGTTATTGACTCTACTTTTTTCAACTTTGTACGTGTAGTCAAGTAAATGATGTGGGCTAGCTGATCACCTAAAATAGGGTGATCAGATTTCCCCGTTGCTATCAAGATTCTTACCACCATACAGAGGAAAGGAGAATTCTTCCACCTCGAAGGCATAATGGTGCAAGACACATTTGTTAGGAGTGAAGGGATTTGCGATGTTATTGATCCCATTCAGGAGCAGAAAGCAACTGAGTTGTTTGAAGCTCAAACTCATTTGTATGGCCAAATGTTCAATTACTTAAATTCCATGTCACTAGTGTGTGCAGCTCAGCTGGGCATACCAGACATAATCCACAACCATGGCAGGCCCATCACTCTACCTGAATTGGTTTCAGCACTTCACATTCCGCCAAACAAAACTAGTTGCATATACCGGCTCATGCGCATGTTGGTGCACTCAGGCTTCTTTGCCACCACAAAAGCTGTTATTGGTCAAGGAGGAGGAGAAGAAGCCTATGTTCTGACACCACCTTCCCAGCTACTTGTCAAAGATAACACCAATTGCTTGTCACCGTTTATGTCATTGATTAATCCAGCATTTGTGACACCATGGCATTCCTTGGGAGATTGGTTTCGAGGGAGTGAGCCAACTGCATTTCAGCAGGCATATGGAATGGCGTTTTGGGAGTACAATAACCAAAATCATGAACTCAATGGCCTTTTTAATGCAGCAATGGCCTGTGATTCTCAGATGATGAACTTGGTTATTAGAGACTGTAAGCCAATTTTTGAGGGGTTGGATTCAATGGTTGATGTAGGAGGAGGTACTGGATCACTTGCCAGGATCATATCCGAGACATTCCCTCATATGAATTGCACAGTACTTGAGATTCCACAAGTCATTGCCAACTTGGAAGGCACTGAGAACTTGAAATATGTTGGAGGAGATATGTTTCAGCATATCCCTTCTGCAGATGCCGTCTTACTTAAGGTATATATATGCTGCTCTCTGCACTCAAACACTACTCTTCCATCTATGAATTTGATTATTGGATCATGTTGTATTATATTGCATAAACATTTAAATGTAGCCAACGTTCTTAGTCGGCTCATCAATTTTTGGCAGTTAATTTTTCATGGTTGGAGTGATGAGGATTGCGTGAAGATACTGAAGAAATGCAAAGAAGCTATTTCAAGCAAAGAAAAGGGAGGAAAGGTGATTATCGTAGACGTGGTGATAAATGAGAAGAAAGATGAGCATGAATTAACCGAAACAAAGCTCCTTTTTGACATGCTGATGATGGTTGTGGCTGCTGGAAAAGAGAGAAGTGTCGAAGAATGGGAAAGGCTGTTCTTGGAGGCTGGTTTCAGTCACTACAAGATCACATCCTTATTTGGTCTCAGGTCCCTAATTGAAGTTTATCCTTAGGCCGAAGAAACTATGTATTGTAAACTATATAGCTAGTATGATTGCTGAATAAATTTATGTATCCTGCTTGAGAAGTTGTTGTGATGGCACAAGTCCAAGCACCAACCTTCTATGTTGATTTATTAAGCATTAATTCAAAGATTAATCGTATCACTCAAACTTGAGCGTGCAAGGCTTGTTCATGGTATTAAGAATTATGTATGACTCTGGCATTAAATTATAATGACCCACCTAAAACTTCAAGGGAAATGATTTTAACAGTAACACTGTCCTGTTAATGAATAGCGGAGGAATTCAGTGTAAAAATATGTTATTGGAAAATATTTTTAAAATTTTTATTGAAGTAAAATATTTCATTGAAAAATTCATCTATGTTGTTAAACTTAATTTATTTATTAAAAAATATTTTTAGTTTATAAAATTTTATAAATAATAATTCACTTATAATATCATAAAATCAATTCAACTATCATCTCTATCTCACCAACACATCTTCTTTTATTATTGCCATGACCATCTCCCTACCATCTCCTCCTCCCTCATCACAGCCATATCACCACACCTCATCCTCCTATATCACTATAATCAATTCACAACCACCTCATCACCTCCATCACAGTATTCACTTTATCACTATTTTTTTTCACTAACACCGCAATCACTTCACCATCTTCTCCATCATTATCGACATATCATAACTATCATTATTATTATGTTATTATTATTATTATTTTTATCATTATCACCATCACCATATATAACTATTCTCGGTCGCACCATCGTAATTTTTTTAAATAAAAAAACATAATAAAGAATATATTGTCATTTATAGAAAAATATACTGGTATTTAGCAGTCTCGTATGTCACAAATATTAAGATGCTGTTATGTCAGAGGAAAAGGCCAGCATTGTGTCCATTGCTTCTCCTTATTGTATTCTGACTAACCCCACAACAGAAACTTTTACCATTAAAAACACAGTTAGCTAAAGATTTTTGTCTTTAGTCCTGATCTGGTTATGGCTAAAGAGAACAAAATAGACCTATCCAATGGCCTTGAACTTATCATGAAAGTTCAAAGAGGGGATGCAACAATGAGTAGATGAACATTAGACTTAACGGGGTGGTGAAATGAGCGAAATTCAAGTTTCTTTTTAGATCTGCAACGAAACTGAGTGCAGGCCAGTTTCCTATTTGGAGATTACAAAGAATTATCCTCATAATACAAAACCTCATCGAGAATTTTGGGACTCAACTCAATGCTAGTCAACCTAGTGCAACTCTGAATATATTTTCCACCGAACATCTGTAATTTTGTCTCCTCGGTTACTTGGTCCAGGACTAATCCTTTGTTGCATCTCAGAAGATATCATCATCAATGCGAAATGGGACTCCACACCACACGCCCCACGCTACAAGTAACGTTTGCAGTCAAATCCTGCAGCTCTAAGAAATCAACAAGATCATGGAAACTCCCATATTTGAATAAAGAAACGTTCTCGACCAATTCTTCATGTATAACTAGTAACACGAAAGTTGGTGAAAAACATGGCTTGTTGAATGATTATTCCTTGTTTTTTATTCTTGCTTGCGTCTTGATAGAAGCCAAGTTATCAAATAAAACCTGTTTAATTGAAGCCTAAATTGTGGACTTTGCAAAACACGGTTTATACGGGAACTAAGATTGTGGTCTTGTTACGTCTATCACAAGTGATTCTTCCTGAGAAGATTTTATTAAACATCCTTTATATATTTAGAATGATAAAAATACTAGATCAAGGAAACAAGAAATTAACTTCATGATTTCAGTCTTTGATCTGGTCGGTCAAGAGCCATTTCTTAAGCTCAACCTACCCTTTGTTTTCTACTTTTTCCTTTTTCTACGCCTATTTTTTTAAACTACCTAGCAATATCCAACTGTCAAGTTAGTTTAGCGGTCTTAATTGTTCAAGTAGTAGTTTCTGACACAATGAAATTTCCTCGTTAGCCTATCATCCACGTGATGCACAGTGCAAGAGTACTCAAGACTGCATTATAAGAACCAACCGCGTCAGAATGTTTTGAGAGCAAATAAGGTAGAGACCTGCAAACAAAGATGGATGTAGATCAAGGGAATGGAGTCAGTGAGCTGTTTAAGGCTCAATGTCACCTTTATAAACATATCTACTACTTCATAGAATCAATGTCACTAAAATGTGCTGTTCAGCTTAGCATACCTGATGTGATCCAAAAAAATAACCAGCCCATTACCCTTCAACAGTTGGTTTCAGCCCTAAATTTTCCTGAATCAAAAGCAAATTTCCTGCAGCGCCTTATGCGCGTACTGGTGCATTCCGGTTTCTTTGATACAATCAAAATCCATGATAACCAAGAAGAAGTCGAAGAAGGTTATGTTCTCACATCTTCTTCTAAGCTCCTGCTCAAAGATAGCCCCACCAGCCTGTCCCCAGTTGTTCTCACAATGCTAGATCCTGTGTTGATGAATCCATGGTTTTCTCTAGGCGAGTGGATCCAAGGGAAGGAGCGCACACCATTTGAAACTTACCATGGAATGAGCTTTGGGGAATATGGGAAGAGAAACTTCAAATTTATCAACAACTTGAATGAGGGAATGGCTAGTGATTCCAAATTGGTGAGTTTGGTTGTTAAAGAGCATAAGGAAATTTTCGAGTCAGTAGATTCATTGGTTGATGTAGGGGGTGGCACCGGAACTCTTGCTAGGAGCATAGCTGATGCATACCCCCATATGAAATGCACAGTCTTGGACCTCCCACAAGTTGTTGCCAACTTGCCAGAAAGTGAAAACTTGAAATTTGTTGGAGGTGACATGTTCAAGTCCATCCCTTCTGCAGATGCAATTATCATCAAGGTATAATAAATGCCAGTTTTTTCTCTGTCATTATTTGGTTCTCATTAATTGAGAATATTGAAGCTTGAAAATATTCTGATGGTATAAAGTTTTTGAAGGACAAGTGGGGAAATTAAAAACGTTCTCATCTCTTCAGTTTTCTTCTTGAAATTGAACTCTTTGCAGTCTGTTTTGCTTAACTGGAGTGATGAGGACTGCATAAAGATATTGAAGCGATGCAGAGAAGCAATCCCATGCGAAGATGATGGAGGAAAGCTTGTGCTCGTAGAAATGGTGATTAACGACCAGAAAGATGAACAGGAACTGACCAAAACAAGGCTCTTTGTTGACATGGAAATGATGCTCTTATGCAACGGAAGGGTAAGAAATGAGATAGAATGGAAGAAACTCTTCCTGGAGGCTGGCTTTAGTCACTACAAAATCACAGCCACTTCTGGGTTAAATTCTATTATTGAGGTGTATCCTTGAGTAGTAGTATCGAACTCGGGATGTTATTTTCTCCTTTTCTACATGAATGTGTTCTAGTTTGTGTAATTTTAGCTCTGAAATGCCATGATCTCTGTGGCCTAGGAACTTTATATCTCTGGGTTCCTACTTAATATTTACAGCACGATACAATAAGGCATCCAAGATAACTTTGATAAGGCTATGTGTTACTGTCTCATTCTCAATTATTGTCACATAAACCGGAAAGCAGTGGCTAAACAGCTTTTATTTTCTTATTTGGTAAATGTTTTGTCTCATCATCTTGTCTAGCTTAAGACAATGGGAACTTTTGACGTTGCGTGTCTACAGAAATACCTACTTCTTAATCAAATTACCGCAGTTTCCTTATCTTACAAGTCACAGAATTGGAAGAGGAATGAGAAAAAATTAACAAAATTCGTTGCTGCTTATGACTTACCAAAAATACGTGACTCCATTACAGCTAACTCGCTTTCATCAGTCACTCATTAAATAATTAATTCTGGGGGTATAGTTTAACTGATCAACCTTTAAATTTGTTTTTTAGAAATCACCGGTTTGAGTTTCATAAATTTCAGGACTACTAGAAACTTTCATGGTTGTTAATTTTAGAATTCATAAAATTAGTCGAGTTACACAAGCAAACTGACACAGACACCCACATTAAAAAAAAAAAAACTAAAAATATTCTTATTAATGCCAAGATGAATTATTCCGCCAAATTCTGCATGACTGGAAAAACAAAGATTAATTAAAGATACTGAAGAAATGATGGAGAGAAACTATGTCTAGTAGAGATGAGGGAGGGAAGTTGACCACCATAAACTTAGAGATAAATGATAAGAAACAGATGTAGATGACTAATTAAAAATTATGGCTGTGATTCTATTTTATTAGAACATAATTAGAAAAACAAGAAAGAGGAGCTTAATCCATTTTCTTGGAGGCCGGTTTAATTGTCCAAGACTCCAAGGCATATTGGATATCCTCTTGGCAGTTACTCTTCAACAAATAACATTTCTTTAAGCATTCTCCAACTCGTGACGCCAATGATCTGTCTACTTGGCCATGTGAGTGGGAAATAAAAGATAGCACGTTCTCATATGAAACAACATCAATAAAAGCTAGATGGATCTTTAAATTTAAACTTATATTTAAATGGAGTGGTTCAGAAATTCAAACAAGAATGTTAAGCATAGATTTCCATAAGGAGTACCTTGATTTGGTCTTAGTCCCCTGTGGGCTTCTGATCATGTTTGCCTATCATCTGTTCCTTCTTTACAGATACCACAAACATCCTGGCACTACTATCTTTGACCTAGAGAACGAGGACAAGAAACTTTGGGTTCAAAGAGTTCTGCAGGTCAGAGTCTCTCCCTCTTGTTTCCTTCCTTGAATCAAAATTAGTTTATTTCTTATTGTTCTTTGGTGTATGCAGGGTGCTGAAAGTGATATTAACAGAGCTGTAAACGTGATTTCGAGCGACACAAACATAGCGACTTTCTTAGCCACCGTCTCTTTGACTCTCAGTTCTCTTATTGGAATTTGGCTTGGAAGTAGTTCTAATAATAATATCCTTGAAAGCAAGAGAATTTATGGTGACACAAGGCCATTCACCATTTTCATCAAGAACGTATGCCTCCTCGTTTCTTTTCTTATTGCTTTTTCATGTTTTGTTCAAGCAGCAAAGAATTTGGTTCATGCAAATTATTTACTGAGCTCCCCAGACAAGAAAAGGGCAGCGAAGAAAATTGAGTTTGCGGTTAAGAAAGGAGGTGAACTTTCCTTTTTCGGGCTCAGAGCTCTTTACTTTGCTCTTAACATGCTCCTTTGGTTTTTCGGCCCAATACCCATGTTTGTTGCCTCTATTGTTTTGGTGATAGTCCTGTATTACCATGACATTCATACAGTTTTATTGCATGATCTCTACTGTGAGCTACATTGTCAGAAGGCTAGGGCACAAGGTGCCAGTGGCAGCTTTAGCTATTGAGAAAGGTCACAAGCACAGGGTTTTTAGTTTAGAGTCCGAATGTTCATCCATCCCAATTGAATTGCCATAGAATCGACTTCAAGTACTGCATCAAGTACTGCAATTTGTTCATTTATATTTATCGGAACTTCAGGATCATCAATTTTGTCTACCTCATATCTTCGTTTCATCTGTATTTTCTATCTTGTTTCGTTGGTTTGGTTCCATGTAAAGCCCACCTCCAGTTTGCATATACTTCATTGGTGAATCTTTATTTTCTTGGCTTTAACAGTTGTCTTGCGTTGTTGAGCCATGTGCACAGACCAGGTTCTTATGTAGTTATCGTGCATTGGTGCTTGTTGCTATTGTTTCCTTATAAGATGATGTTTGTTTCCGTGACTAGGCTGTGTTTTTTTTAAAAAAATAAATTTATTTTGTTTTAAATTATTTTTTAATATTTTTAAATCGTTTTGATATTAAAAATATATTTTTAAATAAAAAAAACTTTAAAAGACTTACTTTAAAATTGCCTTGCTATTGTGAAAGTCAGTTCCAAGCAATTGGCTATGATCAGAAATAACATTTAGAGTGTATGACAGCAGTTATAAGGATAGTTTAAGTACTTAATCAAATATTCAAATGGCATATGCAGAGAAAGAACGATATTGCCAAAGAAAAGAAAATGGTTGTGTTTTAAACCATTATGATTAGACATACGATATATAAATATTGTTGGAAAATTTATTTAAAATATAGTTAATGGGTATATACGAGATCAAATTAGAAGTGAAGTACATTTATCTTTTGAGTTAAAAAATTTGTTGTAATTTAATATTTAACATAAGTTTTTTTTAACAAGGAATATGAATTAAATAAATTGTAGATAAATAAAAAAATTGATCTAAAAAATCCTTTAATTAACATGTTTTGGAAAAACTTAAAACCCTGTAAAAGTTTATATCCCACATAGAAATAAAATAAACTTTTTTAATAATTTATTTGTTAAGAAAGTAAAAAAAGTTAAAATAAGATTTAAACGATATCTAAATTTTTAGAAGGCAGAGAACACCCACTCATGCCGGTGCTCGTACCTAAGTTTGGTGTAAAATATTTTATGCAAGTTTATATATATAGCATGCATGCTAGCTTAATTTTGTATGATTGCAAGTTTACTATATTCTTATTATATTACATGATTATAAACTAAATAAATATACTCACTTATCTAGTTCTCTGGTAAGTTTTTGGATAACAAATATAAGTATGCTCATTCATTTATTATCGCACATTCATATTAGAATTATTCTATCTATACATGGGACATAAACCATTATTGTTAAACTCGCTAAGTAAGAAGGACTTAGGAAATTTAAAACTTGGATTCTAACCACAACCAAGTTTTTAGTTCAACCGGATATAATATTAACTTAACAAAACTTATTCTATTTAACTGGATTTTTAATAATTCGATAAACCTAGTTAAACATAATACAAACCTGATTAAGTCAATCATTAAAAAAATAAATAATAAAATGTAATTGATTTGAGTTGATTTGATGATCCATAAGTTAATTTAATAACTTGATGATTCAAATTCTTTTTGGAGTAAATTTTTAAATCGAATCTAACAACTATGACATAAATCATTCCTGACAAAATTAATCAGCTTGGAAAGCCCTTCACAAAAATTAATTAATGTTGTGCTACAGTTTTTTATTCTAGGTAAAAAACTTGGTTTTTTTTTTATTAAGCAAGCCAAGACACAGAGTACTCTTATTTTCAACCTGATGATTCTTCACAAAACATTTCAACCTCTTTAATTGTAAATAAAATACAAAATACAAAGATTTTTTCTTAATGTTTATCGAATGTCGGTCTAGATTATTTTTAGATTTGTAAAATTGATTAAATTATATAGAATAACTCTTATATAATTTAATTTAAAATTTAAACTAAATAAAAAAATAAAATCAAGAAATTTTAAATTAATTTATTCAATCAAGTTTAATAATATTATTAAAGAGTTACCCGTAATTGAATATTTTATTTTAAGAGAATAATGGAGTTATAATCGTCTTAACGTTTCCTCTCTCTCTCTCTCTATGGTCATTACTTTTGTAGCAAGGAGTTCAATTATTTTTTGAAGTATTAATTTTAAGCCAAATCATAAATAAATAAATCGCCATTAATTGGCATCATCGAACTTCGAGATGGATTTCATGTATACGGTTTGCGTTGGTAAAAACGTGCCGAAGACATATTATTAGTTCCAATTTCTATCACGCCAAGCAATGTTTTAAATTCGAAAGTCTTTGGCTGCTCGCAGCAGGCAGCAGGCAGCAGGCAGTCATCAATTTTTTTTTCCATGATTCTATTATGTACGCAAACCGCATTTCTATCCACCGACTTGCCTAATTTTGTTCCTTGAAAGTCATTTTTAGAAATTGGAAACAAAGACAAAGGACTTCAATCTCCCATTTCATCATGTATAAAGACCGTATTTGATAACACGGTTAAAATAATATTTTATAAATAAAATAATTAAAAAGTTAATTTTTTTTTATTTTTACATTGTTTTGATGTTTTAATTTTAAAAATAATTTCAAAGAGAAATCTACTAGTAGAATTATATGATTAGACCTACATCCATGATTTTTTTTTTAATGGGTCATTAGTAGGATCCAATCCTCACCACATTATTATAATAGAATAAATTGAAGTCACTAAGATTATTCTAATCTTATTTTATTAAATGAAATTAGTTGATACTTGCAGGCTGATCATGACAAGGATGTTGACCGTACATATCTAATTGTGAATGCATCCAACACATCAGCAGCAACTTTCTTAGCTTCATCCAGCTCTAAAAGCCGCGGATAGGATTTCAAATTAATTTTTAATAAAAAAAATATACTAATGTTATTATATCATGTATTTTAATTTAAAAATATAAAAATGTTATTTATATTTAATGAAATAAATTTAAAAATAATTGAATCAATCAACCGTGAATACTACCTCATAGAAATATTTTCATGATCATCTCGTATATTCATTAAATTTTTAAGTTTTGCTCTTAATTTGATACTTTGGGCTTGTTTGATATATTATGATGGTGATGACCCTCCATTACCTTGGCAGCACCAATTCGACTCCGTTGAATATAGGCCTCTGGGGAGCAAGGAGGTCATCGGGTCACGCACATTCGAGACGCATTGCACATTATATGATTCAGTTCATTAAATTGTTCAAAAGAAAATTTAGATTCATTGTAAATGGCTGAGAAAGATGGAGAATAGCTAGAGATGCAGTTTGATCTGCAGCCACCCCCTCCAGATGGGAGGTTTAATCTCATTTTGTTTCTGCCGGAATGGCCAGGATATCTTGGATTTATTCAAAAAAGAATGAAAAATATTCAATTGCATCTTGTTGTCGATCGATCTCACCCGCCTCGGAAATCTTGGCCAAATAACGCCCGAAACATGTCTACCATCTTGAATGTATTCCATTCCGAAGGGAAAAACATAAATTAAAGCCAGATTGACATTTTGTGTACTTTTTTTATATGATTTTATCATCCGAACTAATTCTTATGTGTATTTTCTCCCCTTACAAGAACCACCACTAATTCTCGTGTATTTTGTTTACTTTTTTGTTTCTATAATTATAAAACATAGCTTGTATAGAGGATATTTAGAAATTTGATAGTAGTTGTTTTTCAAAATATTTTTTATTCATAAATACATCAAAATAATATAATTTTTTAAAGAATTATTTTTTATATTAACAAATAAAATGATCTAAAAATATATAAAAAATTAATTTTAAATAAAAAAAATATTTAAAAAAAAACACTGTTTGAAAAGTAATTCCAAACAGCTATAATGTTGTTTACAAAAGAATAATACATCAACGTTCAATCACACAAAAAGTTGGATTTGATTAATTTATAAAACTTGAATTTAAAAAAATGGAAAATTTATTTCTTATTAAAAGTGCATTAATAAAGGTAGATTTGAATTTATGTACTCACTGATCTATTTGTAAGCTACAAGTCCATTAGTTAATTGTGTCCAATCCCTTAAATTGATGTGTTTTGTATTGTGTTTAACAACGAATTTTTATTTTATTTAAAAAGTACATTAATTTTTTATAATAATTTTGATAATATTACTTCAAATCATAAGAAAAATATATTACAATATATTTTAAAATTTATTTATGATATCAACATCTTAAAATGTTTTAAAAAATATTAAAATAAAATTAAAATAAGTTTTTTTAAAAAAAAATGTTGACATATTGCAGCCTAAAGTCTACCAGCATATTGCAGCCTGATATCATGATATATGTGGACAGAAAATTCCCACCAACTCAAGATTTGGGGAGGAGGAAAATATAAGTAAATCTTGATCCTGTACAGCGCCCATTTATCAAAGGATTTGACTTTTGAGCGCAACTATTTGGTTCCATTCTGCCACCCCTTCTTGAGTTCCTCAGCCGTAGAAGGACCCTGTGTTAAGATAAGACGCTCCGCTGTAATGAAAAGATGGGCCCATCAAGAAAAGTTGCCTCCGAAGATTCGTCTATGGAGTCAGTAGTGGGCCTCAATAAATAGCGAGTCATCTCAGCTTTATTCCTTGTTTGTTTGGCCTGTTAACTCACCACAGTGCACACCTCCATTTGCCTTCTAGCATCGGAAAATTACAAATTACATTTATTTTCCTATAGTTTAATCTATTTTACAATTGATAATAATATAAATTATAATTTTTTAAAATATAAAAAATGAATGTAAAAGCAACTAAATTATAGAATAATTTGCGTAATTTTTCCATTTGTTTAAGTAGAATTATTAAGAAAATAAAAAAGAAGAAGATATTAAACCACACCTATATGTAGAATTTAAACTAAGAAAATTGTAGAATTAAGATTTAGAAAATTAATAAAAAGAACTAGTTAATCATGGTTGAGTTAATATTATCCATGCAAATTAAAAATAAACGGATAGATAAATATAATCTTCTTTTTTTTTTATTTAGGAGGTCTTTTAGAGTTAAATGAGACAATGGAGTTCAGTCATCTCTATTTTATCTCTAGAAATTTGTTCCAACAGTATTTAAATCCATAATTAAGAAGAAACAATACCATTCAAATCCAGGCTCAAGAATCCCAAATTTAACAATTCAGCAATTCCTAAACCAAGAAAAACTGCCACATCGCCCCTTGAACAATATTGCAATACTTTTTCAGAATCTATAAAATTAGTCGAAATATATATAAATTAGTCTGAATATCCATATTCATAAAATAAAAAAATATATTGCAACACCTCACATAATTGATTTTACATTGCCATTGAAGAAAGTGTTTTTAACTTCGTAGTTTAACAAATGTTATGTGCCATGATAAAACAAGAGATACTAAACAAGAATAAAACGATTTCTTATATGTATTCAAATAAAAAATAATAATTTTTTTAGGCACTCAATAAGCAATTGAATATGCGAGCTAACAAGGAATGTGGAAAATATTTTTTTTATTTTTTTAAGAGCTTATTTGATATTGTAATAGTTATTGTTTTTCAAAGTGTTTTTTATTTAGAAATGTCTCGAAATTTTTTAAAAAAATTATTTTTGACATTAAAACATTAAACTGATCAAAAATACCAAAAAAATAATTTAAAATAAAATATAAAACAAAATTTAGATAAAAAAACACTTTTAAAACAAAAGATATCTTTAATGCATCTTGTGGTTAATGTGTTCATTGTTGAACATTTGTATTAAAAATAAAGAGGAAAATGAGTGATTATAACCTATGAGAGACCTTACTAGCAACAATCATATAGTTTTTTAGATCGTTCACAACTACATGATCAGGGAGACGTGGCCTTATATAAGTAACTGACAGTTTCTGGTTCAGACAAAAAGAGTCTTGTTCCTATTAGCAATCTTGCTTATGGGTCCTATCCACCACTAATCTCCTACCACGTGCCCCGTACCCTGTATATTGGGTTAGGAGCACAATCCCTCAACCAAATCATATTAGGAGCATACTTCAAGGATATTTGATATTCACATAACTCGCACTACTATACACTATAGTACAGTCTTTATAAATTAGGTACAATACGATACTACCCTTGCCTAGATAATTAACAAATAGTTCCTTTTGTTTTTTCCATGGTCATCAGACCAGTTAGGTTCTGAATTGGTTTGGGGTTTGGTCACTGGATCATTAATTCAATTAGTAGGTCAATATTTTGTTTAAAACGATGTTATTTCAATTTGCTATTTTTTTAATTCTTTGAAGTTGACCTGGCTAAATTTGGCGAAGTTAGTAGGTGACATATCAACAAGTCGGTTCATCTCGGTTTGACCAAGTCAATGTCTAAAATAGTTCGAACTAAAACAAATATCATAATGCATTTTTAATAGTGCATGGGGTCGTCGAGTCACTAAGTCGACTCAACTGACTGAGTTAGGTTTAATAACTATATTTTTCGCAGTATAAAATATAAAACTAAATTTCACTTGTCCCATTGATATTATACTTTAATTTTAATGTCCCGACCATAATTATAAGACTTTGTCTAGCAGACCACAATTTCACTTGTCCTATTGATATCACAATGGCTTGAACTAGGTCAGCAAAAAATCTTTGTCATTTTTTTTTTTATCAAAATAAGTCTGTGCGAGCTGCTAAATCCAACGTTCTTAAGTTTAACTATGTATTATGGTCAAGTATATATTTGTCTGACGAGCTACCAGACCCAACGACTTTTGGTTCAGCCACGTGCTAAGACCAAATAGATGTAGGTCTGACAATCTGTCAGACCCAATATTCTTGGGTCTAGCTACGTGCTGAGCCCGAACAAACATGGGCCTTGCAAGCTGTCAGATCCAATATCTCTGGGTTCAGCTACACATTGAGCCCAAACAGACTTGGGTCTAACGAGCTAGCATACTCAATGTCTCTAAGTTCAGTTATGCTCAGAGCCCAAATAAATATGGATCTAGTAAGTTGTTATAACCATCACCCATAGGCTAGTCATTATGCCAAGTTCAAGTGAGCATGGGCTTGATAATCATTATGGGCTCTATGATTAGGCCCCAGGCTTTATTTGTTTATTCTTATGACTTTTAACAAAAAAATATTAATGTCAAGAGTAATCATCTCTCTACACCCTTAAATGTATAAAAGTTTTCTAAGAGTCTACCATATTTCCATCAATATTAATATTGTGTAAGGGGTATTTGTCCCTCATTAATATTATATAGAGATATTTATCTCTTTTTAATGTTGTGTAAAGAATATTTATCTCTTATTAATATTATCAGGAGGAAATGACACTTCAAACTCTCCATTCAAGCAACATGACAAGGTTCAAGGGCTAAATATATCCCTTCAACCACCCAGGTAAAGGGTTTAAAATTTCTATTCTCTAAGTATTTGTACTTTAATTCTCAAAGCATTTATCATACAAAAACAAGGACAAACACTCTTGTTCTTAGAATTTAAAGCTTATTCTCTTTTTTATTACAATCTCGTACTAAAGTCTAAAAGTCACTAATGAGAAAAACCTGAAATATGAAAAAATAAAATTATATTAATCAAACCTAAAGTAGTAAGGATAACTTCACCTCAAAATACACCAAGAACAGAAGCAAACAACAAAAGAACAAGCAGTTTTAAGAATGTGCCTATATTTTTTTTAGCAACGCCATTTTGCTTTAGAGTATTTATACACGAAGTTTGGTGAATAGTTCCACCTAGGGCAAACAACTTACAAAATTTATTAGATGTGTATTGTTCACCCAAATCATATCTAAAACATTTGATAACAACAAAATATTGAGTTTTGATAAGAGCACAAAAGACTGTATATATCTTAAAGAATTCATAATGATGTTTGAATAAATAAATCCAACAATAACGAGTATGAGTATCAATAAAAGAAACATAATATCAAGACATTCTTTTGTAGTAATAGAAGAAGGTCCTCATACATCATAATGAATCAAATTAAATAGAGCTGAAGAAACATAAATACTTATTTTAAAAGGTAAAGTAAAAAATTTAACCAGTTTACATCCACTACAATCAGAAATATAACAAGTTTGTAAATTTTCTAAAGCTCATGTAGATGTCAAAAATCTCAAAGGAGAAGAAGAAACATAACATGGACAAGAATATCATAAATTAAAACTAGAAGAATAAAAAGTCGAACAAAAAAAGACAAATCACCACTAGTAGCAGCAACAACTAACACTTTTGACTCATTTAAAATATATAGTCCTCTCTTCCTACATCCTGTCCTAATCAGCTTCTAAGACCGTAGATCTTGCACATAATAAAAAAAAGAGGAAAATATGACTAAATAATTACTAGAATCACATAACTGACCAACAGAAGTAAGATTCAATATGAGTTTTGAAATAAGATAAATATGAGGGAGAGATAAATGAGGTATGACAATAGAACCAATACTTATTAAAGGCATAGGACTGCCATCAATAGTCATGACATGAATAGAAGACGAAGGAGACACAAAAGCAAAAGATAAAGAATCTGGAGACATATGATATTAAGCACCAAAATTCAAGACCCATTCAGAATGTAACATACTTGAAGAACTATAAGGCAACTGACTTACGAAAGAAAAATCATACATAACTTGTGGTTGTAAAGAGAGAAACTTTTGAAATTTCCCAGTCAGAGTACTATGATCAGTGAAAGGACATGATGAAACTACTGTTGCAATATTAGACTGTGGTGGTTTGTAACCTTGAGATGGCCTATAAGCATTAGATTGTGATTGGTTGTCAGGCTTTTAAGCTTGAGATTGTTGTTGTGATTTATTTTGTCATCTCAACTTATGACACTAAGCTTTCTAATGACCTTTTTGCTTACAAAAACTACACTCATCGAAGACAACCCTTATGTAAGGCTTATTCTAATTATTAAATTGTGGCTTAGAAGGTAGTGCTAGTACAGAAGGATTAGAAGTAGAAATAATTCCCTTTTCAGAATAAGACTTGAGACGTATTTTTTCAGCCAATAGTTCATTGATAACTGAGTCAACAGAAAAAAGTGAAGAACGATGCAGAATTGAACCTCTAAGTCCTTCAAAATCACTACGAAGTATTATTAAAAATTGTAGCAATTATTGTTGCTCTCTACGAGCAATATAGGCACCATATGCTTTTAATTTGTTTCGATTCTCAGAAGAGCCAATTGATCTTATAGATCTGTCATAGTAAAATAAAACTCCTAAATACCTATATTTTTCTGATGAAGAGCTCTTATGTCATTCTTCAATTAATACTACTTTGCAAAATTGATTAAGTGAATAACCTTTTGCATATGATCTCAAACTTCCTTTGTTGTCTCATACTTCACTAATTGTATACCTATGAAATGTTCAACAAAATTGTTAATTTAAGTAATAATTTTTGCATTGTTTGCTTCCTAGGCATCTATCAAAGCATCATAACCCTCATTAGTATTCCTAAGTTTCACAGAAGTTCCACTAACATATCTCCACATCTTCTTACTCTTCACAAAATGTTTCATCATATAACTATAATTCAAGTAATTCTTTTCATCCAACCTCAAACTCACCGACTAAAGCAAATTGTCTATTTCAGTAGCCATAATAAACAAATAAAGAAAACTAGAACGCAAAAGAAAGGAAAACAAAAAATCAGATTGCAGAAACTGAACGAAAACCTTCTCAAAATGGTACGGTCGCTTAAAAAAAGAATCCAAAGATCCACGAAAACTGTGTTTAAGATAACGTCTCGTCCCATGAAACCTAGCTCTAATACCATGTTAAACAATTTTAAAAAATAAAGAGAAATACAAAAATTAAAAAAAAGGAAGTTAGCGTTTCATTGATATTACATAATGCAATTAAATAATAAAAAGAAACTTGTTTAATCTAAATATAAAGAGACTATATATATATATATATATATAGACTTAATAAAAAAACTGAAAAAAAATTAAAACATTATTCTACTTTTAATAAATAATAATAAAACAACATTATATTAGTTGAGTATTTAAATTTTGATTCTAAAAAGGGCTGACTTAATATATAAATAGCCTTTCTATAAATAATAAAAAGAAAGGCCTGTATAAATGAATAGCCGAACCCCCCATACAGTTATCAGCTGTAATTATTGTGCTGAGATTTTGCAACCACAAAAAAGAAGAAGTAATTAAAGCACTGAGATATTTTAAGAAAATGTCAGATGATTATTTGTTACTCCAATAAGAGAGTGGCAGAGCAAGATAGAGTGGGTACAAAAACACGAGCATGGGGGACCGTGTCAAGACTGATGATTGACGCGACTAAAGTACGATGAAAGGCTGCGACAAAGGGCACAGAGCGGGAGCTGAGATGGTCAGCTAGCACCCGCGTAAAAGTCGAGGGTTCCCTCTGCAAAAAGCCATCAACTTTACCCTTCGTTGTTGGGTGGTGGGGGGTCCCTCTTGATTTATTTATTTTCTAATTTTCTTCAAGATTTGACCTTCTCTGTTCATCTGCTGTCTGCGTATAGTAATGTGTAGCCCACTCGAGATAATTTGTCGAGGTGTGAGTGTGACACGAGTGTGCAAGGGAGTGGGTTGGGTTTCGAAAGGTGAGATTCTTTGGTTGAAGACATATTGTAGGGCCAATGGAATGGAGATTTCATTTCTAGTTACGTTTGTTAGTGTGTTCTTGTTCCTTGCCAGTTAGCATGGAGTGAAAATTTAGAGAGAGAGAGAGGAAGTGGAAGAAAAAATCTTAGACAAGGGATGGCTAAATTTAGAAAATTAATTCAGCACTTTTTCTTACATATATTGTACCTATCATGTATGTGTTAGATTTCCTATTATAACAATAGAATCCAAGAACAAATTGGGCAATTATCATAAGAACTAAAAAAAAATGAATTAACACAAAACCAAATTTTTTTTGTTAAAATAGAATACTTTTGAATGTCATGGTTTGAAAACAACTACTATAATTAATGTCATATTTTTGAACCGTTATAATTAATTGATATTATATTTATGAATCGCAACATCAATTTAATTTGCATGTCTATCTTCTCTGTATAAACAACTTATCATCTCAAAAGCAAATAAACAAACTATGCATCTTACTTTCTATTAGACATGGTCTACGACGACTTAGGATCCTCATTAAGGTCAAAGTATAGTAATGGAAAGTTGTAAAAGAAAGACATGATAAAAGCATTCAAAGAGAATTCTCCTAGTAAAAAATTCCGGCATAAATCACCAGATGTAGAATTAGTTCTATCTCTCACATGATATATTTCTACTTTTGACTTGTAGTTTTCAGTTGACTTAAAATCCTTAAACCATCCTCTTAGCGATTCTTATGATGATCAAAACATTCAAAAAGAATTCTCCTTGTAAAAAATCCTGGCACAAATCACCGGATCTAGAATTAGTTATATCTATTTCACATGATATATTTCTACTTTTGACTTGTAGTTTGAGTTAAAATCCTTAAATCATCCTCTTAGCGATTCTTATGATGATCGAAGCATTCAAAAATGATTCTCCTTGTAAAAACAAATCATTAGATCTAGAATTAATTCTATCTATTTCGCATGATATATTTCTACTTTTGACTTCTAGTTTCTGTCAAGTTAAAATCCTTAAACCATCATCTTAACTATTCATGTGAATACATGCAGAAAAAATGGACTAGGACAAGAATGAGAAAGTCAGTTTCAGGGAGTTCCTCTTTTCTTTAAGGAAGCAACACCTAGCTCGATGAATTTGAACCAACAGACTTGAAAGGCTCGATCATTTTTTTTTATTTCTCAGTTGAAAAGAAAGAGAGAAAGGGAGAAGCGAACTTGACCAGGTGGTTTTTGTTTATTGACAAAACTTTCAATGAAAGCAGAGATGGAGTAAGTTTGAAGACCTATTTCTTATTTTTCATGACAAGTCGCGATTAGAAACATGACACGTTTAATTATCAGTTTTTTAAGTCATGATAATTATTTTGTTGTGCTTAAAAATAATAATATTTAATAAATATCACATTTTAAAAGTACAAAAAAATTAAATTAAATTATTTCACTAAGAATAAATTTAAAAGATGTTATTCTATCCAAAATTTTAAATTACTATGTTAATTTTTAAAAAAAATCCAGTATTCGAGGGAGGCAAGTATTGTTTCATAGGTCCGTACAATTTGCTGACACGCCATTGAAATTGAAAAATCTTTCAGGGTGGGTGGAATATTGGGTTGGGGCGTGGAAAATAACGGGGTTCAGAGAATGATACCCACATTGAAGCCTTATTTTATGGGAGGGTGAATGGTCGCGTGTGCATTAATTAAGACAGCAAAATCTACTTAGTTTAAAGAAAATCATGTTTTGTCTTATCTAGTATTAAAGAGTGCAAACTGCCTTGTTAAAGTGGCAATGTTTATTTTATTGGTTAATTATATAAAGGGACAATACTAGTAATTACCTTACTCGCACTCCTATCCTATCGCATGAAAAAAGGCCTTGGTATTACTACAACAATATGATAAATAGTCTCAAAATGAACTATTATAGGGAAGTTCTTCTTGTTGTGTTCTTTTCATTTTAAAATATTAAAGGTCAATGATCGAAAAGCACACGCGATTAAAGCTAATCGCAATGGAACAACCTAATAAAATAGAATGTCATTCTCAAAACAAAACTTAGAAAGGGAGAATAGCAAAGAAATTAATGCTTTGCATCATCATTGTGCGGACCGTTAATTTTTACAGCATTTGAGAATGTGGTTGAAATTATTTTTTTAAAATTTTAGATTGTTTTGATGTGCTGATGTCAAAATAATTTTTTTAAAATAAAAAATATCATTTTTATATATTTTCAAGTGAAAAACACTTTTGAATCGTAACTATTACCGCATTTCTAAACATTCTTTATAAAAACAAAACAACAAGCACAAGATGGTGCTTACATGCAGTTTCATGATCATTGGGCAACCGAGCTAAATATAGGTTTTGCATCCCTAATAAATTTACTGCCATGCATTGCAAGATTTTTTTTTATTTTTGGATTCGAGGAAACCATACCTCTCAGAAAGCGTACTTTGTGAGTCTAGGTGAGCGAGTAAAACCCCGGTTGTCCCAGGCTCTTACAAGAGGTGCACGCCCTGACTCGAACTCGAGACCTGTGTAGATCTCAAGCTCTTTGACATCACGCTACGCCCTTTGGGGATTGCAAGACATGAAGGTAGAACTTTCTGTTTTTTTTTTCAAACATGAAACATCAACAGCCAAAATAAACTCCTCACAATTCTGTTTACGTTGTTATTCTCTATGTTCCTATGCAAAAAAGAAAAGAAAAGGAAGACTAATGAATGACAAATAATCTAAAATGACAAGCATAAAATGCATAGAAAATTGGCAGGGAGGCATGCTTTGCGCACAAAACAAAACCGGTTATAGATTCAATCTTGTAAATTCAGAGGGGAAAAATAAATAAGAGAAGGATCAACCGAATCCATCTAGAAACAAGTCGCAAAATTAACTTGCATTTTCTCATCGTATAAAATATCATAAATCTAACTGAGTAAGCTCGCAGCACCTTTGAATTTCATTGAAGAAAAGAGAGAGAAGGAACTCAGTCTCAGTCAAAGTGCACTTTTCCAAATACACATCTAGCCAATGATCCAGAGCAAAACAAAAAGCATTCAACGCAACTCATATTATAGACCTTGCAGACAACATGAACACATATAAACTGTACCTGATAATTTTTTTCAAAACCAGCTTTAAATGAAAGCATATTTTTTAGCAGAGCTTCTTTCACCTCTCATAAGATGCATCTATCAAAACCGAATTTGTAGAGGCAAGAACTTCTTCAAAAAATAGCTAGAATCAATATAAGCTTTAGTCTGACAAAGAGATGCAACATCAAATTAGTTTTTCCACATCCTAGAGGACTGAGCAACAACGCGTATTGCAAGATAAGCTGCAAAATAAATGATTTGGTTGGCAGCTAAAAAACAGCGTTGAACGTTGTGAAAAGAAAGCTCCATATTTGCATCACCTAACCGCCGCAACGATGAGGCGAAAGAGAAGAACACAAAAGTACAATTCAGTGAAATCAAGGGAATAGAAAGATAAGATCGAGGACATATCCTTTTATCTTTGTTCACCAATAATGCAGGTCTTGCAAGAAGAAAGTCTATAGCACCCAGGTTACTGGCTTAGCAGTACTTGTAGGGCATTCTAGAGGTTTGAATTTTTGTATGCATGTTTTTCATCCCTGTGGTATCTTACCTACCTACTTAGCTTGCAGGATATTCAGTGGATCCGAGGATTAGTCGTGGTGCTCGTAAGCTGACCCGGACACCCCGGGTTATATAAAAAAAAACAAGAAGAAGAAGAATAAGAAAGTGTACATTAACAAACCATATGAAGCATTTTCATTCAATTTATCGTAGACCAATAATTATATAAAAACAATTAATAATGAAGTAACTAAGCAAAACATCTAATACATAGGGCAAATGAAAAGTTTAGATGCTCGCCTGCTTTCATAATGGATCGAAAGCAAGTAATTATACGTCACGGTAACATCAACGCAAAGGTTATGCATAAAACATATAATGTTTTGTAGTATATCAAATATAAACAAGAAACCTTTTTAAAAAAAACAAAAGTATGCAAAACACATTGAATCAAATGATAATAATGATAAGAAAATAGTTTTCAAAGGAAAAAAGAGAGTAAAAATTGGCATGGAACGCAATGTTGTGTGTTCCATGTTTCAGGTGGGGGAGCTTATGATGCAAAAAAAAGGCACAATTTGTTATCTAAAAGCTTTAAAAATAAATTAAAATTAAAGGGAATGATACTAAAAAACAACTTATTCATATGAACCATGAAAATAGAGCAAGAAAAAAGAAACCCATCTAATGAAATAGATAACTAACCGTGAGAAGGCATTAATGTTGAATGAACCTGATGACAAAAAGCAACTAAGAAAAACCTAAAAGCTATTTAAATAAAAAAGAATTGTCCTTTATAAGACATAAAGCAAAGCCAAAAAAACGAATAGTTTTTTTTTTAAAAAAATATCAATCAACTAATTATCGTCAAGACAAGTTTCATCATCCATCAAACCAAAAAAAAATAAAAATCATCAAAAACACCACATCATCCATTACATATATTAATTGGGCTTACTAAAGTCAAGAGCTAAATTTTTTTTAAAAAGTACTCAATAAGATGATTCAAAATATTTAGGCCTTGTTTTTTACAAGACATAAGGATTTAACTTGTTTTTTTAATTACATTCGAATTGATCTTATTTTTTTTAATGTGCAGTTTTATAGACATAATATTTAATCCTATTGTTGAATGAAACTGAAAATTTGCTAGAAGATTCAAAAGACCTTGTCACTATATGATAAAATCTCATGGAGATCAAACATAAAAAAGGTTTTGTGATAAAGCCTAGAAGTTACTGCTTGAGATTTCCAATATTTCCCTGATTGATTTAAATTTTTTTTCTATTTTATTTAAAACTCTTTTAATATTTTTTTTATCCTTGTTGTCGCACATAGCACACACGACGTGGTGGGACATCAGGGGTCAAGGAGTCACTACCTAGTTGTTTTGTTCATAGTCAATAAGAGACTCAAATGTACTGGTCTTATTAGAAATTTCAAGGGTAAGGGACTGGTTGTGGCTAAAAACGGTATTAGCATCCCTAGCGCACCTTACTTGAGGTAAACTGCATTGTGTAGTCTAAATGTGGTTTAAAAGTTTTGATGGGTTCCTATCTGGTGTTTAGTCTATGGATCAAAGAAAAAAAAATACTCTTATGAATAAATCTGACATTTCAAATTTATTATGGGCTTGTATGCCTAGAAAAATTCTCATGTGAAAATCTATGTAAGCGCCCTAACAGGGTTCACATATCATGGAAGGTGGAAGGGTTTTCATAACTCGTATATTGTAGTGAAAAATACTCTTAATTAAAATTGATGAATATCTAAAATAATTAAAAATAAATTCTAATCAACTGCTGATATTTAAATACCAACCAATTTGTAAGTTCAACATTTATATCAAAATGTTGATTATTAACTTTCATGAATTAAAATTTTTAGGGTTATTGAAATATTGACCAAATCCGTAAGAAATTTTAAAAACTTGTTGTAAATTCTAAAAAAAAATGCAAAGGAAAATCAACACGGGAGTTTTCTAAAACCTTGCTACAAAAAAATTTTTCTCTCTTTTTTTATAAATAAAAATGCATTTTTTGTTAGGATGGGGCCGTATTCAACAAGCAAAAATCACTTTTTGATTTTTAAACAAAATTAATTTTTTATAAGACCACATTTGGCAAAACCATATTTTTCTTCAAAACAGGCCTAAGGGCGTGTTTACCAAACACGTCCTTAAGTCAAAATTCCTTTAACAAAAACATTGGCAAACCAAAAAAGGGCCTTACCAATATGACTCGATTTTGACTCAACTGAGTCAACCCAAAAACAATGGTTCAAATATGAACCGAATTAAAAACCAAGGTTTAACCTAAAACTAAACCAAAACAAAGATTTAAATCAAAAAGAAAATCAAATTAAAAAAAGAAAAAATAATACAATTTTTTCTAACAAAAATATATCAAACACCAAGAAAAACAAAGCGCATGATGAATAATAAAGAACATTCAAACTCAAACCCAGGAATGTAAACATCAAACTACACCAGATTCCAAGCAATAAAAGGAAAGGTTTTGTTCACAATCAACCATAGATCAAGAATCAAGTATCTATTCACTTCAATTATCATTCTAATATCATGACTTTTGTCAAAATGAGTTTCGGTTCAAAACCAAAATCTTAGGATTTAAACCCATAAAAACATGTTATTGATGCATGAAAACCCTAGATTATTAACTGATGATGACATGTGAACTTGCAAAAACCAAAATTAAATCAAAACAAAGCGTAAAACTAGCACTCAAGATAATATTATTCGGATGAACATGAAGATCATGAAGAACATGAACCCAGGTTTCCCAGAAATGCCTAAGTTATTGCCAAGCCCAAAAATTGGCCTTCTCGGCCTCTAAACATCTAGTTTTTTATCCTCATAAACCACATTACAAAAAAAAAAAAACATGTTTGACTCAAAACAAACAATAAACAGACAACAAATCATTAAAACCATTCATTATATTCTTCCCTCCAAAACTGCAACCTCAATAACAACAAAAAATAATAATCAAATATCAATAAAAAATTGACTCTTTAAACACTAGGGATCCAAACCAAACTAAGGAACGAAGAACATACATTAGCAACCTAGAAAATCATAAAACATCTACCGTTATATTTGGCAGATTTCAGAAAACATTACATTTAAGCAAAAACAACATCCAAAGATCTAACAAACATTAACAACAACTTTAAAATAGGATTAATAAATCAAAACAACATTTTTATTTATCAATCCATATACATGCTAAAATACAAAATAATACCAAAAATATTTAAAACATCATTAAATATTAAAAAAGCATGAATAGGCAGGCCACATGGACTCCACCCTTGAGTTTTCACATGGTTATACCTTCTCTAAGCTTGCTGGTTATAGGTTGCTACTTCCCTTCTCTTTTTCTTCCTTCTTTCCCTCTCCCTTTCTATTCTTTCCAAAACTTGCTAGACCTTTTATGTTAGGTTTTTGAACCTTCACACTAGAGTCTTTTTATAGAGTATATCCTCACATTTTTCTCTCTCTTTTTTCTCTTTGATTTCTAGGGGTATTTATAGGTTTTCAAGGTTTTTTGGTGGATTCCTTCAAAGATTAATTAAAGCTCAGTTCTTTGATCAAAATGAGAGAGCTCTGGACAAATGTTACCTTCTCTAAACATGCTGGCTATAAGAAGATAGGCCTAGATGGACCTGTCATAAAGGCCTGAGAAGATGGGCATTATAAAAAGAAAACAAAATTAAAAATGGGCTATAAATATTTTTGGCCTCTTAAAAACTTTTTTTTTACACATACACACACATATACGAACACAGGCAAAAGTGCCTAGGGTTTTTGTATAGGAGAAAGAATTCCAAAATAGTCATCTTCGTTTTCATCTTTTAAACCAATTATGGATTCTGAAGATGAAGAGGAAATAAAGCCATTTGATTTGGAGTCACTTTGTAAGAGCTGCTTCATGATTTAAAAATATTCTTCTTTGGATTTTACTGCAACAATAAAGGTTGAAGCATGCAATTTTTAGGCTAAAAACTTAGATTAGAGGTTTAAGTCCTTAATCTCAGCCTTTTGATTTTCTTTTAACTATTGTATGATTGCAGGTTTGGAACTTTTAGATTCTCTGTGAAAAGAATCCCACCATTTGACTTTGAATCTTACGATAAGAATGGGGGATCCATGTTATGTATTGTAATCAAAATACCATGAGCATACTCAATGAATAAAGAATTTTGAACAGAAAAGGAAAAGTGGTGGAAATCTTTTTTTGCTTTTTGTGGCTTTGTAATTTTGTTTGAAAAAGGTATAAGCATTTTCAACCATAGGATGAGATTGAAAAAGGTCATATAAAAGACCAAAATAGTCCCCCCATTAGCGAAACTATTTTTGTAATTTTGAAGTGTTTATAGATTTGTTGAAGTGGAATACCTAAGAATGATTACCCTTGGAGTTTTGGAGAAGGAAAGTATTAAACCATATTTTTCGGTAATCTCAATAGGTGTAGGAGCGATAAAGGTTATGTAATACTTGGAAAATAAATTTATTTGTGAAGATCTTGTTTCAAATCAGAAGGGTAAATGATTTTTTTGGATAATACATATAGAATAGATGGGTTCAGAATAATTATGCTGAAGTTTGAAGTGTTTAAATCTGGTTGATCCTGTTATTTTAAGGATTGTCATATAATAAGGTTGGGGTTTTGTAAAATCTCATTGTTTATAATTCCAACCTGAAGGAAAAATCTTTAAAGTTGTTATTGAAGGATCAAGATGAAAAAATCCATCCTCAATAGATAAAACATTTTGAAAGTTTTGTTTTACAATATATTCAGATTTTTCTTTTCAAATCCTTTTGTTTTGGGATAAATCAATATGAGAATTTAATAAAGATTGAAGTAGGGGTTTTTGAGAAGAAGATCCTACTTTAGTTTTGGAAATTGGTCGAGAAGATTTACCTTCCTATGAGGATCTCTGACTTATAGTTTGTAGAGCCAGAACTAGTTTTAGAGAATTTGAAATGAAATCTACCTAATTTTTTACCTGAGAAGAATGATTCGTTTTTTCTTCTTCGGTAACTATATCAATCTTTGTTTGAAATGAAATCTACCTAATTTTTTACCCGAGAAGAATTATTATTTGAAACGAATATGAGTTTGAAAAAGAGAAATCTTAGTTTTTAAAATAAATAATCCATTTTTATTTGCAAGATAGAAGAACGTTTGTAACTGTTTAAAATCTTATTCTAAAGAGTTTGAAAAAATAAGAACATTACCAATGTAAACTATGCGAAATCTTAAATATGGATTAAAAATATCATTCATGATTTTTTGAAATTCTGAGAGAGCATTTTTCAATCCAAATGGCATTACATTCCATTCATATTGGCAAAAAAGAACTGCACATGTAGTTTTATAACAATCTATTGGATGAATCTGTTTTTGCCAAAAACCTGATTTCATATCAAATTTTAAAAATACAAATTTAGAATGTAATTTTTGCAATAAATCTTTCTTGTTTGGAATTGGATAACTAAACTATTTCAAAGCTTTATTCAAAGGTTTGTAATTTATGACGAGTCATGTTGTGCCTCTTTTTATTTCAGAATTTTTGTTGAGATAAAAAGTTGCACATAACTAAGGTGATTTAGATTTTTATATAAGACCTTTAGACTATAAATCTTGGGTTTCAAGTCTACAATGTTGTTCTAGTTCAACATTTATCTAGATAGGTCTAGCTTTTGTAGGTATTTGTTTTTCATTAAAATTATCATCATAGGGGAGATTAATCACATGTTGTTTTCTTTTCCAAAAAGTATTTGGTATATCAGAACAAATTTATGATTCTATTTTGGTTTGGAAATCTAAAATTCTTTCTGTAAAACAAGGTTTTGTAATTATTGTTCTATTTTTTTTTTGTAAAAACACATCTTGTTTCGGATGCATGAGCTGAGTTTGTTTTTTAAAAATTAAAGCATTTATTTGATGAGTATGAATAGAACATGCTTTGATTAAATTAATATTTATAGTTTTTGGTTTTTCTAGGAATGGAAAAACAAGTTTTGAACCGTTGAATTTTGAAGTAATGCCTTCATGACCAGTTTTGTAAGGACTGATCATATCAATGAAAGGAGTGTCAAGAATAACAATATGATTAATATCATTTATAACAATAAAAAAGTTTTTAAGATTAAAACCATTGTTTGAAATGGATGCTTGAGTTTTATTTTTTATTTCTAATATAGTACTGTTTGCTACAGAAAGTTTTTCTTAATTTTTAAAAAATGTTTTGAAACTATTCCTTTTTTAATATAATTTAAATCTGCACCTGTATCAAATAAGTGTATAATATTTATTTGAAAATCATCTAGAAAAACCAAGGTGATTTTTATGAAATTTGTTTTTTAAAGTAATTTGAGTTAATCAAGGAGAAAATCTTCAAGAATATGCTCAATGTTTGTCAAAGCATGATCTCCTAAGTCATGTTCTATATCATGATTAGAACTTAATTCTCTATCAAAATCTGAATCATTTTCTAATTTAAAAAAAAAGTAGTGTAATATGGCATAATCTTTTTGTTGGGCTTGTTTAAGGTTGTTAAGCTCAGTTTTGATGGTTTTGATTTCATATTATAATTCTGGGATAATAGTTAGAGGTTTAGATTTTTTTAAAAAGAATTTTTGTAAGATCATAAGTATTTGTACTGGTTGAATGTAAAAGAGAATGACTTTGAAAATGCTATAGTGGCTCTAATTTATCAAAAGTATTTAAGAGTTTGAATATGTAAGTTTTTTATAGTTGGGGATCATCAAGGCATTTGATGGCTTCAATGATGAATTATTGGTCTTTGGTAAGGACATTTATTTATCTTGAAATATGGTCAGAAGAGTCTTCTGCGTCAAAACTAGATGTGATCTTATCAATTTTTATGGGTTCTTCAAAAGTGTCTAAAGGATTTGTTTTAGTTTCAAATGCTTCAATTAAAAGAGAGTGGATATGATGAATAACTTCTTCTTCTAATTAAAGTTCATGGAGTTTGGTATTTACATGACAAAATCTAGAAGTATGACCTTTTTTAACATATTTGTAATAGGTAATGGTTTCAAGGTTAAATATGGACTTGAATTGGGATTTTTTTGTTGCTTTTTTTTTTATAGGAGACTTTATAGTAAGGTTCATATTTGATATCAAAACATTTTATGTATTTCTGGGCTAATTATTTGTGAAGTGGTTTAGGAGGTTTTGAGTGAGGCTTGGTACAGGTACCACCATAAGCAGGTTTTTTAATAGATAAGTGAAACTGTTGATAAAAACTTCATAATTCATATATGGTTCGTTTTATTTTCCACTTAAGGTGTTTTTGGAGTTTAAGATCTTGACAGATCTTGAGACCTTCTTTTTAGGTGAAACTTAAAAGTTTACCATATTATGAGTGATCATAAGGGATAGTTTTGTTGCTAGAGATGTCTTTGATTTTGTTTTTAACTCTCTCTCCTAGAAGGGTATGTAATTCAATAAGAAATTTTTCTTTCCTGAAAGGTTGCTAGAGTCTTCTTAGAGCATAACACGAGTAAGAATGATGTTTTTGTACCATTGGAAGTCACTAAGTTTTTTGCACCTAATATTTGAAAGAAGTTCAACATTTTTATCCTTTAAATGGAATGGATCTCCTACGAAATGTAGAGAAATAGTTAGTATCAAGGTTGATACTACATCTTAGATAGTGTTACCAGATGGGTCAAGAATTGGTGTTTGGTTTTCATAGGTTTGAATAAATTGTAGAATCTTCAATCATTGGGTTTTAGTGAGATGACAATCCCACCATCCTTTTAATTGACTAGAAAATCCTACAATTAAAAGTTCAGCTTTGGCTTTGTCTAAGGTTCTAGTCTGGGTTTTGTAAGTATTGTTAGTGATTGTCATTTGTTATAAGGTATTTATGATGTTGTATTTTGTCATTCCATCAATTTTCCATTCATAGAGGGAAAAGACATTGAACTTATATTGGTTAATAATGCATGGCTCACTTTAGATTCCTATGTTTGGTGTAACATGAGTTGTTTTGGGCAAAGGGTTTCTTCAATAAAGTTTTTTTATTTTAGAAATTTCTTCTTAGAATGCTTCTTCTTCAATAGAAGTTTGGTTTTTTTCATGTTGTAAGTGTTTACATGGCTTGTGAAGGTTTGAGGGTGGTTACTAATTTGGGGTGTGTTAGGAGCAATTAAGATGGAAGAGAAAACTTCATGGTGGTTGAGATGGTCCTTAATAACTTTAAGAAAATCTTTTTTGTTATTTTGAATTTGAGTTTGGCTAGCTTTAATGACTTAGCATGGTTTGAAAACTGGATTTTTAAGCTTTTGTTCAATAGGTTTTGTAGTTTCAACAAGAGAAAATAAAGACTTCTGGTATGTTTTTCTATTCTATTAAGTTGTTATCCTATGATATTGAGGTTTGTGTTTATGAAGTTGTTTTGTTGTATAATATGTTTGATGTTTGTGGTAACATTTTCATTTGGGAATTTGTAAGGAGAAGCTTTAACTTTTTTATCTTTATGAGAGATTTTAAGGTTTCTCAATGGAGGATATTCAGATTCAATGGGAGAACCATTTGATAGTTCCTAAATAATGGTTTTGTTCCTTATTTTAATAGGACATACATATTTTGTAAAAAGATATGCAATATAATTTTTAAAAGTATAATATAACTCAAACCAATCAAAACACAAGATTTGTATTTTATGTAATGCAATAAAATCATAAAAACATTTTCGTATTTCTTGTCTTTGTTTTAGAATTTTTTTTTTTGAAAAACCAAAATCTCTATTTTTTTTATTAATGACAAATTATGGTTACTATAGAAATCATATACAAAATATTTTTTTATTAATGAGAAATTCTTTTTCTAAAGCATTTAGTTCATTTTGGAACTAAATCTAGTTCTTTCTTCAATTTTAATAGTAGAATCAATTTTGAAAAGATTGAATAGAGAAGTTTGATAAATCTAGTTCTTTTGGACTTTTAATATTTTCTACTTATCAATATTTTTTTAAAATCCTCAATATTAATTTCTTTATTATTAATAATGCTTTTGTTCCCATAAGAATCAAATGTAAAGGACGGCTAAAAAAAAACTAATTCTATAGAAAATAAAATCCATAAAAGATTACATAGAAAAACAGTCTCCAAATTATATTGGTTTATTGCCCTACTCCACTCTTATTTTTTCAGAATTTTAATGAAGTGAGAATCACATAGTAAAGAAGTGAGATTCAATTTGTGAGAAAAATCAGATAATAAAGAAGTGAGATTCACACAATTAATTGAGAAGGTAATTGCAATTTGTGACCAATTGGTTCTTCTATCTTGGTCCAGACGATTTCATGTGGAATTATGTAGAGAATTAACTTGGATAAACTCGATAAATTAATTCATGTTCAAGTTTATATGATTTTTAAAAAGAAGTATCAAAACAATTATTAAAAAAAATTTAAAATATTATTTTAAATTAACTCATATCATTCTAAATTTACCGACTCAAGCAGTGACCTCTCGGGAACACAGTAAAAACTTTTCAAGAAACAAGCACCATCCCATTACTATGAGAGAGCAAACTGACTGCAATCAAGGACAAATGCCTTAAAAAAGCATTGTGTGGCCGAAGAATAGTAATGCTGAGCTGACCTCAATTCATGCATACAGACACAGTGAAAAGAGTATGTATTATGTTAACAGTTTCCCAACAAAGTGACTGACCATCATAGATTTTGACTTTGAAAAATGGGAAAAAAATGGAAGATGAGAATTGACATGGAAACTCATTACCTATTGAAGATAATCTGCTTTTCTGTGGTGAAAAATATTAACGGTTGCGGTTAAAAAAATTATCCGTTTAAAATTTAAAACATTTCTTTTATTTTAAATTTTTTTATATGTATTAATATAAAAAATAAACTCTTAAAATTATTTTATAATATATTTTTAAATAAAAAAAATATTTTAAAAAACAATTGTTGGGAACTTGCATGCAAAAGGGACAAATAAATAAGCTTAAAGGGCAATTTGAAGCTTTTAAAGCAGTCGAGCCGCCCCATTTATAAAAAAGCAAGGAGGTGCCCAAATAAGCAGGCCGGCTAATAATGAAACAATCTTAGTGCGGTGGGTGGGGCAAAGTGAAGGCAAAAGGAAAGTTTGATAGACATAGGAACTCACTCTCTTCTGCAGCGCGTTCCAATATGCCTATGTGATCTTTATTCCCCGTTTGGCATTGTATTCCAAACGAGGTTGGTAAAAATTAATATTTTTTTTTATATTTTTAAATTATTTTGATGTATTAATATTTAAAATATATTTTTAAATAAAAAATATTTTAAAAAACAATTATTACCACACTTCCAAACACTTCTTTAATATACATTATCGTTTATCCATTTGTGAAGATTAATCATGAAAAAATATAAAAATTAAGAGGAGAAAATCGAGGGATGCTCAAGTTTTATTTAACTGAATTTTATTTATTTAATAATACAACAATAATGTATTCCTTAATAAATAAACAATCATGTATTGTTATATCCTTTAATAAAAAGTTTATGTTGTGTGATATTTATTGTATAGAAGATATTCCAAAGTAAATGATTTGAATGTTTTATCTAATACATTAAAACATTAATTTCCACTCAAATAACTTATAAAAGATTATAATTTTCCTTGGAGAAAGGAACAAAATCTTAATTTAACGAATATGTAAAGTTTTTAAGCAAAATAGACGAAAAAAACTATGATCAGCAACTTCTCGAAAATATAAGAATTTGGATGTAAATCAACAAGTTAGGTTTTATGTTTGCTTTCTAGATGTTATCAGTTCGAGTTCCATAAATCTTAGGGTCACTAGAGATTTACATGGTTGCTAATTTCAGGACTCGTAAAATTAATCGAGATATATGTAAGCTGGCCTTGAACATTTACGTGAATAATAATAATAATAAAAAATTTATACCCACTTTAGACAGAGCCTCTAAACGCTTGGAACGATAGAGGAGCAACTTGAGCTCCAAGAGAACCTGTAAAGATTCCATAATTGTTTGTAAGAGAATCATTATACAGTGTTTAAAGCTTATTTCAATATAAAATTTAAATGGTTAGGTTAAGTTCGAAGATAATGTTTATATATTTTTTTTAGTGTACTCTCTCAAATAATTCTTTTTTTAAATTTAAAGTTTGTATAAGATACATACAGGCAAAAACTAATAGAACAACAACACGAAAAGTATAGAAGTTTTAACGAGTAAAAATAGTTCATAGATGAACCATAAATTTAAAGTTTTATTATCTAAAAAAAATAAGTATATGATATTTGCCTTCTCAATACGTTTAGGATCTTTAAACTGGGCAAAAAAAAAAATTTATCTTTGTTAAAAAACAATTTAAAATTTGAAAGTAATAAGAAAATTAAAAAAAATATGAAATTCAAATAATAAATCCAAAAAAATCCTTGGAAAATAATAAAATTAGTCAAAACAAAACAAATTCTGAGCCTAATTTTAAAAGATTTAACATGTGATTCGCTAACATTAAAAATAAATTTTAAATAATAAAAAAATATTATTTTAAAATATTTTTAAATAAAAAACATTTTAAAAATAAAGTCAAATGGACATCGGGTTGTAGAGGGTGCTTGAGAGTGTGATTGCTGTTGTTTTTCAAAGTGCAATTTACTTGAAAATGCATTAAAATAATATATTTTTTTATTTTTTAAAAATTATTTTTGATATTAGTGCATCAAAATTAATGTAAGGTAAAAAAAAAAATAAAAAAAAATAAAATTTTTCAAAAATATTTTTAAAGCACAAAATCAAATAAGATTGTAATCCTGTTTTTGTCGAGATTATCTGGCTTCAACATAATTTAAAAAGGAAAGATTTAACATGTGTTTAGCTAAAAAAATATTATTTTAATAAAAAATATTATTTTAATATATTTTTAAATAAGAAAACATTTTAAAAATACAACTATTATTACCACCATAAACACACGCTCAGCGAGTGTAACCCGTTTTGTCCGGGTTGTCTGGCTTCAACCTACGAAGCTTTTTAAGCAAGCCTACGTAGCCATAGGCCCGGGGACTGTGTTCTATACATTCGATGGCTCTGATAAAGACCTGCCCCTTTCATTACCGTGACACATTTGTCCATCCGCCACGTATTTTGACTGATTTACCCTTGCTGCCAAGAGATTAGGCCACGATAAAGGACACGTAGCTTGCTAATAATAAAGCGTACAGGCCTGATTAGTTCATTCTCCATTCTCTGAGCCCTATGCCTACAGCTCCTTCTAGGGTTCCTTTGAATTTAAGGGACTCCACAGAGTATTTAAGGACCATGTTTTCTCAATTAATGGCTTTCTGACACGTGCTGGTTCGCTTTGGGTGCACTGTTTGAAAAACTATTACCAACAGTTTAGGCTCTTGTGCCCTACATAGTCAACATACAGTTAATTTTGATTTTTTAGTGTCTCCTATGACCTACCTACAGTGTCTGCAGCCATTTCTGAATTGCAGCTAGCCTCTTTATTTTTTAGATTTTTTATTTTCAAAATCATTTTATTATAATAAAAACAAACCTAAAAAAATATTAATTTAATTTTTTTAAAATAAAAATAATTTAAAAAATAAATTTCACCGTTAAGATAATCACTACTTAATCTACTCATGTTAGGTTGGATATTATTTTTATACAAGTAAAAAAACCAATATTGATAAAAATAAAGTTGATCATGCCACTTGTATATGATATTTATACTCTTTATTTTCTTAAAAACTATAAAATTAAAGTTCAAGTAATAAAATTGTATTTTTTAAAATAAATGAACAAATTAATTTAGCTCAAACTTGATGATGAACAAATAATATATTTATTTTTTTGTTTAAAAAGTATTTTTGAAATATTTTTCATAATTTTTTAACGTTTTGATATATTGATATTAAAAATAAATTTTAAAAAATAAAAAAAATTATTTTAATATATTTCAAATACAGAACACCATGAAAAATTACCATACTACCCTCCCAAGTAATTCCAAAGAAAGTTCACATGACAATAAACTAATCTACTACGAGTATAAAGTAGACTAGGGCACCTTAAATTCACAGTTAAATAAGGACTGATTTCTACTGATTGTGGACTCTAGTTGGCCCAGAAGCAGACACAACTGTGAATGAAAAGAAATGAAATGAAACCAAATAATACAGATTGGTCCCTGCTAATCCTAACAAAGACTAACCAATTATTAAAGACTATATATATATATATATATATATGTAGATATCTATATATATATATATAGCTTATCCACTCTTTGGCCAGTTGAGGCACAAGGACAAGCAGCAAACGTTGCTTTTAGCCTAAGGAAACAACTATAATTGCCTAGAGGTTCTAGTCCATAGGGCAGAGTCAAAACTTGAAGCAGCAGCAGCGGCAGCAGCGCCATCATGACGGGAGGAGACTCCAGTTGCGCTAGATCTTCAAGGCCTTGGTTCCAGATTCGACCAATTGGATGCTCGAACAGACAACAGATTAGATTTGAGAAATGAAAATGAAAAGCTAGGAACACTAAAGTGCTGTAAAAGTTCCACAGCAGATGGCAACACTCAAGTTCGGCAAACTGAATCCATTCGAGCTTTCTGTTGTTACCTTTTTTCGATGACAAAAGCCCTGCAAAATGTTTATAAAATAATTACACATTTAAAGCCATTTAGCCTGTTTTTTATTTTTAATTATTTTTTTATATTATTATGATGGTTAAAATAAATTTTAAAAAATTATTATTTTAATGTATTTATAAAAAGATATTTTAAAAGTAATCTCTTTCAAATTCCCTGTGCTCCCTGTAGACTCTAAGCAAGGGACATGAGGGAGATTTGAGAAGTGAAAGGGGACAGAATAGACATCCGCCCGGAAATACAGGGATCCGTACAGGAGCTCTTTCACTCCTTTTACTGCTACAAAATTTATAAACTGTATTACCTTACATTTATTGTTATTATTATTATTATTATTATTATTATGGAAAGGAAGAAGCACTTGAAAAAGAAAAGATAAGAGAGACAGATATAGTTCCCATTAATATCTCTTTTTCTGTCTCTCTCTCTCTAACACTACTGCCACACATCGCATCCTTGCAGGGTCTTCACAGCATGGCAGCATTGCGGCAGGCACTGCATCTCAGTTTTGCAGATCATGAGCAAGGAAAGAAACCCATGAAAAATTGAGAAGAAAATAAATAAAAAGTTGAAAGCTTTAATTTAATTTAATACTAGTACCCTTTAAAGCCTTTGATTTGATATCTTAAAAAAGCAGAGAGAGACAAAGGGTCTCTCTTTTTAAGAGTCTTGACTCTAATCTCCTTTTAGGCAATTGCCAAAGTTGCACTATAATGCAGTCATGAAATCTCTCCTCGCTCACAAAAGCACTTGTCTTTTAAGAAACCTTCATTATTGTTATCAACAGTTACTCCTTGTTATTCTTCAAGAACTCTACACTGTTCCTGTTGTTACTGCCTTTGTTTAGGAAAGGCTATATAGCTAATCAAGGCTAAAAATGGTGGGTATGATAGATCTCAACACTATTGAAGAAGATGAAACTACACCGTCTTGTGGGTCTTTATCTTCTCCATCATCATCCTCTGCTGCTTCTGCTTTGAGTGCTTCTGGTTCTAGTACCTCTTCCGTTTGTTTGGAGCTTTGGCATGCTTGTGCTGGCCCACTAATATCTTTGCCAAAGAGAGGCAGTGTTGTTGTGTATTTCCCACAAGGCCACTTGGAACAACTCCCTGATTTGCCTCTTGCAGTTTATGATCTCCCTCCTCATGTCTTCTGTCGAGTTGTTGATGTCAAGCTCCATGTAAGTCTTTGCATCATTTTGTATGTGTATGTTATCTATATGTTGTTTTTATCGATGCAATTGTTGTGGCCAAACAAGGTGTTTTTATTTGATGATGCTGCTTAGTTTCATAGGGAAATTAAAGGGTTGCATTTTTGGTAATCGGTTTTTGCAATTGCGGAGAATTTCATTTGTTAGTTGTCTAGCATTGTAAATGTGAGGGTTTCTATACATGTATTTGGTTGTTTTTGTTTATTTTATTCTGGTTTTTGTTCAAGGGAAATGGAGTGCTATATATGTTAAAGACAGATTTGTGGTAAAATCGTGGTTTTTTCCCCTTGTGTCAGGCCGAGGCAGCAAGTGATGAGGTGTATGCACAGGTCTCCCTGGTTCCTGAGAGTGAGGTGGGTGGTTTTCTAATCTTGCTTTACCTTCAGTTGTTGAAAAATGTAAGAAAATTTGGTAGATTGAGTTTTTGGATGATAATATTATAATACTGCTGAAAGGGAATTTTATTTTTATTTTTAATTTGGGCTTGTAACTTTAACTACCTTATTGATTTCAAAACGTTTAAGAGATTAGATTTAAATCTTTATTTAATAAAAATTAAATGATTCATTAACAAACAGAATGCTTGTCACTTGTAGATATGCATCATTCTTTAAATTTCAAGTGTTGAATTTTAAATTTCAACTACTTTGTTGCTGTAAGTGTATCTTTTGGTCTGTTTCTCTTGATTCATTATGGTGTTAACTGAGATTCTTGAGACGGGGTTCGTTTCTCCTTCAATTGTTGTTGTGCACAGGAAATTGAGCAGAAGTTGAGGGAGGGGATATTTGAGGGGGATGGTGAGGAGGACGATGGTGAAGCCACTGTGAAGATGACAACACCCCATATGTTCTGTAAGACCTTAACTGCTTCTGACACTAGCACTCATGGAGGCTTTTCAGTCCCTCGTCGAGCTGCTGAGGACTGCTTCCCTCCTCTGGTAAATAAAACTGTATTATTTATTAATGTTCTCTTACAACCATTTATGTGTGCGATTTCATCTTCGACTGTCCAACATTCTCAACATTGGATGTTGTTGACTTGAGTGGATTCTTACTATAGGATTATACTCAACAAAGGCCTTCACAAGAGCTTGTGGCCAAGGATCTTCATGGCTCTGAGTGGAAGTTTCGACATATCTACAGGGGTATGCTTGAGGCAATTGCACTTGCTTCTTAAGCTTCATACTTCAGTCTTTCTCTCAATTGATTAATAGTTTGCTGACTGATTTTATATATTTCCCTTCCCCTGTTTGATTCTTGAGTTTGCCTTTTTCTTTTTGGTTTGAGCAGGTCAGCCACGGAGGCATTTGCTCACTACTGGATGGAGTGCGTTTGTCAATAAGAAAAAACTTGTCTCTGGGGATGCCGTGCTCTTTCTCAGGTATGAATATCTCTCTTCTTATCAATGGTATATAATAAGCCCAACTTTATGATTCTGTATTTGTATCTTCCATCAGGGGTGAGGATGGGGAATTGAGACTGGGAGTTCGAAGAGCAGCGCAAGTTAAATGTGGCCCTACATTTCCAGCTCTATGGAATCATCAGCTGAATCAGATCTCTCCTGGGGATGTAGCTAATGCTATTTCTACTAGAAGTGTTTTCCACATTTACTACAATCCAAGGTAATTTTCTTCTTGTTTCGTCTAGTATTTATAGGAAAATAGAACCAACAATTTGATTCCAGTATGTGAAACTATCGGATTGAATTGTCCTAGTAGAATGCATGTAAATATTACTGAAAAATTTATATAGGGTGGTTGCAGCATCTTTAGATCATTATGGTGGCTTGAAAACTTAAATATATTTTGTGGTGGCATGTGTGTCGTGTTTTATACAACATTTTGTTCCATAAAGCTCTCACCTTAGTTTTCATCATCTAATTCAAGCCATAACTGAAGACTGAACTGCAATTGAACACACTGTTGAATTTCTCATCATCTGATTGCCACCCTTTCATGGTGTTGTCGTCTCCAGTATTCTTTTTACATATCACCAAAGTCCTTACCCTTCTATTATGCATATCACCAATGTCCTTACCCTTCTATTATGTTTCCCCTCTTACCAAAAAAGTCGTTGCAGAATCCAGATTGGTATGTTGCACGAGGTTTTTTCAAATTTCTTCCAAAATCCTGTGTAGTTATCACAAAAGTACTTCCTGTTCTCCCAAACCATCGTGTTTTTTATCCATTACTTGAGAATGCACAACTCAATTGCTTATTGAATCTGTCGCTGGCTGGGTGACTTAAGAGCCATTGTCATCAAAACCTAAAATTTTAGCGCACAACATGATAGATACATTTCATTGAGAAAAGTTTACCCTTGCTAGATACTGAGCATTTAGGGGTTGTGTACCACACATCATACTGCTTTTGAGTGTAAAAGAAAAAGCTCACTCGACATTCATTATTGCAATTATAGTCAATTACATCTCTTGATGAACTCTTTTTGGTTTTGACATCATCTATTTGACTTGAGTTTTTTCCTGTCTTGCCAATTGATGAGTTTCTCAGTTGTTTCTTCTTCTGCTACCTGTATTTTATTACCTTGGATTTATTACTTTCTTCATTCCAGAATTCTCAAGTTCAATTTCTTACTTTGTAGGGCCAGCTCATCAGAGTTCATAATACCTTTTAATAAATTCTTGAAGAGCCTTGATCAATCCTTCTCATCTGGAATGAGATTCAAAATGCGTTTTGAAACAGAAGATGCAGCAGAGAGAAGGTGCGCCATCCATGGGTTTGTAGCTTTTAACTAATTATGTTAACAAAACATTAACTTAAATACTTTTTGCAGATACACTGGAATAATAACTGGAGTCAGTGAGCTAGATCCTGGTAGATGGCCTGGTTCAAAATGGAAATGCCTGTTGGTATGTAGTTGTTGAAAATCATATTTTATAAAAATTACTATCAAGTTCCTAAATGTTGGTGGAAACCTTTTTATTGCAAACAATTTCTGTTTGAGATTAAGTTGTGGGGTCGTGGCTAGACTTCGGCCTGCTTTTCGACGTTCCATCTATGTAGGCATTGATGCATTGTTGCCTCATCCTCAGTCTTTTATTATCTGAAGTTTGGAAGATCTACTGAACTGAAATTACAAGCATAACTTGCAATGGTTAAGATGCTTTTCCACGCTCCATCAGGGGACCTTCAATATCTAACCATTAATTAATGTCTTGTTCTTTCTCCATGTCTCCATGATATTATACCGGGTGTTCTGTAGTTGTACTTTCGGGTGATGAGATGTTCTGTAGCCATGATTATTACTGAATATCACATGTTTAAAGAATTTTTGTAATTATAGAAATGTAGAAGTGATTTTGCTTGGTTAGTTTAAAAGTGGGATATTTGTATTATTTTTCTGCTTGGCAATCTGGGCGTTTTGTTTTGTTCTTTTCTTCTTCTGGATTCCTTCTGTGCTCTTGCTCCTAATTTTGCCTATTTCAAAGCATCTTTACAATTTTTGACATTTAATGAGTCATGTTAATCGAATGATATATATTCCGGTGGATCTTTTTTCTTCTTCTTAATCTCAGGTAAAGTGGGATGATATGGAGGCTAACAGGCTCAGCAGGGTTTCTCCTTGGGAAGTTGAGCCTTCTGGTTCTGGTTCTTTTTCCAGTTCCAATAACTTTATGGCACCTGGTTTGAAGAGGAGCAGGTCTGGATTGCCTTCATCAAAGGCAGAATTTCCAATTCCTGGTAGGATCTGCTTTCCCTCAGATAAATGCATCACCATTTCCAACTTTTTCCTTGTTCTGCATTCAATGTTACTGACTGGTCTGCATGTTTTTCTAACAGATGGGATCGGAGCACCAGACTTTAGGGAATCTTCAAGGTCCCAGGAGGTCTTGCAAGGTCAAGAAATTATGAGTTTTAACGCTCTTTATGATGGTGTTGATGGTCAGAATCAGCATCCATCTGAAATGAGGAGTTGTTTTCCTGGTTCCCACAGTTCTGGGAGTGCTGCATTAGGAAGTGGTATCAGAGACTCGATTGCCACTTCAAATAATTCCTACAAGGGCATAGGCTTTAAGGAATCTTATAGATTCCATAAGGTCTTTCAAGGTCAAGAAATTTTTCCAAGCTCACCATATGGAAGAATCCCAAATGCTAATGAGGCTCGTGAATATTGTAGTCTTGGATTCTCTGATGGTGCCCAAAGGTCAAGCTCAAGAAATGGATGGTCTACAATGATGCAGGGCTATAATACTCAAATTCGAACTCCTGCACAAGTATCATCACCATCTTCGGTGTTAATGTTTCAGCATGCCAGCAATCCAGTTCCAAAGCCATCTTCCAGTTTTAATTTCAATGATCATGTGCAGCAGACAGCTACCACCCGAAGTTGGTTTTGTGGTCCTGAAATGCAGGGGGGAAATTTCAAGTTGTCTGCACATTCTGAGCCCAGTGCAAAAAGAGGTGGCCAATGGAGCAATAGTGCTTTTGGTCTGTCCCATGAGCATCTTCAACATGGCGTTTCACAACCTATTGTAGCTCAATCAGCCTTTAGGGGTAGTCAAGATTTGGTGTCGTGCAAAAGCAGCTGCAGACTCTTTGGTTTCTCATTGACTGAGGATAAATGCCTTGTTAATAAGGAGGACAATATGACCTTAATAACATCTCCATTGAATCCTGGATCCTCCTTTCTGCCTCGCCCGGGAGAGCACTTACATGCAAAGCCTCCAGGAATAAATAATGCAGTTGGGAGCAGTCTTACCGAAGTAAGAGGCCTCTATTCTGATCAAGCTTTTTGATAGTTCATTATATTATATTTCAAGCTAAAAAAGGTGTAGCTTTGCAAGAAAGAGTGTAGTAGTAAAGGGCAACTGAGCTTTATAAATGATGGGTATAGGTATATAATAGTGACGTATGCTAGCTGGGTATTTACAACTCAAACTAAGCCACAAACTAAACTAGTTTGGTTAGCTATATGGAGCTTGATCATGAACTAGTTGATCAGCATTTACTTGATCTGAAGGGGATTTGATGGGTTACGAGGAAACTTGATTCAAGTTGCTGGATTTTATAAGCACCTGGGCTAACTGCCTGCTCATTTCCGTTAGCAATGCTATTTATTCATGGAGTCGTGCAGGAGTGTAAAACCTGTTTGATTCCCAGCCTTGCCACTCAAACAGAAAACTTCGATGTCTGGTGCAGTTGAGGGTGGTATTGCGTGCGTGGTCGATACTGCATTAGTATCAGTTTAGATCTGTAAATCTATTTTCAGTATCATTTCGAATGGTTGATCTTATCTTATTTGCTGCATTATCTGATGAAGTCAATAACTGTTCGTGTTCATGTTAGTTTTTCACCTGTTGGATCTAATCTGATCACATTGAAATTGTTTGCATTGTTTTGCAGGCAATTCTGCAAACCCGTGCTGAAAATTATCGAATATACTAATGAGGCTCGCACAAGGGATGCTTCCTGTTGCTTGGTTTTATATGTATTTGCTTGTGAGAGAATATAATTATTCTCCCAAGGTAACTTGGCTATATCCTAACTCCCTTGACTAGGCAACAGAGCTGTTTGTACCTGGTACTAATCTCTATTAGATTTCCCATGATAACCCACATTCAAGAATGTTCTCATCATACATGCTTGCACAATCCAATCTGGAAATGTAGTTGTAATAGCGCCAGATATTTTATATGGTTGTCATCTCTCAACATGTTTTGTTCTATGCTAGCCTCCTACATTCCGAACTACTCTGTTGTCTGTCTGTTCCATACATTGTTCTCCTCGTTTGTCCTGCTTACGTTTTTGTTTGCCTCTACGTCTGAGATCACGTGTCACGAATTGATTGGATGGTTACTCTGATATCGACAACAAACGCAACGAAACTGCCTGCAGAATAATGTGTTGTGGTTTTGGTTCTGGTTCTCGCTATGCAAATCTTGAAAATGGTTTTCATAATTTATTTATGGTGAACAGCCGTGATTCTCATGCCCATGAGCTTCGAACAAACCAAGCAGAAATTGATGCTATCATCAGTCGCCGGACCAGTTAATTAAAAACTTGATGAACAATGGAAATGGCCGGACGTTATTGTTGACAGTCCTAGCGTATAAAGCAGAAGTTCCAACAGGACCTGCTGGAGCTTGAGAGCAATCACATCAACTGTTAATTTCACTATTAATATTTTCAACAACATTGCGACCCGCCTAGATTCATGAGCTTTATTATCATGTCCCCCAGTACTTCGCATTATTTCGAAGCATGTGATCGTTGGTCCAATTTGTGGACTAACTGTGATTTCGACATCTCGGACTTCACCAGTAACATACCTTGAGAATCATTATGTAACTTTCTATCTCACCAATTATGTACCTTCTTGAACTTGGAGAAGAGGGTTTCAGTTTGCCCAAAAAAAAAAACAGGAACCTCCCGATCTCTAGTTGCTTGATAGAATAATAATGGTTTCCCAAAAAAAAATTCGTGGAACTTGTTGATGAACGACCTGGCCTAGCCAAACGCCTACAGCCGCTTCATCAAGAATGCAGGTCCGAAGAGGGCGTGGGAGAAGAGGCCAACGGCCAACCTTGAGGTGTTGCTCATTTTTGGTGGCAGAACCTCACGGTGTTGCCTTCGAAAATGTTTCCTTTCGACTCAATGGCAATGTGGGATTTTGTTCATCATCGATTTTGGTTGAATTTGATGACTGTTGCTAAAGTAATTTCTGTCCTGGGTTCCAATTTCTAACTGTTTCAACCATTGGACCAAATAATTGAGCAGATAGAAACCATGGAGGTCAATGATAGCTAATGTTTTATATTTCTGTGTCACGACTTGGGGTTGGAATGACCTTCGCGTTAATTTGCATGTATCAAGAGACACGATTCATAACTCCAGATTGATCGAAGGAAAGGAGAAGATTGCAGAGAATTTTTGTTTTTTGTACTTATTAAAAATAAAAGATTAATGGTGACGACTAGCAATGATTCAATTGTTGAATACGTTCTGCTGGTTGACGACAGACCTTGTGGTTTGGCTGTGTACGGGTGTGTTTGGAGCGTAGTATAAATCGTGTTTTTTTAAATTTAAATTTTTAAAATGAAATTTTTTTATATTTTTATATCGTTTTAATGTGTTGATATTAAAAATAATTTTTTTATTTTGATACATTTCTAAACGAAAAACACTTTAAATTGACATCATTATTACAATCTCAAACACGTTCTGTGAGGTTGTATCAACGAGTTTCAAGTTTTAACTAGAGTTATTAAAAATTTTGATTTTTTTTATGTATTTAATAAAATATATTAAAAAATAAAAATTATTTAAATATTTTTTAAATAAAAAATATTTTAAAAAATAATAACAACTATTTTTTCAAACACCATCAATAATTAAAGTAGATGCTTGGAGGCTGCAAGAGTCACATACAATGTACAAGTATAATACAAGTATAATACAAAGTGTACAACATGAGAAACATTAAAAAAAAGGTGTCATAAATCTTAAGATTCGAAGAATTTCTATGTTTGATTTTGATTACGCGCGCCGCCCACCACCCCCCACCCCCCACGTAGCGTAGTAACCAATACAATATTTTTTTAAAATTTTAATTTTTTTTATTTTTTTTCAAATTAATATCTATTTAGTATTTTCAAATTATTTTGATATTTTGATGTTAAAAATAATTTTTAAAAAATAAAAAAATATTTTAATATATTTTTAAATAAAAAACAGTTTGAAAAGCAATTACAACCATATTTCCAAATAAAAAAAAATAATTCATCACAGTTCATGTGTAGAAATCTTTGCATGGTCCTGGCGTAGAAAATTCACCTTTTCTAATTTTCATGTAAAATATAGGAGTCGGTCTTATAGTTATTACCCATTACATAGCCTAAAGTAGAGGTGATTATTTTCGGTTTAGTTTGGTTTTTACCTATAAAAACAATCAAACTAAAATTTTATACAATACAAAAAATAAAACTGAAACTGGTTCCAACCGACTGGTTTTGGTTCGGGTCGGTTTGGTTATTTTATATTAAAAACCGAAACTCAACCAACCGGTTTTGGTTCGGTTTGGTTTCGATTCGGTTATCTTATATTAAAAACAAAAAACTATATTATTTTTTGGGGTTTTTTTTTGTATTTTTTAATGAGATTGGTTTCAATTTGGTTTAATTTTTAGGTTCGATTTATTTTTAACTAAATCGGTTCGGTTCGGTTGAGGTTTTTCGGTTTCGGGCTTATGAAACCAAAACCGAACCGAACCAAATATTTTTTTAAATATTTTAATCCGTTTAATCGGTTTTTTCTCATAGTTTAATTTTTTATTTGTTATTATTTTGGTTTTCTTAGTTTAATTGATTTGTCGGTTTTTTTCTCACTCCTGTCCTAAAGCTAATTGAACTTCCTAACCACAAAAAAATAAAAATAAATGAACAGACACTAAAATCTAGATAGCACCACCAGGTATTTCAACCAAAATATTTTAGAATTGGACCGGTCATCACTAATTGTTGTGATCAGGCTTTCATTATTTAGAAGTTATACTCTTTGTTTAGTGTTCAGAAAAGTTATTCAGTAAATTAGAGATACATCTGTCTTTTATATAAAAATAAAATTGATAAATAATTTCATGATAATGTTACATATATATATATATAAAAAGTATCTTAATTTTTTTTAACTTGTAAATGTATTGATTTTAGTATAAATATTTCCTTAAAACATAATTAAGGAGGGATTTAATTGTTAGGATGATACTCTCTTATTCTTAAAAATTAAGACCTACAAAAGATTAAAAAACAAAAAAAACTCCGTACCATCACATGGTACGTTACATTTGAGAACCGATCGAGGTGATTATAAATTCAAAATGAAGTATAAAATAGGGAACACATCACAATTTGGTGGGTGGGACCGTCATCTAAGCTCACAAGTTGACTTTCTTTAACTTATTTCATTGTAAACGTCATTTTTTAAAAAAAAACAAAAAAAACTCCGTACCATCACATGGTACGTAAAACCTAACGTAAAAAAAGTAATATTTGAATTTGACTTAGTGGTTGTTTTTAATTTAAAAATATATTAAAATAATATATTTGTTTTATTTTTTAAAATTTATTATCAACTCAACAAAATAAAATAATTTAAAATTAATAAAAATAAAATTTTACAAAGCAAACAAATACGCTTGAAGTTGGTTTGTTTGTTTGTGTTTTTTGATTTCTTGCTACGAAATTCCAATAACATGGGCAACTTGCTACATATCAAGGACCCAGAAGCCCTCTGTTGTTCTTTGTTCATCTCCACCTGAAATAGAGCTAGCTAGCTACGACAGAAACAGAGGTTCCTTGGCAAAATCATCCTCAAATATTAATTTGTTTCTCCGCGCTGCGAACATAAGCTAGGCAATTGAGGACCCTCCAATATCACACGCAAGAAAGAAAAAGAAAGAAACAGATAGTCATAAGAGATGGCTGGAGAAGGAGAAGCAAAATCACTCGAAGAAACACCAACATGGGCTGTGGCTACTGTTTGTTTCTTTCTGATATTCATATCTATCTTTATTGAGCATTTGCTTCATCTTTTAGCTAAGGTATACATAAATATATATACACACAACTTAAATTTACTGTACTCGGAAAGATTGGACATTCAATTAAGAATAATATTGATCTCCATTCATCTGGCATTAACTTTCCACTTTGGTTTTGGGCTCACAGTATTTCAACAAGAAAAGGAGGAACTACCTCATTCCAGCTCTGTACAAGATCAAAACAGGTGATGTATTAAACACATCAAAATATATATAACAGGGAGATCTTGTTCCGCTAATCACTAAAACTTTATATGTTTTCTGTTCGTATAGAGTTGATGCTACTGGGTTTCATCTCATTGTTGCTGACTGTATTGGAAAAGCCAGTTGCAAATATATGTATCCCAAAGAGTGCTGGCGAAACCTTTCTTCCCTGTGGTGGTGTGGATTCAAGTGATTGGAGTGAAGAAGAAGCCAAATGTGCAGAGCAGGTATAAACTTCGTCCACTAAATGCCTGCATATGTTACATATAAGATCAATATTTAACACTGATATTTGTTTAATTTCACTGGATTCTTGAACAGGGAAAGGCTTCTTTGTTGTCCAGGGAAGGTATGAGGCAACTCCAGTACTTGATATTTGTGCTTGCTTCCTTCCATTGCGTATCAAGCATTTTTACATTCGGCCTAGGGATGGCCAAGGTAAATTTCACTTTCTTTCTTCTCATACTAAAACTTTTGATGTTTTCCATGATCTACTGTTAAGTTGTTGACTTTCAAGAACAAAATCAATCCAAGAAAGCCTCCAAAAAGAAATGGAAGTTGTACGGGAAGATTCATACCGTAACAAACCTTGAGTTTTTTAGTGATTGTGAAATGTAAAAGTTTGACATGTGTTTGAAAATTTGCTTTTTTTAGATGAGAAGATGGGAATCTTGGGAGGCAGAGACAAGGACACTGGATTATCAATTTTCAACAGGTATGATAGATTGATGGTCACGATCTTGTTTGGTCACAAAATTCTTTGTTGGACCCCGTTAGTTTTGTCTCATCAATAAAATAAATGCTGTGGCCGCTGATGGATTAAACATTCAATGAACACGTACATTCTCGATGGTTCAAGCACAAACTTTTTTAGCTACAAGCAAACAGCATTCATAGCTATGGGAGAAAGGAATATTATCAACATTCTCATCTAAGACTTGAGGGACACACAATATATTGCAACAGCAAGAACTTCATTGGAAAATATCGTATCTGAGAATGTGTTTGTAGTTCAATATCATTTAAATTCTCATGATCAAAGAATAAAATTTAAATTTTGTGATTACATAAGTTGCAAAAATTCAATGGATTTGATCATAATTTCACAAGAAAAGAACACCTGCCTATGAAATCAAAGCAACATAAACTCATCATTCCTTAAAGTATATAAAAAGAAGTAACATAATGTGCTTTGTACTTATTTTGCTGTTACTAATCACATACAGATCCCAGGAGGTTCCAGCTCAGTCATCAAACACCATTTGGGAAGCGGCATCTGAGATATTGGAATGAAAACTCAGTTCTTCGCTGGCCGGTTAGTTTTTTTTTAAAATAAATAAATTAATACTGACCATGTTTAAATTTCTATCTGATTATTTCTGCAATGTTGTTGTTTTGCCAATCTTTTGCAGGCATGTTTCCTCGGACAATTTTATGGTTCTGTTTCCAAAGTGGATTATCTAACACTGAGGCATGGATTTATCATGGTATATGACAACCTCAACCACGTGAAATGGAGACAAATTTATAGCGTTAGGATAATAAACAATTGTTAACTGATGGGATTAACTGGTGTTTTTCTTTTCCTGCTCTTTCTGCAGGCCCATTTTGATCAAGATAACAGCTTTGATTTTCAAAAATACATTAGAAGAGACTTGGATAAAGATTTTGGCGTGTTAGTTGGGATAAGGTAATGAAAACTAATCTTCAAACTTCAACGATCAGTACAACTCATTAATCCAAAAACTGTAAACTTAATTCTTTGCCTAAAATCTCTGATTTTGCAGCTTCTGGATTTGGATGTTTTCTATATCTTTCATATTCTTCAATGCACACAGTATGTTCAAATAAGCTGATCACTTAACTTATTCCAGTTTTGTTTATATAAATACCCCATCAAAGTTCATGATTCTAATTTTTGTCAATGTATCGTATGTGTACAGAATTTTACAGTTATTATTGGCTTCCATTTATTCCACTGCTGGTAAGTAAATCGACTTTAATAATTAATCAATATACTTGAGCAAGATTCAAGTAATTGTGCATGAGAAATCTGTACGTTGAAGTCCTTCATATATGTTATGTTTTGCAGATGTTGTTGCTGGTTGGGACAAAGCTGCAAGCCATCATAACTTTAATGTGCTTAGATAGCCATGATAAATCTCTGGTTGTTGAAGGAACTATACTCGTTAGGCCTAGTGACCATTTCTTCTGGTTTGGTAGGCCTAAATTGCTTCTCCACCTTATACATTTCATATTGTTTCAGGTTGTTCTTTAATCCTTGAAGCAAATCTTCTCATTTTCATTATACAAATTGCTTCTCCACCTCATACAATTCATATTCCTAGCTCTTAAAATGCTAACCAATTAACAGCACAGCAGCAATATGCGAGTAAAGATAAAGAAAAGAAAAACTCTATATGTTGCTGTATGAATTTATTCTAAACTATATTCTGGGCTTTGCAGAACTCCTTTCAATTGGCATTCTTCACATGGACTTCGGTAAGCATTTATTAGGAGTACGTTTTTCTTAAGGAATTTATTCTATGAGTTGATTTGAATTAAAAAGAAATTACAATTCTAACGTTGCTCAAAATTTCAGTACAAATTTGGATTTAGATCATGCTTCCACCGGCGAACAGAAGACATTGTCATAACGCTTGTCATGGGACTGTTGGTTCACTTCCTCTGTGGCTATGTGACCCTACCTCTATATGCTTTGGTCACACAGGTATGCATCTACATATATATTTATGATCAACAGATCCTACGTATCAAAATTGTTCCTGCCTTCAGAAAACTTGATTAGCCACAAAGATTTAACTTAAACTGTATATGATTATGTATTCCAGAATTTAAACCTAAATGAGAATTGCAACAGATGGGTTCATCAATGAGGACAGCTGTTTTCACAGAGAATGTGGTTGAAGGTCTGAAGAGATGGCGAGCAAAGGCTAGGAAGAACGTGAAAATTTCCAACTCAGCCCGCCCCTCCCTTGATGCTTCAGTTGACCCCTCACTTCCCTTGGACACTTCTCCTTCTTTCAGCCTCAGTGCTTCATATTCTATAGACCCAAATCCTCCATTGGACAGAGATCATGTTACCACTGAAGTAATTGATGAAGCAAAACACAACGATGAGCAGCCCTGGGAGCTTAAAAGAAATGGTTCATTTGAAGGCTTTAACGTGAGCAATGCAGCCCCGGTTATGGAAATACAAAGCGGTTTATAAACACTTGGCAGCTATAGTGCCCTCTTAGCGACAAGAGATTCTGTTGGCTGATTTATTGTACAGTTGTTATTTGCTATTGTTCCTTCATTTCTTCTGTCATTCTTTTGAACATGAAGCTAGCAACCTCGTCCGGATGTTTAATGGGTACAAACTTTGCGATTTTGTATTCTGCTATGTGTGTGTGTGTGTGCGTATAGTCGTTCAAGCGCAGGTCAAGCAAAGTTCTCTCTTTTATAATCATAATTCTATTTTTTTCTAGCAATCCACAGTGTATAGTCGTTCAAGCGCAGGTCAAGTAATTTATTTCATTTCCAAATGAGCATCTATTGAGGTCTATAGTTGTTATGACTAAAAGTAAAAGAAAATACTTTTAAACTATCTATGAATTAGGCTAGTCATTTTCAATTAGAGTGGTTAATCACCATTGGCATATTCAAGTTGCTAATTATGACAGGAGTTTTAAAAAAAATTAAATGAATGAATTCATCATAATACAAAAAAAAAAACACAAAACTATAAAATGTATCAACTAAATTAAGATCGAATACTAAGCAAAAAAAAAAAAAAAAATTAAAATTTTGTGCATCTAAATAATTAGAAATTTAAAAACCCATAATTTCCAAAAGCAAAAGAAAAAAAAAAGAAACTTATTAGAAAAAGAAAATAGTCTAAAAACATAATCGGAGTGACTGAATTAAAACAAAATAAAATGTAAGTAAGAAATAAAACATTAAATCATTAAAAAGAGTGTAATTAAACTATGTTATAATTTCAAACATCAATGAATTAAATGTTGGAGGAGGAAGAGAAACTCACGATTGAGAATTGGGAAAGAACAATGAGAATAAAGATACAATGAATATTTATATGAGAGAATATATAGATTTTTTTTTTTTGTATAAGAATGTGTTAACAATATGTGAAGGCTAAAACGTTTATTTTACTGCCAGAAAATTAACAAACAACAACGAAAATATCGATAAAATATTTTTTATTAGTAGATAGTGATGGAAATAGTAGTGGAAAAGTTCTGTCGATAATTATCAATGGAAATATCAACTAGATATTTTTTGTCGGTATTTTCCGATGGAAATTATGATGGAATTTTTTTTAAAAAAATTATCAGCAATTTCATCAGTACTTTGACATGTCAATAAATTCCAATGGAATTTCCAATAGAAACTCCTTCGGCAAATATTAAGATGAATTAAAACCCGCCACTCCTCTCCTCTTTCCATTTCATCTTCTTCTTTGAATTAAAATTATAGCAACTCTCTCTCTTTAAAAAAATCTGGTAGGGTAGCTCTCATTATAAATCAGGTCACCCAACACACATGTCAATAAACTAAAAGTTGAGGAACACAACCTCCTTCATGTCACTTATAAAATGTGATCGGCTTACTACGTGTTGTATGGAGAAGTGTCTTCGATTAAGTAGAAAGGGAGAAAGAAAAAGTAACATGTGTTTAATCTTCATTTTCTTTCTTAAATTTATTCTGTTTGGTTTAATTTTTATAGATTTTGTTTAATCTAACATTTTGTTTCTAGGGTTTCGATAAATAATTGGGGGTTTTGGCTTCCAATTTAGGAATAAGATTGGGAGGGTGAGAAGAGATGAGCTATCGAGAAGAAAACAAAGAGGAAATAATAGGAAGTGACCAGTTCTCTCTCTCTCTCTCTCTTTATTAGTCATTTTGTCATTTTATTTAGGTCTTGATTTATCCTTCTTTTTTTTTTTTTATTTCATGCAATTTCTTCTTTGTGTTCAAGTTTTTATAACTTTACATGTCACTAAAAGAAATCTTGTTTTATCTGCGAAATTTGTTTATTTTAATTCAACCAAAGAAACCAACAAACAAAGAATCCTATGTTACAATTTTCTCAATTGAGATATTGTTTACATATTTTTATTTTGGTATTTGATCGTGATTTTGATTAATGATTATGTAAAACAAATAGATGTGTGCAAATATACTTATTGGAAAGGAAAGAAATAGATGAGGGTTTTTTTCTCTTCTAAAAATTCTCTTATATCTAAGAAAAATTAAAAGCTGGGTTTTTGCAATTTGAAACACTTAGAACAATATGAGTTTTTATGCAACTCATACAAGATTATGTCAAAGCCGACATCTAATGCTAACTTGTTAATTGATGGGTCAAACTTGAAATTAGTGATTAGTTTATGAATTAAAACCAAACTAGTTGTAAAACCAAACAAGTCAAAGAATTATAATATTATATAGTTTTCAAACTAGTTACTTTAGCTCTATGTTGTTTTATAGATATAGCCCTATGATTTGCTTTAGGTTTTTTTAATAAATTTTAAATATCGATAGAATCACCAATGAATTTTTTAGATTTTTTGATAGCTATTTGATCTGCAATTCCATCAAGAATTCCAATGTCAATGGATTTTTTGATGGAAAATAGGCGATAAAAGCATACTCTCGATGATGGAATATTCCATCAATGACTCTGTCGGTATTAGAAATAACCAATGTAATTTCTAATGAACTAAAATCCCTAACGCTCGACTTTTCAACGACTGCATACCGTTAGCAATTCCATCGGTGATTTATAAAACCGACAGAATCTTCTTTAACTGTCGAAGAAATATTTCATCGGTATTCTCTAATTTTCTTATAGTGTTTTTTCCATTGATATATATAGCTAATTTATACCATATGAGATAAATATAGGTTTTTAATACATAATGATTTTGAAGCTATAATAAAGGTTTATAGGTTTTAATCAAGGTGTAGTTTTCTAAATATGCTATTTGGATAAAGATAAAGGACAATCCATTCTAACTCGCCCTTAAGTTGGTGCATAGATATCTTCAATGCTCAACTTGTCATGTGATCTTCACTAAGGTAATGCATAAACTGACTCATCAGTCTTAACTATATAAGCTATTTTTTTTTTGTGTATGGGACAAATAGATTAGTTTCCCAACTAGCCACTCATATCTCTTTTTATTAGCATGAATCTCATCTAGGTATTTTCTTAAACCATGATTTTTTACTATTAAAGTGTCAACTAGTTTGTAGTCTAGTATGCTAGTATTTGAGAGTAAGTCCAACACATACTTCATTTATGATAAGAAAATACCTTTTGTTGTTTTGGCTACTTCTATATGCCTAGAAAATATTCCCAACCCTTAAGATTCTTCATTCCAAATTCAGCTACTAAGTTTCCTTAAAGTCTTAATATTTTTTTATATATCATTGCACGTAATTATCATATCATCACCATAAATTATTGTTACCTTTTCCTATCTATGTTTTAGGAACATGGTATGATCTAAATTAGTTTGTCTGAATCTATATTTCATTATAGCTAAACTAAACCGATCAAACCATGCACGAGGTGACTATTTTAACCTATCAAAGCCTTTTACAGTTTACACACTACCCCCTCTAATGAGCTTGTAGTGCACCCATGTGGAATATCCATGTACACTTATTCCTTAAGATATCTATATAGAAATGCATTTTTTTACATCAAATTGATGTAGCAACCCATCTAGGTTTGTTGCTAGAAATATCATAACTTAGACTGTATTTGACTTTGCTACCACTGAAAAGATCTCTTGGTAGTTTATACCATACGTCTAAATATATTCTTTTACCACAAGTCTCGTTTTATATCTTTCAATGGTCTCATCTATTTTATGCTTGATAAAGAACATCTATCTTCATCCTACATTCTTATTTCCCTTGGGTAGAGGGATAAGACTCCTTGTTTCATTCTTCTCTAATTTCTTCATCTTTGTCACTATTGCTTTGGTTTTTTTTGGTGAGGATATAACTTTATATAGAGTATTAAGAACCTGTATAGATGAAAGCTAGTTTACAAAGGCTTATAATGGTTTTAACAGCTTCTAGGATGATACATGTTGGCAATTGAATACTTTGATTTCTTAACTATCTGATCTAGATAATATTGTTTCAATGATTTCCTGTGATTATGCCTGAAAGGTAAATTATATCCAATAAAAGTATCTATTATATTAGAAGATGAAGTGAGGTTTATTACCTTAGGATTATTCTCATTAGACTGACCTTCTGGTATTGTGAATAGGGGAAGGTCTTCTTTCCTAGTCCTAACAAACTATAACTAGATTGGTTTCAAACTGGTGCTAGTGACTTTCTTTTCTATACCATCAAAAAATAAATTTGTCCACCTTTCTTTTTCATTATATGTCTCATCTTGAAAATGATAAGTAAATGAGGATACCAAGAAATAATGTTCTGACTTTAAAAAGATAACATTTACAATGATATACATGTGTCAGGTAGGAGGGTGATAATAGCAATATCTTTTTTAATGCATTTCATATCCAGGAAAAAAAAATGAACGATATATAAGTTGAGCTTGGTGCATTGATTTTTATAAATATAAACAAATATAGTGCAACCAAAAACATAAAAATTAAGCATCAATAAGAATATGAGTTTTATACGTGGAAATGACTTGTATTGGAGTCTTAAAATATAGTGCTCTTGAAAGTATTTATTCCATAAGACACCTTATAATGACAACCGTCTCATTTAAGTGATGGTGAGGCACGTGTGCTCCAATAAAAAAAGAGTTTTAGTTATTTCCAGGAAATGTTTGTTTTTTCTTCCTGCAATGTCATTATACTAAGGTGTTTGAATATATATATTTTATAAAAAAGAGAAGTATTTGTGAAAAAACCTAATTATTTTTTTATTACTTATCTTAAAATATATTGCACCCATTCTCTATGTTTTTTTAGTATGGATTGGATTATTTTTATTACAATAACAATTAAGTAATCCTCTGACCTAATGTGATCAGTGAAGTTTAGTCATTGAATTTGGATAAAAGTTTTTAACTTTGTTTCATATCTTGACATCACCATTATCATTATTTATCTTCTATTCATTCTCGGATTTAGAGGTATCATCTAAAGTAATATGAAAATGAATATTACCTTCTGAGTTATCAATCTAATCATCTTCAGCTTCTTTAAAAAAAAAATCAAATCCATCCTTTTCACAATGAATATAATTATTATTTTCTTCCTCATCATCACCTTTGTCATCTTTCTCATATTCCTTAACACCCTCTTTATTTACACTAGAAGTGTCAATATCAACCATATCACTTTCAACATTGACTCCAAAAACACCACACACACATCAGCACTAGAACTACCAATGCAAAACTCATCATTACAACATCATCATCATTTAAAGCAAGACATTCTTCCTTAATAAGTAGTACCACTTTGTTACTATTAACATCATCATCATATGTTACAAAATATTTGGTTCCATGTGGCTTGCAATAATTGAGTTTGTTTAAATAACACTTTGATATTTTTAATGTTAAAGGAGCAATAACAAGATCAACATCAATACATAGACGAATCTTATCTTCACCTACGAGCATATTAAATACCTGTACTATCGAGGCATCATAAAAATTATATTTCCTCTTTTATTCTTTATCTGAAAACCATTTAAATCTATGTTGAAGATTTTTTTTGCATATAAATATTATGTCTAATTAAGATATATGATTATAGTTGCAATTTCTTTTAACATATAAAGAACTATCATGATGTGTAAATATCTAATTAAACAATGTTTGTATATGTGTTAAACATTAATTAAACATGTTTTAAGTTAATAAATTGAAATTGGGGTTCTGTGAACAGTAACCTATAAGCTTCAATTTGAGGATTTGTTAGGTTTTAAGAAAACATGTCTAATTAGGTTAAACAAAGTTAATATATGGGTTAAACATAAATTAAACATGTTATAAGCAAAGAAATTGAAATTAGGATTATGTGAATAGTAACTTGTAAGCTTCAATTTAATGATTTTTTAGATTTTAAGAAAACATGTCTAATTAGATTAAATAAAGTTAATATATGGGTTAAACATAAATTAAACATGATAGAAGCAAAAGAAATTGAAATTATGTTATGTAAACATACTGTAAACTTCAATTTTGTAGAATCATTACCACAGCTTCTAGAAGTTGACTTCTAGAACCTTCCAAAATATCAAACGTTGGCTCCTTTTTACCTTTCATATATATAAACTTAAAGTGATGATAAGTGACTTCTCAGCTCCTTCTTCGGTTGAAATTTTCAGTTTGATTTTGATGGGAAAGAGGCTAAGAATTGCTAATTTGCTAATGCAGTATCTTGTTGAATTTAAGGGTGTGAGAATGATAATTGTTGTTTTTAAATTTTGTTTTTTAAAATGTTTTTAGTTTAAAAATATATTAAAATAATATATTTTTATTTTCAGCATATTAAAATAATTTTTAAATTCGAATTTCTCAACACATAAATTTTTATATCTCTGTTAACTAAATATTACTGAAAATTTATATAGGGTGGTTGCAGCATCTATCGATCGTTATGGTGGCTTGAAAACTTAAATATATTTTGTTCCATAAAGCTCTCACCTCAGTTTTCATCATCTAATTCATGCCATAACTAAAGATTGAACACACTGTTGAATTTCTCATCATCTGATTGCCACCCTTTCATGGTGATGTTGTCTCCAGTATTCTTTTTACATATCACCAAAGTCCTTACCCTTCTATAGTGCCTAACACCGCTTCAAAGGTTTTCCCATTGTTGTTCCTCATGTTTCCTCTCTTACCAAAAAAGTCGTTGCAGAATCCAGATTGGTATGTTGCACAAGGTTTTTTCAACTTTCTTCCAAAATCCTGTGTAGTTATCGCAAGAGTACTTCCTGTTCTCCCAAACCATTGTGTTTTTTTATCATCCATTACTTGAGAATGCGCTACTCAATTGCTTATTGAATCTGTCGCTGGCTGGGTGACTTGAGAGCCATTGTCATCAAAACTGAGCATGTAGGGGTTGTGGACAACACATCATACTGCTTTTGAGTGTAAAAGAAAAAACTCACGCGACATTCATTATTGCAATTATAGTCAATTACATCTCTTGATGAACTCTTTTTGGTTTTGACATCATCTATTTGACTTGAGTTTTTTCCTGTCTTGCCAATTGATAAGTTTCTCAGTTGTTTCTTTTCTGCTACCCGTATTTTATTACCGTGGATTTATTACTTTCTTCATTCCTGAATTCTCAAGTTCAATTTCTTACTTTGTAGGGCCAGCTCATCAGAGTTCATAATACCTTTTAATAAATTCTTGAAGAGCCTTGATCAATCCTTCTCTTCTGGAATGAGATTCAAAATGCGTTTTGAAACAGAAGATGCAGCGGGGAGAAGGGTTTGTAGCTTTTAACTCATTATGTCATCAAAACATTAACTCAAATACTTTTTGCAGATACACTGGAATTATAACTGGAGTCAGTGAGCTAGATCCTGCTAGATGGCCTGGTTCAAAATGGAAATGCCTGTTGGTATCATGGTATGTAGTTGTTGAAAATCATATTTTATAAAAATTACTTTCAAGTTCCTAAATGTTGGTGGAAACCTTTTTATTGCAAACAAGGTCTGTCTGAGATTAAATTGTGGGGTCGCGCCTAGACTTGGGCCCGCTTTTCTACGTTCCATCTATGCAGGCATTGATGCATTGTTGCCTCATCCTCAGTCTTTTATTATCTGAAGTTTGGAAGATCTACTGAACTGAAATTACAAGCATAACTTGCAATGGTTAAGATGCTTTCCCACACTCCATCAGAGGACCTTCAATATCTAACCATTAATTAATGTCTTGTTCTTTCTCCATGATATTATACCAGGTGTTCTGTAGTTGTACTTTCGGGTGATGATATGTTCTGTAGCCATGATTATTACTTAATATCACATGTTTAAAGAGTTTTTGTAATTATAGAAATGTAGAAGTGATTTTGCTTGGTTAGTTTAAAAGTGGGATATTTGTATTATTTTTCTGCTTGGCAATCTGGGCATTTTGTTTTGTTCTTTTCTTCTTCTGGATTCCTTCTGTGCTCTTGCTCCTAATTTTGCCTATTTCAAAGCATCTTTACAATTTTTGACATTTAATGTGTCATGTTAATCGAATGATATGTATTCCGGTGGATCTTTTTTCTTCTTCTTAATCTCAGGTAAGGTGGGATGATATGGAGGCTAGCAGGCTCAGCAGGGTTTCTCCTTGGGAAGTTGAGCCTTCTAGTTCTGGTTCTTTTTCCAGCTCCAATAACTTTATGGCACCTGGTTTGAAGAGGAGCAGGTATGGATTGCCTTCATCAAAGGCAGAATTTCCAATTCCTGGTAGGATCTGCTTTCCCTCAGATAAATGCATCACCATTTCCAACTTTTTCCTTGTTCTGCATTCAATGTTACTGACTGGTCTGCATGTTTTTCTAACAGATGGGATCGGAGCACCAGGCTTTAGGGAATCTTCAAGGTCCCAGGAGGTCTTGCAAGGTCAAGAAATTATGAGTTTTAATGCTCTTTATGATGGTGTTGATGGTCAGAATAAGCACCCATCTGAAATAAGGAGTTGTTTTCCTGGTTCCCACAGTTCTGGGATTGCTGCATTAGGAAGTGGTATCAGAGACTCGATTGCCACTTCAAATAATTCCTACAAGGGCATAGGCTTTAACGAATCTTATAGATTCCATAAGGTCATTCAAGGTCAAGAAATTTTTCCAAGCTCACCATATGGAAGAATCCCAAATGCTAATGAGGCTCGTGAAAATTGTAGTCTTGGATTCTCTGATGGTGCCCAAAGGTCAAGCTCAAGAAATGGATGGTCTACAATGATGCAGGGCTATAATACTCAAATTCGACCTCCTGCACAAGTATCATCACCATCTTCGGTGTTAATGTTTCAGCATGCCAGCAATCCAGTTCCAAAGCCATCTTCCAATTTTAATTTCAATGATCATGTGCAGCAGACAGCTACCACCCGAAGTTGGTTTTGTGGTCCTGAAATGCAGGGGGGGAATTTCAAGTTGTCTGCACATTCTGAGCCCAGTTTAAAAAGAGACGGCCAATGGAGCAATAGTCCTTTTGGTCTGTCCCATGAGCATCTTCAACATGGCGTTTCACAACCTATTGTAGCTCAATCAGCCTTTAGGGGTAGTCAAGATTTGGTGTCGTGCAAAAGCAGCTGCAGACTCTTTGGTTTCTCATTGTAGCTCAATCATCAAATTCCTCGTAAACCATCAAATCTCTTTGGTGTCGTGCAAGATTTGGTGTCGTGAAAGGGATTTGATGGTTTACGAGGAAACTTGATTCAAGTTGCTGGATTTAATAAGCACCTGGGCAGTTAGTGCCTGCTCATTTCCGTTACCAATGCTATTTATTCATGGAGTTGTGCAGGAGTGTAAAACCTGTTTGATTCCCAGCCTTGCCACTCAAACTCGATTTTTTTTAATATAATATATTAAAAATAAAATTTAAAAACAAAAAATTATTTTAATATATTTTTAAATAAAAAATACTTAAAAAATAAAATAACAACAACTATTTTTTCATATAACCATCCATAGTTTTAAAATCTAGTTCGACCCGGCGGGTCGACCTGGAACCCGATTGACCCGAGACTAAAACTTAGCCGAATTTATTAAAAAATAAGTATAGTTAAAAACTCAATTGATTCGGCAACACTTAGTCAAAAACCCGGTTACAACCCGTTGAATATATATATACAATGTTTGATTTATAAAAAAATTAAGGTTGATCCAGGTGACCCGGTCAATACTCGTTACCGAGTTTTAGACCAGATTGACCATATAGCCGGTTTAAAAATATTGATACCACCAATCAAATCAATCAATAATTAAGGTAGATGCCTGGAGGAGGCTGCAAGAGTCACTAGGAGAAAGTCCAAGCTTTCATATCTTAATCTAGCTAAACTACAGGGACACAAAGTATGCAAAGACATGCAATGTACAAGTAATACAAAGTGTGAAACATGAGAAAAATGAAAAAAAGGTGTCATAAATCTAAAGATGCGAAGAATTCCTCTGTTTGATTTTGATTACGCGCACCGCCCACCACCCCACGCAGCGTAGGAACCACTATGAAAGGTTATTAAATTCGTCACGGTCCATGTGTAGAAATCTTTGTATGGTCCATGCGTAGAAAAGTTGCCTTTTCTAATTTCCAATTTAAGTATAGGAGTCGGTCTTATAGTTGTTACCTATTATATAGCCTAACGCATATATATTTTGAACCAAAATATTTTAGAATTGGACCAGTCATCACTAATTGTTGTGATCAAGCTTTCATTATTTAGAAATTATATCTTTTATTTTATTAATATGAGTGTCCGGGACAGCTTGCACGTACATCGACTAATCCCACTAGCCCTAAAATTAATGACCATATAAACCTCCAGTAATCTTCATATTAGCAACTACATGGCTCGAACCTAAGACCATAGAAAGAACAAATCATTTAGTCTCAAACTCTTACCACTGAGTCATCTATTAGATAGTTGAAATTATACTCTTTGTTTAGTGTTCAGAGGAATTATTGGAGAGGCACATCCGTTTTTTACATAAAAAAAAACTATAAATAATTTTGGTTACATATATGTAAAAAGTAATTTGTTTTTTTTATACAGAGGAATTGATAAAAAAATATTTTTTATCCTTATAAATGCATCGATTAAGACATAATTAAGGAGGGATTTAATTGTTTGGATGATACTCCCCTATTCTTAAGAATTAAGACGTACAAAAGATTAAAAAAAAAACAGAGATAAAAGTCGTCTCAACAAATTAAAAGCCAATAATACGTTTACATTTGAGAACCGATCGAGGTGATTATAAATTCAAAATGAAGTATAAAATTGAGAACCATATCACATATCATAATTTGATTATAAGTTCACAAGCTGACTTTCTTTTACCTAAGACCCCGTACCATCACATGGTACGTACAACCGTGGTATAAGTAATATTTGATTTGGTGGTTGTTTTTATTTAAAAATATATTAAAATAATATATTTTTTTTATTTTTTTAAATTTATTTTTATTATTAAGACACTAAAACGATTTAAAATTATTAAAAAAAATTAAAATTAAAAAAATTAAAATTTTCCAAAGCAAGCAAAGACGCTTGAAGTTGGTTTGTTTTTTTTTTATTTCTCGCTACCAAATATCAATAACATGACATGCAACTTGGTATATATCAAGGACCCAGAAGTCCTCTGTTGTTCATTTCCAGCTGAAATAGAGCTAGCTAGCTACGACAGAAACAGAGGTTCCTAGGCAAAATCATCCTCAAATATTAATTTGTTTCCTTGCGTTGCGAGCATAAGCTTGGCAATTGAGGATCCTCCAATATCACACGCAGGAAAAGAAAGAAACAGATAGTCATAAGAGATGGCTGGAGAAGGAGAAGCAAAATCACTCGAAGAAACACCAACATGGGCTGTGGCTACTGTTTGCTTCTTTCTGATAGTAATATCTATCTTTATTGAGCATTTGCTTCATCTTTTAGCTAAGGTATACATAAATATATGACAGGAAATATTGGACATGCAAGTAAGAATACTATTGATCTCCATTCATCTGGCATTAACTTTCCACTTTGTTTTTGGGCTCACAGTATTTCAACAAGAAAAGGAGGAAGTACCTCATTCAAGCTCTGTACAAGATCAAAACAGGTGATGTATAATACACATCAAAATATATATAACAGGAAGATCTTGTTCTGCTAATCACTAAAACTTTATATGTTTTCTGTTCGTATAGAGTTGATGCTACTGGGTTTCATCTCATTGTTGCTGACTGTATTGGAAAAGCCAGTTGCAAATATATGTATCCCAAAGAGTGCTGGCGAAACCTTTCTTCCCTGTGGTGGTGTGGATTCAAGTGATTGGAGTGAAGAAGAAGCCAAATGTTCAGAGCAGGTATAAATTTTGTCCACGAAATGCATGCATATGTTATATATAAGATCAATATTTAACACTGATTTGTTTTCACTGGATTCTTGAACAGGGAAAGGCTTCTTTGTTGTCCAGGGAAGGTATGAAGCAACTCCAGTACTTGATATTTGTGCTTGCTTCCTTCCATTGCGTATCAAGCATTTTTACATTCGGCCTAGGGATGGCCAAGGTAATTTTCATTTTCTTTCTTTCTTATACTAAAACTTTTGATGTTTTTCATGATCTACTGTTAAGTTGTTGACTTTCAAGAACAAAATCAATCCAAGAAAGCCTCCAAAAAGAAATGGAAGTTGTACGGGAAGATTCATACCGTAACAAACCTTGAGTTTTTTAGTGATTGTGAAATGTAAAAGTTTGACATGTGTTTGAAAATTTGCTTTTTTTAGATGAGAAGATGGGAATCTTGGGAGGCAGAGACAAGGACACTGGATTATCAATTTTCAACAGGTATGATAGATTGATGGTCACGATCTTGTTTGGTCACAAAATTCTTTGTTGGACCCCGTTAGTTTTGTCTCATCAATAAAATAAATGCTGTGGCCGCTGATGGATTAAACATTCAATGAACACGTACATTCTCGATGGTTCAAGCACAAACTTTTTTAGCTACAAGCAAACAGCATTCATAGCTATGAGAGAATTGAATATTATCAACGTTCTCATCTAAGACTTGAGGGACACACAATATATTGCGCAACAAGTAAGAACTTCATTGGAAAATATCGTATCTGAGAATGTGTTTGTAGTTCAATATCATTTAAATTTTCATGATCAAAGAATAACATTTAAATTTTGTGATTACATAAGTTGCAAAAATTCAATGGATTTGATCATAATTTCACAAGAAAAGAACACCTACCTATGAAATCAAAGCAACAGAAACTCTTCATTCCTTAAAGCATATAAAAAGAAGTAACATAGTGTGCTACTGGGTTATACAGATTTGTACTTATTTTGCTGTTACTAATCACATACAGATCCCAGGAGGTTCCAGCTCAGTCATCAAACATCATTTGGGAAGCGGCATCTGAGATATTGGAATGAAAACTCAATTCTTCGCTGGCCTGTTAGTTTTTTTTTTTTTAAATAAATGAGTTAATATTGAGAATGTTTAAATTTCAATCTGTTTATTTCTGTAATGTTGTTGTTTTGCCAATCTTTTGCAGGCATGTTTCCTCGGACAATTTTATGGTTCCGTTTCCAAAGTGGATTATCTAACACTGAGATATGGATTTATCATGGTATATGACAACCTCATCCACGTGAAATAGAGACAAATTTATAGCGTTAGGATAATAAACAATTGTTAACTGATGAGATTAACTGGTGTTTTTCTTTTCCTGCTCGTTCTGCAGGCCCATTTTGATCAAGATAACAGCTTTGATTTTCAAAAATACATTAGAAGAGCCTTGGATAAAGATTTTGGCGTGTTAGTGGGGATAAGGTAATGAAAACTAATCTTCAATCTTCAACGATCAGTACAACTCATTAAACTCAAAAACTGTAAACTTAATTCTTTGCCTAAAATCTCTTATTTTGCAGCTTCTGGATTTGGATGTTTTCTATATCTTTCATATTCTTCAACGCACACAGTATGTTCAAATAAGCTGATCACTTAATTTATTCCAATTTTGTTTATATAAATACCCCATCAAATGTTCATGATTTTAATTTTTGTCAATGTAAATCCTATGTTTACAGAATTTTACAGTTATTATTGGCTTCCATTTATTCCACTAGTGGTAAGTAAATCGACTCCAATAATAATCAATATACTTGAACAAGATTCAAGTAATTGTGCAGGAGAAATCTGTATGTTGAAGCCCTTCATGCTGTGTTTTGCAGATGTTGTTGCTGGTTGGGACAAAGCTGCAAGCCATCATAACTTTAATGTGCTTAGATAGCCATGATAAATCTCTGGTTGTTGAAGGAACTATACTCGTTAGGCCTAGTGACCATTTCTTCTGGTTTGGTAGGCCTAAATTGCTTCTCCACCTTATACATTTCATATTGTTTCAGGTCATATTCTTTGATCCTTCAAACAAATCTTCTCATTTTCATTATACAAATTGCTTCTCCACCTCATACAATTCATAATGCTAGTTTTTAAATTGCTAACCAATTAACAGCATAACAGCGATATGTAAGTAAAGATAAAGAAAAGAAAAACTCTATATGTGGCTGTATGAATTTATTCTAAACTATATTCTGGGCTTTGCAGAACTCCTTTCAATTGGCATTCTTCACATGGACTTGGGTAAGCATTTACTAGGAGTATCTTTTTCTTAAGGAATTTATTCTATGAGTTGATTTGAATTCAAAAGAAATTACAATTCTAACGTTGCTTCAAAATTTCAGTACAAATTTGGATTTAGATCATGCTTCCACCGACGAACAGAAGACATTGTCATAACGCTTGTCACGGGACTGTTGGTTCACTTCCTCTGTGGCTATGTGACCCTACCTCTATATGCTTTGGTCACACAGGTATGCATCTACATATATTTATGATCAACAGATCCTACGTATAAAATTGTTCCTGCCTTCAGAAAACAAGATTAGCCAAAAAGAATTAACTTAAACTGTATATGATTATGTTTTCAAGAATTCAAACCTAAATGAGAATTGCAACAGATGGGTTCATCAATGAGGACAGCTGTTTTCACAGAGAATGTGGTTGAAGGTCTGAAGAGATGGCGAGCAAAGGCTAGGAAGAACCTGAAAATTTCCTACTCGGCCAGCCCCTCCCTTGATGCTTCAGTTGACACCTCACTTTCCCTCGACTCTTCTCCTTCTTTCAGCCTCAGTGCTTCATATTCTATAGACCCAAATCGTCCAGTGGACAGTGATCATGTTACCATTGAAGTAATCGATGAAGCAAAACACTACGATGAGCAGCCTCGGGAGCATAAAAAAAATGGTTCATTTGAAGGCTTTAGCGTGAGCAATGCAGCCCCAGCTATGGAAAAACAAAGCGGTTTATAAATACTTGCAGCTATAGTGCCCTCTTTGCGACAAGAGATTCTGTTGGCTGATTTACTGTACAGTTTTTATTTGTTATTGTTCCTTCATTTCTTCTGTCATTCTTTTGAACATGAATGGCATAAATAAACCGTGTGGTTAATTAATTAATGTAATTTATTGTCTGTGGGACTTATTATTATTTATATTTAAAATACATACAAGGTAACTGAAAGCAGGTTTTTTTACTTCTTCTTTTGTCTTCATTGTTTATAGCTAATGATGTCCAGTCTAATAAAATAAAATAAAATTTTAATTTTTTAATTTTTAATTATATTTTATTTAAAAAAATTAGTATTTAACATTATTCAATGACATTACATAATTATATTAGAAGGATATCACATAATGACATAACATTTGTAGAATTTAATCGCAATCCCAATTTTATTCTTAATGATATTTTACATGATGTTGTTACACGCTCAGGAAACCATGAAAACTGTAATCTTTGTCAGATGAATTTCATACGTAATGAAATTGCAGATAGTTTAATGGAACAATAAAAAATACTCTATATAAAGTATTGTTTATTTCATGATGTAATAGCAGTAGTTAAATCTACAATATTTCAATTAAAAACCATCAATATTAATATATGTTTTTTTAGTTATTTTATAACCTTAATTTGAAAAACATTTTTAACTAAACAAATTAAACTATTTTTTGTTCAATTTCAATTTCAATCATAGTTTTAACTAAATATATATTTTTTAATTAAAAAAAGCAATACTATTTCACTGTGATAGGTTCTCCTCAGTAATTTATTTCATTTCCAAATGAGCATCTTGTGAGGTCTATAGCTGTTATGACTAAAAGTAAAAGAAACTACTTTTAAACTATCTATGAATTAGGCCAGTCATTTTCTATTAGAGTGGTTAATCACCATTGGCATATTCAAGTTGCTAGTTATGCCGGGAGTTTAAAAAAATTAAATGAATGAATTCATCATAATACAAAAAAAAAAACTATAAAATTTATCAACTAAATTAAGATCAAATACTAAGAAAAAAATAATTAAAATTTTGTGCATCTAAATAATTAGAAATTTAAAAACCTATAATTTCCAAGAGCAGAAGAAAAAAATGAAACTTATTAGAAAAAGAAAATAGTCTAAAAACATAATGGGAGTGACTTAATTAAAACAAAATAAAATGTAAGTAAGAAATAAGACATTACATTCTTAAATGAGTGTAATTAAACTATGTTATAATTTCAAACATCAATGAATTAAATGAAGGAGGAGGAAGAGAAACTCACGATTGAGAATTGGGAAAGAACAATGAGAATAGAGATATAATGAATATTTAAATGAGAGAACATATAGGTTTTTTTTTTTTTATGTATAAGAACGTGTTAACAATATGTAAAGGCTAAAAGTTTATTTTACTACTAGAAAATTAGCAAACAATAATGGAAACACTAACAAATGTTTTTTTTTTATCAGTAGATATCAATATAAATGGTAGCGAAAAAGTTCAGTTGATAATTATCAATAAAAATATTGATGAGATATTTTTTGTTGGTTTTTTTAATGGAAATTATAATGGAATTTAAAAAAAATAAAGAAATCTTTGTTGATAATTTCATCGATATTTTGACATGTTAGGAAATTCCAATGAAATTACCAACAAAAACTCCATCAGAAAATATTAAGATGAATTAAAACCCGCCACTCCTCTCTTCTTTCCATCTCATCTTCTTTTTTGAATTATAATTATAGCAATCCTCTCTCTCTAGAAAATTCTAATAAGGCAGCCCTCCTCACAAATCAGGTCACCAAATACACATGTTGATAAACTAAAAGCTGAGGAACACAACCTCCTCCCTATCACTTGTAAAATGGGATCGGCTCACTACGTGTTGTATGGAGAAGTGTGTCTTTGATTGAGCAGAAAAAGGAAGGGAGAAAGAAAAGGTAACATGTGTTTAATCTTTGTTGTCTTTTTTGAAGTTTATTTTATTCTGTTCGGTTTAATTTTTATAGATTTTGTTTAATCTAACATTTTTTTTCTTCAGGGTTTTGATAAATAATTGGGTGTTTTGGCTTTCCAATTTGGGAATAAAATTGGAAAGGTGAGAATAGATGATAATAGGAAGTGGCTAGCTCTCTCTCTCCCTCTCTCTCTTCATTTTATTTAGGTCTCAATCTATCCTTCCTTTTCTTTTATTTCATGCGATTTCTTCTATGTTCAAGTTTCTATATTGTAACTTTACATGTCACTATAAGAAATATTGTTTTATCTGCTAAATTTGTTTATTTTAATTCAACCAAAGAAAGAAAGAAAGAAAGAAAATCCTATGTTACAGCTTTCATAATTGGGATATTGTTTACAAATTTTTATTTTGGTATTTAATCATGATTTTGATTAATAATTATGTAAAACAAATAGATGTGTGTGAATAAACTTATTGGAATGGAAAGAAATAGATGAGGTGTTTTTCACTCTTGAAAATTCTCTTATATCTAAGAGAAATTAAAAGCTGCGTTTTTGCAATTTGAAACACTTAGAACAATATGAGTTTCTATACAACTCATACAAGATTATGTCAAAACTGACGTCTAATGGATCAAAGTTGAAATCAATGATTGGATTATGAATTAAAACAAAACACGAGTCAAAGAATTATAATATTATATAGTTTTCAAAGTAGTTGTTTCACCTCTATGTCATTAATATCAATGGGCTGGATGTTTTATAGATATAACCATATAACTTGTTTAAATGTCTATATCAAATTTATTGCTTGATTTTTTTGATCCATCCTTTTACAATGATTGTTCATCAACAAATTCGATAATGATGTTTAAATATCTTTGTAAGTAAACTTGATAAGCGTTTGAAGAACTGTTCATCAACAATGATGATATGAAGTCATTATGTTGCAAATATAATCAACACTAATTACTTATTCATGAAAATGACAAAAAACAAAAGGTTTTCATACCTCTTTATACAATCATTTTGTGTTAAATGTCAGGTAATCGAGGTTGCTCTTAATAATTGCGTTATAGAAATATCAAAATCAGTAGAGGAGATAAACTATCATTAATTGATGTTAGACTATAGAATTTTGATATCTTAAAGGTATTTGTATAGCATTTTACCTCTACTAATAAGTCATAATATGATCTGGTATATCTTTTCATCTTTGGTTTTTGATGCATTTTCATCTGATATGGTATAGTATAGTCATTAGTTACTTTGAATGTGAAAAATTTCTCTCGATAAAGAATTGGGAGTCTAATGAGTTTTTTACCTTGAAATTTTTCATTCTTTCAACTGTCAGACTCATATCCATTGCAACAACTTTTATTTTCCTTATGGTTTTGCTAACTGTATGTCTTTTGGTCTTAAAAACATTGATGCACTATAAAAAAAAAGACTTGATTTAGGTTTTTTTTTTAAATAAGTTTTAAATACCGATAGAATCACTGATAGTTTTTCTAGATTTTTTTTATGGTTATTTGATCTGTAATTTCATCAGTAATTTCCAATGTCAATGGATTTTTCAATGGAAAGTGGGCAGTAAAAGCACACTCTGGATTATGGAATATTCCATCAAGAACTCTGTCGGTATTAAAAATAACCAATGTAATTTTCAATGAACTAAAATCACCAACGCTCGACTTTTTGACAACCGTATTTTATCAGTAATTCCATCAGTGATTTATAATACCAATATAATTTTCTTTAAATGCCAATGGAGTATTTCATCGGCATTCTCCAATTTTATGGTAGTGTTTTTTCCATTTATATATATGGCTATTTTATACAATATGGGATAAATAGGAGTTTTTAATACATAATGATTTTGAGGCTATAATAAAAGTCTATAGGTTTTAATCAAGGTGTAATTTTCTAAATATACTATTTGGATAAAGGACAATTCATTCTAAAGTTAGTGCATAGATATCTTCAATACTCAACTTGTCATATAATCTTCACTAGAGTTATGCATAAACTGACTTATTAGGCTTAACTATGTAAGCTATTTTTGTTTATGTATGGGACAAGTACATTAGTTTCCCAACTAGTTGCTCATATCTCTCTTTATTAGCATGAATTTCATGTAGGTATTTTCTTAGACCATGATTTTTTACTATTAGAGTGTCAACTGGTTTGTAGTCCAACATGCTAGTATTTGAGAGTAAGTCCAACGCATACTTCTTTTATGATAAGAAAATACCTTTTATTGATTTGGCTAATTCTATGCCTAGAAAACATTCTCAACCCTCAAGATTCTTCATTTCAAATTCAGCTACTAAGTTTCCTTAAAGTCTTAATATTTTTTATGTATTATTGTATGTAATTATCATATCATCACTATAAATTATCAGTATTGTTACCTTTTTCTATCTATGTTTTAGGAACAAAGTATGACCTGAATTACATTGTTTGCATCTATATTTCTTCATAGCTAAACTAAATCGATCAAACCATGCACAAGGTGACTGTTTTAACTCATTCAAAGCCTTTGCAGTTTACATAATACACCCTATAATGAGCTTATAGTGTACCTAGATAGAATATCCATATATACTTATTCCTTAACATATCTATGTAAAAATGCATTTTTTTACTTCAGATTGATGTTGCAATCAATCTAGGTTCGTTGCTAGAAATATCAACACTTAGACTGTATTTAACTTTGCTACCACTAAAAAGTAGGGGTGATTATTTTCGGTTTAGTTCGGTTTTTATCAAAAAAAGTAATCAAATCGGTTTTTTCTAAAAAAACAAAACCAGAATTGGTTCAAACCGACCGGTTTCGGTTCGATTATTTTAGAAAAAAATGGTTCAAACCGGTTTTGCTCAGTTTTTTTCGATTTGACTTGTTTTTTCCAGGTTTTTTTGGTTCAGTTCGATTTTTTCGGTTTCAGGCTTATAAAACCAAAACCAAACCAGTTGGTTTTTTCAAAATTCTAATCGGTTTTTTTTTTATGGTTCGATTTTTTCAGTTATTTTTTTTCTGGTTTTCTCAGTTTAATCGGTTTTTTGGTTTTTTTGCTCACCCCTACTAAAAAGGTTTCTTGGTAGTCTATACCATGCGTCTAAATATTTTTTTTTACCATAAGTCTCGTTTTATATCTTTCAATGGTCTCATATATTTTATGCTTGATAAAGAACACCTATTTTCATCCTACATTCTTATTTCCCTTGGGTAGAAGGATAAGACTCCCTGTTTCATTATTCTCTAATTCTTTCATCTTTGTCACTATTGTTTTGATCTATTTTGGTGAGAATGTAGCTTTATGTAGAGTGTTAGGAACCTATATAAATTAAAGCTAGTTTACAAAGGCTTATAATGGTTTTAACAGCTTCTAGGATGATATATGGTTGACAATTGGATATTGTGATTTTTTAACTACATGTTTTAGATAATATTGTTTCGGTGGTTTCTTGTGATTATGCCTTAAAGGTAGATTATATCCAACAAAAGTATTTATTATATTAGAAGATGAAGTGAAGTTTATTACCTTAGGATTATTCTTATAAGACTGGCCTTCTGGTATTGTGACTAGGGGAAGGTCTTCTTCACTAGTCCCAACAAACTATAGCTAGATTGGTTCCAAACTAGTGCTCGTGACTTTCTTTTCTATACCATAAAAAAAATTGTTCATTTTTTTTATTATTATATGTCTCATCTTGAAGAGGATAAGTAAATAAGGACACCAAAAAATAATGTTTTAACTAAAAAAATATAACATCTATGGTGATATACATGTGTCGAGTAGGAGGATGATAATAACAATATCTTTTTTGATGCATTTCATATCATAAGACACCTTAAAATATAATGCTCTTGAAGGCATTCATTTTATAAGACACCTTATAGTGACAACCGCTTCATTTAAGTGATGGTGAGGCACGTGTGCTCCAATAAAAAAAAAGAGGAATGCTTGTATTTTCTTCCTGCAATGTTGTTATACTAAGGTGTTTGAATACATATTTTTTTTATGAAGAAGACCTCATGTCTAGAAGTATTTATGAAAAAAACCTAATTATTTTTTTATTACTTATCTCAAAACATATTGCACCTCTTCTCTATGTTTTTTTTTTAGTATGGATTAAATTATTTTTTTATTATAATAACAATTAAGTAATCCTTTTACCTAATATGATCAGTAAAGTTTAGTCATAGAACTTGGATAAAAGTTTTTAGCTTTGTTTCATATCTAGATATCATCATCATCACTATTTATCTTCTATTCATTCTCAGATTCAGAGGCATCATCTAAAGTAATATGAAAACGAATATTACATTTTAAGCTATCAATCTACTCATCTTCAGCTTCTTAAAAAACAAAATCAAGCCCATCCTTATCACAATGAATACAATTGTTATCTTCTTCCTCATCATCACCTTTGCCATCTTCCTCATATTCATTAACACCCTTTTTATTTACACTAAAATGTCAACATCAACCATTCACTTTCAACATTGACACTAAAAGCACTCATATCAGCACTAGAACTACCAATGCTAAACTCATCATCATCTAAATTAAGATATTCTTCCTTACTAAGTAGTACCACTTTATTGTTACTATTAACATTATCATCATATGCTTGCAAAATATTTGGTTTCATGTGGCTTGTAATAATTGAGTTTGTTTAAATAACACCTTGATATTCTTAATGTTAGAGGAGCGATAACAAGATCAACATCAATATATAGATGAATCTCATCTTAACCTACATGCATATTAAATACCTGTAACGTCAAGGGATTATAAAAATTATATTCCCTCGTTTATCCTTTATCTGAAAGCCATTTTAAGTCTTTGTCAAAGACTTTTTTGCATATAAATATTATGTCTAATGAAGATATATGATTATAGGTAAAATTTCTTTTAACATATGAAGAACTACCATGATGTGTAAATATATCTAATTAAACAATGTTTATATATGTGTTAAACATTAATTAAACATATTTTAAGCTAATAAATTGAAATTAAGGTTCTCTCGAACAATAACTTGTAAGCTTCAATTTGAGGATTTTTTGGGTTTTAAGAAAACATGCATAATTAGTTATACAAAGCTAATATATGGGTTAAACATAAATTAAACATGTTATAAGAAAAGAAATTGAAATTATGGTTATGTAAATAGTCTATAAACTTCAATTTTGGGTAGGGGTGTTCAAAAAAACCGACCAACTGATTAAACAGAAAAAACCGAGAAAAAATTAACCGAAAAAACCGAACAGATAGAAAAAACCGAATAAACCGATTAAAAAATAAAAAACGATTCCGGTTTAAAAAGGCTTAAACCGATTAAACCAGACCAAACCGAACTGGTTTAATTGAATTAAAAAATATATAAAAGGAAACATCCTAAACCTAAATAATAAATACCCCGTCCCCACTTTTCCAGCCGCCCCCCTTTCCTTTCCCTTTTCCCTCTTCCCTTTCTAGCCACCCCACCCATCCCTCCCTCTCCGCTCTCTCTCCCCCCCTTCCCCTTCCCCTTCCCTTTCCCTCCTTTCCAATCGCCCCACCCCTCCCTCTCTCCCTCTTCTATGCTCTTTTCTCTCATATTTTTTGCCTTTCTACTCTTTGCTTTACTTTATGGTAAAAAACTTGGATAAAATCCTTGTTTCTGGTTTTATTAACATGCAGTTGTGCTAGCGAGGTCCTAGTAGTTTGCGGGATGCTATTGGAATCTTTGTTAACATGTAGTTGTGCTAACTTTGATAGATCCAGTGATTGTGTTTCGGCTAAGGGAGATCTTTCAGATCTCAACCGAAGGGCTCAGATTCAAAGTTTTCAACAAGGATTTTTCTGAATGTTATTCGGCCAAGTTTGTCCAGTGATTGTGATTCGGCCAAGTTTTCTCTTATTTAATTGGTTTTGGTTTTTTTGTTTTTTAAGGCTAAAAAACTGACCCGAACCGAACAAAACCGGTTCGGTTTGAACCGGTTCTCAATTCGGTTCGGTTCGGGTTATATTAACAAGGAATAACATTTTCCGGTTCAGTTGAATTTTTATGTTAAAACTGGACCAAACCAGACCATGAACACCCCTAATTTTAGGTTTTTTTTTCTATGGTTTCCAAGAAAACATGCCTAATTATGTTAAACAATGGTTAAAAAAAAGTTAGTAAAAGGGTTCAATTGACAAATTAAACATGTTATAAGCAAATATTTTAATATTATAGATTTGTGAACAGTAACCTATAAGTTTCAGTTTTTTTATGATTTCCAAAGAAATATGACTAATTAGGTTAAATAATGACTAAACTGTGTATGCGAGTCTAAATATTATTGGTTGAACAACCAAAATTAAAATTTTTAGGTTTTTTCTAACTTTGGGATTAACTTTTCAATAGTAAAGCATTTGAGAAATTTTAGTTAAATCGAATAAAAATAACCCATATTGTAATGAATTAACAATATTTAACATCTTAAAACACCAGCAATATATTTTGATATCTCAATTAAAAAAAAATATAATACCTCTATTTTGTTTAGTTTTTGACGAGAAAAGGAAAAGATTCCAACAACATGAGATGAGACAAATCATGTATGAATCAATAACGTACATTGCAAGAAGGGAGAAATTGATTACAAAAAAAAAATTGATATTGATTTTGAATTGGGTTCGATCATCGAGATAAAAGAGAGAGAATGTTGTCTAAAAAGAAATCATTACTCGGGGAGAGAGGATGTTGGATATGTTGTTTGTTTAATTTTTTGATATATTATAAACAAAGTAATTTAGACATTTTGTTTAATTTAAGATTTTTATTTGAATGAGGATGTATAATGTATTTTCTAAAAGAATAGAGGTAAAGTGAAAAAAAAGCTACAAAATACGTAGTGTAATTAACTCTAAAAAGAATTCTTGTTTTAGATTTTCATTATCAGAATGTGTATGCATACATTTATTTTTTCACAAGGTGTGCATTTGGGCATGATTTGATTTTGTAAAAAGAGAAGGTTGAATTAACGAGTCTAGACAAACATCGATGATATAATCCATGTGAGTTTTAGGTTTCCTCGTATTCCCTCCATTGGTAAAACAAATATAAATATAAATGAAATCTTAAAAAAAACTTATATAAAAGTATAATATTTTTTTTTACTTTGATTGTATTTCTATTTCAAGAAGTATAATATTATTTGACATTATTAGGAAAATAATAATAGGGATTAAGATATAAGATATGCAAATGAGATTGATGTGAATAAAAATAGGTTAAATAAAAATTATAAATTATAGATTTTCATAATTAAGGTTTATTTAAAAAAAATAGCAGAATTCATACAAAATTATAGTATCCATTGATTATTCAATATACAATTTCAATCCCACATCACACCCGAACTTTATTAGATTGGGCTCAATTCAATGGATCTAAATTGGGCTAGTCCACGCACCTAGCTTGTCTTGAAGAAGAAAAACAAAGCCATAAATCCCAATAAAACCCCTCCACCGCTTTTCTCTCTTCATCTTCGGCTTTGAAGCAAGAACAAAAGGCAGAGGTAGATCGATCCAACCTACAAAAGGTACAATCATTCTGACCATTAACTAATTATCTCAAATTTTTGTTGAAATTAAGTAATTAATCTCACTAGGTTCCAACTTCCAAGTATGGTTGTCATATGATGTTGAAGTTAACTTCACTTTTGATAATGTACAAAATCGTTCATCCTCTAAAATAATGGAAATTTTGGTGTAGATTTTTCCTTATTTAAGCATTTATAGAGTGAAACTAAAAATTGGTTTGATATGATTTTTTTGATAGGATGGAGTAAGCCATGTGTGGTTCATTTTCTTGCGTTTGTTTGGCAAAGTAATTTGTTTGCTTCTTGATTGACAATTTATTATCTGTTAAGTACCATTTTCTTTTGCATTGCTCAAGAAACCTTGGAAATCCCTTCTGCTTTTGTTGAGATTTCTTGTACTGTTGAATTTATAAGAGTATCATAACTTCATGCTTGATCATTATGTAATTTTGGGTTAGGCTTGCCTGACCCTTTCTTTCGTATTCAATCTCGGTTGGTTTTGGTTGTGAAAGAAGCGATTAACATCAAACAGTTCTATTGTGATGTGGAATTGTCTTCTAATTTCTATTAGTTCTGCTAGTCCAATTGCTTGCCTCTGACTATAAGGTTGTGATATTTTTTTTTCCTTAATGAATTGTAGTTCTATTTCTGTCATTGTTTTTGCATTTTTATGTCATGGCACAGTATTACGCAGTGGAGCCTGTAACTTGATGTTGTTCTTTCGTTCCTTGGATTTTGAAACTTCATGTTTTACTTGTACACGGTTTATTTGGTACTCATCTGCTTTTTATAGGATGGCAACATGGCTATGAAGAATGTCAATATCCCAAATGTGCCTAAGGTAGCCTCTACTTTGGCTACAATTGGAGCTAATGGTTTGTATGCTGTATTCAACAGTTTATACACTGTTGAGGGTTGGCATAGGGCTGTTATGTTCAACAGCATTTATGAAGTCAAAGAAAAGGTAAGGCCTCCAACAAAATAACTAGTCCTTCCCATGGCAGCCTGGAATTTCTTCCCATGCCAATTCCATGTTGTGTAATGTGTCTCTAATATAATGGGATAATTTCTCTCCTTGCATTGCTGAAAGTCAAAATATATATCCTTCTTTTCCTGTTTTATTCTATCTCACTAATAGCTATTGTGCTTGCTTTGCTTGTATGCATAATGTGCAGGTCTACACTGAAGGAACACACTTGATGATTATGGCTTGAAAGGCCAACTATTTATAATATTCATGCACACCCCCACCTCGTGGATAGCACTGCTGGTAGCCGTGACCTCCAAATGGTAACTTTCTCTCAAAGAATCCATGTTATACTCCCAAACTCAGGAAAAGAAACCAAAGAGAATTGAAGTAGTGCACTTTATGATTAAGAAAATGAAAGTTACAACTTACAAGTGTTCTCAAACTTGTTACAGATGTCAAACAGGGAGGTTGTTTTGAAAAACAGAAGTTTAATTCTCTCTAGCAGCTCCTAGACAGATTTAGAAATCACATTGAATAGATCCGCTACTTGGTTATGTTTTGCTTACTTCACTGTGTCTTGTAGATTTGCATATTTACTTTCATTCCAATATGATTTGTATATGTTGTATATGTACTTTCGTTCCATTTCTTAACTATAGTTGTTTAATATCGCTTAGGAAGTAAATACCTTGTAAGGATTAGAGCCACTTTATTACTTGCTAGGATCGGCTTATTCCCCTTGAATAAAGTATAGGATATTGGAACATCATCATATTAAATTGAAAATTGAAAAATAATTTTGAGTACTTTTAACAATTATATTTGTAACCTTGAGATTCTGAGAATATTTGCTATTTCGTCTAATAGTTTATGAAATGCATTCAATTCATGGAAATCACATAGATTTTTCTGCGATCTTACAAATATTGTTGTGACTCTTATTATCCAACAAGTCAATGAGGTGTGTTCATTCCATGAAAATCATTAAGGCTTGCAGATTCTACAAAAAAATTTGTGCATCATAGCAATTTAATACATTCTTCACTTGAAGATTGAAACTATTTGTTCAGGTTGTCTTTGTGGCATGTATTTCCATTGTTTGATGTTATTCATTGGAATAATTAGTGAAAATATCCAGAACTCTATCTGGAATTACCATCTCCAAATGCTTCAAGTGTTACAGGTTGGTTATTATATTACATTTCCTTTAAATTGGCTACCGCTCCTGTTTTGAATGATCCCCTTGTCTATCAATAATTCATCTCGATTTTCATTAGGAGGGAGCAGCTTTCTTGCCTACTAACTCCTTGAATGCATCTTCATAACAGGTCAAGATAGAGCTTTGATTCCTTACTTGTTCTGTGGCAGATTGAGCTCTTGGTCCAAAATACAATGAGAAAGTCCTGACTTGGATAATCCATGAAACACTTATCTCCAGGGTGAGGCCAAGACTGCTGAAGTGATTTCTCATTCCTTGCACCAAGAAAAAATGAAGCTGCTAGAGAGATTGCTCTGGTTATATCAAATGCGAAGAACAAGGTGTTCTAGAATGCCGGTGACCTTCTGCTGAACCTTCAAGAGATGGGTTTGGCAAACCCAATCAATAGAAAATAGTTAGCAGTGAAGTTAAAGCTTTTGGTCTATGCACTTGTTTCAGTAATCACGTTATGAATGACTAGAATATTGAGGAACGATATTATGTCAGTTTATTAGCTGTTCCCTGCTTCAGTACTCCCTGCTAAATGCCCTTATTATGTTTACCCCCCCAAGGGTTGTTAGAGAGCTGACCATGAACTGATCTTATGTGCTGATAAAATGTTTGGTGTTTTTGTTTGGCCTTTTTTCATATGGTCTAAATTTCAAATCTGTTCTGCTTCATATAATAGCATTTTGGGATTTTGATTTTGACTTGTATTCGAGCATCCGAGTGCGTTTTAGATGGAATGGCATGGATGCTGCCCCTTTGCCGTATTCAAGTACTGCAATTTGACCAAAAAAACAAGAGAGTTGTTCTAGGTTAAAATTATTACCAAGATTGATACAAATGGCGCACCAAATTTCCTTGCGGGAAGTTTATGAGCCCCCGCCACCCATTTTTTCTTAATTCCCCGTTAAGTTTTCAACAGGATTAATAAATGATTTCAGATGCACAGGCTTCCTGCTGCTTGTTTTAGGAAAATCTTGAAGGAATAAATGTCCAAACCAAGTGGGAACTTTAAATCCCCCCTCGTGGCTTCTAGAATCCATCTTATACGACAGAAATTCTAGCTCCAGAGAAGACTTGCAGGGACTTTTGCCCTTGAACACTGTTGTTTTAGCTGGAAAGAGCCCAGTTTGTGGACCAAATTTTTGAGGTTGGATGCTTTTGTAAGAATGGAATTTATCTTCCAATTTTATCATCTGCAAGGTATGAAGTTGTCTGAGAGTCAAAAATTGCGGACAGAAAGGAGACCAACTCATTAATTTCTTAGAATTCACGTTGAGCACAAGGATGTTTGTTTTTCTGACTTGCACAGCAAATGGGGATCTCTGATGGACCCCGGAAATCATTGATGTGTTCACTGATGAGGTCATTTATAACGAATTACTCCTTCTCACGCCAAATCAATTTTATTTATTTGTCCATCTAGATTTTATAGTGCTAGTGGTTTTAGTTAAAATAGTTTTTTATTTAAAAATATATTAAAAAAATATTTTTTAAAAAAATTATTTTTGATATCAAAACATTAAAATAATTTAAAATTATAAAAAAATAATTTAAAATAAAAAATATTCAAAGATTTTTAAAAATATTATTCAAACGCAAAAACATATTTTTTAATTACCTATATGTTCTCTTTGCTCAATGTTCATGAAATTTGTTATTGTTAAAAACTCACTGTAAATATTGGTCCAAATCGTTATGTATTGTGATAACGATTATTTTTTAAAATATTTTTTATTTAAAAATATATTGAATTTTTTTTATTTTTTTAAATTTATTTTTTATATTAGTACATCAAAACAATATAAAAATACAAAAAAGTTAATTTAAAACAAAAAAATTTAAAAAATTTAAAATTTTTAATAACACTTTTAAAATGCAAAAATAAACTAAAACATTTGATTCCACGCCCAAAGTCACTAAAGTCAGAGGAATGGACTTGGACATCTTTATGCTACATCAAAGAATTATATTGGCATCTTTTTGTTAGTCCATTAAAATAAAAGAGATAATTTTTTTATTATTATTATTAATATGAGTGTTTGGGTTAGTTTATATATACCTTAATTAATTACACAGATTCTAAAATTAACGATTATATAAGCTGACGTAGTCATGAAAGAACTAAAACTTATAATTATTAAAAAACCAAACTCAAAATTTAATTAATTAAGCTATCTCTTGATATTATTAATAAAAGAGATAATCTTATTGGTGAGGTCATGCTCCGATTGTCCAGATTAATTATTTCTGTCAATTAAGCACCTCAACAAGCTATAATCAAATTGCATGGCAATTGGCAGGCATAGCATTATAACTTGATTAGTAGGGCCACACACTGACACGTGGGTATTACACGTTAGTGGCAGACAACTTTAGACTGTTCTTTTTGTCTGCCGTGGGTTGTATGAATCTCCTTTGAACAAATCTTGATAGAAAACCCTGCTACAGTAGGCTTGAATTTCTTTTGTTTTTTTTTTTATAGAGATTAATTGGCCTGATATTTGCTACCCATAACGTAAAGTTGACCGACTAACGGCCCTCAAAAGTCAAAGTAAACCCAGACTTGTAATTTTCCTCGTAATTCCGTGATTCACTTATTTCACCTGTTTTATTTATTTGTTTTATTTTTCTCTCTCCATCCACTTAGTTTTTCTTGTAAAGTGACGTCAGGTCTCTCTATGAGCAGACAAATATTTAAACAACATTTTCCCCTTGAGTGAAGTATATCACGTAAATTATAAGTAGAACATTTTCCCCTATTTAAACTATTTAAAACAAATATTAACATATTATATTTGCTTTAAATCCTTAACAAAAATAGTTTTCGATTTAGTATTTTATTAGAATATCTATATTTTAAAATCTTACTTCACACATTGTTGGGCTCCCGAGCATATTTAGAAACGATTAAAAGTTATTTTACATTCTTATTCTTTTAATTTGTATTAATTTACCTTATCAATTTTTATTTATATTAATATCAATTTATATATTTTCAAAATCATCTTTGCTTGCTACATCAATTGATATTTAAACAGATGAGAAACCCTTATCTAAATGTCAAAACCTTCAAAATAGTGTATAATGAATGGCAACGAGGCTTATTATAAATTAAAATCATTAAAGAAAAAAAAATCTTATAACTATAAAGAAATATCCAAAATATTTAATTTTCTTCATCAAAGTTTTCTTGTCAAAAAGTTATTACAATACTTAAAATAGAAAAACTAGAAAACTCTAATAATAATAAATATGAAATAAAATTGAATAAAAATAAAAACTTAAAATCATTTCTAATTTCATAATAAATTATTTTTATAATTAAATAAATAAAAAATTCTTAGAAAATCTTAACAATACAACTATTTAAGGAAAAAAATCATGTAATATCATGTTCCGCGTCAATTTATACAATGATCATTAATCATCATTTCGATATCCATATATAAAATCACTGCAAGATTTAACAGTTTTACCGACGGAATTTTTCCGTCGGTGTAAGACACATATTCCATCGGTAATTATATTATCGACGGAATCAAAGACGGAAATGATCTGTCGGTGAATCGTTCGTCGGTAATGTTTTGTCCGTTGGTAAATCCGTTGGTAATAGAATTACCGACGGATTTACTGACGGAACAGACGCGTCGTTAATAATTTTTTATTACCAACGGAATTACCGAGGGATTTACCGACGGAATTACCGACGGATTTACCGACGGAAATTCCGTCGTTAATTATTGAAAAACATTTAAAAAAAATTCATTTTATAAAATTATAAAATAATTAAATTAACATAAATTAACACTGTATAATATATACTCAAAATGCTTGGAAAAAAGAATAAGAAAATCAATTCAAAAAATTTTGCAACAAATAAATAAAATAAAAAATAAATTCAACTAAAAAATTAATTCATATGAAAAAAATGAAGTTGCAATTGCTAAAAATTTAAAAATCCTATAAATAAATCTACTAAAAATTGATCTCATATGAAAAAAAAATCTCACAACAACATTTATACAATTATTAAGAACAAAAACAATTAAAAATAAAATAAAAAACAAATATAGTGAAAAAAATCATGAAAAAAGAAGAAAAAAGAAAAATCTTACCTTAATGTAGTTGCAAGTGAAGCTAAGGAGAGAGAAAAAATTTCATTAAGCATATTAATTTAAAAAAAAACTAAGAGGATAAAAGAAGAAAGAAGAAGAAGACATACCCAAGCATGGAGGAAAAGAGAAGGAGATGAGGAGAGAAAAGAAGAGAAAGAAATAGATAAGAAATGATGTTTTTTATATAAAGTGAAGAAGAAGAAGAAGAGATACCCTAATGATGTTTTTTACATATAGTGGAGAAGAAGAAGAAGAAGAAGAAGAAGAAGAATAAAAAACGGGTCTGTCTCTTGTGAAATAAGGGCATTCAGGCTTTTTATTGGGACGCTTTACTGACGGATTTACCGACGGATAATTAAATATTAATAATTTTAATTATTCTATCGGTAATTCCATCGGTAATATTTAATTTAAATTTTTAATTTCGTAAAATTTTTTCAGAAACCGTCAAAAAATTACCGACGATTTTTCAATCCGTCGATGATTCCGTCTGTAATATTTAAATGAAAATTTTAAATTAATTGAATTTTTTCAGAAAACCGCCAAATAACACCAACGACTTTTCAATCCGTCGGTGATTTACTCTCTGGAAAATACCGACAGAATGTTCCATCGGTGATTCCCTTTGTAATTAACATGATGAACAGTATTCACAATTTACCAATAAATTTACCGACGGAATCACCGATGGAATAAATTCCGTCGGTGATTCCGTCGGTCATTCCGTTGGTAAAAATGACACGTCATCATTTTTTTTGCTTTGTTTTAATTTTTTTCCCACGGTAATTCCCTCGGTATATACCGAGGGAATATTTCCGTCGGTAAAATCCCTCGGAAATTTACCGACGGAAATATTCCCTCAATATTTCTGTTTGTATTTATCAATTTTCTGGTAGTGAATTTTCAATAAAATTTGATCATGGATCACCATGATTATATAAAATCTATATATAAAATTTTCTTAATTATTTACCATGAGTTTGGAAATCTTAGAAATGTTCTTTTCCTACATCAATTTCTTTTGAGCTTCATAAATTAAGATCTTATAAAATAACTCTTTTTCTATATTCTAAATTTGATTTTCATCATCGTTATCCTTTTCTTAAGAATTATTTAAAGAATGAATTTTAAAAGTTAATATCCCTTAAAATAACCCCAACTCATTTTCTCTTTAAAAACTTGATAATTAATGTCATATCATGATTTGAATGAAACTTTTACTATGATTGTCAAAAGATGTTTTGGATTTCAAGTGTTCACCTCAATTAAAAGGATTTTGAGTTAATGGTGTTTTTTAGTAGAAGCTTGCAAAGAAACTTATCTATTATTATTTTTTTATCTATTCAAATTTAATGAAACCTGGAATGTTGGATGTACTCGTGCCCAGCTAGAAACTCCAAACGAATAAACCATATTCCCTATCCTTACTTGTATTTTGAATGGTTTGTGGTAATTGTAAGTTAACTTCTTATTTTTCTTCTAGTACATGCTAAATTAACGATATTACCAGAGCTTAAGGTACACCCAATCCCCTTCTTTTAATTCCAGTTCCTTTCTTCTTTGGTCTGCATGTGATTTCTTCCTATTATGTGCTTTGCATAATTTTGCTTTGATATTTTATAATAGTGTTTCCTAAGCTCTTAAGTGCTCATTTTCAATTGAAGAAGCACATTTTAGATTGATGAATGCTTCCATAAGGTAAATCTAAGTTGATGCCTCATGTTTGAAATGCAATGGATCATTTCTGTTAAACTTGGGAAAATATAACTTAATAAACCTTAATTGAATCTAGTTGTTCCCAGGTGATTCGACATTTCATGTTGGTGATGTATATTGATCAAAATTAAAGAGGAATATAGCTTATTCCCTTTAATTTTAATAAGTTGAACTATAACTTAATAAACCTTAATTGAATCTAGTTGTCCCCAGGTGATTCGACATTTCATGTTGGTGATGTATATTGACCAAAATTAAAGAGGAATATAGCTTATTCCCTTGAATTTTAATAAGTTGAACTATCTTGGTCGATATGTTTTGTAATTGTTGAGCTAGTTTTTCCAAAAGTTGTTATTGTTTCATATTAGCAACTATCTCCAATAATTATGACATTGGAGTTTCATTTTTCATGGCTTGCCAAACTCTAATACCAATTATAATAAACCTTAAATATAAGAAGGTATTTGAAAATAAAATTTGATAAATTGATTATTAAATGGATTAGTAGAATTTAATTAAGGGCTTTTATTGAATATAAATTAGTAAAAAAAAAATTGGACTGATTTGAGGTAGTACGGGCCTCCCAAGATTAAAATTAAATACTGAGTTTTTTCACAACCCTAAAATTCTACTTAGCTAATACTTAAATAAAAAAGAAATTCAAACAAATTCAAACTCAAATTTAAAAGATCCAAATATGATAACTTTGAATCTAAATAGGACTAAATCTTGTTGATGTGTCAATTGCAAGTGCTTTAATGAAATCCAATCATTCATTCTTATTCATTCTTCTAAGGGGTATTCTAGTCTTTCATTCCAGCTTTAACACTTTCCAAAACCTTTATTTTTGACTAAAAAAATAATCTTTTTTTTTTTTCGTTGTATCCTCACTCTTGGCTAAGAATGTTACATGTTGTGTTAGAAACCCATGATTAGAAGATCTGTACAAAAAACTTTAAGGATCTATAATGGGGTGGTTTATATACAAAAAAACATATTCTTGGTGAATGATAATTTCTAATTGAGATTTGAATTCAAAAATGAGCTCCTTTTAATTTTTAAGAGTTACCATTCAATCTCGTTTGTGTTAAATTAGAAACATACTAGACATCATTATTCAAATTGAATAGTCCAATTGAACATAAATAAGAACCAAGTATAACAATAAATCAACTTTACAACTTCCTAATTACTTATGTATCCCAAACTATAGCCTACAAGTTTACCACTTATTATATTACAATCTACATTCTACAATTTAAAGTTTCAGTATGGTTTAAACTTGAAAAAATAACTTGATAAAAAAAAAGTTATATTCATAAAAAAAAATTAAACTTTAAGATATTCGAAAAAAAAATCATCCATAAGAATCATAGCGGGCAAATCGAAAGATTAGGGGTAGGTCCCATGTGATAATATATATTATTTTGTCTGTCTTCTAGACGTGAAAAAAGAGAGGGGGACATTAGCATAAATGATCATTAAAAGCCAAAATCCACGTGATATTATTACCCTGTGAGTCACGAGGTGATGCAACGTCAGCAATTAGAAAGTGGACCGGGTTCTAATGCGTGTCAGAAGATGAAAGGATCTGTTTTAAAAATAAGTGGGAAGCCATGTTGGCATCGTCAACGAATATTATCCAATTCCACGTGGCACATCAAGATGATGCAATGTGGTCCGGTGTATGATGCTACATGTGATGTCACTAGCAACCCCTTGTTTTTTATGGATGACCTGTACACGGCTCACCGTCCTGGAACTGCTTCTGTCTTCAATGAAAATGTAAATGTGATGGATATAGAGGTTAAAGATGGTATTCTCTAATCTGATGGATATTCATAACTGAATTTTCATCTAATATTTTTTTTATATTTATATATAATAATTTGTGTATTCTTTTTTAAATTTCCTAGAGAGCTTTTTGAAGATATAAGCATTGTACATCTCTCGTCCGCTTCCCGTTTTTAGCAGGGATGGGACAAAAAAAGATCATTTTTCTATGAGATTGGAGGTGGATTCAAGGATTCCCTGTCAGTAAAAAGTATTTTTTTTATATAATTAAAATATAATATTTTACAGTGAATATTAAAAAATAAGTTTATTGTTGAGTCTATCTAAATTATATAAGTTTATTGTTGAGTCTATATATATATATATATATATATATATATATATAACTGAGAGAAAAATTCAATAAAAAATTTTATTTTTAAAATCAATTGTGCAAGAAATAAATTTGAGAAAATATATATGTGCGGACCGGGTTTGGTTTTTTTGTTATTAAAACTCTGTTTGTTTCTACTGTTAGAAAATATTTCGGTAGAAAAATTATTTTTTTAAATAATTTTTAAATTTTTTTTAATAAAATAATATTAAAAATAAAATTTTAAAATAAAAAATATATTATTTTAATTAATTTTAAAAAAATATTTTAAAAATCATCCATACCAGTAACAAAAGAAAGAAGTGAACACTAAGGAGACCAAGTCCTTATTTTTATTCAAAATCGTGCTCATCAAAGGTTGGGATTTCGTCATCCCTAGAAGGGAGGTGGGATTCCTTAAAATACATACTCTTTCCAGGAGATAAAAAAAAAAAAAAAGGAAAAAAAAAAGGGTTACCTAGTTGGTATGGCATTGGCCTGAAATTTAATTCTCTCATTAGTTTTTTGTTTAAGCCAAGTCCTAATTAATGAATCTACTGATATATTAAATAAAAAATTTAATCTCTTTGGTAATTCTTGGCTCTTCTCCTTTTAAGAGAACTTGGAAATATTAATTTATATTCATATGAAAAATAATTGGATTTTTTTCTTTTCATGTAAAAATTAAATGACAACTTAATTTTATGGTGCTAAATAAGTAATTAGTGTCTTCTTATTAGTTATTTTATAAGATTTACTTTGAAAAAATAAAAAAAATACAAGTAAAAAAAAATCTTAGATAAAGATATTCTTGCTACTTTTAGTAACTTATGAATTTTATTTTTTTTGTAAAGTAAATTTAAAAAATAACTACTAGGATATCATTAGTTATTGTTTGTATTTTTTTAATAAATTTTTATTTTATATATTTTGCAAAAAAATAAAAAAAAATATTTTTTTTATTTTTAATTTTGAAAATTAAAAATTTGATATTGAGATGTCAAAATTTTCAAAACCAGATAAAGTTGTTGTAAAAACAGTAATAGTAGTTTTTAATCTTGTTTTTATTTGTTCATCAAAACAATTCAAAATAAAAAAGTTTTTTTTTTATATTTCTAAAAATTCGAAAGGAAATTAAAGCATAAAACCAATTTCACGAATTGTACTAAACAGCCCATTTAGTTTTATATATATATAGATAGAAAGAAAGAAAGAAAGGGTCATGTTCATAAGATGGAACGACTGAGAATCCGTCCACCAGGCAGTGACGTAAGGACACGTCACACACAGTCCCTGTGACGTAAAAGATCGCGTAACTGCCGTTGACGTTAGAGTCTTCTCATTTCCCCTATTAATCCCCCAATAAAATGCCTCCTCCTTCCCTCTCTCTTTCGACGCATTACAAAACAAAATAATACACCCTCTCATAATTCCAATCTCTTGACATTGTCACCCTCACACCATTAATTAAAAATCCTAATGCAAGAAGCAATCCCATTTAGAGCCTACTCTCCGGCCACCACTTCCGGCAACCGGAGACTCCCGGCACGCGATCATGGTGGTGCTAATACCAGCAGTGGACATGTGCTAGTGGTGACCAATGGACATGAAAATCATGTCCAGAAATTGGTGTTAGAGAATTCTGTCATAGTATTTGGCAAACGTGGGTGCTGCATGTGTCATGTTGTGAAGAGGTTGTTGCTAGGGCTAGGTGTTAATCCACCGGTCTTCGAAGTGGAAGAGAAGGAGGAAGATGATGTGATTAAGGAGTTGTCAATGATTAATAGTGATAGAGGAGGGGAGGGTGTTGATCAAGTGCAGTTTCCGGTGGTTTTTGTCGGGGGAAAATTGTTTGGTGGATTGGAAAGAGTCATGGCTACTCATATTACTGGTGAGTTGGTGCCTATCTTGAAAGATGCTGGAGCTTTGTGGCTATGATCTCAATATTCTTCTCCTTTCTTTCCTTTACTATCTCTGATGATTTTAATGTACTATGTTTTACTTAAGGTTCTTTAATTCTCTCAAGAAAATTTTGAGGTAGGGCTACAGGGCACCTTATTTTCCTCTGTCTATCTGTCTTTAGTTTAATTTGTCCGTTCATGGAAATTATGTCAAAGAAATAGCGAAAAGTAGACCTTGTAAATCATAATCTTACTTTTGATCTTGATGTAGAATTAGCCCTGCAACATTTCTTTGGAACATCATGAATACGCACGACTATCCTGGATCATGTGTGTTCAATTCCCTGCTTCCTTGACCACATCTTTTGTGATGAATTCCTTAATTACATCTTTCATTTTCAAATGGGGACACTTTTTTATGGTGCTTTGGTATGAGATATTTTTCAGTTTTCCTTTTGGATGACGGGTTTCACTTGCTTTCCCCCATCTTTTGATGAGATGGCTGATAGATCGAGTTAGGCCATTGCAAAAAGATGCACAGGATTTCCCAAATTAAAAAAAAAAAAAAGACTTGCACAAGGTCTTCTTTACTATATATATATATATATATATATGGCAAATACTAGAAGCATTGTATCTTACCCCAATTTGGAAAGAGATTGATGTATGTATAATTTTCAGAAAAATAACAAATATATGCAAGTGTGATTAATATTCACGACCAAATTGAAGTAAGGCTCAGAAAACAAAGAGTCATGACCACAATTATGATTTGAAGCTGAATCATGTTTATTGTGTATCCTTTTTGCTCTACAAAATAAAGTTAAAGACATAAATGTATGGGTTCCACACTCCTAGCCTGGACTGTAAAGTCATGTCATAATCTGTTTGTTAGATCAATTCAGTTCTTTTTTTTTTCTCCCACAAATGAAATTCAGAAACTTCGTAGATTTTTCAAACAAATAAAATAAAGATACACGAGGAGTGTTTCAATCTTGAATTTTTTTCCAACATATCCCATGCAGATTTTTGGAGAATTTGCCAATTAAACAATAATACGATATTGTTTCGCGATCTACCACGAGTTAATAATAATTTTTATTTTAAATATAAAAAAAATAAAGCGTGATTTTAAGTGTCACAGGTCTGATTGTGGAGGCCGAGCTAGATCCAATAGCCTTGGGTCTGACTGGTAGAATTTAATATCACCATATATTAATCCCCCAAGATCGGTGGGTCTGGTTGAAAGCCGGACCCAATAGCCTTGCAAACCAGCACCCAAAAGCATTGGACCTAGTGGCCAAACCAGACCCAACAATATTTTTTGACTAATAAACAAAAAGGATAATGCCCTCTTGGTGCTACAGTGTTGTCAACAGTGCAAATACTCTATGTCTACAGTGTGATCCATAGTGCAATGAGTCTATGTTCACAATACTATTTTTTAAAATATTTGTTTTTTAAAAAATATATTGAGATAATTTTTTTATTTTTAAAAATTTATTTTTTATATCATCACATTAAAATAATACAAAAACATGAAAAAAATATTAATTTGAAGTAAAGAAAAAAAAAATTTCAATTTTTTTAAAGCATTTTTAAAACGTAAAACAAACATGCTTTAATAAAGAAATTCAACACAGCCTCAAATGAAAAAAAAATATCATCACCCAACTTTTGTATAATATAAAAAAAATCCCATTAATTTATTTCTTCTTTAACGTATGAAAAAAAATTAAATAAGAGAAAAGAAAAGAAATCTAAAGAGACAAAAAAATAAAATTGGAAATATTTGGCGGCCCAACTGGACCCAATAGAGTTGGGTTTGGCGGCTAAGCCAGACAACACCCTCCAGGTGCTACAGTGTCGTCCACAGTGCAAACACTTTATGTCTACAGTGTTGTCCACAGTGCAATAAGTCTATGTCCACAATACATGCACAATATTTTTCCCATGCCTTTTAAAATATAATATAATTATATCTTCAAAATCAAACAATGGAAATCCTTAGTTCCAAACCATATTTGAATTTGGAAGATTTAATCACTAAAACTTAGTTAAAAATTCATCCACGTAATCTGTGTAATTTTCTCACCTATAAAGAGTTAATGCTTTGTGACATATATATGATGTATATACAACCTCATTATAAACCTTTCTACAAAACAATTTAATATTGATGTAATTGAAAAATTGAAGAATAACTATATCTTCAAAATAGACTCACCTGGAATACCATCATCATTGAGTGTAACAAGTAGCTTGGGTCATGTGGCTAACCTATCCCATCTGACCAGCCAACATGGATCTAACCCAAGCCAATTCAATTGAGAAACAATTTTAAAGGAACACTCTTCAAAAAATACCCGAACCACTCCACCTATCCTCTACACAGGTCATCCCAAGTATTAAATTCTCACATGTTCTTCTATCACAAGTAAACCTTAATGTCACCCTTGCAACTCAATAATGAGCCACCAATCATTGAAAATTATTATCCTAAATGATGACCCTAGTGATAAGTTCTACATTGTTTTTCCTTCTCTTCCCTCATCTTCATGCAAATTGGTACAACTCATGGCTATATAAATGTCAATATGTCATCATGTAAAAGATTTCAATTTCTAGTAGTTAAACACTCTTCTTCTAGAACCTCTCATTATCATTTTTTTTATATTTTCTCTATAAAATGCATATATAGCCCTTCTCGACTTTTAAACCTAATTCCCTTATTGTTTTAATCTTTAAAGGGAGGATTAATGCACAAAAGAGACTTGTTTTGCAAGTTCTCAGTCCCAACAATCATTCTCCAATCGAGAACCCCAACCACCTCACCTTAAACTTGGAAGCTCATTTGTCTTTAAGGATTTATAACCTCAACAATACAACTTATTAAAAATCATTAGCTAGGTGTTTGAAGTTGTAGAGATTAGAAAACAATTAAAAAAGAAACATGTAATGTAATGGACTTCAACTTTTATGTGCTTTTTTTTTCCAAATTTTACTGAAATAATTACTCAATATTCTATGAGTATCCATTATTCTATCTTCATCATACTTAAATTAAACCATATATACTAAGTTGTAAATGTTATTTTGTTGGCTTAGATTATTGAAGATCTTTTTACGGTTGGTAAAAAGATAATTTGGCTAAGATAGAAGTTTATCAAGATTAGTTAGCATTATCTTCTCTGTAATTATCTATTGGTTTAGATTATTTAAGAGATAAGTTCAGATATAGTAGAGAAACGTTATTCAAAGATAACTTTATCAATGTTTTTATAAAACACGTTAGCAGTCTATTACCAACATGACAGATTAGAAAACTTGAAGATTATCCTTATCCTTATCATATAAGACATGTATATAAGGAAGGTTAAGTTTGAAGAAAGGAGTGTGTGTCATGTGTTTCAGAGGAGAGTTTTAGAATGTAAAAGCATCAATTATATTGAAGCAAGTGTGTCAATCAGCTAAGAAGTTTACATAGAGTTTTGCAACATATACTCTTGACACATGAGGAGTGGGTAGGAAATTCTCGAGGGGAATTGGTCCCTAAAGAGTTGGAGAGTTTGCAGACTCTTAGGGGGAGTTCCTATATGAACTGTTAGCAATTGGAGGTTCTAGTTAGGATGAGAACATGATTTTTGAAGATTATCAGATGTACTAGCAAGCTACTGTGGTAGGAGACATAACAGGTTCATTGTCTCATCAAGTAAGGTAGTATAGACACAAAGGGTTGTGTTCAAAGATACTTCTTTTGTAATTATTCAAACTAATGAAACAATTATCTATCCTGGGTTTGGCTGCTCCAAAGTTTTTTTTTTTTATCTTTTAAAGAGTTCTTTAAAAGGTTTTTCATTCGTAACCAAATACCTTGTGCATTTAAGTTTTTTACATTCTTTATTTATTTGGTTACTAATCAATGTTTGCAAAGGTTATCAGATCATCTGTTAACAGGTGGTACACAGGAAAAGTGACTTTCATAATTGATAATCATATTAAAGCTAAAATGATTTAATTATGTGATTTAGTAAAATAAAAATGAAAATCATAATAAGTTTAATATATTATTATCAATTGTTACATGTAGCTATATATATATTAACTAGCTAGGACATTATCATCATCGTGTTGTTGTACATGTATTACAACCAGGTCCTATGGTGTTCTATTTTATGGATAAAATATTCTAGACTGTATACAATTGAATATGTTTTAATTATGAGATTCAACTACAATAAAAAATAATATTGATCCCTATCTTACATTTTGATGAAAAAAGCTAATCAATCATTCTTCGAGGTTCATGAAAAAAAAATCATTAAATTTTACTCTTTTCAAGGCTGATAACTAAGTTAAAAAGTTAAAGATGAGCTATTAAACTTGGTAATCCTAAAAATCACGAGTACCTATAAAACAAGTCCGTTATATAAGATAAGAGAGCCTCAAATTCTAAAGTTAGCATACATTTAGAAGGATGAAAACTTTTGAGGTTGTGTTGTGAGTGTGTTTAGGGATGTAAGAAATGTTAGGTAAGGTTTTCCTAAGTCCCACCAGGAGAGGCCAAGAGAGGACCTTGCGTTCGAGTATTGCTTGCCCAAACTTAACTAGGAGATGAGGCCAACTCTAACTTTCCTTGGGCATTGAAACATGTCATGTGAAGCACATCCAAAGGTAAGAGGACCTTTGGGCCCTATCTTTAATCCAAGGCTGGGGTCTGGATAATTGTGAAATGAGTAATAGCTATTTTTTCCTGGACTTATTAGTAGCCCTTCTAAGTATATGTGGTCATGGTGACATAAATATCTATAGTTGTGTCTAGGATATCTTATCAAAAGGTACTCTTTAGATGAGCGTTTATGATATGTAGGATCTTTTACCTTCTGTATATTACATTGTAATCATGCCTTGTATTTATTTTCAATTTGTTATATCTATGTTGATGTAGGTATACTTGAGCCTAAAAAATAATCAAAGAGGAAAATGACTCAGAGGAAAAGACAATTAAGGAACTCATTTGAGTCTAGTTCCAAGTAGTTGGAGATGATTATCCAACTCTAAGAGAGATGGGCTGACTAGGCATATGTGTTGTTGCAAGCCTAGTAGGTAATACCATCAATTATAAAGGAGATAAGCTCATGTATAGTGTTGATATTTGATAAGGCTGGCTTGAAGGTTGTTAGGGAGAACCATATTGAGGAAGCCCTTAATATGAATAATGATTATATTTTTAATATCTTTTTATAATAATTGATGTCTTTAGGCTTGATCTTATAGGGTTTAAGGGAAATAACTCATGCAGAGTTATGAAATAACTCACAATCTTATTATACTATGGTAAAGTGGTTTGTTTATCTAGGTGAAGAATGCCTTTGTATTCAGATCAAGTTGTTCTTTGTACCCTAAAGCTATAATTTAGATTTTTTTAAAGAGATTTCTTTTAGTACTATATGTGCATTATAATCGAATGATCATATATTTGACTTGTCAAAGGACAAATATTATGTTTGGTTGATGACTAATGGTGGATCAATTTTGGTGAGTCTTTTTAGCTCTTTTTTTGGTAAGGCCTTTTTCTTGGATTTCATGCCACATTTTTCAAGCCTGATTTTATCTAGTTCAAGTTAGTTTTGTCCAAATAGAATTATGCCCAGTTTAAACTTTTTTATTCTATTTTTTAAGACTATGCTAGGTTTTTAAACTTGGATATGAGAGAAGCTCAATATGAAGACTTGTAAATATTTTTTATAGATAAATATGAAGATTTTTCATAGAGACTTTCTTGCTACTTAAAAGTTTTTCTAAGTTTATGAGTAAAGTGACTATTTGTGTCACCGTGAAGACTAGAGAAGGAGAACTTGTATTTTTTTTCCAAGTAAAATGGTCTTTTAACTTAGGTTTGCATCGATAGTTTTGACACTTAAGTCCAAAAAAAGATTATTTAATACATAGACAAAGTCACTCTTTATTTGAGGGTGGGGAACTATATGGAAACATGATAATTTATCATGGATATGTGGAGATTTTTTATGGAGAGAAATATGGAGAAGCAATCTTATAGGAAGAATTCAATGGAAATCACACGTGGAGAAATGTAATAGTGATTGCATATAAAAAAAATAATACTTCTTCTATTCATATATAAACATTGAAGTGTAAAGATATATTTATTGATAATACATCTTTAAATGATTTGAATGTTATACATGACGGAGTTCTTCCTTTCTGTGTTTTAGAGATGGTAAGTGTTGGCCTTGATCAATCACTCTTATAACATTGTATGGCTCATCCTAGTCTAGAATTGCTTTTTTCTTCCATATTTACTATTGCCTTTAATTTTCTCAATAAAAAAAATTCCCTTTTTAAATTTTCTATTTTTTTTTACTTTGTATTATAGTATTGTGCTATTTTGTTAAACTTTTTGTTTGGAGTTTAAACCCTTTTTGTACATAGATGTGTGTAAGGAGGATCCAAAGTCTATATATGTAAGAATTTCTAAAACTTAGGTATAAGATGGTTACTCCCTTAAATCTAGCCTAGATATATGCATTCAAGGTATGACTTTTAACCTTGAATGTGATTTTGTTTAGGAATTCAAAAAACATAAGGAGACTTAGACCTATTAGGTTTCCTCTTAAGCGATTGGAGATTATTTAGAGGTTGATTGTGATCTAAGGTCTAATCTTTGTAGCTTTAAAAATATAGGTATACACGCCTTACCATACTTGATTCTTTTCATTCTAATATGAATTTTCATTGCTTGTGTGAATTATATAAGAGTTGTATATGGGTTAATGTATAACTTTTTCCATAAAAACAAGTTATAAATTAGAAGGTTGAAGAAGAAAATGTTAGTTCTCAGTATGTTTGTAAGTGGGTTCCTTTTCTTACTTATATGGTGGTTCATGAGAGTTTATATACACACAGGCCATGTCCACATGCATAGAACAATGGAAAAATATAGAAATAAACTTTATAGTTAATTATAGGGGTAATTATACAAAATAATAGCTCATAGTGGTAAGGGTCATAATGTTAAGTGTGAGAAGAGACGTCTTGGTGGGTCAAGTTATAGAAAGAGCATGCCTTAACACCTTATATGGCTTCTATAATAATACGAGAGTCATGTTAACATTAAATTCTAAGCACCAACCATATAAAAGGTTGTGGGTGAAATGGACCCGAAATGTTAAATCGAAGCAAATCTATGTTAGGTTTAGGCATGGTTATCCTAGCCTAACTAAGGGAAGGCCAAGAGATAGTTTTGGGTTCAAGTATGGTTTGCCCCAAAGATAACTAAGAGGAGGCTAAGAGATGGTCTTGGGTTCGAGCATGGTTTGCTCAGTCCAACTAGAAAGATGCTAAGAGATGGTCTTGAGTTCGGGCATAGTTTTCCCTAGCCCAACTAAAAGGAGGCCAAAAGTTGGCCTTGATTTTGGGTATGGTTTTTCATTGCCTAACTAGGTAGAGGGCATGAGATGGCTTGAGTTTAGGCATGACTAGCCCAAATTCAATTAGGAGGAGATCAATAGATATCTTGTGGACTCCATCCAAGAATGAGAAGACCTTGTGACTTTATTCTTGACTTAATACTTGAATTTGAATAGTTGTGAAATAGGCAAGAGTTTGCATTTTTTTTTTAAACCAATCACCATCCATTTTTGAATTATTCCAACTAATTGCTTATTGAATGATTTTAGAAAAGGGCATATATATCTTGAAAATTACAAAGCTATTTTGTAATTTTATAGTTGTGAAAAGATGAAAGCAAATTAAAACAATGCCTCTGGATTATTTCTATATAAAGGCGCTATAGAATTAGCCCTACATGTGATCATAACTTGTGTGCTATGATATATATATATATATATATATATATATTACACTAGTCCCAACGAGCTAGGTTAGAAATCCTACCCCATCAAATGCCTACATGTCAAAACTGCTGTTCATTTCTTTTAATCAAAAAATAAACCCATGTTTTTCTACAAATAATTGATGTAATTAATTTCTTAACGCAATCGAGATATTTTTTTCACCTGGTCCAAATTTATAATCTATTTGAATCAATTCATTATTAAAATTAAAATTTATTTATAATGCTAAAATTAAATTTAATTAAATTAATAAATAAGTTGAATTTGTTTATTTGAAAAATATATTCTATTATTGAATTTAATGCACCATCTTGTTCTTAAAAAGATCTCTCGATTCTCTGTTCTTTTCAACAAAGCAATTACCGTCTTCAACAATCACAATCTCTCTCTCCACCTCCGATTCTCATCCACCATCATTATCATAAATAACCCACGGAACCAAACCCAAATACTCATTACAGAGCCCTATTTTCTCAAGGCTATAAAATCCACAATGGTATAAAATGAGAAGAGTTTGTTGATGGTACGTAGTCTAATTGAGGTTTGAATAATATTGATTCATGTTTTAATTAGTTTTGACAAGATATAATTTACAATCTTTATTATAGCAATATAACATTTCATTAAAATTCCTCAATTAAATTCAATTAAGATATTTTCAAATATGTTGTTAGAATAAATAGAATCGATAAGTCGATATATATATATATATATATATATATATATATATATATATATATATATATATATCCAAAGAAGGGAAAAAAAACTTGAACATTGGTTAGGACAATTGATAAAATTCAAACTTGGCTTCCCTTATGAATTTGCTTCGACGACAGCAAAGATGTCACCTTCACTTTGATCGGGGAAAAGGTAAACATGGCAGCACGCATGCATTGTAACCTAATGAAGAATTATTTTATAGATTGATGAACTCAATTACTTATTAAATTTTAAATTTAATTTTTAAAAATTATTAGCTCGAGTTTTAAAAATTTTAAAGTTATTAAAGATTTATATGATTATTAATTTTAAAACTCATAGAATTAATCAAGATATACATAAATTAATCCGAATATTCATGTTAATAAAAAAAATATTATCACGTAAATACACATGTAATTCCCTTTAGTGTCTTGTTTCTTTTAATTTCTATAAATAGAAGACAAATGGTATTGGGAGCATCGCCCACGAATTGACAAAAGATTAAATTAATGGGCTATATCTACAAGGCATATCTTATTTCACAAACGTTTTATTTCTATTCTTTAATTAATGTCTTGATTCATTGGATAGACCTAATCCTCGTCGAGTATTTCCACTGTTTCAATGATTTATTTGGGAATCAGAAGCAGAGTTCTCTTCTGTCTTGGCCTCTCCACACAAAAGTCATACATAGAACAGAATTATTCGCATGCTGATGATATTGATGACGCCGTTTCAGACCCTTTTAGCTTTTGACCCATTGGTTTCATTTTGTACCTTTTATTATTATTATTGTATATTTATCTAATTACCCACCTAACTAATCATTTGCCGAATGTACATGATATCAGTCCCATTTATCACATGGCATTCATATTTAAGTTTTTCAAAAATATTTTTTTAATATATAATATAAATTTAAATTGTAATTTTGAATTGTAAAATCATAAATAAAATATTTTAACTAGTTATATATTGATAATTCCAGTTAAGTAATAAATAATAATATAACACAATTAAAATAAAAGTGAAGTAAACAATACAAAAATTCAAACACCTTAAAATACATAGTTAAAACAAAAATTCATATATAGTTTAAATAATTTAAAAATACAATACAATGTACACAACAAAAATATTATGAAAACTTTCTTGTTTTCAAGAAAGCTAAATAATTATATTCTTATATTTGAGCCAAATTTCCATGTTTAATATTTAAGTTAAGAAGCTTAGCATAGTTTTCACGTAAATGTCTTTTCCATGCTCAAGATTGTTTTTGCAAGCAAAACAGAAGCTTAAGAAATTATTAGGCGGGTAACTTGACCCATCACCCAAAAATCTATCATTATCTTTCTTTGAAGAAGTAGAGAAGCCAACAACTCCACAACAGCTCTCAACAATGCAATTGTAAAAAATATGAGTAGTTCTAAGAGCAGGCCGGTGGGTTATTACATAGGTATAATCCTTAGAAAGCTCCATTTCACTAGTAGAAAGACACCTAGAGAAGACCCATGGAGAATTAGGAATTTCCATACCAAATTAGCTGATTCGAATAATGATTTCTTCACTGGAGAAGGGGAAAACCCAGAAGAGAGAACCCAATTGAGACTTTTTTTTTTAATACCAAATTCACCTGGAGATTTGGGAGATTGATCTGTTGGTGAAAGAAATGATGGGGGAAAGGGAAGACTGGGATTGGGTAGTGAGTGATGGATGGAAAGGGGAGTCGATTAATTTTCTTACTTTTGTCAAACTCGTTAACTCGGTCCGAGTTGACCGAGTTTGATCAAGTTTAACTGAGTTTGATGGTTTTCGAGTTTTTAACCTGATTTTGCACGTTATATATAGATTGACTTGTAAAAAAGTACGATTTTACGAGGCAACTCGCAATTTTAACAACTATGGCCATACCTATAGGCATATCTACTCGAAATTAACTCAAAAAAAGCCTACAATCTTTAAAATTAGAGTGGCAGCACCTTGTGGCCGTATTTGATTCTAAGAATTCATAGGCCTTTCTTCTTCTTTTCTTTTTTCATATGAATAAAACCTCCTAATCCTAAATATTTGGCTAAAACACATTAACCTATAAACATTTACCCAAACCACTTAACCAGTACACTTTTCTCATCCCATCTAATTGCTAAGTGATTTTTAATAGTCATGTCTTATGCACAATTATCTTTCATTAAAATCTTTATATCTACGCTGATGATGTCCCTATAAATATTCAAGTGACTTAGGAGCAAGACTTATGTGTTGAATAATCAGTTAATCTCTTGATTCTAGCAATTTAATCCATTCTCCTTAACTAAGGTGACTGGTGAATGGTTCCTAGTTCTAGGTAAGCCAAGGTGAGTGGTGGCTAGTTCTAGATAAGCCAATATGGTTGTTGGCTGATACGTATAAAAGATCCCCCTTTGGTATATTTGAAGACTCTCCAATGCATAAGTAAATATTTTTTTAGAGAGAGAGTGCAATGATATTTTAAAGAAAGATGCTATGAAAATATACATGTAGTAGAGAATGGAGATTCCGAACCTTTTACATGGTGATTCAAGGGGTATTTATAGCCTTCAAACCTTATCTTTTTTACTGGAAACGGTGGAGTATCATTTCCTCATGAGAGCATTAATGAGAGAAAAAATATCTCTTGCATAATATTAATGTTGATGGGAATATGTCTTACACAACATTAATATTGATAAAAATATAGTAGGCTCTTAGAAGACTTTTATACACCTAGGGGTGTAGAGAGATGAATATCATTGACCTTAAAATTTTAGGTTAAGGGTTATAAGAATAAACAAACAAAGTCTTGTGACCCAATAAAGGGTATAGAAAGATCGTCTATATCCATTTAGGCTTGGCTTGATGCTGAGTCCAAGGATGTTGGGTCTGGCTGCTCGCCAAACCCACATGTACGTAGACTCATCACATAGCTGAGTTTAAGGATGTTGGGTCTGCCAGTTCATTAGACCCACGTGTACATGGCTCAATGCGTAGCTGAGCCCAAGGATGTTAGTCTAGTTAGCTCACCAAACCCACATGTATTTGGGCTTAATGCGTAGCTAAGCCTAAGGATGGTGGGTTTAGCAGCTCACTTGACCCCAGTGTACTTAGGCTCAGTATGTAGGTGAGTGCAAAGATATTAAGTGTGACAGCTCGCTAGACTTACGTGTACTTGGGCTCAGCATGTAAGTGAGCCCAAGGATGTTGGACTTGGTAGCTCGCCAGACTCACATGTACTTGGGCTCAGCGTGTAGTTAAGTCTAAAGATATTGGGTCTGGGCAGCTCGCTAGACCCACGTGTACTTGGGATTAGCGCATAGTTGAGTCTAAAGATGTTGAGTCTAACAACTTACTAGGCCCATTAATCTAGGCTTGGTATTCTGCCAAACCTAGATACATTGGGTTATCACCCTGTCTCTGGCCCTTTTAAACATGAACTTGACAAAAATAATATATATAAAACATGTTGATCCATCAGTAGCCCCTCAAAGTTTTGTGTATTAAATATGCAAAGATTTGAAAAGTTATCAGCTTTAATGAGAGTATTTTTACCTGAAAGTTATCTGTCCCATCAATGAGAGACTCTTTACCTTCCCCATGAGATTTATCTGCCCCATGTTAGAACTATTGGGATTCTTCATGGCTACCTAGCCTTATTGATGAATGAAAAGACCTTTTACCTTTCTCATAGGATTTGTCTGTCCCACGTAAAACTGTTGGGATTTTTCATGGCCAGGTGACTTGTCTTCATTTAAAAAAGGTGTCCTTTAGGAGACAAAATGGTGGTGTGCATTTAATGCAATAATTGAGTAGATTTCTAGAGATCTGAGATGACATAGAAGGTCATTCATCCAACGATGATGGTGAAAAGTTGTTTTCTTTATAACCATAGTTGTTCTCCCTTCTATCTTTTCTTTTTCCTTTTATTTTACTCTTTATAACTTCTAAAAAATAGTTTTGTTGAAAAAAATTCATGAGTTCGTTTTTCCATAATTTGAGAAGAAAGTGTTTTTCTATGTATTTCCCACCATTTTTTTTATTTTTATTCTTCTTCTCTTTGAACAAAAAAAATGGACCTAAAAAGTAAGACCTGACACTAGAAATAAGGATATTGCTGCCTCTAGTGAGGAGTTCAAGATCTAACCTAAAATTAAAGGAAGTAACGGGGGATGTGAGTCCATCAGGCTAAGCCCTATAACTAGGGGTGGAACCCCAACATTCATCTCTCATAGGGGAAAAGTAGTTCTCCCTATCAGAGAAGTCTTTCTCCTGTTATCACTAGGGAACCTCAGTAGAGAATAAGGTTAGATGATGCCCTTAGCACGTTAAGTATAGAGGACATGGAGTTTGTTAATGGTCGACAGCTAGAAGAGCACATAACTTAAATGCTTGTCAGGGAAGATCATATAAACCAACCAAAATTACAACCCTCTTTTGCATATATGTGTTGAGGGTATTCCTTCTCTCTCCAAGGATTTGTTTGGGAAGTTCTTAGATATTATAAGTTGGGTTCAGGCCAACTGCACCCTAATAAGTGGATAATCTTATTTGTCTTTGATAAGTTTCTTCAGCTCATTGAAATCGAGCTTACAATCAACATCTTTAGAACCTATTACCATCTAGTTGTTGACGCCGATAATGGTAATGACACACGTTGGTTCTTTACCTTCACCAATAAACCCACAAAAGCCATGAAGTAAACTTTGCAAGGCAAGCCTATATATGACAAGAAATGGAGCGGGAAGTGGTTGAAAATTAGGTATACTAGGCTAGTTAGCCCCAGAGATGGGATGCAATAGATCTAAATTTATTCCTATTATTGAAGGGTATCACCCCTAGATGTGAATAGTAGGCCTCGTTTAAGCTTAGATGAAAAGAAAACATGTGTTGTATTGACATCGACCTTAACTAAGTATGATGTCAACATGATGGAAAAATGGCATTACCAAGTCATGTTGTAAAGTATATAACTTCTTTATCCCTTGTTTATTATGCATCTAAGTTCATTGATGACTTTGTTTTATGTAGGATTAACAACTGAAAGAGAAGGAGAAACTTTAACAAAGTTTATAGAGGAGAGTTCAAGAAGATGGTTTTCATCTATTGACTTAAGTAGAGGAAAGACTAAAAAAGAGATGAAGGATGGCCCTATCATTATAGATGAACTCTTTGTTCTTAAGGACACTATGCCTAAGGAAACAACTACAAGAGCCAGGCCTTTTATAGAAATAGAAGCTGAGGAAAGCCTAAATCCCCCTGTTGGGGGTTAAACAAATCTAACCCCCTCTGAAATAATTACGACTGTTATTGTCTGTGTCAAGAGAAAGAGGGTCTTCACCCGTAGAGATTAATGTGGTAGCCTCAATAGCGGAGGCTTCTATCATGACAATCCTTTTACTTCCACCCCTAACTTTGGTTGCAGAGGCTAGAATTGCTAGGACCTTTACCTAGAGGGTTCCTGAGAAAGCTGAACAAAGGTTTGAGGAAGTTTTTTCTAGCCTCATCCTCGGCTGAGCTCCTTTCTTTTTCCCTACCCTAACTAAGGAGGAAAGGCAAGCCATGAAAACTATTTTTGGTGGGAGGTTTTGCTTTAGAGAGGTTGGCCTTAAAGTGGTAAGATGACTAAAGAGGATTATCACAATTGCTTCATACATCTTAATGATATCTGATGAGAGTTACAACTGTTTTTTGACCCTTACAGGATAAATAACTTTTAATGTAAGGAACTCTTTCATTTAACTTTTTAGTTTAGTTTTATGACCATTGTTCCTAATAATCTTGTCTTTAATAGACTTTCATGATGTGTGTCCATTCCAATAGGTGCTAGATAGACGAGAGAAACCAAGAGAGCCATTGCAAAATATAGAGTAGACTAGACTACCCTTTAATAGATAAGGGATGAAAAATATGTTATGGAGGCCAGACTGACAAACCTTGAGATGGCCTATGCCTTTTTGAAGGATAACATGCAAGGTGTTGTCCTTCAGTTGAGCTATACTGAAAGGCAGCTTCAAGTTGGTCAAAATGAAATGGATACTTTAAAACAGGGGATCTTTGAGGTGAAGGCCACTCAAGATGCTTTGAGGGCTAAGCTCTTCACAATTAGAAAAGAAGCCTAGAGCTCTCGAGTGTGGCTGAAGACTTTGAGAAACTTTCTTAAGGAGTTCCAAGAATTTTTTGGAGGGTCTACATCTTTGTCCAAGATGGTTAAGGACAAGATCTTTCTTGCCATATCCAACCTATATTTCTTCAATCAATCAAGATGAAGTTGGTGGATTTTAGTTGCTTTCCATTCAATTCTGATGCCTAATTTTACAGATGTGTTCCCTGTTAAGACTATAGTTACCCAACGTGTGGAATATCTAGCTGAAGAGCTTAGCATATGTGTCTAAATCCTAGCCCTTATCTCCCCTTAATAATGTAAACAACCCGGTCTTGTGGGGTTTATCCTTATATAATGCTTTTCATTTTAAAAACTTCATTTTTATATTTCATTTTTATATTGACTTATGTAATATGTATGAGTCAAACACCTATACTTAGAAAAATATTTAAGAGGGAATCCTCTAGAAAAACTATATGGGTCTAACGCTTATATTTAGAAAAATATTTGAAGTTTCAAATTTTGGCAAGAATTGAACTTTGAACTTTGAACTTTGTCTAACCTTAGTAGGATTCAATAGAATTCACTTATGTCTAGAACCAAGAGGAAATCTAGGTTGCAAATATATCTTTATCTGTCTGAATGAATCTTTAGCGAGTTGGTGACATGATATTAGGCATTACATGGAGATTTATGTTATTGCACTAAAGAGACGAAATCAGATCCTTTGAAGAGTTTAGGGCTATTGCTCTAGAAAGACCGTGTCAGCAATCGCACTAGGGAGACTAAGTCAATCCTATCCCTAGAAGGTTATGTGGCCATTGCCCTGGAGTGATGCCTTGTTAATCACATCATTAGAGAGTTGTGCAATCACACTATGAAGACTATGTCAATCTCTTCCAAAGTAAATTATACAATCATATTAGGAAGACCGAGTCGATCTCATCCTTGAAAGGTTATGGGGTCATTTCCCTAGAGTGATTTCATGTCAATCTCATTATTGGAGAGTTGTGCAATTGCATTAAGAAGACAATGTCAATCCCTTCTAAGATAAATTGTGCAATCACATTAGAGAGACCGCGTCAATTCCTTTCAAGGTAAATTATGCGATCACATTAGGAAGAATAAGTCAATACTATCTTTAGAGGGTTGATGAGAGATCCTTCGGCATCACTTAAAATGAAAACATCATTACTTTAAATAAGTTAATTCATAAATAAAAAAACTTATATTCTTAGTCATTAATTGTGATACATTTTTATTGCCTTTTGAGGTATAATCAACTCGATGACATGGGTATCTAATTTATGCTCAGATCATGGTCTTAATTCCATAAGTGAGGAAAAAATAGAGTTTCTCCAGTATACATCTTCTAGGTAGTTAACTCATTTTCCCTTGGATAAATTCCAAAGAGATTTCACATGTTTTATGATTTGAATTAACATTCTATTTATACTTGTTGAAAACTTTTAAGCTCTTGAGGTTTCAACGACATTCATGAAGTTAATAAAAAGTGTAGCCTAGATTTGTTTGTCTCCCCAAGTCCTAAGGTAAATATGAGAAATCATGTTCTGACATAGAGTAACAAAAATATTGTATAACCTTATGATTCTCTTACAAATAGTACATATCTAGTATCCACAATATATTGTGCCTTTCAAGTTGATTTAAAGCATTTTTTTTTATCATTAAAGTAGTCTTTCATGCTAAAGGAACTTTATTGGCACCATCAACAAGATCATAAAAATACACACCATCCACCTAGTTGAGTGATGTTATAGCTTTATAGAGCTTCTCTTGGCTGGTATACTGGTGCTCAATGAGGAGTCAGACCTGATTAAAGAGTTTTTAATACTCTGATAGAGTAATTGTGCCAGTAGTTGTAAGGAGACCCATGATACATTCCATTTCAGGCATATTGTGATTGACTATCATTAATAGTGATTAGGGATGTTAAAAACCAGTTCTAGAAGAACTTTTAATGACTTTTTTTATTATTATTTTCCATAAATGGCGCCAATGATGATATCCTAGAAATATCCAAGTGGCTTAAAAGAAAGGTTTATGTGATGGATAATTTATGTGATGGATAATTAGTTAATCTCTTGGTTCTAGTAATTTGATCCATTCTTCCTAGCCAATGTGATTTGTGGTTGTTCCTGGTACCTGGTAAGCTAGGGTGGTTGTAGGTTGATACCTGCAAAATGTCGTTTTTGATAGATTTAAAGACTCTCTGATGCTTAAATAAATATCTTCTTAGAGAGGTAGTGCAATATGCTCTAAAAATATGTATGTAATAGAAAATGGAGATTCTGAACCTTTTACTTGGGTGATTCAGGGTGTATTTATAACCCCCTCAACCTTATTTTTTTGTTGGAAGGGTTAAAATATCATTTCCTCCTAAGAGTATTAATGAGAGAGGAAATATCTCTTACACAATATTAATGTTGATGGGAATATCTCTTACAAAACATCAATATTGATGGAAATATGGGAGGCCCTTAGAAGAACTTTATACATTATCGCTTACATCAACATTAATGTTGGTGGAAATATGGTAAACCCTAAGAATAACTTTATACATTATCATTTACCTTAACATTAATGTTGATGGAAATATGGTAGGTCGTTAGAAAACTTGTATATATTATTCTTTACATCAACATTAGTGTTGATAGAAATGTGATAGGTTCTTAAAAAACTTTTATGCATATAAAAATACAAATGAATGAGTATCTTTGACCTTAACATTTTTTTATTAATGGTCATAAGAATAAACAAATGAAGTCTTGTGACCTAATATGGGTCTTAAAAGATTATCAGGTTTATATCCATTTGGGCTTGGCCTGATGTCTAGCCTAAGGAGGTTGGGTCTGGCAGTTCGCTAGACCAACATGTACTTTAGCTAATTGCATGGCAGACTCACATGTGCTTGGGCTCAATGCATATCTGAATCCAAGAATATTTGGTCTGGTGAATCGCCAGACCCATGTGAACTTGGGCTTAATGTATAACTAAACCCAAGTAAATAAATAATGCATATTCTCCCCTCTTCAAATATACACATTTAGGAATCAATATTTTGATCAAATATACCCATTTTAGCATTTTCTCTTTACACTTTGAATTAACAAGATGAAATATATTTTTATTTTTGACCATTTTCTACGAGGATAAGGTAACAAAATTTAAAGTCAAAAGATAGTAAATATCTGTTTATTTTTTATATCTAATGATAAAATAATTTACGCTCATCTATTTAAAATAAAAAATATTGTACCATTCCATGCTTAAACACCAACTAATAAAATCTTTTGAAATGTTTTGCAGGGCCGGGCTCTGCTTACTATATATATATATTCTCGTTACCTTATGCCTTTAACTGGGCTGTGATGGTGAAGAAATGTTTCTTGCCAATGGGCTGGATTTCAAAGAATGAATTGTTTAATATATAAGTATGGGCTGACATTGGGGTGAAGCCCATCCTTGATTTAGTGGGACTGCACCACTCCCAGGACTGGGCAAAAGGATGCATGGATCAAGATCTTAAGCAACGAGAACACATAAAATTTAGTGTCTAAGCCGTCAGTATAATTGTATTAGTATTATATTATTTATATTCTAACATTTTCAAATTTATTTCATTGTATCAGATAGAAGAAAATAAATAGAATTAGTTCTAAAGGATTTTCTTATATCACATTGTGTGAATATTTGATTAAATCTCGTCTCAAAACAATATTAAGAAATCATCTCCTACTTTATAGTCATTAATCCTGATATGAGATTTGATAGAGGGCTCAAATTATTAGATTATCGGATAAATCAATTTTTTTTAATTATTTTGATGAAAGATAAAAACAACATAGGATTAATTTTTCTTATATATGAACAAGCAATGATTTCTTTTTTTCTTTTCTTTTGAGGAGCTAACCTTGCTAGATTTTAACTGAGTTAAGTCAAATTAACCTGGGAAATCAAGTTTTGACTAGATATATCAGGTCTGAATAAGTCCACTTTTTTTTTTATTTAACTTCAAACTCGGTTTGGGTTAAGTTCCAGGTCACTAGGTTTGCCATAACTAAATTTTGTCCCCTCAATTAACCTAAAAAAAGGATGAAAAAAATATATTTCAAAACAAATTGAAAAAAAATAAAAAACAATTGCACTCATGAGTGAAATTTAGAAGAAAAATCGAGAAAATGATTGAAATTATCAAAGTAATTAAAAATTAGAAAGCCATTGATCAAATTGGAAGAGGCAATGAAATTGAGGAGCCATTTTAATATAATCATGAGTGAAATTGAAAGAAAAATATTGATAAAATAGTTGGAATTGTCAAAATAATTAAAAATTAGAAAGACAATTACAAAATTGTAACAGGTGATAACATGTAAGGATCTTTTTTTTTAATTAATCAGGGGTGAATTTGAAAAGAAATATTGAGAAAAAAAAGTTCAAATTGGCTGAAAGTAAAATAATTTAAAAACCAAAGACTAAAATGAAAAAAAAAAGTGATAAACCTGGAGGACCCTTTTAAAAACAAAAAAAAAATCTATCCTTTACCCAAAACAATGTTGTTTTAAAAAAAATTATAGAAAAAAACTAAATGAAATGATGCATTTTGAGCAAAACGGTATCGTTTGATTGCGTACAAGAAAAAAAAAGCCATGGAACAAAAAGATATTGTTTTGGTGTATGATTAAAATAATGTCCTTTTTTTATCTGCTATTTATTTTTACTTGGTTTCTCTTTTCTGCATTGTTATGGTTCGAACATATATCATATACAAGCTATTTTAAAAGCAAAACAAATACAAAATCATCAATCCTTGATTATACTCTAATTTTTGCTATTAAACCTTCATACTATAGCACAAAGAGTATTCAATTTTATCCTCACTATACTTAAAACACCTTCAAATCGTATAAGTGTTATATAGTGAGTTATATAGATATTAAAACTTAATTTGTATTATTCACTCTATTAAGAGAGTTTGTTGTGAAAACAAAATACTACTGTAAGACTTTCAGAGTTAAGTAAGAACTTTTGGTATTGGTGAAGTAATTTCACCAAAGACAAAATCTTGAAGAGTATATAACTTCAAGTGGAAAAAATCTTGAAGATGAGATTTTTTTAAAGTGGTGTAAAAGGCTTGGTATGGATTCATCAAGTGACTATTGTACTCTTGAACTTGGATTAGTGAAGAAATACAATACTCAAGTACGGTTTGATACTTGAGGTATGAATATAAACTTGCCGAATCACGTTAAAATCAAGGTTAGTTTTAAAAATTTAATGAACTAATTCTTTTATAATTTTTACGTGTAAGAAAATTATTTACTGGGATAAGGCTGATTATGTTGTTGCGAGGAAGTTTTTAGAGAATCACACACAGCTAGGTTAGATTGAATTCAAAATTTTATATTTTTTTATTTAAATGTTAAAATTATATTTTTCATTATCTTAACCGATAATTCATTTCTACTATATAGATTGTGTGATTTTTGGAATGAGATGCAAAAAATAAGCTAAAGAAAGAGTCTTCTAAAATTGGGAGACATGGCAGTTTATAGTGATTTCAGATCTTCGCATGTCTTATAGGCTATATGGGTAGATTATATACATCATATGACGTCCAAGCATTTCATACGACGGTCACAGTTCGATGCAGAGAACCAGAACATAAAGATTCATGGTTCAATTACCACACATTTTAGCAAATCCATTCTGTTTGTTTTGCATGCAAAACGGTGGTAAAATTCTTTTTATTACATCCATTTTTTTAATTGATATTTTATATGAAAATATTTAACTAATAACAATTTTTTTTCAAGCTACAGCTCTTGGATGCGAACCAAGACTAATGGAGCTCTTTGTAAAAACTCACATGTGAAATGATGACCATTGGAAATGGGTGCATCATCTCATGGTTAGCCAAGTTCAGAAGTTCGTGGTAAGTTGGATTTCAACAATTTTTTTCCTTGAGTTAATTTTTTTTTGAATTAGCTTACTGATTTTTTATTTTTCAAGAAACATATACCACTCAATAGCAGAAGGGAGAGATACGTGGACAATCCTTCGACCTACCCGGAACTCGATCCAAATTTATGGTTGTAGGCTAGATCATCAGGTGAACCCGATAGAAATCAAGTTTATGGTATCTCAAACACCACAACCGAGGATTTGTAGATGGACCGTGGTGTTTTGACCATTGGATGCTCACAATCGGTTTCAAGCTCTTAATCTTTAGAGTTCTAAGCGATTATACAAAACCAAAGTAAAGCTTGGACGACCTAACTTGCTGCTGAGACAAATCAATTTAGTGCTGAGACAACTAAAATTAGCCAATTGTACATGGAGTTGAAATGAAACACGAGTGGTACATGTTGTCCACTTTATCGCCCCTTAGTCTCGGTGAAGACCCGCCTCCTTCTCCATCCCCTCCCGTCTTGATGAATTGTATTCATGGAGAAATTTCTTTTAACTTTTTTCTAGAATATTTATTAGATTTAAAAACAATATTGATGAAATTACTGACAAACTAAGCCCATAAAAAAGGTTTAGAGAGTTGATAAAATATTACATGAAATGCCACAAACAATATGTACTCACTTATAGGTTACTTCTATTAGTAATATGAAAATAAATCACAAATATAATTACAAATGGTTCTTTCTGTTGGCGATATGCAATACTAACCAATGAAAATATAGACAGAATGATCGATAAAATAGAAATCACCAACGATAAGTTCTCCAACAAACAATAACCATTTGTGATGTCATTAGTAAAAGTATTTCTAACGAGAATCGGTGTCTAAATACTGACGAGATAATTTGTTGATAATACGCAAAATTCTGGTAGTGACTTGCCAGATATGCATCCCGACTTATGAACATAGCTTTTTTTAATAACTTCATTTTTTAAAGTATTATTTATGTAATAATAATAATAATAATAATAATAATAATATTAATAATAATAATAATAATAATAATAAGACCTTATCTAAAAGCCACCAAATTATTTAAAAAAAAACTAATCAGAATGAATAATACAAAACAAACGCTTTCTAATATTATAAAAATAAAATTATAATATTGTTTGAAAACAAACTACAAATTCGATGGTATTTTATAAAATAAAACCTGAATTAATTTAAGAAATGAATAAAATAATATATAATATATTTATTTATTTAATTTTAAAGAAAATAAATTTAAATTAAAAAAGGTAGATGCATGAGCTTGGGTGACTCAATATGGTTGGGTCATAATAAATCAGGCCAGGCGCGTAGACCTAACAATTAGGCCCGCTCGCATGGTTTTTTTCCCTTAAAAAATAAAATAAAACTTGAGGTTGAGTCACCTACTGGTTTAACTACAACCACCTTTGGTGACTGAAATATCGCTGAAAAATCAACGCTCCTTTTTCAGACTTAAAAAAACCATTTCTCAATATTTGTTTATCTAAAAGCACCACATAAACATCAATAAACCTATACCTAACCTCAAAACAATGTTTAATGGGTCATAAAATCCAAAATTTATCCTAATTTAGAAAATATTCTTGAAGCCTGATCTATCTTTTCTAGTAATATGAGAGGTAAAACACCTAAATAAAATTTCTCTCATGAAATGGAACCCATCAACATAAAAAATAACATTTTTTATCACCGAAATGTTGTCAGCGGACAATTTGTTTCCCTCTTCCATCATTTCTTTGCAACCCCCTTTCTTTATTTTCTAATTCAGGCATTAAAACATAAACAAAATGAAGTTCTAAATCAAAATGTATAAAGTAAAAAACAAAGACTAAAAAAGAATTAAAAATTTAGGGGGTCCAAAATACAACAACAGTAGAAAAAAGAGGTTGGAATCTTGTTTGGTTATCAATTTTGGTCCACAAAATTTTATTTATATTTAATTAATTAAATTGAATTTGAGTTTGTCAAATTAAACATTAAGCAGATTTTTTTAGCATTGCAAGAAACTCATACCAAGTTAAATGAAATAACGTGGAATGATCAAATTGAATTAAATGAAAAAAAAAATCAAAGGAATCATAATAATAATAAAAAACACTATGCGAATTTACCATGCTTTTTCTCACAAATCACCAATGCCTTTTAATTTTAATTTTAATTTCTCCCTAGGTATTCGAGTATTTTGTGAGTCCACGAGGACGAGCCAAACACAATTCGATTGTTTAGTGATGGAAACCATTTTTACTAATAATAAATTTCACATTTGTTTGGATATATGACCTGGTCTATCAATCCCAATGTTTTCACACTGGAGAAGGTTTTTAAAATATATAATTCGGTGAATATTTTAAAGTAATTGTATTTTTTTTTATAGGCACAACATCAATTAAATTCTTACATTTGTCGTCACACCGAAGATGCTCAATACATTTTCTGCTATTTTCGGCGGTGCCATCACTATTTAATAAAATTTCGTAGAAGTTTCAAATTTAGGATCTAAAATACAAATTTCTAGCTAGGACTGCTAACCTACATTTAGAATTTTTTAGAAGTATAGTTATAATTGTTTTTTAAAGTATTTTTTATATTAAAATATATTAAAATAATATTTTTTATTTTTTAAAAATTATTTCTGAAATCAACGCTAAAAACAATTCAAAATAAATAATAAAAATTTAATTTTTAGCAAAATAAAATTAAACTTTTTAAAAACATGAGTACAACGCATTTCCTCACGTTTATTTAAAATATATATTTCTCAGTTTCTTCTTGGAAATACCTTAATATACCCTTTTTTTTTAATATATCTTTTGTTAATATAATGGGATTATATCACTAGCTATATGGCAAACGAGCAAAACACATATGGTGATTGTTCTATTATGTAGCAATTCATTTTTGAAATGTTCTAATAAACTATAGCTTTTAAAATTTCTTTATTTTAATGCAAGTTGATTTAAAAATATTTTCACATTTAAAGAAAAATTGATGGCACACGGGCCCATATTTACATTATCATCAAGCATGTGCATGCTTATTTGCGCGATTGTCGTTAAAAATAAATGAGATAATACAGTCATACTGTTTTTCGTGGAGCGTGCAATAGATGACAACCATAACAAATAATTGATTTAGGTTCTATTTTTCATGTTTTGTATTAATTAATTTAAGTTGTTATTTAAATTTTAAAATTTATAAAAAAAAGTTATAAATATATATGGTTAAAAATTAAAAATTAAATTAAATATTTTTTTTTTTACAAACTTGAGTTAAAATTTTGCTTTAATTAGAAGTAAACTTTTTTAAAACTTAATTTTAACTTATTAATTCTAACTTATAGCATATCTTTTTTTAAGAAAAAAATTAATTGAAACAAAACCTTACTTAAGACATCTCTCATTTTTTAAGTTTTTAATAAATAACCTTTTCAAAATTAATTGAAACTATCAATTTTGAGTTCCAAGATTTATTTGAAGAACTAATTACTCAAGAAATTATAGTATTCTTGTAGAGTTTAAATTCTCAAGAAGAATAAAGAGAGTAAACCAGTCTATCTTTAAACTATACTAGAATTTATTGTCATTACAAAATTATTTGAATTTATTAGTTACTAGGTGGTGCGTATATAATTTTTTAGAGACGGTAAACTCATTTTTAAATTAGTCAACTTTAAGACCTCTAACGATTTACTTTACATTAAAAATGTATCTTCAATAATTTTATTTTATTTTCAAGTATTCTAGATTTTATGATCAATTTTAATTCAAATATTGATCAAATATATCTAACTAGAATTTGTAATTAAAAGATCATAATTTAAATAATCATTAAACAAAAAATCCAATCGATTAAGCTTTTAAGAATAATGTGTATGAAAATAATTAATGAAACAAATCCATTTATAATTGTTGATAATGAAGATCAACAAGGTAAACAAACACAATCAATCTAAAAACTCAATGGAGATCAACTTACACAAGCTTTTAATAATAAAATCTAAAAATGCATTCCTTTTAGTAACTAATAAGAATGAAGTTATATATAAAACTTTGATTGACCAATTCTAAGTCATTAAAATTTTGAAGAAGATATAATTATATGAATGAAAATAACGTTAATTAGGTGCGGAGCATATATTATAATAACTAATTTTTAGTAAATAGGCTTTGCAAAATTAAGTAAATAGGCTTTGCAAAATTAATTGAAATTATCAAGAATTAAGGATAACTCAAAATGCACGATATAATTAAATAAAAAAAAAACCTAGTGGTCTTAGATGTGTTTATTTTAATTGTGCTCGTTATTGTTTCATAAAATTAAAATAATTAATTATCATATCAATTATGAATCTTTCATCAATTTCTTTTTTTATATAGACAATCAAATAATTTGCAAGAAAATCATCCTTCATTCGATTATAAAGTCTTATTTTAATAATTTTCATTACTAAAAAAGCTCATTCAGTAGTTGCTATCGAAACAGAAAGTCAAAATAAGTTGAAACAATCTATCAATGAGTGGATAAATTGTTGATTTTTCAGTTTCAACCAATCATTGACTTTTAACTTATTAAAATCATTGTATCCCTAATGACTAGTTCATTGTGTTTTTTTTTTAATTTATTTTGTCAAAGGCAAAATGATTATTCCACTATTTCAATCCGAAATAACATGTGTCATAGGCTAAAGTGTTTTTTTTTAATATATATATATATATATATATATATATATATATATATATATATATATATATAACATAAGGCGAACTCATTGTGTACTTAAACATAGATCATTATTCATCACAATAGTACAATTACCATTTTACCCATGCAAAACAATCAATGAACTAGTTATTAGGGGTAATATGATCTTTTCATAAGGTCCATTAGTTAATATCAAATTGATCAGGGATAAATTGATATTCTAACATTTCATTAGCACATTGAAATGACTAATTTACCTTAAAAAAATTTGAAACTAGAGTCCAAAGGTTTTTTTAGTATTTTTCATCTTCTTTTTTTTGTTATAATCAAGTTGATTCGTGAGACAATTTTATATTTTAATTGATATAAAATATAATTAAAAAACCAAAATGGCTGGCGTGTGGGGCGCCTCCACCATCTTCGACAACATATGAGGCATTGTTCGATGATGAAACATTACCTTCTTCGGTGGTGTTGAAAGTGTACACAATGGTGCAGTGGTTAAGATACGATGAACTTTTTTCTTCTCTTCACTCTTTTATCTCCCTTCTCCTTGCAAAAATATAAAGGTGTCCTCTCATTTGTTTTTATATTTAATTTTGTCCTCATTTTGTTTTATTGCTATGTATTTTTTATTTTTTTTTATTGATTCTTTTCTTCAATTTCACTACTCATCATTTAGTTTCATTTAAATTTTATATCAGACTTAATCTTTAGTCTTTTGATTGGTATTTACATATTTTTATCATTTTCTTAATTGTATTTTATTTTTAATTTCATCCTTCAGCATTTGATTTTAATTTATTTTTATATCAAATTTGATCTCCATTCTTTTTATTGCTATTTATTTTGTTTTGAATCCTTTTTTTTATTGTATTTTTTTAATTTCATCCTTCAATATTTATTTAATTAAGAGTTTTATTTCATGATTTTTTTATTTGTCTTCTATGAGTTAGTTCTAAGCTCATAAACAAGTTCATGGGTTATGAAGGTTAGTGTGAATTGGCTTTGGTCTTTTTTGTAGATCCATTTTAAAAATTGATTTTTTTTTCAGTTTCATCATTTAACTTTTTTTTCTTGATTTTTGTCTCTAATTGTTTTTTAACTCTTAACTTTAGTTCCATATTTAATCCACTCTATGGTCAATTAAAACCCAATCAAAGCCAAACCAGGAAGAGAATAAGCGGAGAAAAAAAAGAAGACATAAATTGTCCAACTAGGTTAACTCATTGTGGTCTCATCCATTAGCTAGGTTATAGATTTTATAGCTAACCTGAGTCAATACAATATGTCATGAATATTGTTTATGATTTAATCATTTAATAGTTTGTTGTTTTTCATTTAATCTAGGGCTAGGTAGATGTTAAAATGATGGGGGCATGGATATTGTTTTTTAACTCGGTCACCATTTGAACATGATGACTAGTGCACCCTTGGCTCGCCAGATTGAGCAAGCCACATTGATTTTTTTTTTATCAATGTATATGGTGGTCGATTAATTTCACTTAATACACTGGTCAAACTTTTTATCCTTATTTCAAATATTTTATCATATTAAAAAAAAAATTTAATGTTGCTTATATTTTTATGCAATAATTGCATTATGATCCAATCCGTTACGAAGTACGGGCATTAGACCTAGTGTGTATGTGTATATCATTTCTATTTTTGTCTCAATTACGGCAACAATATGCCTTTTAGGTAGCGTTTGGTTATTGTTTTGGGGTAAAAAAGAGAGAGACAATAAAGATAAAAGAGACAAAATAGAAAAGGAGATGTATACGTAAATTGTGTTTGGTAGTGTTGTACAAGATAGAGTAAGTATCTCTATATCTTGTTTAGTTATAGTGGACAAGATAAAATGAAATATAAAAAGTTTATTTTACCCTTAACATGTATCCCTATCAAACCTTTATGTGTGTGTGTGTTTGTGTGTCGAGTGTTTAAATTGATAATATTATAATAATCCTATTTATAAAACTCGAACTGGTTTATCAAGTTGACCCAGAACCCAACTAACTTAGGATCTGGATCGGTACAAGTTTTAGAAAAAATATAGGAATGATTAACCCGACCTGACCTGGTCGAAATCCGGGTTGACCCGAGATAAAACACAGATAAAAAACTAGTGATTTTTTAAAAACTTTTTGGTAAAAAAAGGTTGCATGGATCATTATTATTTTAAAAAAATTGGATCTACCCATGTTGACCCTTCCAATCTGTGACCCGAGCTTTGCCTTGGGTAAATTCCCGAGACTTACACTGGGTTGACTCTCGAGATAAATTTTAAAACTATAATATTAATCACTTTTATCCATATGTTAACCCAAGTCAACCTGAATTGACCCTTTTAACTTGTGACTCGGGCCTTATCCTAGTCGATCCCTGAATCTGGTTTTAAAAACTATGATATTTATCAATTTTATAGTTATAATGACCTGAGTCAACATTAGTTGACTCTCTTGACCTGTGACTTAGGTCTTGCTCTAGATCGACCCCCAATTCAGGAATTAAAACTATGATAATAATAATTTGTATTCTCATGTTGACCCGGGTCTTACTCTTGGTCGACTCCCAAGTCGGGTTTTAAAACTATGATAATAACCACTTTTATTCTTTCGCTAATTGTGGTCAACCTGACTCTTAACTTGGGCTTTGTTCAAGATCGAACTCTAAGTTGAGTTTTAAAACTATAATAATAACTATTTTTATAAGACTAATTTTGGATATAGAATATTTATAAGAATTAATTTTTTTTATAAGAATATTTTAGAAATAAAAAAATAATAAATATTATGTTTTAAAATAAATTTCCCTATGCCTCTTGTTTTAGAAATGTACGAGATATTTATCCGGTTATATTTGCTAAATTTATTTATTAAAATAAAGTTTTTATTCAATTAAACGATAATAGAAATAGAGACACAAATTAAATTGATTGAATAAAATAAAAGGGAAAAACACTATTTAAGGCTATATATATTAGAAATATTATCTGAAAAGAAAATATTTTTTATTTTCAGAAATAAAGTTCATCTATACGAAAGATAAAAAAAAATTATAGGTGAATCAGAAAAATTCTTTAAAATTTAAATACATAACCAAAAAAATATTAGTAATTTAAAAGAGACTCTTTAAATAAAATGAAAGAGAGAAGAGATATTAATCTACATATAAATAATTAAAAATTGAGAAAACAAATAAAAAAATTTATTAATTTTAAAAAAGAATTAGAAAAAAATATAATTTAGAACAAAAATGTTTAATTTCATAAGATGAGACATTTACCCGGTTGTGTTTTCTTACTTTATTTATTAAAGTTCTTTCTTTTATTCAATCAAACGATAATAGAAATAGAAATACAAATTAAATTGATTGAATAAACTAAAAGGAAAAAAAAACATTGTTCAAGACTGTACATATTAAAAATATTATCTAAAAATAAATTTTTTTATTTTAAAAAATAAATTTCATCTATACAATATATATATAAAAAATATAGATGAATAAAAAAATCTCTTCAAAATTTAAATACATAACAAAAAATATATTTGTCATTTAAAAGAGACTCTTTAAACAAAATGAAAGAGTGAAAAGATATTAATCTACGTATAAATAAATTTTCTTTTGAGGAAAAAACAATATGAAAAAAGCATTAATTAAGAAAATAGAAAAAAATAATTTAGAAAAAAAAAAAGCAAAGTCCAAGTGCTACTAGGCTTGAAAAGCCAGGCCAGTTCGCATGACTGAGCTCTTATTTTTTTGTTGTATTTGGGGCGGATGACATGTCGTTCGCCTTAATATTTTTTTTAAAAAAACTAACAACACGTCGTTTGATTTACCATGGTTGCCCAAAAATTGAGGCTTAAGGTTTTTTGACTAAAAAATCCATTTTTTAACCCATTTTGACTCAAAACACCTACAAAAACATATTAGAATTCGTGATAAACTTATCCATAACCTTAAAAAACCAAAAAACATGCCACTAAACCAAAATAAACCCTAAACTAAAAATTTACCCGAGTTTAAATATGTTTTTTTCATGAACTTTCAAGGTAAAAAAACACCTAATATGAACTCCCCTCATCAATTCGAATCATTTGACACAAATAGTGACCGTTTTAGTGGTCTAAATCGGTGTCAACGACCTTTCTTTCTCTATCTCTGAAATCCAAAAAGCTCTCTCTTTCCTCTCTCAACTAGGAATTAAAAATGAACTTTTGTATTAAAATTGAATTAGAGAAAAATTGAGGTACCGAAATTTAAAGATTTGTGTGATGTTTAAAGTTAAAGGACCAAGATGTATCTTTTCTGAAACTTTTAATACACGATCCATGTTTGATGCCTTTTTCATCCTAGTCCTCTTCTTTCAATTTCACCCTTGACTTAAAAATAAAAAGCAATTGGCCTTTAATTAGGATCAAATTACACAAAATAAAACCTTGAGGACCGAAATAAAATTGCAAAAATGCACACCCACAGTGTTTTATACATACAGTAAAATTACCGCGCACTTTAGATTTCTAGTTGATAAATTCACTTAAAAATTATTCAAATAACAAATTTATTTTTATATATTTATCTTTTTATTGTTAACTGAATATATTTATGTCTGTATCATCTCATCTTCTATTTCAAAATAATAAATAAACGCTAAACGTTTCAATAAGTTTCGAAGATTGTATTTGTAGTTTCAATAATTAAGGACAATTCAAAAAGCATGATATATTTCTAACCTTGCCACGATAATAAAGAAAAATCCAAGGGGTCCCTAACGAAATCTCTTATTGGAGCCACCTAGGCCTTGAGATTCTGAAGAGATTGCCCCTGATTCAGTCTACACACACCCACACACACACACGCGTAGTTAACTTAATATTAAAATCAAATCTCTTTTTGTCTAGAAATTACGACAGCGATATGCCTTTCTAATGTTTCAATAGGTTGCATATATATATATATATATATATATATATATATATATATATATATATATATATATAAAAGAAGAAGAAGAAGAAGAAAGCAAGCAGAAATAATGGTTGTGCAAGCAACCGAGATTTCTAATGCATGGTCCCTAACGAAGAAAAAGAGTTAAGAAAATATACTTAGCTAATATATTTTTCCAAGTCGACAAATGAATGCTCATATTGGGTCAAGGTAATCAATGAATTGCTTACTTTTATGCTCATATGAAAGGTTATGAATAATTTAATTAAATAAAAAAATAGTTTGTAGATCTGTTTAAAATAAGTAATTTACATAAGTGATGTAAATGGATATAAAAAATAATATACATTTTTTTTACGTAGTGAACACAATACGTCCAACTTGATGTTGCACCTTTAATTTTAAATGTAGTTTAATTGCACTCCAAATCTCCTTCACTCCGACTTAGTCAGACTTGAGGCGTGACAACTTTAACAAATATTGCTCATCATACGTCTATGCGAATCCAAAAAGGTGTTGTTGATTGATGGGGGAACAAAAAAAAGAAAAAGAAAAAAGAAATAGCCCAACCTTTGATTAGGCAACCCAACCCAACCTTACCGAGCTTCTCCTCTCTTCCTTTTAGCTAAACCCTTTCCAAACCAAGCCTAACCGAACCCTGCACCTATCTCTTGCTAATAAACAATCTCTTCCAGGCCAATCTTTCCATTAAAAGCTATCACTAAGCCTGACCTAATCACCATCTCTTCTAATGATTATCCTTGAGCATTATTTGTTACCGTATATGTATACAATTAGGACTCTTAATATTAACTATCAAAGATTATCTTATCATAGACTCCTTGTATAGCAAAATAACCTTCTATGTAGACTCCTTGTATGGCAAAATAACCTGTAATGTATAAGAGGCTGCTTTATGCCGAGTGCAGGAAAAACAAAACATTCTGCAAAGTTAATAAATTGATTAACTCTCTTGGTACTCTGCTTTTGGCTTGAATATATTAACATGGTATCAGAGCTTCTTCCAAATTCTTGCTTGCCTCTGTCTTGAATTTTCCTTTGGCTTTTGCTGTAGTTGCCTTACTCATTTTGGACCCATCTTTTTCATATTACTCCTGGTGGAAAGTGTGCAGCCGAGAGAGAATGAGTAGTTGTTGGATCCTTAATTTCCAACTTTGTGTTATTCTTGTTTTCTCTGCTGCTATTCTTGACAGTTCTTGGTTTCAAAATCTGCAAATCTATCGTGCTTTTCTAGTGTTATTCTTGGCAGCTTCAGATCTTCCTTCTTTGGTGGTGTTCTTGGTATTTTCAAAATCATTCTTCTTCGTTTCAGATATTGGGTTTCTAGTGCAACTCTTGGTCGTTCCGAGATCTTGGTTTTCTACTGTTATTCTCAGTAGTTTCAGATCAGTCTTTTTGTTGCTATTCTCAGCAACTCTTGGCTTCAGAATCTGATGTGTATCCCTCTTCCATTGCATTAATTCCCTGTCAGTTTCAGTTTCAAAATCTATTTCTTTTCAGCTTTATCATGTCTTCGGATAAGCTAGACTTGTTCCATATCCGTCTTAATGGGAAAAATTATTCTCGCTTGGGAGTTTCAATTTCAATTATTTGTCAAAGGGAAAGAACTGTAGGGGCATATTAATGGGAGTAATCCCGCACCTACAAATGTTGATGCTTTGTCTAGATGGGAAATCATGGATGCTCGGGTTATGACCTGGATCCTTAGCTCAATAGAACCTCATCTTGTTCTCAATTTGAGGCCTTATAAAGCCGTTCTTGCTATGTGGAATTATCTAAATAAGGTTTATAATCAGGATAACACAGCTCGGCGTTTTCAATTAGAGTATGAGATGGCTAACTTCACATAAGGAAGTCTCTCTATTGAGGAATACTTTTCCGGTTTCAAAATCTTTGGGCTAATTATTCAGGTATTGTTTATGCTAATGTTCCTACTGCAGCTCTCTCTCGTTGTTCAAGCGATGGCACGACACAAGTAAGAGAGATCAATTCTTGATGAAGCTCGATTCGATTTTGAAACTGCACGCTCTAATTTGATGAATTGTCATCCTGTACCATCTTTAGATGCCTGTTTGAGTGAACTTCTTCATGAGGAGCAGCGTATCATAACTCAGGCGGCTATGGAACATAGGGCAAATGTTAGTGCACTGTTTACGTGGCTTATGCGGCACGGGGGAGAAATAAAGGTAGAAATATGCATGTTGTCCAATGTTTTAGTTGTAAAGGTTTTGGTCATATTGCTCGGGATTGCCCCAAGAAATTCTGCAAGTACTGTAAGAACATGGTCATATCATCTCTGCTTATCCCATTCGACCTGAAAGGAAACAAGGAACTGCTTACCATGCCTCTATTGGTGCCTCTAGTTCTGCTGCATTGCCTATTGCCTCACCTGTTGTTCCTATTCCTACTCCTACAGGCTTAGCAAACCCGAATACACTCACTCCGAAATGGTACAACAAATAATCATTTACGCTCTTTCGCTCTTGGGTTCTCAGGTAATCATAAACTTTTTTTTAAGCCATGGTATTTAGACTCTGGTGCCTCCAACCACATGACCAATACTACCGTTCCTCTTTCCAATATCAGAAATTATGATGGAAATATGAAAATTAGTACCGCTGATGACAGTTCTTTGCCTATCAGTGCTGTTGGTGATCTTTCTCCTTCTTTAACTGATGTTTTTGTGTCTCCTGACCTCTCCACAAATCTTATTTCTGTTGGTCAATTGGTTGATAATAATTGTGATGTTCATTTCTCCCATTCTGGTTGTGTTGTACAGGATCAAGCGTCAGGGAAGATGATCGTGAAGGGGCCTAAAGTGGGACGACTCTTTCCTCTTCATATTTCTCATTCCACTAGTATTTCTAGTTTTCCTTTACTTTCCTTTGCATGTAATTTTATTGGTTCTGAAAATAAGAGATGGCATAAACGTCTAGGTCATCCAAACTCTGATGTACTTCGCACTTTGATTAATTCTGGATTATTAGGACATAAAATATGTTCTTCTCTTAATCTTTCTTTTGATTGTACATCATGCAAACTTGGCAAAAATAAAGTTTTACCTTTTCCTCATCATGCATCTCGTGCCTCCAAATGTTTTGATATTATTCATAGCGATGTTTGGGGGATTGCACCTGTTGTTTCTCATGCTCATTACAAATACTTTGTTACTTTCATTGATGACTTTAGTCGTTTTACGTGGGTTTACTTTCTCCGAGCTAAAGCTGAAGTTTTTTCGGTTTTTAAGCGATTTCTTGCACTTCTTGAAACTCAATTTTCTGCCAGCATCAAAGTCTTGCGCTCTGATTCTGGTGGTGCATACATGTCTAATGAGTTTCAAGGCTTTCTTCAAAGCAAAGGAATCATCTCTCAACGTTCTTGTCCTTCGACACCACAGCAAAACGGTGTAGCTGAGAGAAAAAATCATCACCTTCTTGATGTAGTAAGAACTCTTTTACTTAAATCATTTGTTCCTCCTCGTTTTTGGTGTGAAGCTCTTTCTACTTCAATTCATTTGATTAATCGTTTACCTTCTCCTACATTAAATAATGTTTTCCCTTTCTTTAAGTTATTTGGTCATTCTCCTTTATATTCTGATCTTCGTACATTTGGTTGTGTTTGTTTTGTGCATCTCCTCGCTTCATGAACGACATAAACTTATTGCTCAATCTGTTAAGTGTGTTTTTCTTGGTTATGCTATCCCTCAAAAGGGTTATGTTTGTTATGATCCTCATGCTTGTCGTATACGGGTTTCTAGGAATGTGATTTTCTTTGAAAATCAATATTTATTTCCATCTCATGTTGAATTGCCATCTGCATCTTTACCTCTTCTGCCTAGTTTTTCTGATTCCACAATAATGGTGGAAAGGTTTAGACCTGGTTTTGTTTATGAAAGACGTCGTCGACATGAGTCTGATTCCACTTCTCTTGTGCCCCTTTTTGATCTTGACCCGGTGCCTGATCCTGCTCCTATTTCTACCACTCTTTGTCGGTCTACTCGTCTTTCTCGACCCCCTGATTGGTGTGGATTTTTCACTCTTGTCTCTCTTGTCACTACTTTATCCACTATTTTCATTCCCTCTTGTTACAAACAGGCCATGAAACATACATGTTGGCAAAATGCAATGCAAGCAGAACTTCAAGCACTTGAGGAGAATCATACTTGGGATATTGTTCCTTGTCCTTCTATAGTCAAACCTATTGGGAGTAAATGGGTCTTCTCTGTAAAACTACGTTTTGATGGGTCTTTAGAATGTTACAAAGCTCGCCTCGTAGCTCTGGGTAACAAGCAGGAATATGGGGTTGACTATGAGGAGACATTTTCTCTTATTGCCAAAATGACCACGGTTCGAACCATCTTAGCTATTGCCGCTTCACAGTCATGACAACTGCATCAAATGGATGTGAAGAATGCCTTTCTTCATGGTGATCTCCATGAAGAGATTTACATGAAGCTCTCCTCCGGTGTGATTACTTCTTCTCCTCACAATGTTTGTAAACTAAGACGTTCTTTGTATGGGCTCAAACAGGCTCCCCGAGCTTGGTTTGAGAAGTTTCACAGTACAATTCTTTCATTCAGTTTTATACAAAGTCAGTATGATCCTTCTCTCTTCTTCCACATATTTGTGTCAGGTATAGTCCTTCTCCTGGTTTATGTGGATGATATTATCATTACTGGTACTGACTGTGGTTTGATTACTAAGCTTGAGCAGCAATTACATGCAACTTTCCATATGAAAGATCTTGGCCAGCTCACATACTTCTTAGGATTAGAAGTTCATCACCGCCCAATGGTATTTTCGTGAATCAGCATCAGTATATTCAAGATCTTATCACCTTGGCTGGATTGGAGGACACTTCTTCTGTTGATACTCCTATGGAAGTAAATGTCAAATACAGAAAAGATGAAGGGGACTTACTAGATGATCCTACTCTCTATAGGAGCCTGGTTGGAAGTCTTATATACTTGACCACTACTCGACCTGATATATCCTATGTTGTCCATCAGGTCAGTCATTTTATGTCTTCTCCTTGGCATCTCCATCTTCTTTGCAGTTCGACGCATCATCCGCTATCTTCGAGGCTCACCTAATCGTGGGTTGTTCTTCCCTATCGGCTCCTCTCTTCAACTTGTTGCCTATAATGATGCTGATTGGGCTGGGTGTCCAGATACACGTCGATCTACTACGGGTTGGTGTATGTTTTTAGGTAATGCCTTAATTTCTTGGAAATGTAAGAAACAAGATCGTGTTTCTAAATCCTCCACTGAGGCTGAGTATCGTGCCATGTTTACTACTTATTCTGAAATTGTATGGTTGCGCGGTCTTCTCGAAGAGCTTGGGTTTCCTCGAGTCACCTCTACCCCACTTCATGCGATAATACTAGCGCTATTCGGATTGCCACCAATCCCGTTTTCCATGAATGCACCAAACATATTGAGGTTGATTGTCATTCTATTCGCAACACCTTGGAAAATTAGGTGATATCTCTTCCTCACATATCTTCCGATCTCCAAATAGCTGACGTCTTCACTAAAGCTATGACTCGACAAACGACATCAATTTTTTATTGGCAAATTGTTGCTTTGGTTGACTTACTTACCAGATCAATTTGAGAGGAGATGTTACCGTATATGTATACAATTAGGACTCTTAATATTAACTATCAAAGATTATCTTATCATAGACTCCTTGTATAGCAAAATAACCTTATATGTAGACTCCTTGTATGGCAAAATAACCTTTGCAATGTATAAGAGGCTGCTTTATGCCGAGTGCATGAAAAACAGAACATTCTGCAAAGTTAATAAATTGATTAACTCTCTTGGTACTCTGCTTTTGGCTTGAATATATTAAAATTATTATCCTTGAGCATTAACTTTCCTGGCTTGCTATCTTTACTATTAATGACGTACTTTTAGGCATCAACCTGTCAATCCACCAATAACAAATATATCACACCAATGAAGGACTCAACTTTCTAGTAAAATAGATATTCTTTATTATTTTTCCCTCTCCACCAAGTAAGCTTATATAACATCTGGTATCTATAAATACCAAAGGCCACCAGGTAAGAAGGGATTATGACAAGCTCACTCAAGCTACACCCTGCATTACTCTGTCTACTCTACTCACACTTTTTTCACACATTTCACTCCTCTTATATCTACTAACTTAAACACCGAAGGGTCCTTTGTACCAACAGGGGACTTGTTTTGTAGAAAAGTTCGTGACTAGTGATCTAGTAACTTCTCCATTACCATGATTGCAGCTATAGAAAACAAAATCCTATCTATGTTTTTTCATGACTTCATCATTGATCGAGCTTTTATTAGTTTTTAGTTTGCTGATTATCAACCCAATTAATAAATGGTCCAATCCTCTGTCTTAATCTTTATTATTTCCTTTCTCCCTTTAAACTATCACCTTTTGTTTCAAAACTCCATTCTATAAAATAATATGTTCACATTTGATCTTAAAATGAGATTAGACTTATTTTGAAGAGTCTTCATTCTCTCTAGTTTTTTCCATCCATTATATTCACTACCAAGAAATTAGAAAAAAGCAACCAAAATGCCGACAAAAAATATTATATCGTGGTTTACCGATGAAAAATGCAATGGAAATTTTTATCAATAATTTTAGATGAAAATGACAAAGGAATAAAAAAATTATGTTAGCATTTTTGTCTGCAATTTTGAAGTTTCAAATCATATATGAAAATGCCGATAGAAATTCCATTAGTGATTTTAAGAGAAATTAAAACCCGACAATAGGTTAATTCAAACACAATCTCCACAACACAATCTAACTACCACAACCTGCTGTTGGCGAAATAATTCTCCCTAGGCCTGAGCTTCTCTCTATTGGTTCCTTTTCTTGTCAAGCTTCACTCCAGCAAGTAAGCAAACCCACCAATTTATGTATTAACTCATTTATATTTCAAGTTAATCTATTGAAATTTGTTTGCAGTATTTGTAATTTACTTGTATATTTAAGTGTTTTACTTGTTGTATAATTCAAACTTTAGAGTAATAATGTAGAATTTATATTTTAGGGATTGTTTAGGATTTGGGTAAAATGGACTTAATTCTTGACTAAATAAAATTGAGTGTGATTTTGTAATTTAATGAAAACCAATTATTTGTTTTGTCAATTTTATGGTTAAGTTGAAAATTTAGGGGAAATTAATTTTGTGTGGAATTGATAATAATTAAAGGTATTAATTTAGGCTAAATAAGTTTTAATTGAAGAAATAATGGATAATTAGTTGGGTCCCCATTAATTTTAGTCACTTTAGAATTTTATTGAAAAATTAGGGAATATTAAATTAATTTGTAATTGATAATAACCAGGTTATTAATTGATGTTATTTAATCTTAAATTGAATAAAAATAGGTAGTTAGTTGGGTACCACTTATTGTTTTTAGCAATTTTATGGTTTAGTTGAAGATTTGAGGAAAATAAAATTTGTGTGGAATTGATAACAATTAGGGTTAAGTATGTTTCAACTTATGAAGTATAATAGTTATTGGATTATGAATTATATTTTTCTAAATTGGAGGAATTAAGTTACTTTAAAATTAAAGAAAAGATGGATTATTAAGTTGTTTTTGTGAATTAGTAGTTGGTATGTGTAGGTTAAATATTTTTATTTATTTTTAATAAATAGTTGAATTTATTATTATTATGTTTTATTATCATTTTAGAATGTGTAAGACATTTGTGGATGCTTTATAATGCATTATATTTATATTTGTTGGATAATTTTATTGTAGTTTTTTCTAATTTGAGTTCATTGTTTCCTTTTAGGTACCATGTTTTCAAGAAAAAAGCAAGTCCAAGTCCAACAAAAGCGCTCTTATAATTGAACAAGTACCTAATGTAGAAGTTATCAATCAAGGCTCAACCATTGAGGATTACGAGATCGAGCATACCTTCATTGATAAAGCCCATTTCAAGCAAATGGATAGCAGAATGGAAAGGTGACCTTTCAATGTAATTGTTTTATCTCATGATGTTTCTTAATTTTATTGTGTTATTTTAATTTTTACAATTATATAAAAATGGATTATTTAAATTGATTTTTAAGTTTACCAATGTTGAAGCTACTGATTTTGTTACATCTACAATGAAGTGATTATTCGAAAAACCATTATTTCAATTAAGTCACTTGATGACCATCCTAAATGAACACACATGGTAGATGCTTGGTGGAAAAATTTTAAAGTTAGATAAATAATTTTAAATTAAAGTAACTAGGTTTTTAAATTATTAAAAGTAATTCAAGTATGAAATCAATCAAGGAAAAATTTAGATCGAAACGTGAGCAACGAGATGCTTGTAAAGAGAGTATGGAAAAATCACAGTGTGACTGGATAAGTTTAAATAACTAATATTCAATATGTTCTTATAATTAAGCGTTATATTATTCTAATTCCATTTTCTTTTATTTTCTTACCTAATTTCTTTATAATAAACTTAAATCATATATGAGTTAACTATAGGTTGTACTAGGTTGTGCGATTTTTGGTACAATGCCCACACAAGAGCATTGAAAATTAAGGTTAGATTAAATGACATAATGATATGGAAAAGGTATAAATTGAAGCATGTCATAGACTGTAATTGAGCAATGTATCTTGAATTTATGGTATCAAAAATTTTACCCATTATGATATATTTTATTATTTTTCTTGAAGTTTAATTACGTGTTTATTAGCAAGATTTTTGACAAATCATTTACTTTACAGTAAAAAAAATTGGGTTGAGAACTGACTCCATTGGATTTATATGAGGAAACTCATATCAAGTACGAGATATGTGGGAAAAGAGAAAACAATTTATCGATAAAAGTGTGGATGTGTTTGTTATAAGTGTTTTGATAGTTATCATTAGATTAAGATTGTTTATTTACATTAATAATATGAAATGTAATTAAATTTTAAAACTTTATCTTTTTATAAGAGAGATATAATGCCAACATGGTTGAGAAATTTGACAAAGAAACTTCAATCTATCCTTCTCACAATCCTCAAATATGGTTGGAGGTTACTGCAAGTGATAGATTGAATAAGAATCAGGTTTATAGTTTGTCTATGGAATCAACCCGAGAATTAAGGAAGGGTCGCATTGTTTCAACTTTAGACACATCTCATTCAATCCCAAGCTAGCTATTGATCACATGAATTTGATAAGTGGTTGTTAAGTTGGGGAAGATGAATGCACAACTCCTAAAATAAAATAAGATGTATTTGGCTCAACTAAGTGCAATTAGGTGTTCCTTTTCCTCCCCCTTCTGGACCTTCCACTTCATCATATTTTCCTCCACCTCCATATCCACAATCAACTCATCTGATGTGATGTACCGGATATACTTTACCTTTTGATCTAATTATATTCAATTGGAATTTGAATGGTTTCCTATTGGTATATATCTCTTAATTTCTATTTTTTAATGTTTGTATTTGGAATTTTGTTTATCTCATTGTTATGCACTATTTATATGAATTTACTTCTTAAATCTTCCAACTATAGAAACTCATAGGTTTGTGTAATCCATTTACTATTATTTACTGTGAAATTTGCATAAGTCAAATTTTAGGGATGCTTTTTATTGTGGTCATGAGTAATTGTTTGCTTGGGGATCATAACAAACAAAACAAAAAATTGAAATCTCCGATGGAATCAATATTGCATCAACATTTTTATTGGAATGTTCATATCCATTTTAGAACTTTTGGTAAAACTTACAGAACGTGTGGCAACTTGATGAAGAAATCATCAACGAAATATTTTGTTGGAAAAATAAACGGCGATAGTTTCCAATTGTTTTTAAAAAATTATTCCATCGACAATTTCATTTGCAATTTTCAATTTCAATTGAGTTGCTAACAGAAAATGGGCGGTAGAAACTTATTTTTAGATGCCATGATTTTTGTTTAAGATTTTGTTAGTATTTGAAATTATCAACAAAATTATCGGCGAAATAAAAAACCTAACGAGTTAGTTTTTTATAATAGTATTTCATCTTTGTTTTCACTAGCAATTTCTAATACTAACAAACTATTTGGTCGACAATTCCCAATTTTATGGTGATGATTGTCCAAGTGAAAGCCTCTTATACATAAGTTCCTTTAATTTGCATATATGATTGGAATAACAATACATATGTATACGACATATGGTTGATCATTGCGTGAATAACTAGCTATTAATCCTGTCCCTTATTACAATTGCATGGATAATGACATTATCACATTCACATGTGAAACTGACTAAATGAGGAGGTGACAAGAGGAAAAAAATAACAGACAAGTAAATGACTAATTTAACATATAATTATTGGAAATTGGGTACGTTGCTTTCAAAAATTTAATATAATCATATTAGTATCATTAAAAAATAATAAATTAACTAAAAAAAACTTATAATGAAAAAAACAACAAAAAAATATGAGTATATATTAACTTTATGCATTATCGGGCAGTATTGAAATAATGGCAATGCATTGCTTATGGCGATATTTTCTACTTGATAGGCACAAGTAGTTTGTTTCTCGACGTAGATTACATATTTAGTTTCAGTGGAACTGTGTAAGGATTGTGACTTGTGATGGATGATGAAGATACACGTTGGTGGTTATGACTTCAAAGTTCAAACTGTAATGTAGATAAGAGAGTATTTGACAGTATAGTTGTGGTTGCTTTTCAAATAATTTTTTATGTCGAAATGCATGCTAATGATGTTTTTTTATTTTTAAAAAATTATTTTTGATATCAACACATCAAAACGATCTAAAACATACAAAACATATTAAATTTTAACAAAAAAAAATTGAATTTTTTGGGAACACGGTTTGCACCGCGTTCCCGAACATATTCAAAGATAACTTCAACCAAGGTTTTGTACTCCAATGAAATAATAATACAGGTTTTTATGATTAATGAAATTTTTTTTTTAATGAATCAAGCTGATGTGAAAATTACATATCTAAAATTATTAAAAAAAATTAGTTTTGATTAACACTCAAACAAATCTAAATCTAGAGAAGATTAGTGATTTGTTTTGGAAGAACAAGATGAGTCGATGGACATTGACTCCAATATCTGAAATGTATTATCCTCCTTTACCAATCTGAATACTTCTTGATCTATATTAGATAACATTATTCTATGTTGAAAATATTGATTATTGATTGATGAGCAGACTGATTAGCAAGAGTTTGCTTGGCCAATATTGTTGTGGCCCTAAAAGCTAATTCTTGGCCATATAGTTAGGCCAATTTGCAAGAACTTTATCAAAAGAGACTAAGCTGGATACTTCCTAGGAACTTCAAAGACCAAATTATATAAAATCATGAAAAAGTTTTGCAAATTGGGAAATATTGGCAACAACAAGGCATGAATAGCAAATTCGGCTGCAACACTTGAATTATTTTTCGTAAGTATATTTTAGTGTTTAGGAAAATACTGATAATTTACTTGTGCTACGCTCTCGATGGTATCAATTTTTTTAACAAAAAATATTTAGACATTGCTAAAGTATTTTCAAGAAGAATTTTTTTTTTTAACCATGTAAAGATTGATTCGATATAATCCAGTCAACTTGACAAGTTTAAAGGCAACTTCGACAACAGAAAAAAAAACATAATTTGACTCAAAAAAACATTTTAAGATTATAATTTTTAAAAAATAATGAGATAACAATATATTGGATCAATTCAGATCAACCAAGGTTAAGATGTAAAATTTACGACTTAGGTCATGAGACTGATAACTTTATAAAAAGTAAATCAAAAAAATATTTTGAAGCCTAACTCTCAATCTACCGAATGTTGAATGATGAGATTGAAAAAAATAAAAATAAAAAAATACAAAAAAACAAAGTCAAAGCAGGTTAACTTATCAAATCTGGATCATGAGACTAGGATAATCCATGTAGGAAGCAAATCAAAACAAATTATAAAACTCAATTCTCAATCAATTCAATATTAAATGATGAAATTGAAAAAAAAACAATTATAAAATGACACAAAAAAGATCCTAGTCAACCCAGGTTAGCCCACTAAACTCATGACTCGGGCCATGTGGGCATATAGGCTCATGATTTTAAGCTTGGTTTTGGCTAATAAAAAATATTTTGCTATTAAATCCATAACTAATCAGTGATTTCTTTTGGTCTTTAAAATGTTTTAGTACATGAATAAATTAATTAATTAAGTGATAAGAATTGATGTATGTATGAATAGTTTTTCATGAACCATGCACATTTATGAATTATGAATAATTCATGAACTATAACCATTTATAAATTTTTATGAATATTCATGAATTATGAGTATTTATGTTTTAGTTTTTAAGTCCTATAAATAGATGAAGAAATTCAAGGTTGAATATGTAAGTATGAAAAAGTTATCATAAAATCTTTCTTTTGATTGCGAGATACTTATTGCCTTCATATAGAATCTAGTCATAATTTTTTTATATGCTTGAGGAGTAATTTGTGACATTTTATTAGTTATTTTTAATGATCTACTTTGAAGAAAGAGACAAACACAAATAGAAGAGAAAATAAAATTCATGACCCACCGAAAGTGATAAAAATATATCTACCTAGGATTTTGTTTTCTACTTGTATATGTTTCTTTCTTCAAAAGGACCCTATAAAGTAATTAATAAAATATTACCCTAAGCGTCATAAAAATTCTCTATTCTATGAAGAAAAAATTTAATTGATAATAATTAGATGATGCTCCAATTAGAGCACATTAATATCAAGATAAAGAATATACAAATTTATTTATTCATATCATTACCAGAAAATTGACAAATGCAAATGAAAATACCGATAGAAACAATTTTGTCGATAAATTACGGTGACATTTACCAATGGAATATGCCCTTGCTATGTCCCTCGATATGTACCAATGTAAATTATATGTTGGTGTATATCAAGAGAATTACAGTGAAAAAAAAAGGAATGAAAAAAAAATGATATGTCGCTTTACAGAAGGTATTTTATTGACAAAATAAATTTGTCGGTAAATCCATTACAAAGATTTAAGCTATGACCTGACAAGCGAGTACCCCCCCTCTTCCCTTTCCTCATTTCTTGTTCTTGTTCTTTTTTTTCTCTCTATAAATAATAACAAACCCTCATATTTTATTATAAATCAAGCTCTTATCATCATAAATTCAGTTACCTCAACATTTAATTTGTCAGCATCACTGTTATAGTTCAAATTTTTATTTTTAGAATTTTCCATATTAGGTAAGCAAAACTATTTTTTTTTTAAAAAAAATCATTTTTAAAATGTTATTTTTTATGATATTTTGATGTAGTATATGTATATCTGTATAAATGAAGTTCTAAGTTTGTTGACAAATTAGCCTAAGTCTTTCGATACAATATGTAATTAGCTAACAAAAACATTAATCATCATTTGCATAATATAGAATAAAAGGAAGTAAGACGAGAAATGATAATGACAATATATTTTATTTATTAAGTTGTTTTTATGAAAATACAAGGAAAGAGGTGAAAGGTATCGTGTAATTCTTAAAGGCAATGAACTTCTAATATATGTCACAAGCTTAAAGTACATCGATCTGTGATAAGAGTTAATAATATACATTTCAATCTTTGTAATATTTTCAAGCACTTGTATTTCATTTTGAGATTTTAGTATCAATACATTACAATTATAAAAAAATACTAAGAGAAATCCATCAATTACATCTTCTATAATGAGAAACTTACTAACTTTCTCAACGAAATATCCGTAGTTTATCACCTCAAAGTTCTTTCCATGGCATCGTTTGGACATTTGTTGGCATTAACCTTGTTAATATAAACTATCATGCATTGCGATTCACTATATGCGTAAGACTCCAAATTTTCCAGTAAATTGCATTGCAGGTTGAACTAGACTCCGAACGTTGACCTGTTAATAAGTTGATGCTCTCGATGTTCTGCTAGATAACAAGGTGACATGTTTGATAACAAGGTAGCATGTTAGATAAAAAGAAAAGCGACATGCAGGAAGATATGCATAGAGATCCCACATAACAAGTGAGACAGGATCATTTATTCTTTGATTATCTTGTACTCTTCAGTAAGAACTTATCGTTCCTCTCGGATCATAATGTGAACAGCAATATTCGGTGCCGCCTGAGGTTCCAATTTTCCGAAGACCTTGCCAAAAAACATAGCATAATCTATGATTTGTCTCAGATTCTGGTGATGTGAATTGTGATTCGTTTTCTGTCTCTTCTAGTACCACTGTTTTCTTCAAAAACTAATATTTCAACATTTTACACTCACAACTATGAGTTAGAGGTTGTAATGAATTACGTCCTCTGGCGGATCTCTTCAGACTGTACGTACCGGGTTGATATGATGCCGCCTAGTTTGACAAGTCCATCTGCACAGAAATTCCCATTTAAACCAAGCTTCATTGAAGGTCTATGTAATTTACCATTTAGAGCTTACAGAAGTAACAAGGACGAAGAGAAAACAAACAGAAAAATTGAGGCATATCAGTACAGATCCCTCATGCTGCCGGAATCATGATTTTCAACATAATTCTAGTTGCTGGTTGTTTGTGGTCCAAACTCATGGTTTTTGTTCTCATCTCAAAGTTTCTGGGCAAGATGCCCGCATAATCTGTTCAGAATGATACTTACATGAATTGTATAATACCCTGCAGTGTTGAAAATGTACATACACAAATATAGCAGCTATAGAAGGTGACCATAACAGTTCCCGTACAAAAACAAAATCCAAAACAGCTTCAGTTAACGTGTAATCCATAACACCTGCCGACCATCCAATCAAAGTAACCTACCTCAAGTTTTGAATTTACTCTCTAGAAATAGAGAAATCACCTATTTAAATATCATAAGTCTTAGAACTACTAAAAATTTATATAATTATTAACTTTAAAACTTTAAAAAATTAGTCGAGTTATAATGATCTGGGGGTTCAAGCTGCCATGACAAACATAGCTTTTCGGAGTCCTGAGAGTTCTGATACGATTTTACTTGAAATGGGAAAAGTCCTTCTAAATTGAGCGTCCAAAAAACAGCCAATTTGGATTAGCTAAAAAGAAGTGAAAAGATATGCAACACTCAGGAGAGTCAAATTTATGAGAAAAAAAAAATATTAAATGGAAACAGCGAAGCAAATTACAAAACCATTATATAATCTTATTAATTTATTAAATCCCAAAATGTACGTAGGTACCAGCTGATCACCACGCAGCCAATGAGCACAACTAGCGTACTAGCTAGTTGTGATTACAAAATTTATCAAGAGATTCTGTTTGCAAGTACAAGTCAAATAATTAATTGTCTATCGATGAAACCAAAGCTTTGCCTTATCCTAACAGAAGAAGGAATCACTCATGCAAGAAAACCACGTTCTCGTGAAAGAAACTGTGTACACACATGCACAATAGTGAACGATCAATTTCTAAAATAAAAAAACATACAAACAATATTCACATAACGTACTAAAGTACTATAAAACTCTCACTGTTAGAATATTCCATATCATTAATGAAATATTTTACGGATACTTACAAGTATATCAGTAAAAAATATATCATTAGATTTACAGATAAATAAAATATGTCAAAAACAATTTATTTGTTTTATTCCATCGGTATATCTATAGATAAATAATATAATATATCACCGATAGAATATCATTTATAATTTCTTTGGTGTGTTAACAGTGATAGTAGTATTTGTAGTAATTTTTTTTTAATTCTCTAGAATATACCGACAATTTAGTTTTGTCGATGACCCCATCAGTAATAGTGATATTTATAGTAATTTTTTTTTCAATTCCCTGGAATTTATCAATGAAGTTGTGCCGTTAAAAACCTTGTCAGTAATATTTAAAAAAAATATATTGCACAGAAGTAGAAAAATAATTAAAATAAATTTATTTTATAATTTTAAAATATATTAGTATAAAAATCAAATATTTATTACAAATTTAAATATTTGCATGTTCAAAACAATAAATCTAAAATAAAGACGGCGTTGGAGGACAAGGAGGAGGACGTGGAGTCAATTAGGGGGTGCATATGAACTACCCATCTGTGATCTTATCTTCCTTACTAATCGATAAAGTTCTTTATAATCAACAATAAGTCGTTTATATTTATTATTAAGATGGGTCATCCGATCCTTTACTAAGTTGGGTACGTCGTCTCAGCTTAAACTTGTTCTCAAATAATTACCTCAGCTTAAACTTGTTCTCAAATAATTACCTGGATGACCATAGATTGTTGTCTCAATCTTAATTTTGAAGTCCCAACAATCAATACACTACAGCCTACCTACATATCCTCGGTCATAGTGTTAGAGATATCACAAACCCGATTTCTATCAGATCTACTAGTAGATTCAACCTCTAACCATAAATTTGGATCGAGTTCCGGATGGGTTGAAGGATCGTTCTTGTATCTCTCAAGCAATGGTGTTTTATATGCTTCAGGAAAAAAAAACTAGTCAATAAATAAAAAAAAATTATAACTTAAAAAATTGTTGAAATCCAACTTACCATGAGCTTCTGAGCTCGATTATTCAGGAGTTGTTACACCCCTTTTTCTGATGGTTCTTATTTCGCACGTGGGTTTCAATAAAAAACTTTATCGATCAAGGATCATGCCCAAGCATCATACCTTGCAAAAAAAAGCTATTGTTAGTTAAATATTTTCATGTAATACAACAATTTTAAAAAAATCTCTTATAAAATAGAATCTTACCATCCACAAATGAACAAAATGGATTTTCTAGTGTGTGTGGTAATGGAATTGTGAATCTCTTTGGTCTGGTTCTTCGAATGAGACTATGACCATCATAAGAAATTTTCAGACATCACGTGTTGGATATAAGCATCCCATAAACCCTCTGAGACGCATGGAAGTATAAAATCCCTTTATAAGGCCACGTCTTCTCAGCTTGGAAAACCTTTATTTTTTTTATTTTTTATGAGCCTTAGACCAAAAATCATACAACCTAATTCGTAGAAAAATAATTATTGGTTAAGATTATGAAAAATTAATTTTTTATATGTGCTTCAACTAGGAACTTACACATACGTAGGAAAATCATTGATAGTCTACATTAAAGTTGTCTACATCTGAAAATCATATTTTCTTGAGACATCATATATATGTCAAAGTCCTGAATGACTAGTACTGATTCACCTCATCAATCAAAGGTCAAAGATAAACATTAATATTCCTACCCGGATTATTACGACCGAGTATCACCGTAGATAAAAACATGAACTCTAGTCTCATACACATCCTCGGTGGCAAGTTGTAAATTGTAAGTGTCATCGACCAACAAGAATAAAGTAAAGCAAATGATCCGAAGGGATTGAATCTATTTGTACATAACCCAACATGTATGTTCTATAGTTTCATTGAAAACTGAAGATGCAACCTATTAAATTACTTTTAGGCTTCACCATTAGAAGGGTACAACATGACTCTATTCACTATATCATATGAATGATGCCATGTCATATGCTTAATAGTCTTTCGAGACATGAATAACTTTTGCAGTCTACGAGTAATTAAGAAGTATCTTAGTTTTTTATGTGCGACAAAAGTCATTCCCCTACTAGTTTTGGGTTTATACCAAGCATACCCATAAATTCTACACTCGGTCAAATCTGTATTTTCACGTTAGTACAACATGCAAAAGTTTGGACACATGTTAATTTTCTAATATTCTAGGCTAAGGGGTTTCATTATGGATTTAGTATCATAGAAGTTATTTTTCTGTTTATTTCATTAAGGTAAAATGTTTTTCGTCCATTCGATGATTCTATCATAACTAGCCTCACTCAACCTATGATCTGACTTGATGGTAAACACTTATGCAACGATCGATAATTTACTGTGATTTGTGCATCCACCCCATAATGGTTTGTCGGAATCTTTTAAAACTTTAAAAAACCTAGTTGCACCTGCATTTGGTTCTTCATTTACAATTGAACATTCACTTACATAACCCTGATTCATTCCCATTGCATTTATAATCATACTCCTATAACGATTATTATTATCATCTACAACTCTGTAAACATTTCTAGAGTTAGAAGTTAACCCAATCATCCTTCTGCCATGGTCTCATAAGGAACACAAAGTTTTCCATGTGCAAACCAACACAAGCATTTTTTTCATGAATCCTTTATGTAAAAAAAGCATAGTAACAACATTTAGAATGAAAAAATTTTATTTTTACACCTCTTATATGGACATTTAATACTGTCTCTACTAATATTTTTCAGATTAGATAGTGTGTAATTAATAAAACCATCAATCTCATTACAATAATTCATCATGTGCAACCCTTTGGGTAAAACTCAATGCATCCAAAAACGATAATTTATTACTTATATGAAATATATATAGAATATTGATGGCATGTATTAATTAATAATGTGAACTAAATAAATTACCGTTACCCATTTAATTAGCTATTATTGGTTGGATTCAAAATTATTCAATTTATTTTAATATTACCCTCTAATGATTATTATTTTTTCTCTAAAAAAACTCAAAACCTCTCCAAATTTACCTAAATTTTCAACTTGACAATAAAATTGATAAAATATAAAACGTACCCATTAAATAACCTATTATTTATTTTATTATACAAAATCAAACTCAATTTCATCACATGACAAATAAATATAATTTTTCAAAATTTAAAACAAACCATAACTTGTACAAATCATAAATTTATACAATAAATTTCTATAGGAAAAAGCTATAAAACAAGTAAACACACATACAAACTACATATATTACATGAAAATACCAAAAACTTAGCATAAGAAAAATAGGTTACAAAAAAAAATGGATTGGTTTGTTTACTTATTGTGGCGAATCTTCAAAAATAAATTGAATCAGAATAGGGATATGGATATTAATAAATAAATTGTTAGGGTGACCAGATTTGTGATGATGTGAACTTGATTTGTGACAAAATGAGGAAGGAAATGGTGTTACTTTTTGCAAGAAAAAAAGAAAGAAAAAGAAATGAAGGAGGGGGAGAGGGGGCGTCGTTTGACAAGTTTTAACTTAAATATTATCGATGAAAATTAATGACAATTAGTTTTCATTGATAATTTCGTCTATAGTATTGACATATCATATTTTTCGACAAAAATAACAAGGAAATGCCTACCTAATTTTTTTTCATTCCTTGATTTCAACTTGTAATTCTTAGTATTCACCGACGAAAATGTTTTCGTTGATGAATATCGATGGAAATAACAAAATTATATTCCATTGGTAAATTTCCTGTAATTTACTAATATTATTTTTTCTGTCGATATTTATGTTTGTATTTGACAATTTTCAATGGTGAGTGAATAATACAAACAACAAATAGGAAAGGGGAGAAAGGAAATTAAATTAGAAAAAAAAATCCATATGTAGTGCATCATATAATTAATTACTAGTAAAAAAAAAAGGAAGATATCAAGTAAATTGCCAAACAGAAAAGACTTCATAAACCAACAATCATATAACAACAATTGTTGTTGGAATGATGATTCCAAGATAATCCATTATCATTATAAAAAAAGAGGAGCTTCAAGCGTCCTATGCTATCTCAATGAATAGAATGACCATGTGCAGTCCTGAACTCCTTCCAGGGTTCAGGTTTCATCCAACAGACCAGGAGCTTATCATTCATTATCTGAGAAAGAAAGTCTCATCTTCAAATCTGGAAGTCGTTATAATAGCAGACGTGGATATCTACAAATTCAATCCATGGGAACTTCCAGGTGCTTAATTCATTCTTCTCAACGAAAATATGTTTTTATGTCTTTCAAGTAGGGTATTGTTCATAATTTCAATGGAAAGATGTGGATTTTCTTGCTGCTTTGGTACAAAAAATAATTGCTTTTCTGATATCCTAGTTTGGGATATCTTGAAGCATCATTCTCTTTGCCATTGTTGTTCTGCTTACCTGTGCAGGAAAAGCCTTGTTTGGGGAGAGCGAGTGGTTTTTCTTTAGCCCAAGAGACAGGAAATACCCCAATGGTGCTCGTCCAAACAGGGCAGCTGGATCAGGTTACTGGAAAGCAACCGGAACCGACAAGCCAATCCTCACCTCCAATGGATCACAGTGCCTTGGGGTGAAGAAAGCTCTTGTGTTTTACAAGGGCCGGCCTCCAAAAGGCATAAAAACAAGTTGGTTGATGCTTGAGTACCGCCTTCTTGATGATACCCACCATCTGCATAGGCTCAGGGGATCGATGCGAGTAAGTCTTTTAAGCTGTTCTTTTCGATAAAAGCCCGTATAAAGAAACATAGATATGTTGATCGTGAGAGTAGGATGTAGAAACAGTATCATACAGACGTCCATGGAACAGTATAATATATCTGGTTCTACGTAAGATGAAACTTCTTGTTTCACGAGGGAAATTTTTTAATTAAAGAAGAATAAACATCAAACTAACTGTTGCTACCCAATTTTTGACCCATGTTTTGATAATTTTTCAGAAAAAACCAAAAATAGCAAAAAAACAATGAAAACCCAAAAAATGCATTTTTGATATATTTGCATCGTTTTTAGCATTTTCAACGTCATCTCAAAAGAATTTAAATTTTCAAAGGTATTTGGAACGCGTTCAACTTTTAACGTGTAAATTTTATGATCACCGATTTTCCTTGTTGAGTTGACGTTGATATTGCTCGCTTTAAAAAATACAAAAAAATAAGAAAAATCAAAATTTACAAAAAAAGAGGAAAAGAGAAGGAAAGGAAAAGTTGAGGGGCTAGTTTGAAAACCTAGCAAAAATTTTTCTATAAATACCATGTTACACTGAATTTTTAAGAGGGGGCATTTTGTAATTTGAGCAAGGCAACACAAAGAGGGAGGGTAGAAACCCTAAAGATCACAACATTTTGTTCTCCCTCAGGAGAACCGGCCGCCAGCCAGGAGCCTTCTATTTTTGATTTTTTTTCTCAGCCGCAGCCCCTATCTCCAGGCCATTGAGCCCCTCTCCACGCCGTTCCACCATTTCCTTCCCCTCTCCACAGGTGCCCAACAACACTTCCCCCTCCCGACCACAAAAGAAAACCAAAGCTTTCCCCTTCCCTTGGCTTTGGAGAAAGCAAACAAGAGAATCCCACAAAGACGTTGTTCCTTCTCGCCCAAACCAGCCACCATAGCTTTCCTTTTCCTTCCTTCTCCCACAGCCCGGTCTGCTCCCCTCAAACCAAAGCGCGCCGATCCCCCCTCACCAGGCTCCCCTCTTCCAGCCAACAGAAAAGTTGACGCCCCCCTGGGTCCTTGGTTGTTGTTTTCGAAGCGAGCCAAGGACCCCCGCCATTTCAAAGCACTTCGCCGCTCACCCTCCATGTTCACAGCTTTCCCCTCTCTTTGAAATCAAACCGAACGCCAATTCCCCACACACCCATCTCCTTCCCACGGCCCGCCGACCACAACATCCGAAGACCGGCCCCTTCACTCTCCCCCGTCGCCGGCGGTTTCGACCTCCATCACGAGACCAAGCCGGTCTCCTCTCCGTTTTCTTCCTCGCGCCCCGTCGGCTCCGGTGTTGCCGAAGTCACCGCCACAATCCAAGCCCGGTCGAACGAAGCCCGGCGGGCAACCATCGACAGCCTCCACACCGTCGCCTGCGCGCCGTTCCAAAGCGAGAGGAGAAGGAGACGAAATCCATGAGACAGAGAAGAGATGAGGCGGGGAAAAGGAGCGGATCCGAAGAGAAGTGGAGAAGATCTCGGAAAAATGAAGCCGATTGAAAAAACAAAGAACAAGACTGAAATCAATTTGCTTTGTTGCGTTTTTTGGTTGATTTTGCGGTCACCATCGGCAGAGAAGAGAAAAGGAGAAAGCGGGGTAGATCCGCCCATTTCCGGTCTTGTCAGCGGCGGCGCGTGAAGCCACGCGCCGCCATTGTTCCGCCACTGTTCCTCCGGTTCCAGAAGTGTTCCCCCTGCAATTTCTGGAGTTTTAGGGACTGTTTTTTTTGTAATTTTTAGATTATGTTATTGTAATATTATTGTAATTTTTGTTTAGTTTGTTTAGAAATTGTATTTTGTATTGTGGATGTAAAAAAGAAAAAGAAAAGAAAAGAAAGAGAATAATAATAGAAAAAGAGATGTGTGTGTGTTTGTATTTTTTTTTATGTATGTTATTGAATAAAAAAATGAATTTAATATTTTAATTTATATGCACAAGTATCTAAAGGACAAATAAAAATCATGTTGTATTTTCCATAAAAATGTAGAACATGTATCTACATATATTTTGGGAACTAATAACTGATTTATCGAAGCCTTAGAATTGGGCTAAAATTTTTATTTTTAAAAACACATCAAGTCCACGAGCGGCTTACCTCGGGTAGGGTGCGTTAGGGGTGCTAATACCTTCCCTAACCACAACCAGTCCCTTACCCGCGAATCTCTGACAAGACCAGTACATCAGGTTTCCTAGTAGCCCTCAATAAATTACTAGGTGGCGACTCCAACGAACCAATCAAAACAAACAACGATAAGATCGCCAGCCGATGCCGCGCGGATTTTTTGACGTGCGACAGAATGGCGACTCCGTGGGGAAGGTATTGTTTTCAACATTATTGGACTAAGCTTCGTGTATTTGATGTGTTTATGTTTTTGCATTTTGTCTTGTTTTATTTTTGTTTTATTCATGCATTTTGTAGAATTGTCTCATGCATCACATATTTTAATTTTTTAAAGCACACACAAGCTTCGGGTTAGGTGGGGGACTAGCGGCTTACCTTACGACTTTTAGTCAAGGTTTAAGTTTATGTAAACCCCAACTCTTCGTTGAGTGCTTAGATCGGGTAACAGTTGGCACATGTGCCATCTCATTGCCTACTTGGGCCCCTATATTGCCTTCAAGAGGGTGATCACTGGGACAACGAGAGACCCTTTTTAGAGACCAAGTAGTAAACCTACCTTTTGTCTCACTTAAAAAGATTAGAACCTGCCTTTAGGATGTGTGCTTCGTATACATTGTTTTGCATCAGGGCAAACCCTTCTTGAAGCATCTTGAACTCAAGACTTTTGGGTGACCCAATGGCCGTCACTCGAGAAAATTTTCATTGTAGAGTTTGGGCAAGAATCAAGATTCTTGTTTCATCATACAAGAGTTACGACCATATGTCACCCCTCGAAGGGCGAGTTCATCATATAGTTTACATGTTCATATATTTATCATGCATGTACCGGGAGGAAAAATAGGTTCCCCCATCCGAGCTTTGCTACACCTGATTGAACAAAGATGATGGGAAATGAAGAAAGGGGTCAAAGAGAGGCTCATTATCACAAAAAAAGTTGAGAGCATCAAAGGTGAAGTAGCTAGACTCAGATTTGCCTGGACAAGTGTAGAGCATCAAATGAAAAGGGAATGTCTGCATAGCTTTCTGTGGGAACACTGTTTGTCCACGTTCGATGGAAGTTGCACCTCTTCTTTTCAGTCATGAATAACCGCAAAGAATGCCTTCAGTCATCGCCTAATGACAACCTCTCGTTCTTGTTCGCTTGCATTGTTAATTGTTCATCGCCTTCACATCTTCCAATGGCACTAAATAATTGTTAGCCTTCTCGTACATGGTGCATTAGCCTTCTTTGAGGTTACCCCACCGTGAGCTCAATTCCAGTTCAGCAAAGACAAAAAAAAAAAAAAAAAAAAAAAAAAAAAAAAAAAAAACCAAGATTAGACACCGAACTTCTACGTTGCGAGCTCTCTCTGTAGAGATTTGTTTGGAGATCTCCTAGTGGGGCATGCAAGAGGGGATGCGAGTACTTCCACACGCTACAACACTTTGTCTCATCGGTTTCAAGCACCGAAACATTGCGGTAGGCCGAAGAGTCGAGACCTAGTCCGAAAATATGAGCAATCATCGAACTTTGACGTGACGAGCTCTCTCTATAAAAACCCGTTTGTGGCTCGCAAGTGGGGAATGCAAGAGGGGATGTAGTAGTTTCAAACGATATGAAAAGTTACCCCACCAATTTCAGCATCGAAACACCGTAGTAGGCGGAAAAGCCGGACTTGAGCTAGAAAACAGGAGCAAATATAGAACTTCACCGTGGCAGAGCTCTCTCTACAAAAATCTGTTTGTAGATCTGCAAGTGGAGAATCCAAGAAGGGATGCAGTAGTTTCTGATCATCTATAATTTTCTCTCATCGGTGTTAGCTTGAAAATGCAAAAATAGGGAAAATAGACAGACCTAGGCTGAAAAATAGAAAGAATATTGAAACTTCAACAGAGCAGAGCTCCCTCTACAGGTGTCTGTTTGCTGCACCGTCAGTGAGGAATCAAAGAGGAGACAAAAGGGTTTCAGATTCATCAATTTCTCTTCCAATTGAGACAACGCGTGATCCCACACGTCGGCAGTGACAATGCTGCAAGTCTCCGGGTGCTGCCAAGATTACTAGCTAGCTTTGGAAGGTTTCCAACAATTCTCATACAACCGCAACAACATTGGAAGATTGACATGATGTTGTGAGGATTGCCAAAAGAATTGAGCTAGCTGTGAAGAAGTGAAAGATTGAAGGTTCTGCCATGAATTCCAGAACAATGAAGAGAGATGAATAAGAAGATAACTCTGAAGGTGGAAAACCTTATTCATGTGGTTTAGCCAGGTCTCACTGTAGCATCAACTGCTTAAATGTTTTTGCCAAGATTGACATCCCACTGCCACTCAAGTTTGTCTACCAAAGATCCGCGGATTCTAGACTTTTTGCCTGACTCCGATAAATCACATGCAACCACTGTTTCCTAAGTGGTATAAGCCAGGCGAGATGTGAAAACCATTATGGGTTCCTCGGCCATTTCAGTTGAACAAATGCAAGAGTTTCAAGAATCGAGCTCAGTTTGTGAAAGATGATGTCATCGATCATTTTGTCACCAGATCATCCTCAGAATGACGAGTGATTGAAATTGCTTGGCAAAACACAGATATTGCCAGAGAAGCTGATCTAAGAAGGGGTTAAACTGTCAATCATCTTTGTTTTGGATTTTTGCCTTTCTGCATTTTGTTTTGGGATCACATCTCACCCTTCAACGAAACATGTCTTTCCTTTGTCTTCCTGTTATTTTGAAATCAAGAGATGCTTATTTCAAAGGGCATTTTGACAAAATTTTTGATCAAACTCCAACATACAAAGTTTAATCCTGAACATTAAAAGTATTTTGATTGCAAAAATGACTCGATGCCTGAAAATGACATGAGGTGACCAAACAATTTTGAACTCATACCTCCTGAAACTGAACCACACATCATATAGCTAAATTTTAAGTATGCATAATGACATGTAGTGGATTCAGTAGTCATGGACTCGTGAATCATGATTCTTACAAGTCCAAATCATTACACTGGATGAGGTCAAAATTTATCGGTTCTAACCGACCTTGCTTGAGATGAGAAAAGGCCATCTTTGAAATATTATCCCTTGTGGTCCCCATTTGAGCCTGATAGAATATTTTTTCAAGAAAACCCTGACTAGGATCACACCCCGCACTAGGGGCAAATAAGAAAAGACAAAAGTGAAAAAGAAGGCTTAGAACAAAATTCCAACGTTTGAGAGTGAGTTAAAAGAAAGAAGACCTAGACTGGGGGCATGTTAGAAAACTATGAGAAATGCTATGTGAAAGCCATGACCTTTGGGCATCCATGATAAAGCCTTGAAGTTATCAGATGATTGAGATTGGTTATTCATCAAAGAAAAAGTTGGATTTGCATATAACCTATGTTAAGAGAATTCTGATATTTGAGGTTAATAAGGTTATATGTCATTTCCTCTACAAAAACAACAATAGAAAAAGAGTTGATGAATAGTTTGATGTTGATCCTAGGTCTTTAAAACCCTCAAACACCTTTTGAGTCTTTGAATTTCCTTTCTTTCATAAGCCATGAACCATAGCCGCATTACGTGCTTTTAAAAGCCCTTTTTGATCAAGTAAGCAATTTGAACCGATAAATGGCGCTCTCAAAATTTGAAGAGTTTTTCCATAAGAGTCGTGGCTTCATGGATTAAGCTACTTGTTATTATGCATGCTGATAAAATTGGTGCTAAAAAAGAAAACAATCTTTCTTGATGAATCCTCAAGTTTTGACTTGAGTCTTTTGTTTCTTGAAATTCACGAAGGTCACCTCATCGTAGACCGTCAAAAGATATACCCAAGATCAAAGGTTAAAACGATACAAGGAACCATGAAAGAAAAAAAAAGCCATTTTAGTCTTACAACGGGTCGAGTTCTCGTTTTCAAAATACATGACAATCAAAGGACTGTATATTTCGAATAACGTGTGTTGGGTCTTTGATAAAAAAGCTTGATTTTCAAAAGGTCTTTTCAAAAATTGACATCTCTTTGATTTTATTTCAATAAGACTTGAATAGACATGATCTTTGAAAGATGAGATTTGATTCCAGAACAAGGAAGATTTGTCAAACAAGAAGAACATCGATTGAATTTGCAAAATCCCTGACAAGAATGACATCAACACTTCTCGACACTCCTTGAAAAGTTGACCACCTGGGGGCAATACAGTGGACCTTGAGAAGGAAAACAAACAGTATTCAGATCAGCTGGGGGCAAGGAAAGAATCGAACGATGAGTTGGCGAAGTCCATCAAAGTCATTCCTGGCGATCACAAAAACCATTTGGTTATAGACAGAAGAATGAGCATGTTCGGATCATATTGGGGGCAATGTTGTTCAAAGACAATCCATGTTTTAGTGAACTTCAACAAAGAATTGATGGGCAACGCCGCACTTGAAAGATATTTTCATATCTTCATCTTGGTTTATCATCCCAACATGGCTATGACTTTTGAACGATGTTATCACATAGTCGCATTTGAATGAATGTTGGAAGGATGCACCCACTAAGGCCGATCAATGTGGGGCCATTTGTTTTGAAACCTAAAGATGCATTTCACCGCATGAATATGGGTGATGAACATCATTGATGAGGCCAAATCATTTCTTTTTATAAGCTGATTTGACAAGCCAAGAGGAATCCATTGAGAAGAGCATCGGAATGCAAAGAAAGAGCCTTTTATGGCAAGTTATGAGAGGCATGTCTAGACGACTTGGCGCTTTCCAAGAAGGTTGATGATAACATATACTTGAAAAGTATTTGTTTCAACTGGAGGAAAGTTCATGACTGATTGACAATCTTGATGGGTGTTGGCATGATGCACACAATCAATCAGAGGGTAATTCTCAGAAGAATCCAAAAGAGAAAATTCTTCATGATGAATCAAGCAACACCGAACTTGGGGGCAGAGTCAAGCTTGATAAACAACAAGAGCAAGAATCGTCGAAGACAACCCAGGATGGGCACCGCACTTACAACCGAGTGGATGGCTAGCACATGAATGAGCCAATGCATCGAAAGAACCAATAAAGCTTTGGAATGCAAACAAAGGCACCCTGTGATGATGGAACATTGAAGAGGGGGGACCTATATCTCAAATCAGGTAAGGATGCATGCATGTCATCTAACATCAAAGCATTGCATATATTTTTGATTTGTTGCAGGAAAAATCCTCAATGTAGTCCAGCAAGATTGGGGACAAAGAAAGAATTGTTGATTTGAAGAATAACAAAGAATCATGGTTTTGACCCTTGAATGGGAGGAAGATGAGATAAACCCTAACATTAGGAAAATCTCCAAGAAATGAAAAGATCAACCTTGCAATCGTGAAGCATCGAGTTTTCAAACCCCGCGATCAAGAATTATCAAGAAGCACCAAGTTTTGCCTCCCCCCTTCTTCTATCATCCCTTCAGACTTCGCCAGGTAAGTCCCATTTTTCACACTTGTCACATCACATATTTCATTTGGGTAGGTCACCCATAACAATGAGACCACTTCATATTTTTTCTATCCTCCACCTGGGTAGGTCACCCATAACAATGAGACCACTTCACATTTTTTCTATCTTCCATTTGGGTAGGTCACCCATAACAATGAGACCACTTCATATTTTTTTTATCTTCCATCTGGGTAGGTCACCCATTATAATGAGACCGCACTTCACATTCTTTCCATTTGGGTAGGTCACCCATCATAATGAGACCGTTTTTCACATTCTTTCCACCTGGGTAGGTCACCCATTACAATGAGACCATTTTGTTACACATTATTCTTTATTTTGGTTTAATGAGGTCGCGGATGGGATCTCATGTAGCTTTGGTTAAAGGAAATCGCCGGATGGGATTTCGGGTTGACCGAGTTACGTAACATCTTTTGGTTTTGGTTTAATGAGGTCGCCGATGGGATCTCATGTAGCTTTGGTTAAAGGAAATCACCAGATGGGATTTCAGGTTGACCGAGTTACGTAACATCTTTTGGTTTTGGTTTAATGAGGTCGCCAGATGGGATCTCATGTAGCTTTGGTTAAAGGGAATCGCCAGATGGGATTTCAGGTTGACTAAGCTACCACACATTTTTTAGTTCCATTTTAATGAGGTCGCCAGATGGGATCTCATGTAGCTATGGTTAAAGGGGATCGGCGAAGGGATCTCAGTTTAACCTAACTGCAAAGGATTTTGGTTCTGGTTAGAGGGGATTGGTGAAAGGAATCTCAGTCTATCCTAACCACAGAAGCTCTAGTTAGAGGGGATCGGCGAAGGGATCTCGCTAGCCTAGCCTAGCCACGAAGAGACTTTGGTTATGGTTAAAGGGGATCGGCGAAGGGATCTTAGTTTAACCTAACTGCAAAGGATTTTGGTTCTCGTTAGAGGGGATTGGCGAAAGGAATCTCGCTCTATCCTAACCACAGAGGATTTTGGCTCGGTTAGAGGGGATCGGCGAAGGGATCTCAGCCTAGCCTAGTCACGAAGAGACTTTGTTTATGGTTAAAGGGGATCGCGAAGGGATCTCGCTTTAACCTAACCGCAAAGGATTTTGGTTCCGGTTAAAGGGGATCGGCGAAGGGATCTCGGTTAACCTAACCGCAAAGGATTTTGGTTCCGGTTGAAGGGGATCGGCGAAGGATCTCGGTTCATCCTAACCACAGAGGATTTTGGTTCCGGTTAGAGGGGATTGGCGAAAGGAATCTCGGTCTATCCTAACCATACGGGAGTTTCGGTTTCGGTTAGAGGGGATTGGCGAAAGGAATCTCGCTCTATCCTAACCGCACATAGGAGTTTTGGTTCCGGTTAAAGGGGATCGGCGAAGGGGTCTCGGCTTAGCCCAACCACACGATTTTGGTTCTCGGTTGGAGGGATTGGCGAAAGGAATCTCGGTCTATCCTAACCATACAACGCTTTGGCTAGCGGTTAGGGGATTGGCGAAAGGAATCTCGCTCTATCCTAACCGCACACGGAGTTTTGGTTCGGTTGAAGGGGATCGGCGAAGGGTCTCGGTTCAGCCCAACCACACAGATTTCGGTTACGGTTAGAGGGGATTGGCGAAAGGAATCTCGGTCTATCCTAACCGCACACGGGATTTTGGTTCCGGTTGAAGGGGATCGGCGAAGGGGTCTCGGTTCACCCCAACCACACAGATTTTGGTTCCCGTTAGAGGGGATTGGCGAAAGGAATCTCGCTCTATCCTAACCATACAAGAGTTTCGGTTCCGGTTAGAGGGGATTGGCGAAAGGAATCTCGCCTATCCTAACCGCACATAGGAGTTTTGGTTCCGGTTAAAGGGGATCGGCGAAGGGGTCTCGGGTCAGCCCAACCACACATTTTGGTTCGGTTAGAGGGGATTGGCGAAAGGAATCTCGCTATCCTAACCATACAACGCTTTCGGTTCGGTTAGAGGGATTGGCGAAAGGAATCTCGATCTATCCTAACCGCACACAGGAGTTTTGGTTCCGGTTGAAGGGGATCGGCGAAGGGGTCTCGGTTCAGCCCAACCACACAGATTTTGGTTCCCGGTTAGAGGGGATTGGCGAAAGGAATCTCGGTCCTATCCTAACCGCACACAAGAGTTTTGGTTCTGGTTGAAGAGGATCGGCGAAGGGGTCTCAGTTCAGCCTAACCACGCAGAATTTAGCTTTGGTTAAAGGGAATCGCTAGATGGGATTTCAGGTTGACCGAGCTAGACATCAATTTTTGTTTCTTGTTAGATCGCCAGATGGGATCTTAGGTAAACCCAATCAAAAGGGCAGGTCGCCCGTGAAAATAGACCCGTGTGAGTGTGTGGGCAGGTCGCCCCTGAAAATAGACCAAAGTGAGTATGTGTGGGTAGGTCGCCCGTGAAAATAGACCGAGTGTGAGTTTGTGGGCGGGGTCCCCCTTAAAATAGACCAAAGTGAGTATGTGTGGGGAGGTCGCCCGTGAAAATAGACCAGTGTGAGTTTGTGGGCAGGTGTCGCCCCGAAAATAGACCACTTTGAATATGTGTGGGGAGTCGCCCCCGAAAATAGACCACTTTTCTTCAAAAGGGGCAGGGTCGCCCAAGATAATGAGATCATTTTCTTTTTTCTTTTCTTTACAAAGCTTACTATGCAAAACATTGAGGGGTTTTGCTTCGTAATCATTGTAAAGAGGGGGCATCTGTTGCTACCCAATTTTTGACCCATGTTTTGATAATTTTTCAGAAAAAACCAAAAATAGCAAAAAAACAATGAAAACCCAAAAAATGCATTTTTGATATATTTGCATCGTTTTTAGCATTTTCAACGTCATCTCAAAAGAATTTAAATTTTCAAAGGTATTTGGAACGCGTTCAACTTTTAACGTGTAAATTTTATGATCACCGATTTTCCTTGTTGAGTTGACGTTGATATTGCTCGCTTTAAAAAATACAAAAAAATAAGAAAAATCAAAATTTACAAAAAAAGAGGAAAAGAGAAGGAAAGGAAAAGTTGAGGGGCTAGTTTGAAAACCTAGCAAAAATTTTTCTATAAATACCATGTTACACTGAATTTTTAAGAGGGGGCATTTTGTAATTTGAGCAAGGCAACACAAAGAGGGAGGGTAGAAACCCTAAAGATCACAACATTTTGTTCTCCTCTCGGGAGAACCGTACCAGCAGAGCCTTCTATTTTTGATTTTTTTTTCTGCACCTGACCCCCATCTCCGTGCCATTGAGCCCCTCTCCACGCCGTTCCACCATTTCCTTCCCCTCTCCACACCTGCCCAACAACACTTCCCCCTCCCGACCACAAAAGAAAACCAAAGCTTTCCCCTTCCCTTGGCTTTGGAGAAAGCAAACAAGAGAATCCCACAAAGACGTTGTTCCTTCTCGCCCAAACCAGCCACCATAGCTTTCCTTTTCCTTCCTTCTCCCACAGCCCGGTCTGCTCCCCTCAAACCAGCAGCGCCGATCCCCCCTCACCAGGCTCCCCTCTTCCAGCCAACAGAAAAGTTGACGCCCCCCTGGGTCCTTGGTTGTTGTTTTCAGAACAGAGCCAAGGACCCCCTGCCATTTCAGCACTTCAGTCGCTCACCCTCCATGTTCACAGCTTTCCCCTCTCTTTGAAATCAAACCGAACAGCCAGCCCCCACACACCCATCTCCTTCCCACAAGGCCGACCACAACATCCGAAGACCAGCCCCTTCACTCTCCCCGTCGCCGGCGGTTCGACCTCCATCACGGACCAAGCCGGGTCTCCTCTCCGTTTTCTTCCTCAACGCCCCGTCGGCTCCAGGTGTTGCCGAAGTCACCGCCGAGAATCCAAGCCCGGCCGAACGGCCTCCGGCGGCGAGAACCATCGACAAATGCCTCCACACCGTCGGCCTAGCGCCGCCGTTCCAAAGCGAGAGGAGAAGGAGACGAAATCCATGAGACAGAGAAGAGATGAGGCGGGAAAAGGAGCGGATCCGAAGAGAAGTGGAGAAGATCTCGGAAAAATGAAGCCGATTGAAAAAACAAAGAACAAGACTCAAATCAATTTGCTTTGTTGCGTTTTTTGGTTGATTTTGCGGGTCACCATCGACGAGAGAAGAGAAAAGGAGAAAGCGAGGGTAGATTCGCCCATTTCCGGTGCGTCGGCGGCGGCGCGTGAAGCCACGCGCCGCCATTGTTCCGCCAATTGTTCCTCCGGTTCCGGAAGTGTTCCCCCCGCAATTTCGGAGTTTTAGGGACTGTTTTTTTTGTAATTTTTAGAATATGTTATTGTAATATTATTGTAATTTTTGTTTAGTTTGTTTAGAAATTGTATTTTGTATTGTGGATGTAAAAAAGAAAAAGAAAAGAAAAGAAAGAGAATAATAATAGAAAAAGAGATGTGTGTGTGTTTGTATTTTTTTTTATGTATGTTATTGAATAAAAAAATGAATTTAATATTTTAATTTATATGCACAAGTATCTAAAGGACGGATAAAAATCATGTTGTATTTTCCATAAAAATGTAGAACATGTATCTACATATATTTTGGGAACTAATAACTGATTTATCGAAGCCTTAGAATTGGGCTAAAATTTTTATTTTTAAAAACACATCAAGTCCACGAAGCAGCTTACCTCAGGTAGGGTGCGTTAGGGGTGCTAATACCTTCCCTAACCACAACCAGTCCCTTACCCGCGAATCTCTGACAAGACCAGTACATCAGGTTTCCTAGTAGCCCTCAATAAATTACTAGGTGGCGACTCCAACGAACCAATCAAAACAAACAACAAAAAGATCGCCAGCCGACGCCGCGCGCAGATTTTTTTCGACGTGCGACACTAACCATCTTAGTAATTAAGTTCTATATATATTCTTGATAAACCGAAGAAGTAGTCATGTAATTGTATCCTTGAACTAGTCAACTACCTTCTTTTCGGACAAAGTCATCCAAAGAAAATAAGGAACTGGTTAATGAACAAAAGCTGAAAGGCCTAACTTAAAGAACTAAGTAAGTATGATCCCTGAAAAGGTCTAGCTCATTATGAGAAATGGAAATTGATTTTCCTATCCTAAAATTGCAACAAGATTACTCCATTACCATCGATATGTAGAAGCCTATTTACCAGTCATTTCTTACCTTCCGTGGAGCTGCTGTTCATTGAAAGTTGAATCCAATGATAACAGCTTCTATTATTCATCCGTAGTTTAACAATATTCGCTTTTATAACAAAACCCTCTTCGACTGACTGTGGAGTCTTCTTCTATATATATCCTAGTTGGATGATTGGGTTTTATGCCGGGTTCGCCAGAAAAGCAACACTCGACCACAAAATGGAGACGATCATCGCAGCAATTTTAGCAGCTTCTCTCCATTTACTAGCTTGAGGTGCATACAAGGTCAAGAAATATTCAAGAAGAGCAATACCCTTAAAGACTATGATCTTCAGCCATGTCTTATGGCTCCTGCAGAAAGTGAAGAGGCAGATGAGCAAGGACAAGTGGAGTTCCATGAAGTATCTCCAGAATACTCAATCACAGGTTCGGATTCAAGTTCTCAACCAACAATGGTTTCCACTGTCAAAGAGAAACTTGAATATATCAAGAAGATACTCTCCATTGGAGCTCTGGAAGAACTAGTGCCAACAACTCCAAAGAAGAGGCTGCATGTATCCTCTTCAAATAATGCATACATCTTCGACGAGCTTCCTTCACCACCAAAAAAGAGGCTGCACATATTCTCTTCAAATAAAGCAGAAAATGAATGCATTTTTGAAGTTTCTTCTCCTACTCTTTCAGCCTCATCTCAGCAGAGCTTTCAGGGCTCTTGAAATAAATTTATCATCCAAGGCTCGTGGCCATGGTGATCAATATTATATATCTATCCATCTAGCTCTCTCTCTCTATATATATATATATATATGAAAGGTGAAACCACTTGTATAATAAATACTAGTATTGTTTGGAATTAGAATGCTATGGATTTATGCTAAGTGGATCATGTCTGCTTTCTACTTTTTTTTATGTCAAGTTAATTTCTTTTCTATTGCTAAATCTTCCCAGCACAACAAGATGATTAATAGTTTCACAAAAGAAAAGTTGAGATAATTTTTCCATTCAATATATAAACTGCATAGATATATACAATAACTCGGTAATTAAGTACCGTGTACTTACCTTGAAACTTTTTTTTCTTCAAATGATCAACATATTTCTACTACACCTGCAATCCACAATGAATCTTCTAGTATTGTTAAATTCAGATCTGTACGCTTACCCATGATTAAAGATTTCAGGGATGATTATCATTGTTTTTTCAATGTGAAAATAACATGAATGATATTCATGTACAGTAAAAGCTAGAAATAAATGGTATATCACTGTTTTTTTTTTTTTTTTTTTGAATTCCTCTCTGTGAGTCGTTGACACCAAAAACTCGTATAAATTAATCAACGTTATTATTTGCTTTAGGGATGGTAATAATGCAGATAAATTCATCTGCATAAACTAATCCATTTCATGTATCTTTGGCATGGGAAGTTCGATATGTTTCAAAGGAATCTTATTCACAGGAAAAAAAAAAATTAATGTTATCAGTGTTTCAAACTCCATTTAAGGCACGTAAATTCGGAGTGGAAGCCGATGAGAACCATACCAACACTCAAAACCCTCGACACATTCAAGGAAACACTATTAGATTCAAAACTTAGGTATATTGTTCAAAAAAGCATTAAGACTTGTTCATGCACTGAAGAATGTGAAATGTTCTTTATTTGTTGATCCATGAATAAAAAGGATTCAGCGATACACAAGATATACTGGTGTTGACCTTTTCCCCTAGAAATCAAAAATTCGTTGCCTTGTTTTCTCTCCTTTGTCACTGGTGGCGATGGATTGCGGTTTTGTGATCCCGACCCGAGTTCCTAGACTGCCGGACAAAAACATCTCTTTATTTAATAGTGCAGTGAAGGAAATATCCCCCGCCGATGACGACCCGAGGCGGGAGACTTTTTCTTAGGTTATACATAAAATAACCCCAAAGTAAAAACAAAATTTATTTATAAATTATAAAATAGACTCTAAACTTAAGTATATTCAGAAAATTATAAAAATATTTTATGAATCATAAAATAAAAATTTACACATTACATTAAAAAAATAATATTACACATAAAAATAAAAAATAAAAAATAAAAAGTTAAAAAGGGTTGAGTGATAGGGAATGTGAAACTCACACCTATCCCCGAACCTAATCTTGATTAAATCAGATAAAAAATTGATGCAACTAAATTAAATGACACTGAATTTCTAATAGATTAAGTGAAATTGTTAACCCCTCATCTTTTAAGAAATCTGACCACTATTAGTTTTCTTCTCCAAAAGTCCTGAAAAAAAGCTTGGTTCTGCCACCACCTTGCAGAGCTTGTTTCTCCCCTCGTCTCTTCCCTAAAACAAAACAAAAAACATAGCCCCTCACACCTTGCATTTTGTACTCCTACTTAGACAAAACAAAAGCTTTTTTATAGCCCTGAAGGCATTGGTACTAGAGGTCAAAACCCATACCCCAACTAGCCGTGTTTGCCAGAAACTAATAAAAACCAGCCAATGTACTCCCTTTGTCAACTCTCAAATGTTGCAAAGGTTGATCCTCAACCTCAATGGATGGATGAGATTCATTCTTCAACATCAAAGGGTGAGGATTGTCCAGCTTATGGCCTCTAGATGATTCTTATTGCCCTTTAAAAACCCTTACCAAAGGATATTGAAGGGGAGGAGAAACCTGGAAAACACATACCCTTATACTACCAAACCGGAAAACCCTTAGCCAAACCATTAACCAACCAAGAAAAACAACATAAAACCTTTCATAATACACCTTTAGAAGTCCAAAGTTGGTTTAGAAATTCCTAGTGAAAAGGTATTTTTCTATACAAGTATGTTTCCAACTTTGAGAAGGAGGTGAAACTCAATGAGCAAGCCCCCTCCCATTTCTTTCTGCTTATTAAATGTTTGTTTTTAATATTCATTATGCATTCCCCTTTTAACTTCTTGTTAGTTTTGATGTAATTAGTGTTTTATTGTATGTTTTGTTTAAGGCTTGGTTTGATGTTTAAGATTGTTTATTGGAGTGTTAAATGGCAATTTGAGACACATTTTAGCATGTTTTAATGGTTCAAGATGTTTAATAAAGTTTTATGGTAGAATATGTTAAAAGATGTTTAAACATTTTAGCATGTTTAATAAATGTGTTTTTGGTTGTTGGAGGTAGTATAGACTTTGCTTACTGTTTTGCTTTTGCTTTTTTGTTTCTTGTTGTTTTAATGGATCAAATAAGTTATGTTGAGCATACTTAAGCTATGGTTGCTAAGTTTAGGTTATTTTCTAGCTTTTTAAGGTTTGTTTCGGGTTGAACTATTGTTGGGCAATTTTGGGTTTTTCTGGGTTTCTAGGTTGATATTCATCGGATAAACATTATCTTAGGTCCTTGATTTTCATGCCTTTTTTATTGATTATTGGCTCTTAGACATGCATTTTAGCTTGTTGATCATTAATTTAGGATCCAAAGGGTTTAAAAACACCAACATCATGGCATTTGATCTTTGGTTCTTTTGTTTTATTCTTCATAAAAAATTAAATAATCATGATATTAGGATGATTATCATGTTCATACAACCCCAAAATCTTGTTTGAATGTTGTTTTTACATGTCTCAATGCCCTCAATTTTATGAGATATGGTCTGAAACGATATTCATGTTGTTAGGTTCTTCAACGTGTTCCCTGTGTTCTTCATGAATTTCCAGTAAAAACCTCTTGTTTGATTTTCATTTGTTTTGTTTCCTAAAATTCTAGGCTTAGGCCTTGGGCCATTAAGCCCAGCCCACGTAGCTGGGCTCAGCCCATCCCAGCCATATAGGCGTGTTTGGCATGCCTGATTTTTACCGAAGAAAAAAAAAAGTTTTTTCTTGTTCTTAAGGCGTCTTTTCCAAACACAGCTTTAAGATATTTTTTATACCTCTGATTTTTTAATAAAGGCATGTTTGTCAAACATGCCATACTATTTTCTTTTAACACTATTTTGTCTCTTATTTTCTTGTTTTGCCAAACAAGCTCCAAATAATTTCCAATCAAATTATGAAAAAAAAAATCAAGGATCATTTTAAAATTATTTATGGGTCTCTTGCATGTGTTTTTAACAATTTTGTTTAATAACAGGGTTGTAGACTTACACTGTAAGATATTGATTTAGCATTAAAAATACTTGCTTTTCTTCAAAATTTTGAAAAAAAATATTAAAAAATAAAAATTCCTTATTCAAAAAATACAAAAATATATTTTATTTGTGTGCATATAGCCAGATTCTAAAAGTTTTTCACGCATATTTAAAACAAAAACAAAAAAAATAATTGCATTTTCATCATGCTTTGAAAAAAATACAAAAATTTGTATCATAACTAATTTATGATTATCTATTAGGATTTAACCAAAATTTTAAAAATACCACAAAAATTCATTTGTTTAATTAATATTTGGGGTATTAATTTTATGATGCAATGCATATTCCTAGTATCAAATGAATTAATAAAGATAAATGTTAGGAATTAACTATAGACTTTAATATGTGAGGTATAAAGTTACATTGTAAAGTATATCTCTAGGTATTAAACAAAGTAGAAATAAATACAACATTGAAATTTGGGCTTTAGAACTGTTAAGTTTTAACCTGATGAGGTAGAGACCTTCTTAGTAAATAGGATATATCTTGAATATTAGACAGACCAATGAATAGAAACATGACATAGAAAAATAATCGATCAACAATGCAGCTTACCATAATTTGATCCTATTAAAATAAATATCATATTATTGAATAAATAAAAATAATATCACATCATTAAAAAAAAAAAACTCTCTTTCAACATACACTTTATCTCAATAGATTTTTTTTCTCTCCATCAATTTTCTCTATGTCAACAAACTCTTCTTGTTGATGTAAAACTGTTATGGGTGTTTTGATTTGATGTACAAATCCTATAAAGAAGGAATAACTATCAACGAATTAGAATTAGATACAAAACTTTGACCAAGAAAAATAAGTTTTGACTGGTTTAGCATTTTGTTTTTGTATAAAGTAAGAAAAACCAAGAATTCGAATCAAAGTGGTAAACTTTTATTGGTTTTCTTATTGATTAATAAAGAGAATAAATTAGGAGTTAGATTTAAAGGTAGAGAGAGTTACAATTAAAACTTTTTTTATTGTGATTTTTTTGTTAGTTTTTAAATCTCTTAATTAAGATCAGTTAAATAACTAGATAATTTGTATTTGTAAGATTCAAAGTTCAATGGACATTAAAGAAGTTTGTGTTATCTTTCTTTTTTTAATTTTTTTTTCTCTTTTTTGAAAAAGGTGGAGAGAAAGGAAGTTTATATTTTTTTTCTACTTTTTGGAAGAGATGGAGACTTGAAGAGAAAGATTATATTAAAAATACAGAGAAAAGGTATGATGAGAGAGAGAGAGAGAGTATGTGTTTTTTTTTTTTCATGATGTGATATTGTTTTTAGTTTTTAATTTTTAATTACGTGACACCTATTTTAATGAGACCAAATTGTATTTTATAGTATTTGACTATTTAGAGCTTGAATATTATAAAGTTTATTTGAATCTTGCTCCCACTATTAACAAGAAAATTAAAAAATATTTAATAGATTTTAAATTAAAAGTATTATTTTAGTTAGAGATTGAATAAAAAATATTTATTGTATTTTAAATATTATTAAAAAATAGTTAGAGCTTGATTATAATGTTTACGTTGGTTTTTTTGTATGAGAGATTTTATTTTAGGATGTTTTGAATATAAAAGTATCTAATGGATTTTAAAATAAAAACATTTAACAAGAAGATGTATAAATAATATTATATTTATATGGTGTATACAATTATATTTTATAACACACACACACACATAATTTACAAATAAATGTAAAATATAAAATCTTGTAAAATATTTTTTTTTTATCTAAATCAATGACTTTTTTTTAATCTATAAGAATTCAAAATAAAATAAAATAAACTCAATATTAGAAAATGAGTTTTCTTCTTATATATGAATTTCTTTTGGATTTAATAGATATCAAAAATATTTTGATGGGTTTTTTTAGATAAAAATATTTTCTCAAAGGATATTTTGGTAATTATCCTAAATATTTTTTTTCTTTGTTGAAAATGATTGGAGAAGGTTTCGGAAGGAAAATATTTATATGCTAAAAAATTGAATTTTATTTTTCATGTATTTCTATTCAAATGGAGATTTTTACAAAAAAAAAATTAATGTTGAACAAATACAAGTTTCATATCGTTGGAAAATTAAAAAGAAACTAAAAGAGCCAATGCTTTTTTTGTACACATAAACACAATATAATGTGGATTGTAATAATGTTTCATAATGTTTTTTTTTTGGTCACTTGACCTTTTTTTCCAACTTGATCATTTCAAAATCAAGCTCAATTTTATTGATTCAAAATAATTGAAGCTTTAAAGACTAAATTTGAAACTAACAAATGTTTAGCCTTTTGTTTCTGTTAAATCAGGAACTAAATATTCAGGCCTTTTTGTCAACCCTTTTTTATTACTTAACTTTTTTTTTTAATCTTTTCACATATTGTTGATGTAGTATTGGACTTAGTAATTTGTTTTTTTTAGCTTGGTTTTGGGTTCTCGCAGTGTCAAGAAAACATTCAAGGTGTCTGGGTTAATGTTCAATTTGGTAAAATAAAATATGATTTTATTGATTTGAAATAATTAAATCTTTAAAGATCAAATTTGAAATTGAAACAAATATTCAACTCTTTTTTTTTGCCAAACCAGGGACTAAAGTGAAGAAGTGGAAGGCATGTGTAACACGCATGCTAGCATGTGAAGGAGGTCAATGCATTGTGGTGGAATGTACAACTTTCTTCGGGATCCAATGATGGCCTTCCTAGTTATTGTTGGAATTGTCTTGTTAGAGACTTCCTCATGAGGTTGTGTGTGACAATGACCCGAGTCTAGTGTGACTCCAATTATCCATTCTTCTTTCCTTTCCTCTCCTTCCTCTTTTCCTTCTGACCTTCTCAGTTTTTATGTCTAGCCCTCTCTAAAATAGCATAGTGGCATGTCAATTTTTGTCAAATTTGATCGTATTTTTTTAATTGCTACTTTTAGTAACAATTACAGTTCAGTTTTGTAAAATTAATGCTTGATAAACTAGTAAATGTTGTTTAAAATTATAAACACACAAGACAATGCAAGGTGAAAGAGATAATATATAAAAATAATAATGAAAATGCAACATATAAGGAAGACATAATCAATTGTTGATTGCAATGATTACCTGTTATGTTTTTTTATTTTTTTGATCATTTAAAATTTTTTTAGTCACTTTATTTTTTTTTTCAATCTCATCCTTTCATATTGAGTTGATTTATGATTGAACTTGATGATTTGTTTTTGTTGGCTTGATATAGAGTTCTCTTGATGTCAATAATAAGTTTAGATGTAGATTTATTGCTTGATTTAGTAAAATAAAATTCAATTTTATTGATTCAAAATAATCAAAAATTTAAAGACCAAATTTGAAATTAGAATAAATATTCAACCCCTTTTTTCTCCATTATGCATAGAGCACATTTTCCTTTTATTTTAGTCCATAAAGTTTTTATTTTGTTTTTTGTCCCTTTTTCTTAAGGTTTTCATATTTTTTAAAATTATTTTGTTAACATTTTAATCCCTAGATTTAAGTGATTAGAAGGAGGGTCTGTGAAATAGAAAAGGAGATATGAGGTTAGTTGATTACTTATAATCCAACCACCAAAAACGCTTCTTTTTTTTATGTTAACGAGTTTGATTTAGCAAGAAAAGTTCTATTATAGTGTTTTTAACCCCCATATCTTGGCATAAAAGGTAGATCAAGCCTTCAGATGTTTTTTTTTAATTAGGTTAGTTTTTCAATTTTTAGGAGATTGAAGATTGATTTTAGCTTATTAACAGGTTTATTAGGGTGTCTAAGATGTTTTTTTAGGTTTTCTTGGTGAGAAAAGGGTTAAAAATAGGTTTTGTTTGTTAAATGGGTTAAAACCTGACTTTCTGGCTACCTTGGTGGTCAATGATCATATTAGAAGGCAACGTGTTATTTGCCAATATGCACGACACATAATGTAACAACCTAGAATTTTTATAACACTTTTGAAAAATAAACAGGTATATATATATATATATAAAGTCTTTACCTCACTGGACTATAATAAATTTATTGGTTAATCTGTCTAATGAACTTAATACACATTGTGAATAACCCGCAAGAATTTGTTTTATACTAGGAATTTCTCATGTCGTGGCTTTATTGTAATGGATGTATCCTGCAAAACTCATTATCGGTGTTAGTTTTTATTTTTGAACTCAACAGGTATTCAAATCATATTAATGAAACAAATCATTAACCACATTTGCATTTTATTTCATTATGCTTAAAAGTATATTCATGCATAAACTAGATCTTTTAATCTCAACCTTTCCAATATTTCACCCTTTATATCTCTTGTCCAGGGTCTTTCATTCATCACAAAATAAACCATTTAATCCTATAAGGCAATTGCATCATCTACTTAAAAATACATTATCTATAAGAATAATAACAGAAAGAGTTATTCCTTTAAATTTCATCTCTCCATTTTTGTCGTTTAAAATGCTTGACTTTAGGATATCATCCCAACAATTTCATAACATTTCAAGTCAAACATGTTAATATTGTTGTTCTATGATTACCTTATATAATTACACACCTATTTAAGCTTCAATAAGTTTACTTGTTACTAAATTTCATATAGTTGTTACATAGTTTTCTAACTTTGATAGTTCATTTACCATGGAATTAAAATTATCATAGTAAATTTTTCCTTACATAAACAATATCCTAGCAGCTCATGTCATGTTTACATTGAACAGAACAATTGGCAACCATTGGCCATATATAGTCATCGCCACTGCTAATAGAATTTCTTTTCACTATTATAATTGTCATCAAATCCATAACATGTCAACAATCATACAACCTCACTTTTGACATAAATTATATTACAAAAAACAACTAATATGATATTCTACAATTATACAATAAATGGTTCTCATATTGTATCTATTATATTTTATCAAAATAATTTGAAATATTTTATCAAAATACATACATTATTAATACCCTCGGTTATACTGTATCCCAAAAGTCAATGAATTTTTTTATTATAATTTCTAATCCAACTTTTGAACCATACAATTATACCTTTTGTCATGAAAGCCATCTTCCATTTCACCACTTGGACTTATCAGTTTATCCTTCATTCTAAAAATATTAGTACTATTGAAGAAAAACCATAAATTTGATTTGAAGGGATTATTAAAAACTATAAATACTTGGGTTATGCAAGTTTAATATTATATATATATATATATTATTTTTATTATAAATATTATTATTTTTATTATTATTAAAGGAGCTTGACCCTAGAAACTCTCTAGACCCAAGTTACATAGGTCTGGTAAGGGTGTCAATCCCAAGTTACTTGGGTGTCGCTATGGCGCCAGACCCAAGTAACATGGGTCTTGGGCGACCAAACCCTAGAAATTTGAGTTTGACAAGACCGCACTTCAGGAGATAAGGTCTGGTAAGGGTGTCACACCCAAGTTACTTAGGTTTGGAAGGGGGTGTTATACTCAAGGAATGTAAGTCTTTTTATTATTATTGTTATTATTATTAAATTTGAAAAAAACAATAATTACTATTGAAGAAAAACCATAGATTTGATTTGAGAGGTAAAATTAAAAACTATATAAACTTGGGGTTAGACATGTTTAATATTATTATTAATATTATTAGTATTATTATTTTCATTATTATTAATATTATGAATAAATTTTTTAAAAATATTATTACTGGTTAAAAAAAAACATAGATTTGATTTGAAGGGTAAGATTAAAAATTATTATTATTATTATTATTATTATTATTATTAATTAGACTCTTGGGTCTAGCATTTTGGTCAGGCCCAATGCTTTTGGGTCTGGCATAGCCGCTAAATTTAAGTTGTCTGGACTTGGCGTAATGTTAAATCTAACTTGAATATTAATACATTCACAAATCTAACTTTTAATTAATATTATAATAACAATTTATATCTTTTATGAATTCCCGCAATAATGTGCAGGCCATCTATTTAGTTTATGACTAATCTTGTTTTTTTTTTTGTTCTTATCAATTTCTGCTTTCATTTGGTATATAGAAGGCAACACAACACCATAAAAACTTACTAGGTCTTATAAGACCTCTCCATTGAGGAGTTCATTGATTTTTATTTTACAATACTTAAGTAATTCTTAATTGATTTAAATATGTCATTTTTGTCATCAAAACCCTTTTTATAGAGTAACTAGAGTATATAATGTTTTCTGTTCCTAAAAGTATATGAAAGATTAAAAAAAAATTATTTTCAAATAATTCTTGAAATTGTTTGGTGAGAAATTTTATATCTTTTTTATTTTTTATAATATACTTATTTTAATGAGTGTAAAATATAATGTTTTCTGTTCCTAAAAGTCTTTGAAAGATTAGAACAAATTTTATTTTCAAATAATTCTTGAAATTGTTTGGTCAGAAATTTTATATTTTCTTTATTTTTTTATAATATACTTATTTTAATGAGTGTAAATGTTTTTTTGGATACAAAATTGATTTGTAAATTGACATGTTCCTAAAGATCCAATCCAATAAATAAATATCAGAAAAAAATAACAACAAATAAATAAATAGCCAGACCGAGATGTTAGCTTTATTTCCACGCTGTCGTTCTGACTCTCAAAAGAAGCGTGGAGGTGTTTTCCCTCACTGCCTCACCCCCTCCTTTATTAGTTCTCACTTCTCACCGCTTCTTACTTGCCCTTTCCCTCTCCAATTTTGAACCCACAATCGCTGCCAGACAAGTGAGAACCGAAAAGAAAGCAAGAAAATCAAAAGCAAAACGCACATCACAGGCTCACCGCCGAAACGTACAAGATGTTCGGCTTCTTTAGAGGAAGCGCCGACTCCTCTCCCCAGTCATCCTACTCTCAGTCGTCTTCTTCCTCCATGTCGCCGTCTCCGTCGGCTCCTCCTGTCACCGGACCAGCTAGGCCGATCCGACTTGTTTACTGCGATGAGAAAGGGAAGTTTCGGATGGATCCAGAAGCAGTGGCTACTCTCCAGCTTGTTAAGGAACCAATCGGTGTCGTTTCAGTCTGTGGTCGCGCTCGACAGGGAAAAAGCTTTATTTTGAATCAGGTAAGGGAATTGATTCTGGTTGGTTTATGCTGTTTGGTTGGTTGAAGATTGGGACTTTTAGGATTGTAATATGTTTAGGGATTTAATTGGAATGTAGTTAGGGTTTGGGTTGTGGAAAAGTTAAAAATTACAAAATGCAGTATTTGCGACAGATGTTATGCACAATTCCTTTACCTAAGATGTACACTAGTAGATTTATCAATGAATGTCTACTGGAATTTTGTTTGTTGAAGCTTATTTTAGAGTTATTTGTTATGGCATTCCATTTCTGCAACTGACCTCATGTGTCAGTTATTAACTAAGAGGTGGACTTGTGTATTGTAGCTTCTTGGCAGGAGTAGTGGATTTCAAGTAGCATCCACTCATCGGCCATGTACAAAAGGACTTTGGTTGTGGAGTGCACCGTTAAAGAGAACTGCCCTTGATGGAACTCAGTACAATCTCTTACTGTTAGACAGTGAAGGAATAGATGCTTATGATCAAACAGTAAGCGTATTTACTTTATCAGGATGAACTGATGATTGTTGTGCTTGTTTTATGTTTTAGCAGTTCAAGAATTGATGAAATGGCTAGTAATGAATTTTATTAATTGAAGAATTTGTTTTCTGTGATTCCTTCTTATTTATAATTTACACCATATCCTTTTTATATTCCCACACAGCTGCTCTTTTGGATTATGCAGTAATTGTTCAATTATTCATATTCTTGTGTTTTGTCAGCATGTTAACTTAATCTATCGTAAGTAAATTTCTTCTTTGACAGGGAACATACAGCACTCAGATATTCTCCTTAGCTGTCCTTCTATCTAGTATGTTCATATACAATCAGGTAAGGGAAACTTATTCTGGGACCTTGGTCTTTTTTATTAACGTTTCTTGCTTGTTTGTAGTTGATGTTTCTTGAAAAATCCTTTTCATCATGTTATAATGCATTTCTGACATTCATGATTAATCTTCACTGTTCATATTGTCTCCTCTCTCCCTCTTTTCACTGTACTTTTATTCATTTTCCTATTTATGCTCTTCTATTTAGATGGGTGGTATAGATGAAGCAGCACTTGATCGACTCTCCCTTGTCACTCAAATGACAAAACATATTCGTGTTAGAGCTTCTGGTGGAAGAAGTTCAGCTTCTGAACTCGGGCAGTTCTCACCAATTTTTGTTTGGCTTCTAAGGGTATTATTTTCCTGTTTTGTTTTGGAACATTAACTTTTTAATTTTACATAAAACCCTCAAAATGGTTTTCCTGATTACCTTGCAGGATTTTTATCTGGATTTAGTTGAGGATAATAGGAGAATAACACCCCGTGACTATCTAGAGCTTGCTCTAAGGTCAGTTCAGGGAAATGGAAAAGATATAGCTGCTAAAAATGAGGTAAAAGTTAGTTTTTTTCTAACTGCATGTTTAACTTAGTGACACAGACTCTTTTGCAAAGGAGTCTCTATTTTGTCAGATATTTGGACAGGATTTTTTGAGATATCCTTTTTCTTAGCTTATCTTACCTGAGTTGTGCTGGATTTTTTTTTCTTTTTATGTTAAGAGGAGCTAATTATGCAATGGTAATGGTCATAGATTCGGGACTCAATTCGAGCTCTGTTTCCAGACAGAGAATGCTTCCCTCTTGTGCGGCCTTTGAACAATGAAAATGATCTCCAGCATATGGATCAAATTTCGGTTAGTTCCTTATGTGGTATACATGCTTCTTCCCTCATACACGAGCACACACATTCTTATGTTTCTTACTGATGGACTGTGTGAACTTAAGCCCTTGTTTCCTATGCAGTTGGATAAACTAAGGCCTGAATTTAGAGCTGGGCTGGATGCATTGACAAAATTTGTTTTCGAGAGAACAAGGCCCAAGCAAATTGGCGCCACTGTAATGACAGGCCCAGTCCTTGTTGGTATTACAGAATCTTATCTAGAGGCTCTCAATAATGGTGCAGTACCAACAATATCTTCCTCATGGCAGGTATGCATCCTGCTTGGAACTCTTTTATCCTTTTGAAATCAAGAAAGTTAATATAGCTGATGGCTGCTTGGATTCCTAGTCATCCCTCCCAACATTTTCTTCAATCATTCAGTGTACTCCTCTACAAACTGGTTCTAATCAGCATTGGGTACTGCAATAGTCCACATGTAACCTTCAAATATTCAATAGATTTCTTTAACCTATATGCTACTTTTTTTGGGTATCAGTATCAAGGTGGACAATTGTTTTCCCCAGGAAAATGAAATTAGATTGATTTACTTGTTCTACATATCTAAAACTCAATTTCGATGAATCTGTCTACTCATGCATGGACCTATATTATTTGAAAAAAAAAGTGTTTTATTTTGTTAACTCTATCATTATATATGATCTTGGATTATTAGTTATTCTCTGAAAGCATAAATTATGCTACATCTAAGGCCATCAATGTACTGAACAATGTTTTATATGAAAGTGTTTGTAATGATTTTTTTTTAAATTATTCGATTACTAAACTGGTGTGAAGAATTTGGTAATTTCTAGTTGAATTTGGAGCAATATATAAGCATTTACATAAAGCCAACTGAATTTGCAAAGAAACCAAACTGCCATTTCTTCTTCCATGCTCCTTGCAGTTTATAGTCTTTCCTTTTAATATCTCAAGTCCCAGAAAACAGAGGCAGAAGTGACAGCTAAAGTGTTGGCTGTGTGCGAAAGCACCAACATATGTAATTTTCTAAAGAGTAGGAGTTCCATGGTTCTTATTATTTACTGATATTATTATTGTTTACCGATATGGAAACAATATCTATATAGGTAAATGGGTCTAAGAATTTAAATATTCAAGAATACTTGTGCCTCATATATTCTTAAGGATCTTGCTTCTTTGTTGTCATCTTCAAGAAGTTGTGAATTGGAACAGGAAAAGGTCAATGGTTTTTTATCGAACACAATTTGAATATGATAAGAGACAGATTCAACATATGGTTTGAATTTGTGATAGTGCAATTTTAATCAAACTATTGGGGGGAGAAAGATCTTGGTTTATTCTAACTCATAAAAATAACCAGATTGTATTAGCTGATAGATCCTGGATCCACATGCAGAATCGCGAACACACGTAAATATACATGATTCAAATTGTTTGTAACAAACTAATATAAAATGGACAAATGGGATAAACAATAACTTTTACTCTTGAAAAACTCTTTTTTTTTTTTTTTTCAAAAAGCAGGTGCAGTGATAATTTTCTTTTGTCTTTTTTCTTCATCTCTAGTAATGTTGTGTTTCAGAGTGTTGAAGAAGCTGAGTGTAGGCGAGCATATGACGCTGCCACTGAAATTTATATGTCGAGTTTTGACCGTTCGAAGCCAACTGAGGAAGTAAGTGATGCTCATCCCCTACCTATTTGGTGATTTCTATCACATTCTAAGTCTGGCAACTGTAGGTTGTTTTGAGAGAATCACATGAAGAAGCTGTTAAAAAATCACTGGCTGCATTTAATGCTGCCGCTGTGGGGATTGGTTCAGCAAGGAAGAAATATGAAGAGCTTCTCCAAAAATTCTCCAGAAGAGCATTTGAGGTAATGAATATATTAAGAATGCTACAGTGAAATATTTAATCTAGCCTTGTATGATGGGTTATTGTATTCAGCCTTTTGTTTTAAAGGTGCTTAACTGCTTGTAACTGGAAAGTGTAGAGTAGATGATGAAAAAATTTAGAAAGTTAAGCAAAACAACATGGAAAGGACATAAGAAACCAATTTCTTCAAATGACATCAACTTAGGCTATATGTTGGATTACTCAAGGGCATGAGGTGTAGGCTTTGAATCACTTCTATAATTTTATTTTATTGTAGTTTCTGAGAGTTAACTGGTCAAACTTAATGCAGTTAGAAGATTCATATCATATGAGGCAAAACCGCATTACTAGAAATATTTATTGGTGACTTGATAACTTCTAATTAGATTTTCAATTGTTTTCTCTCTGTTCTAATAATCTAAAATTCTTAAACATTACAAAAAATATGCTACAAATTATTAGCTTGTCCTCATTTAAAATCCATTTATAGTAGATGTTTATATTCTTATATATTTCCACTAGGCAGATATAATCTTCATTATGGTGCTGATTTTTATGTGTCTGGGTGGCTGGTTGGTGGTTTTTTGCCACACAGATACCTATGTGGATATGTACAAAAAAGGGCCATGCTGCTATAGGAACTAGCTTTAGCGCTCCTATGAGACATTAAGCTTCTCTTTATGTGCCCATTTTGCAAGCATGTGTATTTCCTGTACAATGCCTAAATTGGTGACATAAAAGTGTGATAGCTTTGCTTAGAGAATTTTGAATCACCAGGATGAGTGAGAGTAAAATCTAAAATTTGAACTTTCTAGCCATAAACTATTAAGGTTACACACAGAAACCATGTAAACATTGCCTCATGGTCATACACAACGAAGAGACCAAACAAGCTAAAACATTTATCAAAGAGAAAAATAGCTATTGAACTTTTTTTCCTTTTGCATGTGCTCTAGCGTTGGGACAATTCCTAGGGTTTTGGTGGGTTTTATCTAATTGATGGCAGGGAAAATAGTTAAAATTGTGTAGATCATATGGTTGCCAAATTACTAAAGTTGTGATTCTAGTTACCTTCTGGTTAAAGCAGATGGTAGATTCTTTTCCATAAAAAAGGAGGTAGATTTTGTATAGGATTACTTGTTCCGTGTTTGCGCACGTGCGTGTGGATTAAATATGGCTTCTGATGCAGGATTACAAGAGGAATGCATTTATGGAGGCAGACCTGAGATGTTCAAACACTATACAAAACATGGAAAAGAGACTGAGAGCAGCCTGTCATGCTTCTGATGCCAATGTTGATAACGTTGTGAAAGTAAGCATTTTTTTCAGTTGTATTATCAATTATAAGCTACCGGGGCATCCAAGTTTTGTTACTTGGACTCTACTTCTCTCTGTCTCTCATTATAAGTTCTAATGATATGTCTGAGTTTGTTAGATGCCTCAAGGTGAACAAGGTTTTTATTTGAAAGGTAGACATAATTGGTAAAATTAGAGAATGAAATTGCTTTCAATAGTTTTTAATGGGTCACTACAAGGTCTGGGTTAGTAGATGAATCCTTTTCATTTGTTCTTTCCTCTTTCAACTTTTCTGAAATTTTTAGAACTCTTATAGCTGTAAATCAGTGTGCATATAGAGATGTGCTATCCAGATAAGTCTTTGTCATTGAGATCTTGGGCCTACAGATGTGATTATTTGTCCGTGTGATCAAGCCTGTGCCATCAAGGTAGATGCAGTATGAGTCTCTCAATTCCTCCTGCCAGCACTCGCTGGGAAACTTATTTGAGATGGTTCTTGTCTCTAAATGAACTGGTTTCATGGAATTATACTTTCTGATTTATTAAGATGTTGCTGAGAGAATTGTCAATGTGGAGTAGCTGGGGGAAACAAAATAGGAATTTTAGCATATGCTTTTAAGTATTACTGTGATATTCAATGATTAACTTGCCAAAGAAGCCAAGCTAGAAGAGCTATGATAGATTCATGCTTGAGCTGTCATTAGCACTTGTAAATGTGTTTGTCATTGCCAAAAAGTTATTTAGTTACATTGGAGCCCTATTATGTATGGATAAAAAGAATATTGCCATAGAGATGAGGCGAGTTGCATTTCCCTTGCCTGAGGGACTTTTTTAGAAATGCACTTAAAAATGATGTTCCAGATTCAAGTTGTGGTTTATTGCATTATATTGTGGTTGAACTGGTTTGTGAATGTCATGCAGGTCCTTGATGGTCTTTTATCTGAATATGAAACATCATGTCATGGTCCAGGGAAATGGCAGAAATTAGCGATGTTCCTACAACAAAGGTCTGTATATTTCTCTCCCTTTTGGTTGTTTATAAGGCTGCACTTTTTTATTGAAAAAGGAAAACTCTTTTGTTCCCCAGTTTGGAAGGTCCAATACTTGACCTTGCAAAACGGCTAAATGATAAAATTGGATCCGAGAAGAGTTCTCTTGTGCTGAGATGTCGCTCAATAGAGGATAAAATGGCGTTACTTCACAAGCAACTAGAAGCTAGTGAGAAAGATAAGTCTGAATATATGAAGCGATATGATGAAGCTATTAATGAAAAGAAGAAGCTTGCTGATGATTATATGAGGCGCATAAATGATTTACAAAGTAATCGTAGTTCATTGGATGAGAGGTGTTCTAACTTGGTGAAAACATTGGATACTGCCAAGCAAGAAACATCCAACTGGAAAAGAAAACATGATCAGGTGTTATCAAAGCAGAAAGCTGATGAAGAGCAGGCAGCTTCAGAGATTGCAATTCTCAAGTCTCGGAGCAGCGCTGCTGAAGCAAGGTTGGCTGCTGCTCATGAACAAACCAGGTCAGCTGAAGAAGAGGCAGCAGAGTGGAAACGGAAGTATGACATTGCTGTAAGAGAGACAAAAGCCGCTTTAGAGAAAGCGGCGAATGTGCAAGGAAGAATTAATAAAGAAACACAACTGAGGGAAGATGCACTGCGGGAAGAATTTTCTGGCCATTTGGTTTTGAAGGTAATTGTTTCTGACACAGGCATTTGTGCTTGTACATACAAAGCTCATTGTCATTTCTTTTATTTCAATGAATGAACATAACCAGAAGAAAAGTTAATAATTTCTAGATCAATGGATATGCAGGAAGATGAAATAAAGGAGAAGAATAGGAAGATAGAGCATGCAGAGCAGTGTTTGACAACCTTAAACATGGAGCTAAAGGTATGTTTCTTGGAACACCTGATTGTAACCCCCCCAGCGCTAAAAATGCACATGTGCATGCACTTTGGGTGAAATTAAACATCAACCAAAACCTTATGGTGGTAACAATTTGCACACATGCATGGACGGCAATTTAACTGTAAGAAGTCCCTTTTGCAGGCTGCTGAGTCAAAAATGAAGAGTTATGATACTGAAATATCCTCCCTGAAGCTTGAAATCAAAGAGTTGGCTGAGAGACTGGAGACTGCAAATGCTAAGGCCCAAACTTATGAGAAAGAAGCTAGGATTCTGGAACAAGAGAAGATCCATCTGGAGCAAAGGTACCGATCTGAGTTTGAGAGGTTTGCAGAAGTCCAGGAAAGGTGTAATCATGCTGAAAAAGAATGTAAGAGGGCTACAGAAGTAGCTGATAAAGCTAGGACTGATGCAGTATCTGCACAAAAGGAAAAAAATGAGTTTCAGAAATTGGCAATGGAAAGATTAGCCCAAATTGAGAGGGCTCAGAGGCATATTGAAAGCTTGGATAGACAGAAAAATGATCTGGCTGGTGAACTTGAAAGTGTTCGTGTGTCGGAGATGGATGCTGTCTCGAAAGTTGCATTGCTAGAAGCTAGAGTTGAAGAAAGGGAGAAAGAAATAGAGTCACTTCTGAAATCAAACAATGTGGAGAGGGCTAGTACAGTTAAAGCACTTCAAGATCTTCTGGATGATGAACGGAAAGCCCACAGTGTTGCAAATAAAAGAGCTGAAGACTTCTCTCTTCAGTTGGAAGTAGCACGGGCTAAACTTGATTCCCTTCAACAGGAGTTTACTTCAGTTCGTCTGAATGAGTCAGCATTGGATGGCAAGCTTAAGGCTGCTTCCCATGGAAAACGAATTAGAACAGAAGATGTCGAAGTGGGTGTAGGATCTGTTCAAGACACAGGCACAGATGACAGAAGAGTAAAGAAGAGGTCGAGGAGTACAACCAGCCCCGTAATGCTCACACAACCAGAAGATGGTGGTTCAGTGTTCAAGGGCAATGAGGATAATCAAAGTCAGCGAACGGACCAGGAAGATTATAGAAAGTTCACTATCCAGGAACTAAAGCAGGAACTTACAAAACATAATTATGGTGCTGAGATCCTCAAGTTGCGAAGTCACAACAAGAAAGACATCCTTGCATTATATGAGAAATATGTTCTCCAGAAGTCATGAGGGTTCCATCATAGACATGTGTAGGGATGGTCTGTGAGTCTACTGGGAGTGTTAATGAGTAGATCAGTGTGAGAATAAAGATTATTTTAAGTTCTAAATGGTCTGGTTATCTGTAGATTCTCCTAGTATCAGTTCCAGCTAGCAAGGTAGAAAAATCATTCTGGTGTAACTACAGGATTTGTTCATCATGCTGCTATGAGGGTGAGTTTTTTTTTTTTTTCTTTTTCCCCTTAGTTAAATCTAATCCCCTGTAAGAAATATTTATTCGAGTTTGCGATCGATAGTTGGGGTTCCTTGACAGCTTGTATGCATGCAGCCCCTGTTGCTCATTTAACTCTAGGATATAAGATTATCGAGTGAACTTCATTACGATTTTAGTTTAGTTTTGATGTTCTTAAGTTTACATGTGTGTGTAGGAAACACGTTTTCTAATGGGGATTTTATCGTCTTGTTGGTTCTGGTTTCCATTTTACCGATTTTCTCTTCTTTTCCTTTTTTTTTTTATTGTGTGAAAAAAAGTAAGAAATTCTGTATGAATTTGGCTGGAAATGATTTCAAAGTCTTGCAAAATTCTCTCCATATAATTTCTTATAAGGTATTTTTAGGCCAATCCGATCACTGCAGTTTGCTGGTTCAAGGTTGTGAAATCGGAGTCGTTAAATATTAGCAGTAGTAGCAGTTGTGCTGCTATCCAACATGTTTCTCCAACATCATTGGAAGCCATCATGATATCATGGCCTATCTGTTCTTAATTTATTTCTTTAATGTTTATTTTAAAATATTAGTTTTTATAACCCCACAGAATGTCTCGCTTTCTTTTATAAAACTACTTTGCTCCATGATTTTCTTTTGGTTTCTTCAAATTATACGCACCGACGAAATTAGCAATTGGACAAGGCATTCAGACTTCCATCCAAATTTCAGAATTAGACTAACTGGGCATGTTATCTTACACAATTGACTTTCACGTGAACCATCCAATTGACTCCATGAATCCGATAGCTGTGCCTAGCACTGAATATCTTTTTTAGCAATTAACTAGTTTATTTATTGCGCTATACTAGTGGACTCAAAATCTTTTTAAATGTAAAAAAAAATAAATTCTAAGTTGTAAAGAATTTTTTAATATTATCATTAAATATGAAATAACAGGTCAAACTTGAAACTCCTGACTCCAGTTCTTGCCAAGTTCATATTTCCAATTAAATCACATGAGTGTTATCTTGATATGAACCAGTTGACTTGGCGGGTTTCAAAACAAAAAAAAAACAAAAAAATATCATAAAAAACAAAGACTAGATGTGCAGGTTTAAAGACAACCTGAACGACTGTTAAAAAAGAGTTTGATATTTAAAAAGAAAATGAAGCTCACATCTTTTTTTTTTTACATTGAGACAATAACGTATTTGATCAATTTCGATCAACCCAGGTTAACTAACCAAACCCGATACTTAATTTGTGGATTCCAATGGATTCAATAATTTTTTATATTTTAAATATATGATAAAAAAAATAAAAACTAATTCAAAATCAATCCAATATTAAAGGATAAGATTTAAAAAAAAAAACTCATAAAAAACCCAATGTCAGCAAATAGAATCTATCAATGCCAAGATCGATATTTTTCATGGCTAGAATCGGTGTCAATTGACCACTTTCTCTCTCCTTGCCTTTTTTAGACAAGTTTCTCTCTTCTCTTTTTAACTTAGGGACTGAAAAATAAAAAAATAAACTTTTGGACCAAAATAAAAATTGTTGTTAATATGGAGTTAGCCATAAATTCTCTCTATGTTTTATATTCTAATCCCATATCTCTAAATGTTGAATTTTTTTCCATAATTGCAAGCCTGATGTCTTCTAATTAGGCTATAGAAGGGCTTTAATGAAAGGGAAAAAAAAATTGACAAGAGGTGCTAGGTTTACTTTTCATATGAACATTGAACCATGCACCTCATGCATGTCTTTTAGTTTTTAGTATAATTAATTTTTTAGGTTGGTGATTAGAGGACATATTTTCAGAACATTCTAATATATCCGTATAATTAAATTAAAAAAAACTTAAGAGGGCTCTGTGATTCCCTATGCTATCTCTCCTTTAAACGACTGTTATATGTATCTTGAAAAGAAAAAATAAATTCATCAAATTAAAAGAAATAATAACTTAAGAAAAAAATGATTGAAAATCAACATATTACAAAGTGCTAAGCTCAACTATCAACGAACTGCTGCACCTCTTTTTGGTGGTCATCACTTCATACACGCGTTTCAACAAAAACATTCATCGGGCTTGGCTCGCGTCTAAGAATCCTAGCTTGCAAGAAAAAGAATGTCTATAACCCAAGAAGCACATTCCTTGTCTCCACTGAAAACTGAGGATGCACACTATTAAAGTGTTTCCTTTTCTCCATCAGAAGGGTTTACCATCACTCCATCCATCACATCATGTGATTGGTGTCATGTCATATGCTCAACAGTTTTTGGTGGCATGAATAATCTTTGCAGTCTAGGTGTGATTGAGAAGTATCTAAGTTTTCTGTATGCGACAAAAGTCCTTCCCCTTCTAGTCATATGTTTATAACGAGAATACCTACATGTTTTATACTCGGTAAACTTTGTATTTTTAAGGTAGTACAACATGCAGAAGTTTTAACACATGTCAATGTTTGGTATCCTAGACCGAGTGGTTTTATCATGGAATTAGCAGTATAAAAGTTCTTTTTCAGCTTGTTCCCTTCAAGTAAAATGCTTATCGTCCATTCGACAATTCTGTCATAACAAGTCTCACTAAATCCATGATCTGACTTGATGTTGAACACCTATGCAACAGTTGATAATTTATTGTAATTTGTGCAACCATCCCATAATGATTCGTTAGAATCTTTTGAAAGATCAAAAAGCCTGGTTGCGTCTGTATTAGGTTCTTCATCTACGATTGGACATTGATCGGCATGACCCTGATTTATTCCCATAGCATCCATTATCATATTTCTATAAGAATTATTATTTTTATCTACAACTTCATGCACGTTGCTAGAATAAAAGGTGACCCAACCATCCTTTCTACCATGGTATCATGAAGAACATATGGTTCTCTTTGTGCACACCAATACAAGTATTTCTCTATGAACTTTTTTAATAGAAGATGCATCGTTACAACATCTGGATCGAGAAATTTATTTTTACACCTCTTGAATTGACATCTAATACCCCTCCACTAATATTTCTCGGATTAGATAGTGTGTAATTAATAAAATCCTAAACTTCATTACAATAACCCATCCTCCACAACCCTTGGGGTGAATTTCTATATATCCATGAATGATCATCAATTACTTATATCAAACCTATATAAAATAATGATGACAACATGTATTAATTAACTATGTTAACTACATAATTTGTAAAAAAATTGATTTAGCTCAAATTTATTCAATCTATTTTAATAGTACTCTTAATTCATAATCAATTATCTACATAAATTTATATTTCTACATATTTACTAAAAATTTCAACTCAGTAATAAAATTAACAAAATATAAAACAGATCCATTAAATAAGCCATTATTTATTTCATCACAAAACACCCAAGTAAAAAATTCGACATAAGTTTCATCAATTTACAAACAAATATAATTTTACAATATCTAAAACAAACCCTAACATGTATATATTATAAATTTATACAACAAATTTGTATGAGAAAAACCAATAAAATAAGTAGACACCCAAACAAAATACATATAGTACAAAAAATATGAAAAAAAATCAACATTTTAAATTTGAGTTCAAATAAAAAAAACAGCAGATTTGCATATTTAAAGTGGAGAATCCTCAATAAAAATTGAATCAGAATACGGATGCCGACAAACTGAGTTTTGTGGTGGCCGAATTTGTTGTGCGAGGTTGAATTGTGTTGAAATTAGAGGGGGGACTATTTGTTGCGAGAAAAAAAAATATACAAGGAAGAAGGAGAAATAGGGGAGGGGGAGGGGAGGGGAGGGGAGGGGAGGGTCGCCAAGCCATAAATTAAATATTACCGACGACATTACCAACATAATTATTTCGTCAATAACTTCATCGGTCATTCTGTTTGTAAAAATATCATATCATTGTATGATTTTTCTTTTTGAATCCCACTGTAATACCCTCTATCATTCCTTCGATATATACCGAGAGAATTTTTCTGTCAGTATTTATCGATGGATACAAGGATGGAAAATTTTATCGGTAAAGGTCATTGTAATATACCGATGAAATTTTTTCATCGGTGTTTCCATTTGTATTTATTAATTTTCTAGTAGTGATTTATTTAGTTTAATGTTAATCAGTGATTTGTCTCGGTTAAAGTTGCAAGGGTTTCTTGCAATGTTTTAAAATGGTTTCAAAATTAAATTGATGCTCGATTTGGCAAAACTAAATTAAATTTTATTGATTAAGCATAATTAAGACTTTAAGGACAAAAATTGACACATGAACAAATTCCTAGGCTCTTTTGTGTTTTTTTTACTATTGTTGTGGTGTGCTTTTAGCTTTTTTGATCACTAAGTTTGTTTTTTCAATTTGTTTTTCATTTTAATCCTTATTTTCTAAGGTTTTTACATTTTAGTCAAATAGTTCATTTTTTTTTCACGTATGGTCCCCGAGCTTCAGAGAGAAAAGAGAGAGTCATCAGAAAACAATGAAAGAGAGAAAGAGGTCTGTTGGTCCGATTTAATTAGAAAAAATAATCAAACTTAGTGTTAAAGTGTTTCTCTTGATGATAGGAGTGTCATTGGAGTGTTTTTGGCCTTCCATATTACCTGAAAAAGTAGATAGAGGTTGAGAGGGAGATTTGTTTTTTACTTGATTTTATGTTTTTGAACCAATTTTTAGGGTTTTTTTTTAGTTGAAGAATGAGTTTGTTTTTTTTAAGGTTACGAGAGTATTTTTGAGGTGTTTATAGCTGAAAATGAGTTGAAAATCAAGGTTTTGGGTCCAAAAATAGACAATCCAACTTTCTTGCCACCTATATTATATTTGGAATCTGGGCTTGTAGATAACACACTGTTTGCTTTTTTTAAAAAAAAAAATAGGCAAATGACGCCCTGTACGCCCAATCAAAAAAGAAAGTTAAAGGCCTAGGCATGCTGGGCCACACCAATCTCGCTTGTCTAATCTTTTTTTTTTTTTAAATCTTTTAAGTTCTTACAAATTTCTTTAAAATAAAATAATTAATTTCTTAAAATATAAATAATTTAAAATATAATATCTATAATTTCTTTGCCTTTTAAAAAACATTCTTTTAAACTCTTACAAAATTCTTAAAAATAAAATAATTTATTTATTAAAATATAATTTCTATAATATAATTTCTTTTAAATTATTTAGTTGATTGAAAATATTTTTTAGATATTATTTTATTAAACTCTAATTAATTTTTTCTGTCTTGAACGGTCATTCTTTTTGTACAACCCATCATAATCATTTTTTTATTTGGTTTCTTCACTACAATTGCTCATTTTTGTTATCTTAGAATTAGATAAATAATTGTTTCAGAAAAATAAACTTATTAAATCCAATCAGGCTTAAGACTTTGATCGTGCATGAGTTTGATGGATTGACTTAGAGTGATTTAATATGTCACTGCTTTAATAAGAAAATAAATAATATTGTCTTTATCAATGTGATTTTGTTTTTGATTATCTAAATATAAAATTTCTTAATTTGCTTGCTCGGTTCTTCTTTTCTATTAAAATTTCTCCTTTTGTTGGTAGTTTCATTAGATAAATAAGACTATAATGTGAGAGCAAGTCCTTCGGTTTGGGGATTTCCATCTAGGCAATTCATTTCTTAGCAAAGTTGCAAATCCAGCTAACTTTTATGTCAATTAACATTCGGTTTCATTAAACAGGCCAAACTTCCGGTGACTGACTACTGTCATTGAGATTTGGCTTCAAGTCTATCGGACTAATTAATACTGGTGGTGCGCACCCAATTATAAGTCATTATCTCCGATATTGGATCAACGGAAATCGGATTAATTTGACCATTTTAGGGTGGCGTTCGACCAGAACTAAGATAGTGCTTTCGGTCCAAGAAGGTTTCTACATTTTTTACTACGGAAATGTACCTAACTATATATAGAACAATGCCAACAGAAGATTAGCGACCAATAAGATAAAATCTACACAAACTCCATTGTAATATTTCATGCTTGAACCATTAATTGAAAAATCTATGTAATTTACGTGACTGGTGGACCATTTAGCTACTAATCAAACAATAAATGACCAAAAAAGGGCATACAAGAAGGGGAAAAAAAAATTAATGATGGTACTGACGACCTGTAAAACTTAGTTAAATAATCAAATACTAAGACATCAAATTTTCTTCCACTAAAATCCCTTGTTAACAAGGGTTTGTTCCGTTTTGTAATGAGGTGTGTGGTTAAAACTGTATAATTTTGAAATTGTATGATTAATTAACATACATTGTATTTTTTATATGGATTTTATTGAAAACTATCTCTTAAAATCTTGGTTGCGAAAAAATTATAATTTATAGTTTTTTTTTAAACCTAACTTTTCAAACCATAAATACAAAAACTATTATAATCTCAAACACACACTTTAGTGCCTGTTTGGTATTGTGATGCGGGTGTGTTTGTTTTTGCGATGGCACTGCTTTTTTGAAAAAAAAATATTTTTTTTCAAATTAATTTTGTTTATGTATCTGGATCGTTTTAATGTGTTGATGTTGAAAAATTTTTAAAAATAAAAAAAATTATTTTAATTCATCTCCAAGTGAAAAAAAAAACTTTGAAATGCAATAAGTATCACAATACCAAACACCACCATAGAGTGTTTTTCAAAAGTTCTTTTAACTTAAAAATAAATCAAAATAATGTTTTTAGATTTTTTTTAATATCAGCACAACAAAATCATTTAAAAACACTAAAAAAAATCAATTTGATATTTTTTTAAAGCAAATATACTTTTAAAAAAATATTTAAAAACATAAGTTTCTACATTCCCGGGACCTAAAATACATATGATGAACAAAAGAAATACATATGATGAACAAAAAAAAGTAGCTAACATTATTAAATAAATCTAAAGGTGCATTTGATTAAAAAATTACAAACACACACATTTAGAACAAGATAATTAAATGTGCAATCGGAAAACAAAACATCATACTTGACTATCAAAAATATTTTTTTTTGAAGAGGACAACCAAAATCTAAAACTATTTTTCATCCTTAATATTCATCAAGCATAAGCTTATGAAAGAAAGTATATGTAAACAATGATCGATGAAACTCAAGCTAACCCCTAAATATTTCCTCAGCTAATTAATAAAGTTCTCTTTGTACACTTTCTACAATAACGTGATTAACCTCACCCTTATACGGGTATAAAGATATCACCACCTCCCTTGTTCTCTCGCTTGAAAACTACTAAAAAAGAGCTTCATGGCAAAGGCTTCCTACGAACTTGGCTTATTATCTTTTTAACTGAAGAAGCCATTCACCTTATTCTCCTTTCTTCTTTTTTCTCTCACTAAAACCTCAATCTAATAAATTATATGAGTGTTACACCACACCAACAGCAACAACCATGCACAAAGGAGGAGTCTTTGTCATTTCTGCTCTACCAAATGCTCTTTCTCTCATCACCATTTTCTCTGAAGCTTTCCTTTGCTTGTCTCTGCAGCTAATCTAGTAAAGGGAGACCCGTCACCTTGAACAACCAAATTAGGGAGAAATTGAGGTGGGATTTCACTGCTATAATTCCCCTGATCATAAGAAATATAAGATGGATTATAGAACTCAAGGAGATCTGTACTGTTCTTGGCTAGAGGGTGATTATCAACAAGATCACTTTGATTTGACGATTTATTGTCAAGTGAATCCTTAATGCTTGAACTACATTGTCTTGGCTGAGTTTGATAGAAAACCTTTGAAACCACTAACTCTCCATCTTTCTCTTCTTCATTGTCTCCAAGATGGTATTGATGCATGACCCAGCTTGTCTTTTCAGGTTTCCTTTGCCTACCATAATTAGTGTAGAGCACCAGAATTTTTTTGAATCCCTTGACTGTCCCCCCAGCAAAAACTTGCCTAGTCTTGCCTGTTTTGTGCCATCTGGTTTCACTTCCATCTTCATCAGTGTGCACCTTTCTGCGTTTTCTAGTTCCAGTTGTGTATGCCTTTGACGGACGATGAAAGAAGTGGCGGATTTGGCCATCATTGCTTACTCCTGCATGATAAGAATGACCGGATGACATATAATCATAAAATAACACTAAAAGGGTAAAGCACTTGCTTAAATAAAAATGGCCGCTAACACTTGTAACATACCATTTGAAACATTATAGGGTTTTTATTTCCTTGAGACTTTACAACGCCATGTTGCAGCTTAAAGACGGCAGATAAATTGGTTACTAGCTAACCTAATCATTTGACATGAAATGGAAGAGCACACTAACCGTAAGAAATATGTCACATTTTTTTCCGAGTTGAAAAAATGCTGCCATGTAACCTAACATAGCCTGAATCATTGTTCGTGCTAATCAATAGCTTGATTATAAGTTTAGGATCCGAATGATGCATAGATTGATAAGATATAATAATATTCTTTTACCTACTAGAGATGCAATTACCACCAGAACATTAATTTATATGGCCAACTTAACTGTAACATAAATGAGTTGGTTAAGTAATGAAGGCAATCAAGAACACTCCTATGCGTGCCTTTACACTTTCTCATATACACAACAACATGAAAGCAATGTTTGAAACCCAAAACCTAAAAATTAAAGAATAGAGAAAAACAAATCAGCCTTAATAGTCCAAAAATAAAATTACTGACCAGAAGAGCTATTAACTGAAACTAAAATCTAATTAACCATCTAATCACCCTAGCTAATCCTTTATTCTAAGGTTTGTTGGTGCAAAAACCCTACCAATAACAGCGTTGCAAGCGTTCATGTTATGTAAAACCCAAATCAAAAGCTAGAAAGCAAGATACTTGTTGCTGGAAAAAAAGAAAAAAACCAGTGCAATCACCTGGTAGATTCTCAGGATGAGTGTAGCAAATTCCATTCTCCCCCTCTATTGATGGGATAAATTCATCAATTAGAGGATGGAGTTTACGCTTGTCTGATGACACCTTTGCTTCTAAATGCCCAAGTATTTCTTGGTCAGTTGGATCAAACTTCACTCCTGCTGGTAGTCCCGGCAAATCATGAATTATACCACCCTATATATAGATATAGATATATAATTTATCCATAAAAAAATAAGATAAAAACAAAAACAAAAATGACTACAAGGCGACAACAGTAAGTTCCACGCAGCAGCATATACTATATACCTGATCTTGGAACTCAAAATTATGGCCACAAGAAGGGCAAGTTATCCTCCGAATTTCATTGGTTTCTGCTTCGACAAAAGCATCTTCTTTTGAGCTACTAGTGGCTAATTGAATGGCTCTTTCATATACTGAATTATTACTGCACCATGTCATCTCTATAGTATTTCTCTTATTCTCATTCCACAAAGGAATTTTCCCTGTTGTCTCGGCTTCAAGCTCGCTTCTCCCAAAAAAAAAATTAAAAAAAATAAAATATAATGCTACCAAGATGAAGACATGAAAAGAAATGAAAAGGAAAATCATATAGAGTAAGCAAATCAAAGAAAACTTGTCTCTGGATACACGTTTTTTGAGCTTTGTTACTCGAAAATTGACCACTTGTTGAATCGTGTTCTATGTTAGGCAAAAGAATTTAATTCTTCTACACCTTTTCTTGCTTTCTTTGATTTATTTTTGTATAGTACTGAATAAATCATACCTGCAAGTAGCTATTCCTGGACAGAGAGAGAGAGAGAGAGAATTTGATAGAGGCTAATTTATAAACAGAGAGAGAGAGAGAGAGAGAGAGAGAGAATGGAATTTCTAGGGATAAAATGGGTTGCTTGGACATCAAGCTTGGGGGTTATGATATTGTATGGACGTTAGTATCAAACAATACATGCAGCCTTCTTAATCTCTTTGCTCTTTGGGCATGTCTGAAAATTAGGGTTACTTTAGTATAATATTATTGTATTAACTGTTTTTTGAAAGTTAAATAATAACAGACCTAATCTTAAAGAGAAAGCGGGCTATTTTGAGTGGGAATTTGATCAACACGATTCTATTTCAAGGACATTTCACCTCTTCGAGAGAAAGAAATATATAGGAGGAGGTTCTTAGCTCTACTGTCACCCTAGAGTCTGCTTAAAGCTATGTAAAAATCTGCCATATATATAATAACACTGTAAAATTTGAGCCAACAGGCATGAAAACAACAGTGAGCTAGCCGTATATATATATATATATATGTTACACCTACTTTGTATTTCTACATCGATCATCTACTAATTCTTTTCTTCACTTAGACTACACATTTGTGAATTGATGTATAAATTAATCTATATCCTTTATCCGATTAATATAATTTAATTTAATTTATAGTGCATTTCATGTTTCAGATGATTTTATGGTTCAAATTCTTATCCTTGCATGCAATTATGACTGGTTAATTTAGATATTTAATCAGTTTATTAAGTAGTAATCTTTATCTGTATTTTTTTTAATAAAGAGGTGAAAATAATTATGAAGTTGAATTCATGTGTTTTAATGTGTGTTTGGTATTATGGTGTAGTATGTGTTTTAAAAGTGTTTTTCATTTTAAAATATATTAAAATATTTTTTTTTCAGATTTGTTTTTTAATTTTTGATATAAATACATCAAAATCATTAAAAAACACTAAAAAAAAATTAATTTAATATTTTTTCAAGTAAAATATGCTTTTAAAACACACTAAAAAATAAAAACTACTCATCCCAAAACACTCATTAATTACTCCCATCCAGAAGCCAAGAAAAGAAATATTTTATTGTACCTACCTAATATATATTTCCTTTATAATTAGATTTTTCTTGGACGTCTAAGACTTCAAAGCTGTGATGGTAAAGAAAAAGAAAAAAACAGCCGATCAACCTGGTAAAATATAACTGGAAACCGACTCAACTAAATTGTTGTTTTGTTTTTAATTTCTGACTGGTCGCTATCTTTCTGAACAAGAGTGTTATAGTTTTCTTCACAACCAAGTATATCAATGGTCAACAACTTGCAAATCAAACATAAAAACAACACAAGGATGTGATTGGTGACAGTGTCGGGAGTGTAATGAAGTTTAAAGCAGAGGATCATGGGGTGAGGGATAATAGCCGACATCATGTGATGGATGGATAATACAACAAGACATGGTCATAATGTAAATATATAATATGCTATATCTTCCCAGAGAAGCTACTCTCAAGCTTAGGCGTCAAGCTTTTCAGCATTAACTTCAACGAATGGATATAGATTTATCTTTTTCTGAGACTCTGTCAATTAGCGTCCCTGTTTCCTTTCCTACCATATAGAGATGATATGATTACATAGACAGGAGGGTCCTTCACAAATTGTCCTCTCCTCAAGCTTTGCCTTCTTCAATACTCTTCTGCAACATTTGTATGCGAACATAATTGTGCATACCTAGCTTATTTGATATTTCATAATAAATAATATAAATTATATATTAGAATTTTATCTAACAGGTTAAGTTATAAATTATATATTAAGTTAAAATGATTCTTTAATATAATATCAGAGCTTTCATGATCAAGCGGTCACGAGTTTAAATCTTATCATCCCTATTTATTTGATAAAAATTAATCACAAGACAATGTGAGTTTGTGTAAAATTTCAAGTTTAAAGGGCTTTCACTTGAAGAAATGTGTTAAAAAATAATATAAATCATATCTTAGAAGCTTACTTAACAACTAAAGTTATTGGATTAAGATGGTTTTTTAACATTCCCGAAACTGAAACAACCGCCTTAACTTGCTTCAAGAATTAATCGCTTTTATACAGGGTGGGTGTTTGTACTGTGGTAGTGGTTTCTTTTTAAAATGCTTTTCACTCAAAAATGTATCAAAATATTTTTTTTAAAAAAAAATTATTTTTGACATTAACACATCAAAATGATCTAAAATTTAAAAAAAGGATTAATTTGAAAATTAAAAAAATTAATGTTTAAAAAAAAAACACTTTTAAAATACAAAAACAAATCATTAAAAATTTATTCGATAATTAAATTGAGATACATTTTTTTAAAAATGATCTAAAAGAATTCATGAACAAATAGTCAAAAGTCTAAATTTGTAATTAATATGTTTTCGGTTATAGAAAATAAAATAAGTTTGATGGAAGTAATGGTTGCTTTTAAGTCATGGAAGAAGAAAAATCTATAATATTTAATGGTGGCATGCACAAGTACCTTCGTGCATACGCCTTCATCTACCCAAAAACACGAATATACAACAGCAAAAACATGTAAACCTGCCATATTGACAATCATGCACATACTTTTTGCAATTAGGAAATGGAAGTTCGATTGATATATGTGTTTAGTGTGTATTTGATATTATAATAAAAATAATTTTTTAAAATTTTTTATTTATTTTTTATATTATCATATCAAAATAATAATAAAAATACTAAAAACAAGCATTAAACTGATATTTTTTCAAGTCAAAGCACAGTTTAAAAGGCAAAAATAAAACATTTTCGGGCTGTTTTGTCTTTGTAGTACGGTGAGATGGCATCTATTCCATATAAGAAATGAGATTTTAATTATTTCCTGGTCTTAAACATCATTTCTCATCATTAACCTATATAGAGGGAAAGAAACAATAACAAATGTCAATTCGTTGATGATTAGAGATATGATGAGTCAATAATTATTAGCTTCTCTTCAAAGTCTTGGAGTATTATGGGAAAATTGAATATGAACGGGAAATTAATTATTTCAGCGTTTACATTATTTTGCTAAATAGGTTGTCCCTAGAAGCAAACATCTGAGATACGCGTTATTATATACATCATGTCGGGGAATCATGTTTGACATAGAATTCGAATGCAAAGTATTCAACAATGTAATTGATGCAAAAAAAAATTCAATAATTGATTATGAGAATTTAAATACATACATAAACATTAATAAAGTGTTGGTCTAACCGTTAAGGCACTATTATATTTCTATAAGGATGAGAATACAAATTCAATCTACAGGAAACGCACATTTATTGGGAGGGGCAACCACGAACCCCGAACGGGACTAATTTCATCTTTTAAAAGGGTGTGAACCCGGGTAAAAACAAAAAAAATACACACATAAGCAATTAGAAGTTTATAACAATATTAAATTTCAAAATAAATTTAAGTGCTAGATTTAACTAATACAAAAGAACATGTCCTTAATTAATTTGCCAAACGGTCCAAGTCTAGCTATCTAATGAATTGGATAGACTAATTATAAATGAACAAGTCCTTATCCTCTTCACTTTTCTTCTTTTATGAATATTTATTCACGTAAATTTAAACTTAAGATTGCAGGCTTTCACATCTACAAAGCATTTAGGACATGTTATCACTTTAGTAGTGTCTCCTTTTCAATGATTGGTAATGAAAAATAATTTTGTACCTTGATTCTCTTTTCGTGATCTCTCTGGGACTCTGTCTTCCTTTTATGCTAGCTTTTTCGGTTCATATCATTTGAGAAAAACATTAAAATTACATCAAGATTAATTAAGAGAACCAAAACTACAAAGACTTGTTTTTTATAACAAGTTTTGGCTAACTCTAAACTTTAGCAAGAATATCCATTTTGTAGCTCATTGCATGTACCACACAAATCCCCTCACAACTTGACTTTTTATTTTCTCTGATTAGAATATGTAATGGACATCTAACATTTATGTTGTTGATTGATTGTAGCTATTGATCAAAAGAATATTATTAACATTCCTAAATAAATGGATATTGCACAAAACTAAATTGTATCAATACAAACCTCTTGTATAATCTTGTCTTCTATTTTCGTTATATGTATAGATTAAATGGCCTGTTTCTTCATTACAACAATTATGCATTCACCCAAGCACGTATATATATCTTAAACTACGCTTAGGCCAATTTGTTGAAAAATAAAGTTCTTAAACATGGTTAATATTAGCACATTTGAGGTCAAATTAAATATGCACATTAAAGGTTAAGCTTTGTTGAAAAATATTCTCTAATATAAGTACTTGTGGATGAATAAGAAATTGATCTCAAATAATTATTGGTTTGCTAAATGCAAACCTAAAAAAATATTGTATCCTATATTGGAAGATTACGAACCTTTTAAGTGGTTTATATAGTGAAATGTTTAGAAATTAAAAATGGACTCGTAGGAAACCAAAACTTTAGAAGGTAGAAGCCCTAAGCTATGTGGGTTTTGAGCTTAAACCATACACATTGTATCCTCTATCACCTTTTATTTTCTTTTTCTTTTTCTTTTTATTTTCCAATCCATTGTCTATTCTAAAGCATTAAGCTCTTGTTGTAGAGAGAACTTGACTCTATTTATTCAAAATAATTTATAGATCTTGATTGATAGTGCAATATTTCAACATGATGTTATTTAAATCCTTAAAACTACTTGTTTTGAGATCGTTCAATAAGTTATGGACAATTAAGCTTTAAGAACACAAAATTGAATTCTTGACTATAATTGATAGAATATAATTAATTAAGATTGAATGTTACCAACCATGATTGATCAATATTGATAATAATCGGTCATGATCAATCGACCATAATTTTATTTGCATGCTAAGTGTAAATAAAAATAGTTATATGTTTAAATAATTCTATTGATTCTACTAGTAAAGTAACGTTTGCATGTTGGCGGTTTAACTAAACAAATTGACATTGTACTTTGCTAACACCATCAACCTGAATCTGTCTTGGCTAGGGTGCAAAATATAGGAGGAAAGATATTTAGAAGAAGGTCGGGAAAGAAAATAAGATAAAAATTAACAATATTTTCTTTATGTTTTGTTTGGATAGGGTGTAGATGAAAAGGAAAAATGGTGGAGTAGAAATAAATTTTTTGTTTCCACTATTAAAAAATAAGGATATTTGCAACTATCTAATCCGTTGCAAATAAAATTAAAATTTATTGTTGAAAAAAAAAGCAACGAAAAAAAAAAGCAGATTTGTAGTTGCTAATTTATTAGTAACGAATTATCCGTTACTGGCATTAATAATGGAAAAAGAAGATGAAAGATATTGATATTAGAAAATTATAAATACACAATCTGTTGCTATTCCATTGCTAAAATAGCATTTAGTTGTTAAAACTCGATTCTAATAGCCTCATTGTTTTATTATGAAAAAGATGACTTAATGTATATATAGTTTAATTATCATGTGTAGTGTATTCCATTATTACTATTGTAAACAACCCTAAACATACACACACACACACAAAGGATGGTTGTTGTTCTCTTTAGCAACCATTATTATTCATACAAATATATTGCTTTTCTATTTCTAACTTGGTATGGGAGCATACTTAGTATTCCTCTTTGTAATGGACTCTCATATGGCTGCACTGATTCCCTCTTCTGCTACAACGACTCATTCCCCTATTGATGTTTCTTCCTCTATTGTTGTTCCTTCATCTGGTGCAAATTCATTCTCTAATGGTTTCCTTTCATCTACTGCCGTGATTAATTCCTCTATTACTGTCATTACCAACGTATCTGCTACTATCTCTCTACCTCTTATCATGGGGCTGTTATTCCTCTATCAAACACTCAAAAAATAATCTCTTTAAAACTATCAAACACCAATTTCTTGTACTAGAGGATACAGATGAAACCTCATTTGTTAGGCCAAAAAGTGTACTCTATTGTTTATGGTTATTTCCTATGTCCTCTTGTTTATATTGCATCTGCTGATATGTCTATGTCTATTCTCAATCCTTTATTTTTATCATGAAAGCAGTAAGATCAATTGATCATAAGTGTTATTCTATTGTCTTTTTCTCCTGAAGTGTTACATTTAGGGTAGAACCTAGTGACCACCCTCTCCACTAAGGTAAAACCTATTGCAGACACTGATCTTCACAGCCATCTTCTCACAAATGAGTTTATGCACAAGGTTTCTCTTCAACCTGACCTGACAACTTCATTATTGCTAACATTATCTCAGCCTCATTCAGCTCTCTTTTCGCAGTGTCATTCATGGCCTTCAGGTAGCAATTATAATCAAAATTCTAGTCGCAGAGGTTGTTTTCATGGATGATGGAAGAATAATAATCATGGTCATTTCAATCGTGGAGGTAATGGCTATAATTCCAGTCAAAATCTTAATAGTAATGGCTTCGATTCTGGTCAGTTTTTTGGACAAATTTTGGGCAATAAGGTAATCGTTTTGATGGTTCTGGTTAGTGGTCTAATCCTCGGTCAATCAAATGTCAGCTATATTACACTTTTGGGCATTTAGCACAACAATGTTCTCAACTATCCACCAATAATATGCAAGTTAATGCTAATTTTACCTTTAATACTCATTCTATAAGTACTCCTATTACTTGGTTTCCTGATATAGGTGCTAATCAGTATGTGACACCCGACATTACAAGTATGACAAGCTCAAAATCCTATACTAGTACTAATCAACTACATGTTGGAGATGATAAAGGCCTTGTTATCTCTTATATTGCTTATTCTAAAATCCATGCACCTAAACATATACATTTACCTTATCCAATATTCTATACGTACCGCACATTACATAACCTTTGTTATCTGTTCAAAAGTTTTGTTTAGAAAATAATATGTTTTTTGAATTTCATCCTTTTGTGTTTTATGTTAAGGATCTAATAAGTAATGAGGTGCTTTTTTTTGGTCGGAGTAGAGACGGTCTTTACATTATGTCTATGTCTTTTATCACTTCGTTGCCCTATGCCTTCTTGTCTACTAAAGTGTTACATTTAGTAGTTGATTGCCAGGCATTCCACGATTTATGGATGACCCTTGAAACTATTCTTGCTTCACCTTCTAACTCATGAAATATGCAACTTCATGTTTTCTTCCAAGACCTTAGGCAGAATGATAACACTGTTAGTGTTTATTTGCAGAAAGCCAATGCGCTATTTGATAAGCTTGCTGCTGTTGGCAAACCATTTTCCCTAGAAGATTTTAATCTTTATGTATTCCGTGGATTGAGAGGAGATTTTGGAGACCTAGTAACCACCTTCTCCACTAGGACAAAACCTATTTCACACAATGATCTTCACAACCATCTTCTCACACATGAGTTTTTGCACAAAGCTTCTCTTCAGCCTATCATGACAACTCCATTATTGTCAACATTATCTCAACCTCCTTCAACCCTCCTTTCATAACATCAGTCATAGAATTTAGGTAACAATTATAATCGGAATTCTGGCCACAAAGGTCATTTTCATGGAGGATGATGAACAATTTTGGTCATTTCAATCGTGGAGGTAATGGCTTCGATTCTGGTTAGTTTTTTGGATAAAATTTTAGGTAACAAGGTAATCATTTTCGTGGTTTTAGTCAATGGTCTAATTCTTGGTCAATCAAATGTCAGCTGTCTAACACTTTTGAGCATTCAGCACAGTAATGTTCCCAATTATCCAACAATAACATGCAAGATTATGCTAATTTGACCTTTAATACTCCATCTATGAGTACTCTTATTACTTGGTTTCTTAATACAGGTGTTAATCAGCATGTGACACCCGACATTGCAAGTATGACGAGCTCGATTCTTATACTAGTACTTGATCAACTGCATGTTGGAGATGGTAAGGGCCTTGTCATCTCTCATGTTTCTCATTCTAAAATCCATGCACCTAAACGTACATTTACCTTATCCAATATTCTACACATACCGCATATTACAAAGCCTTTGTTATCGGTTCAAAATTTTTGTTTAGAAAGTAATGTGTTTTTTGAATTCCATCCTTTTGTGTTTTATGTTAAGGATCTAATAAGTAAGGGGATGCTTCTTTTCGGTCGGAGTAGAGATGGTCTTTACATTATGTCTGAGTCTTCTGCCACCTCATTGCCATAAACCTTTTTGTTTGCATATCTTTCTCCCTCTGCTGATATCTGGCATCGTCGACTTGGGCACCCTAGTTCGTGTATTTTCAGTTTTTTGGTCAAATAAAAAAGTGTCATGTACATCAAAACGTTTTCATTTCGATTGACAAGCTTGTTCGTTAGGAAAATCATCGCGTTTATCTTTAAGACCTACGAGTCATAAAACTTCAGCTCCTCTTGAATTAAGTTTTAGTGATGTTTGGGGACCTTCCTTTATGATATCCTATGATGGTTTTCAATATTTTGTTATTTTTATGAATGCTCATACGAAATATATTTGGTTTTTTTCCTTTGGTTGCAAAATCCGATGTTTTTACAAAAAAAATTTATCAATTTCAAACTCAATTTAAACCCCAGTTCTCTTTAAAAATTAAATATGTTAAAATAGACTAGGGTGGTCAGTATACACCCTCGCTTAAATTGCGTACATACTCATGAACAGAATGGTATGGTTGAACGTTGGCATCAATATATTGTTGAAATTGACCTTACCCTTCTGGGTCAATGTAAAGCTCCTTTAAAATTCTGGAGTTATGCGTTTGAAACTTCTATTTATTTTATTAATTGTATGTTAACTCTTGTTCTCAATTACAAAACACCTTTCGAAAGTCTTTTCAAGTCAACTTCTTACTATAGTTTTCTTCGCACTTTTGGGTGTCTCTACTTTCCATTTCCTCGTCCATATAATACTCATAAACTAGATTTTCTCTCTTCTCCTTGTGTTTTTCTTGGTTATAGCACCTCTCACTTATATTATCGTTGTCTTGATTTATCTTCTCACCGCATTTATAATGCTCGTCATGTTCAATTACATGAACACACTTTTCCTCTTGCAACTTCTAAACATATACACTCCCTCCCCACATCGAAAACCAGTACTTTTCTACCCTAATTAACCTCTATATCACATATTTCTTCTTATCATTTACCTACATATCTTACCCTTGTTTCGCATGCCCCAATTGAATCCCCTGATTCGTCTACCCCTGGTGCCCCTGTTTTGCCTCACCCCATGAGCATTAACTCGCATAAATTATCTCCACATGCATCTTTTTTTGTTGATCAGTGTCCAGGTACTTGTTTAGCCTCGTCATCTCAGCATGTCTCACTTGATTCCCTTATCTTGTCATGGTCTGGTTCAATGTTGGATTGTTGTCTTACAGACCCTTCCTCTCGGCTTGGTTTAGTCTTAGCTACATCACCGACAGGTTCTCCTAATGTTTTTCCTCCTACTTTGAATTTAGTCATTGATCTCTTGCATTTTGATCTTCAGTAGGTCTCGAATAGTGATGCTCCATCATCTCCTCCTCTGGCTTCTCATCAGCACATCATGGTTTTTCAGCCATGGAAGCCCAAGACTATTAATCTCAGTGTCACCTCTACCCCCATGAAATTCTTCCTCTTCTGCCCACAAACAATCCATTTTCTAGAAGGCAAATCATTCCTTGGCATAGCAGAACATTATGCAAGAGGAAATCTAGGCTTTGCATGCTAATGACAAGTGAACCTTAGTCCCTTATCACTCCTCTATGAACTTGGTTGGTAGTTGATGGGTTTATAAGGTTCAGCAACGCGTTGATGATAGTATTGAGAGATACAAAGCTCGATTGGTTGCTCGAAGGTTCACTCAGTAAAAAGGGATTGACTATTCAGAGACATTTAATCCTATGATTAAGCCTATAACTGTTTGATTAGTACTCACTATTGTTGTTTCTCATGGTTGACTAATTCATCAGTTTGATGTTCATAATGCCTTCTTAAATGGCATTCTTCATGAAGAGATGTACATGAAACAATCCCCTAATTTTGTTCATTCTACTTTTCATACTCATGTATGTCGTCTTCATAAATCATTTTATGGTTTTAAGCAAGCTTCTCGAGCCTAGTACAAACGGTTGAGTGACTTTCTGCTCTCAATTGGTTTCCAGACATCCAAGGTTGACACCTCTCTCTTCATCTTCTCGTTTGGTGGTGCTTTTTTTTTTATTTACTTGTGTATGTTGATGACATTCTATTGATTAGGAGTAACTCAAAGTTGCTTTACCGATTGATTACTCTATTGAGCTTAGAGTTTAAGATTCGGGATTTAGGCTATATGCATTATTTCTTAGGCATTAAGGTTAAACCCACATCTATCAGAATTCTACTACATCAACAAAAATATGCTCTTGATATTATTCGACGAGCATGTATGTCCTCCTGTAAATCGGTTGATGCCCCTTCATCTTCTTCATCTAAGTTAGTCATTCTATCAAGTGTTTTGTACTCTGATTCCACTAAGTATTGACAAATTGTCGGTGCCCTACAATATCTTACTTTTACCATGCCTGATATCTTTTATGCTGTCAATAAGGTGTGTCAGTTTATGCATGCTCCCACTGAGGATCACCAGGTGGCTGTTAAACGTATTTTGTGTTATCTTCAGGCTATGACATCTTATGGTTTACATGTTACCCAAGGGTCATCCTTGTCTCTTCATGGTTTTACTGATACTGATTGGACTGGCAGTGTTGATGATCATAAATCTACTGGTGGTTATCTTGTATATCTCGGTAATACTTTTGTTTCTTGGAAATATTGGAAGTAATGAATTGTTGCTAGATTCTCCACAAAAACCGAATACAAGGCTTTGGCTGATGACACTGCTGAAATTTTATAGCCTCATTTGTTATAACTTCATCTTGTATTTCTAACTAAATGATAAAATATGGAGTGAAACAATTAGGAAGAGTGAAAATTATCGTATACATATACCCTTAGTTTAAAACTAAATATATCTATTTTTTAAGGAAAGAAAATATAATTTCATAAGTTTTTCTTCTTACTTCCTCTCCAAGATTGAGAGGTTGGTAAAGGGTCTCAGGAATATTCTCTCTTCATTTTTCTCTTTCCCCATTTCCCATCTCCTTCCAAACAAGTGAAATGTATTGGGGTTTGCGTTTTTCTTTCCCTCTATTTCTTTTGTAAGAGGTCGAGAAATAGAAAATAGTATTACATTTACACCCTTTTTTTCCATCAAAATTCTAGAATATTCCTAGAAATCCCATCACATCCTACAGTTAAGATGAGATAATGAAATATTTTTAAATACAATATGCCCCAATAATATGTCTAAATAGATTCCATCTTCCTCGAATTTTTAAATCATCGAGAATTATATTTTTTTTATTTTTAATTTCAAATCTAGTATCCTTCAAATTATAATAAATTTAAAATAAAATCATTCTGATAATTTTTGTAGGATTATATGCATTAATTAATAAAAAAAAATATGTAAAAACATTAATTCTTTTTTTATATATATAAATTACATATGTGCTTGCTATCTATAAGTAAAGACTTTTGGGAAAGCCCGGAAGAGCTATCGTATTTCCTAAATCAAGGTCCAATACGCAGGTATCTTAACGAATTAAGAAAAACATAATAAATTGTCATCTATTGGAGACGAAAAGCAACCATCAAAGAAAAAAAAATCTTCTGATGAGAATCCCTTTTCATCATGGGTCACGCTCTTGTTCAAATTAAAGTGGTCCACCTTACGCAGAAAGATAACCAAGATTTCAAAGATGCTGCCAAGTTTTTCATGGGAACCAATGACTTCTGAGGCATCACGTACTTTTTGGAACCATTAAGCATTATTTCTCAGCTTAATCATCATCAGCAGCAGTGAAGATTCATGGCTATGAGATTGACGAACTTGCCTGTGCTTATATATGCATCCAACAAGGGTATATATCGAGGAAATACACTTGCGTATTTCATAGGTTAACTGAAAGAATTTCCCAAATAATTAGTACGAAAGCGATATTTATCCTGTATTTAGTCTCATTCTGTCGGAAAAGTCTGTACACAGAAGAGCTTCAAAATCAAGAAACACGGCTTTATCATACTTATGCTCAACAGCATTCCCTCTTAATTTATCCACATTGATTAACTGAAAAATGAACTAATCCTGTTTATCGAAGAGCAACTAGCTAGTCAGAGATTATCGATCTAAGAGTGGTGAAGCTAACTAGTCACGTGTCTTGTAGATGACATATTTTGATATCGAAAATGTCCTTATAGATAGGATAAGTAGCTCATTTATATCCTAAAGGTTGTTTTTAATAAATCCTTATATGTCTAATTGTTATATTATTCCTTGGTTTTTAATTAAAATACTAAAGTAATTTTATATACTATATATGTATGGTTAAAATGCATAAATCTTTTTTTTTATTAGTATGGGTGTCCGGGCCGGTTTGTGCACACTTCGACTAATCTTACGAGCTCTGAAGTTAACGACCATGTAAGCCTCCAGTGGCCCTAAGATTTGTAAAACTCGAACCGACGACTTCTAGGAAGCAAATTCAGGATCTGATCAGTTGAGTTACATCCTTCAGGGTTAAAATAGATAAATATTATTAAGTCTAATAGTGGTTGAATGCCATTTGTAAGAAGCATTGCAATACAAATTTGGAGATCTACCTAAAAATAAGGACATGATAGGTATAATTGTATATGTAGAGACTTAATGGAGACCATGTTTGAAATAAAAAATACCTTGGAGATTTACCTAAAAATTAAGGTCATAATAGATATAATCATACATTTAGAGACTTAGTGGAGACAATATTTAAAATATAAAAACCAATCATTTCAACTCAAAAACTTAAGCGCTATTAAATGAGATCTCAATATATGATTTATATTATTCTCTACACACACCCTTCTTGTGCTTTTAATTAATTTTAATTAGAAAAGAGAGTGTTTGGTGAGATTTGAACTCGTGATCGTTTGATTATCAATATTATGATATGATGTCAAAGAACTTTCTCAACCACAAAGTTTAAGTTATTAAATAAGATCCTAACATATGATTTGTATTATTGTCTAATAAAGAAAATAACATAGTAGATAAAGATATTTTAAAAAAAAAATAGGCATAATTAAATATAAGTATATATTGAAGAATTGCATTATCAATTAAGAAAGATTGAGCCATTTATGAATTTTTTTGTTATAATGAAATCGACCATATTGATAATATGCTTATATATATTATGAATATTTTAAAAAAAATTATAAATTATAGAATTTGTTGATGTGATATATATTATAATTCAATTACGGATTCTCAATTCTAGTTTTTTTATAATGATATTGGTTAGAAAATTTAAAAGTTAGAAAAAATATACTTTTGTTATAATGAAATCGACCATATTGATAATATGCTTATATATATTATGAATATTTTAAAAAAATTATAGATTATAGAATTTGTTGATGTGATATATATTATAATTCAATTACGGATTCTCAATTCTAGTATTTTTATAATTATATTTGTTAGAAAATTTAAAAGTTAGAAAAAATATACTTTTGTTATAATGAAATCGACCATATTGATAATATGCTTATATATATTATGAATATTTTAAAAAAATTATAGATTATAGAATTTGTTGATGTGATATATATTATAATTCAATTACGGATTCTCAATTCTAGTTTTTTTATAATTATATTGGTTAGAAAATTTAAAAGTTAGAAAAAATATACTTTTGTTATAATGAAATCGACCATATTGATAATATGCTTATATATATTATGAATATTTTAAAAAAATTATAGATTATAGAATTTGTTGATGTGATATATATTATAATTCAATTACGGATTCTCAATTCTAGTATTTTTATAATTATATTTGTTAGAAAATTTAAAAGTTAGAAAAAATATACTTTTGTTATAATGAAATCGACCATATTGATAATATGCTTATATATATTATGAATATTTAAAAAAAATTATAGATTATAGAATTTGTTGATGTGATATATATTATAATTCAATTACGGATTCTCAATTCTAGTTTTTTTATAATTATATTGGTTAGAAAATTTAAAAGTTAGAAAAAATATACAACATTTTAGATGATAGTTTTCCGGTGAATGATATATTTTTTTTGTTTAAGTGAAAAGTACAAGCAAAGTTTTATTTTCTAAAACATTTATTAGTAACACATGTTATTCAATTTAGATTATGAATATTTAAATAAATTGAAGTTTTTTCTCATATAAATAATTTCAATATACGCTAAATGAAAAAATAGGTAAATGCACATGGTATATTATTAAGTTTTTGTTTTTTTCAAAGGCTGGGGCCCCACCAGCTCCCTGTAGGTGTTTGAATTTCTATTATTTTTATATATTTCTAAACAAAAAAATATATATTAAAATATCAAAACCAAAAGAGATGCTGTCTTTCCTGCTGCTGCTGCTGCTTATTCAAGCTGGACGGAGAACAGTCTTTGCTGAACTGGATTGATCAGAACTGTTGCTGGACCTTGACATACTGGGTTTGGACCTGCAGTTGGTGGACTTCGTATCAGTTACCGCCGACTGAATAGCATGGGCTGATATATTATATGAAAAATTATTTATTATTATTAAAAATATATTTTGTATTTACCAGTTTATAAATGGTTCAGGTGTTTAGTTTTGTGGTAATGGTTGCTTTTCATAGTGTTTTTTCACTCGAAAACGAATGAAAATAATAATATTATTTTAAAAAAAAATTAATTTTTGTATCAGTATATCAAAACGATCTAAAAACATAAAAAAAAAATAATTTCAAGCAAAAAAAATCAAAACCTTGTAAAACATGGTTTCTATTACAAAAACAAACATATTCTTTAAGGCTGTTTGTATACGAGGTTGTTTCTGCTTTTAAAGAAACATGTTCAAATGTTATATAGCTCTGCCCTTGTATCTAAGAGAACGGTCAAAAATAAAAAAATCAAATTTATAAATTAGTTTGTGCATAGGAAACAAAAAAACTCTAGGCAGTATAATGTAATAAACAATAATATTTGGAGGCCTTATCTAATTGATAAATGAGGTGGTTCATTTTATTGTTATAAAGGATTTAAATTTAAGAAGATATCACTGCAATTAAATATTTTAAAAAAAATAAATTATTACATACTTAAGATTTGATCATTAGAGAATTAATTTTCAATGCATAAAATCAGAAATAAAGATAATTAAATAAAAGTTACTATAAAGATTCGGCTCGACAATTTTTAAAATTAATTTTCTATCTTAATTCCTGCCTATAAAGGTTCCTTTTAATGCGTGATTAACTAAACTGTAATTAATTTTTGATATTTCTAAAATTAGCGATTTCCTTCCAAAATCTTCAAAGTACTCATTAAAATTTATATTCTTTTAAAACACTTTTTATATTTATTTAGTAAATGTTTAATATAAATTAACAAATTCCTTCTTTGAAAAAATTCATGAACTAACCCAGCTATAAACTAAAAGTAGGGCAGCCATTAATGAAGAAGACCCACACCCTCGGCCTCTCTTCCCTTAAAAATGTGAACCCACACGCATATCATGGGCCCAGGTTTAGTGTGATCCACCTGGGAATGATAATGAGTATATGTATTATGTGCATATCTAGAACAAATATTTATAATAGGTATTCACAAGTCAATTTTCTATTATATTTATACTTTATCTATTATTAATCAGATAATAAATTCGATATTCATAAATGCTATGTTCTGTCATATTCACTTTGAATTATAAAGTTGTGAAACTCAAATATTAATAAGTTTTTTAGGCAGCCGACTAACAATAAACCCACAAAAAGGGAAATTAGAATATAGCTATAAATAAAAAAAAGTTTTCATTTTAATAACATTACATTAAATTATAAAATACTTGATTGTGGTGATGAAATCATGGTTCACCATCTCAAAAAAAAATTAGTTAAAAATAAAATTTTGGCTCCTTTGATATGAAAATTATATATTTTAGTTAAAAATTTTATTTTATTTATATATCCGTCTTTAAGTTTCAGCTCGAGGAGATAGAGTAATAAAAAACAACGAAGGAAAAAGAAAATGCTCATTGGCCAAATTTGAATGAAAAAAAAAAATTAATTTTGGTGTCAAATTGTTACTCTTAACAAGAAAAGTGTCATTGAATTATTTTTTATCTTCTATATTGCTAAAAAAGTACATTAGGGTTGAGAGATATTTTGTTTTTGATTTAATTTTATATTTTTGAACTGATTTTTTGGTTTTTTAAGTTCAGGAATTAGTTCATTGATGTCATAAAAGTGTTTTTTTAAGTTTTTTTATATGAAAAATGTTTAAATTTTGATTTTTTTTTTGTTCAAAAAACCCTCTTTTATTTTTTCACCGCCTCTTTGATATTGATCAGAAAACTGAGTTTACATATAACATGTTATATGCTTATTTTCAAAACAAAAATTGGATGAACAATGCATTTGTCCAATTTATTTATTTTTAAAGGAAAAAAACCTGGTTGCATGGGTCAAGGTAAATTTTTCATGGGTCAGGTGGGTCAGGTGTGTTGCGCCTCCCAAGCCTATCGTCTTGTCTATATTTTACTTTGTTTTTTCTGGGTTTTTATTTAATTAAAATTAAATTATTAAAATTTAATTAATTTAAAATATATTATATTATTGAATACTTAATTTAAATACGAATTTTATTTTAGATATTATTTTATTTAATATCATTCAAATTCTACTTTATTGCCAAAAAAGATTACAATATTTTTTTACAATAAAAATATATTTTCAATGTCTGAATATCAAAAAGTCAGATAATCATAAAACCCAACTTGTTCCTTTTTTCACTAAGTCAGATGATCATAAAATCTTCATTTCTTTGCTTCCATGATTGAAAATAAAATTAGCACAATATTCCATACTACAGTCTTGAACTTCAAGTCCTTTTTTACTAGGCCAAAGAATCATGAAAGTCGTTGTTTCTTTGCTTTGAAAATTGAAACAATAGAAGGAGCACAACATTCCATATACACCCAAGTATCTTGTAAGTGATGTGGACCTCCCTTGTTAAAAAAAAAAAAATTAAAAAATCTACATGAAATTATCTGTCATTTATCGATATAATTTATCATGATATAATTTAACAAATGACATGTCAACCGATCATCTCAATAGTTTGCTAGTATTCTACATTATCTGTCTTTTTTATTATTATTATATGTTAATAACAAAAACATTCGGCGACAACGAGATGTCACTTGTCAATGATTATCCAATAGAAAAAGGTAACGTATCCTTTCTTAAAGGGTTTTCATAATTTAATTTCAAGAAATTGGTTTAGATTTCTAAAGATAATCGAAGGATATCTTCATTGTAGGGAAAGAAAAGAAAAATTCCAAGAAAAGAAAAGGAGTCCCTTTTCACGGGTGATTACCAAATCGATCTCCATTCAATGACAAAATTAACAAATTAAGATGAAGCTTGTTTGGTATTATATTTTAAATAAAATTAGATAAAATTAAAAAATATATTTTTTTTCAAATTGTTTTAATGTATTGATATTAAAATTTATTTTTTAAAATAAAAAATAATATTATTTTCACAATTCTTTCCGTTTCGAGTTCTTCCTCTTGCCTTGAACGAAGTTCTCATCGTCATCTCCTAGTCCTCGAGATAGCAAACCTTTCTAGACCGTATTAGTTGGCTCAAAGGGGTGGAGGTTGCATTTATTCGAAATTGCTAATCAATTTATTACATTTAAGAAAAGTCTCTAAAAATGTTCAAAGTCGGTTAGTGTTGAAAGAGAAATGTAGCAACGTACGACCGTCCAAAGAGAAATGCACTCAATACAACAGTTAGGTTTTATTTGATAAATACATAATTGAATTGGATATACATCTGCAGAAAAAAATACTTGACAAAAGTCAAAATTGGTGCCCCTTCAAAAATTGACTTTTCTTCGTAATACGCCATGGCAATCGATCAAGCACATACCTCAATCTCCAAGTTGTTTAAAATAGTAGCTACTTGGACGATAGTAGGCCTACTCTTCCTGGAATTGCTAACACAAGCTGAAGCAACCTTGGCCAATCTAATAATTGGCCTCATATCAGAAGGCATTACAAGTCTAAGATCCAAAAGCTCACTAAACCTCATTTGTTTAATCAAAGGCAATGCCCATCTAACAAGTAACCCTTCCTCGGCTCTCCTTCCACTCAACAGCTCCAACAAAACCACACCAAACCCATAAACATCACCTTCCTTGCAAGCCTCCCCCCTTCCATGCCTCCAATGCTCATCGTCCACATACCCCGCAAGCCCCCTCTTTTCATAAGGTGCCAATGAAGATAGCCCATAATCACTAACCCTAGCACACAACTTGTCATCTAGTAGAACATTTGATGCCTTGAAACACCCATGAACAATATTTGGTGCCATCCCTTCGTGCAAGTATTCGAGTCCTCTAGCCGCCCCGGCTGCGATACTCAAACGCCGGCTCCAGTCCAATAATGATGACGCCCCATCAGAATTCTCATGCAAATAATAATCCAGACTCACCGCACTAACAAATTCCATTACAATGATTCTCTCACCAGGAGCCTGAGAGAATCCTAGTATAGGCACTATGTTAGGATGCCGAGCCGAAGAGAGTGTTTTCAGTATTGAAGTGAACCCAAAACCAGCATTACTCAGAACAAGAGAAGGGTGTATTCTCTTAACAGCAACCGGCTTTTGATCGCTTGGCAATACAGCTGCATACACAGTGCCTAAACGACCGGTGCCGATAATTCTTCGACGATTGAACCCTTCAGTAGCATCATCAATATCTGTTAATGGATACCCCTGTGCAGAAATCTTGGCGGCTGGAAGACTTTCTTCAGATTCTATCGGTTTGATCTTTCGACAAAAGATTGTCAGGACCAAACAAAGAATGACAACAGATGCTGCAAGAAGAGACAAGATAAAATAATAAGCAACTTCCTGGCTGGATTTCATATTTTGTGATCTGGGCTATAGTGTTTTGCTCTTTTGGACTATATATGATATTGATTGGTAATTTGAAATTACTGTATATGATCTCTCAGGAGGCAAAGAAGGTTTGTGCAGAGAAGATGGCTTCTCTATAAACTGCTGCACGAAGAAATGATCATTTTATATGGGGATTGATTGCATGTTTGTGAGGGCTAGTTTAGAAAGTGAAACAGAAAAGTTAGAGAGGAAACGAGGTATCTAAATATCTAATGTGCGTATGCTTTGAAAATTGAGATTTTTTGGTAGGAAATTTGGAAGCCTATCCCATTAGTTTAGTTGCGTTGGTTCACGGTTGGCTGCCGTCTACTTTGTACCTTTTTCAATTAAAGACCGGTTAGCTTTTAAGTCAGGGTTTGTTTCTTGGTTTGACCTAATTTTTAAATTATTTATTTATTTAAAATAAATTATTAAATTAATTTTTTATAATTTTAATGTAATGATATCAAAATTTAAAAAAAATATCATTTAAAAAATCATTTCAATATATTTTCAATTAAAAATATTTTTAAAATGTAATCTACCTTTTATTTATAATTATATACAATCTCATTGTTTATTATTCTTTTTGTCCAAACATATTCTCTTGCATTCTATATTTATTTTGTTGAGTATTGAACAAAAATCATGTAGTACAAAAAAAAATTTATAAGTCATCTTATTTTTCTATACTTTTGTAATATACAATGAAATGTAAACAAACCCTACAGTAGCATGTCAATTGTACAATCAATTAACAAAAAATCACGTCACATGTACAATCAAATTTATTTCAGCGACGTAGAGAATAAACATTCCAAACATAATTACTATAGTTAATAAGACCCCTAATTTGATTTTTAAAGATTAAGGAACTGGTTGTATAAAAAAAAATATTAGAATTTTTAGTACACCTAAACTAAAACAGGCTTTATTTTTTTTCTTTGTATGTGGTTGTTATGCTCTTATGATGTTTTTATTTCCATCCATGTATCCATGACGAATCGTTACGATAAAACAAACCCTAATTTTTTAAGTCAAGAACTTGGTCTGAAGGATGTCTAAAGAAAACAGGTGTATCCATAGCTTATGCACTACAAATTAACCAAAGATAGAAATTCAAAGAGATTCAATGATTTTCATTTTTTTTTTCTCTTTTTTCTTTCGTATTTCGGAAGTCTATGACTCTTGTATCATGGGATATAGGTTGAAATATACTCAATTATCATTGAGGTTTTTTTCAGGACAAACTTGGAATTTTTTATACCGTGTAATTCCAAATAATATTTCAGATAAAACTCTTTGCAATTTTTTTCTTTATTAGAAGTGAATGAGTTGTATTATTCTCAATAATATTTTTGATATTAATTCCATACAAATTTTTTTAATCCTTATATTAAAAGTGAATAATAATAAATTATTATCCCTAATAATATTTTTTATATTAACTCTTTTGTAGGTTTTTTTTATTTTTATATTAAAAGTGAATAATATATTTTCTTGCCAAAAATAAGTTTTTAATATATTTGAAATATAGGCCAAAATCCTTTGGAGTTTTACAAATTGGTTGTAAAATCCAAGCAATACTTTTTGTATTTTTAAACATGCAAAAATGTTTTTCAATTCTTTTCTTAATTTATAAGACATGCTCAAATATTTTCTAGAATTTTTTACCATATGCAGAAAAAAAAACTTTTAATTTTTAGAAAATATTCTTATAAATTTGTTTATTATTTTTTTAAGGCTTTGTTTAGTAAAATCTCATTTTGCTTTAAATAAAACTGTCAAAATAGATATGAAGGCATGTTTGCCAAAAACACCCTTAAGCCAAAAATCTTTTATAAAAAAACGTTGATAACCAAACCAAGCCTAACCTAAATGACTTGAATTTGATCTGATTTGGTTGACTCAGAATCTTTAGTTTGACCATAAACCGAACAAAAAATATTGGTTTGACTCGAGAAAAAAACCAAGTTTACATCAAAATTTAAAACAGATCAGACTTGTAAAAAAGAAACATAAAAACACAAAATATTTTGACCAAAACGGATCAAATGCAGAAAACTCAAGAACACGAAGAACATTCAAAGCAAACCCGACCACATGAGTCTCAAGCCCTCCTAGTAGATACAACAAAATCAGAGGCATAAGCATGTTGGAAATCAATCACTGAACAATAATCAAGCATCAAACATCAACAATTATCAACCAATAATCATGATTTGATCAAAATAAGTTTAGATACAAAAACAAAACCCTAGGATTAAAATTCAGAAAAAAAAAACATTTATTGATAAGAATTAAACTTATATTATTAGTTAATCAAACTTGAAGAAGTTGTTGGCGCGAAGAATTGGACCAAAAGTAGTCCAAATCATGGAGTCAAGGCAATGTTCTTCTCAAAAACACGAAGAACAAAAAACTAAAAAATACCCAGAAACACCTTAGCTACTGTCAAACCCAGAATATGCATTCCAATCCTTGAAACCAAGCTTTTTTGGTTCACAAAAACACGTTATTATTGCTACATATGATTGAACTAGCATGCATAACAAACTACATTAAATCATCATAATCTTGCCTAATATCCCAATTTCTATAACTACCAAATTAAAACAACAAACATATTCAATAATTTGGTGTTCAAAACTAGTATTTTAACATTCCAAAGGACTTGGCCAAAACTCAGGAGCCTAGAACATGCATTAGCAACCCATAAAAAATATCAACAACCCTACCGTCTTATTTGGCAGATTTCATATATATATATATATATATATATATATATATATATATATATATATAAACAATCATCCAAACATTTAGTAAAATTAACAAACAACTCAAAGCAATATTAAACAAGAAAAAACCAATATATTCATGCATTAATCAAAATAAAAATTAAAAACTTTATAACACTAAAACAAGTTAAAAAAACATCATTAACATGCAAGGAAGAGTTAGAGGTGTACCTCATGAATATCACCTTCTAGGTTAGGGGAAGTTCATACCTTCAAAGTTCATTAATGGTCGTTGCCTCTTTATGCTTTTATTTTGCAAAGTTTAGCTTTATTACACTCAAATCTTAAGAAATCTTTATTATAGGCTCTTGAACCTTCACACTTAGTTTTCTTATCAATATTTTTCTCCCCTCCTCCCTCTTTTTCTTTTAGCTTTCAGTGGATATTTATAGGCTTTTGCTAGGGTTTTTTAATGGATTCATTAGAGGATTAATTATGATTGATCTGACTCTTTGATTGAAATGGGACGGTTTTGGTTTTAATAGCTGGAAGCTTTATACTTGCTAGTTTTGCAACAAACTTGGTTTTGAAGATTTTGGTGGTTTTCCTAACTTCGAGACCGAAGAGTTGTTTCTAGATTTTTAATCTTAAGAGGAACGTGTTCAACCCTTGATAAGAATTCATTGAGAAGGTTTAAAATGTGAACACAAAAAAAAAATCAATAGTTTCACAAAATAGGTGTCATAGTCAAGGCTAATTGAGTTTTCGAGATTTTGCCGGAGTAACTCTGATGTAAACATCATCCAAGATCACTTGGAGTTGATAGAAAAGGTGCACACCTTTCATTTGAATCTAACCTTTTTTTAATTTAGAAGTATGTAGTTTTACATTCATTCGTTTGAAGAAGTCAACTCGATCAGCTCAAAACTACCCAAATAAGAACATGTCGTCTGCCCTCTATTCCCAACTATGTGTTTAAACATGAACCAAATGACATGTTGTCTAAGTTAGCCACTAAGAAATTAGGGCTTTTAATTTGGGATTTAATCAAAATTCAATTTAGTCCCTAAAATCTCAAATCTTCATAATCATATCCTTAATTATGTACTCTCTAACTTCCAATTTTGTGCAATTTTGTCCTTGTCTAATTCAATTGTCAGCCTCAAAGTTCAGTGCCCATTTCAAGTCGGTCATTGGTTATCAATTTGTGTATTTTGACCCTTAATTAACCATTTATCTTTCAATTTTTTTCAATTTGGCCCTTAATTTAGCCGATTTCATTCTTTGAAGTCTCATGCCTTTTTCAATTTGATTCTTAGTTTTGAATTTCTTCAATCAAGTCTCTAATTGTTTATGAAACTTCAATATTTATACAATTAAGCATCTAATTTGACCAAATTACCTTTTCAAAATTGCAATTTAACCCCTAAACTTCAATTTATTCCAATTAAAGCCCAAATTAAACTAAAAAATCTATCTATTACAATTAAGCCCTTAATAAATTCAATTAAACCCTAACAAATTCCAATTGAATTCATAAACATCCAATTCTAAATTTTCTTCCCAAATTAAATTTTCTCTTATAATTAGGGTTCTCGTTAGTCAAAATTGGATTGTCAATTTTTCCAACTTTATATAGTTTAATTCTTTCCAACCAGTCTTTAGTAAATTTATGTGTTCTTCATATTCTCTTCACTAATATATATTTTTATTTTTTCAAAATTTTCAATTTTTTTGTATTTCTATGTTTTAGTTTTTTTCTCTTTTCAATTTTTTTTTATATTTATGTGAGACCCCAAAATAAATAACAATAAATCCAACCACCTAATTTCCATCACAATCTCTAATAAGCTCCCAAAACCTATTTAAACAAGATTTCGCATAGAGCTGTCATCAACATCCAATTTAACAAAACTAAGATCTGGTCACCATTAATATCCAAATATGTTTTTTTAAACTTAGTATAAATTTGAAAAATCTAAAAATAATTTTTTTCTGGAAAACATTAAATTTGAACCTAAAATTCTGATTTTTCTTTTGAATCTAGTTTTTATTTTAAATAGAGTATTATAATATTATTATGTTCATGAATAGCTTAATGAAGTGTGAATTTATGGAAACACATTTGATGCTACAAATATATTCTATTAAATAGGTTCGTGGTTTAATTAATTTCGGATTTTCCTTTCAATAATTCAGCATCAAAATTAATGTGGGTATTAACGTTGATTCCTTATATGTTCATAACAAAATATTCTAATGATAGTGAAAATAATTGCGAGAAAAATTTGCAATCCTATAAGTAAAAGCCAAATTGCAACTGCAAAATGCAATAATCAGGAATCTCATAGAAGGGATGCATATTAAACACTCATCACTTTTCGCTCACCCAATAAAATTTCCGTATCAAACTCGTGAGTTTTCCCTCACAATAAAAGCCCAATTGAGAACAATTTCAAGATGGAAAAAAATGCTGCAAGGAGTCTCGAACATCAATGGTTTCCTATGCCGGAGCCTTATCCCTGGCTTGCTTATTCTCATGGCAATAGCTATAGAGAGCAAACCTTGCAAGTTGTAGAAAATCTTCTTCTTTATATTTTTCATATGATATATCCTTCAATACAATACTTATATGACAAGTCGATCTTTTTATTAGATAACTTTATCCTCAAGCCTGAGATTTAAATTTTCTTATAATAACACTTCGTTGACTTCGGACTAAGCTGGCTTTGTTAAACCCAACTAAGATTTACCATGGGAGAATCCCGGAGTTGCGCACCAACTATGTTTTGGCTTCATATCGTAGCTGGTGTGTTGTGTCCCATTTTGAAAACCATTTTTTCTTTGGAATCCTATAGCACTAGAGAAGGTAGAGCTACCACATTAATTAATAGAAGTCGATGATAGAATTGGACATTGCATTTTGTCAGCACCTCCAAGTCATGAAACCACCCACACCATCATGTTATTTACACGCGAACTTCCTTTGATTATCTTCTGCAAGCTCGGAGATGAACAATGGACCAAGATGGACTACAGAGATGAGTTGAGAAGGTGTCTAGAAGAAAATGGATAGTGGGATGAGGAGAATCAGTCCGCAAGAGCGGAGCCAGGAATTTTTCCTGTCCTGGGTTATGATATAAGTACATATAAATTATTTTTTAAGATCAATCATTCACTCGGATATATAAATTTGCTAGGTTAACAGTAAAGTTTTAATTCAAATACATAACATAAAATATATAAAAAATAAAATTTAAAGTACATAAAATTCAAAATAAAAATAAATTATACTATTAAAGTTGCACCATTCGATGTTTTGTAGAATATAATTCATCTATGATCGAATCCGAATCAATATCTTCAACAAGCTCTCGTTCAATGTAAATCATCAAAGAATCTGCTAAGAACTTCTTTTTCATTTTATTGCGAAGCACAATTTTAACATGTTCCACTGTCCCAATACTGAATCTAGAATTTAATTCTTCCAACTGAAAATCTATTGTTGAGTTAAATATATCATAATGATAACGCTGGTAAACTGTCACTGAACCTTATTGTTGATATGAATGACCTGCAATTTTTTTATACGAAGCATTCATATGTGGTATGTCAATTTCATATTTTATGCAAACAGATTGCACGTTTGCAAGAAGATCAAATCCGACATCTATCCAAGTTCGAAGCCATGCTTTAGTAGTTGATACAAGATTCATTGTATTTAAGATGTTAAGAGATTTTTGTTGCAAAACTCGACAAAATAAATCAGTAGTCCCCATTATTTTATGCATAAAATATAAGATGAATATAAATTCAAAAGATTTCATCACAATCAAATAACCTCCAGCTTCTCCATGTATAGAGTCAGAAGATCCTTCTTGAACCATACTTACAAGCACAATAATAATTGCACCATACATATCTATTAAGCTGCAAATAGAATCAAAATGAGAGCTCCAGTGAGTAGTTCCACTTCGATGTAAATTACCGATTTAATTAGTCACTCTATCAGTCTCACGTTCTCCGGTAGCTACCATATGTGCAATTTCTATAGCCTAAGCATAATGTAACTCGGTATGACGTTTAGGAGAAACACTAATAAGATTGATAATGGTTGTCAATTTTGATAAAAATAACCTGAGATGATTAATTAATATAAGTGTGTATGCCCTACAAAACACAATTGATCACAATTATTTTTTTTTAACCCAAATTGTTCATGTTTCGACACTCTTTAGTGATATATAGTTAGTTTATTTTTTGGTTTCAAAAATATTTTTAAAAAAATAAATAATTTTTTTTTGCTTTAAATTAATTTTTTGGTGTTTTCAGATCGTTTTGATGTGCTGATATCAAAACTGATTTTTAAAAATAAAAAAAAAATATTATTTTGATATATTTTCAAGTAAAAAATATTTTAAAAAACAACTACTACCATAATCACAAACACCCCTAATAAAACAAAACATATTTTACGATTAATTACGTACAAAAACAATTATTTTCCACGGGTTGCAATTATAATACTGTGTCCTTACTTTTGTCTGTACTCCTCTCCTTTGTATAATTTTGTGTTTAGAAAGCCTCACAATTCATAAAGGTTCAATTGTTCAAACGTGTGCTCCTTTTTTTTTTTTTTATTGGGCAAAACATTATTTGTTACCTAGGCTACAGCCCACCTGAGCCTTGTGCAAGGCTCCGCCCTTGTCAGTCCGAGTCCTTACTTTTTCACGCCATTTACTGCGATGGGCAAATTAATGTGTAAATGCATACCGTAGGGAGAAGATGGTTAGTGAATGTTGAAATTAAGGAGGATAGAAATTTTGTCATGAGATCACTACATGTGACACATCCAAGGGGGATGCCACATGCAATGTATATAATATTACATTTTGTAGAGTTTTCTGGTCAAATTTATGGGGCTGAAATAATTGCTGCGTGAATGAATTGAGTATTTTTTTTATTTAGAAATATTTCAGTTTCAATTCAAAATTCTTATTAATGAGCTTCATATTAAATTTCTCTAATATAACAAAAAAAAAATCTCTCCCTGAATACCCTTGAAATTTATAATAAAACCAATATAAAATGATAAAAAAATCTTGGGTGAGAATTTTATTAGTTTTCTTTACGAACATCAAAATAATTACACTATTTTAAAAAGTTTGAAAGTACAAAAATATCTCTCGAAGTAAACATTAGATTATTTTATTATAAGATTAAATTAGTAATTTAATTGTATAAATAAAAATAAAATAATCAATCTAATCTCATATAATTTATAAAAAATAATTGTATCATAATAAAAAAAATCATCATAACCCTAATACCTAATTCAAAGTTTAAATGAACAATTTAGTAATTATTCTAACACAATGAATAGCTTTTTGTGTCTAAGGTTAAATTAATGACTTTCCTTTCACCTTTAGTTTTTTTTTAAAATAAATTGTATAAAAGATGGGAATCTTTCGGTTGGCTCTCTTGTCTCTATCTTTCCAGGTAATGCCTCACATCAGGTAATTAATATATACTACAAAATAATTTCTTTTTGAGGAAGTATGCAAATGGGTGTATTACAATGTTATATATCTCTTATTTATAAATTTATAAAAACCATTCAAAATTTTAAAAATTTGTAATAAATCCCTCAACGTTAACTTTAAGAATCTATTGTAAAAACACTTTTGTGCTCAAATGTCCATATTTGAAATTTAAAAGAAATAATTAAATTAAAAACTTACAAAATTAAAGAAGAAATTAAACTAAAAAAGGATATAATTATTTTCAATATAGGAAAAATGTTATTTTTCCTAATTAATTAATTTCTTTCGATTTTGTTTTGAGTTTTTTTTGTTGTTGTTTCTGTAATTTTCAAAACTTTTTAATTTGGCTTTGTTTTTTCTAAATAGTAAATAAAGACTTTTTAGTATAAAAGATAGGTTTTGTCAAATTTTCAAACTTTTAGATAGTCTTTGTGGTTTCATGATATATTAGAAAGGACTAGTTTATGAGTTAACCGAGATTAAGTCCTTTTTTCTATATAATTTTAAGAGTGCATCCCCACATCAATATGTTATATCCAAAGAAATTTAATAAATTTCTCTAATTGTTGGCTCTAATGTTTGAGCCAAGAAGTATAGGAAGGATGTATAATTTACAGTATACTAATTAACCGATATTTATATTTATATAGTTTTTTTATATTTGTTATTCGCAATTCACAATAAGAAAGAGAATATAATAAATTTAATTTTTTTATATATATGTGGAGGTAAATTTTATGTATGTATATGCTTACGCTTTATTTCCTTTTATTTTGTACGTTATCGAAATTAAAATAGAGCATTATGAATATGAGTTATTAAGATGTTTAGCAAGCTAATTAAATGAAAGATCAAGAGTTTATTTAGATTACCTTCAATAATTTACATGTAGAGTGTTTTATTATGAAGTATAGTTATGGTTTTTCAACCAATCTATTTATTTAACAAACAATGAAGTGCGGTAGAACTAAATTAAATTATGATCATATAAAATGCCATGAACCATCATCACTATCACAATCTTTAGATTTACCTACGGAATTTTCCGTCGGTATTTGCATTACCATTCCGTTGGTAATTAATTCACCAACGGAATCACAGACGGAAATGCTCCGTCGGTGAATCTTTCATCGGTAATTTTTTATCTGTCGGTAAGTCTGTTGGTAATAAAAAAATATTATTACTGATGGATTTACTGACGGAAAAGGCGAGCAAAAAAAAAATTACCCACTTCATTTCGTCGGCAATTCCCTCGGAAAAATACCGTATGTAATTCCATCGGTAATTATTTAAAAATATTTAAAAAAAAATCTATTTTACAAAACTATAAAATAATTAAATTAATATTAATCAACACTCTATAATACTCAAAATGCTTGGAAAAAATAAAAAGAAAATCAACTCAAACAAATTTGCAACAAATAAATAACATGAAAAAATAAATTCGACAAAAAATATTCATATGAAAAAAATTTAAAAATCCTATAAATAAATCAACTAAAAATTGATCTCATGTGAGAAAAAAATCCTACAACAACATTCATACAATTATTGAGAACAAAAACAATTAAAAATAAAATAAAATAACAAATATAGTGAAAAAAAACACGAAAAAAGAAGAATTTTTTTTTTTACCTTAATTTAGTTGCAAGTGAAGCTAAGAAGAGGAAAAAAAAAAACAAATTCGTAAAGTATACTAATTAAAAAAAACTAAGAAGAAAACATAAAAAAGGAGAAGAAGACATATCTAAGCATGGAGGAGAAGAGAAGGAGTTGAGGACAGAAGAGAAGAAGAAGAAGAAGAAGAAGAAAGGAGACGAGTGTGTTGTGAAATTAGGGATTCTAGGCTTTTTATTGTGACGTTTTACCGACGGCTAATTAAATATTAATATTTTTAATCATTCCGTTGGTGATTCCGTCTGTAATATTTAATTTAAATTTTAAATTTAATCAAAAAAATTTAGAAACCGCCAAATATCATCGACGACTTTTCAATCCGTCGGTGATTCCATCTGTAATATTTAATTTAATTTTTAATTTAAGCTAAAATTTTCAGAAAATTGTCAAGTAACATCGATGACTTTTCAATCCGTCGGTGATTTTGTCTGTAAAGAACAGTAATTAACAGTGCAATTGGGAAGTAAATAGTTTCAGAACTCTCTGTAAAATACCGACGGAAAATTCCGTCGGTGATTCCCTTTGTAATTGACATGATGAATAGTGTTCACAGTTTACCAATGATTTTACCGTTGGTAAAAATGGCACGTTATCGTTTTTTTTTGTTTTGTTTTAAATTTTTTTCCCACTGTAATTCCCTCGATAAATACCAAGGGAATATTTTTGTCAGTAAAGCCATCGGCAATTTACCAACGGAAATATTCCCTCGATATTTCCGTTTGTTTTTATCGATTTTCTGGTAGTGCATTGATTTTTTTATTAAAAAAATTAATAAAACAAATTATCAAAAACCGCATCAGGATTGTAAACATAGGAATAAAAATATTATTTTACCAAAGACTAAACATTAACACATCACCATTTGGACTCTTTATTACGAAGAAAAGAAGAAGAATGAATTCTCTTAACCATCATAATTCTACAAGTTTGTGTTTAAGGCAATTTCTGTTATACCTTTAATTCCTGTTTATGACTCAATTCTACCTATGTCAAAATAGTAAAGGAAGAAGCTGCAAATGGTAGATTTTATGAAGATGAGGAAAAGGCAAATGTGGAAGTTCAAGATATAGAAAAATCAAATGCTAACGATCTGGTGGAGGAAAGAGGTGCTATTCATGGATTCGATGTTTTCAGACTTCCTTCAGAAATTGCTTCATTGATTGCCAAAAATATAATTTTAGTGCCACCTGCAGACTGTTTCGATCAGAAGCTCCTCCTAGCCAATGGGACATGGTTTCTAATGAAATGGAAACCCATTCTTCCTCGCAATGGCTCATGTTCTTCGAGAAAGATAACATTTGCATGTTCATCAATCCAAGATCAGTCAGGAACATTTCATGTACTTACCCAAGCCATTATCAGGATGTGTAATTTGCTACTCTAATATGTTGAAAATAAATCAAATTTCTAAAAAATTAGTTAAACCAGTTGACTTATTGGAACCAGTCACTCGATTGAAACATAGCAACTAGTTTAATTAAATTAAATCGGTCGATCAATTCAGAAAACGATCGACTAGTTAAGTCAACAGAATTATATTTCCTGTTCAAATTAGAATTTTTTTTAAGTAGTTTAATTTCTTATTTATCTAGGATTTGAGACCTATTAATAAACTTGTAATCAGAAGCATAATTAATAAGTATAGAAAAGAATACACAAAACAAAAACACTTAATAAGATTGTTATTCTCTCAAATCTTTTTCTTGTTCTTTAGTTTTGCTTATTAAATTGTTGTTCATAAACTCTCACCACATTATTTTCTTCTAACAAGTGGAACAAGAGTTTGTTTTTTATTGTTTGACATGGCCAAGACAAACTTCCCACTTTAATGTCCTTATTTGACAAAAGATAATTTTAAAATTTGATGTATTAGTGTGAAAGCTTGGATAGGTTCTGAAAATATGTGGATAACAGGTAAAGAAGCCGAGTGATGATTATAGGATAAAAATATTTGCAAAGAAAATTATAAAATTATTATAATTATGAAACTCATATTGCATTAAAGCATTGTTCCTAAAATGTTCATGATCGATACTCTCTTAAATACTGAATATTTATTAGAGTCGTATAAACTAATACATATTATGTTTTTTTCTTTATAAAAGGAAGAAATTATTCTCATAAGCTGAGGTATAAAAAATATCAAGAACTAATATGTATATGTTTGTCATAAAACATGTACATTGAACTGATCTATATAGATAAACCATCTATGTGTATGAAAAGAAAATATTTAACTAATAATAAACACTATATACAAGAATTGTAAATATAAAAGATAAGATTGATTCATCTATACAAACACATTAATAATTAAAGATTTAGTGTGTTTTTAAACGTAATTTAGAAAATAAGATTACTGACTGGTAAGATTCTTTATACAGATTTGATTTTGTGAGATGCTACAAAGATTTAAAGATACAATTTTTCAAAAAAAAAAAAAAAACCAGGTAGGTCAGGCGAGGGCCTAACAGGTAAAGAAGCCGAGTGATGATTATGGGTGGTACCGACTACCGAGTCATGTGCAGATGTGCCAAAAAACAAGCCTCACCCCACCAATTGTCATCGCTATTTCTAAGAAAGATCTGTCTGTGATTCCCCACTTCAATGCACCCAGTGATGGTGATTTCCATAAATGGCAGCACATGCACAAAACCAGTGTTGATTAATCCTTGCTTGCTGTTGCCATCTGGACTAACAATTTTAGTACTGTGTTTTTTAAAAATATATTAAAATATTTTATTTTTATTTTTTAATATTAATATTAATATATCAAAACTATAAAAAAAAAATATTAAAAATACCTCCATGCTACTCAATAATAGTAAGTACTCAATAGAGTCCAGTCACTACAGCTACAAAGGGCACCAAAAGGAGCCAGCCAGCCTATCCCCTAAATAGGAAGGGCCTATGAAAGACCACCCCGGTAGATGCAGGCCAAAACCAGTAATAAACTTCCAAATCCTCCTAAACAGGGGTCTTGGCATAAGAACTTGGAGTGTCCATGGCACACCGGCGAAGATACAGGATTTGCAGGATCTCTAGGGTCTTCCATGTAACGTGCAATGGTAAGATTTGGAAAATCAGAGAGAAAACACCAAAAATAGTAAACACTGAGCATCCCACAATCAACGACTGAATTTTAAAGAATGCACGCAGCCAATCGAATTTGGTGGAAGGAAATTTTCATTACATTCAATTACTTTTTACAGTGTACAATACCATCACCGACTCCTTGATTACGTTAACACCACCTTTCTTTTACCTTCTCTGCATAAATTGTCCTTCCAAGTTGAGAGCACCAACCCCAAAGTGGAGGTAAAAACTGGGAAGTTAGCCCAGAAACAAGAAAACTGGAGCTTATAATTAAGTGCTCCTTCCATGTCCATGTTGGCAACAAAACTTTGATTGTTTACTCAAGCTACACTCCCATGATCTGAGGCATCTTCAAAGTAATAAGGTGTCAACTTGCCGTCTTTTTTAGCGGTCTTGGACTGATTGTCTGCCCCAATTTCTTGCAGCATTTTTACCACCCTTCTCATCGATGGGCGGTTGATGGGAAGGGGACTAGTGCAGAGGATGCCAATGTTGAGGACTTTGCATATCTCTTCCTTGAAACAAGAATCAAGTCTTGGGTCAATAACATGGTCCACTCCCTTCAGATCTAGAGTGGTGCATACCCAATTGACCAAGTCCTTTTCCCCGTAATCCGGATCGACTGGGCGTTTACCGGTTACCAACTCGAGAATAACCACACCGAAGCTGTAGATGTCACTCTTTTCATTCACTCGAAGGGTGTATGCATACTCTGCATCAAGTGAATCAAAATAATTTACTTTGTATTCAGCAAATGTTACTGGAATTGGATGACAGGCCATTAATATAGTTGTCAGATGAGAACTTGTAAATTATGAGAATACTAGTATTTGTGAATTGGCAATCAAATCCTAAAAAATATCCCTAATAATAATTGATGTCCTAGAAACATAAGAAAAATCAGTGTGGGTTAATACATGATTAAAAAAAAATGAATTTCAGCACAGATCATCTTCACACATCAAAACTAGAGGAGTAGCAAAACCAGTTAGGAAGAACGTCAATCACTAACCTGGAGCAATGTAACCACAAGACCCTGCAATGATTGACATGGATTTAAGCTTCCCAGTAGATTCAAAGACTTTGGCTACACCGAAATCAGCCACCCGAGCTCCATAATCACCATCCAGTAATATATTGTTGGACTTCACATCTCTATGCACAATCGGGGGAACACAATCATGGTGCAAATAAGAAAGTCCCTCAGCTGCATCAGCAACTATCTTGTACCTTGTTGGCCAATCTAACAACCCTCCCTTACTACTATGCAACAGGTCACCCAAGCTACCATTAGACATGTATTCATACACCAAAAGGTTGCAGTCTCTGGTAGTACAGCAACACCATAGCTTAACAATGTTCTTGTGCCTAATCTTACTCAGAGTTGCAACCTCTGCATCAAAACCATTATCTTGAATCACCTGACCTTTCTCAACATCAACATCGCCACCCTGTTTTTTCTGGCCTCCCCAGAGCTTCTTCACTGCAACAGCCTCACCATTGCTAAGCACAACCTTGTAAACTTTCCCAGACGATCCACTCCCTATAACATTATCCTCATCAAGACAATCCAAGATCTCGTATTCACTAAAACCCAGATTATGAAACGACATCAAAGTCCATTTCGACTTATCAACAGCCCTTGCTTTCTTGAAATTCCTATACTTGAAATAAAACCAAACCACACCAAAAATAAGAAGAAACACAGCAAGTGCGAAAATAGACCTCATCGACCAAGCATAACCTATACCTCTCCCGCCACCCCTCCCATCACACAACCCCTCAATATCACCACACAAACCAGGATTCCCAATAAAGCTACTCTTGTACATCTCCTTGGCATACAATGGCGGAATCTCTCCTGACAACCTATTATTCGACAAATTGAGCTTATTTAACTTCAAATTCTGCAAACCAATTGGGATTTTCCCCGAAAGCCTATTATTCGACAAATCAAGATAATTAAGCACAGACATTCCTCCAATTCCATCAGGAATATTCCCAGAAAAAGCATTGCTAGCCAAATTTAGCTCATTCATTTTCTTCCACGAATTACCCACATCCGGTAAATCACCCGAAAGGGCATTCCCGTGAAGATCCAAACTTCCAAGCTCCTTCAAATTCACTATACTCCCAGGCAATGATCCATTAAACCTATTTTCACTACCCGAAAACTCAGATAAATTCGCTAAAAACCCAATCTCCTCCGGTATGTTCCCATCAAAGTTATTCATATCAATAATCAACTTTGACAAATTTGCAGCACTAGCAATTGTTTTCGAAATCGGACCTGAAAATGAATTATTGAAAAGATCAAACAACGAAACATGAGGCAAACCCCAAAGCCCAGCTGGCACTTCGCCGGATAACCGATTATATCCCAGCCGGACCCGGGTCAAGCTCCGGCATTGACTCAAACTTTCCGGTATTTGACCTGAAAACGAGTTATATATCATCAAAATCTCCTCTAACTCGCCATTCTCACATAAACTTGACGGAATTTGTCCGGTTAAGTGATTGTTTGACACGTCTATCCATCTTAATGGCGCGTTTTTGCCGAGATTTTGAGGCAACTCGCCAGTGAGTCCGTTTTGAAACAGCCTGAGTTCGTATAAGTTCGGTGAGTCAGCTATGCTTGCAGGCAACGTCCCTGTAAAGCCATTCTCGTAAAGATTGAGACTCTCTAACGGCAACTGACACAACTCGTCTGGGATCCACCCAGTTAACCGGTTCATTGACACGTCGAGCCGCTTTAACTCAGTCAGCTTCCCCAACCCCCGAGGCAAACCACCCGTCAACGAGTTGTTGTAGAGCTCAATTTGGACTACGCTGGTCAACTCAGTGAGTGAACCCGGGATAGAACCGACAAGATTGTTGAATGCAAGGTCTAAATCCTTGAGTTTCTTGAGTCGACCCAGTGAGTCAGGTATTTCGCCAATTAAATTACACTGAGTGAGCCACAAAGTCTCCAGGTTTGTCAAGTTACCAAATTCGGGAGGGACCCGACCCGACGTAAACGGGTTGTACGATAAATTGAGCATTCTGAGGGTTGTAATGTTGCCCAAAAAAGGCGGTATTACACCGTCGATGAGATTGTAAACGAGAGAAATAACCTCGAGCTTTTGAAAACGAGCGAAAGTATCGGGAATGTCTCCTGAGAAATTGTTTCCGGTAAGGTCAAGGTATCTAAGGTTAGGGAGGTCAGCTAAGGTGTGGGGGAGAGTACCTGTAAGCAGATTTTGAGAAAGATCAAGGTGTTGGAGATTTTGACACGTGGAGATATCTAAAGGGAGAGTGGAGTTGATGTTGTTGTTGGAGAAGGAGAGGGAAGTAAGGTTTTGGAGACGGCAAAGGAGGGAAGGGAAAGGGCCAGCCACGTTAGAGTTGGACAAGTCTATGGACGTGATAGAGCTTGTTGTTGGGTCACATTTGATGCCGGACCATGAGCATGGGGTGGTGTCTCTGTCGGACCACGAAGAGAGAGCTGAGTCTGGGTCTGAAAGAGAGAGCTTTATTTGTTGGAGGTAAAGCCCTTCTTGGTTCAGAGAAAGGGGTAGAGGAAGGAAAGAAGAGGATGGAAAGGAAAACGAAGAGAAGCATGATCTTCTTCTTCTTCTTCTTCTTCTTCTTCTTCTTCTTCTTCTTCTTCTTCTTCGGTGGTGATGGAGTTGGGTTTGGGATTCAAGATAGGGCAGGCGATGGGTGCGAGCTTTGGTGTGAGATATAAAAAGGGTTGAAACTTGAAAGTGAGAGCAAGTGTGTTTGAGTGAGTTTTCCGGCGAAGGGACTCGGGAGTGATGGCATGAGAGTGGGCTTATTGTTGCAAGGAGAGGTGCTCTGGTATCGTGCTGTGTATTGCCTGAAGGTGAATGATAGCCTTCATGAGTTTTTGAATGTTAATCATTCGTTTTCAAATTATTTTGTTTAAGAATATAAGCTTTTATTTAAGCCATTTTTATGTATTCAGTATTTTATAAAATAACTTCAAATTAAAATTAAGGCATATTTTATTTTGGAGAAATAACAAAAGCTTCAAATTCATGAACTTAAATGACTGCAATTGTCCGACAAACAATTAAATGGATGCTCTCAAATTTGAGGTTTGGCGCGTGAAAAAGACTAACATAGTTTTAAAAAATTATCGAATTTTCTTTCATGGTATATATATTGTTAAGTATATAGAAATCTGTAATTTAATTGAAAAATAGAAACATTTTATTAACTACGGACCCACTTTGTCACACTCTAAATTTACCTATATAGTCTAAGAGAGTAAATACTATTATTTTTTTTTAATAATATGTAATGGTTGTTTTTTAAAATATTTTTTATTTAAAAATATATTAAAATAATAATTTTTATTTTTAAAATTAAATTTTAACATCAACATATTAAAATAATTTTAAAAAATTAATTTAAAATAAAAAAGTCATAATTTTTTTAAAAACACGACTAGTCGTAAAAACATACACCCTTCTTCATATCACATGCCAAAAATGGAACTAAACAAAAAGAAAACTATAGCAAGATGCAAGGGATATGTTGCATGAAATGATCTTAAAAGATTTATCTGCTAATTAGAAAGGTATATTTTTTCATTGATTTTTTTAGTATAAACTTAAGTCAGCGTTTAAAGAAATTTAATAAAATATAAGTGCTTCTTTAAACTAAGTTAAAAAATAACTTAATCTCAATTTATATATAAAAAATATCATTACCAGAAAAAAATAATGTTGTACAAGAGGTCTTGTTTGTTTTTGCATTTTAAAAGTATTTTTTTAAAATTAATTTTTTTTTACTTTAAATTAATATTTTTTTGTGTTTTCAAATCATTTTGATGCGCTGATGTCAAAAATAATTTTTAAAAAAATAAAAAATATATATTATTTTAATATATTTCTGAATAAAAAAAATACTTTAAAAAACAACCACAATCACACAAACACCCAAAACCCTAGTTGAAAGCTCTCTAAAAAAAATGAAGTGATTTATTAACAAAATCAAAATCTATTAAATCAAAGAGACAAACGAGAGTGGCGAAGGGTGTTTCTTTTTTTATTTTAAGTAAAATATCTTATAAAAAATATTTTAAATTTTTTTATATTTATTTCTTGTAAAATATTTTACAAAATAATTGATTAATAAAAAACATGTTTTTTTTTCCAGCCATAAGATCGTCTCCTCCATGATATCCTTCATTTCAGCATCATAACATTCACTTCATCATCTCTTTCTTCGCAATCAACATAGAAAATATTTTTCAAGTTAAATATTAAAAATTTATTTTACAAAAAAACAATTTACATATAAATTTTTATATATGTAAAATATTTTAAAGAAAACAAAGAAAATTAAAGATGACCATTTATTGGTCGAGTTCTGCATATCGAGTGTCGTGTGTATGAGATCTGGGAGGATCTCGAGGGCATTTGAATGATCGAAGGGTCAATATTCTTCGTAACTGATTAATATATGGCCATGAGTAATTAATTCAAACAGCAAGCAGGGTAAGCAGCGCACAAGAAAAACATTATTGCTTTGTTGGATAGTCATCTGGGTCACGTGATGAGATGAGAGGCAGAGCGCAGAGAAACGACAGTTACTGAAGGTGAAATCTTTGAACCAGTCACTGTGACGCCACCTTGCAATAAAAAACATAAGGGGTTGATATGCTGTCAAGGCAGAAGCGACATCGTTTTCGAGCATGGACTTCAAGAAGTATGTGTTTACTCTTCTAGACAGTATCATACCACGTACTTGAGAGAATTTACAAGCAAAACCATATGATAGTACTTGAGTTTCCGAATTCTAAGTTATTTTTAAATTATTTGATTGAAAAAAAAAGGCTTCACAAAATAAACAAATGTAAAGCTGGGGAAATGTTTTATCATGCTATAAAATTAATTAGAATTTTTCTAAAAAGAATAATAATCTAGTTAAAAAGCCACAAACATAATTTGAAAATCTATTTTAAATTTTGATAATGATTGATTTTCAAAGTATTTTTCATTTAAAAATGTATTAAAATAATATATTATTTATGTTTTAAATTTTATTTTTGACATCTTTATTAAATATGATTAAATCTTAGTGACATAATCGATGTAGATTAACTTAGTCCAAATATAAAGAATTAATTAATTAATTAATTATATATGAATCTATGTATTATTTTCAAATATATTTTTAGTCACTAATTTATAAAAAGAAATTGTATGTTGCTGTTCTGAGAAAAAAAAATTCCAAAAGGTAATTGCGTGGTTTGCAAAAAGCTAAGGTGGGACTAGACCTGCAGGTTATATCAGTCGTACACGTGGCAGTTCAAGATGTAAGTTTTAATGTGCTGACGAGAATAGTCTCCGATCCACTGCTTTAAATGTCCACTTTCTTGGGAACGTGCACAATTTATCCACAATTTTGAGCTTTGGGTTTTACAGCAACATTGCTTGAAGCTGAGGGAATTTTCAAATGTTTCAAACTTCGAAACCCAAGTTTGGGAATGGTTTTACTTTTACTTCAAGTTTTCTTCTGTCCTCGTTAAGAAGTCAGTATGTAAGTATTATATAGTATCTTATACAATTAAAGATCAAGAATCATTCTTGGGTTTGTTTTAATTATGATGTTTCACGTTAATAGTATATATTTTTTATTATTAATATGGGTATTCGGGTCAGTTTTCGCAAGACTTTGATTAATCTCACGAATCCTAAAGTTAACGATTATGTATGTATTTAATAAAAACCCTAAGTTTTTTAGTTACACCCTTTAAAATTACGATAAAATAAAGCGTAAACAAGAAAAATCACATGGTATCAAAATTACAATTCAAAATTTTAAGTTCCTTCACAGATGCTAACTAGTTTAAATGGAAAAAAATATATGTAAAACGTCAAATATCGAATCATACTCCCATTAAGAATAGAAGCAAGCAATGAAACAAAACAAAGAAAACATAGTACTCTTTATTTATTTGTACTCCAACTCCAATTACTAAAACAAATCCTTTAAGACATGGCAATATGGTTATAATAAAGTCGTGACAAACTTCCTGCTAGATTTGGACTTTAATACTTGTGTTCCAGGTTGAGGTGACTAGTCATGCATGTTTTCTTAAAAAATAAGTTCCTTGTCGAAACAAAAAACGCTCCTATGATACTATTGTTAATAAATGAAAAAGGGGTGAAATGTGAATGATAAAGCCAAGCTTGAGCCTGTCTCATTTTTATCTAGTAATTTATGGTATTTATAAATATCATAGGTTATAAAAGCTTACCTGATATAGATAACAAAAATAATGGAAATATTAGTTTGAGTATAAGTTAACGTGTCCTGCTTGTTATTGATAAATAAGTTTGTGCTTAAGAGTAAGTTATTAATGACAAGGGGGTAGTCTATACAAGCTTAAAAATAATCTTTGATGGAAAGGTTGGTCTAAAAAGTTAGAAAAAGGTTGTTTATTGGCGAGATGGTGGTGTAGGATGCGCTGGGTGATACATTTTTTTGGGGGAAAAAAATATTTTTGAAGGGTGTATTAATTTTCAAAGTATTTTTCACTTTAAAATATATTAAAATAATATTTTTTTTATTTTTAAAAAATTGTTGTTGATATCAGTGTATCTATCGAAATGATATAAAAATATTAATTTTAAATTAAAAAATTAAAAAATAAATTTCTTTAAAATATTATTAAAATATAAAAACAAACAAAAAGAAAAAAGAAAGATAATGAGACGGGGGGATCTAACATGAACAGCTAAAGTTCTGCGTGGTTCCTAGAGAGGTCTTGAAGAGCAGGAAAACTTGTCGCTTGGTTTCCAAAACAAAACAAAAACTCAATATGTTATATTGTTCTCAACAGCATATTCTGACAAGATAATAATTAAAAAAATTATTTTAAATTTTGTTATAAAAAATAACGAAAATTAAAAGAGACGGGATTTTATTATATATCTCCATACAAAATATTATTCTCTTTAATAGTATTGTTTTTTCATTCTATATATAATTTTTATTAATTTCATTTTTATTTTCTAACATTAAGTTTATTAATGATCGAACTTTATAATATATTTATTTAAATCTATTACCTGAATTATAGAATTTCAATTTAACGGATACATATGAGAGAGATCTAAAGAAAGTGAGAAGATTTGAATTGGATTTTCTTTTGTGGCGAGCCCATCGTCCTCGCGTGCTTGTTTGGAATGGGATTCCAAGGGAAGAAAAGGAATACTCTTGTCGTTAATACAGCATTCGAAGCTTCCAAAATCAAACATCAACATCCAGAGAAGCTAAAACGCAAAGCTAAATACAAAAGCAGAAGACCAAAAGATCCTAACTAGCTACGAGTCAGCGACATCCCTCAGCTTGCATGGCTACACTGTTTGTAATTATATTTTAAACTGTGTTCTTAAAATATATTATTTTAATATATTTTTAAATAAAAAATACTTTAAAAATAACTTTTACCGCTAAATTACCGTATTTCACAGCAAAAGCCACCAACTGAGTCAAGAAGATTCTCTGCAACTCGCTGGTCATTACAAATATGAAATATCTTGGAAGACAAGTGGAAGTGGAACCCACCAAGATTTGGCTTGTGGGAGATCTTCTCCAAGAAATTTATTGAACCCAATTTTTTCCAATTTGGCGGCTGCCTTAACTATATCGCATGTAGTTGAATTAGCTTATTTATGTCGTATGTGCCTATCCTAATCAGAATTTGGAATCTTTTTGCGGTGAGAATGCACTAGAGTAGCCAGTTACGTTTTAAGATTTTTTTTTATTATGTTAGTGATTATTTTTTATAATTTAATTTTAATACTAATATATTAAAACAATTTAAAAATATATAATTTTTTTTAAAATATAAAAATAAACAGGTTCTCAATTATTTTTCACGTTTCTTTTTCCTTATTGTTCTACTTGAGAAAAATATGCTGGTAATTTCAATAAAATCTGTCCTTTGAGTTAAAAAGAACCATTCTAAAATCATCAGACTTCGCTTAATTGATCTTACCTCCGGTTGCCAACCTTTGTCTTATTTTGGAAATTCAGGCTCTCCTATCTTCCCACCCTCACTTTCGGTGCACTCATGTCCTTCAGGAAGACAACCAAAGTGCTGAATTCATGGCTCGATTATGATCAACTCCTCACATCGGATCTCCTCCTCTAGTTTGCGTGCAGATAAGATGGGTATTTTGTTTCTATTTTTTACTCTATTGTACCCAAAGAAAGAAAGAAACAAACAAGTGGAGGGAAACAAAACTATGTATATTCATGCTGTATTTGTATTATTTTTCCTGTAAAAAAAAAAATAATAAAAATCATTAAATAAAAATTATTTCAATCCATTTCTTGTGATTACGATGTTGATGATTAAAATATGATAGTTTTGGACTAAATTTAATTTAAATACTTGAGATTTAATTGAAATCATATTTGAGGAATTGATTTTATATTAATTAATTACTTTTTTTAGGGGGGGTTCTTTTTTACTTTGATAAATGATTGGTACAGCAAAAAGCTCTTCACAAATACAAACATGGTCTTAATGGTAAATTAATGTGTTATATATGTGTTCGTTAAGAATTTGTTTAAAAATGTTTGTAAAACCAAATCATTACTCTCTCTTACATTGTTTTGGAGCTCGTAAAATTATATCATGAAAACCCTATTTGTTCTTTCAATCACAAAAAAAAAAGATGATGCTCCATATCAAAAAAAAAAATTATTTTGAGAAACGACTAGATCAGTTTGAGAAATAGTTTGCTCGTTTCTTAAAATGGTTGGACCGTTTTGACTACTACCTTGTCGTTTTCAAAATGATGAGTTGTTTTAGCTACTATCAATCAACAAGCTCTCATCCATCCACCATCAAATATGTAATGATGACTCTAATTCCGTGAAGAGATAGAGAAAAAATGGCATACAAGTGAGTAGCTCTTACACTTTATACTAAGAAGTAGTTACATCCATCGTTCTCATATAAGGTGCTTCAAATAAGGATCCAATCATCATCGATCTCCATTTGAGTTTCACTTGGAAAGAAAAATGATCTGAGTGTGAGAAAAGATCCATGACCCAACAAGCTTCTGAATACAAGCCCCGCCAAGTGGAAAAATATCCATTTTGTCATGAAGTACCATACACTTGACACTCCTAAGACTTTGTATCTACAAAAACAAACTTAGACAATTATAAAGGTCTTATAGACCCTGACAACACATACAAAATATGAGAAACATCTTTGAGCTTGTCACAGTCACACAAGACAATGATGTTATGTGCAAAGTTCTTCTAAAAAACCTTTGTGTATTTGTACACGCATGATACTATAGCCTAGAGCCTAACTCAATCTTTCATTTTTATGATTTCAACTCTAAACTCATCTCTCACTTCATCATAAGCATTCTAGCTAAAAATAGCACCAGTGAGATCTTTGTCATCACACAACAAGAAGATGAGAGCCTTGTGTTCTATCTTTAAAGGTTTAACGAGGAAATGCTCAACGTGAAAATACTAATTGGATTCATCATCATATAAGCTCTAATTAGGAAAGTATACAATTATTCCCTATAGTAAAGGTTAAACACTTCCCTAATAAAAATATTATCAACATCAAACATGCCATGAAAAATTATATAAGGGTTGAAGAAGTTAGCGTGATAAGATAAAATCACTTATATCTTCATTGAGTAGAGTCTCTCCAATATCACTAGTCTCTAACTAAAACGTCTAAAAAGAGCACTAAAGGACACTTATGATCGCTTGATATTCCCCATGCACAAACTGAGGTGCTAGTTATTATTATAGGGAGGGAAATTATACAATATCCTCCTTCCATGAAAAGCGGTGCAAACATGAAGAACCTTAATAAGTTTTTTTTACTGTGACCATGGATATGAAAATGAGGAATGTCATGCCTTAAAAAAAAGATAGAAAAATTGAGCACTAGAGGGTACCTTCACTGGTTTATGTAAAAAGAAAAAATAAAAAACTGAGCATGAAAGGAATGAAAGAATGAAGTCTGCACACTTAATGATCTATCTAAGATCAGATAATTTTCAAATCAGTTTTGGGAATTGTATCTCTATAAAGCAATATCTTTTCTTTATATCTTTAATGTCTCCAACAAAAATCTCCATTAAAAGCTTTAAAAATGTCTCTATAATAATCTCTATGTTTTAAACATGTCTCCATGAAACTCCATATGTCATGTCTTTATGTATCCAGACGTGTCTCCATGAAAATCTCCATGATGAGATCTTTATATCTTCAAACGTGTCTTCATAAAGATCCTCATGCTAGATCTTTTTGTCTCCAAATGTGTCTTTTTAGAAATCTCTATGGTTAGATCTTTATATCTCTAAACTTGTTTCTATCGAATCTCTATGCATGTTTCTAGAAGAATCAGGGATATTGCTCTAGGTCTTTACGACCATTAGTTTCCAAAAGGATTAAGGATCCTTTCTCGAGTCCTCATACTTAATTATCTCTAATAGGATCAATGATTATTCTATTGAAATGTTGAAAAAAGCTTACACGAAGAGAACTCTCATGCAAACACTTCGTAAAATAAAAAAAAATGCAAACATTTAAATGGCTAACCATGGTAACATTTTTATGGCCATAAAATTTCACGCTACACAGTAAATATTTTCTCCCTAACTTTTACCGATTAAAGTCTTCCAAACATGTCTTCTTACAAGACTTGAGGGGTAAATGATGGTGTATAAGTTTAAGAAAAAGAAATCACTTCACATCATTTGGGCTTCACCTAAATGACATGGTCAATCACCACCCCATACCATGCATGGCCAACAACCATGCCATCTCATTTAGGCCAAAACCTAAATGATCAAATTTTCTTTTCAGTCCTATATTTTTCTCTTACGCATTATCTCCCTACCTCTCACAAACACATCTTTCATCTCTTTTTTTCACCACATGAATTTTCCAATATGCACATCATAAATTTGTTTCAAGTTATGAGAAGTCAAACACGGCACCATGTACTACCCATGCACACAAACTTTTTGAAGCATGAAATGATAGATTCTCTGCAAGTATAAACTTTTATGAAAGATGGCATTACATATCTAGCCAATGGTTATAGTGTAACACACACCATATTCTATGCAATTCATACACCTTCTTTTGCCAGCAATAACTAATTTTAGCCAACGTGTCACTAAAATTCATCAATCTCTTCACTACTAGCAGTGCAAGACATCATAACCAATGGTGGGCACTGACATTTCCACCAATTGTGAAACACTCAACATCATGAGGTGAGTGTGACCAAAGTTTATTAATAACTTGGATCATTAGGTAAACATAAGTCATATTTTTCAGATTCAACACTTTTCTAAACTTACACTTTCTCTCAATTTTCTCATATAGTTTTTCTCTCATACACCAATTGTCTTAGAGTCTCTCGTTCCACAAGGAATTTGTTTTTTAAAAGCAAACTTTTAATCACCGATGACTCCAACAATCATTAAGCCTAGATACAAGGCCTATATTAAGCCTACACATCTTGACTCAAGATAGTAGCTTGTGAAAAACATATTTTTATGCTAATTTTTTCACGAATTCATCAAAGCCTTTTTCTTGTTGGATTTTAAAAAGATTATCCATTTTTAGATTGTTGCTAATTTTCTCAAAATCTTCTTTAAAATTCAAATTCTAAATAATAATGTGAGAAGATATAACTCATTTACTAAACAAACTAAGTTTATAAGAATAATCTAGACAAACTAGTGAATAATTGCTTGATATATCCTTCATTTCTATTTAAACTTGTCAAATAATGATTTTAGTATAAAAAAGAAGTGAAATTTGGTTAATTGGGTTTTAAAAATAATTTTATATTATTTTTAACATATATTTTCAAATGAAAGTCTTTTATATTTTAAACTTGCACGTGCCTATTTTAATTTTAGAATTAGAATTTGTAAGGGTTTGATTATTGAAATTATAATATCATATTAAATAACCATTTTAATATCTAAAGGTTAAATAAGCGAGTAAAGCTCTAATAATGATCTATATCAACTCTAATAAGGTTTAAACAATTTCTAATTGATAATAATAATAATAAATAGTTAATTAAATTGGTATTAATTAGTCTCTTCCCTTCTTTTGTAAAAATCTTTGAGCTCTAAACCCTCCTACGTATAGAAATAAAAAAATCAAAAAAAAAATAATCAGATGCAAGTCATTCACATGTGACCGTGAGAGAGCCACATTTGTCGTACATTTATAGAAAAATAGAGGGTGGTGCTAAGCTCTTTCAATTAAATATCATGTTGGTGGTCTTGCATTAATTAAGATATAAGCATTCCTTACCACCATTATTTATTTAAGATTCAAAAAACATCTTTAATAATTAACTCTCTCACCGCTAATTACGATGAGCAATCATTATTCATTAATGATTAACGCTCTCACCTAATTCATTAAACTATAAAGCAAGTGGTGATAAACTCCTCAACCATCCACAGTGCGCAGGCCAGTAAGTCAAACAAAATTAATTACTTAACCGACAGCCAAGAATTTAAAGAAATTAATTCCAAGAAATATCAAAACTCTGAACAGAAAAAAGCTCTCACAGGTGCAAAGCTATTTCATGTCAAGCTAGAGCCTCGAGATATAGCTAGCTAGCTGTAACACACACATGACAGAAGATGCAGCTGAAATATTGCCCATGGCACAGCGAGGCATTAGCACAGGCATAGCTTTGGCAGTGAGGGCTATAATAACTAGGACATGAAAAATGTGCTCTCTATCAAAAGTGCACGTTAGCTTAGCTCAGAGAAAGGCGATGCAGAAAGCAAGACAGGTGAACGGGCTTGCATAAAAAAGTTAGCTTAATTAGCTTTGAGAATTTACTACAATGTTATGATAATGTTTTGCATGATTCTCTATCTTTTTACCTCATTACTCCATGCCAAGTGTGGATCAGGATGATGCTTCCTGTCACGCCGATGTTTCGAGGATAAATGGTAGAAAGTCCCGAAAAGGGCTATGGCATATATTTTATATATAGGTTATGATTGATTGAAAATTCTAACATCAAATTCTTCGAAACTTTTAACCAAAGTGTTGTGAGATAAAGAAGGATTGGAGTCTGAACTGCTTAAATGTGTCTGAACTTTTGCCACCCGTGGGAAGCATTTAACCCCGTTAGCTAGATGTAAAAGAAAAGAAAATGATGCCTTGGTGCTATATGTCAACTTTCTTACTCCATTATTTTTCTATTTATCATTACCTATATTCATTTGATTCATTCCTCTTCATCTATTACCTAACTATATGCATGTTTAGGAGTGTGGTTGCGATTATTTTTTAAAATATTTTTTATGTCGAAATGCATCAAAATAATATTTTTTTTAAAAAAAAATTATTTTTGAGATCAGCGTATCAAAACGATGTAAAAAAATTAAATTTTAATAAAAAACATTAATTTTTTTAAAAATACAGGTTGACCCATGTTTCCAAACGCTGATGTCAATGCTTAATTTGTTTTTGGAAATTGAATCCAAACCCTCGCAGCTAGGAAGCAGCTTCAGGAATTCCAAAAACAGCTCTCATTTCATATGGGGTAATTAAGGCCGCCTGAAAAACTAATATTGAAGGAATTAGTTTAGCTTGTCTTATGTTTCATTTTTAGTCTTTAATCTCTCCTTACAAGTTTAAATATTTCCTGTTTATCTTTGAATATAGAATCACTTTTCAATCTATCTTTATGTAAAATATTCTCATCCAAACTGATGAAAATATCCTCAAATGAGAAAATCAAACATAACCTAACTTACTATAAAATAACATGAAAAAAAATGAATTTTAACAAATGTAAAATCTCATTTTTTATTTTTTAAATAAAGTAGGTGGTGTTTGAGTTTCTGGTATGAAGGTATCTTCCTGACACAAGATGCATATCATCTTATTTTGCCTCGAGTATTTTTGTTGTAATATTTTTTTAATTTTATTTTTAGAAAATTAGGTTTTTGTTTTTATATGTAGTTTTTTTTATTTATTCTAAAATTATTTTTCATGAAAAATTAAGGAAGCGTGTTTACTAAATACAAATTTTCTAAAATTAAAAACAAGGACTTTATTTGGATTACACTGAAATATTAAAAGGAATGGTCATAAAATGTTAGGTGAACCAAACAAGACACATATATTTTATAGTGGAGAATTTAAAAAAACAATTATTTTGGCGTTTTCTAATTTTCTAGGAAACTGGATAATTAGAAAACACACTTTTCCAATAGAGAATTAGTAAACATGTTTTCTTTAGTTTTGTGTTTTTTATAAAATGTTTTTAAGAAAATTGAATTTATTTTTCAAAAATAAACAAACCCGAGATTTTCTATGATTTGTTGGCCTTAGTTAACTAGACTGGTTGCTTTATTATAAAATAGTAATAACTCTAGGATTTTATTTTTTTTATTTTATTGATTTATTTTTTTGGACTAGAGATTTTGGACTAGAAAAGAGCTTCTTCCGTATACTGTTCTTTTTTCCATTTTTCACCATGAATTATATAATGATTTTGATCTGTAATAATTTGATTGTGAGCTAAATATTATTATTAAGGCTCTATGTAGTCTATCCATGATATGATATTCTTGAATTTTATTTATGTTATTAAAGTATTTATCAATTATTGTTGAGTGTTTGTTGTTGAGTGTATTGTTATATCTAATGCCTTTGAATGTGATCATCATTAAAATGAATTTTTTTTGCATGTTGATATTGACAAATTATGCATGTTACTTGCTTCTTATGATGCATAGCATGAATTGAACAAAAGATAGAGATGTCCCAACATGATTTGAGTGATGGATTTCTTGAAATATTATAGAACCTAACTAGATAGGTAGCTCGCACTACACACCATGAGCCGAGTCAAATTTATTCTAACATAAAAAAAAATGCGTAGGCGATGATAGTGTTTTCAATGGGTTTCATAAGCTCAATTGATTTAATAATATGATTATTAAAAAAAAAGCCAACAACAATAAAAAACCAAAAAAATAAAAAAATATGACTTATAGAAAAAATAAACACTTGTCAATATTATAAAAAAAATACCTTTTAAATATTCGGCCTCAATGATCATATTTGATAACAAAGCAAATATTGAATGAGAATGAGAATGAGATAACCATATAAAGAGAAAAAAAAATGAAGTTCAATTACCAACAAATCAAATGCTCAATAATGAATTGAAAAAAAAAATTAATTTTAAAAAAAAACAAAAAAAAACCTTACTTAAGTCAACATGTCGAATTCACGACCTAGTTATGAGGTCAAGAAAACCTTGTACAAAAACAATTTAATAAAATAATGAAAGTCAACTCTGAAGAAAACTAAATAATGAAAGGAAAAACTAAAAAAAATCAATTACAAAAAAATTATATATAAAAAAACTGAGTTAACTCGAGATAATTTGATTAACATGCGACCCTGAGTAAGAAATCAGGATAACCCCATATAAAAAAAAACAACAAAAATAAAGAAGCTAAAGGCTCAATAACCTAATCTCATATGCTAAACTTGGAAAAAAAAAACAATATAAAAAAAGACCGTAGTCAAATGAGGATAATTTTTAAAACTCGTGATCTAAGTCATGAAATTGAGTTATCCAATAGAAGACAAACCTGTAACATTCTCAATTATTACAAGAAGATTTACAAGCAATTATATATATATATATATATAAACAAATGTATACTTAAAATTTCACAAAAATATCTCGATGAAATTTTGGTAGAGTTTTCTCTACAACGGGAGGTTCTAAATTATCGACTAATTCTGTTTCATATTTCAACACAATTTTATTTACATGATCCAATCATTATGGATCATTTCCCTCATCAATCAATGTTTATCAAACAACTTCATCCATACAAGTATATTAAGCATTTATAGATAGACAGATAGACAGATAGATAGATAGATAGAGTACAATGATTACAAATCTTTAAGAAATTGATATTAAATACAATATATACACGTGTTAGAGTGTATTTAAGCTAGATAATTACAATCCATGGAATATGAGTATTTATATTTATATGTTAAGTAAAATAATATTATAGTTTAAAATACATATCCTAGCATGAATGTGATGACCCAAAAACAAATACAAATACAACATATTATATGTTAATATGAATATTCAATTAAATAATTTAATACAACCAGATTATATTTAAGTTTTTCTTTATCCATTCTCCTTTTCTCTCTCTCTTATTTAATTTTTTAAAATCCAGCTGTAATGCATGTCCAAACACCCTAGGGAGAGGAAAGGAATCGAGGAAATGTGGTCTATGTTGTCGGAGATGGGCCGGAGAGAAAGAGAGAGGAAAGAAGTTGTCTTTGGTTTTTAGTTTAGGGTTTTTCGCTTTTATATGTTGGGTAAAATTAGCTTTTGTTTTTGAATATTTTATTTAAGTTTGGTATGATTTAGTTTGGCTATCATGTTTGTTTTTATATTTTAAAAAATTTAATTTAATTTTATTTTTTTCTTTACTTTAAATTAATATTTTTTAGTATTTTTAGATTATTTTAATACGTTAATATAAAAAATAATATTTTAAAAATAAAAATAAATATTAGTTTAATATATTTCTAAGTAAAAAGTACTTTGAAAACCAATTACAACCACATTTTCAAACATGATAGTTTCAAATGTTTTAAACTGAAACCAAATCAAATTAATTTTTATATATTTTTAAATTATTATTTTTCCAGTTTGATTTCTTTGCTTGATTATTTTTTTTGTTTTCATTTTTTTTATCATATAATTTTTTTTTATTCACCCCTAGTTTAAAAGTTTTAGGTGCTAAAAAACGGGGGGAAGGCATCACAACTTCTTATCTAAGTTATGTGGGTCCAAAAAGAAGACGAATCGAGTTCCTTAAGTCGATAATGATATAAGCTTCACGCCTCAATGGTCCACAAGATGGAGAGCTAGTGGCCTAACCTACAGAGACCTCTCTTAGCATCTTCCTAATTCAATGATGATCAAGTTCTGTTAGATAAATAAATAAATAAAAAACAACAAAAAGAAGAGAAGAATAAACTTTTATGCAAGAATTTTCTTAGCTGCACACCTCGGCAGCACAACCTGGTCCATCCTTGAAAGATAGTGGCAGCAAATTCTGTGGAACCCAATCCAAGATCCGTGGGACCAAAACCCAACCCTAAATTACAAACTTTGAGGCAATAATATGGTTATTTAAAGATCAGAAAAAAAAAATTATTGGATCGTAGCTCGACTAATTAGATTTTAAATTTATTTTCTAGAGATTATTAGTTTGAACTCTATAAATTTTAGGGTCACTAGAGATTTATATAGTCATTAACTTTAATATCTATGAGATTAGTTGAGGTGCGAGCTGATTTGGACACTCATGTTAATAATAATAATAATAATAAAATAAGATTAGAAGAAATGAAAAGGCAATGGAGGCTCCAAGCCATCTGAGTCTGTTCCAAACCACAATCATAATTGTCCTCTCTTGCTCCGAACCCAGGCCACCATCTCCCTCTTTTCAAACTACTCTCGTGAAAAAAGATATCTCCATCCTTGTCGTAGCTTTATCTTCTTTTGTCGCACGCACTTTACCATTCCCCGTGAATGATTTGACGCAGTAGCCAGGCATGGGAATTAGATCACAAAAGCTCTTTTCTTGTTTCCGTGCACAGTGTACTCTTTTTAAGAAAAAGCACCATGTTCACTTTGTGTAGGCTAAAAGTATATTTTGTTGCTGTGTATAAAAGCATGGAGGGTGCTTTTCGAATGGGTCAAATGATCAGATAATATGATCAAGATACTTGTAAAAAAAAAAAAAATACTTGTTGTGTTAATATTGGCAGCATTCTTGCAAGAGTGCAACCAAAAATATATTTAAATTTAATAATAAAAAATAAGGGGTGTTTGTGAAGGCAATTGAAATTATTGAATGATATTGTGAGTGGATTATTGAATAATTATAAAATAGTTTATTTTACATTAACTAATTTTTTTGTAAAATAGTTTATAAAAAAACAAAAATTAAAAAATATTTTATGCAAAATAAACACCATCTAAATACATAATTCAATTACAAGGACATTCCATAAATTAGGGGTGATCATTTTAATATGATCAAGATACTTGTAAAAAAAAACAAAAAAAAAAAAACTTATTGTGTTAATATTGGCAGCATTCTTGCAAGAGGGCAACCAAAAATATATTTAAATTTAATAATAATAATAAAAAAGAGTAAGGGGTGTTGCGACAAATGTGAAGGTAGTTGAAATTATGGGATGGTATTGTGAGTATATTATTAAATAATTGTAAAATATTTTATAAAAAACAAAGATAAAAAAAATTAAAAAAATATTTTACACAAAACAAACACTATTTAAATACATAATTCAATTACAAGTACATTCCATAAATACATTTACGTACGTATATATAATGCCTCTTGAAATCCTAACTAATGAGAAAGGTCGCAACTTATTAATAGACCAAACCAGAAAATTTTCTTCACTAAAAAATAAAAAAGGTTGAAAAAGAATATAATGTTTCTCGATTCTCACCCGGTTTTGGATACATAAACATTGTTGAATCCAACAAATTAAAAAAATTCATCATGAACTTCTAATATATAATTTTATAACGGGAAATGATTTAGTATGTTTTTATAAAATGGGGTGAGTTTTTAATTTATTTTTTATATCTCTAATTGTGTCAATTTAACCCGAAATAAAGGACCTTTCTCCAATATATCGTTCCTTCTATTTTTTCCATCCAAACTAAAAAAAATAACATGATTTACGTATGATATATTTTGATAAATAAAAAAATGCCTCTAATTAGTAGCTTATATATCCTTGTATTTTAAAGGTTGTCTCCAAAAAATTATTAAAAATTATATCAATTATGTTCTTATTTTTAGTTAAATTATCTATGGGAAGTAGTGTTAGGTTTCTCGAATATCATACATACGACGGAAATAATAAACAAAATTATTCGGGAGTCTCAAAGATTCTATTAGACAGATGTAGAGTTGTTTAGATATTTATTACCTGAAAATTTGATATTTTTCGGCTTTGAATAATTCTTTAAAGGCTGGGTTATAGCAAAAAATAAGTCGTTCAATTGTCCAACTTCCAACGATAATCCACACGAACCACCAGTGAAAAATATTCTAAATCCCTATTTAGAAGAGAGGGATTGTTATGTCTAGAGTGCTAGTCCTATATTCTGTGACTTACGTGTTTTTTTTGTCTAACAGACAACCACCGTAAAAAATAAGAGACATAGCTTACTATTTATAGGAAAATCTGAAAAACCATATAAATTGGAAAATATCAATTTGCCCCTTGAATAATATCCATATATTAATCCTACATAATTTTAGAAATTAACTCGATCAAGTCATTACTTGGTTTTTCCATGTCTAGAAATATAATCCTTGTATTAATTATATTTCAGCCCTTAATTTCTAAAATATATTTTAATCAAATCATACTTAATTAAATCATCTCAATTTAATTTCTAATTAACAGTTCTAAATGAGTGTGACCCGTTAGGTACCTGATATGTTAGCCCAAATATAAATTATAATTCTAATTAAATAGAATTAAATAATTTAATTTATTATCAATTCAACAATTGATGAATTTATATTTAAAGATAATGTGCATCGTCTAGCAACGTATCATGATCCCTCAAATATTAGAAAAGTCGTTAGTGGTTTGACTTAACCTTTTAGTGACTGATTTCTCAGTATAATTAATATCATTTCATCAATAATGTTCTGATTTAACATTAAAGCATGAAGTATGCTTGTCGTGTTAAATCTTGTTTGTTCTCTACATAATAGTTATTGATCGTTTGAATAAGATGAAACCATTTTCAAATCTCATTCCACCTTGGCTAAGGATTTCTCAGTCAATACTATTTAATGACAAATACAACATTTGGCACTATTTAAGAACAGATAAAACATTTTCTTTAATTCACCTAGGATGATGAATCATCTCTTGATCACTCAAATACCTACATATAGTTCATGCTACACCCAATATTTGCCCTTTCATTATATCGATTAAGATAACATGTGACATGATTAAGACATAACATTCTCTATATAAGATAACTTAGTGATCTCAAGTCTAAGGATCATCTACACAACCGTCACGTGACTATTTCTATAAACATAGATAATCTCTTCATATGAAATTCTTATGCGGGTTAGTTCAGTGTAAATGTCTTATAACAAGCACTTATATATTAATTCTAAATATCGCTTATACATCAACTTATGAGAATATTTACTTCCTTTCATAAAGAAAGAATATAATATGTATCAGTCTCTACAGCTCTAATAAATGTCTAGTATTTAAGAGAGCATCGACTAAGAACATTCTAGGAACAATGCTTCGATGCAATAGGAATCTCATAATTATAACAATTTTATAAATTTCTTTGTAAAACATTTTTATTTCATGAACTTTATCTTTACTCTAAATTCATAAATTAAATATTAGGTTTATTAATCTAATATGATATGAATATTAAAGATAAATTAAGCTTTTATTAATAATAAATATGTATTTACATGAATATAATAAAATCACATGTAACCAACCGATTAGCTACATGGTATATTAAAATAACAAGTAGTTCGTATGAAAACCAAACTTAGAAATAATGTGAAATTCATATGACAAAAATTAGTTAATTTAAATGATACAATATCATAATTTTAGTTAATTTCTTTTTATAGAAAAACTACGTATAATATCTTAAAAACATTAGGTAAATATGTATTATTCGGATTTAAGATTTATTTTAAATATGTTTGTTTGTCATGTATTAATTAAACATATAAAAAAACAAATTATTAAGATCTGAGGAGTTGATCATGCTATTCTATGTCAGCAATCATCAAGATTAGAGGAGCTGATCATGAAATCAAATGCCTCGAACAAAGCTGCAATCATCAAGATATCAAGATTAGATGAGTTGATCATGAAATCAAATTAATGATCATAAAAGCATGGAGGGTCATCACCTTCTTTTATGGTGGTTCAAATTACTTAAAAGAAAAATAACTATAAGTGATTATGATGCTAATTGGATTAGAGATTTACCAGTTTCCAGAAAAAGGATAATAATAAATTTTTAATATGGCTAATAAATTTTTCAATGAGGATGCACTGCTTTTTAAAGAAAAAAATAATAATAAAGACTTGCAGAGAAAGTAGTCGAGTATAATATTAATATTATTCTAACTATGCTATTTCTTTTTATAAAGAATTAAGGGGAATAAAAGCTAGAGACCAAGGAGGAGGGGAGTTGCATGTGTAAAGGACGTTATTCTCCTCTTGAAATTTAATTTTTTTTTTATATATTCAAATTTATACTCATATCGAATACGAGTTAGAAATTAATTATGGAGTGTTGGGATTATGGTTGTAATTTAATAATTTTTGAAGGAGAAACTTGGATAAGAGAAGTCACTTGGGCTTGTTTGAGAGTATGGTTACGATTACTTTTCAAAGTGTTTTTCATGCTGAAATGCATCAAAATAATATTTTTTTTATTTTTTAAAAATTATTTTTTAAATCAGCGCATCAAAATGATCCAAAACATAAAAAAAAATTGAATTTTTTTAAAATACGGGTTAGAACGCGTTTTCATGCACTCTTTTAGATTCAATAAATAAATAAATAAAATAAAATGAAAGTTGAGATAAGGGAAATTCTTTGCTTGTTTTGCCCTTTCTTTTCCTTTCTCTCTTGTACTAATTCTCTTTACCTCTTTTCTCTTTATTATCTTTTTCTTGAACTATAACTATTAAAAAAAGGGATGTTTGTTGGTGCATTAAATAATACTCTTAATAGTGGTAATGATAAGGAAGACACTAAATAAGACGCGGGGAAGGATTGATGATGGATAGTGGGAAAAGGAGAGAACATTGTCGGAACTAGGAACTCAATGATTAAGATTTACAACTAATCACATGGATTTTTAAAGGTGTCAATGATAAATAATAATAATAATAATAAGAAGAAGAACAAATTGATACTTCAATGAAAGTTAGGGTACTCGATTACATGACATTAATATAGAAAAAACTAAGAGAGGTAAAGGTTTAACTGTATAATAGATATCATCCACACTCTAAATCCACTTCTAATTTGTTGAGGGATGAAAATATTTAAATTTAAAGGATCAAAATGAAAAATACAAGAACTTAAATGATAATTTTAAATTTGATATGAAGAGTTAATTTTGGTCGTTGTACTTTCTAACTGATACAATTATAATATTTTTTGTTTTCAAAAATTTATTTTTGGTTTTAAAAATAATTTTCTTTACTTTTTAGTTTATTGGTTGGAGAGAGAAGAGAAAGTCACCAGATTCTGACTGCAGATAGAGTAAATCATTGTGGGCAACAATTCTGACTATAAAAAAATTGATTTTAAAGTTAATAGTTCTGTTTGATGAGAGGAGTTCCATTTAGATTTTTTTAACCTTTACCTTATTTGAGAGAGTAGTTATGAGATTGAAAAGGTTTTAAAATCCAGGTTGATTTTGGATTTTTTTATCGATTTTTGAATTATTGAAAGCTACAATTGAGTTTATTAAAGTTTCTATAATATTTTTTAGATTTTTTTCAAATAAAAAATAAATTAAAAATAAGGTTTTGTGTATAAAAAAATAAAAGTCTCTAAAGGTTTGTCCTTGTGCTATGTGCACACCATTTCTAACTTTGCTCTCTTTCATTGCTGGTTGGAAAAATATTTTAATTTTCAAGAAATTAGAGCTGGAAAAAAGAAAAATAAAATTTTTATTTAAATATAATATTTTCTCTTCCAAGATTTATAATAAGTCTGAAAAACATATTTTAGAATTTTTTCATAATTTCTCAATACAAGTTTCTCACTGTTTTTCAAATAATACAGATCTGAAATTATGTTCGAGCACTTTTCAATAATATAAAATGCTAAAATTATTTTTTTATATTTTTAAATTCAGTAAGTGTTATAAATTTAAATATTATTATAAATATAAAGTATTTTTTCAAGTTAAAAATATAAACTCGTCATCATATTTTTTAAAGTTTAATAACAAAATTAATATTCTGTAATTAGTTATCATAAATATAAAATATTAAGATGAATATTATAAATTATAATTTTTATTTTTTATAAAAATAATTATATTTTTTATGTATTGTTTTTTATTTTTTTATATAGAAATTAAAATCTCTTTAATTTTTAATAAGTGAACACATCTTCTAATCTTTGATGAAAAAAATAAAAATGGTAAAACAACAAATGCTTGATGTTAGTGAGGAAATAGCATTTGAAACGTCTAAAAGTAAAAAATAAATAATTAAAATAATTAAAATTCAAACTAAAAATATCAAATTTAATAAAAATAAATAAAACCTTAAAACAAAGTTAGACTCTACCTAACATAGTAAATGTGTCTAGATCAAAGGTGTGTATCATGTGTATTGACAAAAATATTAATAATATCAAGATAACCAATGTTTGAAACTAGAGAATTATATCCAAAATCTTTATAAATAACACTTTTAAATTTAAAATTCGTGGTCATATATCTTTTCATAATTGTAAATTAAATAATTCATTTTAATTTTAAAGTAAAAAATTATTATTGTTATTAGCGATTGTTTATAGACGCTAATAACAATAACGATCGAATACAACTAACTGCTATTTTTATTAGTAATTTTTAAAAATAACGATCGAATAACAATAACGATCGAGATTTTTATTAGTTTGATAGAACACCCTGTAATTGGACAAAGTTAAAGTTACGTTTCGTGACAGAGCACAGTAGTTACGAGTACAAAGCAGATTAGGGCTGGACCCTAACCAAGCTAGGGACTGCTTCGTGCTAGCTAGATACAACAACTTTGTCTTCCCTACTGGATTAGGGTTGGCTCGGCTGGATTTGGAGGCCGGCAGGAGGTACAAGTGCTAGCCCTCCATTACAGAGGGTGGCAGAACTCTTTTATGTGTAGTGTACTTGCCACACTGTTTGATCTCAGGGCTATCCATAGGCTACAGCTCTGCCATGCCAAGTACCACCGTTCAAGGATTCTATAATTTAATGCTTCTAAGTGCTAAACTCTCTACAAATAAGAGAATATTCAATCACTCAGCTTATGTAATAAAATATTTTTTTATGTTTTAAAAATATTTTTAAAAAAATTATAACTTTTTATTTTTTATTTTAAATTAATATTTTTTTAGTATTTTTAGATCATTTTAATGTGATGATATCAAAAATAATTTTTTAAAAATAAAAAAATAATATTATTTTGATACATTTTTAAATAAAAAAAACTTTAAAAAACAATCACAACAACACTTTCAAATAAATTGAAATAAAGATGGATAATAATTTTATACCAATTCTTTGATACATTTAGTTGAAAGATATTTTAACTCGAAAAACTGTATGAATCTAAAGTTTTTTTAACCAAAGATATTTGATTCAGCTAAAAGAATGGAAGGTATAATTTGAATTTAGAGCACTTAATAAAAGAAATATTAAAACAAACACTTACAATACGAAATTGCATACATGCTGCGTTGTATTTCTTTTTCTCGATAGAGGTTTCATTTGTTTTTATATTTCAAAATACTTTTAAAAAATTAATTTTTTTTACTTAAATTTAATGTTTTTTACTTAAATTTAATGTTTTTAAATTATTTTAATATGTTGATATTAAAAATAATTTTAAAAAATAAAAAATATTTTTTTAATATATATATTTTTATAAAACAATCTCTATCGTCCCTTCAAACACCCAGAAATTACATGGTTAGCGGCCTTTGCAAGGGAGTGATCATGCCTAGGTCAATCAAGGATATCCTTTTCATGCCAGATCGACCTTAATGGAGGGGTGACGGTCAGACATACAATCAATTGCTAGAAGAAAAGTAAGTTTATATCATGGAGGAGACACCATATCAGCATGCTTGCTTGTGCGTGAGGAACTGTGCATGCATGAGTTGTAGTCTGCTTATCCCCAATATTGCAATAGAGACACTTCATCATTGCAGCACCCACAACCCAGAATTTCCCTCTCCCATCTCGATATTGGATTAATTGAAAAGAAACATTTTTCTTACTTTTTGTGGGAGATACGCATAGTAGTAGGTGGCGGCTATGAATTTTATGGTGGGGATTTTCTTTCTTGCCTTTTTATCAGCAACTGTGAACAACACAAAGAATCAAGTGATTACTCTTTCTGTTTTATAGACGTTGGCATTATGGATTCTTTCTAGAAAAAGGAAAAGGAAAGGGAAAGAAAGAAAGAAAGAAAAATCAAATTTGTATTTTGATTTCTTGACTTTGAAAGCCTCAACATTAATCCTCTTACAATTCATTGGTTTCTCTTAAATTTTGAACACGATGAGCATACATGTCCCCTTGTCAAGTTCGGAGTGGAGGGACAAGGTTGGAGTGGAGTGTGATAGTATTTTTTTTTTTTATGCATTTTAAAAATATATTTTTTAGTTTTAAATAAATGGTTTAGATGTGCTATTGTTAAAATATTTTAAAAAAATTGAAAAATTATTTTAATATATTTGAAGTAAAAAATACTTTTAAAAAACATGTTATATCACATCATCTAATATGCTAGTGTTATATATATATATATATATATTTTTTTAAAAAAGCTAAATGGGATGGGCATTTCACTGTAACTCTAGACACATATTACTATAAATTGTGACAGTAAAATTTATATAGGTATGTTGTGTAATTAAGAGAACCATGAGAGACGTTTTAATATTTTTATGTTGTATACTTTATTTTTTAATAAAAAAGCTGTTAGTGCATGTTCCACACACCTCAACAAGTGAGTGGCGCCTGCGCTATTAAGAAGATGCATGAAATGCTTATCAGTGGCCAAATTTGGTCATCTGTCGTATAACTAGATGCACAAATATGCACTCTTTGTTATAGTGCGGCCCGTATAGACATATAATGGTTGAATTATCATCGGTGATCAATTGTTTGCATTTTTTCTTTCTTTTCTTTCTCTTGACAACTAAAGTGCACAATTTTTCTCTGTTTATTTGTTGTTTGCCTGGGTCTAACATAGATTATCATGTCCAAGGTCATTTGGTCTAATAATCATGCTTAATGCCAGACCCCGGCGCGGTTTCGCATCCATGCATAGCTGCTAGACCTAATTCGCTTAGGTCTGGACTGACTTTCAAATTGAAGGTGTTTTGGGTCTGATATGATTGTCAGACCCAATGCGCTTAAAATATTTTTTATATACTTAATAATTTTTTTATATTTGAAAAAAAATTGATATTAACCGGTGGAACAATATACTAGTTTTAACCGAATACAATTGTCTTATTATTATGTCTGACGCAAATTGACAAACTGGGATTGTGAGAACAATTGACTCACAAACGTATAGAATATTCAATTTCAAACGATTATTATTAAAAAAAACACTAGAGGAGCACTTGACGAAATGTATGAATTTGTGAACACAAATAGCAACTTCCACTCACCATTACAATCCAATTGCCAGATGAACATGGCATATATGTTCGGTGTAGCAGATCACTAAAATTTAAATCAAACTTGGCTTAATTTATAATGATTGCATAATGGTCCGGATATAAAGGTCCTGTCTCTTATAATTAATTCTGTTTTAAGTAAAATAAGTTGAACAAAAACCTTTACGCCCCTGATTTAAGACGATACCTAACCATTTGGACCAGACTCTGCAATATTATAAAGCTTACAAAACTATTTGTATGGAATTGTTAAGATAAAATTTAGAAGGGAAGGAATCTTTGCTAGTGTAGGCCGACAAACAATGTTTCTCTGTAACAATCTCTTTAGCTCGTAATCATGTTAGAAAGATAGGAGATGGATCTAATCTTTATCTAATTTTCTGGTTCTATTATTTAGTGAATTAGCTATATATATATATATATAGATGCCCGGTCTTTTCTTCTTAGCCTATGTTTGTTTCCCGGAAAGTAGTTTCCGGGAAACCACTTTCCAAACTTTCCTGTGTTTGTTTGCCATTAAAAAATGTGGTCAACGGAAAACACTTTCCGGTCAACGGAAAACACTTTCCAGTTAAAGGAAAATTTGACTTGGTTTTCAGGAAAGTGTTTTTCCTTTTGGTTGTGTTTGTTTTCCGGAAAGTGGTTTCCGGGAAACCACTTTCCAAACTTTCATGTGTTTGTTTGCCATTAGAAAAGTTGGTCAACGGAAAACACTTTTCAGTCAAAGGAAAATTTAGACGGAAAACACTTTCCGGAAGTTGTGAAAAATTTAGAAATGTCATTATTTGCTGATTATATCAAATTTGATCCTCAAACTTTTGATTGCTATATAAATTTTGTTTTGAATATTTATTTTTTAATTTCATCTCTTAAAATTTAATTTTTATATTAACTTTGGTCTTTATTTTTATAATTGCTATTTGCTTTTTCCTTATCATTTTTTTATTGAAATTTTTTATCTATCAAATTTGATCCTCATTCTTTTGATTGTTACTTATTTTATTTGAAATAATTTATGAAATGTTAATTATTATTATTTTAATTTCTTCATCTTTCAATTTTTTTATTTTTTATTTGATCTCTATTATTTTGATTATTATTTATTTTATCTGAGATAATTTATGAAATTATATTTTTTTTCAATTTCATTCTCATTCAACTTTTTAATTTGTAAGATTTGTTCCTCATTATTTTAATAAACTTGAAAAAAATAAAACATTAATAAGTTATTTTCCACTCATTTTACATAACATAACCAAACACTGGAAAGTGTTTTCCAACTTATTTTCCATTACACTACTAAACATCGGAAAATACTTTCCCGGAATTCACTTTCCAAAAGGAAACTACTTTCCAAAGAAACAAACGGGGCATTAATGCTCTGATGATAAAAGCAAGTGTTTCAGTGGGGAAGTTTTATGACATTAGGGATGTTTCCACGCTCAATCGAAGTGAGTTTTATTAACAGCAACAAAACATCTCTGCAGCAGCAGGAGGAGACAAGAAGCGAGACCAACACAGATCCTCACCCTCACCAAGAATCGCAGAATAAAGAAGGCAACACGGATACTCACCCTCGTCAGCAACCAATCTGAATTAACACCTCCAACGGCTACTATTCAGAATGGTAATTAACCATACATGGAAATCATAGATGTGGCAGATCAATAAGGAATCAACAGCTACCTCAACCAACGACTACTTCTCTTATAAGGAAACTACAGCTACCTTATATCAGAAACAAATCAATATATATAAATAAGGAATAATGTATTCATAGAAAGAAATATGTGATGAAAAGGCAATAGTTAATTACTTCTCTATATATAGAGAACATCCTGTACAAAGTAACTTAAGTGCTCACGTTTGTATTCTTGACTCAGAATCGCGGTGTATCTCAACCCTTGACTGTAACTGCAGTGTATCTCAACCCAATAGCTTAAGCTGTTAGGTGAGGTTCAAGATATGATTTATATTATTCTCTAACACACCCTCTCAAGTGAAAGCCCTTTAGGCTTGAAACTTGCACAGACCCACATTACTTTGTGCTTGATTTTTTATCAAATAAATGGGGATGGTGAGATTCGAACTCGTGACTGCTTGGTCATTAAGGCTCTGATACCATGTCAAAGAACCATCTCAACCCAATAACTTAAGCTGTTAGGTGAGGTTCACGATATGATTTATATTATTCTCTAACAAGTTTGATTTCGTGATGAAGAGAATGTTTAAAAATATAATAGTTATTATGGTTTAAAGTGTTTTTTATTTAGAAATATATTAAAATAAAAAAATTATTTTATTAAAATTATTTTTGATATCAGCACATCTAAGCAATTTAAAAATATATATAAAAAATTAGTTTTAAAAAGAATTTCTTTTTAATTATTAAGAAACTTGGTTAAAACCGTTCAAAAGACAGAAGAATAAATATTAAAAAGCCGGGGGAAAAACACGTATTTTACAATGCAGCCTTCATGAGTCCACACATTATTTGTGAAACTCCAGTCCCTTCAGACAACGTTAAGACCTCAGAAAGAAGAAGCACTTTGGAACTACCAGATTCTTACAGTTATCTAGGAGTGGATTGACTGCGTGTTTGGAATAGCTTATGTTTTTGTTTATAAATATTTTTTAATATTTTTTTTGAAGGTTTTGATGAACTAATATAAAAAAAGAAGAAGCTCATTTTGAAATAATTTTAAGCGCTATCAACACTAAACTGTCTTAGGCTTTAAAGTTACACAGAAGGGATTAGCTAAGTGTGTTTATTTTCAATTAGTTGTTACCAAAGATTTCGATAATAATCTTATAAAAATCATTAGTGAGAGGTTTTTGTAATTCATTAATCTAAATGCATGAATGATTATCTGCTTAAATTTTTTAATTAAAAAACTATATTTTATACGTAAAAGTTGATCCAAAAATCTCTCTTGAAGAAAGAAAGATATGTATATGGTACTGAGACTGAGACTGGCATCTACACTCCCATTTCTCCATTCATGATCTTTTGTCCTATGTATTAATTTCTAGTGATAATCTTTAGATAAATTCGAAGAAAAAAATAGGGAATATATATTTTGTATATATTTCATGAATAAATCTGGAGCTGGGAGCACAGTCGTGCTCGAATAAAATTAAGATACGTTGAATACAAAACCTTGTTGCTTGTTCTTCCACGCACATATCAATGTCGACGACGATTAAAAAAGTAAAGAAGTGGTAATCATGTGGTTGTGCTTTCCTAAACTAAATGTTGAGACGTGGGAGTAGCTACATCGAATGGCCCATAATGATGCAAAGTGTGACCACAACACAAGTAAAAAAACACCATTAAGAGCTCTTCCTTTGACAATGCATTCGAAAGAAACACAAACCCTAACAAAACAAAAACTAAAAGGACAACCTCGATCAAACAATTAGCAACAAGACATTAATTTACTTGTCCCATGTGTTACACTCTAGGTTGACTCAAACTTTTATCTTATTATTATAATTGTAGAAGATATTTAAGATAATGGGATATATATATATATATATATATATATATTTTATTAACATGGGTGTTCGGGTCAGCTTGCACGTGCCTCGACTAATCCCACGAGCCTTAAATTTAATGAACATGTAAGCCTTCAATGACCATCATATTAGCAACCACAGGGCTCGAACTTGAGACCACAGGAAGAACAAACCCCTTAGTCCCAAACTCTTACCATTGGACCACCTGCTAGATGGCTGTAAAGATTGTTTTTTAAAGTATAACATATCAACACATCAAAATTATCTAAAAATATAAAAAAATTATTTAAAAAATTCAATTTTTTTTAAAAATAACAAATGCGTCGTTTCTACATATAACTTAATTTCACTCTTAATTTATTAGACTAAAAAGTTATACCGGTGAACAAGTGATTAGATATGAATATATAAGGTAATATGGTGGCCAAAGTCTTTCTAATTAGCTAATAATAACAATGCATGCTAGAATACTTAAATTTAAGAAGATTAGTGTTTAATTAGAAGCAACAAACTGTGGACAGGATCATCGGGAGCTGCCAAATAATCAAATATTTGTAGCCAATAATCAAATATTAAGTCGCTGTTCAAAAACAAATTATTATCCTACTGGAAAGCAAGTGGGATTGGAACGACTGAGAAGAAGCTGGCCTTTTCTGTAATGTCAATGCTAGAAGATATAGAATTAAAAGAATAATAATAAAAAAATTGTTAGAAGATAATATGCATACATGAGCATCGTAGATCTCTTCAAGATGTGAAATCTAGAGCAATACAGATTTTAATGGGCCACTGAAGCCCAAAATACTTTGTGGGCCGGAGCTTCACATAGTCTAAGTTCTAGACTTGGAGTTTTCCTCTGGGGATGTTGTAAGGCTATATCCCACTTCCATGAAACAAGCATAACAAGCCCATAGATCATTCATAACTTTACTAATGTCGTTTGAGTTCTCTAAAAACAAAACGCCACCGGGGACAAATTTTAATTACAAGTAAAAAAATAAACTAAGAAAAAACTCATTTTCATTATTAAGAAAAAAAACTTAAAATGCATGGAAAATTCATTGTGAATCTAAACATAAATTACTAATCACCACAATAGTATAATTACTTTATAAAATTCATTATTAAGAAAAAGAAATTAAAATTCATTGGAAAATTTATACATGTATAGTGTCTTTGAAAATTCTAAAGTTGAATTAAAGAATAATTTTATGAAAAACAATTTACAATGATAGTTAAGAAAAACGGAAGAAAAGGGACCGAAATACAACTCACTACTTAGTTTTATGGTAACTAGAAAACTTAACTAGTGTTCAGAGTTCTAGGTAAAGCACTAGATATATAATTAAAAAAATGATAATCACCATACTTATCTTACCTAAGGTAATTTGCATGTTGCTTGTTTTTCATGACATAAAATATCTAATTAAAGGCAATAGTGACATGTGTCTTACACATGATAGAGAGATGGGTGGTTATTGGCGATGATGTGACACTTTTCAATGATCGGTAAAGCAAGTAGATGGTAGGATCGAGTGCACCACCTCTTCGTCAACCTTGTTGTACTAGCGATGTAGATCATTGATGTCTGAAGCGGGAGTTAGAGCCTTTAGAAGTTTTGATCTCTCTCCACTAGTTTGTTATCGCTGAAGGTAGGTGCAATTGTGTTTCGTCGATAATCAGAGGAGAGGTGACTAGAGCAGAGGTGTTGGCTAATGAGGATGTTATCGTCATTACTCTTGTTGAATTCCAGCGGTGGTGAAGTGGAGGGAGGCTACTGATTTTTGTTTTTCTTTTGGTGTTTTTTTCAGAAATATTTATATTATTTTTTATCTTTTTTTTAAGGTTTTTTCTCTCTATGTTTTTTTCTTCACTTGGAGTTTTTTTCTCTTCGATTTCTTCGATTGGTTTTTTTTCTCTATCTAGTTTTCTCTTGTGATGTTTTTTTATCAATCCTTGTTTGTGTATCTATCTCGTATATTTATAGGCTCTTCTTTGTTTATTCTTCTATCTATTTTTATCCCCCTTGATTTTTATCTTTCAATCTCGTAATCTCCTTTCTTTTTTATACTAATTGTGGTAGAAAGGTACTTAAATAATTATATTAATTTTGGTTTCTCTTTTTCTTTTATAATCACTTCCCTCCCTAATTTTTTATTTTTTTTACCTTACTTTCATTTTCCTCAATTTGTTTTTTAATTTTCAAAATACGCTAGAAAAAGGGTGAAAAACAAGTAACAACAATTGGTGCCAATAGCTTCTTTTTGAATAGTGTAGTTTCATAAAGTTAGTTTGGAACTCTTATATTGTAAAAACCAAAAATCAAGATTCAGGAAGTTTTTTCATTCGATCTATTTTTATATTTTTACATAGGTTATTGGGTTTTTTGTGTATGTGTTGTTAGGTGAAAACAAATTGGAAAATGGGGTTTTTAGGTCCAGGAACCCATATCCTAAATTGTAGATCACGAAATCGAAAAGTCAAATCAGATGACAACATGTTTTTCATTGTATTAAAAGAAATCGGATACATGATATGTCTTCTGCTTGTTTTAAAAAGAAAAGGGAGGCTAGGCTGCCGGGCCTAACATCGAAGGCACATGAGTAATTCTAATCTTATTATTCAGTTTAGGAGTTTAAGAGGTTAATTCAAGTGGATTTGGACCCTTTTTTTATCCTTTTTTTAAAAATTTATTTATTTTTTAATTTTATCCTGCAACATTTAATTGATTAGTAATTGGGCTACGCTTTTTTTTTCCATGGAGTTATCTAGGTCTTATGATTGGGGTCATAAATATGAAAGGTTAACTGTAGTGGACTTTGATTTTTTCTTTCCTAGATTCTTTTTTTCTAAATTCACATTTTTTTCTCAATTACATCCTCTAATATTTAGTTTGTTGAGAATTAAGCTTTGTAATTTATTTTTTCCATGTGATTATTCTGATCTCATTACCTAGGTCGTGAGTTTAATAGGTTAATCCGAGTTATTTTTTTTTTAATTGGGTTTTCTTTCAATTTCACCATTTGACACCAGGTTGTTTTGAAATTAGATTTTTTTTAAAAAAAATTATTTTTTATGGAATTATCATGTTCTTATAACCTAGGTCACGAGTTTAACAGGTTTACTAGAGTTGACTCAAGCTCTTCTTTTTTCTTTTTAATTTTTTTTCATCCTTCAATAATAGATTGATTAGAAATCAACCTTCATAATTTGATTTAACTTATTTTATATATATATTTAAAATTTTCTTTATGGATCAAGCTTCACAGTCTGATGACAAGAGTAATAGATTTTGTGAGTTAACTAGGGATAGCTCAAATCTATTCTCAATATTTAAAGAAAATAAAAAAATGTCATCTCATATATCAAATTTGGAGTTGGTAATTATTATTATTATTATTTTATAAAACATGTTAGTGCGTTGATATGTTTTTTACATTTTTTTTTTGTTGAACGTGGGCATTCAGGTCAGTTTGTCTGTACCTCAACTAATCTCACAGATCCTGAAGTTAACGACCATGTAAACCTCCAGTAGCCTTGAGGTTTGTGAGACTTGAATTAGTAATTTTTAAAAAACTAACTTAGGATCTGATCAATTAAGCTACTTCGCTCGTAATTTTCTATTATTATTTTTTTGAATTTGATTAGCAGTTGCACTGCAGGCCGAGCATCTAGTATCATTTAAATATAAATAACTCACAAGAGAGGGTTGATCATTATGGAGGTCTTTGAGAAGTGTAATCATGAAATCAGGGCGTGGCCCGTGGAGATATGACGTGCAAGCCATAACCCTGCCCAAAAACCGCTCTTTTGAGTAAAGTTCCGTAATTCATTAACTTAAAGACACCATTTTCATTGCTTCAAATATATTAAAAGACAAACCAGAAGCACTCTATGAAGGTTCGAGCAGCAGCATTCACTTCTAAAATTAGAAAAATAAATGTTCATGAAGCAACAGATTTCGGAGCAAAAATTAAGTTAATCCTAACCCACTGCTTCTAAGATGGAAACTTGTAACAATTAATGCTGCATATACCAATTAATTTACCTGGATAAAGTCACTTGCCTATATTCTAAAAATGTGACGTAAAATTCTATACACAACCAGAACAGAAGAGATTAGAGTGGGGATTGAAAAGGGTCGTCTGAAGTTGAGTGGCTTGGTCATTCCAAAATTGAAAAATGAAACAGAAGAGGTAAAAAAATTCGAACACAGGAATTTGTTAGAGGAAGAAAGACAAGAACTCCCCTGGAAAGCAGCAGAAGCGTTTCAGATGAATAACATAGTAACGGTTATGCTTACACCATTAACATCAAGCGTGCCTTAGAAGAGACGGCGTCGGGAATTTAAGTAAATATAGAAACAAAAACTCTGTCTGCGAAATTCTGGTAAATGCCACTTTTTTAAACAAAACTCGGTTTCTATTTCTTGCAAGGGAAGCTCAACTGCCCTTCCCTCCCTTGACATCCACTCAAATCTTCTCTTTTAAAACTGCAATGCCTCGCAGCCTGTTCATACAAGCCAAAAGAATTTATTGCAGAAGAGAAAAGGAATTGCTAGCAATGGAGATTAAGGTAGACTCTCATCATGATTCATTGAATGCCGGTGAAGAAAAACTCCCTCTCCTGAAGGGAGTGGCCATGCCAAATGAGGATACGAACTTGGTGCAGAAAGCGATTAGTCAGACATTCAAGAGCACAGCCCACCTGGCCAATCTTTTACCTACTGGAACAGTTCTTGTTTTCCAGCTTTTATCGCCCATATTTTCGAATCAGGGAAACTGTGACTCGGTTACTAGGTCCATGACTGCAGGACTTGTTGTCCTCTGTGGGTTGTCTTGTTTCCTGTCAAGCTTCTCCGATAGCTTTAGGGACAAGAAAGGAAACGTGTGTTATGGGCTTGCGACATTCCGAGGCTTGTGGGTCATTGATGGGTCGGCAACCATTCCACCAGAAGTTGCTGCAAATTACCGGCTGCGGTTTATAGATTTCATGCATGCCCTCATGTCGATACTAGTATTTGCAGCTATTGCCTTGTTTGATCAGAATGTGGTAGATTGCTTCTATCCATCACCATCGACCAAGGCTCAGGAGGTCCTCACAGCATTGCCTGTCGGGATCGGTGCCCTTTGTAGTATGTTGTTCATTGTTTTTCCCACCAAGCGCCATGGAATTGGCTTCCCCCTTTCTGCTAATTAACACTTGATATACCAGTGAAAATATCCTTCTCCCAAATTTAATAACGCTGCTAATTCATTTGCATATCTTGACCTCTCCCTGTTTTATTCTGCAAGTTAATTTTCTTAGTCAGTTCATGCTCTTCAGATCACTGAAGGTGCTGAAATTGATCCTTCATGGTGTCATAGCTCGAACAAACATCCACATCCAACTCAGCTCCTGAAACTCCTGAATTTTCATGGCTGGGGACATGGTTCAAAAATTATCCCGTGCAAATAAATAACACAAATAGAGGGGTTGAAAAATCAATGAAAAAATTTCAGCAAATGATTTGGAAAGTGGAAATTGAGTTTCTCACGAATTCAAGTATCATGAACACTCATATTTAAGTAGAACGTCAAGATATCACATCTACTTACAACCATGCCATTGTATTTTATCCGTGAACCATTCAAGGATTGGATTTCGCAAAGTTTAGGATAATCCAATGCTTAAATAGAAGTTCTTCATAGACACCTATCCAAATATCTAAAAAGACAAGAAACATAAGAATGTGTCCTTGGTTTTATAAGCCTGAACGCCCTCAAATTTCTATGCGCAGTTTTGGGGAATGGAAGATTTTATCTACTGGATGAAGGAAACAAATACTCTTGATCACTTGTCGAATCTGCACTTCATGAAAATGCCATGTGACTTGGAAGGATGCAATACGAAGTGTGAGTTTCATACGTGATCCATAATGCAGATCGCCTCGTCCAGAGACCGGAACTAATGCTACCAGAAAATGAAAAATTTATTTAATGAAAGCACTTGCTAAAGCATAAAATCCTGGATAGCACAAACATAAAAACAAAAATTGGATCTGCAACAAAAATTACACCAGAGGCTCAAACAGTAAATCTATTCAATGGGACAGCTGAAAATCCACATTACTGCCACCGGAGAAAAGAATACAAAATTTGAATGGAAAATCTTTGATTTAGCTTTTGGCAATCTATCAAGTTATATATCTCTTTTATAAGCAGTGGACCTTAACTTTATATGTTTTAAAGTGATGAGTGATTTATATTTTTAGAGTGTTGAGTTATTCCCATTTATATCTTTTGGGTTTTGTATTTTAGAGTGGTGAGTGAAAAACTATCATCTGTGAGGACTTGTTACTTATCGATATTCATACTATCCTAGTATGAAGTTGAAATCAGAGCTTTGGATTTATAACCATGGTTGTTCGTGGACATCGTATGCAAGAACTCAAGAGGGACATCTATGCTCTTGAAATGGATGAAATGAAAAGGCAAAACCAGCAACTCTACGAGTGTCTTGACCGGCTTGAGAATCGAGACCATAATAATAGGATGTTAATCCTTTCCTTCACAAACAACACCATGATTTTAATGATGATTCTTCTTCTCTACATCAAAGAAGAAGTAACAGAATGCAATATTGAGATTATGATGCAAAAGTTGATATTCTTGAAAGTGTTTTTTCTAGTAATATTTATAAGAGGAGGCAAGCTTTTGATCAGGATATACAAAAGAAATTTCAGAAACAAGTAAGTGATGTTAAAGTTAATTTTTTTATGATTCTAGATCATTTGTGGATTGGAATAAATCATCAAAATTTGATGTAGAAATCTCAATCTATGATGAACCTAAGTTTACAAAAAAAATATTCATGTTACATCAGTTTAGCAGCACGTTGCAGAGATGGTTCTGGAAGTGGGTTTTGATGAAGAAAATCATGGAGGATGTGCTTAACATGTGGTTAATGAGAATTATAAAATTAATAGGGTCAAAGTTCATGTTTTTGGACAAGAAAATAGTGAATCTGCCAATATTTTTGACAACGTTCTAGAAATAATTTTTTTAGTTTAGAACATAATAAAGCTGATAAAGTTAGGGGAGTTGAGTTGTTCTTTCATAATAATTTAAGGAACATCCATGACATAAAAAGTAATGTAAAAAATGTTAAAGGACTTCAGTTCAAGGCTTGCATAAAGGAATATGAAAGTGCTTTGATTGGACATCCACGATATCAGGTAAAGAATTATTTGAACTTGAGAAAAGAACATGTAGAAGTGTCCTCTAATGATGTTATTAATGTTGTGCTACTTTCTTTTTGATTTCAAAAAAATTACTTTTTAAACTTTTCTATGTTTATTAATTACTATTAGAAAAGTTAATCAACGGAAAACACTTTCCAGTTAAAGAAAAATTTGGCTTGATTTCCAGAAAAGTGTTTTTCTTGGAAATTTGGACGGAAAACACTTTCCGAAAATTATGAAAAATTTAGAAATGTCATATTATTTGCTGATTATATCAAATTTGGTCCTCAAACTTTTGATTGCTATATATATTTTGTTTTAAATATTTATTTTTCAATTTCATCTCTTAAAATTTAATTTTTATATTAACTTTGGTCCTCATTTTTATAATTTTTATTTGTTTTTCCCTTATCATTTTTTTATTGAAATTTTTTATCTATCAAATTTGATCCTTATTCTTTTGATTGTTACTTATTTTATTTGAAATAATTTATGAAATGTTAATTATTATTATTTTAATTTCTTCATCTTTCATTTTTTTTTATTTTTTAGATTTGATTTCTATTATTTTGATTATTATTTATTTTATTTGAGATAATTTATGAAATTATATTTTTTTTCAATTTTATTCTCATTCAACTTTTTAATTTGTAAGATTTGTTCCTTATTATTTTAATAAATTTGAGAAAAATAAAACATTAATAAGTTATTTTCCAACTTATTTTTCATTACACTACCAAACATCGAAAAATAATTCACTTTTCCGAAACTCGCGAAAGTTAGCATTTCATGGGAAGACGTGGGAATTGTGCTAGCAAAGAAAGGATTTACAACAAGAGAAAGTTTTACATGGTTAGAACAAGAAAACTAGCACCGAGTAGTTAAATTTGTCAAAGAACCATCCCAACCCAATAGTTTAAGTCAGTAAAGTAAGGTCCTAAAATATGATTTATATTATTCTCTAACACACCTCCTAAAGTGAAAGCTTTTTTGGGCTTAAAACTTGCACAGGCCCACATTACATTATGCTTAATTTTTATCAAATAAATAGGGATGGTGAGATTCGAACTCGAAACCATTTGGTTATCAAGACTCCGATACAATATCAAAGAACCATCTCAACCCAATAGCTTAAACTGTAAGGTAAGATCTTAGAATATGATTTATATTATTTTTTAATAAAATCATCATCCAGATTTACAAGGAGATGCTCAACCGATTCACTGATTAGCCCAACCACAAGAACAACTACACCAAAGTCTTGGTTCCAAACTAGTCAGGTCGGCTATGTGGATCCTTTTGTTCCATGCCGCACGATTATAAACCAAATCTGCCTAACTGTAAGATGGTTTGAATCATCATCTCAGCCACTACCAACTCCAAAGCTTCCCGTGCCTTTCTTCTATCCCAAGGCCAAATCCACCAACCACAGCACCCTGTGTTGCCTCGTCAGGAACACATCCGTCAACCAGCACCTCATGAAAAATGGGGGATCCACTTTCTCCCCCTGCTTGTATGTGTGCATACGAGAACAACTTCTAAAGATTAAATTCATAATGGACAAAACCTTTCTCCAATAATTGTTAATCGAAACTCTCCTTCAAGAATTTCGGTTAGAAGAGCTTTTTCCAATTTCAGTTTCTGTTTTACAAGGCATCAAAATCAACTTTTCCTTGTTTCACCCACAGTGAAATTCAACTTTTTCCTCTTTACATAATTGATGCAGTTCCTGAAAATAGACCTGTAACGTGAGCCGGAAGCTGAAATGAAGAACAGTGTAGCCAGAATCCAAAGGTGCCAGGTCATGGAGATTAGAGGAGAGGCTGAGAACTCCCAGAATCATAATGAGCAAAAACTCCCCCTAATTGGAGGTACATCTGCTGTTGAAACAGAGCAAAAGACCTAGAAACACAAAGCTCTTACCAAGACATTTCAAAGTATTGAATATATTTAGTCAAGCAGACGTCTACGGCTTGGCACAATGAAGATATTGCATTGGGAAGAAACTACTAAAGCTAAGGCTGCTGCACTGATAAGTTAGAACACGTTGAATACTAAAGCTGTTATACTAAGCATGACAGGCAGTTATATTCAGTTATATTATGTTGCAAAGTTTGTTATTTTATAACTGATTCTGTTATTATACTAAAAGTAGTACTATAAATATTGTATCAATTAATTCAATGAATAAGAAGAATTCAGTTTACACCTTCATATTCAATATGGTATCAGAGCATTCTCTCTGAATTTTATTTCCGCACCTTCAAGTTTCTTCATCTTCTTCATTTTCTTTTCTGCATTCTTTCTCTTTCTTTTCTGGCAATGGCTGAAACTACCTCAGAAATGGATCCTTCCAATCCTTTCTTTCTGCATCATGGTGACAGTCCTGGAGCCATGATTGTTTCAAAGCAGCTCAATGGTGAAAATTATAACTCATGGAAGAGGGCAATGATGATGGCTTTATCAGCCAAGAACAAACTCAATTTTGTTAATGGTACCCTGCCTAAACCATCCAATCTGTCTGACACTCAAGGATTGGCATGGACTCGCTGCAACAATATGGTTCTCTCGTGGATATTGAATTCTGTTTCAACAGAGATTGCCAACAGCATCATCTACATTGATGATGCATCTGACATATGGAATGATCTTCAGGAAAGGTTCTCTCAACATAATGGACCACGTATTTTTCAGCTCCAGAAGTCCATCTCATACCTGTCACAGGAAAATAATTCTGTAAGTACATATTTTACTGCTATGAAAGGATTATGGGATGAGTTAGGAAATCATCAACCAATTCCTACATGCACATGTGGAGCATTGAAGACTATTATATCCTATCATCATCAGCAGCATGTTTATCAATCCCTTATGGGATTGAACGAGAATTATTCACATATTCGAGGACAAATTTTGCTGATTGATCCACTGCCATCTATCAACAAAGTTTTTTCACTTATCGTTCAAGAGGAGAGGCAACGTATGATTTCCTCTTCCAGTACTTCTTTCAATCAAAACACCACTGCATTACTTACTAGGACAATACCTCCAACTCGTTTTGCTGGAAACCGATCCTTCTATCCCCGTAAGGATCGATTTATATGCTCTCATTGTGGTGTTCATGGCCACACTATCGAAAAGTGCTACAAAATTCATGGATTTCCACCTGGTTACAAGTTTATCAAAGGAAAGAATGTACCTCACAGTGTAAATCAGGTTTCTAAAACCACTGCCCCTCACCGCCTATTACCTATGCACAATGTCGCAACTCATGGAGATGTTCAAACCATCCATCTCGAACTTGAATCTTCTCGTCAATCAAGTTTCCTCATCTCGCCAATCTAGAATCAGAAATTCCTATTCAAGGTGATACTTCAATCACTATGAACCGTGCAGGTACTCTTTTCAATATATCTCAACTCTCTAATTTAGATAAAAAAAAAAAAAACATTTTGTTTTTGCGTTTGCCTTGTCGCTCACTCATTCAACTCCTTTCACAAATTCTATCAAAGCTCCTTGGATAATTGATACTGGAGCTACAGATCATATGATCTGTTCCACATCATTTTTCACACATATTACTTCTGTTGTTTCTAAAACAGTAAGATTGCCTAATGGACAACATGCTTCAGTTACTCACATCGGTACCATTAAGATTTCATACGCTTTTATCTTAAACGATGTGCTTTGCATTCCTTCTTTTTCTTTCAATTTGATATCTGTCAGCAAGCTCATTCAAACCTTACAATACTGTGTCATTTTCTTACCTAAATTCTGTTTTGTTCAGACCCTTACAAGCTGGAGAACGATTCGTGTAGGTAAAGAAGCTGGAGGTTTATATCATTTGTTGCAAATTCCAGTTTCTACTTTATATAGGACCTCTAAGTTTTTCAACACCGATCTAGCTAAGTTTTTTTTCTCAATCATGTTAAATCCATGTCTTAGCCTACAATCACTGATCTAGCTCCTGCCAGTTTTTTTGTTCATTCTGTAAACAATAGTCTATGGCATTACAGATTAGGCCACCCTTCAGACTCTCCCTTGAAATCACTTTCTCGTGTAATTCCTTAAGTGTTGCATGAATCTAATAAAACTTGCAAAGATTTGTCCATTGGCTAAACAACACCGTTTATCCTTTCCTCACAAAGATTACTAATTCTCGCACAACCGTTTGATCTTATTCACCGTGATCTTTGGGGCCCCTTTTCCACTAAGTCTATTAGTGGTTCTTCATATTTTTTAACCATTGTAGATGATCATAGCCAATTCACATGGATTCACCTCTTGGACAGTAAATCTCAAACCCGCACTCATATTCAATCTTTTTTTACTATGGTTGAGACACAATTCAATGCCAAAATCAAGTCCCTCCGATCAGATAATGGTGTTGAATTCCACATGAGTCAATTCCATGCATCGAAGGGTGTAATCCATCAACTGAGCTGTGTTGAAACACCTCAACAAAACTCAACTGTTGAACGTAAACACCAACATATTTTGAATGTTGCTTGATCCCTTCGTTTTCAATCTCATTTACCCTTGCCATTTTGGGGAGATTGTGTGCTCACTGCAAAGGCATTTAATCAATAGAATTCCCACTCCTGTCTTACACAACAAATCCCCTTATAAAACTCTGTTCCATTCTCGTCCATCCTATTCTCATTTGAAAGTGTTTGGTTGCCTCTGCTATGCAACTACTCTCCTTAGACATAGACATAAATTTGATCCTAGAGCTAAACCTTGTATATTTCTTGGTTATCCATCTCACATCAAGGGATACAAACTCTATGATTTACATCAATATACTGTTTTTGTCTCCTGAAATGTTATATTCCATGAAGCTATCTTTCCTTTTGCACTCAAACACCCTATTTCTTCTACTCGATTCTGTCCTTCCCTTACCTCTCCCCCTGCATGAATCAGTAGCTCCTTTCATTGATCCCATGACTTCCACTTCTTCTCTTTTTCAATCTGTTCCTCCCTCACCCTCCAATTCTGGTTTACTTTCTCCTTCTTTGCATTCTAACTTAGCACCACTTCTAGCATCTCCTTCTGAGATCATTCCTCAACCATGCAGGAGGTCTTCTAGGATAAAACACAAACCTGGATATTTGCATGACTATCATTGTCATATTGCCACCTCCTCTTCAAAGACTCGCACCTTCTTTTTCAGCTTCAGGTATTCCTTATACTCTTTCATCCGTCCTTTCATATTCTCATCTCTCTCCTGCTCAAAAATGTTTTAGTCTTTCTGTCTCTGCTCTTACTTAGCCTACTTCCTATACTCAAGCTCTACAATGTAAAGAATGGTGTGAGGCTATGGATACTGAAATCAAAGCTCTTGAATTGAATAATACCTAGACTGTTGTTGATCTTCCTGCCTCTAAACACACTATTGGGTGCAAATGGGTTTATAAAGTCAAGTTGAAGTCTGATGGCACTTTGGAGAGGTATAAAGCCAGACTTGCTGCCAAGGGGTATAATCAGTGTGAGGGATTGGACTATTATGATACTTTTTCTCCTGTGGCTAAGCTCACCACTGTTAGAACACTTTTGGCAGTTGCTGCTGTCAAACATTGGCATCTCCATCAATTGGACGTAAATAATGCCTTTCTTCATGGTGATTTAGCCAAGAAGTCTACATGACATTACCTTCGGCTTTGCTAAAACGGGGAGTCCAAGGTTTGCAGACTACATAAATCACTCTATGGTTTAAAGCAATCTTCGCGGCAATGGTTTGCCAAATTTTCTTCTGCCTTGCTCGAGTTTGGTTTCGTGTAGTCCAAAGATGATTACACTTTGTTTACTCGATCTTTGCCAGATTCATTCATTGCTATATTAGTCTATGTTGATGATATAGTTGTTGCCGTGATAATTCAAATGCAGCTTTCCATATTCATTCACATGCTTAATGATAGATTTCAGCTTAAAGACCTTGGCCAGTTGAAGTATTTTCTTGGTTTGGAAATAGCTCGCAGTGAGCTTGGGATTTCTGTTTGTCAGCGAAAGTATGCCTTGGAAATACTTGAGACTACCGGCTTGTTGGCTTCCAAACCGGCCAAAGTTCCCATGGATCCTAACGTGAAATTCTCTAAAGATTCCGGCCAACTCTTAGCCGATCCTACTTCCTACGTACGCCTTGTTGCGCACTACTCTATCTCACTCTTAGTAGACCCGATATTTCTTTTGTTGTTCAGGTTTTAAGTCAGTTTATGTGTCATCACCCAATTTTGGGTGATTCCCCAAAATTCATTTTTTTCTAAAAAATCAAAAAAAATCAAAAAAATCAAAATCAAAAAAATAAAATAAAAGGTCAGCAATGCGGAGAAAGCCGACCAAGAAAGGCTGCAAAAATAGGCGAAAATCAAGCTGTAATTTTCGGAAGAATTTCAAGGCCTAATTGTACCCTGTTATGCCCAAAGATAGAAAAATGCAAATTCAAAGGTCAAATTAAATGAGTATTGGACGAATTTGCATAAAAATTAAGTCCAATGACATAATTAAATTTTAATGGGTCAATTTGATTTAATCATGGGCCAAATTGAATTTTAATTATGTTTAAGAATTAATTTGGGTCCAATTGAAGGATTTAATTAAGTGCAATGACTTAATTATACTTTAAGCGGGTCAAATTAATTTTAGGGCTTAATTGGTGAAAAATTAAGTTTGGGAGCTTAATTTGGACTTAATTGAAAAATCAGAATTTTAAGAGACCCAATTTAATTTTTACCAAGTGAATCAATTGAAATCAGGGGCCAAACACAAAACTTCGTGGACCAATTTTGAGACCCGAAAAAATACTCGCCTATAAATAGCAACCCTTTACAACTCGAACAAAGGGGGGCATTTTTGACAAAAAAAAAAAAAAAGAGGAAGAGAAACCCTAGAGAAAACCTATCCCTAGAGAAAAACCCAATTTTTTCATCCTGCAGCCGCCGGCCTCCCTCCCCCGTTGGTTTTCTGCACATCTTCCTTCTCTTCCCTCAAACCCACTGCCATCTTCTTCTCAAACCAAGCCGCAGCTCAAAGAAAGCCAAACAGACCGGCTCCCCCCTCCCCTTCGGTTTTTTGACGAATTTTCTCTTCTTCTCCCACCGATTTCAGCCTTTTCTTCTCCCTCTCGGCCATAATTTTTCTCCCCTTTGTTTTCCTTTTTCAGCCGGTTTCCCCATTTTCTTCTTCTTTTCCAAAGCACCGCACCCGCTCCTCTTCCTCCATTTTCCAGACCGCCGAGCACCAACAGTGGAGGAAGACCATCACAGCTCCACAGAACAGCCTCATTTCCCCCCGACCGGAGAACACAGAGCCGTTCCCCATCTCCTCAGACCAACGGTTTCCACTTCAACCAGCGGGTCTTTCCTTCCTCAGCCGCCGAACAGCCTCCAAATGGCAAGAACTAACCCAAGAAGACTCAAGAACAAGGCCAACCACCGCCGCTAACAACAACAGCGCCGTCCACACCGTCGCCCACCGATCCATCTCCTCCTACAACCGACCGAGACAGAGGAGCAAAAACCCAAAGGAAAGCAGATCTATAGAGACAAAAAGGGACCCAAAACGGAGAAGAAATTAACTGCCATCTGTTGTGTTGTTGCGTTTTGTTTTGTTTTGCAGTGACAAGTGGCTATCAACGCCGGCGAGGAATGGAAGGGAAGAAAAGGCTGAGCCAGATCTTGTTGTTTCCAGCTTTCCGGGCGGCGCGTGGGTCCACGCGCCGCCAGTGGTGGTGGCGCGTTGGAACACGCGCCGCCAGCTGTTCCTGCGCCTAATTCCTGTGCAGAAGGATTCCTTTGCAATTCTGGAGTTTTGAGGACCATTTTGTGAATTTGAAATTATTTTATGTAATTTTGTTTAATTTTGAATATTCCGTAATTTGTATTATGGAATGTAAAAAAGAAAGAAAAAAAAAAAAAGTAAAAAAAAGAAAGAAAGAAAAAGAAAATACAAAACAAAAACGAAAAAACAAATAAAAAATGCATGTTTGTATTTATTTCGGGAATCCTTTCGGGATGAGACGTCAAAAGAATAAAGAAGGATTTGATATTTTGATTGGATCACGGTGTAGAAGTACAAACTTGTACGGAAGTTGTATTTCTAAATTCCGATGAAAAGACAAAATTTTTAAAACTTCTTTAACACATCAAAGCCACGGCGGCTTACCTCGGGTAGGGTGCGTTAGGGGTGCTAACACCTTCCCTAACCACAATCAGTCCCTTACCCGCGAATCTCCGACAAGACCCGTCCAACCCGGGTTTCCTAGTAACCCTCAATTAAATACTAGGTGGCGACTCCAAACAAAACCAATTCCAATAACAGAGATAAAAAACCGCCATCGCCAGGACAGGGACGTCGCTCGCGGGTGTTTTCCGACGTGCGACATTATGGATAAGCCACGGGCTCCTCATCTTGATGCAGCCACTCAAGTTCTACGACATATTAAAACCTCTCCACTCAGGGCATGTTCTTTCTAGTCATTTCTAGCCTACAACCGAAAGCATTTTGTGATTCGGAGGGCGTTTGGGTTGCTTAGATTCTAGAAGCTCGATCCTCCACCGGCTATTATGTCTTTCTCGGATAATTCTTTGATTTCGTGGAAATCCAAGAAACAAACCACAGCCTCCCGTTCTTCCGCCGAGGCCGAGTACGAGCCATGGCGTCCACCCGTGTGAAATTGTATGGCTTCGAAACCTTCTCACCGACCCGCAAATCCCACTCCAACCTCGCTCTCCTTTATTGTGACAAGAAAGTTGCTCTTCACATTACTGCAAATCCTGTTTTCCATGAGCGTACCAAACACATTGACATTGATTGTCATGTGGTTCGTGAGAAAATTGAATCCGGTGTTCTTCGTATTTTTCACGTTTCTTCTCAGTACCAGTTGGCTGATATTTTTACAAAAGCTCTTGGTTCCTCTCATTTTCATCCCTTATTATCCAAGATGAGTGTTCATAGCATTTATTCTCCTTGACCTATTCATGACTCTCATCTTGAGGGGGGCGTATTGAATATATTTAGTCAAGCAGACGTCTACGGCTTGACACAATGAAGATATTGCATTGGGAAGAAACTTCTAAAGCTAAGGCTGCTGCACTGATAAGTTAGAACACGTTGAATACTAAAGCTGTTATACTAAGCATGGCAGGCAGTTATATTCAGTTATATTTTGTTGCAAAGTTTGTTATTTTATAACTGATTCTGTTATTATACTAAAGGTAGTACTATAAATATTGTATCAATTAATTCAATGAATAAGAAGAATTCAGTTTACACCTTCATATTCAATACAAAGCACTGGCCATTGCCAATTATTTACCTACAGGAACTGTTCTTGCTTTTCAACTCCTGTCGCCCTTATTCACAAAGCAAGGTAACTGCAGCTCAGTGGGCTAGTACTTGATTGCCACACTTCTAGCCATCTGCGGATTGTCATGTTTTCTATCATGCTTCACTGATAGCTTTAGGGAAACATCTGTCATGGGTTTGCCACATATCGCGGTTTGTGGATTATTGATGCATCGGAAAACTTTCCATCTGAATTTGCAGCAAAAAATATCAGCTAAAGTTTGTTGAATTTTTGCATGCCTTTATATCAGTGTTTTCATTTGCAGCAGTTGCACCACGCGACACGTTGGAGTTGGTGTTGTTTGTAGCATTTCCCTCTAAGCGTCGTGGAATTGGCTTTTCCCACTCAGCTAACTAGCACATTATCTGTTCAGGGTACTAATCTCCTCCAGCTTCACAAAGTGGCAGCAATTGGCAATTTGAATGTCTTCATCATTTATCTACTTTATTCACTTTGAATTAGGAATTATCATGTCGTTCCCTGCAATTCAACCATTATGTGGTCAGATGCAGCAAATTCATGACCTTAAATGTTTTGATCATGAATTTGTTGACATTAATAGGAGATCAGGATGCAGTGTGGGCATCATAAAAGTCTTCAACCTACAGAAAGTCTAAAACGAGAGACATAGTAACCAGTAATATAGGGTTCAGAGGCAAGCCGCTTAAGAACCAAGACAGATTGGCAAAAGTTTGCAACTGGGAAAGAAAATGGAAATCCAGTGGAACATCAGATTCAGAAAGTTTTTTCCTTTCTTATTTTGGTACAAGGAGAATAGAAACAAAACAATGAATCCTCAGGTGCACAATGCCGCCACCATCATTAGCCAATAATCTTCTCAAACCTGGATGAGATTCCCAATCCACACAAGGAAGCGTTTGCAAAGCACCAAGCTTAAGCTAAAAGGTCAGCCGCATAATTTCCTTCACGTAGAGTATTTTGAGTATTAGAAACATGCCGGACTGCAGGAGGAAGGGCATGGGTAAGAGCATGGGCGAATTACAAAGCATCCTTTTCGTTCAACAACAGATACAGAATTAAGTTTGTTGCTCAATCATAATTACAAAATGCAGTGAATATAAACAACTGATATGTACATCCGACAAGAAGAAAGTGATCAACCATGAGATAATGCATGTCCAATGAGAAAGGAAATTATTTGGGGTCTTTGAAAAGAACAAACAAGCATTGACATACAACGAATTACAAGACACGTGCTCATGAAAAACAGTTATGGTGAGCTTTTATTATAATACAAAACTAGAAGTAAAAAGTTAAAGCTCAAGAAACCGATTACGCTATCCATTTTCCAAGTTAACTTGGACAAATCATGGTGTATATCCATCCATGAACCTGTAGTTCTTGAAATTTTACTAGACATCACACAGCAGGGATTTTTACGGCTGGGTGACAAAATAGTGCTAATAACTCCACGGCACATAGTAGAAATCATGTGGAAGGTCCCTTTCAAGCTTGCTCTTGTCTTAAAATTACATCTATGCATCTGTCATCACTATTAATCTTCTTATCTGCATAACAAGAGTTCTACAAAGCAACAAAGGCTTGCGTGTCTATAGATTTCGGGACATAGAAAAGCAATTAGAGAGAAAGAAAATATGTCCAATGCCCTGTAAATAAGAAAAACCAGCAAATAAGCAAACAAGTTAAAGTGTGATAAACCTTGCAGTTGGGAATGATGCCACTAACGGTTGGTATTTCATATGTTAATGGCATCACCATGTATAGAGTGAGGGAATCTATGGTTTAAACCAGCTAAGAGAATATGGAAACTTTATTTTTGAAGGAAGGAAAAACAACATGAGAGTTTTCTGTGATTGGAACAAGAAGACTAGGGCCAAGTGTGCTTACTAATTCATAAATCTTCGTTATGATTTTCTATACATGCTCAACAAATTCATTCATTAGTTCAACCACTATCGACTCAAAAGCTTCCCGGACCTTTCTTCTATCCCAAAATCCACCAACCACAGCACTCCATATTCCATGGTCAGGAACACATCCATCGAGCACCATCTCATCAAAAATGCGAGCAGCTTTATGCAAGTCCCCTTTCTTGCAGAAACATTTCACAAGAGAATCAAAGGTCCCAGCATCAATTGAGATACCCCTAGTGCGCATACCTATGTACAACTGAAAGGCTCTATTCAGGTTGCCATTTGTACAAAGGCCTTGGACTACCATATTATTAAGCTTAACATGAAGGCTCCAAGTTACTCGGTTTGGTGAGATCTGCCCTAGAACCATCTCATCAAGGTAGGTTGCAGCCTCCTGGAACTTGCGAATATTGCAGAACCCATTTATGATTTTTCCATAGAGCCCTGCATCTGGTTTCAATCCCTGAAGCTTCATCCTGTCAAGAGTCTCCACAGCTTCAGCAAGTTTTCCTTCTTTACAGAGCCCATTAATTAACGTACTATATGTTACCATATTAGGCTTATGGCGCTTCCTGACCATCATCTCTAGTAGCTCCATGGCTTCTAAAGAACCCCCATTCTTGCAAAGACCATCCATTAAAGAACTATAGGTAAACACATTTGGTTCAATGGCTTTTTTCTTCATCTTATCAAACAATCCCATAGCTTCATCCACGTTACCAGCCTGGCACAAGCCATGCATCAAACAAGAGTACGTGACAACGGATGGTGAACATCCTTTTGTATCCATCTCTTTAAACAACTCCTTGGCTTCAAAAGTCTTACCCAACTTACACAAACCATTAATTAGCGTACCATACGTATACGAATCCGGATCACACCCGCGTTTTGGCATCTCACGAAATATCTCAAAAGCAGCATCAATCGTTCCGCTATTCTTACAAAGGGCTTTAATCAAAACATTAAGCGAAACAACACTCTGCCGAACACCCATTTCCCTCATATACTTATAAAAACTCATCGCAACCTTTAACTGATTCTCTTCAACAAGAATAGCAAATACACTGATGTAAGACTTGTCAGTGGGTTTGCACCCAAAGTCATTCATTTTATGAAAAACCCTGATGGCATCTAATGGCATATGAACCCGGCCATAGCCTCTGCAAATTGAAAGGAATATCTCCTCAGTAATTCTGCACTTCTCTTCCTTCATTCTATTAAGCATTTCCTCTGCGGGCCTAAACTCATTCGCGGAGACTAATTTAGAGATCATGACGCCAAACGTGGTGTGATCATGCCTAAAACCATTGCTGTATTCCGCGCTTGCGGAATCAAATATGATTTTAGCTTTGCGTAAGTCCCTTTCTGCTCTAAGTAGTTGCTCAACTTTAGATGGGGTGATTTGTTTTGACCATTTAAGCAATGTTTTCACGCCCATCGCCGCTAGTTCACTTTTCACTTTCTTTTTAGCGTTTTATCAAACAGCTGGTGTGCAGGTAAGAAGTGTTGGAAAATAGCGTGAATTCCTGGGATACAAAAGTATTTTTAGCAGGCTTTTAGAGAAACCTGCATATGGCCTCTTAAGAAAAAAAAGTTGGGGAAGGAGGGAAATGGAAAGCAATTTTATGGTTCTGTTTCTGTGCTTGGGAAATGCAAGAGAGGTTCTTTTGTCTGTGCGTGAATTTTGATTTTGAGTTAATGGGTAATTTTAGTCTGCGTTCTATTTGAACCCAATGCATACATAGCCCATTTCTACTTGGGCTTTAGGCACTTCTTGACTCTTGGCAGAATTTTTTTTAGCGGACAAAATTTTATAGAGCGATGGACAAAAATGTCCTCGTACGAGAAAAGTAAGGATTTTAATAGCTTAATAATTGTTTTTAAAAATATTTTTTTTATTTAGAAATATATTAAAAAAATATTTTTTTAAAAAAATATTTTTGATATTAACATATAAAAAAAATTAAAAAAATTAATTTGAAACAAAAATAAAATTAAAAAATTTACTTTTTAAAAAATATATTTTTAAAACACTAAACAAACATTTTTCTTGAAATCTCATTTCTCACGATATCACATCCTCGTGGATGCAAGAATCTAACCATTGGTGTGCCAAGAAAAGTTTGATTAGGTGGCAAGTAAAACGACTAGTCTCAAGTCTTGAGTTCCACGTACTTCATTAGTTTTTAAGAGAAATGACATTAACAAATGCTTAAAATCTTTAGCAAAACACTGTTTATTAATATTTGAAATGGTGGTTACTGGGGTAGTACATTCTTTGCACAAGACTTATTAATTATTATTAAATTCCTTGGGGTTATGTCAATTTTATTTTTTTTAGATTTTTAAAGTATAGTGACACAACTAAAATGTCTTTAAAAGTTAAAAAAGAAAATTAACAATAAGGGGTACTTTTATATTTTAACAATGATTTTATTTTTTTTTGTTATAATCAAGTTAGCTAAGAAAAAATTTAATATTTTAATAAATATAAAATATAATTTAAAAAAAAATTGAGTATACATTGCTTCCTAGCCGCCACAAACCAGCTTTTATCGTGTTATTGAAAACGTCGCGGTATCATTTTTCTTTTGGGATGGTGTGTGGCAAGTGGTGGTGCGATTCATTATCAGTGGTCCTTTTTTCTTCTCTTCCTAGTTTTTTATTTTCTCTCCTCAAAAATCATGTTAGCTATGCAAAATTTTAGAGTTGTCTTTATAATATTTTAAGTTTGGTCCTTATACTTTTGATTTTTAATTTTTTATTCTTGGTTCTTTTGTAAAATTTGATTTTTTTTTTCAATTACATCCTTCAATCCCAATTTGTGATATATTATTTTTCTAATCTAGTTCTCATTTTTTTTATTGTTATTTGGTTAAAATTGATTTTTCTTTTAATTTTCACCCTCTAATAAAAAAAATATTCTTATTTTTTATTTCAATTTTGATCCTCATTCTATTTTATTATTTTTTTTCTTTTGAGTCCTTTTGTTAATTTGATTTTTCTTTTCAATTTTTCCCCTCCATCAAAAATAAATAAATAAAATTATTTTCGTTTTGATCCTCATTATCTTAATTACTATTTTTTTTTTGCATCTTTTAATTTAATTGTTTAGGAATTGAGCTTCGTGGATTTTCCAGATAAACTGCTTTTGGTTTAATAACAGAGTCACAAGTTTAAAAAGTTAACGAAAGTTGATATTTTTTTTTACTTATTTTCTTTTCAGCTTTCATCATTCGACATTGTTTTTTTCTTACAAAATGAGCTTTTATTATTTTCTATCTGATTATCCTGATCTCATGATATGGATCATGGATTTGATAGGTTAACACGGGTTTGTCATGCCAACTCAGGTTGAATTGGGTTAGGTTTTGTTATCCTTTATTTACTTTTTTTTTTCTATATTTAATAAGTTGAGAATTGAGTTACATTATTTGTTTTTTTAAAAAAATATTTATTTTCAAAGTTGCTGTGATTACTTTTTTAAAAAAATTTGGTTCAATTATATTATTGTCTATTTTTTCTATCTTTAAATTAAAATAAAACTAATTTATTTTATCCAATCAAGTTTTGACATGAGTTATAGATTTTTCTACAATTGAACATATTTGTGAGAGATATTTTAGACTATGTGAAACATGATGAGAATTCCTTAAAAAAAAGGGTTAAAAGAAAATTGAATTTCGTCCTTATATAAGGAAATATATTGACTTGAATTTGCTTCGATTTTAATTTTCAAGATCATGAGCTCCTACTACCAAGAAAAAGTCTGAAACAAGATTTCATCTTCAAAGTCACGTAAGGGGTGACGTGTTGTGTCAGAGTGAAATCAATGGCTAATAACTAGCCAATTTACCCGTATTACAAGTTAGGTCAGATTAAAAATTATTTTTTTATTGAAATATATATATATATATATATATATATATATATATATATATATATAAATGTATTTTGTAGCATAAACAAAATTCTTTATCATGAACTAAAAAAAATTCACATGCATTTAATAAAATAAATCCACAATTGTATATGTTAATAAATATTAAAAAATTATTAACGCTAACTAAAGATTAAATGAGAAAGCTAAGAAATAGATATATATATATTAAGATATTTGATCTCGTGCCATGTGTGATTTAAATTCTTTTATTTAATTTTATGTCAATAATTTCTTCTTTTATTTTTTGTAAGAAAAGTAATAATTTGATTTCCATTAAAACAAAGTTATTTTCTAGTATAATTCATGATTTTTTTATTAAACTATTTTTTGTACAAAAATAAATATGGTTTCTTGTGTTTTTTTTTAGCTTTTTTTTACCGGAATATTTTTCTTCACAACTTATTAGAATCATAAAAGCAAGTTTTTCATAAAAAATATGTTTTGATAATTTTGACTCAAATGTATTAAAAATATAAGAATAATATATTGCTCATGTGTTTCCATAAATAACTTGTTGGAATTTATTTTTTATTTAATTATATGATAATAAAAATAAATATGCAAATAAAAAAAATAATTAAAAAAACAAAAAAAAATCATGAAGGACTATACAAAGGAGCGCTTGCTAATATTATTAAAACAATGTTATAATCTTACTCGAAAACAAAGTACACTAAACAATATTTAATAAAATATATCCCAAATATATTATTTATTTATTTTAAAAATTTTTAATTAAAATTGAAGGCAAAAAATAAAAAATATCCATAAAAACCTTTATAGAAAAGGACCAAGTGTTTGAGTTTGAGTGGGCTAGCGTGCTTGACCTATAACAAAGAAGGTTGGCGCGTGTGCTTGTCCATCATTTTTATGCTGTCAAAAATAGGTGGACAACATGTTATGCATTTAGTTTTTTTAAAAAAATCAAACAGACAACATATCATCTACTGGTAGGATTATAGCCATCTTAGAAGGCCGTAAGTCGGGTTCCAAGCTTTTAGATAAAAAAAAACCTACTTTTAACCCTTTAAACCTGAAAATATCCAGGAAACATCTCATAAATCTTAATAAACTCATATATAACCTGAAAACAACCTTTAACCAGTAATTTTTTTTTAAAAAAGCATCCTAAATTAAAAAAAAAAGAATTTGAGCCCCGATCTAATTTTTCCAAAGAAAAGGATATAAAAACATTTCAATGCACTTTTATCGTTAAATAAAATTCATTGATACTAAAATTGATTTTTTTTTGTTACCAAAATATAGTCAACCGACTTTCTCTCTTCTTTTTTATTTTTTAATGATTTTCTCTCTTATCTCTCAAACCGAAAAATTAAAATATAAATAAAATAAAATTTTATATCAAAATCTAAAATTTCAAAACTAAAAGGACAAAAAAAGTCAACGAAGAAAATGCGAAGGAAATTGTACTTTTTTACGTGAATTCTAGATAGACAAATTGTTTTTTTTGAGTTTGGTTTTTTTTTAATTCAGTCATTAAATTAGCTTTTAATCAAGTTTTAAAATTTGATTAAAACCTTCAATTATAAAAAAAATATACAAATTTATGAAACTTTCAACCCAATACACCATGAACAACAATGTCATTGAAAAAAAAAAGGGATTAGGTGGTCCAAACAAAAATAAATACTATTGAAATTCATAATGAATTGTGAGTACAATGCTTGGTGCAATGTGGCATGAATTTTTCGCTAGATAAATTAGATTTTTAAGAAAAAAAATTGAAAATTTGTTAAACCAGTTAGAATTTAGGTTACCGGGTTTGAAAATTTTGTATGAACCAATCCATTAAAATCTACTGAGGCATGCCTGTCAAACTTGCTCAACCTATGAACATATGAAGATTCCACACACCATATTAATAAGCATGGTAATAAAATATAGTCTCATGTCAACTTGATTTTTCATGTTAAATTATTTTTTGTTTATCTAAACAATATATTTTTAATTTTTTTTTAAGAAATAAACAATTAAAATTCTAGTTAACCCATCAACTTCTAAACTCACCAACCCAACCAATTGATAACTTGAACTTTATTTATTTAGTGAATTATTATATTATAATTCATAAGAAATTGATTTATTAAATAATAATATATATATTTTTATTTTCAGTTGAAAATTTATAAAAAATAAAATAAAAATATAATTTTAAACCGTTTCAACCATCTCATGTGTCATGACATTATAAGTGTGTTTAAAAGCAAAATCTAACATGTTTCTGAGAGATTTTATTTTTTTATATTAAATTATTTTTAAAAAAATTTTAAAATTTTTAAAATCTTTTAATATATTAATATTAAAAATAAAATTTAAAAAATAAATGATAAGAGATTTGTAAAAGAGATAGACCAGCTCGAGTGGACAAGCATTTCCCCGTATCCTCAAAATCTCCCAAACCTCTCACTCTAGATAAGATGGCCCCGCCCCCATCACCCCTCCTTGACAACATTACCTCTTCCAACCATCTTCAACCACAATAAAATCTCCACTCACAAAAATACTTTAAAACTAAATTAAAAAAAAAAAAATCTCCCTCCATTATTTCTACAGAAAGTTCCCGTATTCCTACTTAACTCTCAAGCACGTGCCCGCCGTTGATCATGTCTTGTAACTCTGATCCGTGATCCCCTTGATTCTCGAGGGCACCAATCAAACGGTAGCACATTGTAATATTGTGCTCCCCGAAGCACAGGATAAAAGAGTAACTTGAAAAGCAGAGCAAGAGGAAATTAACCGCTCTTCCAGAGCCAGAAAAACAAACGGTTTTACGAGCTCACTCTTGCTACCAATATCACATTTTCCTCTCTCTCAAAGTCCAGCAATGGAATCACGCGTCTTGTCTCGTGCCACCACCGTCGCTCACGTGCGTAGGCCACTGCGAGAGAGCAACGGCAACGCTAGTTGCAGCTTCTTGTCAATCAAACCGATCGGAGCAGTCAGTGAGGGCGGGAATCTGATATGGGGAAGGCAACTTCGGCCATCTCTTCTTCTAGAAGCATCTTATCCGGTTACCGCAAGGAAGGAGATTCTCCGGCCGGTTATGGCAGCGGCTTCGTCTCCTGCAGAAGGAAGTGATTCCTCCGGGTGAGGTCCGTTTCCTCCATTCCGACTCGGTCGACGCGCTCCGTGTCGAACTCTGAGTCGGTCTTGTTCGTGTTTTTGACTCGGTGTTTTTGCAGGGATGGGAAGGTGGCTCCGGTTGGGTTTTTCGACAAATATCCAGCTCTTGTTACCGGTTTTTTCTTCTTCATGTGGTATGTACGTAGAATCCCGTGACTTCAATTTCTCTTCACTGAACAATATTCACGTGACTTCAACTAACAAGGGTCAAACTTCCGGTCTCCCTAGTTGTGATACTTATCTTATTGAATGATTACGGTTATGGTTATTTGCAGGTACTTTTTGAACGTGATATTTAACATACTTAACAAGAAGATTTACAATTACTTCCCCTATCCATAGTAAGTACTAGTATTTGTTTAGTTGCTAATTGATAGTGAGTTAGCTAGACGTGTCTGTATGTGTTTTAATGGAATGTTTGGTGGTGATGTCTTATGTAGTTTTGTGTCGGTGATTCATTTGTTTGTTGGGGTGGTATACTGTTTGGTGAGCTGGGCTGTGGGCCTTCCTAAGCGCGCTGTAAGTTAAACCTCGTTTGATTAATGCCTATTTCCTGTTCTAACATGGGATGGTTTCCTGGTTTGGTTATTGAAGGGAAGCATGGCATGTCCTTGGAATGAGAAGAATTCTTTGTATTATTGTATATGTTCTTGAGGAAGAAGTGACTTGATTATGTGAAGTGAAAGTTCATTTTGTTTGCGCTAACTATTTTCATTGAAACTTTTTATTATAAATCTTTTTGGAGGGTAGTGGGGTTGTGATATAATGCATGATGTTAAGGATATAGACATTGTAAATCCATTTTGTGCTCAGTAATTAAGTTTTGTAGGAATCGTGAGTTCCTGTCTTAATCTTATTGGTTATGTGTCATATAGTATTGGGAAGAGGATTATTGAAGTTGAAGGGCACTGATAATGCATTACTTGATTGCTGTGTGTTGCGCGCAGCCTATGGACTCAAATCTCCTGAAGCTGTTGATTCCTGTTGCTGTCTGTCATGCATTAGGTCATGTGACCAGTAATGTCTCATTTGCAGCGGTTGCTGTCTCCTTTACTCACACAATAAAAGGTGACATCAAGAAGGCACTATATTTTCCAATTTTTTGGGAAGAAATTCCTTTCTTATTTAACGTTGTTTTATGAGGACATTCTAACCTCTCAGGAGTGGTTTCCTTATCTATAGTCGATTGTGTTTGGTTGCAGCACTTGAGCCCTTCTTCAATGCTGCTGCTTCTCAGTTCATATTGGGACAGCAAATACCCATAACTCTATGGCTATCACTCGCGCCTGTCGTTCTTGGTAAGCTCTCTCTTTTATATCTGCAATGCTATCCCATCTTAATTATTGAAATCATTTTACGTTCCATTTGGGATGCAAAATCATATCCACTCATCATTAGCTTCATCCTCCTATCAATTTGAATTGTCTGCATAACTCGAAACTCTATGTTGATCATTAAAATGCTGATAAGGTACCACAAATCTTGCATGACATTCCTTTGTAAATTAAATGCAGGTGTGTCCGTGGCATCATTGACCGAGCTCTCATTTAATTGGACTGGCTTTATTAGTGCTATGATTTCCAACATCTCCTTCACTTACAGGAGTATCTACTCAAAGAAAGCTATGGTAATTCGGTGAAGTTCTTGTTTGTTCTATATGACCACCTGCTTGATGCTTATCGATAAGCACTTCTTGTTTTCTGTGCAGACTGATATGGACAGCACTAATATTTATGCTTACATTTCCATCATTGCGCTCATTGTCTGCATTCCACCTGCCATTATTGTGAGTATGATAGCATTGGTGCCCCTAGAATTTCTATCGAAAAGACCAGATTAAAAATCCCAAACATTCAGTTCCATAAAACCTCTCCTTATTTGTGTCACGTTTGTTGCAGCTCGAGGGACCCCAACTGATCAAGCATGGCTTTAGTGATGGAATTGCTAAAGTGGGTCTAACCAAATTCATCTCAGACCTCTTTTGGGTTGGAATGTTTTATCACCTCTACAATCAGGTATGAGTTTTCTTCTGACAATTTTTGCATATACAATTTAATTAGGCATATTATACAATATATGCCTTCGGAGCATTGGTGTTTAAATGTCTTTTTGCGTAACAGCTGCACAATTTTCCAAAAAGAGTTTTGTAGTGATTTGAATGCTTGCATTAGATTTCCATCATGAGTGTTGAAACATTCAGAGATGGTACTCGTACTAATGATTGGGATATGTAAATAAATATTTCGGAATAGCTAATATCAGTTCCGGGATCTATGCATTCAAATCATTTCAGAAACTGTTTTGGACATTTGTATAACCATTAAGCACGAAGCATTTTAACTCCAATGCCTTTGGATTAGATCAAAGACATGCATGGTAGAAGGACCCTACGAATTAAGTAAATTGTGTGGTCTTCTTCTGCATTTACTCATAGATTTCAATTCAACCGCTTGCCATTTCTATTCCCACCCTTATCCAGGAAAGCCAACATTTCTCTGGAAAGGTTATCACAAATTCACAATACTGCTTTTCAGGATTGTAAAACAATTTTTTACTCTTGAATTTTCAGTTGGCTACCAACACCTTGGAGAGGGTTGCACCTCTTACACATGCAGTGGGCAATGTGCTGAAACGTGTGTTTGTGATTGGCTTTTCCATCGTAATCTTTGGTAATGAGATGTCCACCACTTGATCTGTTCCTATTTTTCCTTAGCTATTACTACTACTATTATGGTTCTTTATTGTGGATGCTAAAATCAAAATAATACCTAACAATTCCCTTCTTGCAGGTAACAAAATTTCAACACAAACTGGTATCGGAACTGCCGTTGCAATTGCCGGAGTGGCAACCTACTCTTACATCAAGGCCAAGTTGGAAGAGGAGAAACGAGTGAGTTCCATTCTAGAATACTTCAACCAACAAAAGTATGCTTGGTTTATTTTTGCATTTGGGTTACAAGCTGCAGTATGCTGAGCAGTTCGTTACACATTTTGGGTTAAAATCTAACTAACGAGTGATTCCATTTCTGAAATCCTTAGAACATGGGCACCGCGGAAACTACAAGGAAACTGATCTTTTCTTAAGAGAAATATCTACTTTTTGTTAAGGATTTTTTTTCTTGGTGATCGTGTGGAAGCCGGTAGTAAAGTCTCTAAAATGAATTGCTCTAACTTTTACTGCAAATTTGGTTTCTTTTGCAGCAAGGGAAAGCAGCATGAGAAGGAAAGAGGCATTGGCCATGGGCGAGGTAACCTTGTTTGTAAAGTAAAATCCCACTGTTCCGATGATAAAAATGACAAAATGAGCTAGTATCTTGTTGTCATTATGGAGTTATTTTTTCTTTCATCAATCTTGTTTGATTCAGAGTACAGACTATATATTGCTAATTTGCAATCAGCTTATGTTCAATAGAAATAATGCATCACTTGCTCTGTCTCTCACAACGAGCTTGTATGATTAGAGGCTGCAGAGGGAATATAATTGGCAGTTCTCTGTATCCAGAAGATAACTTAGGCTAAATTCATCGAACACGGATAAAGATAAAAAAATCAAAAGTTAAATTGATCATCTGAAGAACTTTACATGTCACCAAAAAGAATACAAACATCACATGTTACCAAAGAAAACAATAAAGGTATCGCATTTGCTTCTCTCGAAAGAAGAAAAAGCAATACATTAATTGTCATGATCAAGTGGGAATATAAATATCAACGTGATAAACGTTGAGTATATCAACGTTGAACTTCAAGTCTCTGTATCTCTCCGCCTCAGACAGTACTTAATTCCCTCCGTGTGTCGCGGATAAAGCCAGGAGATTCGGCGTCAATAGATATCACCCTGTAGTTGAAAAAAGCCCTGTCCAACCTTGATATCTCTGCCTCAAAGTTTTGCTTCCAAACTTGCGTTATTGCAGGATGCATTTTTGCTTCAGGCAGCTTGTCGGATACCGAAACTTGCTTCGCAAGAAAGAGAGAAAGCAGTTGTATTGTATCATCTATAATGAAGCTGTAGTAGCAGTTCCACAACGTAGAGTGTTGGTAAAAAGTTTAAGATCTATATAATAGATTTTGTAGATTTTGAGTTTGAGTCAGACATGAATTTTTTATAAGAGTTTAAAATAATCAGGGTTTTATTTGTTTATTCAAATCTCGAGCCCACAAAATACATTTTTAGAGATAGATTTCTGTGAAAAAAAAAAAAAAAAAGTGGAGAGGAGTGAGTGGGCTGTGTTTATAAAGTGATCGATTTCCGTATAAATTAAGTTTTTTTTCTTTTTAAAAAATGGAAATCACGGCAATGGGCAGTTTGGTTATGTAGAGAGAGTGCCTTCATTATAAAACGGAGCCTGGCCCCCTGGGAGGTCAATGCCTTCGCCCCTCTGAGAATGACACGTGGCGAAATGAATTTTAAATGAGAGTGACCCGTCGTCCATTCTGCCAATCTGCCCCCCCTCTCTTTTATGCTATTAACTTTTTTTTTTAATTTATTTATGAAAACATGTAAAAACATTTAAATTGATATTATTTAATTCCTTTACTTTATTTGTAACATTTATATAACTTACTTTTTATGAGGATAAAAAAATTAAAAAAAATAATACATGCATGATAGTCATTACAATTAAGAAATTAAAATTTCTTGTTCATAGCTTAACCATAAAAAAATTACACAACAAAAGCACAAAAGATTTTGATTTTCAAATATAAAATATTATTATGAAAATAAAAAATACTGTAGAAAACAATTATTTTTTCAAATGTCATCACCAGCTGTTTGGACCCATTTTTTGCAAGCTCTGCCTTAAGAGTAAGCATGGCAAAAATATCTTGATAAATATCTTTAAGTTCCTCTAATCCATGAAAGAGGATGTTTGTTACTTTTAATAGTATTTTTTATTTATATTAAAATAATTTATATTTTATTTTTAAAAAATTATTTTTAATATTAATACTTAAAAATAATTTAAAAATTTTAAAAATTTAAATTTTTTATAAAACCCCGTTTGCCGAAACCAAAAGGATATATTGGTCTATTGCTTAACGCGTGTAATTCACTTCTAGTGTATTTTATGTAAGGGATTCATCTGGGAAGACGGTAAGATTTTCATAGCGGCAGCTTATTCCTATTGGAATTTGGAATCCTATCGCTCTTGTTTGGAAAAAAGTGTGGTCATGTTCTTAGATATTTCTCTTTGGCAACATCTACTTGGACAGCTGGATAACAAATCTCAAATTTTGGGTAAAATTCTTATTTCCTCCAAAATCTTAATCATTGCATTTCTTACATATATTTTAATTTTTATACAATTAAATAAAAATAGATTTTTGAAAAATACCCGGTCAAATATTTATATTTACAACTATGTTTTGCTCCTTACAAGTAAGATCGGCTTTCTTTGCGGTTTTTTATTAATATTAATCGCTCTTTTCTTTATTAAAAGTAAAGATTACTTTTCAATTCTCAATTGAAAAAAAAGATCATAACACTAAAATAACATTAATAATAACTTTGAGGATGTAATTTAACTGATCAAATTCTAAGTTTGTTTATTGAAAATCACCAGTTTGAGTTTCACAAATCTCTAAGGTCACTGGAGATTTACATGATTATTAATTTTATGACCCATGAAATTAGTTGAAATACGCGCAAGTTTACCCGAACACTTACATTAATAATAATAATAAAAAAAAAACATTAATAACAAAACACTGGCATCTCGGACATTATAAATTGACCTGCAGGGCGCAGATAGCTAGTTTTAATTCTGTACGAACAGTAAAAGTGAGATCTAGGCCCATGAGATCTAGCTCCAATGAGTCCAGCCCAAGGCATAGAAAAGGGCCCACCATAAGCACAAACTAAGAATCTGAATATGATTGACTCACCGAAAGATCCCATAGGCTCGGCTGAAATCCAAAGAACTCTATTCGGCGAGGAAGCAAGAACACAGCCATGGCTAAGGTCCCATGATGCCATCCCTCCTAACGAAGAAACGTTTTTTTTTTTTTTGTTATGAAGAATAAGAATAATAAAGGAAGGAACCCCGAGGTCTAAACAGATATAAAAAAAAAAGTGCTGCCACTTGACCAGCATGTGGAAAACAACTTCAAGACAAAAAGGAAACGTAAATGAATGAATAAAAATTTGCTCAACACAGAAGAGTGTGTTCGTGTTACAAAAAATCAAAATCCAATCCTGACCACATCACTAAAAAACAATATCCAATTATTATTATTATTGTTATTATTATTATTATTAGATAATGGAAATCCGAGTTAGAGTCAGGAAGGACTATTTTGTTTTTGTTGTTCTCTCGTTGTTGATTCCTTTCTCCCTTTTCCTGTTTTCTTTTTGTTTTTGTTTTTGTTTTTATTTCTATTTTCTCTTATTAATATTATTCGTTCGTTCGCTCGCTCAATTCTTTTATTTTCTGCTCACGCGGCGTTTATCATTTTTATTTTAATTCTTACGAAGATAATAAAAGGCAGGTAGGAATGATAATAATTTCTCCTCGCGGCCTTGACTCTCACGATACGAGAGAGAGGGGAAAAAAGTAAAACCGATCAGTTCTCTCTCTTTCTCTTTTGTAAACCCTAATTTTTTCGATCTCGATTTGGGATGGAGGAGGCGAATTCGGAAGGAGAAAATCACAGCAAATCGAAGAGTAATGCTATGAATTCTAATGAAGGTCAAAGCAAGCCTAAACGACAGATGAAGACTCCTTTCCAACTCCAAACCCTCGAGAACGCTTATGCCAGTCCGTGCACTTCCTCTCTCTCTCTCTCTATGTTTTATTTGTTTTTCTTTTCAATCTTTCTGCTTGCTTTTGTGCTTGTTGATCTCTTCTGATTTCATTTTTCTCGATTTTTTGTGCTTATGATTCCGTTCATTCATGAATTCGTGTTAATTGGTGTGCTATTGAATGTAGAGGCTTACTTGTTGTGTTATTGAGATTTTGTGACTTTTTTGTAATTTTGTTCTTATAGCTAGCTAATTTTTTTTTGTGTTAGCTTAGTTGTTTCTTCGGATTTTTTAATTTTTCCATGTGTCATTTTTGTCTCTTCGCTTGTTTTGTTGATTTTATGGGTTTTGGATGATTTTGATTCCTTTATTATTATTATTATTTTGTGCATTATGTGTGTGCATAAGTATGTGTTTTTTGTGTTATGTAGTTAAGTGTTTTTTTTTCCCTTGCTGTATTATTTGGCTTATTTTTGGTGTTTCATTGTTGGTTTGATCAGCGGACACATATCCGTCCGATGAGATGCGGGCTGAGTTGTCAGAGAAATTAGGACTATCTGATAGGCAGTTGCAGATGTGGTTTTGCCACAGGAGATTGAAAGACAGAAAGGAGAATCTGGTAAAGCACCGGAAAGCAGCTTCATTGCCCGAGTCTCCTTTGGAGGATATGAGGATAGTGAGGACTGACAGTGGGAGTGATTATGGGTCCGGGTCTGTTTCGGGTTCTAGTCCGCTTTCTGAGTCAAGAAAGGTGGTTTTGGATGATGGCCATAAGGTGAGAAGACACTACGAGTCATCACCCCGATCAGTTATGGAGCTTAGAGCTATTGCTTGTGTGGAGGCACAACTTGGAGAGCCATTGAGGGAGGATGGACCAATTCTCGGAATGGAGTTTGATCCTTTGCCACCTGATGCGTTCGGGGAACCCATAGGTGCTTAACTGATTTTAAAACTGCTGTACTTCTGATTGCTTGATACTGTAGTAATGGCTGTTTTTGAAATGAGGTGGGATGAACGTAGGCATTGTGTGATCTGAGTTCAGTTTTGAGCAAAATAAAAAAAATGCTTAGTCGTCATGGATGCTATTTTATTCCATGCCTTTTGGTGCTAATTTTTACTGTTTTTACGTTTGCTTGTTTGTTATTTGAAATGAACAACTGAACTTCACTTGTACTCTAATTACAACTAAAAATTGTGCTCGTTAGGATATTTGAAATGAAACTTTATGAATTAGGATAGTGTTTCTGGTTCTAATTGTTTGTTCACTGATATTTGTGGTAAAGAAACAAAACTTTTCTCTATGTTCTGTTAAACATTGACCTGTGAACTTTTTATTCTTTTGATGTTGGGATCACATTTGCTAAATATATTTATGTACACTTATGCAGCTGCAATTACAGAACAACCGAAGCGAATGGGGTATTCTTATGAGGACAAAGTATATGAGCGACGTGATGCTAAATCAAGCAAAGTAGTTTCTCAAATTCATCGTATCATTCTTTTATTTTTGTTGTGCATGTTACATGTACAATGTTGGTTGAGATTTTTTTGTATTTCCTGGCTGCTATAGAACTGCAACATGGTTTGCGATGCGTTGGTGTGCTGTCAGCATCCAGAAGTTATTGGTCATTAAACTAGGGATTTTTCATCCCCCCCCCCCTCCAATTTCTTGGTATCTTGGTCTTTTCTTTTTTAACTTTGGTTAGCCTATATTACCATCTCTTAGGTCAGATGAGGTTCTGTGTTCTCTTATTGCTAGGACTGCTATTATATCTAAATCCATTGCAAGATAATAGCAACCTGCAATTAGCAATTGACAACTAACAAAGAAGAAACCATCCTTCTTGAAAAGCACAAAACGATAATAGGTGACAGCCTGAAGGTAGTGGAAGTCTGCTTTTAATTATTGTCAAGCTAATGGAATTGACCTTGTTGCATATCTATCAAGTTCTTATTGCTTGTTCTCTCCATTGTTTGGGGATTTCTCCACTTCTGCACTGGATTCCATAAATAACCGATATTTTCATGATATTAGTACCATAGATTGATATGATGTGTGCCTTCCTGAGTAAATGTTGGATTTCTAAAGTGTAGATTATGTATTTCACATGGTTCATATTGGTTGAACTCCTAAGTAGCAATTCAATCTTATACCTCTGCAAAGGCTCCTAATAAGTATCACTTTCTCCAGGATCCGGCCAGTATTCGATCTGATACATATGGACCGCATATCCAATCTCCTTATCATGATTCGCCAGTTGACACTTTGAGGGGAAGAGCTTCACCATTTGGTGTAGGCCAAATACCACGTGCTCGCCTTTTGTCTCAACAAGACAAGAGGGGGCATGTGTTTTCATCAACTCAAAGGGATGGTGACTATCTCTTGCAACAAGACACCTTTACAAAAAATAGAACAAGTGCTCAATCTATTAGTCATCCTATTATGGGACCAGAAAATCCAAATGTCTTTTCTGATGCACAAACCTTCCACAATGACACTGAGCTGCAGTTGGAAAGGAAACACAAGGTATTATGAAGTCATCAAAAACTTTGCTCTCTCTCTCTCTCCCTCTGCGCGCGTGTCATTTAATCAAGGATTGGTAATGATATATGTGGTTGCCTTTTGTAGATCGATGAACCTAGAACTGCAAGAGAAGTTGAAGCTTATGAGATTCGGACACGCAAAGAGCTTGAGAAACAAGATATTTTAAGGCGGAAGGTACTATGTTAACATGCATCGGATGCCAACATGTATTTTTTTCATCTGATTCTGATGTTTGAACTTGCAATCTCAGAATGAAGAACGGATGAAGAAAGAGATGGAAAGGCTTGACCGTGAGAGACGAAAAGAAGAAGAGAGATTAATGCGTGAAAAGCAAAGAGAGGAGGAGAGATCACTTCGGGAGCAGAAACGTGAACTTGAGCGAAGAGAAAAGTTTATGCAGAAAGAGTATTTAAGAGTGAGTTTCGAGTCCCCTATTCTGAGCTTTTAGCCAGTTTTTTTAATGTTTAGATAGCTGTATTCCAACTATCTCTTCGGTTTCCTTGTTTATTTTCAAGACTGAGAAAATAAGGCAAAAAGAAGAGCTTCGTAGAGAGAAAGAGGCAGTGAAACGCAAAGCTGCCATGGAGAAAGCAACTGCACGCAAGATCGCTAAAGACTCTTTGGATCTAATTGAGGATGAACAGCTAGAACTCATGGAATTGATTGCTGCAAGCAAAGGCTTAGCCTCAATAGTTAACCTCAACTATGATACTTTGCAAAATCTCGATTCATTTAGAGGTAATCATATCTAATGACTAGACCACAATTTAAAAGAATAATTTGATTTTTTTCTGTTGAAATAGGAGGGTTAGAAGTTTGTTTTTAACATTTTAGTAGTTACAAAAGCAATATTCTGTGTTCCAGACTTGTTGATCACATTCCCATCTGAGGCCGTGCAATTAAAAAAATCATTTGGATTTCAACCTTGGTTAGATTCTGAAGAAAATATTGGGAATCTTCTGATGGTATGTCCTAAACTCGCTTTTATTTCCTTGGGCTCTGTTATGTATTATCAATCCAGGATTTTCTGATTAGCATGTGATTCACTAGCGTACATTCTAGTTCCACTAACAAAATTCTGATAACTCCCAGCAGGCTTATTTTTTGGTGCTCATTTGTGCCATTTCTTTTTAACTCATGAAAGTTATTCTTTCTTCTACACTGTTTGTCTATGCTTGTTATGTTGCTTCAGAGAATTTTTTGATGATGTTAATAATTTCTTATCTGTATTTTGAGCTCCCCTAAATTTTTGTCTTTTTCAGGTCTGGAAGTTTTTTATTACTTTTGCTGATGTCCTTGGGCTATGGCCATTTACACTCGATGAGTTTGTTCAAGCTTTCCATGACTATGTGAGTTTCTAATGGAGTTTCATCATGGTCAATTTTGTTTTCTCTAACACCGTTTTATGCATCATCCTTTTGCTCTTAGTTGATTTTTATGGCATTTTGATTTTAGGATTCAAGATTGCTTGGTGAATTACATGTTGCTCTTCTGAAATTAATAATTAAAGACATTGAAGATGTTGCTAGGACACCATCTAGTGGATTAGGGATAAATCAATATTATACAGCCAATCCTGAAGGCGGACATCCACAAATTGTTCAAGGGGTAAGATCTACTCCATGGAAGTGCTTACTGATATTCATTGGGGTGATATCCTTTCAATTGATGCTGAACCATTTTATATTTTTACTTAAATCTATTAGGCGCATACATGGGGCTTTGATATACGCAACTGGCAGCAACACTTAAATTCATTAACATGGCCCGAAATACTCCGGCAATTGGCATTGTCTGCAGGGTTTGGGCCACGGTTGAAGAAAAAGTGTGCAACATGGGCAGGTTTGGGTGATATTGATGAGGTTTGTCCTTGTCTTGATTTCTTCATTTTCTTCTATTTTCTTCCTGCATTAGGTCCTTTAATGTGCAATATATATGCCAATTAAAACTGGTTTAGAGAGAGCTGAATTCCTATACACCAACAGATGTTCAGAGCAGTAACAATTGGAATTACTTAATTGATATCATTGATTGAGACTTGGAAGATGGGGAGAAACAAGAAAAATAGTGAGGTAGCACATTTAATCAAAGATTAAAGCTTTCATTGGAGCTGGTAAGAGAATGATGTACAGCTGAAGAGAGGAGGAATAATACAGTCAAGAAAATGGACAGTTGAAACTTCACTTGTAGTTCAGTAGTAGTTTTAGAATATGGTTATTTTCTGGGAATTTGTTAATTGTGATATATCTGCCTTTTTTCATAGTGAATTCATTATTTAGGACTATTTGGCATTATGATTCTTCAGGATTTTGTTGTGCCTTTATAACTAACTCATCAAATATATGGCACTAGTCATCTTTGGTGTGCTTGTGAAAGTCCTAGGCTTGCAACAATAAAGTTTCTTGTTTGGGTCTTGAGAGCAGGCATCTATGCAAAAATGCTGAATGGTAGGATTGTTTTCAATTTTCCCTCCTAAGATAGGATACTTATTAATGACCTTTATTAGTTTTTATGGCATACTAAGATGTTTCTAGGTGGGTTTTAGCTTAATTATGCTTCAGCACTTGTTAAATTACATGCTTTGATATTAATTTATGTTCGATCTGGATGATAACTTCCACCACATTTTTTAAGTGCCTGTTATTAGCTCATGCAAATGTGTATAATAAGATGTTTGTGGACTGATTATTATTTTTATGCTTTGTCCTTTCATGCACTCACAGATGATTGTATTGTTAGTTGCAGGTTAAAGATTGTGAAGATATTGTTTCTATTATACGCAATGGATCAGCAGCTGAAAATGCATTTGTGTTAATGCGAGAAAAGGGTTTGTTGCTTCCTAGAAGATCCAGGCATCGGTTGACACCTGGAACTGTTAAGTTTGCAGCTTTTCATGTTCTTTCTCTTGAAGGTAGCAAAGGATTAACAGTGCTAGAACTTGCAGACAGGATTCAGGTGAGTTTTGTTTGTTAAAATTAATTTTTCCTCACTGTCATTGTCCTCATATGTCCCCTTTGCTTACAGAAATCTGGACTTCGAGACCTGACAACAAGCAAGACGCCAGAGGCATCTATTTCTGTTGCTTTGACAAGGGATCAAAAGCTTTTTGAAAGAATTGCTCCTTCAACATATTGTGTACGGGCAGCTTTCAGAAAGGATCCTGCTGATGCTGAGGCGATACTTGCAGAAGCCAGAAAGAAAATTAGAATATTTGAAAATGGATTTTTAGGTGGAGAAGATGCTGATGATGTTGAAAGAGATGAGGACTCTGAAGGAGATGCTGATGAGGATCCTGAAGTTGATGATTTAGCTACTCCAATGAGTTCTAACAAAAGCACTGTCCATTCTAGCAAAGTAAATGCTTTATCTGGGAGTGGAAGTGGTAAAGTCAGTAATGACGCTTCATTAACTGTACAAAATAAGTGTGAGAAAGGTCTTTCATCTTTCTCTTTGAATGGCCCAAAGGATGCAGTGGCTCCTAGTATCATTGAGCAGTGTGTTACTCATAAAGATGAGGGGACTAATAATGCATATGAAGAAAATATTGAAATTGATGAAAACAACTCAGGTGAATCATGGATTCAGGGACTCACTGAAGGGGAATATTCTCATCTCAGTGTCGAAGAACGTCTTAGTGCCCTTGTTGTGTTAGTTGGTATTTCGAACGAAGGGAATTCCATCCGTGCTGTTCTTGAGGTAAATGTTCTAATTCTGTTTTGTCAAATGTTAAATCACTTTCATGCCAGGAAGCTGCTAGTTTTTCCCTTGTAATTAATATAAAGTTTTACAGGATCGTTTGGAAGCTGCAAATGTTCTTAAAAAGCAAATGTGGGCTGAGGCACAATTAGATAGAAGTCGGTTGAAAGAAGAGTTCATCAGTAAATTAGATTTTCCATCTTTTACTGGGGGAAAAGTTGAAACACAAGTCACTAGTTCTGCTGTGGAGGGCAGCCAAAGCCCCTTGGTTCTTGTTGATGGCAAAAATAAGGAAGCATCTCCAAGTAATGCTGAGGATCAGAAACCATTGCCAGAAGATGCAGAGAATCATGGAAGCTGTGCTCTTTCTGAGAAAGCTTTGGTTATTCAAGATCTTTCCTTGAATCCAGATAACATTTCAGCTCAGCAGCATGGATATGCTTCAAAAAGGTCCCGTTCACAATTGAAAGCTTATATTGCCCACCTAGCAGAAGAGATGTGTATTTACAGGTCCTTGCCCCTTGGCCAAGATCGCAGACGTAATAGGTACTGGCAGTTTGTGGCATCTGCTTCTAGAAATGATCCTTGTTCTGGTAGGATCTTCGTAGAATTACATGATGGAAATTGGAGGGTTATTGATTCGGAAGAGGTAATTTATCTCTTTGTGATTTATGCATTTTATATTTTGATTGCAAGCTCTGCTGTAATAATCTCTAAGAATTTGTGATAAAAGTTTTTTAATTTTTGCTTGGACTCTTAAAGCCAGAGTTAAAATGGGATTCTTAAGATGAATACCGCCAGTTATCCCCCAATGACCATGGATATATTAGTCGCAGACATAATCTGAATAATTGTATTTGTATTGATGCAACCTATTGGGGAGAAGGGGGGGGATATGATGATGTTGTCCTTTGGTTTCATGTAGCTTTCACATGCAATTGTTAGAGAATCTTGGAGAGAATTTGTGCTCTTCCTTCTTTCTTCGGGAAATATCTAAGAACATGAATAAATGATATCTCTTCTGGTGGAAGCACATGTTTTCTCTTTTCATCTTCTACCTTTCTGCTGTCCTTTTCCTTAGAGGTTGTCCTAGCATTAAAAACAAGAAATTTTCTCTTTTAGGACTTCTCCTCTTCCACTTGCTAGAATTGGAAATAATCTCTTTACTGATGGATGCTAGTCTCTCTTTATCTCTCATGATTGATCACATGAGGCTGTGAACCTCCTTGGATCATATGATGAGTTTTTGTTCTTTCGTTGATGCCTTGCAGCATTCACTGATACCATATTCAACTCTATTTCTGTTCAGGCTTTTGATACACTTTTATCATCTTTGGATACACGTGGGGTTAGGGAATCTCATTTGTGTATAATGTTGCAAAAGATTGAATTATCTTTCAAAGAAAATGTTCGAAGGAACTTGGGATCTGCAAACATTGTGTGCCAAAGTGGAACCACAGATGAAAAAGAAACAGCTGAAACAGACACTGCTGATTGCCCAGCAGACGACAGCCCTAGCAGTATGGTTTGTGTTTCCAGCTCAGATACTTTGGATGCTTTTTCTTTGTTTAGTATTGAGCTTGGCAGAAATTCAGCAGAGAAGAAGGGTGCTCTGAAAAGGTACCAGGATTTTCAGAACTGGATATGGAAAGAGTGCTTTAATTCCTCAACGTTATGTGCCGTGAAATATGGAAAGAAAAGATGTGAGCAATTATTGGACACTTGTGACCTGTGTCTTGACACTTATCTCTCTGAAGACCCCCATTGTCTTTCTTGCCACCAAACATTTAAATTTGAAAACAAGAAATTTGATTTTGCTGAACATGAGATTCAATGCAAAAAGAAAAGGAAGATTGATCCTGGAAATGCATGTACTTGTGATTCTTCTTTACCTCCAGGAACCAGATTGCTGACGGCACTTTTAAGTTGCATTGAGGTTGGAAATTTTCATATGACAGTGTAATTAAATCTTTTTACAAATGAAAGGAAAATATTTTCTTAGTCTGGGTCCCAAGTGTTGATGATTATTAATCATGCTGACTGATATTATTCACTTTTGAGTTTGCAGGTATCTGTTCCGCAAGAAGCTCTTGAGTCATTTTGGATGGGAATCCCCAGGATGGACTGGGGTATGAAGTTGGCAATGCCATCATCAACTGAGGAACTCCTGCAGGTTCTCAACTTATTACACATCACAAAAAATTAACATGCATATTTTGTGTTTTTCCTGTTCAATATCTGGCATAATTATGTAATGCCTAGTTAGTTTCTTTCCCTAAATAGTGATGCTCTGTGATTTTCTTTGTTACTTCTATTACGATTACTTGTATTCTGTTAATGATGGGGCAGGGAAGTGGTTTTTTTTTTTTTTTTTTTTTTGTTCAGAGGAAACATACTGTTATCGTCACACTTATTTATTTTAAAAAAAAAACATTTCATGGGTATGCTCGATGGAAGGATGTTTTATCCTGCTGTTGCCCTGTTATACATATATATGAGCGCTAGATAGAAGAATGATGTGTATTAATTTATCCTGCTGTTGCCCTGTTATACATATATATGAGCGCTAGATAGAAGAATGATGTGTATTAATTTATCCTGCTGTTGCCCTGTTATGGTCTTGCTGCAGTGCAGTCCTGGGGCTGGAAAAGACTATGGATTTCGATATGCCCACGTGGATTAACAATTTGCTTGCCCATGTGGATAAACAATTTGCTTAGCTAATGTGCTTTTAAATGGACAAATGTGCGTGTGGATTTGCAGCAAGACATTACAGTAACAAGAATATTACATACCTGGTGGGATGTTTTTGCTTATTTTAGAGTTCATTTTGCAGATATTGACCGTGTTTGAGAGTGCCATAAAAAGAGAGAGATTGTCATCGAATTTTGAGATGACTAAAGAATTATTGGGCTCCTCTGCATTGTCAGGGAGTGCAGCACATGATTCTGCTAGTCTGGGATTGGTTCCTGTACTTCCATGGATGCCAAAAACCACTGCAGCTGTGGCCCTGAGGCTTTTTGAGCTAGATGCATCTATTATTTATGTAAAGAATGAGAAACCCAAGCCCTCTGCAGACAAACCAGTCAAACTATACATGGTCAGTTAATTCTCCCCAGCTTTTTTTGTTCACTTTCTGTTTCATTTACTGCCATTGCTAAGATCTGCCTACATGGGCTTTTTTTATTTTTCTGAGATGAGGGGAGGTGGGTTGACATCCCTCATTCCTTTTCCCACTTTTAAATTGAGCAGAAAGTTCTGCAAAATTCCTAAAAGAGTTGGAATCTTTGAGTGTTTCAAAGGAAGTTACGATCCCACAAGTTTTAACAGCTTTTAGAATGATCATCACCTATACCCTTAGTTAGGGGAAGAGTGTGGATGCAAACCCATGCTTGATAAGGCGCCTTTTATGGGCAAGTTGGGGCCATACACTGAGTTAAGAGATCATCACCAGTGGCATTTTGGAAAATTATAGCTGATCCCTGATATGAAATATTCTTTGAATGTGATTATATATGCCCGGTTTTTCTCATATGCAGAAGCTTTCTTCAAGATATTCTCCCTTTAAGAATGAAGATGTTGAATTAAAAGATACAAAGCAAGAAGAGCACATTAAAGAAGATATTGTTGATCTACGTGGTAAGCAGAGCAATTATAAACGTGGACGAGGGAGGCGCGATCAAGGACTTGCAACAAAGTGGCAGAGAAGAATGCCTGGTTTAAAATCTGATACAGGCAGGAAGAGTTCTTCTAGGGGAACTCAGAATTTGAATCAAGGACCAAGGCAGCAGGGGAAAAAAACAAATTTGCAAGCAACTAGTCGGGGTCGACGTACAGTAAGGAAGAGGAGAGTGGAAAAGATGCAACCCAAGGAGCCCTTGCTTGGTCGGATGACTGACAAGGTTGCCTCCACGAGCTACCTATCAAAAAAATCAGCTGTCCACAACAACTATGTTAAATCATTCGGAAACATTGGTGATGAAGATTGGAGTGTTAAAAAGGGCAGGATGAATGGTGATGATAATAGCAACATTATGGAAGAAGCAGAATCTGATGATAATGTTGAAGAGGTATATGGGCAAGGAAATTGGGAACCAGGTTTCAATGGCATTTCCAATGGTTGGAATAGAAATCCAATGGAGGTGAGTGATGACGATGCAAATGTTTCTAACGGCATTGAAGCTATGGGAGATGATGATTCAGAGGGGGACATGGAAATGAGTGATGGATCAGACAGGGCTGCCAATCGGGTGCAGAGTGATGAAGGTATGGACTCTGCGGATTCAGACGAGTACAGTGACTGAAGCATATTGCTAATGCGCTTGATATAGTCATATATTTGAGCTGCCTTTAAAATTTTGAATCACGCAGCTTGACTGGCAGCCAGCTAAATTAATGTATAATAGGGGGAAGTAAGAAAGAGAATTGCCCCTTACTCTTATTTTAGCGGGCAATACATAGCAGAAAGAGGAGGTAGAAAGTAATTAGACAGATTCGCGTTGTAATTCATCATTGTTAGTGAGGCATTGGATTGTATTTGTAAGCGTGTCCTGGAAAATGAGGCTTTTCCCCTTCTTTTTTTTGTTCTATTTTATATGAAGTTTTGTCTGACACAGATTTGTCAATATAGCAAATTAACGTTACATTTTCCCTTTTCCTGAGAATTTCTTTCTAAGCGAAGGAAACAAGAAACACCGACGAGAAGCTTATCAGCGCAAGCTCGGGGCTGGGGATTTTCACATCCTTCCATGAAGCATGACAGGGAGACCCAGCGGCTCCCCAGGCTGCCTCTGTTTCCAATCGAAGGCGAACGTAAAATACTTGAAATGCGAGACTAAAGATGAAGAGCCAATAGCCCAAGAGCAACAAAATATGGGGGAAAAGAGCAGGTGTGGTATCATCTCTCCGTCTTTGCTAGCCACACACCCAGAGAGCACAAGAACGAAACTATTCTATAGCATTCCAGTGCTGTTTATGACAAGCATCTTCTTATGACTTAGTTTAGTAGTTATCATTAGTACACTATATAATCCAATAGGGCACAGGCTGAAACCGCTGCTTTTTATTCATCCTGACAATGAATGCTCTATTGATTCAGCCATACAGACACAAGACACAGGCAGAAACTCACAACCATCTCAAAAAATATTCACATGTACTATCGGCTGGCCGGATCTAAGAATTTAATAGTTTCTTGATTCCTGACTTCTGCTCAGCAGATAGCCTTGTTGGGAATTTGATGTCGAACTTGATTCTCAAGTTGCCCCTCTTCGATGGGTCCTTGGGTATTGGCATACCTTCCTTGGCGACTACTTCCTCATAGTTCGGATGAATCACGTTGTTGACGGGGATGGTGAGGGTCCTCCCATCCAAGGTCGTGAGATGAACGGTACAGCCTGTTAGAGCTTCCACAAGAGGTATCTTCTTCGTCACAACCAAATCGTTGCCTTCCCTTGTGAATGTGCTGTGTGGTTTCTCATCGATTACGAAGACAAGATCTGCAGGGATAACATTTGGCTGCTCATTACCTTTCTCTGGGAAGGTTATTTTTGTTCCCCTTTTCCAACCAGGCTTGATATCAATAGTCAAGATTTCCTCCACGGGCAGTGTTTTCCTGTATCACAAAACCAGCAGTTAATATATGCGAGAGAAAGGATCACGCTGAAGAAAGGTTGGCTAGGGGTGCACGGCAGGTTCAATCCCATCAAGTTCAAAGCATCCAAAAGACATGAAGGAACACACCATAGCCAAAATTAAGATATAAAGTATGATACAAATCAAAGCATGCAATTGCTGTCTTGTTCATACAAACAATATCATGTCTATTAATATAGGGATACAAGTAGAAAGACAAGATTGATAAGGTACCACTTACCCACTAACATCAACAATCTCCCTTGAAATCTTCATCTTTTTAGTGGTCCCCTTGTAGAGCTCCTCCAGGCTACAAGGCAATGTATTCTCTATTGGAGGAGCTTTCCGAGGAGCTGTATTGATTGGACGTCCCTCGCCAAAAGAACTAAAAATATCATCCCCAAACATTCCACCAAATGACCTTGAACCACCCCTCATACCACCACCACCACCTCCCATTCCTCCAAATGGACTCGAGAAGCCGAAAAATTCAGCAAAAATGTCATCAGCATTTCTCGGATTGAATCTGAATGTTGCCGGCCCATCTCCTGTTGAGAAGAAGGTTGCTCCTCCTGGACCACCAGTTTCTGGCGGTGGAACCTGACCTTTAAGCCCTTCTTCACCATATTGATCATAAATTGCTCTCTTTTGAGGATCACTTAGAACCTGTAAAATAATCAACATGCAAAACATGATATCCTATTTAGTTCTGCATGATCTAAAAAGAGACCAAATATGAGAGGCAATAAATTGTCTATACACCATAAAAACAGGGAAGATTTTGATGGGGAAATCCCAAAAAGGCCAGCAATTATGGGAAAAAAAGCAAAACCCAGATCCTAAAATGTGATTTCAAAGTGAAAGGTGACCAATTGCCGCCAGTCCAGATAAGTAGCTGCCCCTCTAGAACAGAGCTATCACACCGTATGCAGAGCATTAAAAACATATAGCAATAAAGAACTGTTACGTATAGAATAGAGATACTAGGTAGAGTGATCATGATACCAACCTCGTAAGCTTCAGAGATCTGTTTGAATTTGGCCTCACCTTCTTTCTTGTTATTCGGGTTCTTATCAGGATGCCATTTCATAGCTAGCTTTCTATAAGCCTTCTTCAAGTCTTCATCTTTAGCATTCTTGTCAACCTTCAATGTGTTGTAGTAATCCACACCCATTACTATAATGAGATTTCTACTCTTCTTTAACTAATTCCCTGCCAAAACTTGAGAGTTCAAAAACTGGTTATACGCTGCGGTGCTGGGGTTGTAGTGTTTTATTGCTGCTCGTTGGGGATGTGGTGTTGGTTTTGATGGGCAAGAGGGGGGGATAAAATAAGAAAGAGAAGGATGTGTCTCGAACATCTTGAGGGCCAGGAAGAAAGATGTGGAATTTTCCAGAAAGATTGGTGTCCCAGTGAGGAAATTTATCTTCTTTTTCGAATGATTATATTTTACCTTTTGTATTACTCTAAATGGGCCTTCCTCCCTTGAATTTTAGGTCATATTAGCCATTTAGTCTGTGATTCGCTAGGGGTTATGCTTTTTTTTTAAAAAAAAAAAATATGGGGCATATTGGCTGTTTTAACTTTTTTTTTAAATTCAAAATGTAAATTAAAAGCATGCAAGTATTTAAATAAATTAATTAATAATTATTTATGTAAAAAAAAATTATTAATTATAAAAAAAAACTAAAAAAATCAAGAGATAAATATAAATTGATATATTTAATCATATAAAATAAGATTTTAACTTGATTGTGTTTACTAAACTTATTTATTTAAATTAATAAAAAAATAAATTCACACCCTAAAAAACTCATGAATTAAAAGATAAATATAAATGAAACTAACTAAATAAACACGTGCCATAAAATTTTTTACGGAAGGCCGAATACATCATCAATATTATTTCAAAATAAATATTTTTTTATTTTTTTAAAATAAAATTTATTTGAATTAAAATAAAATCTTGAAAAATCAATCAGAAACAGAAAAACTAAAAAAACTTCTATTAAAAAAGAAGTATGCAAAACCTGTAACTTAGGTCATGAGACCGAGATAAACTCAAAGAAAAGAAAGAACTTGAAAATAATCACAAAACCAATATTTAAAAAAAAACCAATGCATAACGATAAGATCGTACGAAGCTGAATCTCTAACAAATTAAATGTTAAAAGATAAAACCATGAAAAAATTTAATTAAACAAAAAGATCTAAAAAAATGAGGGTGAAAAAAAAAACATTAATTAGAGGGATAAAAAAAATCCTAAATTGGAGGGTTAAATTGAATTGAAAAATATCTTTAATAAAATGAAAAACAAATCAAAATAATGAGGGTTAAACTGGAAAAAAAAAAACAAAAAATTTGATTGAAGGATGAAATTGAAAGCCAAAAAACTTCAACAAAAGTGCCAAGAAAAAAAAATAAAAAAATGAGGACCGAAATGAAAAACAAAACATATAAAAAAATGTAATTGAAAGACTAAATTGAAAAAAAAAACTTATATAAAAGAAATAAGAACAAAATAAGAAATTAAAGAATAAGGACTAAAAAAAATGAGATATTGTAATAGAATGACTAAATTGAAAAGAAAAATAACTTCTATAAATGGAAAAGGAATGAAATAATAAATTAAAAGAATGAGGACTGAAATTGAAAATTAGAAAACAAAGAGGACAATGATGTATATTACTTGTCATAAGAGAGAAAAGAAAGGAAAAAAAATCAAACTCTCACCGACAACAATCTGATAACTATGAATTGACACACACCACTTCATATGGAAGATGACATAATGGCACATCTAGAGAAACGACGCAAGTTCAGTTTTGGCCACCGGGTGGTATTACACACGCTGTCTAATTGATGCATTTGCTTACGCGTGTTGAACTTGCATCAACAGCTTTTTCATAATTAAAAATACTATTTTAATGGTAAATTAATAGTCTTCCCTCATGAAAACCAACAATTAACAACAAAACTAGAGGTAAAAGACTCTAATACTCCTGACCCAATGCATTAAATTTCTTGGATCCAATGGTACATTTATAATTCTCTTGCATATGAAAAACTGAAAATATTTATATACCTCTACCCGAAACAATTGATTTTTTTTAGTCTTAGAGGTACTCTTGTTATTTAATTGTTCATAAAAATATTATATAAACAAAAATACCCTCATATAAATTAATAATAACGAATGATCCATGTACAATTTATTTATTTTTGCCTATGCCATAGATGTCGGCCTATATTATAGTGAATAGTGTACTTAGTCTATCCTATAGTGAATCCTTAATGCAATTTAGTATATTTGGTATATGATGTAGTTTTTGTACTTTTAATTTTCACTTTCATCTCCTTTATACTTTGATTTATTTTTAATTTAGTCTTCTATTTGAATTTCATCCATTTTAATAAAAAAAAACATAAATTCTCTGTTTTTTATTTTCTTTTACCCGCTGAATAATAATTTTTTTACCGTTATTGCAGGGTTTTGATCTTCTAAATATTTTCAAACAGCTCAAGATCATTTAACAAAGTTTGCGAAGAGAATTCAACAAACTCACATGCATGAGATTTAACTTCCTTCCATAAAGCACAAATATGGTATGGTTAGGCCAAAAAGAGATATTAATTACTACTTGAGGCGCATATCTTTGCACAAAGAATGATGGTGACAGGATTTATTAAGCAACAGATGCAGGAATCAGGAGATCTGGAGGGGAGAGAAGGAAACGAGAAAGAGAGCGAGAAAAAGAAAAGCAAAAACAGAAAAACAAAAATAAATTTTATGTTTTTTTCCCTTCTAAAATAGTTGAAAAACTAACCTAAGGAACCAATTTCAGGGGTGTTTGGCGTTCTTGGGCAGCACTTTTTTTTTTTAATTTTTTTTTTAATGTAGAGTGTAAATTACTAAAAAGAATATTTTTATTTGGTAGAGTGTAAAGACTATATTATAGCAAAATTTGTTAGAAGGCTGATAGGGGATAACTTCGTATTTTTATATTTTAAAGGCATGATGTAAAAACTATATTATCCTTAAAAGAAAATTTTCTCAAGCTTGCATCCAAGGTTTTTTTTTTGTATTTTCAAATTGGATTTTTAGTTATTAAGAAGTTTACTGGGGTGAATCGATCTTTTAACAAATATAAATATCATTTTAAAAAGAGTTGTTGGTGTGCTCATCAAGTAAGTAAGACCTTCATGCTCTTTGTATGGTGCTTGTGGCATCGTTTCACTTCTAGACGTTGCCTTCCGAGGAGGCATTAGAAGCGCCTCTCCATAATCTTTTCATTGGTGATACGCGTGTACACAACAAAGCAATGGTTAAGTTTTGATAGACTTTTTTTTTTCTCCTCTCTCTTTTCTAATTCTTCTCTTTGCCAAAATATTAATGGTCCTTTCATTTGTTTTTTGTATCCAATTTAGTTCTTATTATTTTGATTGCTATTTTTTATTTTTTTCTTAGATTTTTCATTTAATTTTTAAATCAGATTTAATCATTATTCTTTCGATTGTTGTTTGTTTTTTTTCTTTTTCTATTTGATTTTTTTTTCAATTTTATTCCTCAATATTTGATTTCAATTTAAATTTATATCAAATTTAATCCTCTTTTTATTGCTACTTTTTTTTTAATCTTTTTTTATTGTATTTTTTTTTTCAATTTTATCCCTCAATATTTTATTAATATATAATATTTGCTGCATTATTTTTTAGAATTTTTGTTTTATGGGGTTGGTGTCATAATCAGAGTCATAAATTTTGAAGATTAATACAAGTTGACTGGTTTTTTTTTTTTCTCAGGTTATTTCTTCTAATTATACAAGAAGTACCAGCTTTCTGCGAGACCAAGATGGACTTTTTTAGAGGTAAAAACAAGATATTTTTGCTTGTCTTGGTCAATTTGTTGATATTATTTACGAAAAATAAATGAAGTTTTAATACCTCCTCACATTATGAACAATAACAACACTACTAAAAAAACATCTCCTCACATTATGAACAATAGCAATGCTACTAAAAGAACTAAGTCTCTTTTGCCTGGTAAATTATCACATACGTAGGCTTCGACCAAATTAATTCCTTTGTGTGGATTTACAGTTCTTCAGTGTGAACTTTCTGGTGAACATCTTCCGTTTGCTCATGGGTTGTACGTTCAGTTCACATTTTGGCGAAGAGTCTCCCTCAAGAGCTTACATCTCTCAAACCTTCCCCTGGTTTAAAAGATTCTATGCAATGGTAAAGGAGTCCCACCATGAGGTTTGTACTAACCTACATGCTTTCTTAATTTTGTACAGTTTTTATTTTTTATTTTTTGCCTCGTTTTCTCTATGATGAATCTAATCACCAGTCATTTTTTTTTTGCGACATGCCGAAGGTTTTTCGTTGGTCAAAATTATTTTTCAACGATAAGCATGAGAGTTGATCAAATTGAATTCGACAGTAAACAGTTCAGTCATTAAATACTGAATCATGGATGTAATGCAAACACTTTACTGCTCAACATTTGATGATATGATCCGTCTGCTTTTTTTTGTGTTCTTCCATTGAGCTTAAGCAGAATATGGCAACTGTTGCATCATCTATACATTGTCATAAATAATGCTGTGATTGTGCTGAAAGTTAACCTTTATCATTTCATTTTTTGTAGTTGCAAGGTTTCATCAAACGGGAAATGGAAAGACATGAGTTCACTGCCTGCCTTGCTAACAAGGAAATGGTATTTTTCGTGGTATAAATGCCAGTAAGCTGTCAAAGAACCATCTCAACCTAAAAGCTTAAGCTGTTACGTGAGGTCCCAGGATATGATTTATATTATTCTCTAACACACCCCCTCAAGTGAAAGCCCTTTGGGCTTGAAACTTGTACAGGCTCACATTACCTTGTGCTTAATTTTTATCAAATAAATGGGAATGATGAGATTCGAACTCGTGACCACTTGGTTATCAAGACTCTGATACCATGTCAAAGAACCATCTCAACCTAAAAGCTTAAGCTGTTAGGTAAGGTCTCAGGATATGATTTATATTATTCTCTAACATAAGTAAGGGAGAAACAGTTTGCTCTGTGTCAATGATGTTGTTTCATCTTCTTCTTGGATCATGCTGGAGTTTTGTTCCCGGTTTCACTGCTGTTCTTCTTGCAGCTTCTCAAGCCCAAATTTTTACTCTTGTACCATATCGTCTGTATTGAGTAGCAGCATGGGAAATGGAATTATTGCTTCATACTCGTTGCATGATAGCCTAAACACACTGCATTTATGATAGCTTCTTCCCTCTTTACAGCAGAATTTCCTTTGATTCTTTAAAAATATGATATGCAGACGGGTGCGTTTGATTTAGCACATATATTATGGCCAAACCAGCGTGTGTTACTAAATCCATTGCAGCTCCTCGTGCTCCTGTTGCATTTTCATTGGTAAATAGCTTAATGTAGAGAAAATCATATGCTGTTCTTCTTGATTCCATACTGTCTTATACATTCTTGACTTCCGATTTTCTGATAAATATATGCCCTTTGATAATCTTGCTTCCTAAATTCACATATTTTCGATTTCCGATTTTCTAAGGCCATATATACATCTTCATCAGTTAATCTATGCCAATCATCCAGCTTATTTGCTTTATTTTCGACCCTTGTTATTGCATGAGTAATGGTACTCTTTATCTTAAGCATCTGTGCAAGAAAGAAACATCTGCTTATGGTAGAGACCATACAGTATGGTGGAGTATTTTTAACCAATAACATACAAAAAGTCGAAGAGCACAAGTTTTGACCGAAAGTCCAAAGGGCCATTCTGCACAAGAGTTTGGCTGGCCCGCCTCCACAGTATCTTTCTGCGTACATCTTCTATTCTTATCCAAATTCCAACCTCATCGGCAAGAGTGTGGTCATTAATCCATGGAAGACACCACATGGGAGCAAAGACTACAAGCCCTAACCAGCCCCGTAACCACACCACACCACACCTCTACAGCTCTACTCTCAGTTCTTCGTCTCTTCACAATTTCCACGCTATCTCAAATGGGACTTTCAACCTATCCTTTGCACTAGAGAGTAGAGACGCTAATACGGTGTATGACATTGCGGTGTCGATATTTTGATAGCTGGTAATGATATTGAATCTATGAGTAAATTGAAATATTTTTTGAAATTTTATTTTGAGATGAAAGATTTAGATGAAACATGTATTGGGTATTCAAATTATTAGAAATAGAAAATTTAGATCTTTTATCTATCTCAAGAGCAATATTTAAATAAAATTTAAAAAAATATTTCACATTGATAATTCTAATTCAATGGATACTCTCATTCATAAACAAATGAAATTATCTAAGAAAATATGTTCTCTTGATGAAGATGAAAAGATAAAAATGCTAAATACACCACATGTTCAGGCTGTAGGTACAATGCAAAAAATTAATTTGAAAACCTTGCAATAATATCTCTATATTATTAATCTTAATCAAGTTGATTGGAGTTCTTAATCTTAATCAAGTTGATTGGAGTTTGATGTAATCAAATTAGTTGTCAAGTGATTGCATTTAACTTGGAATTTTATGAGTGAGTAGGGATTTTTTAGGAGATAAGATAGCTAATTTTTAGAAGAATTAATATTAAAAATAACTTATTTCTCCGTATATTTTACATAGTAGGATAATAAACTCCTTTACAAATATAAATCAAATTAAAGCTATCAAATAAAGACAAGAAAACCATGTAAAACCCACTAATCTAGAACGATAACAATTTTATTTTTTTTGTTTAGATTAACTTTCTTTTTCAGAAATTATAAAAGCTACGAGAGTTCTTGGAGGTCTTCCGTATTAGGACTTTCTGAGAGTTCTTGGAGGTCCAAGTTCCAACAACCTCCACCACTAATTCTTGCAAACGAATTAGAGGATGCACAATGAAGTGATGAACAAAGAAGAGAGTTCGTTGGGAAGAGGCTTAGAAGGAGAAAAACTTTGTTAGTAGAAACGTTAATTTTTTTATTCCAATTTTATTTCCCGATCTTCTCTTGTTTTTGCTTCTTCTATGGCCCATTTCCTAATCTTGATCCAAGATATTATTTGAAATAAATATTTATTTTTGATATTAATATATTAAAATGATTTAAAAAAAATTAATTTAAAATAAAAATAAATTAAAAGCTTTTAAAAATATTTTTTAACCACAAAAACAAACACATTCTTAAAATATATTACGGGTTTAAACCGTGCATGCGTAGATAATCTTTCACTAATTTCAACAGGAATTCTGGATTTGTTATCATCTTGAATTCTGATTGTTTCTGCTATTCCTCTCGTGTCATTTTGACCTACATATCTATTAAATAGATTTCCCAGGCAAATGGAAGGGTCAGAAGTTGTGGTATCCATTGATTCCATTCCACACTAAAACATGCTGGGGAGCTATCAAATGTGAACAAGAAACGCTGAGACCACTAGAGATCTAGCCACAAAAATCAATGTATACTGAGACATTTGTGAAAACCCAAAGAAGCTCCAAAAGGCTTTTTCTTAGATAATTCAAAGTGAGGTCCCTCTCTAGACCGCCACCAAACCGTATTAAAATAATTTTTTTTTATTTTTTTATATTAATATATTAACACACCAAACATCATTAATAATTAATTTATATACCCTTAAAAATCACTTCTGTATTAGTTACTCATTTCTGTGATTATTCTTCATTTTTTTAATCGCTATCAAACGCTTCCTCGTTTCAGCAAAAAGAAAAAAACAAGATTGAGATCCAAATGTGCTTCAGGCTGGTATTTGGAATGGATTGGCGGTAGTCAAGGAAAATAATAAAGTTGGGATGCCTCTCTTTTACCCTTCTAATTAACGCGTTCTCTTCTTTTTCTTTTCTTGTTGTTTTGCTTCCTTTTTCCCCCCTTGACTGCTGAATTGCCAATGCCACCACCCACTTTGACAAGCTCCCTCCCTCCCTCCGCCCGCTAATCAAGGAAGACAAACCACTTGAATAAAGAAAAGGGTAAAATCAAACTCCCTTTGCCTTTAATCGATTGGTCAAACCAGAAGCTAGCGTTGTGACAACCCAATGGGAGGCCATGGAGGATGGATACCACTTGTGGTGAATGAAACTTACAACTGTTCTGCATTCTGCTCCTCCTCCTCCTCCTCCTCCTCCTCCCCCTCACTTGTCTAGAGACTTACGAGCCCTTGCCTGCAACTCCCTGTACTTGCACACCCTCGTCTTGGACTTGTTGGAACCTGGGCCCATTGATCATTTTATCTCATTTGGAGTAGATGTGATGGAACTATGTGACTGTAACTAGTCATCGAGTCGGCCACATTATAATGAAGATTTTTTATATTTAAGGGCCCTTTTCTTTTCTTTTCTTTTCCTTTTTTTTCTTTTTTGAACTGCTACTTGACAGATGCAAGAACAATGGAAGCTTCTTTACCTTTACCTTTACCTTTGTTCCTTTGAACAGTTGCTATATATGATCATATTCCAGGCTTTGAAAGGACAAGGTGGGTGGCTGTCCTCTATTTTCCCTTTTCCATATGCTATGCTTCCTGCTAAATTCTGGAGTTCATTGATAAACAGTGAATCGGTGACATGAAGACACAGATAACAGTATAAATGACAATTATATGTATATAAAAAAAGATGCTCCATCCCGCCCCCAAACCCCAAGAACAGGCCGGGGCCTCTCTAAATTGAATCTTTAGTAAAAATAAATGAATAAATGAAGAAGTTGTTTAGCCATAAATGAAACCCTTATCTTGAACGTGAATTTTAATTAGGATAATGAAATCCATCGATCCAACAGATAAGTTTTTCAAAAGTATCCACCTAACAGAGGATAACAACTGACTGTCCTCTAAGACTTTTGTGTTAGATCAAAGAATATCTTACACTCACATTTGTTGCATTTATAAAACCTTTTAAATATTCATTTCATTATATACGACTTGTTTTTTGGAAAAAAAAAAAATAGGAAGTGTATGCTGAACCGTGTAAATCAAACTATTAAAATAAAAATATTTAAGATTTTAATTAAGATTTTAAAATATAATTTATATTATTTTTTAATATATTTCTTTAAACTTATACTATTTTATATTTATTTTTTATCAAATAAATAGAAATGTTAAGATTTGAACTCATGACCATATGGTTATTAAAGTTAATTTTAATATTATATTAAAAAATCAATTTAATTCAAAAATCTAAATTTTAAAATAAAATTTAAAGATAATAATTCTGAAAACATCAAAAAATAAAATGATAAAATGCATTATCAAGTCTCAGGACACAAGAAAAATAATAAAAAGGAGGACTCTTGCGCATGCAAAACATGAATGGAGGTGTCAAATATCGGCGTAGGAAGAGTGTTTGATGTGTCTATGCTCTATCTATCATGAGATTAAACAAAGTGAAGAGGGCAGGGGGGCTGGGCACAAGCTGTCTGCCCTAAATGGCATTATATGCTTTGCCCGCCCACCTCAATCGACGGCATAATTACCCGGCCACAGCTAGCATATCATCATTTTCCTTTCATCTTTAAAGTGGCCAGATTGCCCTCCACAGTCACCCCCCTCAGGAAAGGACATGATCGTTAATAGAGAAGGTCACTTTATTAATTTCATGTTTTTCACTTCGTGGACAATCAGCTGGTAGTTAACTCCCTTTCCTCGTCGGAGAAATTTCTATGGGATTGACCCCTAATTGTTAATTATAGCTTAGGGCCTATCATTACCTGGATTTAACCTTGTTTCATGATATCCCGCACTCTAGCTTGGTTTGCTTAGAAGATAAGAAAGAGTAATTCGCATAAACAAATATGGTTATTATTTCCTTTGAATTATGGGATTTATTTAGAGTCACTGGAACTAGCTGATCTTAGAGGGAACAAAATTCAAATATTAACGAAATTAATTACAGAGAGAAAAATAAGTATGATTATCAAGATATAAATCACAGAAACAAGAGGAAAAGGGAGTTCTTTTGTTAAAAGTTTGGTCTCCAGCAGGGACCACCATCATCACCAATTCCCTCCAATTTCCACCTAAAAGAGTAGAAAAAACTGGAGTGATTGAAAGGTCTTTCTATATAAAGTGTGCACCTCCACACATTGCTATAGACTAGTTATACACAGCAACGCTATCCTTTCTTTAGCCATGGCTCCCTCTCCAAGACTCGTTTCCTTTCTCTTCCTCCTAGCCATTTTATCTGTGCAAATTCATGCCAGAGAGAGCCAGTTCTTTAGCAAAGTCAGTGGCGCCACCACCACTCCCTCCACTACCACCATCAGCAACAATAACGCTCAAGATAAAACACTCCCCGGCAAAGAAGAAGAAGAAGGGTTGAGCAAGCAAGAACAAGATCCAGCCTTCATCCCAGACAACCAAAATGGTTATGGTCTATATGGTCAAGAAACCACCCAGTTCCCCACCACCACTAAACTAGCTAATGCACCCTACACTACTACCACTAATTCCCAGCCATACAAGACCCAAACCCAAAACCAAGAAAGCTACACCAATTATCCAACTGACACAACCACCAACACAAACACCAACTACTACAGCAACAATGCTTATGATCAGGAGCAGCAACAAAACTTTGGTGAAACAAGCCTTCAAGAAAATGGATACAACAACAACTACTACTACAATGGTGCCAATAGCTACAGCAATGATGAGAAGCAAGGCATGAGTGACACAAGGTACTTGGAAAAAGGGAAGTACTACTATGACCTGAAGGGTGAGAACAGTAACTACAACCCAAACCAGTACCAGCAGGACTCAAGAAACAACTACAATACTAGAGGTTATTACAGCAACAACAACAACAACGAGAACTCCAAGTTCGAGTACAATAACTCCATGCAAAAGTACGACAACCAGGATGATTTCGAAGAGAGCAAGGAAGAGCAGTATGTGCCATGATTGTAATCTTTGTGGTCAAGCGATCAAGAGAGTCAGGGTTTTTCAATTATATTTGGTGGTGTTAGATAATGTTGGATTATGTTTAGTGGGAAAGATTAAACTACATAAATTTTATGGTCTTCTTAGTGTTTTTAATTACTTGTGATCTTGTTTTACTGTTATCAATTGTCGTTCATCCTTCCAAAAGTTAAGGTATGAGAGCGAGCATGGTTTGGTTAACTTTTTGTTACGAGCAATATCGATCTAATAAAGTGTACATTGTACTATATTATATTATCAATCTTCAGGATTTATACTAAGAACTTTCTGGGTTGTGTTCTGTTGGGCACTAGCTAGTGCTGTTTCGTGAAGGTATTGGGCAATACACGTGCTTTCTTCACCGAGGCTCTTCCTTTAGCTAGGTCGGGAAACCGTGCATTAAGTTTCTCAATTTGCCCACATACAAGTTCGAACTCGAGATGGAATACAAATTATATTTTTCGAAAAATATATATTTAAGGACTTAAATTTCCTTGAATGTAAACGTGAGTTAATCGATTAATTGTGACTAGAAAGACAAATGTACGTTAATTATTTGAAAAAAAAAGAAGATTATACTGTTCACTATAACCATATTTTTTATACCCGGCCAAGTTCAAGACCCGGGTTCCGAGTTTTAACTGGGTCAACAGGTCGCCCGGGTCAATTTTTTTTATAAAAAAATTAAAACAACGTTGTTTTAGTAAAAAAACAAAAATCAACAGGTTGCAAACCTGGTTTTTGACCGGGTCTTGCCGGTTTACACCAAGTTTTTTCTTCCCCTGTTTTTTCTTCAACCCGATCCAGTTCCAGCCCTAGATCGACCCGCCGGACCGAGCCGGGTTTCAAAACTATGACTATAACTACTATTTAAAACATGTTTAGCATAGAAAAGAGATAACACAAGAAAAGAAATAGAAAATAATATTTAGATCTATTAGAAGATGATGATAAAAAAAGAAATTGCATATGATCTAAAATTATTATTTTTATTTTTTCTTTCATGTTTTTATCTTCTTTATTGTTTGATTACCATAAAAAAAAAATTAATTATTACAATAGCATACATTTCCTTTTGTCTTTCATCAATTACGATTTCTTTCTTTCATTAAATGGTGTTTATTTAGATGATATTTTGAAGAAGTAGATGTTATATCTTACTTCCGTTAATTGCGGCAATTTTTAGTTAGTCAATGGAAGAGAAACGGTACTCACATCACGACCCATATTCTTATTTTATGTACTAATCTAGTATAGGCAGCTAATAACATATAAGGATTGTCCCATGCATCATTGGACAGTTTTATATGCATCATTGGACAGTTTTATCGACGGATTAATTTTGTTAATGTAAAGCTTGAAATTTATTAATAATATTTTTTTTACGACTTCACCGATAGAATTCTTCCATCGAAATATTGATAGTTGGTAATTTTCTATTTCATCGCTGATTCTATCGAAAATTAAAAAAAACCGACGGTCTTATAGACGGCAAAGCGCGGCAAAAAAATATTATTTTTTGATGTTTGGAAACGTGATAATGGTTATTTTTTAAATTACTTTTTATTTAAAAATATATTAAAATAATTTTTTATTTTAAAAATTAATTTTTATATCATAGCATCAAAATAATAAAAAAAAATTTAAAAAAATAAATTTTACTTGATCTCCATTAAAAAAAAACACAATACCAAACAAACAAAATTAATTAAAATAACCACATATCATGTTAACTAGCTGGAAAACCACAGATCCACCGAAAACGAATGGGCAAGAGGTATTAAGTAGCTGGTAAACAACTGGGCTAGCTAGCAACATAAGAATAAAGATCAAATGGTCAGCTTATTAGAGTTCTTTAAAAAAAATTGATTGCTGAACTCTCCGTGAATGGTGGGGATGGCTTGCCTTTTTTTTCAACTTTGATAGCGTTCTCAAGCCTCGAAGTCTTTTACCTTTTTGACGTACTGAACATTTCAGACCAACGACTCATGTTTTGTTATGTTTAGGTGAAGGAAGTTCCAGCCTTTCACATGGTAGAATACTAGAATGATCCTAAATTCCTACCCCCAACTAATTTCGGATCATATAAAATTAAAAAAAAAAAATAGAAAGCCAAGTGAATTCTTCGTGAACTATAGTACTTTTTATTGTAATAATATAATTATTATTTTATCTTTTTTAAAACACAATGAAGTAATTAAGGGGATAATTTGATCTTTTTAAATTTTAAAAGTACAGTAAAATAACTAACTTACACTTAAAAGTAAAATTAATTAATTTAACTTGATGGTGGTCTCTTGTTCTACTTCTTATTTTTTAAAACATATTAAAATAACTAAAGTATTCTTATTAGCAAAATTTCTTTAACTTAATTTCAGGCATTTTTTTTGTATTTTTCTCCTGATTTTTTAGTTATAATCAAGTTGATTTAAGTCAATTTAGTATTTTAATAAATATAAAATGTTAATTAAAAAAGAAAATTGGCTAACATGTGCGTGTAAGTGTGTTAGGTTAGTAAGCGCTCATTGGACGATGCATACGGCATTGCCTCGTGGCCAAACATAAGCGCTCATTGGACGATGCATACGGCATTGCCTCGTGGCCAAACATCTACTTCTACAATGGCATTTTAATAGTCACATTGACCTTTCATTCTCTTGGTAGCGTATGGTCAACGGATCTCTAATTTGACACCAATAACCTTTTCTCTCTCTCTTTTTTCTTCTTGATTTTTGCACATGACCTTTCAGATTTTCAAAGTAGCCCTTTAATTTATTTTTCTTTTAGATTTGGTCTTTTTTTTTGTTACTAATTATTTTATTTGAAATAATTTATATTATTAGAATTTTTTTTCAATCCCATCCTCATTTGATTTTTTAATTTGTCAAATTTAGTTTATGCTTTTTTTATTACTATTTGTTTTGTTTTGAATCCTTTTCTTAGTTGAATTTTTTTTTTCAATTTCATCCCTTTACATTTGATTTAATTTTATTTTTATGTCAAACTTTATCCTTAATTTTGTTTTTGCATATTTTTATTGAAACTTTCTTTTTCAATTTTATCCCTCAGTATTTTGTTGATTAGAAATTTGGCTTCATGATATTTTTGTATTTACCTTCTATGGGATAATCCGGATCTTAGAACCCGAGTGACGGGTTTGAAAGGTTAGTTCGAGTTGACATAGATTTTTTAGGTCCTTTTTACAATTGATTTTTTCTCAATTTTATCCTTCAATATTTGGATTAGGCTTTGTTATTTTTTCTCCCTTTTTTATGAAATTATCTCAATCTCATGTTTGGGTCATGATTTTAATGAGTTAATCCAAATTGACTCGGGTTAATTTTTTTGTTTGGTTTATCTATTGTTGTTATTTATTTTTTTATCATATTATTAAATTAACTGAATTTATTAAATCAATTCAAATCAATTACTCAACTCTTAAATTTTCCTACCTTTTTTATTAAATTAACTAACTTTATTAAATTCAGTCATATATTCAATTACTCAACTTTTAAATTTTTCTATTTTTTATTAAATTAACTAACTTTATTAAATCCAGTCAAATCAATTAATCAACTCTGAAATTTTTCTACTTTTTAAAAACATTAAAATAACTAGCTTGAATATTTTTTTATAATAGAAAAAATTTAGTTTGACTCGCAACGCAACATGTGTCACCAATCTAAGTAGGTAATATATGTTTATGAATTTGGAGCCTCATTTCACCAATATTCATAAAAATGGGGAACCTTTAATTGAAGAAGCAGAGATGATTTTAGGTATAAATTGTGAAGATTAAGATGGGCGAATTGGCAGGTATGAGTATATAAAGTAGTGGCCAATAATCACACCCACCCCTTTGTCACACCACCATCAACATCTCTATTTACGTGCTTAACAGGCTAATTGAATATTTTATTGAGACAGTTCACTGATTTCTGTGCTGGATGACCACTGTTTTAATGATGAATCTGCCATCGGATCATCATAATTAATTCAATAGGGAACATTATAACTTGGCTGGAAAAAAAATTAAGTAATGACAATTGAGTTTCTTGAACATATATTATGTAGTTGATAACTAAGACTATATAATTGCATATTTGAGTCTTTCTTTTACTATTATATGGTCGTTCTTTTACTAATATATATAATTTCTATTGGTTTTAGGTTTTTTTTTTAAAAGCAAACACTAGGAAGACATAGACATGTTACACAATAAATTAATAAAAAAAAAAGTAGCCTGGGTCAAATAATAAGAAAGACAGATTTGATAATGAATAGACTTGACAAATATTTCATATTAAAATAAATATGGGTCAAAATAAAGGAAGACAACTTGTTTATGGGTCCAACCATGTGAATATTATAAATGGGTGTCATGAAGTTTGGAGTAGAAGAAGAAAAAAAGATAAACTACGGGAAAGATGTGATCTAGATTTGTAAAAGAAATTGATTAAAACACATGAGATAATAATGAAGATAGATAATTTTAATTGTGCATATGAGGAGTAATGGAGAAAGTGGGTGGCTAGTTAGCTTATGGTTATCCCTATCCATGACTTTTTTTATATAAACCAAGGCTTATTAAGGCTATATAAAAACGTTAATGAAAAAAGTTAATGAAAAAAATAAAGATTGAGAAAATTATCGATTTAACTATTTTTTAATTATAAAAATCATTATTTTTTATATTAAATAGTTTCATTCAATAAATAAAGTTTGATACTGATGATGTTTTTTTTTAAACATCAATGAAAGAGAAGATCGTGTTTGGTTTGTTTTTTTTATTATTATTTGAATAATTTTTGTTTTAGAAAGAATTAGAATAGACTCCCTAACTATTACGTGTTTTTATTTACACCCTTGAAGAACTTTTTATTTTAGTAGTTAAACTATTACACATTTGAATTTAAAACCTTTTTGTTAGGTTTTGTTAATAAATATGTTTAAAAAGTATGCAAAATCACGTGTACAATTATAACAAAAAAATAATAATAGACAATATTAAAACTAAATGAAAGAAGAAATAATCAGAATAAAAACCAAAAGAAAAGTAATTAAAGGAGAAAAGTGGTTTTGCCTTTAAAAGATTGATCAATAATATTAAACTTTCTAAATGGCAATAGAAGAAGAAAGCATATGAATGGATTGTGATTATTTATTTTAGACAAAACAAATATATTATTTAGATATGGGAAATAGTTGAATAAGTATATGTTATATTACATCATTCAATTGATGAATAAATAAATTAAAAATTGTACTAAAATACCTAGAGAATTCACTGTAACAGTGAGCAGTGCCATGAAAGACAAATTTTAATTTAGTCATTTATTTTTAATTGCAGTCTTCCATGCTTAATTTGATGAGCAAATTATCAAAATTGGCAAATGATAGACAAATATCAAAAAAAGATGACCAAAGTATAAACCATGGAGAAACCTCATGGTTAATTCAAAATTGAGGTTAATAGTTCCTTTTTACCCTCATACTTTTATTTTTCTCTCTACAATCCTTATAATTTTTACAATTTCAATTTTGATCCAAAAGTTCATTTCCTTTGCATTTTAGCCCTAAGTTGAAGAAAGAAAGAGAAAGTTGTCTAAAAACAACGTGGAAAAAGAAAGTCATCAGTTTAACTAATATTCAATGATGAAAATCAACATTTTTTCATCTATTTTGTTAATTTTAGACAACTTTAAAAGAAAATGGTTTTTCTTTAAAGTTATTAGACAACCTCATCTATTTTATTAATTTTAGACAACCTCATCTATTTTGTCCAATTTTCTTTCTTCAAGGTTCTTCTCTTTTCTTTTCTTTTCTTTTCTTTTTTTTTCTTTTATTTTATTTTGAAAACTTTATCTGTTCTTTTTTTTTGTCTTCAAGGTTCTTCCCTTCTTTCTTTCTTTCTTTCCCACATGGCCCACATTTTTTCTTTTATTGTTTCAGTTTTGAAGAGTGTTTGGGATATATGTTACCATATAATTTGGTAATAAATTTGACCATATTGTTTTTGAAAAAAAAAAAACATACGACGCGTTAGCAAAATTTTAAAAATAAAGTTAATAAAAATTCAATATTAAAGATAGAAATTAAAATTAAAAAAAATTAATTAAATAAAGAGTGGTTTCATAAAAACAAAATTACAAAGTTATTAAACTAAGTTTAGTCCATAACCCAAATCACAGATTTAATGGGTAAACTTTGATTGATTAGAAATAGAGCTTCATAATTTGTTTTTAGTTTGTATTCTATTAGACTATTGCGGTCTCAAACAAATACTTTGGCTTTAAGTTGATGTTTGATTTTGCGAGCATCTTATTTATATATATATATATATATATATATATAATTCAATAATATTTTTAAAAAATTATTAAGTCCAATAAAATCTCAAGATTTAGAGTATTTGGTTAGTTAAGTCTCAAAACATATGTTATCATTTTAATATTTTAAAAAAAATACTATATTTGAATTTAACTTTTTTAAATCAAACCATATTTTCGTCATTAATTTTTCATGAGTTGATATTTTTTTTTAACCATAAAAAAGATTTTCATATGATACACGGCTTAGGGTGGGACAGTAAGCAACTTATAATAGCCAATTTATTCTGAGCTGATATGATCATTTTTCTCCGCTGACAGTTACTATTTTCCTAAGGTTCTCTTGCGGGCTTCTTGCTAATCAACACAAAATGAGAAGGGCCAAAACGTACCAATGGGCTCTCTCTAAAAAGTCGGAGGTGAAAAACAAAGAACAAAAAGCTCAACGCCGTTGCCGGGGATCGAACCCGGGTCACCCGCGTGACAGGCGGGAATACTCACCACTATACTACAACGACTTGCTGATGTCGTTTGGTCTTGAAAATATACACCCTTTAAAGTTTAAACCTTAACTCAGCAATACGGGGAGTTTAAATGAGAAAAGAGAGGAGAAGTATAATTGGGGGAGAAAAAAAACCAATTAAATTAAAAAAAATAATCTAGAAGATTAAATTATAAAAAAAACTAATTAAACTGATTAGAATATTTAAAAAAATATTTAGTTCAGTTTAATTTTAGTTTTGTAAGTCTAAAATTCAAAAACCAAACCGAACCGAAAAAATAAATCAAACTGAATTAAATTGAAACCAAGTCTATTAAAAAAGTTGAACAGAAACCTAAAAAACAATATAATTTTTTATATATAAAATAATCAAACTAAAACTTAGTTTTAATATATTAAAAACCAAACAAAAAATTATTTTCCTAGAGTAGACCGTTGAAGAATGAAAGGAGGTATTTTAGAATACCTTATTTGTTGAGGAATTATTATTATTATTATTATTGCTGCATATCATTAATTTCTGTGGATGGATGCCGATGATCGATCCCTGGTTGCCGGGGTTTAGAGTCGAACACCAAACCACTAGAACTAGGGAACATCGGCGTGAACGGCTGCACTAACTTAGAATATAACAAGACCAGATACAAAGCACAAGCACAAGTAACTGCATTGCATTATCGTGTGAATTGTTAGCTTTTGTTGACTTGTTTTAAGTATTTTAAATATTTGTATAGTGTATAGGTTACGGGTGATTTTAAAAACTTATTTTATAATTTTCTGTGGTGTCTAAATAGTTGTGTTGGAAAAATGGGGTTGACCTATTTTGTAGAAACTATATTGATATTTCAATTTCTTTTATAATTGAAAATGGATTTGAATTTAAAGATTAATATTGACATATATTTTTTATATTTTCATATAAAAAATAAATAGTTTTCTTATATGGAGTTAAGTCTTTTAATTTTGATATGTAGAATTTGTTCGGAGCAAGACAATATGTTCATTAATTATCAATAAAATCATTTCAATACATTTGATGATTAATAGAACTCAAAAGTATTTTCCGAATTAAAATTTTCAATATAGAATACGTGCCTTTATGCATAGTTATACATACTATATATTTCATATATTTATTTTGTATAAAGCTTATGGATGATAATTAAAGGCTTAGAGTACACTGGGGCAAATTCTTTTTAATTGCAAAAACAAATGTCAAATCTTGGAGAACTCTTTTGCATTGTTATTAAACTTGAGAATACCTTTATACATAGTCTTTATATGTTTGTTTATCTTAATGAATGCATGATTTTTAATTGGAATAATTATTTATGTTAAAATAAATATTTTATGATTGTTAAACCAAATTAAAAACAATTTCAAAATAGTATAATTCCATATTTTATGTGTGATTAAAAGTTAAAAACATCATAAAAATGATAAGATCATGTTAAAAATCTATTTAAAAGTATTAAGAACAAAAAAGATTTGAATTGAATTTTCATGAACAATTTATTATTAATATTATTGTTTTTATATCAAATACATAATAATTGAAAAAATATTATTAAAATTCAAACAAATTTTTAACATAATATGTAATAACCATTTAAAATTGAAGAGTAAGTGAATATAGAAAAAACATTTTGGAGTACAAGTCGATTATCTTGATATACATATATATACTAAACATATTATCATAAAGTAGTGAAATACATGTCAGAGATTATATGACATCCAAAGATGAACAGATGACACCCGAAGGTGATCACTATGAAAAGATCAATCGCCACAGGCTGATGCCCTTATCACCATCTAGGTATACAAAATATTATGTGTATATAAACTAACTACTCTTTGTTAGCATAGAATTAGTAACAAATCTATATCAAGACATAATAGATATTCACAAAATTATCAAAACAATGTATATCATATTGAATAGAATATAGTTTGGTAGAATGCAATTGAAAATTCAAAAATAGATGAGTACTCGAAAAATAAAGCAACATATAAAAATTTGTAACGAGTTAACCCATGTTGACTCGATTTATTTTTTTTTACATTTTTTTAATTAAATTTTTTACAAATCTCATCGTTTATCATTGGGTTCGACACGGTCGATTCATAATTGAGCTTCATAATTTGTTTTGATTTGCTCTCTATGATATTATTTCAGTTTCATGATTAGACTTGCAAATTTTAAAAGTTAACATGGGTTAAATCATGTCATTTTTTTTATTTTCTTTCTGTAAGGTTATCTCAGTTTCATAACCCGAGTCATAAGTTTGACGGATTGACTTAGATTGTTTTTTATGTTATTTTTTTAATTAATTTTTTTTAATATCATCCTTCAACATTTGACTAATTATAAATTGAACTTCATAATTTGTTTTGATTTACTTTTTATAGAGTTATCTCGGTCTTATAAACTAGGTCGCGGGTTTGACAGGTTAACTCAGGTCATTTTTTTATGTCTTTATTTTAATTGATTTTTTTCAATTACATCTTTCAATATTGAGTTGATTGAGAATTAGACTTTATAATTTGTTTTGATTGGCTTTCTATGGAGTTATTATAGTCTCATAACTCAAGTAGCGGATTTGACATATTGACCAAAGTCAATCCATATATGTTGTTATCTTAACATAAAAAAGATATCATATTGAAATATTTTTTTAGTCAAACTATATTTTTATAATTATCCAAGTTGCTTTTGAACCTGTAAAGTTAACTGGATTACATCGAGTCAACCCTCACATAGTTTAAAATTTTCTTTCACTATAAAAAATATTGGCATATCTATTTATTTTTATTACATTCAAAAAAACTTTGATGAGATCTACAGTATAGTGCGGGTCAATAATCTAATATCAACTAAAACACTTTATCAATTCATCAAGATCGATATAAATTAATTATTTTAGTTTTAATAACATATACACAACTCGAAAGAGTAGAAGTTTTAGTTCTTCTTGCTAATCAACATAAAAACGCAAAATAAATAAATAAATAAAAAGCAAAATGGGCCTTAGCCAACCCTATCTATGGTGCAAATGCTGAAAAGGGTCACAGAGTCTTTGGATTACAATGTGATATTGGGCCAAGAAAATAAATATAGTTATGAGAACAGGCTGCTATTTGATTGTTTTCTCAATGTAATCTTTGATATTTGCAGAGACGACAGCTACAGCTACAGCTACTCCTCCATCACATTCAATTTGTCACTCTCTCCCACTGAAAGAAAAAAAGAAAAGGCAAACGCCGTTGCCGGGGATCGAACCCGGGTCACCCGCGTGACAGGCGGGAATACTCACCACTATACTACAACGACCTTGCTGATCGTGCTGCAAGAAATTTAGTATAGTAATATCTATTTTGTGGAGGATTTTCTCCACTATGTTCACCGTATGCTATCGGCTAAAAATACTCTCAGCGTCTTTACTTTTCAAGTTTAATCAAATAAAACCTGTATTATATATTAGATGATGTGTTTGAGACTGCAGTTTAATATTTTTTTAATGAAAATTTAATGTTTTTTTAGTATTTTTAAATTAAAAATAAATTTTAAAAAATAAAAAAATATTTTAATAAATTTTTAAATAAAAAAATATTTTAAAAAACTACGACTAATACACTATTAAATTAACACCCCAAATCAACCCTTTTACTTGCATTTAAACGCAATTTGAGATTATCTGTCCAGCAAGATCATCGAATGTTGGATTCGTTAATTATAATCAAAGCAAGATGAAGGGGCTTAAATCACCTATAGTGTCTGATTTGACTGGATTCGATTTAAGATTAAAGAGTTTGATTGGACTAAATGTAAGTAGTTGAGGAACCTTGCATGGTTTTCCCTAGCCCCGGTATTCCTTGGTTTCTTTTTTCACGTAGCACGCTGGTTTTAACTAAGAGTCGACCTCCTAACCGAAATAAAACTAATTATTTGTAACAATTCTAAAAAAGAACAAGGATGAAATTGACATTTTATTAAATAAACTATAGCAGAAAAGGTGTTTCTGAAGAGTTTCTAGGTGCTCTCTGCCTCCAAATGATTGAAGTTCACACATACAATTTTGTATGTATTTTAAACCTGAATTACCCATTTAAATAGACCCAAGATTCCATGAATATAACATCTTATTTTGAATTTCATATTGAATTTGGTAGTAAATATAATCTTTCAATGTTACATTTGTACAGGGCAATCGAATTGTTTTTAGACTCAACTCCAACACCGTTGGAGATATAAATGGCTAAGGATGTGTTTGAAATTGTGATAACGGTGGTGATTTAAAATGTTTTTCGTTTAGAAATGCATCAAAATAAATTTTTTATTTTTTAAAAAATAATTTTAACATTAGCACATCAAAACAATCCAAAAATATAATTTTTTTTTTATTTTAAACAAATTGTTTTAAAAATTAAAAAGAATGTAGTACATTTTCAGACATACCCTAAACCATACAAGAAATCACATCATAGGACTAATCTATATAAATAAAAAACAAAGGAGTAAGTTGTTTCGTTTTTATTCAATTGTGATCAATTAATTTTACCTAACATACCAATCAAGCTTTCAATTTCAATATGCATTTGAGATTTTTCATCATCATAAATATAACCTAACTACACCCACATGTTCTTTATTTTGTTTTACACTTGAATAGATTTGATTTGGCACGGAGCGTAGTATGGGTGTGTGGACTCGTGTTATCTGGACCAGCTAGTATGCCTACCTCTTGATCATTACATAGCAAATATATTAATCATTCAACAATTTGGATTCGTCTTCCACTTGCATTGCCTAATATTCCCCTTTGGAATGTCATTCTCTGGGATACGTTAAACAACTTTTCTTGCATTATTTCATGTGATTTCTCATTGAGCTGCTGTAGGTTTTCCTTCCTGTACAGGGAACTCCATTTTTTCCCTTGAGAGGGAAGAACACAAGGAACAAAGAAGTATGCTGAAAAAAGTAGAGAACTGCTGGGTTTAGGTGGATAGGTTCAGAGAAGCAACAACGCTCGAGCCCTGATCTGGTGGTCGGTGCCCTAATCCCAAGTGCCCACACCACAAGATCACAGGGCATTGGTATCAGATTATCAGGCGGCACCGCCCTAACTCCTTAACGAGGCACACAAATCACGAAATGGGCATTCTTGCAGGAAGCAGATTGTTGATCCACAAATCACGAAATTTATTACAGTCACACAAATCTCGAAAAGGGCATTCTTGCAGGAAGTGGATTGGTGATCCACACTCGACCGAAACATGCTTAACGAGAAGGGAAGAGTGCCGTAGGGGAGACGAAGAAGTTGTCGCCATCGTAGGGGAGCTGGCTAACTAATAAACTACTTTATCTAATCACCAAAACATTACTTTTCAACTGCATCATTCATTGCCACGTCGACGTACGCTACTGGGTCCCGCTTGTTGTCGTCAGCTGATCGTGATTTCCTACTTTTTTATGGGCTTGATGGCCCACTGTTCTGTCCCCATGTCACCATCAACGACCCTGACATGTAGTTTATATCTGTGCATCTATGCAGTAGTGATAAGTGCTCATCTGACTCCAGATGGCAGGTCTTTGAATGCGGTTAATGATTTTTTTTTTAAATATATTTTTTTATTTAAAAATATATTAAAATAATATATTTTTATTTTTAAAATTTATTTTTAATATTAATAAATCAAAACAATTTAAAAATATAAAACATTAATTTTAAATATATATCTTTTTAATTTTAACTAATATCTATTTAAGCCACAATCCCTTGTATCCGGTAGAATATATTTAGTTTTATGATCCAAATATGCTTATTAAAAATTTAATTTTTTTATTTAAAATTATATTTTTAATGTATTGATATTTAAAATAAATTTTAAAAAATAAAAAAATTATTTTAATATATATTTTTTTAAAAAAACCACTTTAAAATATAACTATACTAACACCTATGCATTCTGACTCAACCAAACTGTACTCCCACTTTGAAAAGTCAGAATCGATTCAATTATTGAATTATACTCCCTCTAAAATATTTTGATGTTAGATTCAGCCACCTTCTGATGCTGTAAGTTCAGAAATTATGTATGATTTTACTGATTCTTATTAAATTTCTGAAATACGAAAACTAGTTAAAAGATATATTAATTATTAAAACTATAAACCAAAAAATTCAGAAATCTAATCTCATGCTCTACATTTTTTTCTTAATCTTCCCATCATGTAACATTTAGTAGGCTATAAGGTGTATTTAAATTCCATTACATATATTTGTGATAGTTTTTTTTTTTCCCCCTCAATTTTGGCTATAAGATGCGAATGGATTTGCTGTTACTATTAGTTGAGCAGATATAAATTGCTTGGTAGAAAAATGCAGATATAATTTTGATAGCTACATATTTAATGAGGTGTCCTGTTGCCTTCAATGCAGGTTGATGCTTCAATCACTCCACATATTGTGTCCTAATTAAGGTAAAGCTTCTTCTGATCAACCATTGGGCTGGTGGGCAGAGACTCCATTGACCTGAAGTCATAAAATTGTCCAGCTTATTCTTCACTTTGGACTGTTTTATTGGTCGATCAGATCACACTAAAGGGTTGTAAAAAATGGCGGTAAGTTAAGCGGTTGAGCATCTTGGTGGTGATTGTCAATTGCTAGTTAAAGAAAGACTGTCTATGGGGGACCCGTGAACCATTCATTGTCTCTAGTTTAAGGAAGAATTTGGAGTGAACTCTCATTGGACTTGTCATACACATTTTCTTACTTAACGTGAGTAATTAGATTCCCTGTGGGACTGTTAGCATCTTCTTCTTCTTTCATTTCATTCCATGAGGCCAGAGCTGTAGAAAACAGGCATCATCATGGCAGCTGAGGTAAGATTCCTTCTTCTTTGTGTTGGTTCTTGTTTTGTTGCATGTCAAGCTTAACATATTTCTACTAGTATGTTTTGTTAGTTCCAGTCTTTTAGGATTCTCCTTCTTCCTTCCTTCTTTTCTGGGAAAACTTGTAGATATCTCTTCTGGATTGTATTGCTGGTAAAGACTTGAGTTTCTCTTGAGGACTGAGATAGCACAGAGAATCCCCTGAAATGGAAAATTATAATTGATTCTGCTATGAGAATTCATTTGGTGGCCCATGGAATTGATTTTTGGAGAGTAATCTTCATTAGTTTACTGATGGTTACGATTTGACATGTGTGATTTACATGCTCCAACAAATAAAGGAAATCGAGAATGCAAATTGCTGATTGCAGCTGTATGCAATGATTATTATATCAGCAAAGCAGATGACCAATGGATGTGTGTACCAAGAAGAGGCATTTGCATCTCTAGTGCTTTTTCAAAGTTTTTGATGCAGAAACTAACATTATCAGTCTTATACATGGAAAGCCTGAAGAATAATTTGCAGTTCGTATGGATGGTTATAGTGAAACCCAAGAGAGATCCCATTTATTGCTCTCTTCTCAACTTATATTATATTGAGATAAGAAATATGCCCACCATTTGGTGATTTGTGGTTGTATCTGATGAAACTTCAACATGCATTTATACCCTTCCTCGGTTTTGGAGATGTCCGCCCTAGAATGTCTTGAGTTTGTGGTCTGAGTGCCAAAACCTCAAATCTGAAGACAGCTTGCGGGCTTGCGGAAGGAACATTGTTTACATGTAAATATATGCTCAGTTATTGTCTTAGCAGAGAAAACTGCATATAATAGCAGAGGAAGGGTTTGTACTTGTAGAATCATTTTACTCAGTGCTATTCTAATTGGTATTAAACATTAATTTATCACTCATTGGATCTTGGAATTATGGATATAAAATTCCAGACACCGTCTGTAGTTACAGAGTCCTCACTGTATGCTAGTGATCTTGAAGTTCTTTATATAACCCGCCACAACAATTAGCTGTCGATTAAGTTTTCAGACTTGGGCTGTTCCTCTTTAGCATCTTTCTGCTAAAGAGAGAGTGCAAATGCTGCCACTTCCGGGATGATGCGTCCTTTTCTAATCACAAAAAGCACCCACCTAGTTGTTATCGTGTTTGCTTAGTTCTTCCATTCAAAGCCAACGATTAATCAATCAGAAGCATTTGCATGATTTCCATAATATGCTTTTTAAGGGAGTGAAACATGTAAGACTTCAATGCTTTTAGAATTTTCCTTGAAAATAGGTGTTAGAGCAATAATTTCTACAGATGTGGACTAGCTAGCCTTTGTCTTGTAGTCATCTTGCAATTTCTTTCATCTTCTTTTGGTAAGAAATAAATTGGGAAATTTATTAGAGTTGAATCTTCAACTCCATCAACGCTGAATTCTTTGTTATAGTTTTTCAAGGGCTGGACTATGATAGCTTTCTATTTGACCCTGTCATTTCCCTTTTCTGTAGTTTTTCAGTTTTCTTTGGACATGGTTAAGGATCCTGGCCTGCTGTTAACTTAGAATGTCCAGATGCCATTGATTTTTATTGGCTACATATCGTGGTGTTAGTCAGTAGGTGATTGATCTGCTTCAGCTATGTGTTGATTAACTAGTGCCTATTCCCAGGACAATGAAACATCAAATGGATGGCCACTCGGCCTGATGAACACAAGACTTCGAGTGATGGAGAGCATACAGGCAGCTCCAGTAGAACCGTATTCCTTGCGCATACGCTCATCTAGTTTCTCTTCATTCTTATCTTCCAACCTTGACACTGAGGTAAAACTCTGCTTTTCCACCTCCTGTTGTTCTTGATACAAGTGTGTACATGTGCTGTGGCATGTGACTCTGCGTTTTTATTCATCCCAGTAGCTAGATTGGTAAGCTGAACCTTCCAGTTTGAACTTCGCCCACAGGAATTATTTCTGAATGACTTGTAAAATGGATATATATATATCCATCTCTTCATAGGACATATAGTAGAGACTCCGGGAAAAGAATTCTGAGAAGTACATGCTTTTCTGGTGCTTCTCTTACTCTTCTCGTTGTTTCCAATTGTCTTTTCCTAGCATATTTCTTGCTTTCAAACTAGTACTTAAACCAAATCACTGATCATGTGAAAATTGAGAAAGCAATCAAACTCTTCATCGACTTCCAAAATAAATCACTAAGAACCTCTGCTGCATCAGAGGTTCATCGTAAGTTGTTTCCACGGGAAGTGAGCCTTGTGTTGCATTTTTTTTTTTACAGTCATCAGCATCCTTCTTCCAAGACAACAGTGTGCCGCTGGGCAGGCTGATTGGAATTCGACCGGGGAATGGAGCTTTGTATTTCCCAAGGAGAGTCCATGTAGATGAACGAGAAAAGATAGGCATAAGAGCTATAAGGGCTGCAAGTTCTGAAGTCTCTGGAACACGCAGGGCAGATATGTCTCAAGGGATCTGCATTCCTTTACTGTTTGGCACCCTAGAAAAGATGAGCAGAAGTAAGAGCAAGTCGAGACAATGATTTAGAAGGATTTGAAGGGAAATAACATCGGTGGCATACATCGTTTCTGCTCACTCCTGCTCTGCATTTAGAAGGATTTATTGTAAATTGAACAGCAATATCCATTTCACATTTCAGTAAAGCATCGATCCACTGTTGGCAAACTCAAAGTTCCTTGTACAGAACTTGCTGGTTTCTCTTCTGCTTTGCTAAATCAGCTGAATCAAACTTGATTTGCTTAGTCCTTGCAGTAGTATATTCCACAATAGCTTGGGAATGAGATGGATACTAGAGATAAGGTGGAGAGCAAAACTTTTGGAAACCATCTCAAAATCAAAATCAAAGGTAACAATTACAATAATTGCTACTATACATGTATAATTGTTAGCTAGTTCAATTCATACAAGTTCCGGTTCAACCTGACGTAATTCCTGATAAAAACTATGAATGAATATTTATCATGGAGGGTCTGTGAACAAGACAGCAATGCACCTTGAGTAACTTGTAATTTCTCAATAAAACATTGAACGTAAAGATCACGTCAAGAAGGCCACATTAGAAAACAAAAGGAGTACAGTGACTAAATGTAACATAAACCCAAACTACGAGGACACGCCATTTCCCTCGTACAAGTACATACACACAACACTCACAACCCTATTTTTTACTTCAGCTGCCAAAACCCCAAGAAACAAATTCTTACACCCGAACCCCAAGTAGCCATGTCCGCCACCGCAGCTGCCAGGTCCTTCCTCCGTTCTACAGCCACCAGAACCTCTGCGGCTGCCAGACTAGCGTCCGCACCCAAACCTGGATCCAAACCAGCTTCTTCGCCATTTCGCATCTCCAAAGAAAGCCCTCTCTCTCATCGTATTTTCAGGTACCCAAAAAAATCAACCCACCACTCTTTTATTGCTATTATCTTTTTTCCTACATTTTTAAATTCAAGTTTTGATTTTTTTTTGTGGGCTTTGAATTTGAAAGGTCGCCAGTGGAGATGAGTTGCTGTGTAGAGACTATGCTTCCATACCACACTGCCACTGCCTCCTCATTGCTTAATTCAATGCTCTCCGTCTCTCGCCGCTATGGTTGGACCCCTGAAGGTAAATTTTGTGTATTTTTATATGAAATGATTGGTTGCATCTTTCGTTGATTTACAACTTTCTTCTATGGTATGTAACGTGTGAATCTTGATTTGTACACAAGCTGTGGAATAAGTTTTGTGGCCTGTTTGACATTTCCCATTTTGTCCGGGTGGAATATGAATTATATTTTACGTTAACATATAGATTTTGATGAGGTAATATTTGACTTAATTGCAATTTCTATTAGGCTGTCGGTGGTTTTTATTTATATGGAGTTTTGTTATGGTAGCTGCTAGTTTCTCTTCCGTTTGATGTTATATAAGTTTGTATTCTGATACCTTGTAAAACCCTTTTTGAATTAGGTGTCTAGGGAAGTGAGGGCAACTTTGAAGGCTTAGAAATGTGATTGGTTTGAATAAGATCAGGAAGGGCCTTCTGTACTGAAATCGTTGTGATGTGAATCTTGTCTTATTTATGCGTTAAGATTTTTTGGGTTTTTAATAATCTGGCCTCTTTCTCTTTGCTTCTCTCCCTTGCAAAATGAAAGAATGTTTGTTCTTCTATCCTTTTGTAGGGCAGGGCAAGCCTAGATGAGGATCAAGCCATGAAAGATGGGAATCATTTGAGTTTCTTTTGTTGTCAACTTTTGAAAGTATTGGAGAATGCTAGTCTTGTGTAAGATTAGGGTGGTTTTTTTCTAGAGATGTGGTCAAAAGTTGAGAGATTGACCAGTTTCATCTAATGTCATGGAGCTGTGGAATTCATTTTTTCCTCAACCACTGAAGTTGATTTTTCATCTGTGTAATGAGTTTGCTAGGTTCATGTTATAAGAAGTACTCTCAAATGACAACTGATCACCTTTAATGGTTCGATAATGAATTAAACAATTTTCATTTGAGGCAGTACTGATGTTTCTATATGTTTGATTTCATTATTCATTCGCTGAAACTAAGTTACTAATTTGATGCTATATTGTAGTATAGAAACATTAGATGGGATTGAACGCTGTTTTCCTGTTTGCTGACTTAACCAAAACCAAGGCATTTCTTTCATTCATATTCATGCAAGTGTAGGTATAAAGGAACCACACTAATTTGTTGTATTCACTCAGATTGCAATGATGATCTATGATGACTGTCAGAGGGATCGAGCAAATTTTGTACAAGCACATTATGAGAAGGTGGTTGAATAAAGCTTGTATTAGGATTTTACATGCTTCTTGCTGTTTATAAACCTAAGAACGTAATGGAGGATAATTTTGATTGCCCTAGAAGCATGAAGAGATCAGTCATATATTGGTACATGGTTGTGTAATTTGAAGATCTTTTAGTAGAGCTCCAATCTACACCCCTAACTTAATTTCCCGGAGCTAGATTGTTCTCATTGCAGCCTAATTTGTTCAAAAGTTTTCTTTTTATGCGATGGTGTATTGTTCTTACATGGTCTTCAATTCGTCTGATCACTACTTGTTAGCTTTGTGTGGCTCGAGGAATTTTCCAAGTTGCCACTCTTTAGTTCACTGTCAAACATCTTCTTGTTGGTTTTATTAATATCCAACTAGCAATTACTTGAAAGTAAAATAGTGACACGTTTCTCCTCATGCCTCTTGTATTGTAGATGGATGATTGTTCTCTGTTTGGTGCGGTGCATTGAACGTAGTTTTTCATGATTTCAGTGGACTGTGTTAGACTTTGCTTGAGACATTGTTGTCCTTGGTGGAATGATAAAAATCTGAAGGTTCTGCAAGCACCTTTTGAAGTAGGTATCTCATGGATATAGATGCATTTCTGTATTTTTCAATTGCTGAACGGTAGTAAAATGTTCGATTTAATCTTTTGATGTTAGCGAGAATCTTGACGCCACCATTTAATTATTTTTTTGCAATATGCGTGTAAATTGCGAGTTGGATAAGTGACTGTTCTGGGTGGAGCTATTCATGAACGAGGGTGACTACTTCAGCCTGGGGCCTAGAGCCCCTAGGCACTCTTTCCTTCGGCCTTTTTTGGCCTAAAAGCATGGCTTCTGTTCATCACACGGCCACAAAAGTTATGATAATCTGGCAGATTTTGGCCGTATCGAATTTCTTTTCTTTAAAGGTTATTACAGCGCGAATTGTTGCTAGTCTGACCATCAATTTCTTTACTGATCCAGCTTATCTATCGAGCTAACAACCTCGAGTACGATCATGACGGTTGCTCTCTGTGAATTTTGAACACTATTAACGGATAAAGCCCGTTCATGTATTTCTTCTTTTTCTTTATGAAAACATTTTTTTTTTATCGAAAGTATTTTTTTCTTTAAATAAAAACATCATAATATGAGGAAAAGTAAGTTTTTTTTAAAAAAAATTAAGAAATCATGACAATAATTTTTATGCGAATGTAGGTTGCTGGTTCAGCTACTAGGTCACTGGTCGGACCATTGAGTTAATTGTACTGTAATATAAACATGATTTGCAAATTATAAAGCATAAACAAAAAATAGTAAAGTTATGTGTATAAATTTAGTATGTGTTTATTTCATGAAAAATGGTTTTCTATGAACCATTTCAAATTTTTTTATATTTGTTTTTTATTAGAAAAGTTGGTTAATAAAAAACATTTTTCAATTCAAGAAAAATTTGATTTGGTTTCTAGAAAAGTGTTTTTATTTTAAAAATATCTAGTTATTTGTTGATTATATCAAATTTAGTCTTCATTTTTTATTTTTATTATTTCTTTACCAATTTTGTTGATTAAAATTTGATTTAATTTAATATGAATATATCAACTTTGATATTCATTCTTTTAATTGTTATTTATTTTTCTCTTAATTTTTTTTAATTGAGATTTTTTGTTTATTAGATTTGGTGTCTATTTTTTATTGTTATTTATTTTATTTGAAAAAAATTATGAGATTGAGATTTTTTTCAATTTTATCATTTTTTAATGTTTATTATATGTCAAATCAGATTTAGTTCTTATTCTTTTGATTGCTATTTGTTTTATTTGAAATAATTTTTATTTATTATTTTTTATCCCTATTCTATTAATAGACTTGAAAAAAAAATATTAATAAATTATTTTTTAGTTTATTTTTCATGGTATTTTCAAACACTAGAAAACAGTTTTCAACTCTTTTTTATGACATTGTTAAACATAAAAAAATAATTAATTTTTTAAAAATTTATTTTTGATGAAAATCAATTTAAAAAAAAATTACTTCCCGAGAGGCCTTAGAAAGTGGAGGAATTAAATTCAAGTCCTACAAATTATAATTTTTCTTTATCTGGTCATCGCTTGACCCACCAATTCAATAGGCCAGGTTTAAATGCTTGTTAATTATAAGTTATTCCCTCGTTCGATTATCTCATTTTAGACAATATGTTAAATAACGTGTTAGAATTAAAAAAAAAAAAAACTAAGAAGGATAGAGGTTTCATTGCACGTGCAGACTCATTATACTTTGGATTGAATCACTATAATGATGATTTTAGCCTTTTCAAAACAAATTATTGAACTAGATAATAGAAGTAATACACTCTTTTCACAAGATCTATTAGTTTTTATTAGATTGATCGGGGATAACTCGATTTTTTTATAATTTTGAAGCATAATAAAATTAATAAATTACTCTTAAAAGAAAATTTTAATTAATTGTGTGGCATTTTTGAATTTTCACTTTTTAAGCATAGTAAAATAACTAAATTAACCTTAAAAAAATTCTCTAACTGACATTCATAGGCTTTTTTGTTTTTACATCATGATTTTTTAGTTAAAATAAAGTTGACTAAGGAGCAATTTGATATTTAATAAATATAAAATATTATTTTTAAAAAAGCAGGATAGCATATGCATTACAAGGGTAGTGTGTTCGCTGCTTCAATGTATTCATGCAACATGTTTGCCATCAGCGACCAAAGACGACCTTCTTTAATGTTGTTGAATCGTCTTGGTAGCTTCTTCATCCTTAAATAGTACATGCAACTTAGTGACCTCCAGTTTGATGCTAACAATTTTTTTTTTCTTTCCTCTTCCCTTCTTAATTTTCGCTCTTAATCCTCTAAATTTTCAAAGAAGTCATTCAATTTGTTGTTCTTTTATATTTGATTCATGTTATTTTAATTATTATTTTTTTGTCTGAAATAATTTATAAAATTACAATTTGTTTTCAGTGTTATTTTTCTTTTCTTTACAAACTTATTATATAAAGTTAAAAATATATAAATTTTTCAATGACTTTGTATTGTAAATATTGTAAAGAGGGGGGGAGTTATCATAACTTGTTTTTTACCCCTAATATTTCTATGTGCTTTTAAAAATTATATTTTGGTCCAATTTAATTTAATTTTTATTATGATGATAATATAAAAATAAAAATAAAAAGTCTTTCACACAAAAAGGGGACACACATAAAGATTGGAAGGAAAAGACTCTTGTAAAAAGTTCAGCCAAATAAAGATTGGAGGTGACCTTCATCGCCAGTGCATCAAGAAAGAAGGAGAAAAGGAGCATCATGTGATGTTGTCAATGCACCTCCTTGGCATGGCAGCGCGTGGAATCGATGCTCGAAAGCTAACCACACATTGCATACAACTCATAGAGGTCAATTTTAAACCCGCATATGTGATTTATTTGTTGTTTAAATAATTTTATGATTTATTTTCTGAATTTTTGAATTGCAAATTTATGTTGACTTGTACGTTATGTTTGGATTAATTCATGATGTATTCATGATTTTATTTGTATTTTTATTAAGCTCATTTATATTAATTGAATTGGTTGGAATATTGATGGTTATTTATGATAGCAATGCTTGGTAAAATAATTAATTTATGATGGGTTGATATAAATTGTTTAATTAAAGGAAACAATTTAAAATCCGAATCTTTATTAATTATTGTTTCAAATCTTGTCTTGGAATAAAAACAAGTGAGGATTAGGCTTCATTGTCAAGCCTAAATCCCAAATCATTATTCTAAAAATAAACAAATATATTTAATTTAGGTAAAATATTAGCATATATACACAATATATATTTTTATCATTAAAATTAAATGACATTTTAGGGTATGATATTTTAGGGTAAAATATTAGCATATTAGCAACTTATTAGCATATTAAATGACATTTTAGGGTAAAATATTAGCATATTAGCAACTTATTTTAGGTATGATATTTTAGGGTGATTTTTATTTTTTATTTAGGATAATTAGCCCTTTATCCAAAAATAAAAAAACTTAAAAACCAGTCAAGATTTTTAATAATTATAAAAATAAATGAAAATTTCTTTTTTTATTTTATCTCTTTAACATAATTAACTCGATATATCCCATAACATTTAATATTATTTTATTATTTTCTTACCCAAGAAATAAAATTGGTCTTATCAAACCCAATGATTGTTATATTACATTCTCTAATAGCTTTTAAATAAATATGAAATCTAAGTCCTACGTATGTAAGTCTATCATAATGGATTTGTTTACTCTTTATGCAGATTGTAGAGTTAGGGTTTTTTCATAACTTTAAAATATGCCTATTTATAAATAGATGTTTTAATTATTTAAGAACATTTCTTAGAACTTATATTGTAAATTTCATTTCTGTTTTTATTATTTAAGTGTTGTTGCTATAGGGTTTTCTTTTCCATATGTTTATAACCTAAACTCGGTATTCACAAACTTCTTTCTTTTTAGTCTAAAACTTATAAAAATTAAATATTCAAAATTAAAACATAACGAAAGAGAAAACAATGTACTTCTAATATTTATTCCAATTAAAATATAACATAATCATCATTGGAATCATCACTTCATCACCACTAGCCATTTGACACGCTCCTGTGAGTTGATTATTTTTTTTTCAACAAAAAATTGAACATATATATTTTTTGATATTTTTTTATATAAAAAATATTAATTGTAAATTGAAAAGTTTATGCACACATATAATTAAATAAATAGAGAATCATTTGTATCAATAAATAAAAAAAGTCATTAACGATAACTAAATATATATCTGGAAAAGTCAAAAGGCTGATGTAGATCAAAATATTTGATCTCGCAACATGGTTCATTTACCTGATTTTTTTCAATGACTTTTTTTTATTTAATCAAATGATAGCATAAATAGACACGCATATAAAATTGATTGAATAAAATTAAAGGAAAAAAATATCTCGTAAAGGTTGTACTTATTAGAAATACAATCCAAATATATATATATATATATATATATATATATATATATTTAAATAAAGCTCAATTATATAAAAGATAAAAAATTATAGGTGAGTTAGAATAGCATTTTCAAAAACTAAATACAAACAAGATAATTAAAAAAACAACAACTATTTAAAAAGGGATATATACAAAAAAAAAAATTAGAGAAAGGGGGTATTAATTTAAATATAAATTAAAAATTTATTTTAAAAATATATATGTTTTTTTAAAAGCAAAATAACAAAAACCAAGAAAGAGGCTAGACGCCGTTGGGTGTGGCTAGCCAAACCAGCACTTGTCTCATTTAGGAAGGGTCCGCTCGCGAGCCCTAATTTTATTTTAATATAATTTGGGTGGATGACCCCCATTATCTTTTGAGAAAAAAAGTTAGACGACGCGTCGTTTGTCATTTTCCATATTCCAGCTACTATGGTGGTGGAAAACAAGTTCTATATATTTTTTTTTATCTAAAAACCTATTTTTTGACCAAAAACACCTAGAAAAGAGCCTAAACAGCTTGACAAACTCATAAATGACCTTAAAATACAAAAACAAATACACAAAAACTAAAATCAACTCAAAACAAAAAATCTTTTCAAGTTTATATCTTATTTTTAGACAATCTCAAGGCACAAAAACATCTAAGTAGAACTCTTCTCACTACATTGAAACATTAGACACCAAGATCGACATTTATTTCTTTAATTCTTAATTTCTTTTTGTTCTTTCAAGTATTTTCATTCGAATTGAAATTTAAAATTTTTGATCTCCAAATTCGAACAAGGTAAACCTTAAATATTAATCTCATTCCAAAGAGTTTGTTGTTTATAAAATATAATTGACTTTAATTTAAATATGTTATGTTTGTGTTAATTGCACGATTACACACACACACACTAATTGTGAACTTAACGTTTTTATTGTGAACAAGGTATTCCTAATTGACTCTGCCAGGGAAATTTTTTTTCTCGTTGCACCGCTGAATGATCTGCTCTAACCTCTTTAATGGGCATCCCATATAATCTAGGCCAGCATCAGGAAGCCTGGAATTTGCTGGACATTGAACATCAACTTTGGCAGCTATTTAAAGATGACAGTGAAAGATCAGCTTTTAACAACCACAAGTTCACAACAATAAAGAGAGGATTTTTTTAAAAAAAAATAAAATTTTTTGTTTGGAAAAATAACATAATTTAATTTTTTTTTAAAAAAATAGCATAATTTAAACACAACTAGACTTTAAAAATATTATTTTTGTACAGAATTACTATTTGAAATATCCGTGTTTCAAAATATGTTTTTATATACAATTGCAAATTCAAATAGCGGTTTTCTAGTCATATTCACATGTTTTTTTTTTTTTTTTGTAAAAACTACCCTAAATAAAAATCAACCTAAAATATTATGAAGATTCCGGAGCTAAAAGATGAGATTGAAGATTCAATAACCAATAAAAAATTAGGAGATGTGGTGATATGGCAAAAGAAAAAAAAAGAAAAGAAAAGAAAAATAAATCATCAGGAACACAATGAGACATCGTTTTTACACACCTGATATCGTTAGAAAAATATTAACAAGACGATTTTAACTACACATTAAAAGAACATTAAATAAGATCGTAATTAATTTTAAATTAACTCTAAATAAAACCCCTAACAAAATTTCTTGGCTTTAAATCTTATTTCTTGATAATTTGATTTTCATAAAATTTTGAGTTAATTTATTAAATATGTTAATTAAATAGAGAGAAACATGATTTTTGAAACAACTGTTATTTTTAACAGCGTTTATGTTTAACCGTTATTTTTAACTGTAGTCTTGTTCAAAGTATGTTATTTTCTTAATATTTCTTGTTATTTTTCCAAAAACTTTTATCAAAAGTATTAGGATTACGAAATACCCCATAGATCTTGCAATTATAAGAACCGCCAAAAAGTTCATATATATCACATAGACAATAGAAACAATCTGCACTCTATGATCCACAATCAAGAAAGAAAGAGAGTAACAAGTGAGTAGTTTGCCGTTTAAAGACCACAGCAAATCTCTTTAACAGAAAAGGATAGTGTATAAAATAACAGGCACACAGTAATCCTGAAACCAACAACAATTTGGACCACGAATTTCCAAAACAAAAAATGAAGAACGTCCTTAAAAAAATCCGACATTTGCTCTTGTTCTCTTATACGTCATTACCTGGTCATGTCCACATACAGAGCCACCTGTTTCCCTGTCCTTGTCTCTCCCACCCTTAATTCAATCGTCCCATTTTGAAGCTTCCTCTTCTCATAATATTAAAGAAAAATAATAATAATATATGAACACTTTTTTGAACTAGTCAAATTCATGCTTCCATGGAATATAATTAAGTCAGAGTATTCAAGAAATTATATACACTGAAACTTTCAGATAAAAGATCTATTCTTTTGTTTTGTTCTTTTGTATTATTTTCTTATGGTAAACAAGAGCTGAATAGCAATAAAAAGATTGAAAACCCAGCTCAAATTCTTCGTATTTGAATCAAGAAATGACCTCTAATTTTTGGACATCTCGCATCGCCGCCGCTAAACAGCAGTATGCGTCACAGCACCATCATCAGAGTTCCCATCAAGGTGGGTTCCTTTTGTTTTTATTCTGCTCGTTTGTTTTGTGAGAAGTGTTGTTGTGGCCTCAATTAACGTTGTTGTTTTTGTTTGTGGATGTGTAATTAGATCGTTTCAATATTGATGATTTCGAGGTAGAAGAAGAGGTTAGACCTGATTTTCCATGTCCTTACTGTTATGAAGATTTCGATATCGGGTCTCTGTGTTCGCATCTTGAAGATGAGCACTCGTACGAGTCTAAAGTCGCCGTAAGTTCTTTTTTTACTTTTTGGATGGAAGTGATGTAAGTTTTGTTGCTGTTTGTCTGCTTGAGCTTGGTTTCTTGATTTGATTTCTATTTTATGTTTAGGTGGTTAAGTTTGTTAATTTCATGCTTCAAAATCTAATTTTATTTTCCTTCCTGAGAGAGAGGGGACCAAAGTCATAGTGATTGCTTTAGATTTTGCCTTTTTTCGTTCAGACATGAGAAAGTATTGATCTTTACCTTACTGGGTATGTTTGTTTGATACAAGATGCTAATGACATCTTCTCTTTTTTATCGCGATGACGGGAAGGTGCAGGGATTGGTCTTTTTGGTTCTGTATTTGTGCAAGTAAAGTTTTTTGAAGTGACCTTGTAGTAGGAGTATTTGTTTAGGCATATTTGTGCTGGGAGGTATTGATTTCTCCCTAGAGTTCTTTTGGAAATACCTCGCATACCACGAAGTTCTGTTAGTTTTTAGTGTTCATATTTGCTCTTTGTGTTTGATCTTCCAATTTCTGAAAGGTGCTCCTGTTGGACAAGGGAGGATGTTGCCTCCCTCGAAGAATAATTGCTGATCTATTCTGTAACTGATGTTGCTGAAAAAGCAATGAATAAGGAATATGTGGTGTTAGATGAAAATTAATGCGGCTAGTCCTTACTGAGCTATGTATATTTATGAAGTGATGGATGTGGGATCAGTGAGTCGTGAGCACATCCTTATTCAGGAGCTTTTTCTTTTTTTCCTTTTTTTTTACATATAAAGGAGCTTTTCAAGTCGAGCAGCCCTTCTTGGCTTGACAGTACACACGACTGCTGACAAATTGACAATCCAATCTGTTTCATCTATTAACCTGAGGAGATTATAAATGTTCAGCAGTTTCCTTACCTGTTTTTTTTTAAGAAACTGCAGTCATCAAATCTCACTCAACCAATTAGTCCAATTGAATAATTATCCTAGTTTGGTATATTTGTCTTTCGTTCTCTCCTACAAGAAGAGGGATTGGACATCTCTTGTATATCTATGCATCCAGGATAATGCTATGAAATAGAAATTAGAAAACAGCTAAGCAGACATGAACAACTTGGTATCTTAATTGTCTTATTGCCTATTATTACTCAATCCCAGCATGGCTTTAGGACTATTTATGTAATTGTGTTTTGGGTTGATTTAATGCTGCTTCCACTTTGTCTTTGCAGGTTTGTCCTATTTGCTCTGTTAAAGTTGCTCAGGACATGCTAAGTCATATTACATTACAACATGGACACTTGTTCAAGATATCCTTAAAATGAAAACTTTCGTTACTCAAATGTTTCTCATTCATTATTAGAATATATGCAGGTATAAATGCATGGCTTTATATTTGTTGACAAAAATCAAACTAGTGCCCAAGTTTTCTTTAACTAAAGATTACTTGCAGAGGCGTCGCAGGTTACGTAGAGTTGCAATTCCTAACAGTCAGGCATTGTCTCTCCTTGGTCGTGATCTCCGTGAGGCTCATCTGCAAGTGCTGTTAGGGGGTGGTGGATATAGGTCAAATAACACTAATGCTAATGTGTCCAATGCCTCCACCGATCCATTCCTTTCATCTTTCATTTTAAATTTCCATACATCTGAAGCAGAGGAAATTTCAAAATCTGTGGTAACGAGTATAGAGGATTCTTCTGCAAAGAATTCAGCACCATCTCATATGTGGAAATCAAGGTAATGATTCAAGTTTTATATTTTCAACAACTTAAAGGAGCGAAGAATAAACTCATTTATGATTTTCTTCGGTCATTCAAATATTGAACTAGAAATGATAAACATAAAATAGTTTTTCATATTTCACAACGCATTAACCAGTGGACACAATGTCTCCTTGCTGCTCTACCAGCGCTTGTAACCGTGGCCAACATTGAACCTTATGTGGAAACATCTATGTTAAAGTCTTGCTGGTATTGCCATCACTTTTTTATTTTCCTTTGCCATCAATCCATTTGTTCATTTCTCATGCTAAGGGTGATTTGATATACTGCAATTTAATTGCTGGTAGTGATCTTTTGGTCATATGGGATGGGACAGGCATCAATGAACTTCTGTGTAGGAGGTTGGAGTTAAAGCTCCTGCTCATAACTAACAAAGGCATGGGTGGTGATTGGTTGCTTGTTGGTTGAGGGTTGGGGTAAGGCCAAGGATTTTTCTAAGATTTATTCCAGAATAAAAACCATAGATCTGAGCACCGCAAAGACTGATAGAGACATGCATACACGGTGCCCGAACACACCTGTACATTACATGCATCATGCATACAATTGCAAGCATGCACACACGTGTTCAAACATTCTGAGTTTTGCCAGGTAGAGAGGTGAATGAATTAATTGTAACTTGACATGTTTAACTGATATTTGTTATTTGGTATTAGAATTAAACAAGCAGGTGATGATTTGGCTGCTAATGTCAAAATTGTCTCTGGGATTTTAATTTTGACATCGTCTCTTTGTTGCAGTTTTGATCCTTCTTTGAGTTACGAAGAGAGGGAAAAAAGGATGAAGCAAGTTTCTGGGAGAGTTGGTTTTGTGCAGGATTTGCTTCTCTCAACCTTGTTAAGCAACTAATAAAAGCAGGAAGTCAACTTAGAAAATAAGGGAGGAGATTCAAAATATTTCTATTAGAGGTCATTTTGGGTGGGATTTTATTTGTTTTACATTTCTCAACAACCCAAATGCATGCCTCATTCAGATTCTGCAGCAGCACTGTGGCGACTTTAGGATAATATCTCATCCTTTTCTCCTCTCAACTAGTGATGTACTGCACTCTGCAGAAACAATGATCTTCTAGTTATGGAAGACTTGATTTATGAAATATTCTTGATGTAGCTTTTTCAATGATAATTTCAAGAACGTTATCATCACACGAGTGCATCAGCGGAAGCAGAGAGTTCGACACATCATTCCAGACTTCCCTCTAGTATAGGTGCAGCTGCAGTGAAGGCAATTCATATTTTTAGCTGATCATGCTGCCTTTCTTATCAGTTAAACATTTTTCTGTGAATGGTTTACAAGCTTACTAAACAAAGCCCCTGAAAAAATGTTCATGTTTTTCTGTGGGAGGCATAGAAGAGAGAAAAATGTATATGAAAAAAAGCCTAAGAAATGGATACTGATGGTTAGGGAATTATGATCCCTGTGAATGGTTTGAAATTAGAAAGATGGGTTATATAGATTCAAAAAAAGTTTGATATTTTATTTTTTATTGCTAGATTGCATGTCATAATGTATAATACATGTTGACTATTTATATAGCCTTATATCATAGCTAAAAAAACCTGGAAAATAACTAATAAAAATAATCCTAATCTAATGCGATGGTTGTAACAAGTTAGAATTAAAAACTCATTTCAGAACTTAGAACTCCTTGACTCAGAGACCCAGTTCTGTCAGGTTGAGCTGTTAATTTCAAGGCTATTTATGTCACATACAAAGCCTTTTAAATCAAGACTTTTCTTCTCATTTTCGTTGTAGGATAATTCCTTTTTCATCCTCTCCAGTTTATTCTTGGAAAGCATCTATAGTTGCTAACTTACAGGTGCTGAAACGAGAAGAGGAAGAGAGAAAAAGAGGGAAAAAGACCTGAAACTAAAAAACCCAAAAAAAAATAAAAATTCAAAGAGGATTTTGAAGCTGAAAATGAAGATGGTCTGAGCCAGGAGTTAGTAGAGGAGAAAGAAGAAGAAAATAGAAAGAAGAAAAATCAAAGAGGGAGAGAGAAATCGAATAAACCTGATAAACCACCCAAAAAACCACTTTACTAGCATTGGTGCCGTCTCTACCACCAATAACCACCATAGTAGCTCCTCCTCGTCTGGACCCAGCCTTGAGAGAAGCCAAATCCTATTTCCTTTTCTTTTTCTAATAGGGTGAAAATGTTACTATTCGAAAATACAAAATAATAAAAATGCTACATTACTATTTTATTTTGTTTTTATTTTAACTTTAGCAATTAAATCCAGTTTATCATCTTCAATTCTATGTAATTTGTTTTTTATATAAATTTTATATATTTTTTTAAATTAAGCAGTGCTTGGAATTTTTTTTTTCAATTCATGAATAAAGAAAACATCATAGTATAAACAATATTTTTCTTGATTTGAATCACTATTATTCCTTTTTCTATAATGAAAAATATAAACTCATCACCAAACTTCATAATATCTTGATGAGATTCATCTAAATCAGATAAAATTGACTAATCCACTTATATGATTGTTATAGTCAATGTCTAAATAACATAAATTTTGATGATTTTTTTATATGATTAGCTATCAAAAGACATTTCATTTTTCTTTTTTTTATAAAATTAGATTATCTACCACCATTCCTATTGAAATTATTTTTACATTCTTATTTGTAATATCCATACTTGTGACACCTAAAACACGTAATTTTTATTTTGTTCATTGATTTTGGCTTGTAAAAAACTGAATGATTGTTGTTATATTTTTTTTTATGAATTGAAAGACTGATTATCTCTAAGTTTTTGATGTAAAATTCTATCATTTTTATTTTTTATACTTCGTTCTTTTCCTCGACCACCTCTATATAAGATAGAAAAGCAATTATTAGATGAAACTCATAAAATTTACTCCTCCTTTCCTTGTTGATTCATCTTTTCCTCATGAATTAATAAATAAATTTATAATTAATCAATGGAGAGTTCATTAATATCTTTATATTGTTTAATTAAACAAACAATAAAATTGAATTTTGGTGTAAAAAATGAAAGCATTTTCTCAATGGTGGTGATAACCTCTATTTTATCGTCATGGATCTGTATCTTATTAATGATTGCCGTCATTCATAAAAAATAATATATAATCGGCTCTCCTATATTCATCCTAAGAATTAGGGGTGAGCAAAAAAACTGAAAAACCGAGAAAACCGGAAAAAAAATAACCGAGAAAACCGAACCGAAAAAAAAACCGAATTAACCGATTAAAAAATCACAAAAAAAATCCGGTTCGGTTCGGTTTCAGTTTTCAAAGTCTGAAACCGATTGAACCGAACCGAACCGAACCGAACCGGTTCAACCAAGCCACCACTTAAAAATAAAACAAGTATAAATAGAAAGTTTCCTAACCCTAAACCTACATTCACTGCCGCCCCCCTCCCTTCCTTTGCTCTCTCTCCTCGCATCTCCCCCCTCCCTTCCTTTGCTCTCTACATCTCCCCCTCATCTCTCCTCTCTTATTTTTTCTTCATGCTCGGCTCCATGATTGTTACTCATTAGTTGTTAAACTCCCGCTCCATGCTCATTTGCTTAAGCTCCATCTCCTTGACCGCCCCCTCTCCCCGGTTCTCTCGTCTCTTATCTCTCAACTGATTTGAGTTAAATCTGTTTTATTCTCTTCCATGCTCTTTATCTCTGTCTCTCATCTCTCGGATCTGCATGTTCTTGGCCCAAATATTGTGGTTTTGTGGTGCTTGACAGTTTTATAATTGCTTTTGAAAATACTTCTGGTTGAATCCAGTAATCATGGACTCGATCTAATCTTTGGTGACCTCTGCTTTAATGCTTTCTATTTGTTTGCAATTGGTAGGCCTTGTAACATTCCCTGGAGAAGGAGTGGATTGAATTTGAAATTAGCTTGAGCATCATAATTTCGGTTTGAACCGGTTTGGAAGGGAAAAAAACCGAACCGAACCGAAATTAATCGGTTTGAACTGGTTTTCGGTTCGGTTCGGTTCAAAAACTAAAAAAAAAATAATTCGGTTTGGTTGTTTATTTTGGTCCAAAACCAGACCGAACCGAAAATGCTTAGCCCTACTAAGAATATGAATAATGTTTGAAGTGCTTGAAGTTGTTACTTTTTTGCTCTAATTGTTTCTTGATACTTTATATTTATGAAATCTCAAATATCTTTAGAGGTATCCTTGCAAAGAATGGTTTTCAATATTGATTAAGTTGTTGTTTTTTTGCTGTAATTATTCCTTGATACTTTATATTTATGAAATCTCAAATATCTTTGGAGGTATCGTTGCAAAGAATGGTTTTTAAAATTAATTGTTCAATTGATTGGAAAAGATAATTCTTTGATTTTAAATCTTTTATCTCTAATTTTTACATATTCATTATTGTTATTCCAAGTAGTGGTTCAATTACTCCTTAAACCTTAAGTAATTTTTCATTAACATGCCCCAGTTATCATGATAACCATCAAAAACAAGGAATAACTAGTTGAACAAAAATTTTGGAAGACATGATTTGATTTGTTGCATTGGAATTGTTGTTGCCGCTGTGAAGAGATAATTTGTTGTGTTTCGATTGCTCTTATTGTTGCGTTTTGGTTGATGATTTGTTGCGTTGAAAGGAGATTTTGATGTGCTTCTTCTTTTGCGTAGAAGGTGCTCTATTGTTACTGTGACTGCTACTACTAGAATTTCTGCTGCGTTTTGAACTGTGGTCGCAATGTTTTTTTGTTGTGTTATGTTGGAAGAAGTCTCACTCGTCAATGGAGGTTGCTATTGCATCTGCGTTGAAAGTCTTGTTGTTGTTGCGTGTGTGTTTTGCTCGAAGGACTACCTGTTGCGTTTTCATCAAGGAAGACATGTTTTGCTGCAGTACTTGTGCTTTCTTTTTTCTTCCAAGCTCTCTGATACTACTTGTTGAAAACTAACACACAAAGCAAAAGTCCCCGTACTCAGACACAAATGCCAATAGCCAGGTAGAACAGGAAAAAGTTAGTAATTCTTTTGCTATTCTAGCTTGGGACCAAATGACGTAAAGAATCTGATTTTTTAAAAAAATATTAGTTGAGAAAATTACATGGTTATCATTTGCAAGTTACAACAGTAGGAACGAATGCATTCTTTCCCTCATGGAAGTTCTTACAACAACATCATTGGCTCCTCCGATATTATGGCTAACAGTGAATACTTGACTTTGATTGAGATTCTACCACCGTCCACACAGAGCTTAGCTCCAGTGACCACCCAATATCCAGGCAGGTCCTCTGGACCTCTCACCATTTCCTTTGTGTCCACAAAGTTTGACATTTTCGGTGCTCTTGATGGTAAAGGCGGGCCTCCAGGAAAAACCGCAGAATTCAGGTCTACTTTCACTGGCTTCTCGGGTGGATTTAATCCTGCACTAAACCTAGTGCTAATCAACATCGAGAAGACCCCCGATTTTCTTGACAAGGCTGAAGGTCCATCCCATTCTGACCTGCGGAGTCTTGCAGATGCCACCATTGAGAAACCAAGCCTCAGGAACAGAACTTTCTTCATCCCAACAACCTTTACCTCGAACCAGGCCATTGTTACAATAGAAGCGGTGTCATCAATGCGGGCACCATTGTACTCCACTGGGGCAGTGCAGACATGTGAGAATATGCTCCATAGAACTGGTTCAAAATAGTCTCGGTCTTCAGGTTCATGAATTGATTCGAGCCGATCATCTGAGAGTTGGAGCATATTGGGAAGAGAGGAAAGATGCTGGAGATGGATAGCCAAATGGTCACTTCTCTTACCCTCCAAATGTAAGCGGATTCCTGTCACTGGCCGATTTCCAGAATCAACCTGAACGCTTGGATTTAGAATCTTTAAAACTAGAATGATGATTATCTTTTAAATTCTGGAAAACCATAATAACTGACTCTGATGATTTAACATTCTGCAGACCGTGAACATATCCAAATTATGATTATCTTTTCTTATTTCCTTTTATCTTTCATTTTTTAGGAGATGTTTTAAGAAGTGCACTTGAGCTCATTAAGTTACGCCTTTAGGGTCCAGGTACACTATCACCAGCAATCACATATCGTTTTAAGATCTTGGAATCAATGCTTTGAGTAATTCTAACATGCTGCGGTTCAAGGCATTACCTGTGTGGTGTTGACATAAAGCTTAGGGCCCATGAAGGTGAACCTAAGAGATGGGGTTGCTTGTTTTCTGCGCTTAAGAGTAAGAGGCAGATCACCATATACTGGAGCCCATTGCCGAGGCAACTGAAACTCTAAAAACTGGTGAAGGTCCTCTATTAGAGGTTTGTCTGCATGATTGATCAAAGATCAGCAAAGATGCCAAGAAACACTAACGGAGATTTCTCAAATATAGATGAACGAGATTCAGGTGAAATAATTTATCATGATATATATGATCTGGCTACGCCCAAATGACCATAGTCACCAAGCATTGAATCTACTAAATGCATGCGTTATTATTCTCCACAACATCTGCAAAAGCTAACAAACCAGTTGCATATACTCTAACATCTAGTTGAATCTATGCAGAGACTGATCAGGAAATGGTAACCAAACAGAGTGAAAAGGCCAACCCAGAAAAACAATGCAACAAGGCTAAATGTCAAGGATTCAGGCTCAAAAGTGTCTAGCTAGCAAACATGCAAGGGTTGGCATCGAATCTTTTCGAGCACTTCATTTGTTTGTTTTTTTGTAACTCCTGTATACTTATTGAATGCAATATTGCATCATAATCAAAGCACTTATGGAGAGACCAAAATTTTGAGGAGAGATAGGTACACACATCGAAGGTAGAGATTCACCGCATGGCTTACGAATCCGTTGCCTCGAATACCATTCAAAAGAGAAGTTATAGGCACAAGGGACATTGAAATAACATTTGGCGACTGTGATATAGTTGAGAGCCACTGGTTATGGCTTTGGCCAACATCCACACCTCCCCTTCGGATACAAATGCTCGTTATATCCTGCACAAGAAATAAATCCATCAGATAAAAATCTCGACTTATTTGGGGAAGGTTTCCTGAAACATCTGTTACAACATATACCAACGAAGCCCACCTCATTCTTTATGGAAGTAATGACAGGCGGCCTCATCGAATGGGCAAATACTCCATTAAAATCCCAAGGCATAACGTGTTCATCCTGAAACATTAAACAGGAATACCATATTGAACAAACGTAATCACCATGATTTCTTCCTATATATCTTACAAACCCCATGATAATTACCCAGTGAATTGTGATTTCATTTCTCACCCTTGTGAATTGTGTGATGCACCACTCATCATACGTATATCCTCTCCAATAAGTTTTTGGAGAAAGACCATGACAATGATGAGTATCTTATTTGTGAGATTTAATTACCTTTGGTTTTCCTGATAATTCAGCAGGGTCAACATCTCCGAAGAACAGCTTATCAGCATATTCCTTTAACAATTTCTGCACTTCAGGGGGCTCAAGATTTGATTTTTGTTGCTGCTTCATGTGTATCACATCTTTACCTCCCATCTTTACCCCGACAACAATATGAGTGCCATATTTCTCAATGAACCTGGAAGATCATGTTATTCAAGATCTGCACTCATTCAATCTCAATGGAAAAGCTCTCAATAACTTAACTTCCACTAGAACATTAGCTTACAGAAACCACGAAGGAAAGAAAATACATGAACATGCAAATTGAAGCAAATTGCTTCCACCTCAGAATTTTCCTAGACATAAAAACTTTCCTCTTCAATAATTTCTTCCACAGGATATCCTCAAGTGTCTAGTGTTTGAATCATCTAAGCTCATCATCTATTATTAAACATCAAAATAAGCTATTTTTTGGAGCTAAAATTAATGGGTTCTCAGCAGGGAAAAAAAAACTATGTACGAAAATGCATATTAATTTCATAAAACCATCAATAGAATCAAATCCTATGACAGACTAGCTTCTTCTTTAAATTGTTTTTTGGACATGCGGGTTAAATTCAAATCTAGTACAGCTCTATGAGTTGTGTTTTTAATACGAACCATTTACTTCCCTTAAATCCTTGTGTTATTCATAATATTGAAAAAAAAAAATCTAAGCCACCATCAGTTTTTGTCACCTTTTTTCAGGTTGAACTATCTAACTCCCACTCCAACACAAGCGCGCAAGAACACTTTAACCATTGTGAAATAATTAAACATGCATCTAACTTGTTTTCTTCTGGTTTTCCTAATAACGTAGACCAATAATTTTACACAAGTTGATCAGCTTTGAGATTAAGAGAACGTACTCAGCAAGGGCAACAGGATCCCATGTAGAAGGCACTTCGTGCTTCACCTTTTCAGACAACGTTATATGGGATCTTTCCAACTCAATGTTATATAGTGTTATGAACCAACCATCAAAAGCAAGACTTTTTGCAGAAGCCGCATCCATCTGCCAACTACCCCTGAAGTTAAACATGGTATTGAACAGTCCCGAGGGAATTTTACCTGATAAACACAGTTCTTGATTGAATTTCTCCGACATCTACAAGGACATTAACAATAAACAAGATTAGACAAGTACAAGAATCACTATAAAGATTGTTCCGGTCATTGTTTTGATCAAATTCATAATCACAGACCATAATTGTGGAAATGTACACGCGATAGAAAAATAAGCCAATCCATTGAGATATGGTATGCTACACTTGAATATTTGCGACGAGAAATGAATCCGGATTTTAGGATGACGGAGCCCTTTACAGAAAGTTGTAATAATGGGTTGCCTGTTATTAATCCAAATTTAATCATTGACCTAATTATAGTACCATTGACTTCAAACTCAGCACCCACCAAGTGCAATAAAACTACCAAAAAAACAGCAAGAAGAAGAAGCAACTGTTCCATGATTGAAAAAACACCCGCCATATCTCTCTCAAAAAAAAAACAAAGAAATCTTGAACATCCCATTAAATCACTAACCTGATTGAAAGAGAGAACATCAGAGAGAAACCTAGTCCTCTCTCCTTTATCACACTTAATACCATTAGGCACGTTTTGAACAACAACCCCACCAGGAACCACAAGCTCTTGATTCCGAGTGAGGTCCAGCTTGATCAATCTAGACCCAAAAAGACCTGGCTTGCAATATGACAATCGAATATCTTTGGTCAAATCATAACCACATCCAATCACAGACACCGCCTTCTCCGCCGCTGACTGAGCATCAAGCCGATAATTTGCCATCAAAACATATATATATATAACTAATCCACTCAGACAGCTTTTTTACGTGAGAAAATTAAACTTGTTGGGCTTTAGCAGTGATGGAGGAGTTAGAGAGGAGTTTTGGTGCTAAATGGAGGGGACTTCTCACTGAATTGGTCTTTATGGTTTGCTCTTTCTTTTACTCTAGCATTTTAATATCGTGTTTTTCAAAGTTCGGAACTGAAGGTAATATTCCAGGTTGTCGTTATTGAGTTTTTGACGGGTAAGCTTCATTTCGATCCCTATAGATTCATGAGCATTCTATTTCTACTCCTATAATTTTAATTTCACCCCTTTAGTTTCTTTACGTTCCGTTCTTAGTCCTATCTATTAGTTCTTAGGAGTCTCTGTATTATGTTTCCATGAATATGGGGAAAAGAAATAAAATTGAAAAGGTTCATGTTTTTGTTATTAACTTAGTAGTAAAGGAAACATTGAACTTTTAATAACTTTAAGGGGTAATAAATGAAATTGTTAAACTATGAGGTTGGAAGGGAATGTTAATGCATTTTCAGGACCAAATTGTAGTTTAACCATTTGTTCTGACTTTGATAATGGGAACACATCGTAAAAAGGCGGCTATACCAGAAATGCAACACGTGGCGTGATTTAATTGGAGACTTTCCGTCTTCATGGCGCCAACGACTTTGACCAATGAAAAGCGACGAGTGTTTTTTACGAGGATCGACGTCGGTTTGACGCTGAATCTCTAATACGTTGACGTTTAATGATGATAGAGGGTAAGGATGATCATTTTCGGTTCGGTTCGGTTCGGTTTTTATCTAAAAAAATAACCAAAGTAATTTTTTTTAAAAAAAACCGAAACCGGTTCAAACCGATCGGTTTCGGTTCGGTTCGGTTTTTTAGGATAAAAACCGGTTCAAACCGGTTTTACTTGGTTTTTTCCGGTTTTTTTTGTTTGAGTTCAGTTCGGTTCGGTTCGGTTCTTTTGAATTCAGGCTTATAAAACCGAAATTAAACTGAACCGGTCGGTTTTTTCAAAATTTTAATCGGTTTAATCAGGTTTTTTTTCACAATTTAATTTTTTCAGTTTTTATTTTTTTATTTTCTTGATTTAATGGATTTTTTTACTTAATCTTAACCGAGTGAGCGGTGAGAGGGTAACGGTCTAATAGTGCTCCTCTACAAGAGCACATTAACAGGGGTTCTTGTTGGCCAGAAAGAAAAAATTCAGATTTGGAGAGCAATAATTAACGTTAAATACTGCACTGGCTAGTTATAATTAATGATATTGTCTTAGTTTAGTGAAACAATCGACAATTTTTTTCGCCATGGATTCAGGTATTAATATTATCGACAAGACATATATATACAAACACACAAAATAGCCCATTGACATGTGAAATACCGTGAGGGAGAAAAAAATTTAAATGTAAAAAAAATATTTAGGTATTTGTAATATATCTTCTAAAAAATCTAGATTTTAACTATGAATTGAACAATATTTTTATTTACTATTGTTAGATAAGTAAAAACCAATATTTTAATTTTAAAAAAGAAATTAAGTGAACTCTAGTCAACCAAGCAAATTCGCAATGCAAGTCATACATGTCATCGGATTCAATAAAATTTTTTATTCTAGATTCAATAAAATTATATGTCAATAAAACTCATAATAATTTTTTTGTATGAAAATTTTTTTAAATGAAAAAAACTGTGATAGGCTGAATTAAAAAAAAATAGATCATTGATAATAAAAAGGTGATTTTTTTTTTAAAAAAAACTAAGGGATAGAAAAAGCATTAAACAAAAAAAAACAAATAATAGCTCGGATGTTACGGATTAACTTGTTAAACATGAAACAATACTCATGAATTCAATTGGGTTCGATGATTTTACTTATCAATTTCTTTAATCCAAATATAAAAAAAGAAAAAAGAAAAAGAAAATGGATTCTACACACATGAATCATGTGTCCCAATGTGCTTGGGCATTAAAAACAAATAGGCAATGAGCATGGGACTTCTGGCCCAGTGGCCCTGCCAGTGCACCTAAATTTGGCTTTAATTTTTCTTATTTCTTAAAGGGTTGTCCATCCGAAATTTTTTTTAACAAAGACAGCAGACGATGTATCATCTGCTTTCTATAGAATTCCATGACCAAAGGTGGCCGGAAAAACAGGGCCTCAAGTTTTTTTACAAAAAACTCATCTTTGACCCAAAACATATAGAAAATACCATAAACATCTTGATAAACATATTCATGACATAAAAAAAAACTCAAAAACAAAATGGCTCAAAAAACTAAAATCAACTTGAATAAAAAAATATTCTCGCGGTCACATTTGCCATCTCGGGCAAGGAGAAGGAAAAAAAACATCTAGGTGAAACTCTCTTTCATGAAATGGGATCCTTTGACACTGATATCAACTATTTTTATTGTTGTAATCTTTGTCAATGGTCACTTTCTCTCTCTACGCCAAAATCCAACGAGACTCTCTCTCTCGTATCATAAAAAAAAGGATTGAAAATGAGAGAAATGAAGTTTGGTACTAAAATTGAATTTATGACAACTAAAGGGATCGCTTACCTAATAACAAAAAAAAGATAGAGGACTAAAATGAACTTTGCATATGAAATTCGAAGTCACCACCTATTTTATTCATGCTTTTCAGTTTAGTCCTCTCTCTTTCAATACAACCCTTTCTTACAAAAAAAAAATATTAAGCAATTTGGTGCTCATCTGGGCTCAAAATGCTCAATTGTGCAAAAAAAAAAAGTTAAACTCATGTACGATCCGAGTAAACTCGGGTTAAACTATTAAACCTGCGACTTGGGTCATGAGACCGGGAAAACCCAATAGAAAACAAATTAAAATAAATTATGAAGTTCAATTCCTAGATAATCCATTATTGAAAGATGAAATTGAAAATAAAATAAAATAAAAAATAACATTAAAAAAAATAATTCAAGTTAACATGGGTTAACCCGTCAAACCTATGACTCGATTCATGAAATAGGAGATAACCTCATAGAAAGAAAATAAAAATAAATAACAAAGTCTAATTCTCAATCAACCTAATATTGAAGGATGGAATTAGAAAAAAATAATCAATTAGAAAAAGTAGAAAAAAAAAACTTGAGTCAACCAAGTTAACTTATCAAATCTCGATCCATGTCATAAGACTATGATAACATTATAAAAAATAAAGTAAAACATCATGAAGTTAAATCCCCAATAAATATAATATTAAAAAATTAAATTGAAATTGAAAAAAAATAACCAAAAAAATTAAAAAATATATAGTGTTTTGTGAAGAGGGGTATAGTGAAATCCCCTCCTCTTTTAGTTTTTTATTTAATTAATTTAATTACTTGCTTTGGCAAATATGCTTTTCATTATACACATTTTATGCACATTTTTTTCTATTGACAACTTTTGACTATACTTTCATTTCTTTGTATAACGGCTATTGTTAAAGGTCAATTCATTGTAGAGACCGTATCTGATCTCATAGTATAGTATGGGCAACAAAGCTATACATTTTCTATTTTAAATAATTTTCCTTTCATTTTTTTTTTCTAAAGTTGACATATGACTTCTTCATGCATTTGTTGGTGGCTAGATTGTTTAGGAGGAAAAGTAACGTTGGGACCTCTTCTTCGCTGGGACTTCTTACTCACCTTATTGATAAACTCATTTTTAATGGGCCTAAAAAACCCTTATAATCCTCCTCCCCTAAGCACACCCAAAGAAATGAGCTTGCCTCGATCGGGGGCTTCGCAATGTGCCAAGCCCAGCCACACGGGGGCTTGATAGTGTGCTAAACCCTAGGCACGCTGAATATGGCGCTAGCCAGACCCAGACATAATTGGGTTTTGCAGTGTGCCAAGCCCTGAGAACGTTGGGTCTAGGCTAGCCAAACCCAGCCACAATTGGGCTTGGTAGTGTGCCAAGCCCCGGCACCTTGGGTCTGAAGCCAGCCAGACTTAGACGCTATTAGGGTTGGCAGTGTGCCAAGCCCTAGGCACGTTGGGCTTGGTAGTATACGAAGCCCCTAGCATTCCCATGAGAATGTGCATCCTCCCTTGGGCACGCCTAAAGGAATGATCATCCTCCCTTAGGCATGCCATATGAAATGATCATCATTCATTAGACATGTCATAGGAAATGAGGTAATGTGGGTCTGACAAACATGTGAGACCCAAGGCATTTGAACTTGACAGTCAGCCAAGTCCAAGATAACGCGGGTATGACAAATATGTCAGACCCAAAGTACCTGGACTTGGTCATCCGCTAAGTCCAACATACTTGGACTTGGCTATTAGTCAAGTACGAGGTAATGTGGGCCTAGAAAACATGTCTAACCTAAGGTATTTGGGCTTGGCAATCAGCCAAGTCTAAGATAACATGGTTCTAACAAACATGCTAGACCCAAGGTACTTGGATTTGGCAGTCTGTTAAGTCCAAAATAACGTGTGTCTAACAAACATGTCAGGCTCAAAGTACCTGGTCTTGAACATCCGCCAAGTCCAACGTACTAGGACTTGGCAGTTAACCAAGTTTGAGGTAATATGGGTCTAGTGAATATGTCAAACCTAAGATACTTGGACATAACATTTAGTGAAGTCCAAGATAACAACCATCCTTCCTTGGCACGCCCAAAAAAATAATCATTCTTCCTTGGACACACCCAAGGGAATGATCAATCTCCCTTAGGTCTAACATATGGGCAGAACTCAGCTTTCATCAGCTTAGCTACATTTGACATCTTAGAGTCTAATCTCCCTACACCTTTTAGGTGTATAAAAGTTTTCCAATGACCCATCATATTTTCATCAAACATTAATATAGATGGAAGGGATATTTATACCTCATTAAATGCTATCAAGGTAAAATTACACTTCACACCCTCCTCTTCACAACAATTGCACTTCAGACCCTTTTTTTAGGTAAGTAAAAAAAACAAAGTCACAATTTAAATTGTAGTGCCTGAAATTAAAATATTGTCTACAGGCTAATCCACAAGTTTTTTTTTTCTGGATTAACAAAAAGAATGTGCTAGCATTATTAACATGATTTCTAGCATCAAGAAAAATCAAGGAAATGTTAATGAGTTGGACCCTCAACCCAACCCATCTTTTTTTTTTTAAAAAAAAGTTGGGCCTTTAATTAGCCCCACAGAATCGGGCTTGGGCCTCGAGCCCAACCAGCCAATTCCTTAAACTTAGGGTGTGTTTAGCAAACACACCCTAATGTTTTTCCTTAGTTTTTAATCTATATTTGTTTTAATGTTTGCCCAAATAAGCCTAACAAAAAGCAAAAAAAAAAAAAACTAAAACAATTCAAGGACCATTTTGAATCATTTGTAGGTCCATCGTGTGTTTTTTCAATAATTTTGACTAACATTGGATCGTAGACTTATTTTGTATGATACAAATATGGTATTAAAAATATTTGATTTTTCTCTGAAGTTTTAAAAAAATCCCTCGTTTCAAAAATACAAAAAATATTTTGTTTTCATGCATACGGCCAAATTCTAAACATTTTTCATGCATATTTTCTAAAAAGAATAAAATCATATTTTTATCATGTTTTAAAAATATTTAATGGATATCGTAACTGGTTTATGATTATCCATTAGACTTTAACCAAAATACCAAAAATCCCACAACAATTAGTTTATCATTCGGAGTGTTGGGATTTAGCTGTAGATTTTAATATTTAAGAGTACAAAATTACATTGTAAAGTATACTATCATGAATTGAAAATACAAAATAGGAAATAAATGCGATGTTGGACCTTAAAACGGTTAGGATTTAACCTAATAAAATAGTAAGATAGAGATTTCCTCATAAAAAGATATTGCTTGAACATTAGATAAGATCAATGGATAGAAATATGACCTAGAAAAACAATCAATCAACAATGCTGCTTATCTTAGGTAGTAGGGGTGATCATTTTCGGTTCGGTTCGGTTTTTATCAAAAAAAAATAACCAAACCGGTTTTTTTTCTTAAAAAAAACCGAAACCGGTTTAAACTGACTGGTTTTGGTTCGGTTCGGTTATTTTAGAACAAAAACCGGTTTTTTTCGGTATGACTCGGTTTTTTTTCCAGTTTGGGTTCGGTTCGGTTTTTTCGGTTTCAGACTTATAAAACCAAACCGGTTGGTTTTTTAAAAATTCTAATCGGTTTTTCTTCACACTTTGGTTTTTTCGGTTATTTTTTTTTCCGGTTTTCTCGGTTTAATCGGTTTTTTAGTTTTTTTACTCACTTCTATTAGTTAGGGTGTACTAGGAGTGATGCGCCTTTTCCTTGCACAATTAGCCCCCTTGCCCAAACTCTCGCAGACCATAAAGTTTTCTAGTTACCATAATATCAGGTGACGACTATTGAACCATATAATCATAATTTTATGATTAAACTCAAAACTCTCCTCCCTCCTTTTAATTCCAGAAGACAGCTTTGCCACGTAATGTCGCGCATATCACAACAAATATAATTCTAATTACTTTATTATAACAATTTTTGGTTGCATCTTTTGATGGCTAACAAACTAATTTGCTTGAGTAATTCTTTCTTTTCTTATTCATCAATTTTCCTTGACAAAAAAATAGCTTCTCTATGCCATGTGCTTTATCTAATAAAAATCGAAAAGAATTAGAATTAATACCATAATAAAATTGATAAAATTGAACAATTTGAAATAAGGATAAAAAAAATTATTTCTTTAATTACAACCTCTCTCTTATTAGTTTTTTTCCTTTTTGGGGTTTTTTACATGAATATTTATTTTTTATAAACAAAAGTTTATCAGAATCATAAGAACAAGTTTTAATAAAAAAAAAATATTTTGGTATTTTGACGCAAATGTATTAAAATAATAAAAGAGTGTTAGCTAATATTACAAAAAAAACACTATAATTTTATTTAGAAACTAAGAAAAAATAAAATGGTATTTAATAGAACAAAAAAAGAGGTCAAACACTCACTTTTAGCAATATTTTTTTAAAGTAGGCAGATGGCATGCTCATATTTTTTTTAAAAAAGGAAAATTATGCATCATAGATTCCTGCTACGAGAGAGGTAGTCAAAAATTTAGGTCTACGTTTTTTGAATCTAAAAACTTATTTTCGCCTAAAAATATGTAATAAGCACCATAAGAATCTCAGTAAATCAATTTCAACATTTTTAAATTGATAAAAAAAAATAAGATTAAACCAAATAAAAAAAATATCTCTCAGCCATAATCTACCTTTTCCACCTATATAGAAGCTCAAAAACATCTTAATTGCACTGCTCTTATCAAGAGGAATACATTAGCATCAAATTCAAATTATTTTTTTTCTTGAGACTTGGATATCCAATGAATTTCTCTCTCCTCTATCATTTTTTTATGACTCTATACCATCACAAATCTCACAAGTTGAAATGCAAAATAAATAAAGTGTACTACTAAACGTCAGAACCTTAATAAACAAGGATAAAAAAATGAAAAACAAAAATTTATTAGGGATCAAAATATAGTTTTTTGTGTCACATGAACTGTATAAGAACAAAGAAAAAAAAGCTATTTTTTTGTTTCATTGTCAAAATTGATCCCTCACGGTTTCAAATTGTTTTAAGTAATAAAATTATATTTTATTTTATCAAATCAAGCATTAACTTAATATAAAAATATTTGACACCGTAATAACTTTATAGCAAGCAAATTAAAACGAATTATAAGGCTTGAGTCCCTGTTCACATGATGTAAAAGAACTAAATTGAAAGAAAAAAGTTTAGTGGCCAAAATAAAAAATGTTTCAAGGGCCATAAAACAAAAATTGGATTGCACTGTGCGAATCCATTCTGTATCTTGCTCCACGATGTTTTTCCCACCGTAGTTTGTTTTTCTCTTAATTTTTACCAAAGCATTCAAAACAAACAGAGCACGATGAAACAAAAACAAGACAATTATCAAGTGCATTGCATGAAAGCCCAGCAAGTGGAAGCTGATAGGATAAATTAGAGAAATGGCTGATGGGCTTGTATAGGATCAAATAGAGCAGCAAAATATGGAGTTAATATCTAAATGAAACACTGGATTTCAATGGATTATGATGGAAGTGGGACTAATTGAAACAGCCAATCCGTAACGTGTCTTCCTGTAAATGGCTGCGAAACCATAGTTATCATAACTAATCTAAAAAAAAGGCCTGGATTATCAGGTAAATTAGTAGGTTATTGATCAACACAACTTATTTTTCTTTTAAATTTATTAAAATAATATATATCTTTTTTAATTTTGGTATTGATCCATCCAGATCTGATCGAGTTAACTGCATCAGTTAAATCAATTAAATTTTATGAATGAATGTTTTTTATTTTTAAAATTTAATCCAGACTCCAAATCACAAATCATCCATGATCCATTGGAGCCTAAGGGTTAAGAATAATGATTGGGAGTGCGGTTGCTTTTCAAAATGCATTGGGAGTGCGGTTGCGGTTGCAATTGCGGTTGCGGTTGCTTTGCAAAATGTTTTTCGTGCTGAAATGTATCAAAATAATATTTTTTTAATTTTTAAAAATTATTTTTGAGATCAGCACATCAAAACGATTCAAAACATGCAAAATAAATTTAATTTTAACAAAAAAAAATTAATTTTTTTTAAAACACGGTACTGAACGGGCAGGATTTAAAAAGGAGAAATACAATTGTGCATGGCATATAATAATTAAAGGCAACCTTGTGGTTTAAACTTGACGCGTCTTGGAAGCAAAGAGGAGATCAAAATGTCAGGCTTGGCAATTTCTTAGAAAGTATTAAAAGCATTAGATGATGTTCCATTATTTATTCCAAAACAACGCGGTTTAGCTTGCTAAGAAGCATAATTTAAACACAACCAAATTATTATTATTATTTTAGAGGAGAATAGATTAATTAATAAGTCAACATAGATTTTAGAGAGAATTGACGCCTAGTACAGCAAACAAAGCATATTCTATAAGCCATGTTGAAACATTTTCCATGTGTCTCGTTTGGGAACGCGGTGTATATGTTTCTAAAAACTTTAATTTTTTTCATTAAAATTTATTATAGATTGTATGTTTTGGATTGTTTTGATATGCTAATATCAAAAATAATTTTTAAAAAATAAAAAAACATCATTTGCATGCATTTCAACACGAAAAGTTATTTGAAAAGCAACTCGCTATCACCACCTCAAACATACTTGAAATGAGACTGCCGGCTACGAGGTTTGGTTTTTTAGAGGAAAAATTAAGGATGTTTGATTTTGCGGTGAAAAAATACTCTTAAAAAAATTATTTTTTATTTTAAATTATAATTTTTTTTTATTATTAGAACGTTCTGATGTAACAATATAAAAGATAAATTTAAAATATATATATATATATATATATTATTTTGATGTATTTTCAAGTTAAAAATACTTTAATAAATAACTGTTATTATAATATTATACATGCAATATGAATTAATTGAAAATAAAACAACACTAGATGATATTTTTCTTGGAATAATTTGTGGTTGATCGCGAAGATTTAAAACCCGTTATTGATTTTGGATAATGATGATGATGAACATTTCTTTCCTTCCAGACAAACTCACTATATGCATGATATGTAAATGAAGCTTGAGTGTTGAAAGAATGTGTTTGCCTCAATTATTGCACATATATGGACCGTCAAGTGAAATAAAAAATCTTCACAAAAATTCTACAACTTGACTAATTAGAGATAATCTAGCTAATATATATTTATATTTATATAGTTTCATTGATAACAAGGGAATGGTTTAATTTGTTGCTATTATACCCTACCACTTCCTCGCAAGATCTCAATTAACTTTAAATCATTCTCAATAGAACAAAACCAAGCTGGTTTTGCATTTAGAAACTGAGTACAGAAATAATATTAAAAATAAAATTAAAACTAAAAAAAAAATCAAATTTGTTTTTAAAATACGATTTAACTACAGGTACTTTATTCTCCCTTTTCAAGTTTTCGTGTGAAGTCAACACGTTGAGTAAATGATTTCACTTCCGCTTCTTCCATGAATTAACATGCATGCAAAATGCTTTTGTTGACTCTAGGGGTAGACTTTAAAGCATAGCAGCCAGCCACCGCGCCTTGCTCTCCCTTTCACATATATCTTCTTAGTTTTTTACTTAATTGCCCCTCAAAATTAATTTTCGAAAGAATTTCTTAGAAATTTAGGATCGATCCAATTATAATGCATCCTAGCTCGAGGTTCATGTCCTTTGTTACTTCGATAATTAACAATCTTGCTATGCGAAAACGGGATTTATTGTTTTTTTAAAAAGAACAAATGAAAACAAAAAAGAATTTTAAAAAAATAACAAAAAGAAAGAAAATGATTTTGAAAAATAATAAATGTTTCAATACGTTTTTAAATTTATTTAAAAAATTAAATGAATTATTTTTAATAAAAAATACTTTTAATTAAGAATCACAATCTAGCTAAGTTGTTATATATATATATATATATAGAATTATGTTCTCAGGTAAGAAATGAAAGTCTTTATCAGCTTTGAATTATATGATTGCTGATATAATAATTACTAAAAGTTTATATAATTATTAATTTCAGAATTTATAAAATTAATTTAAATATACTAAAAATAATCTAAATATTCATTTTAATAATAATAAAAAAAAAAATCCCCGTCTTGGGAGACCGAGTGCCAAGGGGAAGGAAGCCGTCGCCTTTCACTCATAAACAAATTAAAGAATTGCGTGAGGTCGGAGGCGACGGCTACTGGCGTGGCGGATAGGAGGATGAATTGAATTCCGTATATGAATTAAATTCTATCCAATTGAATTGTATACAAATTGAATGTATATACGTGTTTCTCTTTATATATAAATTTTATCAAAAAAAAATCTGTATTCATTTTTTGAATTGAAAAATCTATTTATTCTTTTGTAAAAAAAATTTAAAAAAGGGGGAAGCGGTTTAGCTTACATTGGGATTTTTAAATGGAAGTGTTTTTTAATTTTTAAAATATTTTTTTTGTTTTTTAAAAAAAGTCATATACTGCTTTAATCTTTTTATGCAATTTCTGATGCGGCCACAAATATGATGCTTGCACTTTTACTTGTCATATAAAACAATTATGTTTGAAAATATAGTAAATTTTTGTTTTTGAAGTATTTTTTACTTGAAAATATATTAAAATAATTTTTTTATTTTTTAAAATTTATTTATGATATTAGCACATTAAAACGATTTAAAAATACTAAAAAAAAATTTAAAATAAAAAAAAATTCAATGAAAAGCATATTTCAACCTCAATTCTACACAGATTCTTAGCTTGTAAACACGTTACAGGGAGGAAGATGCGTCAATGTTTTTCATGTTTGAGAAGACATATGGAAGACATTAAGGTTATGTTGTCAAAACTTTCTCATTATCTACCTTAACTAAACCATGCAATAAAGCCCACATGATTTTAATATTTCCTTAAAGAAATCTAACTAAATCTTGGCTTGGTTAGGATTTAGATACGAAAATTGAAGTCAATTTGGAAGCGTTGGTGATGATGGGGTCTGGTTTTGTGAAACCTCCGGCAGGCGAATTGTCGGGGGTGTGGTTTTAGTGTGAAATTTGGAAATTGCAGGCAGCCGTAATATATATTAGGTGTATCCAACTCAACTTGGTTGTTCTAGAAAACAGAACAAATTAAGATAATTCTTTATTGTGTCAATTGGCGGTTCAATTTTCTCTTGATATGTTCGTATAAAATATGATGATAAAGAGTATTTCCATATTCTTTCTTCCCATCTCTTGAGATATATATATATAATTCAACCCTCTAATTTTAAGAAAAACTAATTAATTTTTTTTGGTTGGTATTGAAGATGTTGGCTTTAATGTTTTTTTATTTTAAAAAATAGCTTCTTTTCTCATAAATCCTCCGATGTTTTCTTCTTAATTTTAAAACAAATTAAATTAAAAATAACATAATATGAGTGAAAATGATTAAGTTGATATTTAAGAATATAAGAACAAATTGATCGGGATGATGGTATTTATACGCACTTATGTAGACTACATTATTTGATCAACGATGACACTCAAAATAAACACAAAAGACAAATGATTAATAATTGATGAAGTGAAAATTGATTGTTGGGACATGTGATATATATTCATGGAAAGAAGCATATATGGCCGATCATTGGTTTGATCAACAGCGGCGGATAGATACTCCACGGGCCGGTCCAAGATTTTTAAGCGCTTCAACGGGATATTCATACGATGATTGTGTTTTTAAATAAACAAGAAACTTGATATTGGAGTTATTACCTTGATTAAATTTAATAATATCATGTAATTTAATAATCTAATTTAAATTATAAGTAATTATAACAAACAAATTATAAAAAAAAAATGACAACAATTAACTAAAACAAATACGTGGAAGGAGAGGAAAAAAAAGGTCACTAGAGATTCATCGTCACTCAGTTGTGGACATTGCTCGTCACAAAAGAATTTGTTGAGACAGTTCAAACCCGACTATAAAAGTTTGGATGACAACATCAGAAGAAACTGCATGGGCCACTAGAAAAACATCCCATAAAACCAAACCAAACCAAACAAAATGAAATGAAATGAGCATTCATCTATATTAAATCAATCAATTCTATTTAATTCAAGAATAAAATTTATTTTAAAAAATAAATTCAACAAAGAATGACACATATAAAAACTCGAGGTAATCCAATTCAATAAAAAAGAATGATAAAACCAAGGTAATAGAAACCACGAAAAAAAACAGATCTCAATCACTAATTTAATAAATATTGAAGGATGAATTCGAAAAAACATCAACTTAAAAAACAATATAAAAAAACCAAAACAATCCTGAGCAAACCTCATGAAGTTGTGTTAATTTTCAAAGCTTGCAACCTGTGAAATTTTAGACATGAGCTTAACCAAGCCAATTAAATGTTGGAAAATAAAATCGAGTAAAAAAAATATCATTCTTGAAAATCTTGCAAAGAAAAAAAAAACAATCAAATGAATGAGGATGAAATCTAATAGGAGAAAAATTAATGGAAGGTGAAATAAAGAAAAGATACAATTCTGAAAATTATCTCAGATTATAAAATATAGCAATTAAAAAAATAAAGACTAAATTTGACAAAGAAAAAAAATGAATGAGGAAGAAACCGAAACAAAAATATAATTAAATGAATTATCTAAAAAATAACAAAAAACAAGGACTAAATAAGAGAGAGAGAGAGAGGGGGGGTTTGGGGGCTAATATGAAGAATCAAGGAGCAGAGCTCAACACATAAAGGAAGAAAGAGGAAAGAAATAAAAAAAAAAATGAACTCTAGCACCAAACTGGAGTTCATCTTGGTACATGTGCCACAAATTCATGGAGGAGACATTGAGATGAAGTTAACGCCACCTCAAAACAACCTTTTTGGCTATTGGAATCAACCACACTCGTTGTCTAAAAATGATGGAGCAGTTGACGCAACTCAACACACGAAAATGAATTTTTTTAATTATTATTTATTTTCATTTTTGGAAAGACCAAACTATCCCCAACCCAACACAATAACAACAAAAAGACCAATTGCATAATGAATAAAATACCCTTTAACCCTAGGCTCAAGAATATAAATTCAAAGGGCAAATAGGTCTTTTTAATGTGCTTTTAAAAATTAAAGACAAAAGCACTCATTGTCAGTTTAATTTTGTTCCTATTCCAAGGGTAATATGGTTATTATTCAGTATATAATCAAACAAAAATATAAAAATACCCCTTCATGGCAACCTAACAATTTCTTACTTTTAAGAGCATCGATGTAATTTTACTGTGCAAGAAAAAAGTGAATTTTTTATCTTGTCCCTGATCAATGCCAAAATAGTCTCATTGCAAAGACAATCATATTCCCAAACATTAGCCTTCACGCTTTTTCTCAAGGGCAAGATGGTAAATTCATGATTCTCATTTATAGAGCAATATGTCTAGGGGAATATTTTTTTTATTTAATCAAATGATAATAAAAATAGATAAACATATTAAATTGATTGCATAAAATAAAAAAATTAAATAATATGTAAAGCTACACATATTAGAAATATCATCTAAAAATAAATATTTTTTATTTTAAAAAATATAGTTCATCTATACAAAAGATAAAAAAAAAATCATAAATGAATCAAAAAAATCTTTTCAAAAATTAAACGCATAAAAAAAAATTCACCATAATTTAAAAGAGGCTCTCTAAACAAAATAAAAGAGAAGAGGGGTATTAATGTAAATATAATTAAGTTTTTAAAACAAATTAAAAAAAGAAGCATTAATTGAAATAAAGAAATGAGGAAAAAAAAAAGGCCAAGCACTAGCCTATTTAATCAGGGCCCGTGCGACTGGATCCTTTTTTTAACTGCACTTAGGGTGGATGACATGTTGCCCGTCCTATTTTTTTAAGAACAAATCAGACGACGCGTCACCGATGATAAACATATTCATGACCTCAAAAAACCTTCCCACAAACCATATTCATCCCGAAATCAAAAATCAACGCTAGTTGAGATCTATTTTTTTCATGAACTTTCAAGGAACAAAAACATCTAATATGAACTCTCCTAATCAAATGGAACAATTTGACACAAATATTATCTATTTTGGTGGTCTAAATAGCTGTCAACGACGTGTTTCTTTTTTTATCGTCAGAATCCAGCGATCTCTCTCTCTCTCTCTCCTCTCTCCCAATCAAAGACCAAAAAATAACAAAAATGAGATTTTGTACCAAAATAGAATTGGAAAAATGTTGATGGATCGAAATTGTATAATTTGCGCGATTGTTTACTTTAAAAAAAAAAGCACATAGGTATTGGTGAAATTATATTATCGGGCAAGGAGAAGGAAAAAAGTAATTAGGGGAATTATTCCCGTTGTCAGATCTACCTTTTCAGGGAAGAAGAAGAAAAAAAAGCACATAGATCAAACTCTCCTCATAAAATGAAACTCACAGACACAAAAATCAACCATTTTATGGTTGGAATCGTCGGCAACAATGAATTTCTCTCTATTTCTTGGAATCCAGTGATCCTTTCTCTTTTCTCTAACAAAAAACAAACTGAAAAATAAAAAAAATAAATTTTGACACCAAAATTAAATTTAGAAAAACTAAAGGAACGGACTAGCTAATAGTTAAAAAAATGAGGGACCAAAATGAATTTTTCAATCAAAACTTTAAGGAAACATATATTTTACTTGCTCTTCGCATTTTAGCTATTGCCTTTTAATTTAAATATTTTAAAAAAAAATATGTGATTGAGTGGTAATTTAAATTTTAAAAAAAATATTTGTGTAAAGAAAAAATTCAAAAACAAATTGAGAATTTAAATAAAAAATTCATTGTTACGAACCAAATGATGATACCACTTGGTACCATATAATACCATAAATACCCTTTCTCTCTATATATATCTCTCGTCATGGTCCCCCCCTCCCCCCCTGCAACACTCTTCTTCAATAGCCGCCCCAGCTCTATCAGTCAAATCCCTCGTTTACTGTATATACCCCACGCCTCCCCACTCCTTGTTGTATAAAACCACCCCCTCCTCTCTCTCATTTTCATGCCTTCTTCCTTTTAAAAACAAAAGAAAAATTAACAAAACCCACTACGAGTTTTTCCCTTTAATTAATGGCACCGAGAGAGAAAACCGCGCCCGGTAAAGTTAACGGCGGCACGTGTGGTGGTGCTGGTGGAGGAGGCAAGGAGGTGCATTTTAGAGGTGTGAGAAAGAGGCCATGGGGAAGATACGCCGCCGAGATAAGAGACCCTGGCAAGAAGAGCCGGGTTTGGCTTGGCACTTTCGACACCGCAGAGGAAGCCGCACGTGCCTACGATGCTGCCGCACGTGAGTTCCGTGGTTCTAAGGCGAAAACCAACTTTGCTTACCCATCATACGAGAATGTCAGGAAAAACACTATCTCTGTGGACAGCAACCATAAAGCATCTAACAAGAATAACAGTTGCGGCGGCGGCGGCGGCGGCAATAGTAATAGCAATCAGAGTCCAAGTCAAAGCAGTACCGTGGAGTTTTCCAGCAGTGATACACCGTTGGATCTTAATCTCGGTCCTGCTGTATCCACCGTGAGATTGCCGTTTCAGCCGATGGTGATGAATCATCAGCAGGTGATTTATTTTGATGCAGTGATGAAGAGTCAGTGCCAAAAGACGGTTTTTGATAATGGGTATCATCATCATCCTAACCAGCCGATGGGTTTTTCTTGTGGTGGAATCCAAAGTGATTCTGATTCATCATCTATCGTCTTTGATTTGAATCATCAAGATATCAAGACGCCAAGAAGTTCTGTTGATCTTGATCTTAATCTTAACCTTCCTCCCCCACCGGAGATTGCATGATTTTTCAGAAATTTATTTGCCTTTTTATTCTTACATTAGAAAAGATTAGAGATCAAGACCCCCTAAAAAGAGAGGTTTATCGTGTGATCTGTTAGTTTTTTTTCTTACTTTCACGAATGTGAATACGTATTTGCAGATCTCTTTTTGCAGCAGGAAGAAATTCTGTTTCTTTCCTGTTGTTTGATATCACTGTATTCCTTTTTTATTTAATGTTTTTTAATCAATGGATTATAAACTTAATTTCCCCCGCTTCTTTTTTTTCTTTTGACGACGATTTATTTTCCTGGTCGCCGGGATTTGAAAGGAGGTACCTCGGCCGTGTTTCTGTCAGTACGGACAGCACACGAGTACGGGTTTCTGTCGTTGAGATTTTGTTTGTTTATTGTGTAAATCAAGATGGTTAAAATTACGATTTTAATACGACATGGAAAGTACAAAATAAATTTGGATTGTAAAAATGGATCGTAAAATTGTAAAGAATTTTAAAATGCATTAAAAAAAATTCATGCTTTAAATAAAAATTCATAGCACCTTAAAATACATGGTTCAAATAAAAATCCATATATAGTTCAAGCACCTTAAAATAAATGATTCAAATAAAAATCCATACATAGTTCAAGCACCTTAAAATACATGGTTCAAATAAAAATTCATGCATAATTTTAATAACTTTTCATTAGCTAATAATTAACAAATTACAACCCAAATCACGGTTAAATTACAATCACGCAGCACTCTAAATTACAAGTTACAACCCAAATCCATTTATCACAAATTACAACCCAAATCACGGTTAAATTACAAGAAATCCATTCATCACAATTCACAACTCAGCAGCAGCAGCACTTTAAATTACAATAAATCCAAATCAAGGGTAAGAAAAAACAGAGTCACACACGGTTAAATTTCAATCTAAAATTTGCAGGCAAACTCTCAAATTGACGGACACTTGAATATTAACATAGTCACAGAAACTTGAGAGTCTCAATAATAGACATCATTAAACTGTAAAGAAACGGACATGGTAAGAAATTAAGAAGCTTACCTCTGCTCTGAGCAGTGAGCAGTGACTAAGGCTAAGCAGATCACTATTGCAGTCAAAGTTGGAGCCTGCGAATCCAATCAAACTAATATTAACATCAGACTAAGAAACGGACAGGAAAAAAAAAACCCCTGGCACTGGTGTCTGGTAGTTACCAACAGTCCAACAAAGAAGAGAGAAACAGTGAATTTTTGCAGGAGGGAGGTGAAACAAGATAAACAGAGTAACTTACCTGGTGAAGACTGGAGAGACGCCGTTGTTGTTGTGTGGACTCTGGTTCTCACAGTGGCCGGTGAAAAGGACGCCGTCGATGATGGGAAAATAAAAAACATGAGGGGCGAGGGCTGTTGTGGACGGTGGTTGATTATTGGCTGAGAGCAAGAGATTAAGAGACTGAGACAGCGTCACTGAGGAATGTGAAATTTGGGATTTTCAATTTAGGGATTTTGATGTTCTGAAGTCTGAACGTGAATTGTGAATGTGAAGAGAAGAGAGAAGACTGATTCAGTGAATTACTAAATTGCTTTTGATCTGTTAAAGCCAATAGGCGGTCGACACCTGACAGAAACATTGTATTTTTATTTCCTGCGGGTTAACTCGTTCAATCGATAGTGAAATCGTGATTTTACGCAATTTCACCTGATTTTAACGATTTTACCCGATTTTACCCATTTCCAAGTTTTATGAACGATTTAGCACGTAAAGCCTATATTAACTCGTAAAAACGTACGCTTTTATGAGTTAAATCGCGATTTTAACAACCTTGGTGTAAATAATGAAATTATTTTAAAGAATTTTTATTATATATTAAAAAAATAAGATTAGTATGATATGGAATAATAATTAATAAAAAAATGATATATATATATATATATATATATATATATATATATATTGAGCGTGTTACATTATATCTATATTTTTGAAACTTTTTATTTATTGAAATTATAATTTTTTAAATATTTATAATTAATTATTTAATATTTAAAAATTTTTCAACCTGTAACTTTTTAATTCCTTAACAATTATTTTATTATTTTTATTATTGTAATAACTTTTTAATTTTTTAATTTATATTTTGCTATAATATATTAACGGTTTATATATATAATACACTCTTATAGTTAAAAAATGCTGAAAAAATTATAATATTATTTTTCTATGTTTTCAAGGTTATAATTTCTTTTGACTATTTTTATAACTTTTATTTTTAGAAGAGAAACTTATTAAATTTTAAAATATATTTTTATATTGAAAAAATATTTTTAAAAACAGTATCTATACACATCAATTATCAAGTTATATTTTGTTTCAGCTCTTGATTGTATTTTGCATGGGCAAATAGCATAAGTTGATCAGTGATATTAGTAATTCCATTACCCGCTGCCACGTGGCTTTGTCTTCAGTACGAAAGGTAATTGGGACAAGTGTCATCATCATAGCTACTGGGTTAGAGTAATACGGTAGTCTTTAAGAATTTGTTTTGATAGGTTGCTATCCTTGGTTTTGTAAGAAAAACTGAATTGATGTAATACCTACTGTCCTAATGTTAAAGAATATCATTATTTAAAATTATATAATAGATAATCTCGTGGTAAAAACTTAGAATTAAGAGTTTGCTTTCTTATTATTTCATGTTCGAGTTTTATAATTGCTAATATGATAACCACTAAAAACTTATATGGTTATTAATTTTAAGGTCCGTAAGATTAGTCGAGGTGCATATAAACTGGTCTGTATATCGACATTAATAAAAAAAACAAAAAAAAAGAATATCATTATTTAAGAACATTTTTTGTTGTTTATATTTATTTGCTTTTTGCAGATAATGAAAGCGATTGATTTACAACTTTGATTGTCATGCAACTAAGCAATGCTGTCAATCAATTTTTTCACGAATTACTTTATTTTCCCAAACTTGTTTTTTTTTAAAAAAAAAATTTACATATCATAATTATTGAAAAATAAAAAAATATTTTTTAATATTTTTTAAATAAAACATGATAAAAAAAACAGAAACTAATACCCTCTTACTTTCGAAATGATGTTTTAAATTGGTGATAGATATTAGATTTAAAAGTGAGTGATCTGATTATCAAAATATATATACACATGCAAGGGTGTATGGTGACCTATGAGTAAAAGTAAAGTAATAAGCTTTTTTATGGTATTAACGTAAAGGTTTTATTGTTACTATCACAAGTAATGAAAATAGGAAGTTAAAAAATGAAATTGCATTTATGCTTTTATGGGAACCGCAAATTTTAACAGGTAATTAGTTTAATTGAACAAAAAGATTTCGACTTCATTCTCAATTTCATGATTACCATTCTTGACAAGAGGATGAAACGAATTTGTAGAAAGGCATTACCGGAAAATTGACAAATATAAATAAAAATTTTTTTGTTGGTAGATTGCAGTAAATTTTATCGATGGAAATATTCCCTCGATATATATCAAGAGAATTAATTACAGTGAAAAAAAATTAAAAGAAAGCTAAAACGTACGATGATGTGTTATTTATACCAATAGAATTACCGACGATATTAATATCATCGGTAAAATCCGTCTGTAAACTCATTGGTACTGTTCATCATGTCAATTACAAATGGAATCACCGACGAAAAATTCTGTCACTTTTTTCCAGAGAGCTCTAAAACTATTCACTTTTCAATTGCACTGTTAATTATTGTTATTTATAGAAGAAATAACCGACGAATTAAAAAGTTATCGGTGTTATTTGGCGGGTTCCTGAAATTTTTTGAATAAATTGAATATTTAAATTAAATATTACAGACAAAATCACTGACAGATTGAAAAGTTATTGGTGATATTTGGTGGTTTCTAAAAATTTTCTATTAAATTAAGAATTTAAATTAAATATTATAAACGGAATCATAGACAGAATGATTAAAAATATTAATATTTAATTATCCGTCAATAAAATCATCGGTAAAATACCTCAATAAAAAGACTAGAATCACTTATTTCACAACAGACGGACCTCTTCTTCTTCTTCTTCTGCAAAAAACATCAACATCCTTTTTTTTCTCTCTCTTCTCTTTTCTCCTCTCCTCAACTCATTATCTTCTCCTTCATGCTCATGTATGTCTTCTTCTCTTTTCTTCTTTTCTCTTCTCAGTTTTTTTAATTAATATACTTTATGAATTTGTTTTTTTTTCTCTTTTCAGCTTCACTCGCAACTACATTAACGTAAGATTTTTCTTTTTTCTTCTTCTTTTTTATGTTTTTTCCATTATATTTGTTTTTTTATTTTATTTTTTATTAATAATTGTATGAATGTTGTTGTAGGATTTTTTTTAATATGAGATCAATTTTTAGTTGATTTATTTATAGGATTTTTAAATTTTTAGCAATCACAACTTCATTCTTTTCACATGAAATTATTTTTAGTTGATTTATTTATTTGTTGCAAATTTGTTTGAGTTTATTTTTTTACAAGCAACTCAGCTCTGAGTAGTATGGAGTGTTGGTTTATATTAATTTAATTATTTTTCTACTTTTATTAAATAGATTTTTTTAAAAATATTTTTAAATAATCACCGACGGAATTTCATATGGTATTTTTTTTGGTTATATGACAAGCTTCCCAAGAGAAATACTAACAGAATAAAACGAATAATTTTTTTGAGCGTGCTTTTCCCGGCAGTAAATTCATTGGTAATAATTTTTTTTTATTACCAACGAACTTACCAACAAAACAAATTATTGACATAACATTTCTGTCTATTATTCTTTTGGTATATTAATTGTCAATGAAATGATAGTACAAATACCAATAAAAAATTCCGTTGATAAATATAAGAATTCTGGCGGCGAGATTTGGTTGTGTTGGACAAATGATTCAAGCCCATTGTTTTCTTTTCTAACCTTTAAAAAAAAATAGTCTCTTTAAAAAGGGTGAGGAGATGTAGTAATCATGCTGTATAGAGAGCATATCTTTTTTTGACCAAAATGAAAAACTTTGGAATTGAAACAATTATGGAATTGAAACAATTATATAGGATTATCGTGATATTCCCTTTTGGCACAATCATGCCTGCCCTAATTTTGATGATTCTCCAATATTTAACTTTACCATAGGTTTAATTTTATCGATGGGGCTGTTTCACTGTAATAGTAAATGTATTAATTTTTTTTTATTTTTTACATTAAAACTACAAAAAAAACATTAAAAGAATATCAATTTAATATTTTTATTTGTATCAAACACATTTTCAAAACATACCTAAACACATTTTCAACACAGAAACAAACGGTGTTGAAGTGTTTTTAACGGAAATCTAAGCATGCACACACCATAATTGTATAGAAAAAATATACATATGCTGAAAATAAGCAAGATCTTTGAAAAACTATGGATAAATATTGATGTATGTGGAGACCCCTTTTGGAACTTGTAGTGGGTAATCTTTTTTCTGTCATCATTGTTCAAATTTTGATTACGATATGGGAACTGAAAATCTCTTAAATCCTATATGATCTTAGCACGATAGCTTTCCTTTGATAAATTGGAAATATGGATGCAAAAATCGTAATTTGAAAAGGACAAATCAAACACGGCGAAAGAAAAAAAAACAAGAAGAAGAAGAAGAATAAGTTCTTGAAAAGGAAAACCGTACTCCTCAGCTCCTCTGCAAAAGATTTGTTTTTTTTTGTCAAAGATTTGTAGTGCAAGCTTTCAAAATCTTTCTGTTATAGTTTTGAAATCTTACCTGGTTCGTGAGTTCAACTGGATTGGATTAGGTTTTAAAAAAAAAAAAGGTTAAAATTTAAGATGATTCGGCAAGATTCGGTTAAAAACTTGATTGTAACCCGTTGATTTTTGTTTTTTTACTAAAACGATGTTGTTTTAGTTTTTTTTAAAAATCAAAATTGACCTGGACGACCCGGTAACCTGGTCAAAACCTGGAACCCGGATCTTGAATCGGCCGGGTTTAAAAACTCTGCTTTCTATATATTAAGTGTTTTTTTTTCTATCTGATTTGTAGATTTTTATTTTATTTTATTTGAGTGTTTTTCATTAATTTGATGTTTAGTTTTTTATTTTAGTGCCTTTCCTGAGTTGGTTTTTTATTTTTTTATTTTTTTATTTAATGCAGTATAGTTATGCCGGTTTATTTTTATGTTTCAAAAATATTTTTGAAAAACAATTGAATTTTTTTTAATTTTTTTATTTACTTCAAATTAATATTTTTTTTATATTTTTAAATTATTTTGATAAATAAATATAAAAAAATAAAACAAAAATATTATTTTAATATATTTTTAAATAAAATATTACTTTAAAAATAACCACAATTACACTCCCGCGTTTAAACCTTTTCAATGCGTAATATATCGGTTATTTTATGAATTGCTGTAAGAGTGGGATTTGAAAAAACAAATAGCGAGAAATGTAGAAAATTAAGAATTAAAAGAAAAACATTAAAATAATGTCAGAGAGCATTCATCAATCCACATCAGTGGATAAAAAGTAGGTGTCCGAGAGAGCGTTCCATGTTGACTGGGCACGTAAATCTTGAGATTCGTGACAGGATCGCACGTGTCACAGTGCCGTCCGATCTATCAAGAGTTGTGTAGGCGAAAACATTTACATTTAAAACGCGAAAAAGTAGGGCAAGGAGACAAAAGACCCACGTGGACGCCAGCGCTTGAAGCGGAAGCCGGGAGGCGCGGCTGCCTGCTTCCTCGTCCTTCCCTTTCTTCTATTCCCGTGTTGGTAATGGACTTTCCAATATTACAAGTCTTATTTTAATTTGTCAATCACGTCACGCTAACTTTAACCTCACGGGTGAACACCACCGAATTTTGTGTCTAGAAGAACTAATTGCGAGGTTTTATGTAGTGGAGGCTTTGTGTGCATCGATGATCATTTGTTAATGGTAATTTATGATTTAAGTTTGTGTTTTTTATTGTGATATATTACATATTTTAAGAGTTTTTTAATTAAAAATATATTAAAATAATATATTTTTTAATTTTTTTATATTAGCAAATCAAAATCATTCAAAAACACATAAAAAATATTAATTTAATTTTTTTAAAAATAAAAATTATTTTAAAAATCAAGCTATAACCTCCATGAATCATTAACTTTTTAAAAAAGTTTGTTGCATACTATTTTTTACTCAAGCTGATATTAGATACATATGGGAGTGATAAAAATTAAATGAAAAAATAAAATATTTATATATAAGTATGATGGGTATGGCCTGCATGGAGGCAGAAATATCACCATGCATGGGCGACAACAGACATATATAAGTGGTTGGGGAAATGCATGCATGCAAGCATATACCATAGCAATCTGGATTCTTGTGAATAGTTTAATGTAAGTACGGCGCATAGGCAAGGCGACGAATCCGAAAACGACAGACAGGTTGAGCGCCGGCGGGGCGGCGTGTTTACGTTAAAGTTGTTTTAAACACGGGGTCCCATTTATCACTACCACCATCAGAGACGGCAGATTGCCTAGTGATACGCCACGTTTCACGCAAATAAAAAAATATTAGAAAAAGAAAGCAAGCAACCGCCAAAATAATAAAAAACTTGAAATTAAAATAAAAAGAAGCCTTCACCACTTATTACTATTAAGATACAATAAAATAAGAAGGATTAGGTTTGGGGCGGCTACTGGGTTGCCGCCTTTTTAAGTGGACTTTTTTTGTTTTTGTTGCCTAACGAGGTTACACCTCCCCTATCCCTTGTTTTACCAACCTATCTGGGTTCTACAAGGCTCCACCACGCCGCTGCAACGGCCGCCGTTGTGAATCTGGGAGCGGTTCATGCTTTCTTGGGCTAGAAAATGTAGAAACCGAACGTAGAAAGTAGCTGAATTGAATTGCAGCTGCTAATTATTAGTCAAAAAAGAAAGGAATCGCAGACACATCCACAATCAAGCAAGACTTCACTCATTTGGCATCGTGGGCAGCCGTGAGTGCATGCTGCCTATAATTAACCTAATAGTTTAGAGTTGATTCAACAAAAGATTAAGAGCATCGTCAACCAAAAATATGCGCTGAATGATGACAGAGACTAGCTGCAGATCACTAAGAACGAAAGACTTGTGTGGGACTGTGGGTGCTCAAACTTTGTGCTTCCGTTTATTATTATTTGTTAGTCGAATGGGAAGTGTATTTTAATTATCATTGTAAAGCAGAGGGTGTGATACGAATCTTTAGGCGGAAAGGTGGACGATTGAGAGAAAAAAAAAAAAAAAAAACAACAAGGATCGAATGAAAGGAAGCAGTTGCATACATCAAGAGGGTTATTAAACATGTACTGACTGGTTTAATAGGTGAAAGTTGTTTTTTAAAATATATATTTTAATATATTTAAATAATATTTTTTATTTTTTTAAATTTATTTTTGATAATAATATATCAAAATAATTTAATTTTTTTAAAATTTAATATAATATCAGTTCACTCAAACGAGATCTAAATAATCCATTTAAATCAAATATATAAAAAAAAGAATCTGATCAAATCATAATCGTTGAAATTCAGTAAGAATTGGTTGACTAGAAGGATTGATTCAAGTATAAAAACAATTATAAAAAAAAAAAAAAGAAGGTTGAACTTCAAGACTCAAGTCAAAGCCTTGATAGATATAAATAGAGTGTTTAAGAATATGATACTGATTGTTTTTAAAGTTTTTTTAATTAAAAATATATTAAATTTTTTTAAAAATTTATTTTTGATATCAGCACATCAAAATGATTCGAAAACATTAAAAATAATAATTAAATTTTAACAAATTTCTGTTTGTTCCGCACTCCCAAACAACTCGAAATAATTTTAAAGAAATGACTAGTTCAAGAAATTACTTCAATTTTTTTCTTTTTCTGGTGATACCCAAAAAATTAGGATTGCTTGAATTATCTGAATTATATATTTTTTGTTTTATAAATTCTTAAAATTTATAGACTTGTAATTTTTCTTGGATCTAATTTTAGCTAGTAAAAACTCTCCCCGAGCCTAATTTTGGCTAAGTAATTATAACTCTTTTAGATCATAGGTGAAAAGGAATTTAATGAGTAATGGGTAAAATTTTTGGATCAACCAATGTGAATTACGTGATCTGATTGGGTAATTTTAATAGAGAAAAAAAAAGCTCAAGAAATAAAGAAATTGTAAATCTTAAACCTAATTACTCGAATGTTTGACCCTAGAGATAACGCCATCTATTTTTCATAAACCTGATTGGGTGAATGTTTATCTTTTTTTTGTGAACAATGAGTTTTTAGTTTTTTTTTTTTTTTGCAATCTTTTCTTTTGGTGATGTTTAAATTGAAGAATTAATCAGTCCATATGGTTTATATTAATTAATTAATTTAGTCCCTGTAGAGCTGAAACTAGTTAAATTACTCATTTGGTTAGGTTGATTATCCTTAATTTAGCGTTTTTAGTTCCAACCTTCTTTTCTAATTAATTTTTCCATCTTGTCCACTCTTCCTTTTCTATTTTTTGGAGAATAAAAAAACAGTAAATTAAAAAATATCGTGGAATTTAATAAAGACTAAAATTGAAATCGCGGTGTTTTTGGTTAAATACAGCAAATTTATTTGTCGAGTTATCTTTTCGTATTGGCCCACTAAGTTATTTGTACCTTTTCAACCATATCAATATTTGACAAATGCTCTCAATATCTTTACATCATGAAATAATGAAATAGTTTACATATCTAAGTCAATCAAATCAAATTTTTATTCAACATAAAAAAATGACATTATCATTAAAATCAACTTAAGGAGTGAAAAAAAATGATTTGATTTAAAAAAAAATCAAAATAATATCTTTTTTTAATATTAAAACGATAACATATTGAATCAATCTTAATTTTATGGCTTAACTAGTCACTCTTGTGACCCAGATCATGGAGTTATGGACTCCACTAAAAGTAATAATAAACTTTAGTAAAATGAAGCAAACTAAATTCATAGTCATAATTAAGAAATTATTGAAGAATTAATGGAAGAATATAGACATGAAGAATAAATAAGAAAAGATTAGAGAAGGGGGGGTCTCTAAATTTCTTGGAGTAGCACTTAATTCATCAACTTTCACTTATGACATTTATTATAACATAAAGCAATTATAAGCAGAGAAAATCAATCTAGAATTCAAAGATCTCAGCCATTCTTTCCTAAGCCATAAGTGGCAACTATGAAAGTTAATTAAAATGTCACTTAAACGACATGTCTTTGTTTTATTTTTACACATCATTTGAACATAACAATTACTTTAATGGTTAGTTCTTCCTTTACTGGCCAACCTTTTTTGTATCCTTCCTCTCCCGATTCCACATTTGCAACAATTGTCCCTCTTTCAAATGGACCTTATCCCCAAGGTTGAATTGTGAAAACCTCAAGGCTAATTCATTTACAAATTCCCAAGTAGCTTTTGTAGGAGTCAAGCCCTTCCAGTGGATGAGCATTTGAGTGGCTGCTTGATTGTTCCGATTGATCATTTGATGATCCAATATAGCTTGAGGGTGGAGAAGAAGTTCAAATGGAAATTCTGGTAGTGTAGCTTGCACCTCTCTATTGCCAACCTTTTTCTTCAATTAGGACATATGGAAAACAAGGTGTATATTTGTAGATGAGGGTAACTTCAATTTATAGGTCACGATACTATTTTTTGCCTAAATTTATAGGGACCGTAATACTTTAAAGCTAATTTCTGAGATTGCATGTAAGCTATTGTTTTCTTCTTTAGCAAATTAATTAAGGATTTATAGATAGCACCATAACCTCAAATAAATCTAGTATAATAGCTAGTAAGACATGGAAATCACCTCAACTGTTTAATGTTGCTTGGTATTGGCCATTCCAAAATTGCTTTGATCTTTCGAGGATCAGTTGACACCCCTGCTTCTGAAATAACATGACCAAGGTATTCTACTTTATTACTACAAAAAAACACATTTGCTAGCCTTAACATATATCTTGTTAGCTTTCAACAACTCAAATACAATATTTATTTAGGTGTTCCAACTGTTTTATCATAATACTGTTGTAGATAAGTGTCGCGGAGGCGACGTCGTCTAGCGACGGCGGAGGCTTCTGTCGTGCCTCCTGTGTGAGGTGTTGTGTGTTGGGAAGGGTTTTTGGATTTAATCATAAAATTATGATTAATGTTTAGGAGTCGCCACCTAATATTATGGTCACTAGTAACCTATGGTCTGCGAGAGTCTGGGTAAGGGACTGGTTGTACAAAGGGAAAGACACATCACCCCCAGTGCACCCTACATAAGGTAAGCTGCATTATTGTTTGATTGTTTTTCTGGGTCGGGTTTTTATTCGTTGGTCTTTTCTAAGGCTCAAGGCAGATCTCTCTTCATGAGAGAGTCTCTACCTTATCGGGTTAAATCCTAACCGTTCTAAAGTCTGAATTTTAGCATCGCATTTCTACACCTTGTATCTTTAATACATGATGGTGTACTTTATCGTGTAATTTTACACCCCACAAATATTAAAGTCTACATCTAGACCCTAAAAAAAATTGGAAAAAGATTTTTGATATTTTGGCCAAACCCTAATGGATGATCATAAACTAGTTATGATATCTATTTTTTGGGTTTTCAAAACATGAGAAAGATGCAATCCTTTAATGAAAATATGCTTGAAAATTTTTTAAGATTTGGCCGTATGCATGAAAATAAATTTTTTTTGAAAAGGAAAATTGATTTAAATGTTTTTTGAGATTTTTTTTGAAAATGTTTTGAATTTTTTTTAATAATAATTTTGGAGAAAACCGAGTATTTTAATACTGAATTTGTATTTTACAGTGTAAATATACAACCCGATATTATAAAAAATTGGTAGAACCATATTTGAGAAAATCACAATTTTTTTGAAATGATTATTTTTGAAATTTTTTGGATTTTTTTTTGGTTTTTTTTAAAATAAATATAGTCAACTGCATGAACAGTGGACGTGAATTATAATTCACGCCCACTATTCTTGCGTGAGCATGAGGACGTGAATTATAATTCACGTCCACTGCTCACTCGGTGAACGAGGCGGCGAAGAAGAAGAAGAAGAAGAAGAAGAAGAAAGGGAAGGGGAGAGAGGGCGGGCAACCTTGCGTGGCCGTGGTATGGCCGAGGATGACGGTGTGCTGCCGGTGGTTGCAGTGGTGGAGGCCGGCGTCGGCTATGGGAGGGAGAAGAAAAAGTTGCAGAGGGAGAGAGAAAGGCTGGAAGGAGAAGAAGGAGAGAGTCGCGGTGGCTGCTTGGTGGCCGGTTGGTGGTTGTACTGGCTTCCTGTGGTGGAGCTGGTGTTCGGGGTAGGAATGGTGGAAGAAATGGTGGCAGTGTTGGCTGCTTGTGGCGGAGGAAGGAAGAAAAAGATGCAAAAGAGGAGAATCTGCAGAGAGGAGAGGGAAGACCTCGTGGTGGCTGCGCCTATCGCCGGTGAGGATTTGGGTTCGTGGGGAGGCTGAGACGCCGTATGTTGGTGGAGGAGGAATGTTTCTGTGGGGTCTCCAAGGGCTGAAGAAGCAGCGGGGAGAGAGAGAGAAGAGAGAACGTTGGCTGGAAGAAAAATAGGGGATAAGCTGATTTTTTGGCTTATTTTGGACCCAATTTCTCCTCTCTCAGGTCATCAATAAAGCCTCTATTTATAGGCGGTGGAAGAGGGTAATCTCGTCTACACTGGGGTAAAATTTCAGCTCTTAATTTTGTTGGAAAGGATCCCATCCGTTGGCTCAAAGTAGGCATGGTGCACTGTCAAATCTGCAAAAAAAGATGCCTGAGTTGGCATGTTTAGGCTGGCGCCGGCGCCGATTAATTGTCATTCAGACTAAACTATTCACATAGATATCTAGAAGAACTGCAGAGGATCATTTTCGTGCAAGTTTGGTTAAATTTGATGGACATTAGGTGCATTAAATGTACCTGCAAAGAGGTAACCTGAGCAGTTATTTCAGAGATTTAAAGAAGAAGATGAACAGTACCAAAGTTCTGATTTTGGCCAAGTTCATTTCAGTCCTTCCTCTTTCAATTGCTTTCAATTGAACCTCTAATTGACCCTAAAATTTTGTAATTAAGCCCCTGATGAACTTTAATTAGAGCCCCGAAGTTACGCGCCTATTGCGATATGGTCCTTGGTCTCAGATTTCTTCAATTTAGCCCCTAATTGACCATTAAACTTTTAATTTCTTCAATTTCACCCCCGGTTTTCAATCAATTAACTTGGAAAAAATTAAATTTGATCTCTTAAAATTTTAATCTCCTCAATTAAGCCCAAATTAGGCTCCCAAACTTAATTTTTCATCAATTAAGACCCAAATAAAATTAATTTGACCCATTTAAAGTATAATTAAGTCCTTGCACTTAATTAAATCCTTCAATTGGACCCAAATTAATTCTTAAACATAATTAAAATTTAATTTGGCCCATGATTATATCAAATTGGCCTATTAAAAATTTAATTATGTCATTGGACTTAATTTTTATGCAAATTCATCCAATAATCATTTAATTTGACCTTGAATTTGCATTGTTTCTCCATTTTTTGGCATAATGAGGTACAATTAGGCCTTGAATTTCCTTCAAAATTGCAGCTTGATTTTTCCCTATTTTTGTAGTCCTCTTTGATCTGCTTTCTCTACATTACCAGCCTTTATTTTATTTTTTTGATTTTTATTTTGAAAAAAGGTGATTTTGGGGAATAACCCAGAATTGGGTTATGACAATAAGGATGCCATCAAAGAACACAAGGATAATTTTTCTCAAATGAACCTTGGATACCTCATTCATCAGACTTTGAAATGTTACCGGGGTATTAGTCAAGCAAAAAAACATGACTAGAAATTTATAATGCCCATTGTGAGTCTTGAATGTTGTCTTATGAATATCCTCAGGGGACATTCTTATCTAGTGATAACCAGATCTAAGGTCAATTTTAGAAAAAATATTTGCACCAACTAACTTCTCTAAAAGCTCATCTATTAGAGGGATAAGGAATTTATTCTTCATTGTGAGCTTATTTAATACCCTGTAGTCAATGCACAATCTCTATTGCCCATCTTTCTTCTTTATTAAGACCATTGGAGAAGCAAAAAGGCTATAATTGTTCTAGATGATTCTCGAATCCAACATTTCCTTGACCATCCTCTCAACAACATCCTTTTGTATACTTGAGTGCCTATAAGGCCTGAGGTTGACTAATTGGATTCTTCTTTCAATGGTATATTATGGTCATGGTTCCTTAGTGGTAGTAAACCCCTAGGTTCCTCAAACACTTCTTGGTAACCCACTTTCAAAGCTTCAAATGCAGCATTCTCATTAACACAAGGTCGCAATATAGTAGACATTAATTGCACTTCTTGGCCTTGGTTTACAATGAATCTTAAGTTGCATAGATTACTTTCAGGAACTAATCTAGTTTTGTTCAATGAACCATTTAGGTGCTTAATTCTAATAGTTTCCACTGATATTGAATCATTTCCCTTGAGAATCACTTCTTGACCTTGCCATATAAATGTCATCCACATCTCTTTATAGTTGCAAATGATAGTTTTCAATCTAGCCCGCCACTAAATTCCTAAGACTATATCATAATTTTTCAATTCCAGAATAAAAACATCAGCCACAAATTTAACTCCTTACACTAACCATTGGAAGTTTTTGCATATTGAAGTGTAGGTCATTATTCCACTATCTATTACTTGCACAGTCAGGGGTCTGATATTGGTGAGCTTAAAATGCAACCTATTAGCTTCTTGGGAGTTGATGAAATTATGTGTGCTTCCTGAATCAACAAGAATAAACAATGGTTGTTTGCCAACCCTCTCGGTGACTCTAAGAGTGTTTAGGCCAGTAACTCCTTCTAGAGCATTACAGAGTATATGTAGATTGTGAGTGTCAGCCTCAAATTCAGTCACACCTTCTTCCTCACCAACCTCTTTTTTTTGCTTCAATAACACTTAATGAATAAAGCTTTTTACTCTTACATTTGTTCCCAAGCATAAGCTTCTCATCACACAAAAATCAAAGGTCTTTAGGTCTCTTTTCATCTAGGTTCTTATGCTTTATAAGTTTAGTTGTTCTTGTGGTACTGATAGGGTTATGGTTTGGAGTTGGCAAAATACATGCATTGATTGGTTTAAAGGTGTTATTGTGTTGTGCATGCTAGTTTTTGAAGTAACTAAATTTTTATATACACAGTTAAGAAATCACATAAGAATGAATGGAAGAATAGAGGCATGAAGAACAAAGAAGATAAGGTAGAGAAGGTAAGAGGGAGAGGGAGAGGGAAATGAATCTTCAAATTCCTTGGAGTAGTGCTTAATTCATCAATTTTTACTTATAACGTTTGTTACAACAAAAAAACAATTATAAGCAGAGAAAATCAATCTAAAATTCAGCAACCCAGCCATTCCTTCATAAGCCACATAACAACTATGAAAATTAATTAAAATGAACAGTATCACTTAAACAACATGTTTTTTTTTATTTATACACATTATTTGAACATAACAGCTCCTTCAACAGTTAGTAGGGGTGATCATTTTAGGTTCGGTTCGGTTGTTATAAAAAAAAAGTAACCAAACCGAATTTTTTTAAAAAAAAACAAAACAAAACTGAAACCGGTTCAAACCAACCAGTTTCAGTTCGGTTCGGTTTGGTTTTTTAGGATAAAAACCGGTTCAAACCAGTTTGGCTCGGTTTTTTCCGGTTTGGCTCGTTTTTTCCGGTTTGGCTCGGTTTTTTTCTGGTTTTTTTCTGTTCGGGTTCGGTTTGATTTTTTTGGTTTTTTACTTATAAAACCGAAACCGAACCGGCCGGTTTTTTCAAAATTTTAATCGGTATAATCGGTTTTTTTTTACGGTTCGGTTTTTTCAGTTTTTTTTCTGGTTTTCTCGGTTTAATCGGTTTTTTGGTTTTTTTCTCACTCCTAACGGTTAGTTTTTCCTTTATTGGCCAACCATTTCTATATCCTTGTTCTCGCTATTCTCCACCTAGCAGCATAAAACTTAAAAATAAAACAAAAAAAGGAAAAAAAGAAAAAGAAAATTCGAGGTCAGTTTAATTTTGGTAGTAAGAAGAGAGAGAGAGAGAGAGAGAGAGAGAGAGAGAGAGAGGTGGTTGTAATGGGAAGGGTATTTTAAGTAGAATTAGAGGCTGCAGGTGGTGGCTGTTACAGATGCAGGTTTTGCAACACCCCTTTAGCTCTCGCCGATCGTCTCCTCTCTAGGGTAATTCTCTCTCTGTCCCTTTCACATTAAATGAGCGTATCTGGTAAATGAGTTTCTTCAACCTCATATGACCCTATGCTTTGTGATGGATCAGACTTTCAATTATCGCAAGGGGAGGGCATACTTATTCAGCAATGTGTGACTTATTATAATCTTTGATTTAGTTTGCTAATTTTTTTAGTATTAATTCATTTCTTGGCATTCATTATATGAGTGTTGGAGAACTGGCTGAATGTTATGTTTTGCGGCAAGGGAGGTGGGAGTAGGTTGATTGTAATGGCTAATTCCTAGTCGGCTTTGATGAAATGCACTATGGTGTGGTTTTTCTATTTACCACCTTGTTGTTTGCAGTAAATAATGAGATCTAGCCATCTACTGCCTAGATGGAGAGACAATCAATTACGCTGTTGTGCCACTGTGAAGGTGCCATCCCTCAGGGTTTTGTAGTGGGCCAGTCTTGTGGCTCAAAAAGACTCGACAGCTCTATGGACACGTCAAATCAGCTTCAAATTTCTATCTTCATTCTATTTTCCCCGAGAGGAGTGGAGGCTATGGACTGGAACCTTATATTTGGCTGTTTATAGTCTAAAACGTATGAATAAACTTTAAGGGGCTGAATCTGCAATATTGTAAAGGATTTCCTCGTTGAAGACGTGCTTTTCGGATGAAACTTTCTTATTAAAAGCATGTTTATTAGAATTATAGTCTCTTGAAAGAATTTGAATCTAGGGCATAGCTTCCATGAGTGTTAAATCTTGAGACAAAGCAGAAAAGTATGTTGAATTCCTGATGTCTTGGCTACTGTGATTTTAGATGTTTCTATTCGGAGGCTCGCTAATCATACGTATCTCTACTTTGTAATTATCAGAAGGGTGTTGTGGCTTCTTTTCCAAAACAAGTGTCCCCATGTAAAGTGTCTGGTGCACTGGACAAAGATAAATTGTATATAATAATTTTTTTTTGAAGTTGTCTGATGTAATTTTAGATAGGATAAAAATTAATTTTTGTTTTATTTAAAATTGTTTTAAGTAATAAGTTTTTGTTCCAATAAAAGAAAGAGGACAAACTTGTTCAATTCATTGTACAAGAGTTATTATTTTTGAAATAATTATAATGCCCTTCATATAAAACATAGCACCACAATATCTTTTTTTATTTCTTCATTTCACTCCTTGTTGTTGCAAGGAAAAAAAGAGAATCATTTTAGAATAATCAAGAAAGCTAGAGTTTTTGTTTCTCTACACCAAAATCAGAATCCATTACAGGTAATTAATGGATACTTTCTTCTTCTTTGCTTCCAATTTGTTCAATAAAGTACTAATTTGGCTTTCATTTGTTCAACTTTAGTTTTCTCCAAATTATGTTTTGATAACCTGTAAATTTGTTTCAACTGTGGTATACAATGCATACAAGAATGATGTGGTGCTCCTTTTCTAAAAAAAAAATGGAGTCAATTTAGGCTATTGATAGGTGCTTAATATCTATTTAATCCACACTAAATGGAAAATATGCTATAGGTTTGTGAAATGATCAACAAGTCTCAATGGGTTTGTATTATATTAGAGGTTACCTATATGGTTGGTTTGACTATTATTTTAATTAAACTTGTCTTGTATACAATGGTTTACCACTATGAGGTGATGGTTTGAAAGAGAATTGTTGGAAATGTTAAGAGTAGTTTATATTGGTTCACATATATGGATAATTGGTGTGGTTTCCATTTAGATGTATTTATGCATTCCTCTAGTTAGTAACTCTCATTATTTGATAGCTTTTTTTTCTATTTTTTAATTCTTGTATTTATATACAAAAAGTACATCATCAATTTAGTAAATCCACTTTTGTAGTTTGCAAATGGATTGAAATCATTAAGAAACTTTCAACTTTCCACTTTTGTAGTCTTACTAAAGATGTAAATTTTCAAGAAATTATCTTAGTTTGATATATAGTTACCCTGGATGTACGATGATATCAAGAAAATAATTACCCTTTGCATTTCCTTGTCTAATAGACATATAATATATATTTTTGATTTCTCTTTCATGTTGTTTAAATTGTGATTGAATAAGAGTATATTTCATAGAAGTATGGACTATCGTATAAACATACTCAGTTTCTTATAAACCTTGTCCTCTAAAGGAACCATATAAACTTATTGGTCATGTATTTTTTTTTTTTCGCTTGATGCTACATAACATGGATTTAAGGTGTAGGGAGAGGAATAGCTTAGGAAAAAGGGTATTCGTTAGAATTGAAGCAAGAAGGATGGAATTGAATAATATTCTGCGCGAGAGTGATAGTAATTGTATTTAAGAGTTAAGAATGAGTATAGATTCATTTGCATGTTTATATGATCTACTTCACACACACGTGGAAGATTAGTAGATGATGGTTTGATAAATATAAAAGAGCATGTAGCTATTTTTGTACACATCTTGGCCCACCATAAGAAAAATCATAGCATTCAAGTGAGGTTTAGGATGTCCGGTGAAACTGTCAGTGGGTATGTTCATCGTGTTTTGTGTGCACTATTAGGGGTAATAATTTTCGGTTCGGTTCGGTTTTTATCAAAAAAAAGTAACCAGAACCGATTTTAAAAAAAAAACCGATCCGAAACCGGTTCAAATTGACCGATTTTGGTTTTTCAGTTATTTTGGGGAAAAACCGGTTCAAACCAGTTTGGCTCGGTTTTTCCCGGTATTTTTATTTAGGTTCGGTTTGATTTTTTCAGTTTCAGGCTTATAAAATCGAAACCGAACCAATCGGTTTTTTCAAAATTCTAATCGGTTTAATAGGTTTTTATACGGTTCGGTTTTTCGGTTATTTTTTTTGTTTTCTCGGTTTAATCAGTTTTTTAAATTTTTTGCTCACCCCTATGCGCTATTACACTACCAAGATGTGTTGCTTGCAAAACCAGAACCAATATTTGAGAATTGCACAAATGAGAGGTGGAAATGGTTCAAGGTAACAATTTAATTTATCTTGAAAAGATATTTTCATTTTTTTTATAATCAAGAGTGATTAAATCAATTATGTGTTTTCATTTTTTTAGAATTGTTTGGGAGCATTAGATGGCATATGTATAGCTGTAACAACACCTGAAGATTATAAGCCTAGGTATAGAACAAAGAAAGGCCATATTGCCACTAATGTCTTAGGAAGTTGGTTCTCGTGATATCAAGTTCATGTTTGTGTTTCCTTGTTGGGAAGGGTTTGCTTCAGATTCAAGGGTTTTGCGAGATGTTGTCACTATATGTAATGGCTTGAAAGTCCATATCGGTACATAAAACAAAGCAAAAATCAAGTAAATTATTTATCAAAATAAAAGTATTTTGTGTTTAACACTAAGTTTCAATTGTTTTATGTCAATATTATTTGGTTTATGTTGGACACACAAATGGAAGAGGTTTTCATGCACCATATTAAGGGATACGATACCATTTAAAATACAAGGTCAGATGATAATGGCTTGTTTTCTGCTCCATAACTTCATTAGAATACACATACTTGTAAGCCCAAAGGAATCCACTCCAATGTCACTTGAGGATATGCCCATATGAGAAGAAGGTTCACCTAGTAATGAATGGACATAATGGAGAGATGACTTAGCTAAGCAAATGTTTGATCAATAAAGAGCTCGACAAAGATGATTTGATTATAGAGCTAGGCTTAAAATGTATGCTTTTGTTATGATCTCTGCTAGCATTTTGTTAGTTCAATACAGAGAACCAATTCTATTATATTTTATTCTGTTTTGTTTTTTTAGTTAATAAAGTTATAATTAATTATAGTTTTTTTTCTCATTAAATGTTTTTTTTTCTTATTCTTTTCTTCCATTCAACTTATGTTTAAGTTATAATCAATTTCTCGAAGAATGTTACTTTTTTAATATTCTTGTCTATCATCAATCCTAAATTCGTTAGTGAACTTCCTTTTAAGAATAAGGGTCATTTATGCCATGATATATACTTTTCTTTTTTAGATACACTCTAGGCACATTTGTATTTTACTCTCTGTGTTTATTAGTGATGCACACAATGGTTGTGTTCTGATTGGTTGTCTTGACTTAGAAAATATAGTTTAAATTTTTCATTGTCCTGAGGATGTGGTGATGCATGTTCATTGTTCGGAAGTGGAGTTATACCTTCTATATAGAAACATGAATGCAATTTTTTTTATAGCAGTTTAGGTTGCTATTAGGAAAGGTAGCTTGCACTTGGTTCTTGATAATATATGTTGTTAATTCCCATGTTTTCCCTCCCTCCATTAGATGTATATGGTAGGGAGATGTTCGCAGTAAAGATGTGAAAAATAAAGATTAGTCTTGAAATGAGATGAGATTTTAAAGATATTACCATAAACTGTCATGATTATGGTTATGATTATGATTATGGTTGTGTATTTTCAAACTAATATACTTTATTTAATTATAGAAACACATCAACAAGACTTATCTACTTGATAAAAAAAAATATTATGTTCGAGTGTTTTGATGCAATTTATGGAAAAGATCATGCAAATAGAAAAAGTAGCTAAATCACTTGGAGATGCATAGGAGGATGTTGAGCTTGGAGCTGAAAATAACATTAGTTATGACGACTCTTATAATATGTCATTTCCTGCTCCATCAAATGTTATGCCTCCCTCATCCCAAGTTGTTAAAATTGCTAGTTCAATTAATTCTAGATTCTCTAGTCAAAATAAAACAAAAAAAATCTATATAAGTTCTTAACATTGGTGAGTTGGTTGAAACGTTTAAGATGAGTATTGAGTCATTAGATGAGAATATAAGGATGATTACAAGCAAAATCGATAATGGTGCTAGTGCTAAAGTTAGCATTGTTGCATAACTTAAGAAAATGAACATGACATCAGCTATTGGGTTTTTTTTATACGGTTGGATCTCTAATTTAAGAGTGTGTTTGTTTTAGATATTAAGGTTGAGTTTTGTGTATGAAATCCATAAAAAAAACTAGAAAAAACAAGAAAAATTAGTTTTTATAGTTGAATTTTATATATAAATAGATTATACTTAACCTCAACTTCAATCACAAAAGCTAAAACAAATATACTCAGCTTTATAAAATAACACATATCCAAACTTTTTTTAACTTTTTTTTCTATGGCCTTGGGCCATTTAGCCCATCAATAAGAAGATATTAAGCAAACCTTTAACTTAATCAAATCATTTAAAGTCTACATTTCTTACACGGATTTGGGAATTACGATATCCAATTATCTATGCATTTGTCATGGCCTCATGAATAATTTCTAAGAAGAAAATAGTCAATTGCTCGATCAATTGTCAACAAAGAAAATAATTGACAGCGCAATTTCCTGCTTTTATAAAAGGAAGAAGGGGCGAAGAATCTATAGGTCCCAACTGTACCCCAAAAAAAAAAATGATAATCAAAGCAGAATGTGTAGAGTCATGACAGCTGATAAATAAGCACTGCAGAATCTGAAGGCCCCACAATATCCATCCCTTTTTGCAAATCTTTCATTTCTCTTAAGGGTGATGGCCCACAGAATAAGAGGGTGCGGTTGTGCCAGCGTCCAGCCTACTGAGCCCCCACAGCTCCGCAACACGCCATTAAAAGAAGGGGAAAAAAACAAGAAAAAGGGAAAGACACTCAAAATCATGTCGTGTTACTTCCGACGACAGCCTATTTATATGGTTGTTGTGAGCTCTACCAATTCTATCAGCCCATTGTTTCAAATTAATATTCAGTCGTTTTCTTTGGGAGGGTGGTATTGCTAACTCCACACTCTTTTTGCTCTTTACAAATCACATGGCGACCACACCGGGCATATGATTCTGTAAACGGAGGAACGTGATTGGGAGGAATTACGGCGGAGCGGAATTTTTTTAAAATATTTTTTAATTAGAAAAATATTAAAATAATATATTTTTTAAATTTATTTTAATATTAATACATTAAACAATCTAAAAACATTAAAAAATTAACTCCCTGACTCATCAAATATTTTTAGGTCTTTTATTAAATAGAATAACTCTCTCTCTCTCTCTCTCTCTCTCTCTCTCTCTCTCTCTATATATATATATATATATATATATATATATATATATATATAATTTAAAAGGAATATTACATGATTAAAATCTTAGTTTTTGTTTCCAACTATTTCTTCTTGGATTAATTTTTAGAACTTTTAATCTTTAAATTTGTATTCCAACACAAAACCTAAGCCACAAACTCAAATAATATAAATCTAGCAAGTCAATGTATTTCACTTTATTTATTTTATTTTATTTAATGTTTTAGCTACTTATACAAGTTTGATTTGTTATACATTAAATTATTATATTATTATTATTATTATATAGTTGATAATATGACGTTCTAGTTTACCATGTTGAAAAAAATATGACTTTGGTGATTTAAATGTATATTAAGGTTGTATTTAAAAACGTGGTTTGAAACTGTATTTTTTTAAAATTTTAAAAAAAATTTATTTAAAATTTATTTTTTTTATTTTAGATTGTTTTGATTTGTTAATGTAAAAAAAAAAAATTTAAAAATTTAATATATTAAAAAGAAAAACACCTTGGACCGATAGTCCCATTTACTAACACCTCTCAAAACATTAATAAGAACTCTAAAACGCGTGGGTTTTTCACTGTAGTGACAGTGTTTTTTTTTTTTTTTTTTTGTTTGTTTTTTTTTTTTTGCTTTTTTTTTACATGTTTTTTATGCTTTTTTTTTACCCAAAATTGATTTCTTCTTCTTTTTTTTGTTTCGTTTTTTTAAAAAATTTTTGTTTCAAAATTATCTTTGCTAAATTTTTTTAAATATTGAGCTGGTTGAAAATTTAACTATGTAGTTTTTTTCTTTAAAACATTGTGGATTACTATAATATTCTCATACATTGTTTTTTTTAATGATTTCTTTATTCTTTTTTTTTTTTTTCAAAATGGTCTTTGTAGATTTTATGTTTTTTTTATATTAAGTTGGTTGAGAATTTAGCTTTGTAGTTTTTTTTTAAAAAAAAAAATTTTCCCAATATATTTTTTAAAAAAATTATCTTTATCGAATTTATTTCTTCAATATTGAGCTGACTGATAATCTAGCTTTGTAGTTTTTCTTTTTTTTTTCAAAATTGTCATTTTTTACATATTTTATTATTTTTATTATTATTTTCAGATTTATTTTTGTTGATTTTATTTTTTTACTATTGAGCTGGTTGAAAATTTAGTTTTTTTGTCTTTTTCTTTAAAACATTGTAGCTTTCCCCACGTGTTTTTTTTTTCTTTTGTTTCCTTTTTTGTACATTTTTTTTCATTTCTTTTACCCAAAATTGACTTCTTTGTTTTTTTTTAGATAGCCTTTGTCGGTTTTTTTTATATATTAAGCTGGTTGAGAGATTAGCTTTGTAGTTTTTTTTTTTAAAAAAAAACACTATGGATTACTACAATGTTTCCCTTACATGGTTTTTTGTTTGGCTACCGTGTTTTCCCCACATGTTTTTTTTTTAAATTATCTTTATTAAATTTATTTTTTTCATTATTGAGTTGGTTGAGAATTTAGCTTTTAGCTTTAGCTTTCCCCACTTTTTTTTTCATTTTTTGAAATTTTCCCCATGTTTTTTCATTATAATTATAATAATTATTATTATTATATTGTATTATATTATATAATTGTTTTTTCCTTTTGTTTTTTCTTTTCAATTTTTTTTTATGAATTTTTTTTTATTTAGTTATCAGATTTTCATGATACGAATCTCGGGTTTGATGGGTTAACCTGATTTGACGAGTTATTTTTTTCATTTAGTTTAATTTGTTAAAGTTAATTTTCTTTCTATTTAATTATCAGACTTTTATACTTTCATGACACGTATCCTGGGCTTGACGGGTTAACTTGGTTTGATGGGTTAACCCGGTTAATTCTAGGTAAACCTGTCATTTTTTTTCTATTTAGTTATCAAACTTTCATGACGCAAATCCCAGGTTTTACGGGATAACCTGGTTTAAAAGGTTGACCCAATTGATTCAAGTTTTTTTTCTTTTTCTTCATTAGTGTTTTCCTTCCTTTTAATTTTTGTTCTTTGTTTTTTTAATTAATCTATTTAATTATCACACTTTTATGACACGACCTTATAGCCAGACCCACATCCAGTATTCTTGGGTCCGTGTTATACCCAAACTCACTTAAACTTGGGTCATACAAGTTTAATTTTATTATTAATATTATAAATATTACTCTTAGGTCAGGCGTTGCAGCCAAACCTAAGATTCTTGGATATAACTTTGCAGAAAAACCCAATATTTTTAAATTTTTATTTTTTTAAATATTTTTTATACAAAAAAAATTGACCCGCGGCATCGCGCGGGTATCAAAGCTAGTAAATAACGAAAACACGTCGTTTTCAATGCCCCATTTGCTCTGTAGCTTGTGAGACTGCCAATATCAATTTGCTTTTATTAATTGCTAGAGCATGTCCTCGAATTATAATATAAAAGTAAGAGAAAAGCAGAAAGGGACAAGAAAGACAATGAACTTTGTTAGGGCCCCACCTCACGACGGGACTCCCTCTGCCACTTCCAGAAAAGTCCCTAGCTAGCCCAAGTCGGAAAAGCCACATCATCACTTTCATCATTGTCATCATCTCCACATACATACATCATCTTTACCCCCCCCCCCCCCTGACCCATCATGACATGTAACCAATGTGGCATATTGATGCACCCTATACTTAACATTACCGTCAGGTAATGAAAGATGCGACAAGCTGTGAAAGAAGCTAGATCCTGACTGGAGGACAAGGGCTGTGTTTTGTAAAAACGATGTCGTGCGCCGCCATCGTCACCGACAGGGTCACGGAGTTTCTGTACGACAGACAGCATGAAAAAGCAGCACGAACTTTTCTTCACGTGGTTTATGTTTGTGTGGTTTAGACCGCCGTGACGCCTCTGCTTCCCACAGATTCGCTTACGAGAACGGACACCAATTTTCTTGTCCAAGAATCGTGCAGTGCTGCCACGTTCGATAACATGGGTCCACTTTAGCAGATTATTTTGACTATGGAAGAAAATAAATATTAGTGCATGATAAATTTATGCCTTTTAAGTAAGAGGAAAAAAAAAATCGTTTCCTTGAGCTAGTATTTCCATATTTACTAAACCTATTTGTTTTTTTAATTGAATGATAAATATATAATGAGTTTCAAGTTAAATTAAAAACATATTAATTCAATTAAACTTAATTAATTTGACTAGATTTTAATTATTTAGCTAATGTAATAAAATCTGATCAAGTCAAATCTAAATTTTTTTTAAATAAAATAATATTGTTTTAATTAAAATAATTAATTTAAATTAACTTGGTGGTATGTAAATTAATTCGATAATTTAGTGATTTAGATTTTAAAAAAAATTAGTTTCCAAGTCGAGCTTGAAAATATAATTATTTCATTTTTAATCAATCTTAATGGTTCAAAATATTTTCTGATTAACCTATAAAAATCTATTTTTAGGAGTGTTTTTCCAAGACATTGAACTCATAATCTGCTTATGTTAAATAAAAAATCTTGATTTTTTCTATATAAATTATTCTTTAATCTTAGTCTTTGTTTTTTTAGGAATTACTACTTTTCCATTAATAGTATTGTAGTCTCTTTCTCAATGTTCTCGTTATCCATCACTCTTTTTTTTTTGGTTGATAATTTTACCCTTCACTTGATAAAATAAAAACTGTTGTAGCATTTAATTATCTAATAGGTAATCAAGTGGTAAGAGTTTAGAATTACAGGATTTGCTCTCCTTATAGTCTCAAGTTTGAGTCATATAGTTGATAATATGATAACCACTAGAGGTTTACATGATCGTTAACTTCAGGACCTGTAGAATTAGTTAAAGTACGCGCAAAGCTGATCCGAACATCCACGTTAATAAAAATAAAAAAACTGTTGTAACATGTATATCTCTCTCTGTGATAAATATTGAAAGTGCGGTACCACTAACTAATTAATAGCTTATTGTTTTTTTTATATGACAAGGAACTTATATTCACATTGTTTTTTTTTTATTTATGTCGAGTAAACCATGAAAAAATATGTAGTCTGTTTAGAGCACAATCAATTGAAACGAGATTATAGGCCCGGATGGTGACTCATTGGGATACAAGAAAGGAGATTTTTATACATTGTGGAAACTATACTTTAAATTATGGTTTCACAAGGTTTTATTTTATTCCACAATCAAAGTTTTTTTTTTTGTTTTTTAAAAATAGCATTGTCGACAAATTAATTTTAAAAAATAGCACAAAAAGAATTAGACAAATAACATATATATCTTTTTCACATCAGTGTTATTGGTATAGAATTAAAAAACATTTCTCTTGTCATGCTACTCTCACCACCACAACAAAATCTGCGATATTGTGATTGCCGAAACAATTATGTTTTTTATATGCGGCAGTAAAACTGCTGCATCATGATTTTAAATTTGTGTTAGAAAACATCAGTTTATTTTTATATTTTAAAAGTATTTTTTAAAAAAATTAAATTTTATTTATTTATTTTAAATTAAATTCTTTTATGTTTTCAGATCATTTTAATACGTTAATGTTAAAAATAATTTTTTAAAAATAAAAATTATTTTTTTGATATATTTCTGAATAAAAAATACTTTGAAAAATAATTGCTATAATATTTTTAAATACTCTAAAAAATATATTTTTTAAAATTTTATAATATCTTTTTATTTTTTTATCATATGCTATATAGTTTTTATAATTATAGTTAATTTGTAATTTTTATACCTTTCATGTTTGCCCTTTAAAATCTTCAACTCCAAGGAAATCATATTACCGCGAGAGTGATGTTAAAGGAAATCATCGATTTAACAATACTTGCTTTGATAAAAATAGCTGGTGGGGGTGGGGCCGGGAGGTCGGACAAATTAAAAGACGGAAAGTGAGTAGGGGCGTCGCCGGTGGGGACCAAAAGGTGAGCTTGCTTGGGTGGGTAAGAGGTGAGATGACGGCCGGGCTAGGCGCATGCAGCTGCTGGTGCAGGTGCAGCACTGATCTGCCACTGCCACTGCCACTGCCACTGCCACGGACTGAACGCAAACGACACAATGGGAAACCTGTGCCCCTAGCTTGCGTGTTTGCCTCAGTTTTATGGATTTATTGCTTTTGAATTCCGCTGTAATAAAATCAAGGACGACATCCATTTGCAACTGTTTTTTATATCAGTTGCTACGTTTTCCAAGACAATGATCGTCCAAAAAATAAACTGTCCATGCGTTGTTCATCCACAGTTCCAAAAAAAAGAGAGAGGGTATAATAATGGTATATAAATAAACCGACACTTAAATTAAAAATGAATAAAAGGGTATAATAATGATATAATTTACGAACGGCCGGCGTTTTGCTCGACCTGAAAATGACCACTGAGGGAGACATCGATGCTTCTCTATCATTTCCACCATTTTCTTCTTCTTAAAAAAATGGCTACCACAACATTTGAGGGCTCCTTTCGAGATTTACATGCTTGGTAGACAAGGCCACCGTCCAACAACAAAAAATGCAGAAAATGAACTTGTTGACCGATAAATTGAGGCAATATCATCCCACTCTTGTCTTTTCAAATTTCCCTAAATTATTTCACACTCAAAAGAATCTAATAGTTGATTTGATATGAAATCTTACACGTTAAGAATGGGAGACACATTAAAACATGTACAAGATTAGAGCTTTCCTTTTACTATATTCTAATCCTTGTCTTCTTACACCGCCTCCATTATAATATTGTTCGGCCAAAACCGCGTACAAGAATGTCATGCATTGACGAGGTTGGTTTCAAACGTGTCAAACGTGTGTCTGTGTTTTTGTGTTTAAAAAATATTTTAAAATATTTTTTGGTTTTGGATAATAATGATATGTTGATGTTAAAAAAATTTTAAAAAAATATTATTTTAATATATTTTTAAATAAAAAATACTTTGAAAAATATTAGAGAATAATATAAATTATATCTTGAAACCTCGCCTAATAGCTTAAATTATTGGGTTAAAGATGATTCTTTGACATGATATCGGAGTCTTGATAACCAAGCGGTCAAGAGTTCGAATCTCACCATTCTTATTTATTTGATAAAATTAAGAACAAGGTAATCTAGACCGTGCAAATTTCAAGCTAAAAAAACTTTCACTTGAGAATATGTATTAAAAAATAATATAAATTATATTTTAGAACAACATCTAACTATTTAAATTATTAAATTAAAATAATTTTTTTTTAAAAAAATAATACTTCTAAAATCTCAAACACTATATATTTAACTGGGACCTAGTTAGAATTTATAGGGATACCTGGCGACTGTCGTTGCCGGATTCCTATCTTCAATCTTTTAGTATTTTCAGCTTTTACCTTTCCATTAAATATATAAAAATATCTCATTGAACAAGACAACTTGGATAATGGTGTGGTCCTGGACAAATCTCTTTTACCCTATATATGAATATTAGAGGGTGGAATCTAAAAATGCTTTGTTTATATGTAACCCATCTTACAAATTAGGTCACGAGGATGTATTCAAAAGCAAGGGAGAAAAGAATTCTATGTAATTATTTACAAATGTTTAATCATGCCCTAACCCAGTTCATGCATGAGTCTCAGCTACTATGAGAAATTATTTACAAAATAAATTAAATAAAACAAGTAATGGTACAGGCGAGATATTGTTTTTGTAATTTATTAATAAGACTCTGTGTTTTCCAATTTCACAGACACACAGATTCAATTTTTTTCTCTTGCTAATTTGATTCTTTTCTGTTATTTTGGATTTTTTGGCTATTAAACTTTCCGTATAGAGAAACGTTCACGGAGGCATAAAATGGAGTTCATTGTTTGTTTAGTTAGAAAAATGAATTTTCACCTCGAAATCTTTTCAAAGATAGAATAGGAAATTAATTACCTTGCTACTCTAAAACAAATACACTTCAAGAAAAAAAAATCATCATCTCAATATTATAAATGAAGTCCATCAACAGGATCATGAATTTTTCCGAGTAAACAACAACACTTGATTCGATTTAATATATTATTATTCTAATATTGATATTTTTTTATAAAATCAAATTATATTTTTTATTAATCATTCGAGTTTTTTTTCAAGCCTTGAAGTTGATGGGTCAATAGAATAAACTTTTATATATTTTAAATTTAAATTTAAGTTAGAAAAGGAAAAAAATCAAGTTAAAAAAGTATTAAAGTTGATTCACTGAACGTGTTTAATAATACAATGCTAAATAATTCTTTATGACTTTAAACATTTCTTTTATATATTTTTTTTATTTAAGCCGGAGCATGTTGCCACGCTTTAAACACTATTACTCAAGAGGTTAATAGCTGACCTTATGACTTTTTTAAAAAATAATTATTGCAAAGTTTGTTGAATTTTGACTAAATTAACTCTTCCATATTCCTAAATCATTTCACCATCGTAGGTATGAATTTTTAATTATTAGTACGTGGTCTTGAGGATTCTTTACTTTAAACCTTCCACAATTGGTTTGAAATCATTATTTTAAAGCTATCCCTAGAAAGGGAAACGTACTTTATGCAATGTTTTAATTTATGCAATGTTTTAATTTTTAATTTCTCTTTTTTTTTTGGATAGATATTAAAAGCAGGAAGATAAATACAAGGAAGGTTGGACCAGCAACAGTTTACCACATGACCACACAAGTTGATTTTCTAAGGCAAGAGATTTTCCCCATTTGCAAGCTTACTTTTGAGTATCTTTAGTTGTTGGTTTCCAATGGAACTGCCTGCCTGCAGTACAAGGCGGCAGATAGTGTTTGAAATGCATGCATGCGGGCCTATGGTAGTGATGGCCAAATTGTGATTTTTCAAAGAGTAAACTAGGCTGCTAGCTTCTTAACTCCATTAATTTGTCTTACTCTTCTTTGTTGGGCGACAGGGGAGTTAGGTGTGTGTGCCCTTTCTTCATCTACCATTCTGGTGCATCACATTTCTATGAATCTAGCTAGGGTTTAAGCTTTGGTAAACATCCTAAGGTTTTTAGTAACTTTGACAAATTAACACCAGTAAATTTTAAAAAGAGAAAAAAAATATATATTTTTAATTAAAATAATTGACTTAGGATGAGTAGATGACTTGAGTGTTGACTTAATAACTCATAGTCATTCTTTTAATCAGGTTTCACATCTATATCATGGAACAACCAAAGAATTTCTTACAGATTATTAAATTTGTCCAAATCATCGATCTTAGAACTTGAATATTTTCATATTTAAATTAATTAATTAATAATATATCAGTCATAAAATAATGTGCAAATATTCAATTGATTTGGTTCATGATCTTAGGTGATAAACTAAGTTCATTTATGTCTTGTTTGGTATGATGTGATGGTTCATTACAACTATAGTACTCCTCCATTACATAACAATTTTACAAATTGCATAACCAAACATGGAAACATAATAAACAATTACATTACATGATTTATTAATTACATTCGATCAAATACGTTGTTAATACTTAAATTAGCATGAGTGTGTAATTAGTTAATTAAATAAGAACATAAATTCTTAATCCCATTATTTGAGCACCATATGGTTTGTACTTTCTACACATATTTTTCCCAAAACAACCCAGAGAACATCATCTCCAAGGATCCAAGGAAATTAATGGCAGATCATCAAGCAGAAATGGGTTGCGACGTCACCATCCTAATTCATGGCATAGGTGTCCAAAGTATGGCGGCTTGAGCCTCCTTTTTAGGCTTCCCACTTTAGTTCTCTGCTTCAACTGACGGTACTTTGTACCTTGTCTAAGCGAAAAGGTTGTCGTGTGAAGCCGTGTTGCGTTTGCAGGCCCTAACGACTAAGGTAACGTGTGCTAATCGAACATGTAAGTAAGGAGTTTCTCCGCCACAAAGGTAACGTGTGCTAATTGAACATGTGCTCGGGTAACGTGTTGCCTTTAACAATACGATCATGTATGCTTTTTACATTTTTACTCCTTGACACTAGTAGTTCTTCTCTTTTTGTCTATGAAACCTCACCTTCCATCCACTTTCTCCATGGAAATCTACAATTTATTATAACACCACAAAATATATCATAATTTCTTAAATATTAATCCTAAAACAGTCTCAACTTTAATAGTTATTACAAGACCATGATCTTTGCAAAGCTAGTAATGAGGTGAGATGATGTAAATGAACTGTTGTGCTTGGTAATCTTGAGAATCATGAAAATATATGAAACGAGTCATTCGTTAATTTTATGAGACCTTCGAATGGTTAGGTTAGCACTAATGTAAAAGATATTAAGTGTTAAAAGTTGTGTTACGTGTGTTAGTAGAGAAAATGTTAGTAGAGAAAATGTAAAATTATTAGAGGTTGAATAAGAAGAGAAAGTGATATGAGAGATTAAAACTCTTTACGTGATTAAGTTTGACAAGAAAATGGCTTATTTGGGTGTAGCTAGGGGTGATTATTTTCGGTTCGATTTGATTTTTACTTATAAAAACAACTAAACTGAAATTTTGAAAAAACAATCCGAAACCGAACCAAACCTGATTCCAACCGATCGGTTTCGGTTCGGTTTGATTCCGTTTTCTATGTCAAAAACTGAAAAAACCTATATTATTTTTTAACATCCAAAAGCCATAAAATCAAACTCATCTTCATCACCAAAGAACCCCCACGACAGTGTTGAATCAATACCACCCTTTTCTCAAACAAATGGCCTCTCATAGAACCACAAAAATACATTGTGCTCTCTCACAGTAATCAATCACTCACTCTTACAAACCCAGAAACCTACATCACCGAAAGCCATACTCTCAAACACAAACCATCACCACCACAATAAACACTGCCTAGTGTCCACTGCCACTTTCTTAACACATTTTTCGTTCATAAAAAAAAATCCCAGTAACTGCCAACAATCCAAACCACAGAATTAAGCTCAGCCCCCACCCTTATTGCCTCCACTAGTCAGCCGTACCAGTCATCCTTATCCCCAAACCACACTAGTTTCTATAAAAAACACACGTTGTCAATAACCCAACAACCCTAACCACTATTAAGACTGAAGATCACTCATCATCAAAAGCTCCACCTTTCTCTCGTCTCTCTATTGCCCAATTAAATATATTCATCAACTCCTTTCATTCCTCATAAGTAATCATCAAATGTCAAATTAATTTTACTTTCTGTCAATAAGTTCTGTTGTATTTCTATTTTTGTGGCATTGCTAAAATGGTGCCAAAGTGAAAAACAAAAATTGTTAGACAAAAAAAAAACAAAGAGAAATCTTACTGCTGCTAAGGCTTATGGGTGTTGCTTTGGGATGATAAATTTGGAGATACAAATTGAAGAATAAAGATTGGAAGGTTAGGTGCGGCATGTGAGAGCTTGGGTGGGGGTGGTTGGTTTGCAAGATATGGTGATGACTAATGAAGATTATGGAATGAAATTAATGACGATTGAAGAACAAAGAATTGGGTGTGGACTTGTGAGTTATGAGTTATGTAGGGATTGAGAAAGTGTGGTGTGGGTTGTGTGGCATGTCCGTATGAGGGGTATTTATAGAACCTTTTTTTAATTTGAATCGGTTTGGTTCAGTTTGGGTTCATCAGTTTTAGCATTACGAAACTGAAACCAAACTGAACCGGAAATTTTTCTAAATATTCTAATCGGTTTTTTTTCATAGTTCGGTTTTTCAGTTAATTTTTTTGGGTTTTTTGCTCACCCCTAGGTGTAGCAATTAGATTTAGAGGTATAAACCATGTTTGGAGGTATAAGTTCTATTTGAGAGTACAAGTCTTGTTTAGGAGAATGTGTGACCAGTTTACCAATAAGGGATACAAAGTTTGAACAAAAGACATGGTTAGTCCACTAAGAAGGGATGCAAGGTCAATATAGGGGATGCATGACCAGTTCATTCACGTGGGTGCATGGTAAGTCCAAAAATTACGTGGCCATTCCTCTAAGGGCATACATTATCAGTTGATTGACAAGGGATGTATGGTCATCTATTAAAGAGGAATATGCTAACCATATAGGACTAGTCTAGAATAATGTCTTGTTCGCGTTCTATAAACACTTCAGATCTAATCTAGTAGGTTATGTAGGGGAAAATAAATTTCATCTCTCATCAGCCACCATTATCTCAAAATGAGGTTCACTTAGTTTGAGATGAAATAATTTTCTTTAATGGTTTAATTTGAGTAGACCATGGTTTTTAATATACAGAATCACCTATTATGGAATGGGCATAGTCTTTACTTGCTCTTATATGGAGGAAAAAAGCATTTATGAGCATTTTTACTTGTTGGACTAATTGAATAGATTTGGAGAAACTGATGAAGTAGTGATGGTAGAAAGGTCTTAAAAAGATTTTGGATTGCCATCTATGAAAAGAATTGAAAATATATATGAAAAGTAAAGAAACTAAATTGGCTCTTGTTTAAGATTTCTCATAAAAGGTTCCACTAATAAGGTTAGAAGAAAACTTTAAAAGGTCCAGATTTTTCAAAGCCGATAATGAGATAAGATGGTGTAAGTGGATTTTATTTTTGGTAATTGTTAGGAATCATGAGTACTTGTATAATAAGCTATTGTCAGGCTTAGAGGACCCTCAAATACTTAAGTTATCACTATTGTAAGAGGAATAAAGCCTTGGAGATCATGTTACGTGTGTTTGAAAAGATGTCGAAGATTATCAAAGGTTTAAGAAAAAGATAAAGTGATTTTAGATATTGGAATCCTTTATTTGCTGACTTATATATATTTATATAACTATTAACCACACTAACTTGTATGAAAACAAGTATAAAGAAGGGAAAACATTAGCACCTATCTTTGAGTTTCTTTACTTTTTTTAAAAAAAAAACTTTGAGAAACCAAATAAAGAATATAATAATTTCAAGGGGAAAATGTTTAATTGTTATGAAAAACTCAAAAACTCAAGGTTGAATTGAATTTTTTCAAAATTTTAGGGGTGTCATGTCCCTTGAGAGTAAAGGGTAATTCCATCCTTGGTGCCCAGTCATTGTTGAAGGAAAATAGATTTGAATAATCCTATTCAAATTAAATGAAAGAATATAATTTTGGAACCTTAAATAGTACAAAAAATGGAACATTTTTTTAGTCCTCTTGGTTGGAAGAAGGACTATTTGTTGGAAAAAAATTAAATAACATTCTTTTAAAAAAAAATAAAAAAATAGCATAGATTAATTAAAAAACAAAAAACAAAATAGCACATTTAATGGGTCACGTTGTTAGGAACGACTCAACCATATAGATTACGTTGTTTCTAATAGCCCAATTGAATAGATTATGTTATTGAAAGCAATATAACCTATTGAAATATATTTTAATTTTTTTAGTTTAATTTAAAATAATTTTTATCTTTTATAAATAAAAACAATAAATTTATTGACGTTATTTTATCCTCAATAGTAATCTATTTAAATTTCAATAGGATTCATTAACTTTTTAAGTTAATTAATAATTATGATAATTATTAATGAAAACAATTAGTTGTAGTCAAATTAAAATTTTCAATAGGATTCCTTAATAGGTTAGTTATAGTCAATTTAAAGTTTAATAAGATTCCTTAATAGGTTAATTAGTAATTATGAATAAAATTTTGGGAATAAAATGATTTTAATAAATCAATTTTTTTAATAACAAAAAAATTGAGACAAAATTTTTGATAGAGAATTGATTAAAATAAGAAAAATATTGAGAATAAAAAAATAAAATAAAATAAATTTTTTATTTGGCACATCATTAATATGTGAGGACATAATTTTGTTTAAAAGAGATAAGGGCGAGATTTGGAAAATATTTATTTAATAGAGAAACTAATTTAAAAATAGGTAAATGTTAAGAATAAAAATAGATAAAATAAATTTTTTATCTGGTACATTATTAACATGCGAGGAAATAACACAATTTATAGGATTGCATTGTTTCTAACAACATAATCTATTAAAATTTATTATTTCAAAAGGGTTTTTATGGTGCTTTGTTGTTACCTTAATATATTTTTTTTAATCGTGTTATAACAATTTTATCTCATAACTAAGTTGGTTAGTGCAATGGACAAGCCAGAAATTACAGGTTCGAGCACGGGACATAAATAAACTACCTATTTTCTGTCACATCTTTTTTTCTCAAAAAATACATGTTGCACACCTTTAACAATAATAATAAAAAACTAAAGTAGGGCATTTTTTCAAATAAAAATATAAAAATAAAGGGCGTGCAATATGTCATTCTGCCTTCTAATAAGAAAAATAAACAGGGCAAAGCGAGCAGGTCTGTCCTGGTACTATCACCCAAGCATTGGGTCTAGCTCTTTGCTGTCTTTTTCTTTCTTTCTTTCTTTTCTATTTTTTTTTTGTTTTTTTTTACCCTTAAAAAACTTTTACTAAATTCACTTACTCTTTGATTTTAATTTGGTTCTTAAATACTATTAATTCACTTACTCTTTAGTTTTGACTTGCTTCTTAAATACTATTATAAATTTTTATTTGAATTTTAATAATTTATTTTTTTCAAGTATTATGTATCTGATATGAAATAATAATACTAATTATGAATTGTTTATGAAAATTTGATTGAAATTGATTTTATATTATTAATATTTTAAATAGATTTTGAATATTTTTTTATTATATTTATGATTTTCATTTTAGTTTTTAATCACACAAAATATAGACATATTATTTTAATATTGTTTGTCAACTTTTTTAACGATCATTACATATTTTTTTTAAAACAAGAACAATAATTCCACTTAAAAATATTACATTAGCTAAAATAAATAAGAAAAGTGTTTATATAAAATTTTATTTTGAAGAAAAAAATTTCAAAACAACTATAATTTTAGATTTAATAATAATATTAAAAAAATTGAATTTTCAGACGATCGCCACGGCACACGTGCGATAACAGCAAATAACATAGGATGGATATACAAAATATTGCCTTGTAAACAAACATATCATTTTTGTTCTTACAATAAAAGATGGCATTAAATAAATATTTTATATACCACTATTTTATGAGTGCCAAGATGAAGCTCAACCTTCAAAGCACTAGCGCGTCTCAAACAAGCGCGTGAGATAAAATTGCAAAAGGTAGGAAAAACAAAAGAACTCTTTGTTTACAATAATATTATCATTTTCTGTCTTCTTCGTGGTGTGGGTCTAAACCAGGACGCAGAAACCAGGCCGGAAACCGCAGAGATTGACAAGTATATTATAACGGACGAAAAGAAGTTGCCACTGATACTAAAAGAAGCTGAAAAGCAAAATTATATATACTAGCAGAAGTGCTTCATGATTCTTAGTTTTTAATGATTTTGTTGTTAATATTACTCCCTCCTTTTCTTAATACAAAGAGAAGATAGTAAACAGTACAGAAGGGAGATAGAAACTGGAAAAAAAGAAAAAAAGAGATGGTGGTAAGGTTAATAATAGAAACCTAGAAGACGAAGAAGAACAAGAAGATACAGCCCATCATCATCAGTTAAATTATAACTAAAAATATTCAATCACAGCCACAAAGGCGGGGGCTCGTTCAAATCTATTGGCAGCCCACGTTGCACCATCCCCAAAAATGAAACTGGAGCAACATTTTCCGGCGCCGGAGTTCCAGCAACAGCACCGGGACCAGGACCCTCATTCTTCGCTACTGACCCAGAAGCTGCTGCAGCCTCCGTAGCATGGAGGTTCATTTCATTAAAAACTACTCCAGTCTGCAAGAACTCACCAAAACCACCATACCTGTGAGACCCCAAATGAGGACATGAACTCCAATGAAGATGGTGGTGGTGAGGATCCGATGGAAGATTGAGGTCAAAAGAGAGACCAGAAGTGGAGGGAGGTGATGGGAAGTTAGTCTTTGCTTTAGCTCCACGAAGAGAACGAGCTGCACCATCATAAGCAAGCGCAGCTTCTTCAGGTGTGTCAAATGTGCCTAACCAAACTCGTGTTTTCTTCCATGGGTCACGTATCTCTGCAGCATAGCGACCCCATGGTCTCTTTCGAACCCCCCTGTAGTGTCCTTCCCTCGAAGAAGCCATGAAAAAAAGGAAGCAGAAAGAGAGAATAGAAAAGGAAGCTCTGAAGAAGTAGTAGTAAGAGAGAGAAGTGAAAAGAGAAATGAGAGCGAGGGAAAGAGAGAGAGAGAGTATAAAAGTGGAGGGTCCCACTTAGTCACCCGTAATCGTCGGCTGGACGGCACGACCAGGTTGTTTATATAAAGAATTGATTGGCCCTTTGTATGTGCAAATCCATATTTTAATTAATTTTTCTCATTTAATTATTTAAAAGATGTCTGCAGTCCAGTTAAACTGTAATTTTGTAAATATTTATTTTGTAAATATTTTTTTATCAAAAATAAATTTTAAAAAATAAAATAAAAAATAAAAAATACTTTAAAAACTAATACCTACAACACACCCTTTTATCTTAAAAACAGTTTGTTCTAAAAATATTTTAAAAAAAATTAATTTTTTTTATTTTAAATTAATATTATTTTATTTTAAAATCATTTTATTATATTATTTTAATATATTTATAAATAATTTTTTTTAAAAATAACTATTACCACCACACATTAAAAAAAATAATAAAAATTATGCAATTCAAGGCAAGTTAACATAAAAAGACTTTATTTGGAGCTCGTTAAACCCGGTCTGTTCGATCAGTGATCCAGTTATTCGGATCCCAAGTTGGATTAGGTTTATCATTGAGTCAAGTCTGCGATTAATTAATTCGTTATGTCAGAGTCATATCAAAGCTCAATTGATCATAAAGCAGAGTTGGATTGAAAAACAAAAAAGACTAAATACCCCCTCTCGTGTTTTTCTTCACCTCTAAGTATAATGATCATTTTGTCAAACCAATCAAAAATTACTTCTCTTTTGACCAGAAATATTTTGATATTTTTATACGGTATATTAATAATTATTAATTTAATTAGGGTATTTTTATCTATTTCGTATTTTAATGAACATTTAAATAATCAAAATATCCTCAAGAGTAAAAAAAAAATAAACAATTTCGAGTGGAGGTGTTTAGGTATTTTTTTTTACATAATAGAATTACACATGTATCTTTGGATCCAAGAAATTTAATTCATTATGGCCAGGGGTATTAAAGTCTTTTAGCTTCGGTTTTGTTTTTGTTAATTATTATTCTGGTTGAGGGTAATAACATGATTTGACATTAAAATATTATCTTTTATTTAAAAAAGCTGCTAGTGTGTTGAAACTATCATGCACTTTAAGCAGTGCGTGCAACGACTTCTAGTTGTAAAAAATAAGCTTCAGTCGTATTATTTTATTTATCTCCATCTTCTCTTCTATTATAAGTGACGTGTGTCATCCAAATGTGACTGGTTTATCGTCATTAATCCAAAAAAAAATGGAAGTTACTTTTTTTTTGTGTATGTTAACTATTATATGTTACACCGTACATAAAAGATTTATATTCCAAGTGTAACTCTTAGATCGACATCTCTAGTATTGTTAGAAAGATTTCGATGAAACAAATCCAATAGCACTAAATCGGATCACCAACGGTGATCAAAGTAGGCCACACGAACTGTCCAAAAGCAAATGAGCCCCACCACCTTTGAGAGGCTCGTGTGACCCACTTCGTTCATCGTTGATATTGTTGAACTTGTCTCGTCGAGATCTTGTTGATGATACCGTTGGTATTGTCATTGGAAATTTAGTGTTCTTTCGAGGTTTTTTTTTTTTTTCTCTTCTCTCTTCTCTCTTATATCTTTATTGTAAATTGTGTTAGGTATTGTAAAGTGTGTTAGGTCATTTTACAATTTATGAGAATCACTAGTGTCCTTTCCGTCAACTATGATATTTTTTTAAATATTTTTTAAACTATGCTATTTTAACAATGTTTTTTTTTAATGTGTAAAATTCAAATAAATAAAAAAACTCGTTTAATATCACTAAAAATTATGGAAGGATATACAAGTGAATATCTAAAGACACAAGTCAGTCTTGAGTATTATCATTGATTAAAATACGACCAGGTCCTACATACTTTAAAAAAAAACAAATAATAAATAAATAAAAAGAACAATAGAATATCATAGCCGCCGCCTGATTAGACATGAGAAGGGAGAGCGTGTGTTACAAAACACAACATATGTACGTGAGCGAGTGGATGTCGTGTGACCACACATTAGTGCTTGTAATGTTGACGTCAGCCCTAGCAAGCGAGCAAGTAAACAAATCCCCAGATGTACGGTGCTGCTGAGCGCATTGATATAAAAAATAATTATTTTAAAAAGCAAACATCCCTCATATTATATTTTAAAATAAATAATGAGGTGGTCTCTCAATTTTGTGGAGGCAGCTTGCTAGGGTGCATGCATATGCGTGTGTTATAATAATTATGATTATTAGATCGGATCAGATATTGCAGGGTCTAGTGGTTGGCGTGTCTGTTAGTGAGTGGATGGTAGCTGCTGTCGTTTTTTAGTTGCAGAGAGACGAGAAAAAGAAAAGTTGCACAGAGCCCCCACGTGGAGGGTACATGGGGTTGTGGTGTCTGAGTTGGGGAGACAGGCCCGAGTTTGAGTTATATTTAGATAGTGTGTTTGACTCAGTTTTTGGGCCTAACAAAATATACTGAAACAACTATCATCAAAATGTATTATCGTGGTAAAAAAAATCTGAATATTTCAGAGTAAATGACAACTTAGCCTTCTTCTTCTTTAGTTTGCCAATGTATCAAATCGATTTTGCCATCGTCATAGGAGGCAGCCCGAAATCATCGTCTGCAAAATTTTGGTCACCATGCTTAGCCATCAGATTCCCTACAAACCCTGGATATCCCCTTTCACCTAAAGTATCTATCTACTCCGGCAACTCCATGGCTGCCACCGATGGAAGAGCCCCTTTTGGTTTCTTTCTCCTTTTCTTTCCTTTTCACTTTTAATAATGCCATATCCAACTTAATTGTATAGTTATAAAATCTAGTTGGAGCAAGGTTCAGTTTGAATTTGGACAGTCTAAAATAAAGTAATTTCAAGAATTTTTTTAAAAATTACAAGTTGTTTAAGAAAATTACGTGGATTTTATTTACGTTAATCATGTCATAATTTAACATATTAAATGGATTAAATTTAACTGAATAAAATACAACCCTAGCCAAGAATCAAGTTAGCAGGTTATCAGATTTACCCTCCAAACCTGAACTTTGTTTAATAACACTTACTATTGTATGTCTTTGAAAACCCGAGTTGTAAATTGGCAAAAAAATGAAAGGTAGTTTTGTTTTTTAACTAAAAAGAAAAACAAAGGAAAGTAGGGTAAGAAAAGGAAAAGGAAAAAACGATTATGTATATATATATATAGAGAGAGAGAGAAAGAGGGGGGGGGGGGGGTACGGTGGTGTGGTAATGGTGGTGGGTGGCGAATCTTGGGGGTTGTGTTGGTGACTGAAAAATCTCAGGGAGGGTAACTGACACATGTTCACGTGAAAGGGATATTATGATTATTATTATTTTCATGATTTTAGTTCTTTTCTTCGACTGTGCTTTAATTATTACATCAGAGACACGTGTGGTGTATCTAGGAATTTCTTTCATTATTTGTTTTTTTTTTATATAATTGTACTGCTACAAATTTTGGGGGAGGCTGAGGAGGAGGGTGTCTTGTTCTAATCAGAATCATAGTTGATAGGTCATTTGCATGGATAGGACCACGATATGGGCTTATTATTATTATTATTATTATTATTTACTCCCCCAAAATCTGGATCTACGAGTGCGATTTTTGTCGAGCTTGCGTCAATGGGTTTATACTCGTAAGAATATAACGAATACATTTTTCTGTGTTCATCATGCCTTATTAATTAATGACTGCCACTGATTTGGAGGATAGGAGAAACATGAATCAGGAAAACAAAGAAGAAGAAGAAGGAGAAGGAGAAGAACACCATTTTAGCCCTATTCTGCTTTTGCTCTCTGACTCTCTGTGGACATTCAACACGACACAGAGTGAAAAAGTTTGCCCCTGCCAAAAGCTAGCCTTGCGGGAGGAGTGTTTGAATGGTAACTTGTCCGAAACGTGGTCCAAAAAGATCAAACTCGATTAAAGAAGAAAAGTAAATTCACTCTCTAGCTATGAGGTCAGCTTTCTTCAGCTTCGAGCCCCCAACTTAGAACCAGATTTCAAATTATGGGTTACTAGCAGTTAGTAAAAGATCTGCTTGCTGCTGGCCAAAGTGTTAATTAAGTTTCTGACACAGAGTTAAGCTTTGTTCTTAACTATCTGCACATATATTCGTTGAAAAGTCTTGAGGGCTAGCTGTATCTTCTGCTTAAGCACACATGCATGCATCCAGTAATTAAACAATGACATCATTCATGGATTGTAGTACTGTCTGTGTTAGCTCTAACCATTTATGCTTGCTCCTTGAGCATATCCTTCACTGGATAGAGATGAAGAGATGATGTCGCGAAAACCTCATATTCGCCCCTCTAACGCCACTTTAGACTCTCTCCCTTTCCAATGCTAACCCTTTTTTTAGGTCATGTTTGGTTTGAGGTTAACGGAAATATTAATTTCCAATTCCTTGACCGCTTATGAACCTCTTTTTTTTTTTTAATAAGATATATATCCTTTCAAAGTATAGACAGGAATATTACTGACAGGAAGTTTTTGTTTTTTTGTTTGAGAAGATGCATGGAACTACTGGACTTGCATGCACAAAGGCTTATATACACCACGTACCTCCAATCTAAAAATCTTGTATATAAACACATATTTTTATATATATATTTTTTTAATGTGAGAATATGTTTATCACTCGTATATGCGCTCAACAAATATCATCTCGCATGGCAAGTCAGTCCCATTTAAGCTCAACTCCTCTAGCACAAGTACTTAATAATATCCAATTAAAGCTTGGAGTTTAACTCAACAATGGAGAAAGTAAACAAAGTTATGGGAGCTTTAATACTAGTTTGTTAGATTATTTTTTTATATATTCAAGGAGATGTATGGGTCTCTCCGTTCACATTAGACTTGTGTACACAAGAACTTATATATTAATCCAGTTTTATATATTAATTACCTAAGCATTAGTGCTGTTACTTTGTAAAATTAAGAATATGCAAGTCAAGTTTTAGAAAGAAAGATTAGAAAAAAGAAGAACGTGAAAGAATAAAATAGTGAAAGGACCTTCAATTCTTGCAGAAATTATAGAGTTAGCATGAAGGGAGTGTCGAACTGAAATATAGATGAATCTATAGGGTCAAAATGCGATTCATCAAGGCACAAAACATGAAATTAATGGAATCAATGTATTCTTCTGGAGAAAGGGAACAACAGGATAGAACAAATATGAAACAGCTAAAAAGGTTGGTGGCAATTGAATTTGTGTATCTGTTATTATTTTAAATCATAGTTTGTGTATATATTACAATAATCTCTTTCTATGAACCTAAAAAAAAAAAAACAGCAACCATTTTGCTATCACTATGCACCAACCCTTTGAAGCCATACAACCTCTTCCCTTGCCAGAACTGAACCAAAGAATGGGAGACGAGGAGCACTCTGTATGATTTTTCACTCTATATGACATTTGATGCCACTGAAGGAGGATAGGATCATCTATTGATGTTTCTGACCTTATAAACTTCATCACAAAAAAAATTTGCTGAACCCTGAGTTCCACAAGAATGGGAGTTCAAATCGAATTGGGAGGGTTCATGTTCAGAAGGAAACTAATCAGAATCCAAAAACTCGAGTAGAAGCAAATTTCAAACGCATTGGTTTCTGTGTTACTTGTTGATTAATCATGAGAGTAAGATAGGTCCATTCTCAGCAGCTGTCCGGGCGTTGCCATGATTATAATGCCTTGTCAACTGGATATCATGCGATAAATGTGTCCTTGCTTTTGCATAAGGCGCACCTCTTGCTGTAAATAACAGAAGAAGGAAAATATAAGCTTGCAAACAAGAGAAACCTAATGGTCCTTCTCAAACAGGCATGTGCTTTTGAGCATTCCATCTATAACTGTGTCTGAGACCAAAGTATTCTCTCTATTACAGCAACGAATATAAATTGAGTTGTCATTTACAATGAACTTTACGTGCTACAATATTTTTCAGTAAAAATAGCAAGCAAATCACTATTAATAAACGTTGGGAAACCAAATTATGCCATCATGTAGCTCAGAGTTTATCATGAATACCCTTACCTGCAATCTTCTGTGCACGGAGAATATTCTGTCGTCTTTTCCACCAACACATTGAACAGATAACCATTAGAAGGAATCCAACGGAAGCACCAAATGCAACACCAATTTTTGCACCAGCAGAGAGGTGAGGGCCACACGTAGGCAATCCAGGTATGCCACAAAGACCTGCATTATCAGTAAAACTGCACAAACTACAGTGAGTATTATTGTAGACCTGGTAATGAATGGAATTCAGTTATGGCTTCTTTTTTTCCCACCATGATAAAACAAACCAAAGGTTATGCATGTCTTTAAGTCAACATGTTCAAACATATCATAAACATGTTATGGCATGTATTCCGTTCAAAGCCAGCAAATATTTAAGAGCACCACTTATTGCAACATACTTGAAGCTAGTTCCATGCAAAAGCCTTCCTCCTAGTGCTGCTGGGACTCTTCCAGACAGAGAGTTACCATTGAGATTCCTACAACATAACAGCATAAATTATAGTATTGAATACAATTTTTTGTGGATTAATTAGCTGCGTGTGAAAATTCTTACAGTCTTCGCAATGATGTCAACTGTCCAAGGCTTTCAGGAATTGATCCATTGAAGAGATTGTAGGAAAGGTCCCTGCATGCAATATATATGAGGAGAAATGTTATTAGTACAGTTAGATCACATATTTAGGACCGGAATATGCACTTCTATTTGCATCCAGCTTGTGTTTGAACCAGAAGTTAACAATCAGCTGATTCACATCCCACATCAAAGGGCTTTTATAAGAGTTTCAAGCATACTTGAATGATCATGACTAATGATTAGAATGTGTTAGATTTATATGGGTATTATCAGTTTTCCTTTCAAAGAATAAATGTACCAGATAGAAATTTATTTTGTGCTCTGTTCTTTTTCTTTAAGCATTCCTTTCCTCTCTTTCTTTTGTTGGGTAACCAAATTGAATTAAGCAAACATCAACTTCCTCATTTGCATCTTATCAAATAATACAAATGCAAAATCAGTGAAAGATCAGAGTTCTATTTCCTGTTAATGTAAGCAGGAGATGTGACCAGTTGGAGGAACAATGGACCAGTTGGAGGAACAATGGACTTGATTAGACAATTTATCTATACACAAATTGTTTATGAGAAAATAAATGATAATTCAAGAATTATCATCTAACTAATCATGTTTTATCAAGTGTCAGTCGCATGCTGTCCCAGTAGCTAATTTGGTGGAATCTATTATCATCAGAAAACGGTTTTGTTTGTATAGAAATCAGAATCAATGGTGGGATAAATGGATAAGCAGACTTACAGAACTACCAAGCCAGCTATTGATCCAATTGATGGTGGAATAGCTCCATGGATGCTGTTGTCACTCAAGTTTCTGTGAACGTACAAAGTTAGAGTGAAATAGAAGATGAAAGCGAAGTGTTATTAGAAGGTGAAGTGACCAACGTTTCAGGAGTTTAAAATGCAAGTAGAAATTATATGTGCTAGATGCTTACATGCTCTGCAAATGAAGTAGCCTGGATATGTCATTTGGCAAGAAACCCCTCAAACCTTGGTTGTCAAGGCCACTGCACATGAAGAAGTAATCCATGTTAAGTGATGTATGATATTGACATAAAAAATACCAAGAACTGAATTATTATTTTTTATGTCAGATTAACTGGAGATGAGACCTATAATTAGTTAATTATAAGACAAATTCAAAGGTACAATTTACTAGTAGATCTACATATTAATTTGATGAAACATATGGATTTCATGTTAAATTCTCAATAGAAAGTCTGGTCAGCAGATACTTAAATCAATTAGAGCTTTGCAAGTTTTCCTTCTCTACCCAAAATAAGTGCATAACTACAGAGAAATACTTAATAAAGCCTCTTTATATGGATGACATTATTTGATAATGCCATGAAACTTGTTATGCACTGCTGCAGAAGGATTTCTTGTTTAACAATAAATGCAGAGGTGTTCCAAATTTTCTACATGATTTTTAGTGGCACCATGCACCAAGATGATAATGAGTTGCACGAATGAATAAAAAGATGGAATCAATAAAAAACAATATTTATTCCCAGATAAATATAAGTAAAACGTGAAAATAAATCATTTTGAGGAAAAGGATCGAGACAGTACAGTCCATCAATAAACCATTTGCTGCTAGTTTTGTCATAAAGGCAATCTGCTCCATTCCATGGATGTTGTTGGGGAACACACGGATCACCATTCCATCCAAACCGAAGAGGAAGGCCCAATGCACTCTTCAATGATTGTAAGGCTCTAACTGATTAAAGAAGAACAACCAGATTAGTAACAGTTTATACATTCCAAACTTTCCAGAAATGCTTTTCCTATCTGTAGAATAAATCCAAGCAAAAAGCACCACAAGACACTAGAAAAGATGTGTTTAATGTAATGAAGATCAAAGGCATATATACAGCAGTATAATATGTGTTCGAAACTTTGTCTTCTGAAAACTTGCAGAAGGTCTGTATTAATGCTCATGCCAAATAAATCAACAACGTGATGCACTTTGTAAGGTGATTAGGAACACATGTTAAATAATGGCCAAAGAGGTGCAACAGAAGATAACAAGAACCAGAAGGTATATGTACCTTCTTCCAATAAAGTTTTGGACTCGGCTGCAACAATCTCAAACACCTCAATGGCATTGATTATGGCATGACTGCCTTCTTTAGGATGCAAGCTGATGGTCAGAGCTCTTCCATTTACAGCAACTGTGGTGTTAAGTACAAGAGCAGTATAACGATCCCCACTCATTTTGACAACATCCACCTCTTCAAATGCAACATCACCATTAATCAAAATGTCAAATACCCTTTTCCCTGCAGTTGTGACTGAAGAATCAATCTCAGCAAAGTGTAACCAAATTGAGTAGTTTCTATTGGGGTCCACATCCATTGTGTATGCTAAATCTGGCTGAGTATCGGTGCTAACAAGGGCTGTCTGATAAAGAGCTTCTGGATAAAAATTTGGTGCATTTGAAGCCATCTTGATGCCACTTTCAGTAGATGTAGCTAAATCAGATCCCTGGCCAAAAGTTTTGATTGGACTCCAAAATCTATCCCCACCCCAATGATCCCCACTATAATCAACATCAAATTTTGGTTTCCCATTACCACAGCTCAATCTGGCAGCTGTTCTCAGGATCATCCCATGACCCCAGGCTGGGCCAAAATAGTATGCTCTATCATCAACTTGAAGAATCTCAATAGAAAGTATAGCTGGATCTCCATGACCTGTGCTATGGAAACAGAGAGAGGCTGTTCCATCATTTAGAAACACCAGAGCTTCAGTAAAAACTTGGTCATCTTGGTTAGTCCACCCAGATTTCAAAGAATAAATTTGGGTGCCTTCTACTGAAATGTCAAATAAAGGTTCATTATCAAAATTAGGATGTCCATCCAGTCCAAAGAAGACCCTTACAGCATAATGTCCGCTTGGCACGTTATTAATATTGTAGCAATTATTGGGACCTGATGATAGGGGAAAATAACGAAGAGTTTTTAGTGGAGGACTGATGTAGCTGGGAAGTGTAGCATTTGCTGGAATCCCTCCTGTATAAGCAAAATCCTTAAACCAAAGAGTGTTGGTTGGTGCTGTGTGAACATTTAACCGAGCTCCACAACTTATGCGCATAACCCAAGGAGCTGTGCCAGGAGTAGAAATCTAATAAGTAACACTGAAAAGGAAGAATGACTTTTATAATGTCAAAGCAGATATAGTCATTGATCTATCCTCTGGCACTCCATTCTAACATAAAAGATTGAACTCACATTTGCTAAATGAAGAAAATGGTGCAAGCCTCTTACCAAAAAGATATGTATACACCTTGTTACTAAGACATCTACTTATTTGATCGTTCAAATGTGAATTTGAACCCAAAAGGCTACGCATTTTTGCTTTGTCACCTCTAATACTAAAACAACTTATAATATATCTACCAATAGTTTCTGCTCTAGACTCTAGTAGCCCGGTCCATTGGACAAAGTTACAGAACAGATCAAATACCCAAATACATCAACAGAATCAACAAAAAATAAAGAAAGAATTCTTTCTCTTGCCATTTCAATTTTCCCTATACATTAGAATACAACATGTTTTCATGTTCTTGTCCCCAAAGAAATGATTAGATCAAGAATAACAAAACCCCAAATAGCTGTCTTAGTCCCAGTTTAGTAGACTTCAGTATTCTTGTTTTCTCGACAGATACACGGCAAAGAAAGAAAAAAAAATGTAACTTTCTTTTCCAACACTTTCTTGCCAAGCAAACAGATCCAAATCATATTCAGCAGTCAATATCACCATATCCAAAGATTTTAATAACAAAAATAAAATAAAACACTCATTGTTTTCCCAGTTCTGCTCCTCTCCCCAAACACCAATACAACACGGAAGTTAAAAAAAACCCCTCCTAAGAAGCAGGCAAGAAACTTAAAAACCAAAAAAAAAAAAACAAAATCATTAACAACATTCAAAAGAACAACTCACAAATCATAAAATAAACTAAAATGCAAGTGAAATTCACTTCAAAAATCACCAATCCAAATCCCTAACCACAAAAGAATCGATCTTTTTTTGTAGCATTGTAGCACAATTGAACAAGAAAAGTCAATGAAGTTGAGTGGAGAAAGCTACTCACGTTGTTTAGCTAAGCAAGTAGAGAAAGCTAAGCAGAACAGAAGAATCCGTGATAAAAATGGAATTCTCTGCATTTTTTAGCTTCAAAGTTCGCTTTCTTCTTCTGTAGCCAGTCGCCCTTTCTCTATTGTTTGATCGCTTGCCACATTCTTGCACTTCCTTTTTTTAAGGGAGAGGAAAGTAGCTGGTAGAGCTAGTGTGTGTGTGCTTGGACGTGTTTGCAGGTAAACTGTTCTATATTTAATTTTATGTTAGCATACTGCAACTATAGTCCTCGAATATATAATAATGTTTAATTTGGTCCTGTAAGTTAATAGTTTACGTGGCCAAACACCATCGCTCAGTGTGGTTACGATTGCTTTTCAAATAATTTTTTATACCGAAATGCATGTCAATGATATTTTTTTATTTTTTAAAAATTATTTTTGATATCAGCACATCAAAACTATCTAAAACATATAAAATATATTAAATTTTAATAAAAAAAAATTTTAAATTTTTTTTTAAAATAATTTCCACCGCGTTCCTTAAACATATGTAGCTGCATCAGATTCGTTAATGGAGGGCCCATAAAGTGTCTGGTGATGATGCAAGGTTACAACTTACAAGAGCAGGTGCATGTAATTTCAGGGCAAGCAAAGTTACTAATTCCAGTTTCATTTTTGTTACTTCCAAGTGAAAATCCCATTTTCGTTGACAAGGGAAATAGGCAAAGAGTTCACGGGGAAGAATAAAATGGGATGCTTTGTATAATTTAAATGGGAAAACTTCAAATTGGTCCCCGGACTATATAGAGATTCTCAATTGATTTCTCAATGAATTTTTTATTGCAATCAGGTCATTAAAAGTCCCAGGTTTTAATCAAATCACCCCTTCAGTCTCCAATAAAAAACATTTGATGAGCTCCTAAATCCATTTTTCTAAACATGAGACACCTTCAGCCTTGAATTAATTCAAACCACTTTCCAATTGATGTTGTGATTCTCAATTAAGTTTCCCAAATTCTTTGTTTAATATGAAATGTTCTTATGGATCTCATTAAAAAGTGTTTTTGAAAAAATTAAAAAACATTTTCTTTACTTCAAATTAATATATTTTTTTATGTTTTTATATCATTTTGATGCGGTGATGTAAAAAATAATTTTTAAAAAACAAAAAAAATATTATTTTGATACATTTCCGAGTGAAAATCACTTTAACTAATGATAGTCGATGGAAGGGTTTGATTGAAAACTTTTGATTCTTTGAGAACTTAATTAAGATTTTATGTAGTTGATGGACTAACTTTAAATTGCTTCCTTCTGAATCTTACGTCAATGCCACTAAGTGTTGTTGGGGCAATAGACTTTAATCGGACGGTTGAGAGTACTTGTGAGCTAGCTAGTTTGACTTTTGGTGTCATTTTGACTTCGTCTTCTCTTCAGGGAAGGACCATGAATTGGTGCGCAATCATCGGCGGCGATCAGTGCCTAAAACGAAGATGTTGGGTCAATGTGAAGGGGGGTTGTTCTGACATTGACAAGGCTATGAAAACTTGACATGGTCACTTTCATTCTTTCACGAAATCTAGGCCTTGAGTTTTCCAATAATTCAAAAAATCAATATCTAATTCGTTTGAGAGGTAATGTTTGTTTTTTTAGGAATAAATGCCCTTTTGATATTTTTAATTTTTTAATTATTTTTTTTATCTTTAGATTATTTTAATATATTAATATTAAAAATATTTTAAAAAATAATTACTATCACACTATTAAACAATACTAAAATACCAAAAATTGCCTTATAAATAAAGAATAATCATAAAAACAGAGCAGCCTCTTTTTTTTTTTTTATGTTTTAGTGCTTTGGCAAGAGTTATTGATTACAAAAATCCAGATCACAGGTTTGACAAGTTAAGCAATATGCCGATCCAATATGTTGCCTTCATAATATTTTAAAAATAACATTTTTTAATTTTTTTTAAAGTCATATCATGTTTTTTCTGGTCATGTAAGTTGTTTTTAAATATATAAAGTCGATTGAGTCAAGTTGATGTAACTTTCACATAATTTAATTTAAAACCAGGGCTGGGTAAAAAGTCAGGTCGAAAAGTTTCAAGAATAACCCGCTAGTATAATTAAGTTTAATTACACTTTTAAAAAATTCTCCACAACCTGGACTTTTTTTTCACAGTTACCGATCCATAACAAAGTTAGGGCCAGTTATCTATTAAAAAAAAGTTAAAAGTTGTTGTGAAAACACTATAGGCATAAACTTATTATACTGTGGATTGAAATAGTATAATTACTTCCTTTTCTTCCAAAATAAAAACCAAATGAACTGTCTTTCTAAGGTAAAATGATTTTTTCATAGAATTCATTTATTATTATTAAATTGAATAGGGTTATAATGGTATCTCCATGTTTTCATAAGATTTTCATTAATTTTAAGAATGACCCGAGTTATTTTAGATCTTTTTATTTGCATTTTTTAAATTATCTTTTTTAAAATGAGTTTTGTTTTTTAATTATATTAAATTAATTGATTAAATATAAAATGAGATGCGCTTTGAAGATTAACCCAAGTTTAGGATATTCGCCCGAGTTTGTTTGTTTTTTTTTAAGCTTCTATTTTTTCAATTTCATCCCTCAATATTTATTTGATTAGAGATTGGTCTTTGTTATTTTTTTTATTTGCTTTTTATAGGATTTTTTACTAATTTTGAGAATGACCCAAATTATCTCAGGTCATTTTATTTATTATTTTTTTATATAAATTTAGCTTTTATAAAGAAAGTTTTGTTTTTGAATTAGATTAAATTAATTGATTAAATATAAACATGAGAAGCTCGCTTCTCAATATTTTGTTTTATTTGCTTTCTAGTAATTTCTTTGACAACATGTGCGACTTTTTTTTTGTGTTGATATAGAGCCTTTCATAATGACATTATAACCATTTCAATAAATTCTTTCTAGTGATGAAATGATGGTAATTCTCTAACGGGCTTTTCTTTCATCTCCTTTCAAATATAGTATTGATGTCTTATTTCTTTTATGGTTGATTATTGTCTTTTTTTTTTTAATTTACTATTTGATATTTTTTTTTGCCTGATTTACTTATTTAAAAACACTAGCACTTTCTAAGTAATTTTTTTTTATGTTAGGAAAAAATAACCTAGCCATAGTATAATGCTAGCCATCTATCTAGTTAACAAACCCTATTTGGGGTGGTTTGTAATCCATAGCCAGTCTTCATTTTTAAGTGGTGTGGCATTGAACAATGAATAATCTCAATCAAGTTTAAGGGCACGTGATAATATATCGATTGGCGCAACTTATGGTTGAGCCAATTTACTAGCATTAAGTGAGTTTTCTTCATAGTAAAAGAATATAGTTTGAAATTAATTGAATCCAAAATCTGAACATGAAACCTCATCATCTTCATCGACAAAAGAAGTGAGCAGTAAATTACATTCGACAATTTCAAATCATGTGGGAAATATGATGTGGTTTTGCTGGCAAGTCACGTCCATGAAGACATGACCCCTCAAATATGCCAAAACAATGCATTTTATTTTAAACTGATCAATCAGCAGGTCCTGCGAAGTTCATCAAATATAGCAACCTCTCGCTGGCAATGGAATCTTCAACAGGCACACCTAATGCATCATTGTAGAGAGGAGTACATTGATGGGGGAAGGCTAAACCAAGGACGCAAAATTCAATATATTTTTTTGCTATACACGCCGCTCAGTAATGGAGGCGATGTGGTGGAAGAATACATTGTTCGAATAGTTCAGGAGTGTCACTTTTTAAAATTAAATAATATTATATATATGAAAATACTCAATTTTTCATGATTAAACTCGATAATAAATAAATAAATAAATAAAATACTAAAAGACAACATTGCCTAGGCTAATTATGTTTCGTTGATAGGGGCAAATCATAATTTAACTATTCCAATTCATATTGCTAACTAGTCTAGAGCACAATAAAAAGCTCAATAAAACCACTTCCCCTTTTAATTTTTTTTTTAATTTTGTGTGTATGCATATTTAAATTCCATTCGGGGATGAAGGGCTAATCATTTTGATGCTTTTCATTAAAAAAAACATGGGCTGCAATGCGGGTACAGTCTCGTTCCCATACAAAACCTTAATAGGTTGGGTTTGGACTCGTATACAGGACGAAAAGGAAAAGTGCAAAACATTATATTTATTTTGTGAAGCTAATGACAAAACCATTTGCCCCGTCTTCAATTTTTCAAGGAACATTTGGGACAATGACCAAGATGGAAAATTTAATGAATGTTTTTTTCAACCTTGCACTCATAATATTTTTTTTAAAACAAGAAGATATGCTTGGCATCAAATGATAGCGAGTTTAACTCTTGAAAGGTGTTGGAAATAAGTTTTGAGTTTAATTATAAAATTTTAATTATAAAGTTTAAGGGTCGTCACCTAATGTTATGGTCTGTGAGAGTAGAGGTAAGGAACTGGTTGCATAAGGAAAAGACACATCACCCCAAAGGCACCCTACCTAAGGTAAGCTGCATTGTTATTTAATTGTTTTCTAGGTCATGTTTCTGTCCATTGGTTTTTTCTAAGGTTCCAAGCATATATCTCTTTGTGAGGAAGTTTCTACTTTATTGGGTTAAATCTTAACCATTCTAACAGCCAGATTTATTTTTTTTCTTGGATATAGCTAAGTCCTAGCATTCCAACTAACAAAATAATTGTTATGAGTTTTTTATATTTTGATCAAACCCTAATGGATAATCAGAAACTGGTTACGATATCCATTTTTATATTTGTTAAAACATGATAAAAATGTGAATTTTACCTTTTAGAAAACATGCATGAAAAACCTTTTAGGATTTGGCCGTATGCACAAAAATAAAACATTATTTTTTGTTTTTTTAAAAGAGGAAATTAATTTAATGTTTTTTGAATTTTCAAAAAAATATTAAAAAAAGTTTCGGAGAAAACCAAGTATTTTAATACTAGATTTATATCTTACAGTGTAAATAATATAAATATACAGCCTAATATTATGCAAAATTATTGGGAAAATATGCGAGAAAATCACAAAGATTTTGAATGGACTCTTGGAATTTTTTGGATTTTTTTTCCCCTTTATTATTATTATTATTATTATTATATGTGCTAGACCCGGCCCAATCGGGTCGGGTCGGGTTGGGCGACAGTGACCCACTGCACTGTTCTCTCTCCCTCCCTCTCTTTTTTGAAGTGGGTTGGATCCGGCTCGGCCATTTGAGCCGGGTTGAAACGGGTTTAACTTCGGCTAGGTTAGGCCGACTAACGACCTAACAACCTTTTTTTTTTTGGGTTGAACTCGACCCAGCCATTTGAGTTGGGATGAAACGGGTCCAACCACGACATACATGGTTGATGGTCTGGCCTAGCAACCATGTTAATCAATCTTCCATTTGCATGCAAAATGAGTTCTTGTTCTGCATGTAAATGGCTGCAATTTTTGTAGCCAAAGGGGAAGAAGAAGCTTACCTGGTGTAGGGGATGGCTAGTTGGCAGTGTTGAGAAGTTTGACATGCGGCTGGTGGTGGTAACGACGATGAAGACATGGCAGAGGAAGTGGGAGAAAGCTGCAAGGAGAGAAAAAAGATGGAACATAAGGAATGACTATTTTTTTTTTCTAGACTTTAGCTTCAAATTTCTACCTCCTCAGGGCATGAAATCCACCCCTATTTGAATCCACCCGTATTTATAAAGGGTGGAAGAGAGACATTTCATCTTTACTGGTGCTAAAAATTGGCTCTTAATTCGAACCGAAAGGATTCAAACCATTGGTTCAAAGTTATCATCATGAGCTGTCAGATTTTGACAACTCAAGGTTGCCTGAGTTGACCTCTTTGGGGTGGCGTCGAGGTTGTTGTGCTGTCAATCGACCAAAAAGAACCATATCAAGGTATGATCAAATGTCAGGCCATCATGTTGGTGTATGGTTTGGTTGATAGATGAAGCATTAAATGCTCTGAAAAGGTGGCCACCCGAACAACTTTCAGGGGAAAAAATGATGAAGAAGATGACCAATATTAGATGACGCGTCGTCTGGTCTATCTTTTTTTTGTGTGTGTCAAAGCAGCGTTGTTTCATTTAAATGAAACAATGTCGTTTTGGATTTTAGGGTTTTAATTTAGGGATTTGATAAAAGTTGAATTTTTGTCCCTCGACTTTTGATTTCTTTTAATTACATCCCTAATTGATCTTGAACTTTTAATTTTATGCCATTTTACCCCTGAAAAACTTCAACATCAGCCCAAAATTTCAACGTCTTTTTCATTGCGGTCTTTGGTTTTGAAACTATGCAAATTGACCCTCAATTGATCATTAATTATTTTTTTCAATTTCACCCCTGATTTCAATCAATTGAGCCCTTATAGTTCGGCGCCTTTAGCAAAATGGTTATTGACTGTGAATTTCTTCAACTTAGCCTTTAATTAACCTTAAACTTTTGGTTTTCTTGCAATTTTACCCCTAATTTGAATCAATTGACTTGGTAAAAATTAAATTTGGTCTCCTAAAATTCTAATCTTCTCAATTAAGCCCAAATTGGGCTCCCAAACTTAATTTTCACCAATTAAGCACCTCATAAAATTAATTTGACTCATTTAAAGTATAATTAAGTCCTTGTACCTAATTAAATTCTTTAATTGGATCCAAATTAATTCTTAAGCATAATTAAACCTTAAATTCGGCCCATAATTAAATCAAATTGACATATTAAAAATCTAATTATGTCCCTGGACTTAATTTTTATACAGATTTGTCCAATAATCATTTAATTTGACATTAAATCTGTATTGTCTCTCTAATTTTGAGCATAACGAGGTACCATCAGGCTTCCGTCTTCGTTTAAAATTGCAACTTGATTTTTTGCATATCTGAAATCTTTTATCAGCCAGCTTTTTCCACATCCTCAGTCTCCTTGCTATTATTATTATTATTATTATTATTATTATTATTATTTTAAAAGGAAAAGGATAAATTTTAGGGAATAACCCAGAAATGAGTTATGACAATGCTGATTTGAATTTTTAAATCTAAAAAGATTAAAATTAACTTTTTCGTTGGTTTATTTTTTTATATAAATAATTATTATGTTTAGATATATGTTTAAGAGGCTATAAGGATTGCTTACATTTATACCATAAGCTTAACATGCATAAGACTATTGATGAGTCTTTTCTATGACCCAAACAAATACATCTTTACCTAAAATGGTGACAACCACAATGTTTAGGTTGTGGCCTAAATGATGACGTCCACACTGTTTGGGTCATGACCCAAATAACTACATCCCTATAAAAAATGATCAGATCAAGTGAACATATCTTGAGGTAAATTTTTATAAAATTACGTGTATTCCGAAGTAATAAAGTATAGTTGTAATTTTTTCAAGAGAATTGGTGGCGCCATTTATTGCTTGTTTTAAGAAATAACATGTTAAATAAAAAGTGTTAACTCATAAAAACATTTTGATTGGCTCACACACAAGCCAAAAAATATTCATCGACCAAATAAACCATTGTCATTGGTCAAACATGAAGGACAACACATCTTGCTTGGTGAAGAAAGCATAAAAATAATAATCACACCTATATATTGTTAGATGGGCTACAATTTGCTATGATCAGGTAAATCATATGATCATCAGTGGCAGGTGTATAAATATCCCTCACCACCTGTCAAATAAGTATGACCTCTTAACCATTACTCTCATTTTCATTTTTCTTTCTCTCCGTTTTTGTCTTATTTGTTAAATGATTTAAGCATCAGAGGGTCCCCTATCTATACAAGAGATTGTTTTGTAGGAGAATAACCAAGCCTAAATAACCCAATTAGCTCGATATTAAGCCCAAATATAAGCCCAAACATTTTAGTCCAATTTGTGAAAAACCCAGATTCCTCATTGAAGTTTTTGCGGCTTCATCAACTATTTATAAATGAAAAGCAGACATTATCTATATTTTGTTATGTCTTGTCCTCTATAACCAAACAAAAGATGGAGATAAAAATCATGTCTTATCTATTAAACTAGAATTGAATAAGTTCCTTCTCAAAGATCTTGTTTTATAGTGTGTTATCACTATTGTCTTGTCCTTTCACACTTGCATACCATTTCTAACCTACTCATTGTGACAAGAAAAAATGCTCAAAGAGGTGTATGAAGAGGTCTAGCTTGATTAAACACTATCAAAGTGACACGTATATAAATATCCCCTATCAACCATCAAATAAGCATGACCTCTCAACCATTACTCTTACTTTCATATTTTTTTTCTTTCAGTTTCTCTCTCATTTGTTAACTAATTTAAGCATTAGAGGGTCCTCTATCTATACAAGGGACTTGTTTTGCAAGAGAAGAACCAGACCTAAATAACCTAATCAACTTGATATAATACCCAAATACATGCCCAAATATTCTAGTCTAGTTTGTGAAAAACCTAAATTCCTCATTAAAGTTTTTATGGCTTCATCAACTATTTATAAATGTAAACTAGACATTATTTATATTTTGTTATGTCTTATCCTTTGTAACTAAACAAAAGATAAAGATAAAAAGTATATCTTATTTATCAAACTCGACTTGAATAAGTTCCTATTCAACATTTTGTTTTATAATGTGTTATCACTATTGTCTTGTCTTTTCACACTAGTATACCATTTCGAACCTAACCATTGTAATGAGAAAAAGTCCTGAAAAAGGTGGATGGAGAGGTCTAGCTTGATTAAACACTAACAAAGTTGATTTATAATTACAAGTGTATTTGTCTTAGCTTTTCAACTTGCTTTTTGTCCAAAAAGCAGGTTAAAAAGCTAAGACAAATAGGCCTTACATCTGAGTTAGGTTGATATATGATATAGGCCCCTAAGATCGAATTGAACATCTTAAGTTTAACTTATAAAATTTGAGTTTGGGTTTAACCAAGTCAATTATAGTAAGATAATCATTAAGATTGGATTATAAACATAATAGAAAAAAAATTATATTACTCTATAATTAATGTCAATGTCAATTTCTTCAAATAAGTGTCTTGCAATGTTGCCACATTTGTTAAAAAAAATATAAAATTAAAATATACATTTTTTACCGAGTTATGAGTTTTGATATAGCCTTCCTTGATGCTCATCTTTCACTTAGAGATAATTTCTTTTTTTTTATTTTGCAATAAATTCTTTACTTTTTTTTTAAAGTAAAACCACAAGAAAATACACATCATATTAACTACCAAGTGCAAACTCAATTTTTTTTAAAAAAAGATATCATACCTTAAAAGCTTGATGATAATCGATGAAGTTGTAAAACTTCATACTGTATTTGGGCTTTTCATAACCATGTCTTAGGCTGAAATGTCTAGGCTTGAATGTAAGCTTTGTCTTTGGACTTGGTATTCCCTGCAGAATAAGTCCTCAATCGAAATACGGGACCTTTTAATGTTTAAGTTAGTAAATTGTTGGAGGGAGATAATGCACAAGAAAAATAAGAAAAATAAAAAATGTATGGTTGTTCTTATGGAGTTATGTTTCATATTGTTTGTTCTCCTAATAATTTGGAATATTTATTCACCTTGATCAAATGGACTTACCTCGTGGAGAGTGAAGTAATGATGGACAATAAGTGTTTTTCCTTACAAGTAACCTAAAAAGATGAGCATGTTTGTCCTTTTTTAGAAAGATTGGTGCTCAAGGGTAATTGGCATGAAAGGTTGAAGTCTTTTGTGGAGACATGGTAGCTGAAGATAGTTAATGAGAAAGTAGACGGGGAGATAACCATTAGGAAGAAAAGTAGTGCCACACTAACATCTTACATGTAAGCATAAGAGACTATGACGCCGTTCTAACTTTAATAGAGATAATAACTTTGCCTTATAATGTGTGTCAGTCCTTAGACTTGGAGAGTTGAACGACCACGAGCATGGATCGCATGATATTTTTCCCTTTCTGTCTTTCCTTCTTTTTTTACATTACATGTTATCGGTTAAGCAAATTTAAAGAGAGGTTTAGAGGAATCAAGGATTCAAATGGAGAAAATGAGGAAAAAGTTGTTGATACGTGTAATACATGCGCCAGCATATGAATCACGTATACCACTTTTAAGGGGCTTATGTGTCTTACTCCCAACTCCGATGGTGGCCTTTCTTGGGGTTATTGGATTCATCTTAGTGAGATCTTTTCAATGACATGGCGTGTGTGCTGATTAGAGCTTCGATATGTCTCTGATATCCAATTCCTTATTTATTTTCTCTCTCTCTTTCTTTCATTTCCTTGATTCGCATGCCATTTTTTCTTCTTCTCTCATGCATGCTAGTTTCCTTTTTTTTTTTTTTTTAATCCTTATGCTTGGGCCTAGGCCTAACTAGAAGGGTTGTCTTGCACACCAGGCCCAAACGGTAGGGTATTGAGTCATTTAGCCATTTAGGCCAACTTAAGGCTGTTTTTTTTTCCCTTATCAATTATCTATTCTATTAAAAGAACCGGGGCGAGCCCAACCCTTCATTGTTCATATGAACAATGAAGGAGTTACCCCAATTTGTTTTTGTTTTTTTTTAAATCTCATCTTACTTTTGTTTTCTCTTTAAACTAAATTCTTTTTAACTTTTTTTTTTCAATTTTATCCTTCAATAATGCATTGATTTTGAATTGATCTTTATAATTTGTTTCGGTTTACTTTCTATGAAATTATCGCAGTCTTAAACAAATATCTCAATATTTGATTAGTGCTTTAATTTTGTGGGTGTCTATTTTTGTTATCATATCATTAAATAAAAAATAGTTAAAAAATTATTAAACCTAGTAAAATTCATGAATCGGATCGCGGATTTGGCAGGTTAAGCTCGAAGCCCGAGTCGATCCAATATGTCATCGTTTTTATTTAAAAAAAAATGTTATCTTGGATTTTTTCTTAAAGCTAAATCACACTTTTTTACTAATGTCAGAGTTATCTTTGAACCCACCAAGTTGATAGGGTCACATAAGGCAACTTTCATACAGGTTAATTTTAAATATAGGCTTGTCAAAGAGTTGAGTCGAGAGGTTTCAAGGTTGACACACTGGGTCGAACCCCTTTGTTTTTTGTTTTAAATTCCATCTTCCTTTTTTTTTTCTTATGATTGAATCCTTTATTGATTTGTTTTTCAGTTTCATCCTTTAATATTTGATTGATTTTGAATTAGTCTTTATAATTTATTTTAGTTTGCTTTTTATGAGTTTATTGCAATCTTAAACAAATATCCTGATATTTGATTGATACTTAATTTTGTAAGTATCTATATTTGTTATCATATTATCAAGTGAAAACAATTTTTTTAAAAAACGTTATTAAACCCAATGAAGTCTATGATCCGAGTCCATCATAAGTTAAGCAGTTTAAGTTACAAAGCTTTGATTGATCCAATATATTTTCGTCTCAATTTTAAAATAAAAAAGACATCATCTTAATTTTTTTTTAAGTTAAACCACACTTTTTAGAAGGTGTTCGTTTAAGCGGTAGCTTCTGCTTTTAAAGCTCACCGCGTAAACATCATGTTTGGTAACGGCTGAAAACTTAATTTAGTCGTGCGGGTCCCAACAATTCCTGCGTTAAAAACGCAGGTTACTGAAAGCAGCACAATGCTGCTTTCAGTGTGGAGCTCTCTGTGCACTTAAAAGTGAACAGTGGAGCATTGCTCTGAATGCTCCACTGTTCACTTTTAAATGCACAGTGGAGACATGCACCACTGTTCACGTGAATAGTGGTGCATGATTTTGGTCGGACCGAGTCTGGTCCAAAGCTAAAAAATGCATTGAACCGGGTCCAACCTAGTAAAAAAAATTAAATTATTTTTTTTATTTTTAATTGTGTTTTATTGATGACGTAGCATTTGCAGAATTTGATCGCAATCTCAATTTTGTTCCTGATTGTATTTTACCTGATGTTGTTGCGCGCTTAAAAAACCAAGAAAACTATAGCATTGTCGGATGTATTTCATACGTGATGAAATTATGGAGAGTTTAATTGAACAATAAAAAATATTTTATACAAAGTATTATTTATTTCATGATGTAATAACAATAGTTAAATTTACAATATTTAAATTAAAACCATCAGCTTTAATATATATATATATATATATATATATATATATATATATATATATATATAACCTCAATTTTAAAAAGTAATATTTTAACCAAACACAATAGATTATTTTTTGTTCAACCTCAAATTCAACTACAGTTTTAACCAAACATATATAAATACCAAACCAACCTCAACTAAAAATACTTTTTATAAAACAATTTTTTTTAAACCACAACCACAAAAGCTACCACAATACTAAATGATAATCTGAATTGTTTTTAGATATGTCAAGTCGAATCATATCAAATCAATTCTCATATATATTAATTTGAAACTTAGATTTCACAGTAAATCAAATTCAAAAATTTTAAAATTAACATGTTATATTTAATTTAATAATAATATTAAATAATTTTATGTGGTATTTTTTTCTTGTTAGAAAACATACTAATAAATTAGTAATATCTATGTAACAAATTATGAAAAGGGGTTTTGCTGGCGGATTTTTCTTGGCTTTACAACCTATACACAAATACTCATTTAAATTTTAAAATATATTTTACAATGTAATTTAAGTTGCTTTTTAAATGATTTTTTATATCGAAATATATGCTAATAATTTTTTTTATTGTTTAAAAATTATTTTTAATATCAACACATTAAAATAATTCAAAATATACAAATCATATTAAATTTTAACAAAAAAAAATTTAAATTTTTTAATAACATGATTTCCACTACATTTCCAAACAATTTCTAAAAACTCCAATGAAAAGTTATTAATACCGAAGGTAACTCTTAAAAACTATCAATTAATTTATTAGTATGTTAACGTTAAATATTTTTTTCAAAAAATTATATGAATTATTTACAATGTGATGTTTATACATCGGAAAAAAAAAAAACACGATGATACTCTTAAAAGCTCATTACTAACAGAATTTATTTAGAAAAACAACTTATGACAAAAATCAAATCTGACAACAAATTCCACCACCGTAGACAGCATTAACAACGCTAAAAAAATACCACAAGTTCCACCGCGAACCGTACGAACCGCAACGAGAAAAGAAAAAAAACCGAAACTGGTGCGCTGAACACAATGCCACCATCAGCCGCCGCCACCGGCGACGACGAAGAAGACCACGCCCTTCCCTCTTCCAATCCATCGTTCGCTCAAATCTCGGGTTCCGACATGGATATCGATAACGGTGATGACGAAGAAGAGGAGGATCCGGAAGAAGAAGTAGGCGGCGGAGATGACGACGACGACGACGAGGAGGAGGAGATAGAAGAAAAAGAAGAAGTTGAAGAGGAGGAAGTTGATCAGAGACGTAACGGTTAGTTATGATATCTGATTGATTGATTTTTTTTTAAATTAGGTAATATTGTGATGTTTTTGCTACTGTTTTGTTTGACTTACTGCTGAGCGTTAGCATTGTATGGATTGCTTCATTGATTAACGTGGCAAATTATATGTTTGCTTTAAATTTGATAAGATTAGAAGTTTTGAAGGTATTTAACTCAAAAATGGCTAATGGTGTATACCGCGTTTTAGGTTTTAGTGGGAGATTGTTTAGGTGATTGGCATTAAAAGACGAGCCTTTTCTCGATTGGTTTTGTCGGAGGGAATATTGCCAATGCTTGAGGTAGTGTGATTATTGCTTGAAGTAGAAGTGAGCTACTATAGGTTTTTTCAGGTTTCATTTGATTTTGATGGCGTGTACTTGCTTCGTTTGTTATAGTTATTGTGATGTTAGAGGGATAATTAGGTGTTGCTTCCAAATTTTTTTAGTCTTTTTATGATTGCTCTTCTGAGTTCTGGTTGAATTGCTAATTACGGATTTTCAAGGAAGCATGCTGAATCGTACATTAGAGAGTTTGATTAGCTATGAAAATGGTGAGTCTTTCTAATGGGTGTTTGGGTGGCATATGACTGACTAGCTTTTAAGGTGATGCATTTGATGGAATTGTATGAACTTCAAGGTTGTTGGCTAGTTCTTTCTTCTGTTTTTTCGGATATGCTTTATGAGTCATTTATCCATCACATAACTCCGAGAGAGTATGATAGAATAGAAAATTTCCATCACTCAACTTTACTTGCACGCACACATACATACTACCTTACATCTTCAAAGAAAGGGGTGATGAAAGAAATGTAGGCGTTGGCATTGGCTTAGTAGAGGTGTTAATCTGTTGTTTTCAAGCAGGTATTTACATGCTTAAAATTAAAGTTTGCTGCTGCACGATACCTCTGGTGCTTTTTTTTTTAAATGTGAAAAAGCAATTATCTTACCCTTTTTCTTTTAGGTTTCCTCTTTTCTTTGTGTATTTTTGAACTGTATCAAGATGCTGTTTCATATGAATACAGTTCCAATGCAGTCTGGCACATGTCAAAGCCATTTTATACGGGTTTTCCCCCCATCTTTTCTCTCTCTGGTTGCCACTTCTGCCATCATGTTTTTGCTTCTATGCCACATGCTCATCTTTTTTTCTTTACTGAATTCATCCAATGTGTCATCCTCAGTTTTGCAGTGTATTCTTTCCATTTTACTGTTTTTTTTTTAATTCCTATGCGCTTAGTCCAATTCTTTTTGCAGTGGCACAGTGGAATGTTTCTTTATGGCATTCTTTTAATTTAATAGAACTCCATATGGACATTTCATTTTGTACATCTAATTTTAATTCTTAGTATAGCATTATCTTTAGCTTACTCTCCTTGTGAATGATTGATGGTCATTTAATTGATTAATTTTCTCTAGGTTGTCATTGTGCTTTTACCTTGATTACTGTCCATTCCATGCATATTGTTCTCTTTCTATTAATTAATTAATTTTTCATTTTGAAGTGCCTTTTATAATTCCTATCTATATAATTTGTTGAAGCTACACCATTAAGAAAAGTAAAAAAGTGATGTGAAATGATAAAAGAAGATGGAGGGTGATTAAGAAATCAAATAAAAAATGCATTGAAATATGGAGATATCTATATACATGCTGTGTGCCTTGTGAAAGAGAAAATCTGAAAGAATATTATGATGCCACATTATCAATTATCAATGTTAAAACATTTTGATACTGACTGGTGTTTATTGAAATCAGGTATTGTAGTATTTATAAAAAGACAAGAAAATTTTGTAATTGCATAATAATAATTTTGCAATTTTAACAAACTAAATATAATCTCACATAATAATGAAATTAAAATGTTGTAAAGAAGCCATTGACATCCTGAAAATCAGTAATTAATGATTTAGCCAACATAAATGCAACAAATGACTAAAATTACAAACAATAGAAACAGATATTTGCAACTCTTCATTATTTTCCAAAGAAAAAAAAATGAGTCTTCACCATTTGCCATACGATGTAAAACTAAAATAATCAGTGAACATAAAGAACAGTCTGCCAAAATAATAATAAAAAATATAACAATAATCAATAGGATAAATGAAATATATGGAAGTATAATACGATAGAATTATGTAAGTTAAATTGCTTAACTGATCAGAAGAAAAAAATAGTGCTACAACCAGAAACAAAAAATACATTACAACATATCCAAATGCAATGCCAATTAGATTGGATTTTTTTGTTGACTGGGTGGAGAAATCTTGACTTGAAAGAAATCAAAGTGGAAAATTTGTTGGAAACCAAAAATAATCAACTATTGACAGAACTCTCAATTACTCTAGGTTTTTTTCCCCTTTCATCATTAAACTATGCTGTTCAACAAAGACAATAATTTTGGAAAACTATTGAAACTAATGAAAACTAAGGGAAGAAGAAGCAATGATCTAATATTTTATACCTGATTTGAAGAACAATCTAGGACATCATGATTGAGCCAAAATTTGGGACAAAAGTAGGGAGGGGACAATGATCTTGAGTTTGAAAGCAATAGTGTCATTGGTGATCACAAAGATGGTTTTGAGTTTGAAAGACAAGATAGGTGATTTATGTCATTCATTCTTGTACCTAGGTGGATAAGGCGTGAAGGATTGGGAAAATGGAGGAAAGAATTCTCAAAAGCACTGAAACGAAAAACTGGTAAAAATTGAAGTTAAAAGGAAATGCATAAAAGAAAACAAGAAAAAGAATGGCCAAGAGGAGACCTAGAGAATTTCAAGAGAAAGTAGAAATGGTAAGGTGACTACTTCTCCCTTATCATGTGCCTAACTACTCTGTTTCCTTTTTCCTCCCTCCCTCTTCATAATTGGGAGTTTGGTCAAAGGTGGGTAATTGTTTCCTATGGGCAAAGCAGGGGGGGAGGGGGATGCAAGACTTTTGAGAGGTAAGCATTGCCTTTTCTACTCTCTCTTGCTTCCTCAAGCTTTGAAGTTGCTCTCTTTTCAGCTTATGCCTCGTAACTGTGGTCCATTAAAATGTGATGTGCCACTGTACTTGGATTTTAAGCCATACATCTTAAAAAATTAACTTTTGCACCTTTGTATTTATGAAAGAACTTTTCGTTGATTAGATAAACTAAAGAAGGATCTCACCTTTAGTAATTACTCTTGTACAATAATTTTCTACTATTGCTTAACCTCATAACAATGTTACCCCACGCTTTATTTCTTAGTGATGTGGCTTTGGATACAATAAGTCTATGATTAGAGTGGAGGAAATGCTATGTATTTACCTCTCAGGTTTGGTAGGGGGCAGGGGGGATAAGATCATATGCTAGAATCTTTGACGACAAATCTCCATTAAAACAACTTCCATGGGATAGAAGAATCTTGTGATCTCTTTACAAAGTACAAAATGAAGGCTTTCAGATGAGTCTATTATCATGTGCTCGACTAAGCACTAGCTAGCTTTGCTGGTAAAGTTGCCTGGCATGGTATGGAGTGATCCGGGACTGATTCCTTCTCGCATTACAAATCTAATGGGGAGGTCAGGTTATGTTGGTTGGCATGGTACCGAGGCTTAATTGGGATCCCTATGAATAATTTTTGTTTTGTGATGTTCAAAGGGTCTGGAAAACCCTATTTTCCCTGTACTCTAGTCTAGGAGAAATCCCTATCTTATAATATTTTCTAATTTCGTAAAAAAAGGAGGGCTATTGATGCAGGTGCTATTTCAGCATCTATATGAGCCTGTAGATTAGCTTTTCCACCGCCACTTCCTTTTCAAACTAATTAACAACACTTTACAATTGATTTCACACAAAAAGAAAAGCTTACTACACCTCCGACCCCACCCCCAAATACATGATCATTCTTGCAGTTATTTCGAAAATGATTAACACAGCCAGCATCAACTAATTTAGGTGCTAGGAGTCATTTCATTCTAAAAGTTATGGGAATACACTTTCGTTCCACAAATGACTTGGACATCATCAATTTACCCTTTTCCATGATTTGTTTGCTCCTAGAATGAAGTTTGGATAGTCGAGAATTTTTGCTATGGCCTGTCCCATACATTGAAGCATGCTGTTAAAAATGTGGTAGATTTCTACCTTTTGCTTGATTATGCAATTTCTCAACAGAGCAACCATGCAGGTTCTTGGCTTTGACTCAGTAATTAGTCGGATAGGTGATCCTACATGGAGTTTCCTTTAACTTAAATCTCCAAAAAAAATCTTTTAGGACCTGATCTATTATGAAAACATCTGTCTTAAGAAGTTGATAGCTTTGCATTACTCTTTATTTAGCTCTTCTTCCATGTAGATAATAGACAGCATCTGGAGTCTGACAGGCAAATGGGATCACATTCTACACATGAGATGTCTGAACTGAGGGAAGATAGTGTCAGTAATTTCAAATGTTCTGGCCCTTTGGATGGACCATTGACATTGCAGAAGGAGAAGTCATGTGTGAATTATTTAGATTCATGGTCCCCCAAATTGAGTAAACATCTGGTTATTGCTAAAAAAAATGGAACTTTGGAACGTGCAATTAATAAAACAGATGCCTTCGGCCATAGCAAGACTCATTTAAGTAATAGTAGCGAAGCTATAGCTGTTGAGACCACTGAGCCATTTGTTATCACAGGCATAGAGGTGGATGTTGTCTTATCTAAGAGAAACTGCTTGGTTCAGGAGGCTAATGTCGTTCTGGATTCTAAGGAAGAACTTAAACCAGTGGACGTGAAGTCAGAGGATAGCAAAGAGCAAACAGAATCGAGGTGTGGTGATGCTGACTTAGTCTTTTCTTGAACTTTAATTATCATAGAATGTTCTAGTTTGGGTTTTCCCTGAGTAATATCTCCTTTTCTCGTGGTATTCATACTTCTTACAAATCAATTAGGTTTTCCAGATTGGTGGGTTCTGGGACAAGGGCAAGAAGTTTATCCCCTTCTACTGAGCTTAGGGATGGAAACAAACGCGCAGCAGTAATTTGTGACTTTTTTGCCAAAGGGTGGTGCATTAGAGGGAGTTCATGTAGGTTCCTTCATACAACCAACAAAGCAGATAACACAGGCCAACAGTTAGGGGTAGATGAGGTTGCAACCCAAGAAGACCAGTTTGATGAAGGTATTTAACATTCTTGTAATATGGATTTTGAAGAACCTTCCCTATCAAGATGTTCTGAATATCTGATATGTTCCTTCCCCTGTATCAGGTGTGAGAAACATTTTGGAGACACCAAAGTTTCCTCATTTTCCTGATCCAGTTGCTGCTTCAACAGGAAAAGAAGCTACATTTTCTTCTCATTTCTCTTCAGAAAGACTCCCACCACTAGAACACAAAGAAAACGAAAGGTTGCATCAGTTGGATGATAAGCACAAGTTGTCACTTCGACAAAGAGTGGGCATTCCTCTCAATGCCAAGCAATTTTCTTCCTCCAAAGACGATCCTGGCTTTTCTTCCTCATTTAAGGATGTAGGAATAGAGAATTTTAGACAACATTGGCCTGCGACTGATTATGGTAGTTACACTTCTCTAGTTAACAGAGGTAGCTATCCTTAACAGCTTACTTCCTTGAGTTAACTTTCTTTGCATGGCTCAGTTTTCCATTAGAATGTGCACGATTCAAGCTTTGGTTCTTTTTATTAAGCAGTGTTTTGTTCTCATCTCACCATGTCTCAACCTGTACAGGATCATCATTTTCTTTTAGTTCCTCTTTTGATACAAGCCTGCTTGGTTCTCAAAAGCTGCTGGATAGTGATCGTGCTTCTAGATCATCTTCATTGCTGCAAAGTGCTTCTGCTTTATCTGGTTCTGAGCCAGAAAGTTTGTCTCTAGCTAGTGTACCCAGGGATCAATTGCGTCATGCAGAGCATAAAACAAAAATTTCTTCAAATGACTGGGAGCCATCTGTACCTTTTCGCCCTTCCTTTTTCATTACTCCTGAAATGATATCATCTGCTGGGAGCAAATATGATCCTCTTCGAGATAGCTTTGTCTTGCCCAATGTAGGAGACAAATCCTTCAAATTCTCTTTCTTTAGTCTAGGAGCATCCATCTCAAATACATCGCAGCAACCAATATATGGCGATTCCTTATCAAATCGAAACTTTGGCACTGAATTTAATGGTGACAAAAGTACCATATCTTCTCATGATAAACCCCACGGAAGTCTGTCGGATAAAAATTGCAGTACACCTGGAAAAGATTCATTTACCACTGCAACAGTGACAGGAGGAGCTGGTACAGCTGATGGTGAAAATGGGAGTGCACTCAAGGAAGAAAGTGCCTCAGGTATTGGTTATGACAGAGTTAATCGAGTTACAAACAAAATTGATCGTGATGCTAGACCCCAAATAGATGGGTCAAGACACAAAAAGGACTTAAAGGCAGATAGTGTTAGACAAAACAATGACATGGAGGTTGATCAAAAGATAGGTGGGGATACGCAAAAAGAATCGAAAGTGCTGAGACATTTTCGTTCTGCTCTTATTGATTTTGTTAAAGATTTGTTGAAACCAACTTGGCGTGAGGGTCATCTCAGCAAGGATGCACATAACACAATAGTTAAAAAGACAGTTGAGAAGGTTCTTAGCACCTTGCAACCTCATCAAATTCCAGCTACTGTTGAGTCAATTAAGCAATATCTTTCTTCATCTCAGCCAAAAATGGCAAAGCTTGTTGAGGTGAGTGTTTTGATTTGAGAGATCACATGTAGGATGGGATAGATATGGATTTTGTAAGTTTTTCATGCCTGCCACTTAATGGTTGCCCTTTTCATTTGCAGGGATACATTTCTAAGTATGGAAAATCTTGAGATGCCTGGCTATATGGCTTTCTTTCTGTACAGTTTCCGACACATCTGGTTATTCAAAAAACCATGACAGTTTGTATGAGGCTTATTTAGCAGTAGTTAAAACTGAGATTCAGGCGGAATGTTGTGAATTTTGTAAGATATTTTTCTTTATGGAGTACTCTTTTCCTCCTAGCTCATATATTTGGAAGAAAATGAAACCATATATATACATTTAGTTTGGGATCATGTGTATAAAGAGTGACATAAAACTATTCTTAGGATCTAACTTAATAGCTTAAGATTTTGGATTGAGGTGTTGTTTTTTAATATAATATCAAAGCTTTAATGATTGCGTTTGAATTTTAACATCCTCATTCTTTTAATTAAAATTAATTAGTAATCTAAGAAAGTGTGTTAGAGTATAATATAATTTATATGTGGGGTTTTTACTTAACAGTTTAAGTTATTGGATTGAAAATAGCCGATGTAAAAAAATACACAATGTTATAATAGAAACAAGAAAAATTACACAATTCTTCATGTTAATGTTAATTTCGTTTGGTTCCTGAGAGCTTAGGCCACCAGTCACTGCAACCTTTCTCTATTGCCAAGTTTCTTTTTCATTCAAGTTTAGCCTATATCGGGCTTCCTTGAATAATGGATATTCATTGTTTTTCTTTCATCTTTGTTTGAAATGCAACATTCTTATCTGATTTTCTTTTATTTTGTCAATGCCTGGTGCAATGATAGAAGAAGTCTTGGTTTTGTAACCATGTGAAATTATTTGCACAGAATATCTTTAAATTGCCCTTCCAAAGTAAGGCGCCATTTTCTCAAACGAGATTCCAAATATTTTTTAACTGGCTTCTTATAGGCGGAAGAGAACCCTTATTTTGGCTGTTTAGGTGTTGTAAATTTCAGCTTAATGGTCTTTGACACAGTAGATTTCTAAGATTCAGGGTCATTTTCAACTTTTAGCCTCTGGAACAACTCTCTAGATATATTTTTACTGCCTTCGACGTTAAGGTCTTTCTTTCTTCTTCTTTTTTTGTTCTTTTTAAATTCATTTTCATTTATAAATTCCGGTGTCATAATTTCTACTTGTGCTTTTCAGATTCCTGTCTTTGTGGATGATATGTGCATCTTGCTTTTCTTCAATGCTATCAAAGTCGTATAAGGAGATACTTATGCAGCGAGGTACTTTAATCTTATTTTGCTTATGACTTATGCAGCGGGGTAATTTAATCTTATTTTGTTTATGACGTGCTTCTGTTTCAAAAAGTCTATAGTGGACTCCCGTGTGCACAACTGGTCTTTCCTGATTTTGCTAAAGATTTTTCACAATGTTTGAGCTACACAGCGCTGATATTTGTGTCGTTCAAACGATAATAATTAAGAAACCAAATCTACGGGTTAGACCAATATCCTAAAAACACGACAGAATGAGACATGGCTAGCTAAACCTGCTCGATTTGACTATAAATCCTAATTTATGTGATCACACGCATTTATATAGGACTAGACAAGTCTGGTTCGTTTCAGTTGGAGAACAGAGATAAAGGCGACAATTATTGATCTACATTTATTTTCATAGGTGACTCTTAAGTTTGATTTCTTGGTGGTTCAAATTGTTTTGGCGCACCTTTTTTATCTGTCTATGATACAGTGGTAGAGAGAGGCAATGATAGGGGAATGCGTTCATGCAATGCCATGTACCATGAGAAATACACAAGGATTAATGGCGACCCAAAAATGGTGATTTTTCTTTCACGTGGAGTTTGTTGAAAGAGAGATCTTATTGCTTGTAGAAAGAAGTATACGATATTTATGGAAGTATTCGGAGAAGGGAAACATGATTCCACTAGTGTGCTTAGTAATCCTAATTATAATTATTGGAGAAATGGACATGTTTGATAGCCTGATTCCTTGCACCTATCATTTCCCAATATCAATGATTTTTTTTTTTGTTTTTGAGATATTAGTAATGGATTGATGAAGGCGGGACTTGATGTTAGGACCTGACACCTCTTGCTTTGCAAGAGAACCACTGAGCTACAAACTCATTGTTACTAATGATGGTTTTAGTACTAATTCCATTTTCATTTCCTTCAAGGACTCACCACATGTAAATTAATCTGAAATCCATGCACTGTTCATTCAGACAGTAGATGATAAGATACAATAGTTGTTGACTAGAGTTGGACATCTATATAAAAAAAAAAGGAAGGCTAAAACATAGAGATTGAGGTAAAACTGGTCCATATCATGAGGAAGTGTGACCCTAGGATACAAGACATACGGTAGTCTTTATACCTGGGGTGGGTTGTAGTATTGTTCAAAACAATATGAGTTGGAAAAAAAAAAAAAACAATTTTTGGAGTCTTATTCAATTACTGTAATGCCTGAACTGATTTTGGAAAAAACGTGAGATAACTTTGGAGAACCACACTATAGGAGCTCGTATTGAATTGGAGCACATCTTAACTCCTTATCTCAAGTGATGAATGAATGATTAGGAAATTTTGCTTTGAAAAAATCGTGAAGTAGAGCCTCAAGTTAGCGTAACTTGATAGGTTCTGCTGGCATGCTTTTAACAGTGGGCTTGTGAGCATGGCATTCCCTGCATGGTGAGACAAATGATTGAAATATTTCCTGGAAAAATGATGAACTTGAAGCAGCACGCTCCTTTTTTGTTGGTTTTTTCTCTTTACGAGTTGGTTTATCTGAACCATCAGTGCTTTTATCACTCGATCTCTTGTAATTGCCATGAGTTGCTTTTTTGGAGCTGAGGTTACGGGTCACCGTAGTCTGCTCTGATTGATATAAAAAGGATTGTAGTTGTAGCTTTGTATTGGAGATTGACATATCAGATGGATGATTCTTGTTTGAACCACGAGAAGCCAATACTGGTGCAGTGCGACCGAGAAATCCTTGGTCATGCTCTCTAACTTTGTTAACACTGTTAGTAGGAGGGGACTTTGATTCCAGATCTTTAGCAGATAGGAGAGTAGAGAAGCTGAGTGATTCAGATGAATGCTCTGCAGAAACATCAATAGAAATTTTATTTTTCTGATGGGTTGCCATTTTTTTTGGGTGGAAATTTAGTTTCATGAGACTTCGGCTTTGTATGCACTGACATAGTAGGATATATAGATGAAACTAGACTTTTGTTCTTTCTGTTTGTGTTCCCTTGTTTTTTTCCCGCTTAACATCTCTTATGTGCTTGTAGATTCTGATTATTGATTATATTGTTTTTTTTTTATTCAGATACATGCAGTCACAAGTTCATAAATCTTGTCGATGCTTCCAAGCCTCAATAGGGTTTTACTTCATTTTATATTCACCTCGTACGTATAGTTGGGGTCTGCTTTACAACGACGGCCTTGAAAGGACGAGTAGATACAGGCAGCTTAAAAGGAGCGGCTGCTGCACGGTGGACATCTCAATGAAGCAAAGGTATAGTAAAACAAATTAACCTTGTTGTCTACTGTTTTTAGATCTAAAAAACTGGGTTTGAGGCCTGAGGGTATAGTTCGTACTGGTTACAGCTATCGTTATTATTGATGAGCGTACAAGGCAAAATGTTAGTGATGTGATTTTTTTGTATTGATGGACGTTCCAAAGTAGGTCTTGTCTCCTTGTACAGAGCTACAAATACACATCATTTTGGACTTCTACCGCGTCTTAGATTCAGAAGAGATTTAAAAAATAAAATTACATTGACGGATAAAAGTTCGTTAAATCTCCATAGATTAGGGTTATGTGAAGTCTTGACGGTGGTTGCAAAGCAACACCTGCTTGTCTACCCCATGGGAACATGGCGTAATGCCTGTCATTTGTATTCAACTGAAATGCGTTTAGCGTAATGATAATTAGCAGAGGCCTGCCTGCTGGAAAATGTTTTCGACACTGAGATAAGCATATAGTAAAGTCACTCTAAATGACCTGTTCATTTTTTTAGTTTAAAAATATTTTTGAAAAAAATTAAAAAAAAAATTATTTACTTTAAATTAATATTTTTTTTAGTATTTTTAGATTAATATATTTTCAAGTAAAAAATATTTTAAAAAATAACTGCTATTATATTTTTACATCCTTGGTTAGTAGAGTTGCTGAATTTTGTAATTTTGTTTCAAGAGACGTGATATCATTATTCATCCACATGGGCGGGAAATGAGTAAGAACCAGAGACATGAGATTATATTTTTTTAATGCTAAGATGAAGGCAAATGAGAGTTGAGCCAATCATATGTTGTATGTGTTCATAGTCTATTTTTGTATTTTTTTTCATTTTTTTCATTTTTGTTTATTTTTCTTGTTAATTTTGATATGATAGACTAAAGTAACAAGCTTTTGTATTTCTTGGGATATGTTCCTTGTACAATTTCTTTCTTTTAATACAATTACTTTTATCTTAAAAAAAAGAAGCAAGGGTACACTTGTGAAGCAATCACCGAACTTTTTAGCCAGATCTTGAATAGATATTACTCCGATAAGTGGCTCGTGCTATGTCATGAATTGAGTTAAATTTTTTATAATGTAAAAAATGGATTTCCAGGTGATGATAACCCAAGTTAACTTAAGATAAATTAACTTAAGATAATTTGATAAATATGCAATTCAAAATATGAGTTTGAGATAACCCCGTAGAAATAAAAGTGAAAAAAATGATAAAGCTCAAGGCTTAATAATCTAATGTTAAATGATGAAATTAAAAAAAAAATTAATTTCAAAAAAAGAAACATCAGGAAAAAAAATTGAGTCAACCTAGGTTATAACTTGTGGCTTCTTTCAAATAGAAAAGAAAGGGCAGGCGTAAACGTAAATATGATACATAAGTAAACGAGCTATTTGTTGAAAATAAGTCGCGATTGGGACAGATTCCTAAAATAAATGAACTCGACCAACCTGCCACATGAGATATAAGATCAGGATTAATTTTTTTTTCTTAAAAAAACAGAAAAAAGATTGAAGTTAAGTCAATAAAAGAAACACTAAAAACAATATGAGTTAACTTGACTAACCCACACCTAGGGGTGTTCAAAAACACCGACCAACTAATTAAACCGAAAAAACTGAGAAAAAAATAACCAAAAAAACCGAACCGATAGAAAAACCAAATAAACCGATTAAAAAATAAAAAAAATCACCCAGTCCGGTTCGGTTCCGGTTTAAAAAACCTTAAATCGATTGAACCGGACCAAACCGAACCGGTTTAATTGAATCTAAAAGAGAGATATAAAAAGAAACATTCTAAACCTAAATACCCTAACCCTACCTTTCCAGCCCCCCTCCCTTTACCCTTTCTCTCTTTCCAGCCCCCCCCTTCCCTTTCCCCCCGCTTCATGTACTCTCACATCTTGCTAATGAGCTCCAAGTTCCTTTCTTGTCTTTCACAGCTCCTGGATCCCACTCTTTCACCTCACTAATTCCCATACTTTATTCAAACAACTCTCGATTGGCTTTTCCCTTTCCCCCTTCCCCTTTCCCCCATTTCAAGTCGTCCCTCCCTCCCTCCCTCCCTCCCTCTCCTTTGTGCTCTTCTCTCTCATATGTTAACATTAAATCTTACTTTATTTCATCACTCTAGTTTATTTTATGGTCACTTCTCCTATAATCACTCCTGCTCTCTGATTTATTTCATGGTCGCCTTGCAACAATGGTAACAGCAAAAATGTTTCACTTTTTCTGATTTTATATGTTAGAAAATCGATCCGAACCGAACAAAACCGATTCGATTTGAACCGGTTCTCGGTTCGGTCTGGGTTATATTAACAAGGAATGCTATTTTCTGGTTCGGTTGAATTTTTGAATTAAAACCGGACCGAACTGGACCGTGAACACCCCTACCCACACCTAGGATAACCCAACAGAAAGAAAAGTGAAATAATCACAAAACTCAAGGAGCAACAATTTAATGTCAAATGATGAAAGTAAAAAAAAAAATCAATTTCATAAAAAAAAACATCAAGAAAAAAAAACGAGTAAGCCCGGGATAACTTGACTAACCCGTTACCTGGTACATGAAACCGAGATAACCCCACAAAAAAAAAAGCAAAACAAATCACAAAGCTCAAAGGCTAATAACCCAATATCGAATGATGAAATTGAAAAAAAAAAAATCAATTTGTAAAAAAGAACCTAAAAAAAGAACTTAAACTTGGCCAACATTCAAAACTAGTTACCCGAATCATGAAATTAAGATTACCCTATAGAAGACAAATACAAAAAATAAAGAAGGAAAATTATCAATCATAAAGAATTAAAAAACAAAACAAATAGCAATCAAAAGAATAAAGACCGAAAGTGGATACAAAAATTAAATGTTGAGGGACAAAATTAAAAAAAATAAAAAAAGAAAAAGGATAAACAAATATCAATAAAAAAATAAGGACCAAATTAAATACAAAAAATAAATGAAATAAAATTCATAGGGAAGGAATAATTTTTTTTAAAAGCATTAAAATCAACACAAATAACAATCAAATTAGCGAGGATCAAAATTGGATTAAATACAAACAGGAGGACACAATTGAGTTTCGAAAGGTTTGGTGCTAAACCCGAGGTCCTTAGGGAGAAATGAGAGGAGAGGAGAGGAGAAATAAAGTCCACCATCCCCGAACCATTGCGAATCTCACTACACGCGCCACTATGTTAGTTGTGTTGCCACTGAACACTTCAGAAGACATGGTGGTTGATTATTTTTTTTATTGTTGAGCGTTGTTGCACGCACTAATCATTTTTTTTATTTGTTAAAAAATTGAGTTACCCCTCATTCAAATTGAGCATAACAAAAAAAACCTATGATGAAAATGCAAAAAATCCCCTAACAGCAAGTTTAAGAATTTTTTCTTTTAACGATAATTTAGTCTTTTAATTGTTTTGAAAAAAAAAACAAAAATACCGAGAAGCCGTTATAAACCAAGCATTTATTTTTAATTTTAAGAGTAAATTAGTGATTTCATTGTTCAACAAAAATATGAAGATTCTCATTCAATTTGTTAATGCTAATTGAACATGTGAAAATATCATTTTACTCCCCTAACTTGCTCTCCCTTGGTTTGCACTGTAGAGCGAAAAAAACATTATTATACTGTAGCAATCCATAGTGCAATTAGTCTTGCTCCAAAGTGTGTTACTAACCATTCTTAGTTTTTTTTTTGTTTTTTTTTGATAATTTTACGAGCCCCTCTTTACTTATTCTTCATCCTTATCCATTGTCTTTCTTCATCCACTTCCTTTTTTTCTTACCTCAACTTACCCTTCATTTTCCACTTTTAGAGTTTGCTTGGAAAAGGTGTGGCTCTGGCTTGTAGCTTTGAATTTTAAAAAGCTACAAATTGTAACTTTTGAAAATAACATATGGAATGGGATGAGATATTAACTTTTAAAATATTATCAAACATTTAAAAGCCACAACCATAGCTAAAATCCATAACCACAACTGAATTAATGATTCCCAAACAAGCACTTAATTCTTGTTGAATTTTGTCAATAAATGCGATAATAGTTAAATCACTTTTGGAAGTAGATAAAAAAATAAAAAAATATCGAATATGGACATTGCAGTTAGTTATAGGTGCTTTAGATAATATCAACCGTGTACCTGCGCAACGTCGCTAGCCTTTTTTTGTGTAAAAAATAATGTTCAGGTAGCACAAACATGTTTTAAAGAAGAACAAAACCATGCTACTCGATCCATAGACCAAATAAGGTCAAATAAGTTGATTTTATTATAATCGGATAATAGAAAAATAGTTGATGACAACAAATGGACCATTTAAAAAAAACAAATGATAACAATAACTTGTATTTCTTTTATATATATATATATATATATATATATGCAAGGGACAAACAATGTAGCTCAATTCTTAGCTTATTAATATGAAAAGACAAAATTGGGTAAAAAAAAGAACAAAAAAACTCGTCTCAAGTCAATTCAAGTTAGCATGACAAACCTGTAACTCAAGGAATATGAGGCGAGCCAACTCGGTTTAACCTGCAACCCAGGTTATGAGATAAGGATAACTTAGTAGAAAAAAAATGTTAGAAACCACAAAACCGAAAAGAAAATAAGTAAAAAAACGACGTCAACCTGCGTTAACTTTTCAAATCCGTTACTTGGGATATTAGAACGAAAACACTCTATCTATAAAAACCACAAAGTCTAATTCCCAACCAATTAAATATTGAAGGATTAACTTGAAAAAAGAATATCAATTACACAAAAGAATCCAAAATAAAAAAATAACAATTAAATGAATGTGGATCAAAATTGAAATACAAAATAAATTTTATTTTTTATTGAAGGGTAAAATTAAAAAGAAAAATTAAATGAACAAAAGATAAAAAAAAAATCAAAAGAATAAGGATCAAAATTGAAATAAAAAATAAAAATAATTTTTTTATATTAAAGGGTGAAATTAAAAAGAAAAATCAATTCAACATTGGGTTAAGTAGGAATTAGATTTTTTATGAGGTTATCTCAGTCTCACAATTCAGATCAAAAGTTTGACGTGTTAACTCAATTGACTTGATTATTTTTTTCTGATTATTCATAATTTACCTTTTCCCCCTCAATTTCATCTTTCAATATTGGGTTGAGTAGGAATTAAGTTTTATGATTTTTTTTAATTTACTTTTTATGGGATTATCTCAATCTTATGATCTGGACTAAAACTTTGACAGATTAACTTAGTTGACTTGAGTTTTTTTTCCTTTTCTCAATTGACTTTTTTTCCGCTCAATTTCATCCTTCAATATTGTGTTGATTAGGAATTAAGCTTCATAATTTTTTTAGTTTGCTTTTTATGAGGTTATTTTAGTCTCATGACCCAAATCAGAAGTTTGATGGGTTAACTTGGTTGATTCAAGTTTTTTTCTCCTTTTCTTAATTTATTTTTTTGCTCAATTTCAGCCTTAAAATTGGATTGATTATGAATTAGAATTTGTGATTTGTTTTGGTTTTCTTTCTATGAGTCTATCCCCCATCTCATAACTTGGTTTACGAGCTTGGCAAGTTAACTAAGGTTGAATCAAGTTAATTTTTAGTATCTTTTTTTAATTCATTTTTGAATTTCAATTATATCCTTCAAAATTAGATTTATTAGGGATCCAGCTTTATAATTGTTTTCAACTTACTTTTTATGAGGATATTCAAGTCTTATGGCTTGGATCATAGGTTTGACGAGTTAACTTATAATAAATTATAATTGTGAATCAAAAAGTCGATGCTAACATATAATAAAATATAATAAAAATTATATGCATTAATAAAAACATGTAAGATCTCAAACTAATTTTTAACATAGCCGAAGAATGGAACAATGTTGTAATTGCTACAATGAAACATCATTTCCTTTGTCTTTGTTTATAGTTTTTTTAAAAAAGTGTAACGAAAAAACAATTTTAAAAGACATTATAAAAGAATAAAGATAAGAACAAAAAAATGGTATAAATAAGCCAAGTATAGAGTTATAAATATTCAAAGTGTAAAAAATAAGAAATAATATTTTTAAAGAAAATATAAAGAAAAAAAGGAAAAACTAAATAAATATTACAAAAAAATGAAGATAAGAAAAAAAATGGTGATAAATAGGTAAGTATAAAATGATAAAAATACAAGTATAAAGAGAAAAAAACAACTTGTTTTCTAAAAAAAATTGAAAATTATAATTTTGTCACTGTTACATTTTGCTACAATAAGCAAAATTGGCAAAATTTATAATTATGTCATTTCTACATGAAAACTCCATTTCCTTTTATTACATGTATATTAAAAAAATAATGATAAAATTATAGAGAAAAAACATTTTTTTTATCAACATTACTTTTTCTTCTTAATGTGACTTTGTTTTTTATGTTTAACAATACCATGTCTTTTTTATTAGACAACATGGCTTATTGAATAAAAAAGTAATGAAAAATAAAAAAATATATCTGTAGCAATTCTAATGATTTGAATTAAAGAGGAAACAACATATCTTTTTAATCCAAAACTCCATTTCCTTAGTCATGTATTTCTTTTCTATTTTGAAAAAATAAAAAACATTTTTTTTAATTAGAAGCATTATTTTGTGGAATAAAAACTTATTATGATTGTAAAAGAAAATTTCAATGAAAAAAAAAGCATGAAACAATCATTTTTAACCACATGTATGAAAAGAAATATAAAAATAATAAATCTAAGAAGATTATATAAAAATCTTAAAATAGACAAATAACAAAATATATATTTTATTTCTCATTGAATATTAATTAAAAAATATTTAAAAAATTATGCATATTAGATCAATACATAATTATTCATAAAATAAATGTTAATATTACTATAAAAGCTCTATTTTGTTTTGTAAAACTATGTCATAAGTGGATAACTCTTTAAATATAATTTTAATAAATTTATTTTAAAAAAAGTCTATTATGAAACTAAAAAAAAAAATTAAGGAAGAAATGTTAAGAGCTAATTAACAAAATGATTAAGGGTTTCTGGGCCTGAAAAGATAAACTTACCTGCATGGTCTAAGAGAAAAAGTCTAAGCATGCATGGCCTGGAAGTCTAAGCCCGTATGCTTGACTATCATTTTTTTTTTATAAAACAGATAAATAGATGACACGTCATCTTCTAGTTCAAAGTTCGGCCATTTCTAATGGTCGAAAAGTCAGGGTTCGAGTTTTGAGATCTAAAAACCTAAATTTCAACTTGTGTTAACCTAAAAACATTTTTAAATTACCATAAAAACCTTTATAAAAACTACTTTCAACCTTAAAACATCATTTAATGAATTTAAAAATTATAAATTAAGTCAAATTAAAATAAAAAATCACATTTATTGAATTTTTCTCTCTAGAACAAATCATGTGATACTAAGATCAAACTTTTTAGTAATTGAAATGTAATCAACAAAACATTTTCTCTTTCCTTTTATTTTTTCAATGATTTTTTCTTTCCTTTCTTAATATCAAGAGACTGAAATATGATAAAAATAAAATTTAAAGTTGAAATATAAAAACCTAAAAAACAAAGAATCTAATTTTAAAAAAATAAAACTTCAAGGATCAAAATAAAGTATATTGTACCCTTTGAACAGTAAAAAAGAAACATAAATATGTTATTTTGTGTTAATCTTGATCTTGTTGTTTTAATTTTTTAACTTTATTTTAAAATTTTATTTTGTAATATCAACTTTTAATTTATTATCAAAATATTTTATGACATCTTGTATACATTAGAATATGGAAATCAAAACAAATTTTAAAACATAAAACCATACCAATATAAAGTGGAATAATAAAATTAAAAAAATATATATCTTTTTTCTTCTAATTGATTGATTCAACAAAGCAATGAAAGCCCCTCTAACATAGGAAGACGAAAAATCTTCTACGAAGCATCAACTTCAATGACCATTTATTGTATAATTCTTTCATTGACCAAAATAAAAAAAAAATAAATAAAACCATCGTGGATTGCACGTAGCAATCCACAATTTGAGAACAATAATGTGATTTAATTTCTTTTATAATTTGTAATTGTAACTTGTAATTAAATATTCATAAAAAATAAAGTTAATCCAAACTATATGTTGACAAAGACTCAGTACTACAAGAATATCTAGGACTCTATTACAAGAAATGAGTTTTTTAGGGTGCTTTACTAATCACCTGGCCTCCTTTTGCTTTATTTATTTTTTTTATTTTCATTTCAATTGAATATTTTTATAGCCTAATTATATTAAATTAGTTTTAAAATTATGGCACAGCTACAAAATTAAAAGAAATAGGATTGAAATATAAAATATAAAGAAAATATATGTCTAATCTTGAATTCTCGATAATTTTTATTTTAATCTAAAAATATATTTTGTTTATTTTTTAATATTTAACTTGAAAAAACAAATCACCTGACAAAATTCATTATTTTTATATTAACAAATTTAATTTGATAATGAGTATTTTGATGATGGTGGTTTTAAACCATGATCTTGCTTGAAAGAGTAAATTTGGGTTGAGAAATGTTTTTTTTTTCTAGATTAATTTTATATTTATAAACTTTTTTGAGGTTTGTTTTGGTCTGATAAATTGATATTTTAGGGTTTAAAAGTATTTTTTAGATATTAGAGAATAGATTTTTAGACCAAAAATCCTCCACCTTTAATTTTATAGCCACTACTATGTAGATCTTTTTTTATGTTATTAAATTTATCTTATCAAAGAAATATCATCATCAAAGTTTCAGAATACCACTAAAAACATTATTTTTTTATTTCCTTTTCTTCATCTTAACTATCCTCTTAAAATGTCATTATTTTCAGCCGTGAATTTTTAATATATCTCTATTCGTAACCATGATTTTTGCCCATCTGTGTTGTTTTTCAAAAAAAAAAAAAAAAAATTCTTCTATTTCTCAAAATCTTTTTTTTTTTTTTTTGTACTCCTTTACCATTTTTTTTTTTTGCAAACTCTGCTAGTTTTGTAAAAAACCCCAAAATCTTCATCCTCCAATCACATCAGGATTGCAGGTCTCATCATTGGGCTAATGTAAAACTACTGAATTCTTAAATCATAATGAAAGATGCAGTAGAAAATGTTGGTATGATGGGACATAGAAGAGAAGTGCCCGTTTACAACTTGGAAACTTGAAACTTGGGGTAAGATTGAAGAAGAAGAAAGGAGCTAGTCGAAGAAAACTTTTTATTAAAATACAAATCAGGTTGAAAACAAACTAACCAATCAAATTTATATTATTCATAAGCCAAAACCCTAATTCTGAAAAATAAAAATTCTAATAAATAATTCTAGAGTTAATAGAGAATTCATTTACTGCAAAAGTTCTTAAACTAAATAGGAAAAATAAAAATAACTAGGTAAAAAAAATAATTTTCCAAAAATCTCATGCATCAGAGTTTAAGGAAATAATGCAGCAGTAAAGAATCATAATCACAGCATTGCACATGGAACGAATGTAGTCGATGGCAAAGCCTTAAACGAACAAGGTTGGATATCTTACACCATTTTCCTGCTATAAAATGCTCATTCATGTTTAAATAAACCTATACAATTACTATGATTTCTGTAATGTCAGATGGTCATGAACGTGCACGCTTTGAGAAAGATAAACCCGACAGAGTTCCCTGTTGTGAGTGTATCTAAATCTATACCTGTGTAAAGCAAGATGTAGAAAACTTGGTATCCATGACAGTTGATAGGTGATGTCTCTACCATTCGGACTTTCACAGCTTTTTCTGATAAGCCAGAAGCTGGGGGGGCAAAGCAAAATAAAATATTTGTTACGGTGCTCATATAACTATTGTCATCTGCATGTGAGCATGGATATAGTAGATGTTAACTAAGAAAACGAGCTCACCAGGTGCCCATGAATGCAATTGTTTGTTTTAAGTCCTCCCAAAGTTTCGTGTTCTTCTAAAACTTGCAATTTATCTTTGCATGGATCGATTATACCATGTCTAGAAACTGGAGAGCTCATGGAGAGTGAAAAGCCGAGCTTGGAATTCATATCTTGGACCAAATATATTTCCACTTCATTGGCTTGCAAAGAGGTTTGGAAAGCAACATACTGCAATCAACACAGAATGGATAGCCAATTCTATATGCAGGAACAGGAGCTCTTAAAATAAAATGAGATGTCATTAATAGAAAACAGGTTTTGGGTAGGAAGAAGAATTACCTGGCACAGGCTCTTAATGGACAAAGTTGGCCTGCAGCAAAGGTATGGGCGCTGCAAACTGGGTACTCTTTGTTCATCTAAAGAAACAAGCATGAGGTTGATATCCAACTGAAATTAAAGAAAACAGGTCAATCGTTTCAGAACAGTAAAGTGAGAGCTCAAGGGGAAATAATAATCTAGAAACAAAATAGTTTCACAAAGTCGACAGTCATAAAGGTTAGATGCAGAGTCTGTGACTTGGAATACGAAACTGTTTGATCTAGTTTAAAGCTGCAAATAAGTTCCTTAGTTCCTCATTTTATTTAGTCCACAACAAAACCAGCCCTGGATCAACTTTACCTCATTATCATTTTCATCCAAGTTACGTAGATAATCAGCTAACTTAGAGATGCGACTGTTTCGAGCATTTTTTACATTGCTGCCATTTGCACTGCCATACCGGGTGTGACTCCGCATGCCATTTTTGCCCCAGGCAAGCCTTTCTGAGGAGCTAATGAGCCCAGCAGATGCCCCCACAGATTCTTTATTCACTTCTGAATCATTTTCACCACCACTTCCATCTGCATTAAAAGCAGCTGAACACCTCCTGTATCTTTTTGGTTTGACTTCTGCACTGTGCTCATCAGTAGATGATGAATCTTTGCCTCCACCACCATTTGTATCTTCATTGTCATCAGATCCTTGAAGTTCAGCTATTCGATAATTTCTTCTTCCCCTTGAGTGGGCATCTCGAAATCGACTTGGTGTTCTCCTTGCAAATACTGCTGCTGTCGCTTTAGTTGTTGACCGTTTTCTACTCAGAGCTTCAGCCTGTCGATCAAAAGTCTGGGCAATGGTAGTCTGGATCTGTCCAAATAAAGCTCGACATTAAATACTCTTAAGAAATGAATTGGGAGAAGACATATGGCAAGTTTACTGTGAAGGATTCGCCAGTGAGGCCTAAAAGACCAACCTCAAAATTGCAAAATTAGTGACTTGTATCATCAAAAATCTGTATTATAAGTCAAGTAAAAGGGCACTGTACACCTGATAGAAACATGAAAGACTAAGACATTTGGATCCACATAGAAATAATAAAGCGCTGACTTACAATTCATGTTTTGACCATTCGAGCAGTAGTCATGCTATTGACTATCATATAGCATGTACACATATGAAGAATGATTTAGTCTTTTGCTTGTGTAGCATTCTTTGGTGTAGTAAATTAAATTAGTCTTTTGCTTGTGTAGTCATGCTATTGACTATCATATAGCATGTACACACATGAAGAATGATTTAGTCTTTCGCTTGTGTAGCATTCTTTGGTGTAGTAAATTAAATTCACCAGAAATTTAAAGAATGAATGAATGAGAATCTGTATACAAAAAGACTTGAAACAAAAATTGAATATCTCACCTCCTTATTACGTGCCTTCTCATCTTCTTGGAAAGCCAATTCCTACCACAGATACTCAAGCAACTAATAATTGAATTCCAAATTTTAATGCAGAATCAGATTCTGACAAGGAAGGATCCTATTTACCTCTTCTTCATATTTGTCAATATCTGGATACAAAGCTGCAATTAGTGCATCATAATTTGGGTCATCTCTCAAAGACCTACGACTGGCACAATGTGTGCGGCAAGCTGGGCACTCGTTGTTTCTGTAGTGAATTTTGGTATACAATTTAAATAAGGTGTATTTTTAATCTCAGAATGCCTTCTTTAAAGAGACATTAGGGGGGAAGAATCATTCAAGGAAACAAGATTTTGGTACCCGAGCCGCATAGATTTGTCAATGCATTCCCTGCAAAAACGATGCAGACATTCCATCACTGTTCTTGTTTTACGAATAATCCCTGCACACAAAAAAGGAGAAATCAATTTTCTAAAAAATAAAAATAAATAAACTTTTCTGCTTGCATATAAAGAAGGGAAAGTAGCTATTTTGAATAGAATATATGAGATAATGAGCTTACAAGCAATTAGTGAAATCATTGTGCTATTTATATATCCTAGAGAAAAGTTTTTCTTAAAGAATTATTAAAGAGCAGATAACATCTTGCTATTTGTAATTTAGAATCTATCAAATGTTATCTCAAAGATACTAAAGAAAATCCCTAAAATCATACCTAGACAGATTGGGCATTGCACTTCCTTCCGTATCTCCGACAACTTCACTACAACATATCTACAAACAGGTGTAAGCACAAACAATGTCAGTCACTAGCATATTCACAGCCAATCATTGATGTCTAGTGCTCGGCTATAATTTTTTCTTTCTTCATGCATAAGAATTATTCTCAAACTTGTTACTTCAGATGCCTGGGATATTTATGAAAATCAAACTTGATTAGTAGCACATTATCTATGGAAAAAAGCATAGTACGCATGGCTGCTATTAAATGAACTCAACTGAAGTATTAGTCCAAACTATTAGGGTGTAAAAATTATGCAAAATATGAGAAGAAAAATGCTTGAATGCATATTAAATCCTTCCAAGATTTTAATGACAGAAAATCTACCAAAGAATGCTGAAATCCTAAAGTTATGCTCTAATCTAGAATCCCCTTTTTTTTTAATTAAAAAAACAGTTGCCTTCTGCTAAGCACATGTTTCCTTTCTATTCTAAGCATCCAGGAAAATGTTGCATCAGCAACCAGGTAAGTAAACATGTAAAAGACTATAATAAATTGAACAGCATCTAAAATCTCACTTAGCCAAAAGTCATTATAGGACCTGCAGTAGTAAAATTAGCTGGAAAAGTTTATTTTGCAGACACTATTTCAGACTTGTGAGTTCTGCCTCTAATTTGCACCTGCGATTCAGTATAGACTTTAGTAATAGCTACTCGTTGTTGTACAAATCTCAGTTTCAAAAGGAAATGCATGGTATAATACAACTGACACCAATCTAAGTTAAAATGTCATAGGAACATATAAAAAATGCTTGTAGATCTCATTTATTAAATCGATAATTTTCCCCAAGTTGTTGACATATACACTACAAACATGAGATTGCATGCTGGTCCAGACTATGCAATCAATAAAAGAACGGCAATCATTTGAAAATTGCATTTCATCAGATCCCAAACCACAAAATCCCGAGGTTAAAAAAATAAAATTCAAACTATTCGGTATACAAAATGTAATCAAAGAAAGAAAAGAAATGTTATATACCAAGAAAATTCATCAAATTACAAAATAAATAACTTAGAGTTCAAAATTATGACAGCATTGCACAACTCATATGCTTGCAGCTTTGTCAGTATCATCATTCAACTCCTTGGAAAATGCATATATATTCAACAGCTCCACATGGTATGGCAAAAATAAAAATAAACAAGTAGAGCACTACGATTCCTCGACTCTCAAATTACAAGAACTGATCATCCATCAAATTGCTTAACAGCTAATCCGTCATTATGATGCTGCCAGTTAAACCATTTCTTGGATCAGTTACTTGTTTCACTTAACTTAATCCACATCAACAAAGTGCTACAGGCAAATTCACGCTTCATATTCAAAGGGAAGACGAACAAATATATGCAAATTCAACAACCCAGCAAACATGCAAACACCGGAATCTTACCCAGCATATACAAAATTCCCGGCCAAGGAAACGAATCCCGAAACGAAACTGCCTGCAATTGTCTTATAACCAGCTACACATATATGGTAACACAAGAAACCAACTTTCATGCAAAAAAACCAATTGGAGCCAAAATCACGACAACGCTTTAAACCCAAAACCAAACTCCCCACGCCATCTTAGAGAAATTCGCGGTTGAGAATTCAACTATAGGTCGCTACTGCAATTGTCTTATAACCAGCTACACATATATGGTAACACAAGAAACCAACTTCATGCAAAAAAACCAATTGGAGCCAAAATCACGACAACCCTTTAAACCCAACACCAAACTCCCCACGCCATCTTAGAGAAATTCGCGGTTGAGAATTCAACTATAGGTAGCTAGCCATTGCTAGAAAAGACAAGACAAAACTCGAGAAACCCACAAAGCTTGTTAACTTATACACTGATAAAATGTAAGAAAGAAGCAAAAAGTGAAGATCCCAAATAAAAAAGAAACAGCATAATCGATAAAACAGAGCGATCCAAAACAAGAAAAACTTACTCTTCTTTCACGTCTTCGTTAATATTTGAAGAAGGCTGGCTTCGATCGGATTCTGTCAGAGCAAAAGAAAAGGAAAACATACTTAGCCAAGAACCGTAATCGAATCCAAAACAAAATGCACAAAGCGAGAACTAGTGCTTGTTGTTATCGTAGAAATATTTGCACACGTACGCTCACCAACACCACCGTCATCATCAATATCGCTTCGAGGCTCTTGCTTTTGTTCATGGTTGTTGTTAGTGTGGTCTTGCTGCTGCCGAAGAAGAGCATCATCTTCCTTCTGGAGGGTCTCGTAGGAACGTTTCTGGGCTGGCATTTTTTTTGGCTTGAAAGCCAATGTATATAATAATAATAATATTAATAACGAAGCAAAAGAATTGAAGGGGATTTTGTTTTATCGGTGACGCTTTGCTTAATGGTAATGGGTGCTGCTGCTTCTTGATTCTATAGAGAGGAGACAAGAAACAGATAGTGAAAAAGGAAGGAGGTGGTGATGGAGTACTGCTTGAGGTTTTGGCTTGACCTTTCTTCGTTTGAGAGAGCGAGAGAAACGGATGGGTAGAGAGGCTGTTTCTCGTGCCAATTGCATTACAGGACTTCTGCCTATTTTTTTCCATTTATTTATAGAAATTAGATTCTTTCTATGTATATGAATATTATGCATCCAAAATATATGGACTAATTCTAAATTATGAACGAGACTCGCAATGTCTAAATAAATATATTTGGGGTGAAAAAGAAATTCATTCATAAATTGCATATAGTAATGATAATTTAATTCGAATTTAATGTGTATCAACTCAAATAAATAAATAAAATTTTAACTTATCATGAATTTAGATAAAACTCGAAGTTTAAATATTAAGTTTCGAGTTAAATTTTCATTACCTAAAATATATTAACATCCTTAAAGAAAAAAAAAATTTACATTAAGTGTATATAAATGAAATATATAACCCTGAGCGGTGTAACTCAACTAGTCAGGATCTAAATTTATTTTTTAGAAATTACTAGTTTGAGTTTCACAAATCTTAAAGCTATTAAATACTTAAATAATTTTTAATTTTAGGATTTGTGGGATTATTTGATATACACGTGGGCTATTTTCAGACACCTATATTAATAATATATATAGGGACAGACTTCCCTTCCTCTCACTCTTTCTTCAGTGGCTTGTGATCTGAATAACAGACGCTAAAGGCTCCTGTTATTCCTCTTGTAGCGTTAATTTCTATGAATTTATGCTGCTCACACTTTTGCAGATCGTCCTCCTCATGTCTTGTGCTCCAGGCATGACGCGTCCTGAGCCTGCTTGAAGAACTTCTCAAGGTGCTAGATGCTGTACTTGTAGCTTGCAAAATTTGCATTTAGAGAGACAAAGGAGTCTTGTTTCTTCAATTAATCTGTCTCATCTACATTCGAGTGAATATAACACATGGAGCCATCACTCTCTTGATTTTTAATGCTGCGGAAACTTCTCTTCATCTTTATTAACTTTGTTTGCACTTTCCCAGATCTAGACAAGGCGCTCTCATCTGCGCCAATCACCACTAAAATTCTCTTTATTTTCAAATTTCAGCTGTGAAATTATATTATTCGGGTTTGTGGTGGGGTTGGGTTAGGGTCGGGTTATGGATATCTGAAACCCAATATGATTCAGGATTGGGTATTTAAAATTTATATTTATTTGGTTTCGAGTCAGGTATAAATAATAATTTTAGATTCAAAAATGGATGTGTCAAACCGGATCCATGGATGTTTATTGTGATCTCTAGTTGCATGTGATGGGTTAAAACACTATTCATTTTGAAGGTTGATCTTGTATAACAATGTGAAAATATTTTTAAATATTTTTGAAAAAAACTTCGGTGAGAATATGATTTAAATTATTTTTTTGTTTAAAAATATATTAAAATAATATTTTTTTATTTTTTAAAAATTATTTTTTATATTAATGCATCACAATATAAAAATATATAAAATATATTTTTTAGCAAAACAATATAATCAAAATTTGAAATAACATAATTTATACAGTATTCTCAAACATATTTTAAGGGATTGTTTGATATTATGGTAGTGGTATAAAGTGTCTTTTATTTAAAAATGTATCAAAATGATTTTTTTTTATTTTAAAAATATTTTTAAAATTAACACATTAAAACGATCTAAAAATATATATAAAAAAATAATTTTAATATAAAAAATTAAATTTGAATGGTTGAGGAAGACAAGAGAGGGCGAGAATATAAAAACAATTTATTGAATCAAAATTTGCGTGAACTTGGAATGAAAGAGATTCGAGGAAAGGTCCATACGAGGAGCAAAGTAACTATATAATTATTTTTGAAAATTCTATTACTTGGTGTATATAATATAATTGTCCAATATTAAATTAAGATGGTGTTTGTGTTTTTTTTATATATATAATAGTGATTGTTTTTTAAAGTAATTTTTACTTATAAATATATTAAAATACTTTTAAAAAAATATATATTTTTAATCTTCTGTTTGGTTCCCCAGAAAATGAAAGAAAAGTCAAACTCTGATGAAAACAAATAAAGAGTTGATGTTAGTGATACTCAATAGGATTATGCTGATAATACAATATATACAAAAAATCTCACACTTCCACTTGATGAAAGGTTTTTTTTTTTTTTTTTTTTTTTTTTTTAATCTGTGCGGTTCGCTACAAGACGAATGAACAGGAAAGATTTGATGGTTTTGTTAAAAATAATATACGAATTTTATTTATTTATTTTCTTAATTGCAGAGAGAGTGAATTTGAATATTGATTATGACAGGTAGAAGGCTCTAATGTCGTTGATGGCCCGATACTGCTATCAATTTTGCACTCCTTTTTGCAGATTTTTATAGCTGCCATTGCTAATGTTCTGTTTGATGGAAAATTGTTGATGAGAGATTTATCCTCCTAGGATTTAAGGGAATAATGGGTTTTAGAAAAAATTTATTTTTTTTAAAAAAGGAGTAATTATTTTTATAAAATAAAAGTTAAACTAAATAATTCTTTAAAAAAAAAATAAGAGAGAGTGTATTAATTAAAAATTTATATAAAAAATAATAAAAAATAAAAAATAAAGAGGCTAGCCCCGTTCATCTGGTTCATTATTTTTTATGGAAACGACGAATGATGACTCGTTTCTTTTTTAAAAAACAAAAGACATGTTCACAATATAATTTTTTGATCGTTATAGGTCTTAGTTTTTAAATCAAAAAATATATTTTTCAGTTTTTTTTTGTAAACACCTCAAAAATATCATAAAAATCTTAATAAACTTATTTTCAACTCCAAAACACATTCTAATAACTCAAAAAAATAAAAAAATAAAAAAAACTTTATGGACTCTAATATATTTTTTCTGACAATGGTAAAGTGCAATATCACCTCCACTAATCTCCTCTTGCAGAGATAATATCATTGGCACAAGACCGGCTTTTTATTGGTCAAAATATGGTCATTTGAGCACTCTTTATATATATATATATATATATATTATAACTGTTCTCTCTTCTATCTCAACCCTCACAACTTGAATCAAGAAAAAAATAAAGTTTCATTCTAAAAAAATAAAGTTTGAGAATGAAACGTAAAATCTTAAAATTTCAAGACCAAAAAGTGCATAGAACAAAATTATAGGGACCAAACTAAACTTTTTTATGCCTTTTCAACAGTGGTCTCCATTTTTTGTATATTTTAATCTTTGTTCTTTTAATTTTTTTACTACAACCTATAATTTTATTTTGCGAAATATCTTTAATTTGTAATTATAATATTCTTCGACATTTTATATATTTGAATAGCAAGCAAAGTGAAAATATCTTAACAGATAAAACCATGTTAGTATAACTTCGAAGGATAAAATTGCAAAAATAAAATAAAATTCTATGACTAAAATAAAAATGATGGAAATGAACATTGCAAATTGTACTGCTCATTTCCCCCAAATGTTTTGGTTTATTATGTAACTAGCAATTTCATTGATATTGATTAAGGTGCAAACAAATTATCATTCTCATATTACATTCAAACAAAACAAAATAATACAAATTATAACTTGCTATTTTTTTTAAAAATCACAACACACTAATAATGTAGGGATTGGATTGCATTACCAAGCATAGTTTGTGGAAGATAAAAAATATCACCAATGTTCTACATAAAATGGAAAAAAAATCGCAAAGAACGAAATCAATAAATAACCAACAAATAACAAAATATATCTAAATATTAACTCTATATTTAAAGAAACATGAGAAAAACTAGATTAACTATCTAAACACTTTTAAAAATAAACTTAGGTTTTTTTTTTATGGTGATTTTATATTCATATGAATCCAATTGGGGGCATGCATATTTGTTAAATTATATCATATACTACTTATTGTTTGTCACTTAAATAAAAATAAAAATAAAAATAAAAATAGAAGGAGGACAACAAATGCGCTTGACCCTTTACTTTTTTTTTCTTTTATTCTTTGTATTTTTATAAATAATTTCATCAATACCAACCTCAATATCATAAGCAAACAACTAACCAAAATAGAAAAACAGATCCAAAAGACAATCGTCAACCCTGCCGACACTACAAAACCCACAGACCTCAGACTAAAAAACCTAGTTTTCAAACCATATCAAATCACCACAACAAGCCAAACACAACTCCAAATTAAAAATGACTTTTTTAAAGCCATAAAAGACCACCTTCACCAAATTGAAGCCTCAACCCTAATTGTATCTGACATCCCTCAAGTCAGTAACAATATGTCAACCTCCACAAACTAAATAAACACCATCCAAAATAGCCAAACAACTATCCAAACTTCAGATGATGATATCTTCCAAAAAGTAATTCCCAAGATTAATAAACTCCTATGGAAAAACCCCAAAACTCTTATTGCCCCAAATATATCCATTCAAAATGAACCTACCATTATCCACCAACACAAATATAATGCTTCCTCGCTCTATGAATGGAATATAGATGGAATGTCAGAATACGACATCCTAAACACCATCCAGCAAATGACCATGACAACCAATACCTACAAAACCCAGACTGACACTCCCGATAAAGTTATAGCTGAATTTCTTATAGCTGGTTTCTCTGGCCAGTTAAAACGATGGTGGGATTATCATCTCACCGAAGCCGAACACCTCCAAATCCTAAAATCCATTTAAATGACTGAAGAACAAACACCTATCCTTGACTCCTCCGGAAATACCATCCAAAATGCTGCATCAACCCTCATCTTAATCATCTCTTTACATTTTGTAAGAAATCATTTCCATCTAAATTACAAAAATGTTGAACTCCTTTCAAATCTTAGATGCAAGAAGCTTAGTAATTTTCAGTGGTATAAAAACACTTTTCTCACTCATGTTATGCTCTACGAAGACTCAAATTAGCCCTTTTTGAAAGAAAATTTTCTTGCAGATTTGTCTATTTTTTTAAGAGAAAAGGTCCGGAACAAAATGGTTTAGTTATTTCATATATCAAAGATTTGGTGTATGTGTGTGTGTGTGTATAATCTAATTGCCACGACTCATGTCAGATTTTGGATGCACTACGTATCTCTACATTTGTTTTACTATTATATTATGGCATGTTAAATTAGATGTATAGATCATGTAATGATCCATTACATTTTTATTTTTGATTATCCAATTTTTTAAATTATAATGTGGTGGAGGACTACAATCATAATAATCCATTACATTTAAGCATTATATAAAAAAACTATATAATAAACCATTATATAATTAAGAGTAATCATGTAAAAATTTAATTGCAAGAAAAAAAAACTGTTTATTATAAAAACTAAACTATAATTTTTATAAAATATAAGGACAAAAAATCTCAAACAAGGACCAATTATAAATACAAATAAAATATAGAGACTAAAATGATTTTTTTAAAAGAATATAGGACTAAAATAAAAATGTGTTCATTATATTACACATTTAATTGCATTACACTAATTGCCTTGCACCTCGAATTTCTAAAATTTGATGTCATCAATCCTTCTTCTGTCTCCGCACGAGCAAAAACACAACAGAAACAGTTGAAGTCCAATTCAATCGAAAAACACATTAAAAAGTCACTAACTCTCCTCGTTCTTACGCAAAACAACCTCATGGGTTTGCCTGAAATCGTAGATGTTGCCTGTAACTTCGCTGTCTTGGTCAGAATCCAAGGCCCCGTAAGTCCCTCAATCACCTATACACAAATCTGTGCTTTCATAGGTTGACAATGAATATGTGTGTTTTCGTGTGTTTATTTAGGACCCCAAAGGACTAAAGATGCGAAAACATGCTTTTCATCAATTTAAGTGAGTGAATTTATTTTCAAAAATGTTATCTTGGTATACAAAATTGCCTTCCTTTTCATTTCAATGTGTTCTTATTGAATTTTCTTTATCTGGGTACGTGTAGTTCTGGCAAGACAACACTTTCAGCTTCTGGGCTGTTATTACCTGACACCCTTTATGATGCTGAATTGGCAAACCGGATTTTGGAGGCTAAAAGCCAGGGTCTTGGGATGGTAGTCACAGTTGCTTCTGTTGTTGAGCCTTTTTTGTCATCAAAACACAGAGAGGGCATTTCTCAGGTTTGAATTACTTATATTTAATGTGTAATTGGGTTTGTTTTGTTGTTTTTGGATTTTTTAGGTGAATTGCGGGGATTGTTGTTTGATTGCAGGGCCCACCCGAGTTGATTCCTGGTGCTCATGTTGATGTTATGGTAGAGGTATGAGATGATACTGTGCTAGTTGTTAACTTGGTTGAAGTGATTAGTAGCTGGAGTTAATGTGTTTTATCTTGCAGGGAAAGTTGGGTTTGAGGAAAGATGAAGATGGGGTTTTGGATAAAGGCGCCCCTTGCTGGCTAAGTGCACAACTTATTAGATTGGTAGGCATTTTGAGTGAGTTATCTGTTTAGCTGAACATTGAAGAAGCCTCACAGAGAATCAATTTGTTCTTGTGTAACAGCATTGAAAACTAGTTATCTGACACTAGCCAACTAAGTTTAGATTTTGATTTTCGGTTAGTTTGCTGTGTAGTTTTTTCAGTAAAGTGGAGCATGATGGTTTTGTTAGATTCATCAATGCATGTGATAGCTAAGTATGATACTGGTTGCCCTGGGACATGAATTTGGCTGTGTTTGGCATGCAAATTCATAATTTGTGGGATGGTTTTTACAGTATTTGAAGGCTAATGATAATGAAAAATTCAACTTTGTTGTTTTTCATGGGATCCAAAACTGATTCCATGCAAATTTTACTTTTCCATGATAGCCTTAGTTTACATTATCAATCAGTAAGATTTAAATGATGTATAGAGGTAGGGAGTGAATTGATGTTCAATTTCATGTATGCCAGATTTCAAATGCATCTTAAAATTTGATAATTACTGGATGTTATGTTTGTGTTGGAACTTCAACAGCACTGTCAACTGAGCATATTAAATGCTTCTTGTTTCCAATATTGGAAATTGCACTTCATACTGGTGTTCAATGTTATTGAGATGTTTAAATTTCTTGCTCATTACTACTACACAGCATGTTACTAATCGATCAATTCTCCATGAAGGTTGATGTTCCTGTATCTTCCCTTGCTCTTCAATCACTTGTTGAAGCTTCTTCAGGCTCGATGGACCATGGATGGGAGGTTGGTTGGTCTCTGGCCTCACATGAGAGCGGTCCTCAGCCTTTTATGGATGTTGGCCAGACACAGGTTAGCAAGGGATAATGTTTTTCCAAAGGACTATCTACATCTAATTTGAACTAATGATATATGGGATAAATAATGTTGAATCAATCATCTCAGACTGAGCATGGAAATGCTTCTACTGTGGAGAGCCATAGACATGCAAGGGGAGGATCTAGCAATCCAAGTATTATGGGCAGATTGACCACAAGGGTTGCTATTCTTGGTGTTTTCTTACATTTGAAGGTAAAGTGTACCTTTTGTTTTTCTGTTTCCTTTTTATATGCCACCTTAGACAACCCATCTACATGATTTTTGTGTTGTTATAATTTCTATACATCTACATTATATAATATAGACGTGGAATTTATCATGTAGGATCTGCCCAACTTTAAAATATTAGCATCAAGAAAAAGGGGGGATTTTCTTTTAGCGGTGGGTTCTCCTTTCGGCGTCCTCTCACCTGTCCACTTCTTTAACAGGTATTATTCTTTGTTTTACCATCTTTTTTAATGTCTACACTTGGTTTGGATTCTTAGATCTCATTTCTGATGATTTGTTTTTGTCAAAAGCACAATACAGCACATAAATCTGGTATTTGCAACGTTCATTCTTAAATGGCCATATAGGTGGCACTTCTAGTTTGGTTGATATAGAGCATTAATACCAAAGGAGATCATTTATTTACTATATGTTTTAGTGTAGAACAGATAATGAAATATCTATATTCTGTGGTCATCTAGCCTCCTGAAACTAAACTGGATTCAATGTGTGTCTGTGTGCATACAAGGTGTGTAGTTAGAAAAAATTCCCTTTGCACTCAATTGCGGTATTGCTACCTCATGCAGACCCTGAGTTTCATTGTCAAATTCTTTTGATAATTGCAGCTTGTCAGTGGGATCCATTGCCAACTGCTATCCTCCCAGATCATCTGACATATCATTACTGATGGCTGACTTTCGGTGTCTTCCAGGTGCAAGCATTTCTCTGTCATGTTTTCTGTGGCTCTTTCTTCCTTTATAATTCTGAATCCATTTTGACACTAAATATGCCAGGAATGGAAGGTAGTCCAGTTTTTGGTGAAAATTCAGATTTCATTGGCATATTGATTAGACCATTGAGGCAAAAGAGTACCGGCGCTGAAATCCAGGTGACTTGGAATAATTCTCAATTTGAATGTTTAAATTATCTGATAGTTAACAGATCACACAAATTCTAGCCTTGGGTGACAGCTGGTGATTCCGTGGGAAGCCATTGCAACTGCTTGCAGTGACTTGCTGCTGAAGGAGCCTCAAAATGCTGAAAAAGGGATTCATTTTAATAAGGAAAACTTAAATGCTGTAGGGAATGCATACAGCCCTAAGTCAGATGGATCCTTCCCTTACAAATACGAGCATCATAATTCTCATCGCCCTTCCCCAATGCCAGTTGAGAAGGCTATGGCTTCTATTTGTCTTATTACCATTGATGAAGCTGTATGGGCATCTGGGGTTCTGCTTAACGATCAAGGTCTGATACTCACAAATGCTCACCTGTTAGAACCTTGGAGATTTGGGAAAACAACTGTAAATGGTAGAGAAGATGGAACCAAATCAGAGGATCTTTTTTTTCCACCCAAGGAATTTTCTAGATACAGTGAAGTTGATGGCTACAGGAAGAGTCAGAGGTTGCCACCAAAGACAATGAACATTGTGGATTCTTTGGTGGCTGATGAGAGGAAGGGATACAAATTGAGTTTGTCTTACAAAGGCCGTAGAAATATACGTGTTCGTTTGGACCATGCTGACCCTTGGATTTGGTGTGATGCTAAAGTAGTGTATGTTTGTAAGGGACCATTGGATGTTGCCCTTCTGCAGCTTGAGCATGTTCCAGATCAGCTTTTCCCTACCAAAGTGGATTTCAAATCTCCACCTCTGGGATCGAAGGCGTATATCATTGGACATGGACTTTTTGGACCCCGATGTGGTAAATTCTTGATTGCCTTATATATTTCTTGTTAGATTTATTCTTTCAGGAGTGTTTCTTTCAATTATTTTTCTATACCTGTGTCTTTCTATGCCTCTGCCAGTTGAAGAACTTAAAAAATCTGGCTGTAGCTGTTATAAATAAATGTGATTGACTACTCTTTTAGACATTTTCTGGCTTTTCCCCTTCTTGAAGCCTACTTTGCTACCAGTGCATCCTTAATTGAGTTCTACTTTCAAAAAGGTTTGTTTAAAAATTATTTTTGTACTGTCATGCTGGACTTTAACTAATGCATGATGTCATAATAGATGGCCTACCCAAAGCCAAAGTGTCATTTCATGCACATTCCATCCCCCTTCACCTCTTAACTTGTTCTGGTAAGATCATCTCTCTACCAATGCAGTTTGTTGTTTGAATCACTTGCTTTAGTTATGAAGTGTATCTTGTTTTCTATGAAGTATTAAATAAATGTTGTATGATATACTGTATGTCAAGATAGGTTGCCTTAACCTCCAAACCAGCTTTAGAAACTTTCTGAATTGGGTTATAACTTTTCAATCGTTATGTGTGTGCGCTGCAAAGAAATATAACACAAGAACACTGAATTTTTTTTTTGAGAACAGCTATGGTTCTAAATCCATATGGTGCTCATGAGTCCATATCATTTATTGCTTTTGGCTTTCTGCTGAATTGATACTTCCATTAGCTAGTTAACTTTGAAGATTCTCTTGATTTGTTTTTGTGCTTTACTTCATGCTTTTTGATAAATCTGTTTATGCATTGAATTTTCAAGGCTCTTCCCCCTCTGTTTGCTCCGGAGTGGTATCAAAAGTAGTCAAAACAAAGGCACCCCCATATTGTCAATCCCTTCAAGGAAGGAATTCACACATTCCAGCAATGCTTGAAACAACAGCTGCTGTCCACCCAGGTGGTAGTGGTGGTGCTGTCATTAATTCAGAAGGGCATATGATTGGACTTGTTACCAGGTACAGTTGCTTTATTGTTTTTTTTTTCCTTTTTGCTGTTGTTAAATGGTTCAATGTGATTGGTTGTTGGTTATTGTGCCACAATGGAAACTGTCTTCCTCTTGGTATGAGTCTATATAATCCATCTGAAGTTTGTGCTGGTTGCTTATGGACTTGGTATGATGGGGTATGCGTGACAGAAAAATGACAGGAAAGACATAACGAGACGTACCTGCATTGGTCAAAACATATTTTTGCAGTATAGATGTTATTAATTTGATGGAGGGAACACATTTTCTGTATTATGAGCTCTCAAGCAAGTCTTCTTTCTTGGTTTTTTTTTTTTTTCATTTTCTCCTAGTTAAGTTCTCCAGTTCTTGCAGATTGAACTTCTTTGTTTAATGAGAGATATACTTCTTTATTTAATGAGATATATTCTTGGTATAGCAATGCAAGGCATGGTGGAGGAACAGTTATACCGCATCTGAACTTCAGCATTCCATGTGCAGTTTTGGCGCCTATCTTTGATTTTGCAAAAGGTTGTTCATCTAAACACTGGCTTTGAGAACATGTCAATCATGAAATGAATTAATCTGTATTCCCACATATTTAGATTCTCAAGCTCATCATTGCAGAGTGATATGCTTCATTAATTAATGACCACAAACACCAAAAAAGATTGTTTTTTTTTTTTTATAAAAAAATCACGTTTCATAGAGGTTATTAAAATTTGTGTTTCTATGGAACTCATAGTCTTTCCTTGAATGAGTATTGGGTTATATAGCAACTATAGGATCAAATTGATATGTGATACAAGATGAATTTATCCATTTCATTGTTTTTGCAAGTTGGCTTTGTTTCTGGCTGTAGTATATGAAGGTAAAGCATGCTTGTGGATGCTGACAAATTTGTTTTTCTCACGACAGAAATGCGGGATATAGCACTTCTGCAAAATCTTGACCAACCAAATGAAGACCTTTCTTCTGTATGGGCATTAATGCCACCTCTCTCCCCCAAACCAACCCCTCCTTTGTCTACTCTGCCAGAGTCAATACTGCAAGATAATGAGAAACAAGTGAAGGGTTCTAGATTTGCCAAATTCATTGCTGAAAGAGACAAGCTTTTTAGAGGGTCAACTCAACTAGGCAAGGCCGGGAGCATTTCAAACGTGATTTTTCCCAGTAAGTTATGACATTGCGAGCTGGATAAGAATGAACATGTCAGGGGCAGGCTAATGAAGAGTGGATTGGTCAAGAAGTATGCTCCTGCAAGTCGAGGATTGTAACATAATAGAAATTCAAAGGCAGCCAAATAATGTTGCTGTACACTAAACAGCACTATCCCTCTCTGTTTTCTGTATGCTATTTATGTTTTGTGATTAGAATTCCAAATTTGAAATTCTTTTTGTCATAGTTCGATTCAATTTTAGGTCAGAGTTGCCCTAAACACCTCTTATATCAGTTGCAGGAATTCCTTCAATTTATGTTCATTTTCTCCGACAATTTGATCTTGCGCCTGAAGTATTTATTAGAATAGATGATTAGACTGTCCTGGTGTAAATGTGTAAAACCTTAGTTCAATATTCCAAATGCTCTCCTTGCAGTTTTCGCACATCAGAGCATAGCTTTTCGTGCATAGTTTTTTCTTGAGAAGTTTCTTCCGTGGTCTCTCCTAGGATTTGAAGATGGAAGAAGGAAATTTATTTATTATCCTTACTAAGCCTAAACCAAATACTAAATACTATTAATTATTCAGTAGGTTCGAAATTGTTTCTTTCTTTTTTTCGCATAAAGTTGAGACCCAAAATAATTTTTGATATATCTAATAATTTCTATACATAACTCGAATTGTTATCCAGCCTAAGCTAACGTGGACTGTACACGTGTAGGGCAAATATAGAAGTCATAATGTATCAAATAAATAAATAGAACATGCTTTGTAAAACCCAAATCTAGGTTAGTCAGTTGATATTAACAAAATTCTGCTATTTTCTTTTCTTGTAATTGAAGAATGAAATTAGGCTAAATGTTGTTACACTAAGAGGTATTTATGCAGAATACATATCAAATATTTAGGTAAGTCAATTACACAATAGGCCTAGAATCTAAATCGAAAAATCAAAATCAATACATACCAAAATATCCATGTGTTAAGTTGGGAGAACATAACTCTTTTACGTAAAGAGAATTTTAGGTAAGTCAAGATATAATTCGTTGCAACATTATCTGTCTATAATATGTCAAGTCTTGTATGAGTTAGATAGATGAGCTACCTTGTCAACCTTCGATACCTTTCTTTATTTGTTGGGACTTGACGTAAGTAGAAAGCGAGACCATGGTTCATCTCAATAGAAGTATACACAAGTTTATAGGTAGAGTTATTAGTTTCTGCCAGGAGATCTAATATTTGTTTCCAAAGAAAAAGTCCTTTTTGGATCGAGTTACTCAACGCCGAAGAAATATTTTAAAGATCCCAAGTTTTTCATCTCAAATTCCTCGATCAAGTAGTTTTGAAGCTTCTCTATATCACTTATGTCATTACATGTAACAATCATGTCATCAATATAAATAATAAGAATTGTAATATCATCACCTTTTTTTATATATATATATATATATATATATATATATAGAAGAGAGTGTGATTTACTAAACCCTAAATCCTTTATTGAGTGACTTAATTTGCCAAACCAAGTCTTTAATGACTACTTAAGTCTATACACCTTTTTATCTTGTATATTTTACCTCGTTCTAGTATAAATCCTAGAGGAGGATCTATATACACCTCCTCCGACAGATCATTGTGAAGAAAGACATCTTTCATATCAAGTTGTCATAATGGCCGATCCATGTTAACTATAAGAGAGAGTATAACTCTAACAATGTTCATCTTAGCCATATGAGTAGAAGTTTCTTGATAGTCAATCTCAAAACTATAAGTGTAACCCTTAACAACCAATCTAGCCTTGTACTTGTAAACTATCTTATATGACTTATACTTCATCATAAAAAATTCATTTACAATTGATTGTTTTCTTTTCTTGAGTTAACTTGACTATCTTTTAAGTAGAGTTCTTTTAGAGTGCCTTTATTTCCTCAACCACAGTAAACTCCCAATCAAGGTCTCCAAAAGCTACTTGAAAAGGACTAGGAATAGACATATAAGACAACTAGAGGGTAAAAGATAAGTGAGACTTAGACAGATAATGATAAGAGATAAAATCAAATATGAGATAAATGACACTAAAAGATGATATGAAGAAACCAAGTCTATTAGGCTCTTTACAAACATGAAAAGGATATCTCCTATCTTGATGGTTAACTTATGATCTTAAGTTGACAAACACTAAAGATATATGTTATGAATTTATAGAGAAAAGGGACATATACTTCGCAATTAATTTCAAAATAGTCATCTGATGGCATGTTAATATCTTTAAGAGGAGTATTAGAGTCAGGTAGAGGTGAAGGCTTGACAATTATATTCTTGTTCTTTATGTATAACTCTTTTAAAATAACTAAGTGGGCCTATCTTTTTCAGGTTCAGATACAACTTCTTTTACAAAAAAAAAAAATCATCCTTCATCTAAAATAACTTAATCTTTTTTCTTTTCTGAAATCAACAATGTCTTTTCCACCAATTATAAAGGTTCTTCTTCCTTGCTACTAATCTCTCACGAAAGAGGAATGAGAGACACATTCCTAGAAAAATAAGATACTTGTTCATAGAACTAAACATCTATAAACATATGGTATTTACCTATAAAAGGATGAAACTATTTATATCTTTTTTGAAAATTAAAATAACAAAGAAAAACACACTAAAGAGCACGAGGATCAAGTTTATCTCAATGAAAAAAATGAATATAAACATAACACCCATAACTAAAAATCTTAGGACGAAGATTAAGAGTAGAAGGAACAAAGTGAAACCTTGATAACATCCTCAAAGAAGTTTTATGGTCAATAATATAGGTAGACATCCTATTAATAAAGAAGACAATAGTCATGACAATATCAACCTAGCAACGTTTAGGAACATACATAGTAAAACTTAATGCCTGAGCTACTTCTAAGAGATTATGGTTTATATGTTGTACTATATCTTTCTATCATGGTGTGTAGACAAATTATCTAGTAAAGGATGCTATGAATCTTAAAAAAATAAGCAAAAGATTGATTCATAACTCATGACTATTGTCATAATGAAAGACCTGAAATTAATAATGAAATTGTGTGATAATCATTTTACAAAATTAAGGAATAACATGTATAATATCACTCTTAGATTTTAGTAAATAGACTCAGCTTAGCCTAGTGAAATTATTAGTAAAAAAATAAAATATTTATGCCTTGAAGTAGTAAGGGCAGAAAAAAGACCCCGAACATCAATATAAACACTTAAAAAAACTTTAATCTTTTATTAAAATTTACTTTAAAAGAAATACAATGATTTTTAGCATAAATGCATTACTCATATTGTTAGCTAGAAATAGAATTATCATAAAATGTTTTTCCTTATCAAACTTAGGAAATAAATATTTTAAATACAAAAACAAAGGATGACCCAACCAACAATGCTATAAATGATTTTTTCCCCATGTTGGGCTTCTCTTTCTCTATTTGAAGACATGAAACGAACTTATAATACACTACCATAACTCCTTTTACATGCAGATGACAATAATATAAGAAACTAAACAAGAATAAGTAACAAATTTTTTTTTTATCAAATAGGATCACACCACAAATCCTAATTTAAAATTTTATTATTGAATATTTCACCAGATAAAAATTCATAAAAAAACTCTATATTACAACTCTTCTAGGTTGCTTATATATTAGTAAAAGTCCTAAACAAAATTGAAAAAATAATAAAAGATTTCTAATCCAAATAAGAAAAAGAATCTTAAATTAACTAGAACAAATTAGCAAAGCCCAAACAATAACTTTTAGATCATATTTGAAGGCTTTCCCCAACTCTAATGGGTATGCAATTTTAACCCTAAATAAATAAGGCCTTTAGAATCTTTTAGAAATTTTTTAGCGAGTTCAAACGGTTGGATTAGAATATATGCTTGTTAATATGAAATTATGCGTTAAAAAAAAATATTTCATATCACTCTCCATGTAATTAAACCCCTGATTTGATCATGATATTCACATCTCTCGGCTGGATTATACCAACTAGAAAATAGTGGTTGTATAGAATTTGATGGAGTTAGTGCAACAAATCCGGATTCTAACAGATGCTAGTAGACAAACTCAAATGGCAGAGGTATGTTAATCTTTGACAAATGCATATGAGTAGTTGATACTACAACGAGACCTGATTGGTCTATATAACTAATATTTCCCACCTGAGAGCCATCTTTTGATTCATCTCTTGTCATTGTTTTGGAACCCATGATAGGACCTCCAATTTTTCCCATTTTTATAGCTTGTTAAATTCTTTTGGTAATCCTCACAGTATTAAAGAATTGTTGAGCTAAGTTCCCCATCAGATGTTTATAATACACGGATTTAAAGGTGTTGGCGAACAACATTATCATTTTTGTTTCTATTAGCAAAGGTTAGACATGTGTTGTCTTATCTCGTTATTTTTGCGTATATACCCTTGCAGACTCTTGGTCTCCTTTTTTCATAGCCATCAGACTAGTTTTGTCATAAGTAGTTTTCAAATTGAATATATACTGCTTTAAGAAGGCATATACCAGATCCTTCTATTAATTAATCTTGGTACTATTCAGTCTCATATACCAGCTCAAGGCGAACCTTGTGAGATTATCCTGAAAGAAATAGATTAGCATTTTATCAACGTGGATAACTTCAGCCATCTTATGTTGCAGTATGATCAGAGATTAGTGTTCTAGCCAAATATGCTTAATGAAATCCAACACTCTAAACTCCTTCAGTACCATAATATTTAGAACCAAACAAACTTCACTACTCGTACAGGGCCAGTCATATCATTTACTTCAACTGCTCTTAATCTCTCTTTTATAACAGACCACTTGTCATAATCTATGGGACCAACAATTCTATCATAAAAGGGTCCTTTAGTTGTTAAATCCATATTGATTAGAGTTTGAGATAGTTAGACAAGGACAATAATGATGTTGGTACTTTTGCGTTCTACTAACCTTTGGCATCCTATATATATATATATATATATATATATATATATATAGTCGAATTAGATAAAGTAGGCCAATAATCAATTTATAAAGCACTCTGAATCTTTACATAAGCATTGCTAGTCGTTAATGGATTTTTCACATTGTACCCCTTCTCATATTATTTTGATTCTCCACAATCTCCTTCTTTTCTTTCTTCCCTTCCTTCTTTATAATCTGGAAGAAAAATAACATGTTCTTACCATTGCTTTAAACAACTACCACCTCTCTTTTAGGCGGTAATACTATATGCTTCCTTTTCATATTAATGGTATATGTATTACGTCGTCCGCTATGGGCAATATCCCTATCATATTTGTATGGTCTACTTAATAGTAAATGACATGCATCTATAAACACTACATCACACCAAACATATGAAAACATTTATTGTCTATAGAAAAAAGGAACAAGATAATGTTCATCCATGATTATCTTGTTATCTCGATTTAGCCACTTTAATTTCTAGGGCCTAGGATGTTTTTCTGTCTTGAGTTAATTTTTTTTGTCTTTATTGGCATTATATTCTCACAACTACCACTATCATCAATGATCAAATCACATACCTTGTCTTTGATGGTATAAGTTAAACAGAAAAGACTCTTGCGTAGCTAATCCCTACCTAAATCACTCTTAGAAGCAAACATGTTTTTCAAAATGTCTAAGGTTCCATCACCTTGAAAAACCTCTATGCTATCATTTAAATTATTATAAACAAGATCACATGCTCCTTTATTAAGTTTTTCTACAAATAGATTTTTACCCAGATGACTCTTTAGCTTATGACACTTAATAATTCAAGGTATCAACTCACCATACCCGAAAAACTTCAATTTAAAACCAAATCTAGATCAAGAAACCTAACTTGTGGTTTGTTTAGCTACTGATATACATTGAATGAATAATTTTTATTTGTTGGTGTATAACTCCCTATTATTCTGGTTAAACCAAAAGCCATATCTATTAGTTATAATAGGAACCTATTATTTCTCCAAAGTATAAGCCCATTTATAGGCTTTTGAAATTGTCTATAAAGATTGCAAACATAACATGTTCTGGATAAATCGTTGTAATTCATTTAGGTACTTGAAAACAAATCGCTTTTCCATTTATGACAGATCATTCCTAGCCACCAGTTGATAGAAATTATTAGTGTATTCATTAATAGTTCTCCTATATTATCTCAATGTATGGAGTTATTGGTATAAAGTTTGAGTATATCTGAATGGAAGAAAGTGCTCTTTCATCTTCTTTTTCATCTTCTCCTAATAATTAGTCTTACAGTTTCTTTGTCACTCCTTACGATCCCTTAGTCTCATAATCTCTACCAACTTTCAGGTTAATTCTATAATTTATCTCCACTTGTCTTCTATCATCAGTTCCTAAAAATCTCTTCCCTAAAAAAGAACCTCCTCATCCCCTCTTGCTTGAGCATATCCTCTTATGCGACCTCTTTTAGTCATGGTTGTTTAGTAACACACAATAAAAAAAAATGGCTAATAAGAAGAAGATGATTATTAGGAAGAGTATGGTCGAGTAAAATATAAGATATGGAAAGTGTGGGACAGAGTAAGAAATTATTGACCCTAATAATTAGCATGAAAGCCCTTTTATCAACCTAAATAAACTAGACATGTAGAGACATTAGTTAATGAAATAAGGAAGAATTTTTAGTTATATGATTAACAGCCCTTGTATCAATAACACAAGTGTTATTAATAGAAAAAATAAAAGATAAACTAGAATTATCTTCTTGAGAAAACTCTCGCAATACATGAAAAAAAAAAGATTGCAATTGTTAGTAATAACAATATTGGAGTACTTTATATATTTTTTTCTTTTAGCATATATTATATGTCTAGTATTGTTACAATGAGTGTAGTGATAAGTATATGAAGAATAAGGAGAGACTGAGAAATATTTTTTTAAATGGCTCTTCTAAATGATTCTAAATGATTAGGGATAAAGTCTCAATATAATCTTTAGTATCCATGATAACCTATCCCTGCACTGCTTAATGAATAAAGGACTATACTTTCTCCATGATAGGTAAATAAGAGGTAGTCAGGACATGACCACTGACTTGATCCAAACTATGATAAAGTACTATAAAAATATATAAACTCGATCTTCAAGCATCTTTTTTTTTTATTTCTCAAACAACTACTTGGAAACTCATATTATTAAGCCTTTAATAATGAATTTTTATAAAAATAAAATTTAGTTCATTATGGTATTCAATGAGAGATCTGTCACCCTGGAAAAAATTGAAAGGTTTTCTTTACTTGTTCATAAATTTAAGAAAAAATTGATATATCAAGATAAGTCTTTTTAATAGCATCACATACATCCATCACCATTTTACACCGAACAAAGTGTGACATAAGATTAGGAGTCATGGAGTTGATAAGCCATTACTTAATTAGAGCATCCTAGCTTTTCCATTCATCAAAAATCATCTTCAGTAGGTGCACCTGATCCCTTCTCGTAATATAGCCTTTCTTCATATGACCGATAATATATATTTCCATGATTTTAGACCAAACACGAAAATCCACACCATTTAGCTTAATATGGATTTGAGAGGAATTCTCTTAAATAGTCACAACATGTAGCATATTGTTGTCTGAATTTACAAAGACCTTGTCATTGTTTGACATAGTTGCTTACTCATCATACATAGAAGACTAGGGTTGATTTAAATAGTTGTAAGAAAAAATGATAAGAAAGTGTCAATAATAATTATTGGTAAAGATAAAAAAACAAAGAGTTAGATAAAACAAGAAAGCTTGCACAATTAGAAAAGACCATGGTCACCCTAGTATTCCCTCAACGAGGTTACCATTTATTTATAACTTAAGGATATTTATTATCCTAGTCCTTAAATCATTTCTAATGAGTCCTAAATGAGGGTATTTAGAGAGAGAAAAAGTCTCTAAAGCTTCAAAAATAACATTAGACCATTGAAACCCAATTAAAAAAGACAAAGATGTTAGGACTTGTAGGCCAGTTATCAATTAAGAGTTTATGTCCTACAATTAAGAACATGTTTGTTTTTGTGTTTCAAAAACGCTTTTGAAAAAAATTATTTTTTTTTTATTTTTTTCTTTACTTCATTTGTTTTTGTGTTTTCAGATTATTTTGATGTGTTGATGTCAAGAAATATTTTTAAAAAATAAAAAAAACATTATTTTGATGCATTTCCAAACGAAAAACACTTTGAAAAGCAACTGTCATCACACTTTCAAACACCTAGTCTTCTATCCATTTGTCATACCATGTATTTAAAAATAAAATTGAACCCAAGACGCAATTCGAGTTTTTCTCTTTAAAATAAAGTATGCAAAGAGAAATTCATTAGTAACATTACAAAATTTAAAAATAAAACAAATAAGGTTAACAATACTAATGTAATTCTAGAAAAATCAAGAAAAACTACACGCATAAAAAAAAAAACTAATGAAGGCTAGCTTCATCACCGACCAAGTAGGCTCCTTAATGGGTTTTTTTCCCACAATAAAGTAAAAATTATATAATAATAATATTGCCAATCACTTTTATTTCTAATTTTTAAATAAATAAAATATAAATATAAATTATAAAGAATGCACACACATATAAAATGATAGTCTCAACAATGTTATATTATTTTTCAAAATCTTTTTACGTCTGTTAGTTTTCAATTTTTTTCTAAAGAGTTCTATGTATAATGTTATAATATTAATTACTTTATTGGGTTTCACTTTGAACATAAAAATGTATACAAAAAGAAAAAAGAATATAACATTCATGACATGTAAAAAATGATAATAATATCTTCACTTTAGATTTTTCTCTTCTAATTATATCTTTTTATTTCTTTAAAATGCACTAAAACATTAACTAGGATGCTACTAATTAATCCTAGCATTATAAAATTAACATATACTAAAAGGCTTTGACATTTCACTGTATTGATGAATAATGAAATGCTTTGACCTTTTATAATTTGGTCCTAAATTTTTTTTTTCTTGCATATTTATCCTTTAATGTTGGGTTTAATGGATATTGAACTTCATGATTTATTTTCTATGAAGTTATCTCAATCTTATGACTCATGTTTGACAGGTTAACCGGGTTGACATAATTTATTTTTTATTCTATTTTTTAATCATTTCTTTTTCTCTCAACTTCATCCTTCATCATTTGGGTTGATTGAGAATTTGATGATATATTTTTTTTATTTACTATCTATGAGGTTATCATTGTCTCAAGACTCGAATTGCGAGTTATGGGGGTTACCCAGGTTAGCCCAAGTTTTTTTTTTGTGTTTTTTTAATTGAATATTATTTTTTTAATTTCATCTTTCAATATTAGATTGATTGGAAATTTGATTTCATATTTTTTTCCAAGGAGTTATCCTGGTCTTATGATCCGGATTTGACAAATTAACTAGGGTTGACTTAAAATATTTTTTTAATTGATTTTTTTTCAAATTATGCTTCATAATTTTTTTATTTGCTTTCTATGGGATATCATGGTTTCATAACCAAAGTTGCGAGTTAGCCTGGTTGCCTCAAGTTTTTTTTTGTCATTTTTTATATTTTTTTTCAATTTCATCCTTAAATATTTGGTTGATTTATAATTAAGCTTAATAATTTATTTTGGTTTTTTTTCTATGAGGTTATCCCGGTTTCATGACTTGGGTCATGGGTTTGGTTGATCAACTTGGGTTGACTCAAGTGGTTTCTTCGTGTTCTTTTTTAATTGATTTTTTTTTCAATTTCATCCTTTAACATTGGGTTGATTGGAAATTGAGCTTCATAATTTTGTTTTAATTTTCTTTCTATGCAATTATCCTAATCTCATGACTAAAGTTTGGTAGGTTAACTCGGGTCGACTCGACGTATTTTTATAATGAATTTTATTTTCAATTTCATCTTTCAATATTGAGTTGATTAAGAATTTGGCTTAATGATTATTTGCTTTTCATAAAGTTATCATGGTCTCATGATCTGAGTTGGAGATTTGGTAGGTTAACCTACGTTGATCTAAGTAAATCCAAGTAAATCCAACATTTTACCGTCTCAATATTTAAACAAAGCATATAAGTATATTTTGTTCTTTTTTTAATTGATTTTTTTTTAATTTCATCTTTTAACATTGGGTTGACTAAGAATTTGATTTCATATTTTTTTCCATGGACTTATCTTGGTCTTATGATCCGGATTTGCAAGTTAACCAAGGTTGTCTTGGGATATGTTTTTGTTTTTTTAGTTGTTTTTTTTCAAATTAATCCTTCAACATCGGATTAATTAAGAATTGTACTTCATAATTTTTTTTATTTGCTTTCTATAAAGTTATCATGGTTTCATAATCCAAGTTGTGAGTTAGCCTGGTTGTCTCAATTTTTTTTGTTCTTTATAAATTTTTTTTCAATTTCATCCTCAATATTAGATTGATTGAGAATTAAGCTTCCTAATTTATTTCAGTTTTTTTCTATGAGGTTATCCCGACTTCATAACTTGGATCACGAGTTTGGTTGTTTAGCTCGGGTTGACTCATGTGTTTTTTTCGTGTCTTTTTTTTAATTGATTTTTTTTTCAATTTCATCATTCAACATTAGATTGATTGAGAATTGAGCTTCATAATTTGTTTTAATTTTCTTTCTATGCGATTATTTCGGTCTCATGACTAAGATTTGATAGGTTAACTCAGGTTAAATCGACTTATTTTTCTAATTAATTTTTTTTTTAATCTCATTATTTAATCTTGGGTTGATTGAATTTGACTTAATGATTATTTGTTTTTTATAGGATTATCAAGTTCTCATTATTTAAATTAAAGATTTGATAAATTAACTTATGTTGATTTAAGTAAATTGAGTAAATTCAAGTAAATTTAATATTTTAAAATCTGAATATTTAAATAAAAATATATAAAGTAAATTTAATATGTTACACTTTTAATATTTAAATAAAAATATATTTAATTGTTTTTAGTGCTCGGTCAAAAGCCCACAACTTGGTTGTATCTGTTGAATAAGAAGACCCATCACTCACCATCTCTTTGTAATTTGCACATTTCTGGGCAATCTCTCCTCTCTTGCGGCCACAGATTCCCACACCAATTTTAGACATGAAAACAGTAGTGTGGTGACCGGTCGCTGACAAGGACAACCACCCAACTTTTACGAGTCTATTAAGGACAATGATTTTTTGTTAATTAATTACTTTTGAGGTTTAGGGGTTTAGAGAGAAAAGAGAGAGACTTGAAAGAGAAACCAAAAAATGGGAGAGACATTCGCTTACAAGGAATACTTAGCCGGTTTACTTGCTGGTGTTGCTACTGTTATCACTGGTCACCCTTTTGACACTGTCAAGGTAAGTGCTTTACAGGTGCCCATCTATCAATTTCCAGTCTTTTGATTCAAAACTTGTTTAAAATGAAATTTTATGATGTGGGCAATCATAACGTTTGTTGCTTTAGATTTGGAGTTTGTGGGGATGCTTAAAGGGGTAGTGAATATGGGTCTTTCTGTTGATGGTTACTGGTCTGTGTTAATGAGTTTTTGCGTAGTTTTGACAATGGTTTGTTACTGAATTGTGTGCGTATTTGTGTTTATTAGGTGATGCTACAGAAACATAATACAGAAGCACATGGGATTAAGTACAAGAATGGTTTGCATTGCACGGCTAGGATACTACAGACTGAAGGAGTATGCTTTTAACGTTTTCTTGCGAAGCACAAAATTAACTCAATGATTTCTAAGTTGAATTAGATTGATAAAGTGGAAATTTTTAAATATTCAATTATGTTTATGCCAGATTAAGTTCGTGTATCAGTTTGTGCGAAGATAGGCTGCATACTTTTTTCTGATCTGAAGAATTCAACAAAATCGTTTGTGGGTAGAATTTTGTAGGAATATGCCTTTCCCATGTTTGGTGACTTTACTGATATTGCTTACTGATTTGTTCCAAGGTTATTTGCATGATTGGTAGATTCATGTTATTCATGTTAAAATCTGTGAGTGAGAAGATTTTCGGTTTGATGATGTTAGTTCACCTGTGAACTCATAAATTTCAGCAACATGCTTCTGCTCTTTGGTCCCTGACATTGTTTTATTGCTTTTAGTCATTCTGTCACTGGAAGTCGATTAAAATATCTTGTAATTATCCTTGCTGCACAGCTTCTAGGTCATACACTGCTTTAGTAGAACATCTCATGAATTATAGTGCATGTTCCTGACATTATTCTTTTTGAAAGGATAGCTAGGTGATAGTTGTTGTTGACAGGTTAAAGGACTGTATAGAGGGGCAACATCATCTTTTGTTGGAGTGGCTTTTGAGAGTTCCCTTCTTTTTGGCATTTATTCCCAAACAAAGCAGTCATTGCAGGTCTGTGTAAAGTTAGTTGGAAGAGCCTTTTTGTGCATATATATCTTTTGAAGTCTTGTTGAGATTTGAATCTATCATGTGATTGTTTATCACCTCTTTCTTACTCGTGAAGGGAGGAGGTCAAAGTGATGTGCCCCGACCCCAAGTAATAATTCCATCAGCAGCATATGGCGGAGCTATTATTAGTTTTGTATTATGCCCATCAGAGCTAGTAAAAGTAAGTCAGTTGTGGCTTTCATATATATCGGAGTGCCGTCTCCCTTCTGTTTTTTTCCTTCTGTAGCATTATTGTGAAACCATGTTTCTTCAGTGTAGGATGCAAATTCAAGGCACTGACTCCTTGGTTCCAAAGTTCAGTAGATACAGTAGCCCACTTGATTGTGCCCTCCAAACAATGAAAAATGAAGGGGTGAGGAAACCCTCTGCCTATTAGAAGCTTAAATTTATGATGCAGTCTTAGCTGATGGATAACCTTTCAGGTTACAGGCATTTTTCGTGGAGGTTTTACAACATTGTTGAGAGAATCTATTGGAAGTGCTGTCTTCTTTAGTGTTTATGAGTATGTCCGTTATTACATGCATTTACAATTGAAACCCACTTTATCTGACCACAGCAATTTAACTGACATGGGGATCGGAATTGTGACCGGTGGCCTTAGTGGCGTAGCTGTAAGTACGCTGATATCTTGCATCTATTGAAAAAAATTGTTTAATGTGCTTCATGAAGTCATTTGATTCAGTTTTTCATTCTGATGCTATCCAGTTTTGGTCTGCTGTTTTGCCCTTGGATGTGGCGAAAACTATCATCCAGACAGCTCCAGATAAAAGCTCCACAAGAAATCCATTTGCAGTTCTGAATTCTGTAAGACGTCCTGTTCCTCTCTTTTTGTTGATTTCAATAGCTCTCCCTAATTCTAATACCAGGGCGATGTTCAGTAAACTATAAAATACTGTTCTTTTAAGAAAACAAAGAACCCAAATTAATTCCTTTTTTGATAGATCTACAGCAGGGCTGGACTTAAAGGATGCTATACAGGTTTCGGTCCGACAATAGTGAGAGCATTTCCTGCTAATGCCGCTGCAATAGTCACCTGGGAGCTAGCCATGAAAATGCTAGGGGATAAATCGTGACTGGAAGAGGCAGTTAGCTACCAAGGATTTCTAATTTTTCATTGCATCACCATTATTGGGTTTGACGCATGAAGTTCTCTAGATTGCACCGGGGATGATTTAATTGAATCTTTGAGCTCCAAATAGTAATTCTTCAAGACGATCAGTGCTCTGATATTGCTGCCTGAAAGATAAGGTAGTGATTTTTTTTTCCCTTACTTACAGATTCTATATAGGAAGGTCGTGAATTAATCCTGTCCTCAGTTTGGAGATGCTTATGCAAGTCATGTTTCTAGGAAGGATGTAGTCCTTTGGTCACATCCATCCATGGCTGAAGAGAATTTCAAATAATAACGGTTTATTTTTTATATTATCACGTTAAAATATCAAAAACAATTAATTTAAAACTAAAAAAAATAAATTTTTTCAAAAATACAGTTTAACTACAATTCCAAACACCCCCTAGGTCGTGTGGAAATTAATTGCCATAAGAAGATAATTTGGTGTAATTCCTGCTCTTTTACCCCCTTTACTTGCATTTCAACCGTCGGCAAAAATTCCGATCTTCGGAGGCTAGCAATTTAGCATGGCTCAACATTTATTACTTGTTATTTTTTTTTTAATTTCAAGATTTTGAGAGATTAATCTGTACGTAAACTAATCCAGAAACTAATCCAGATATCTATGATTAAAAAGTACAAAATTTGAAATTTGAAATCTTTCTCGTCACCCAAATAATATATATGGCATCCATTTATTGAATGGTATTAATTAAGTACAGATCATAGATTATAATTAATACGAAAGCTAAGGATTGACAGAAGAGAGAGAGCATGGCAATGATCACATATTTAGATATTTTAACCAATCTAAATATGCTTGGAAGAGGCACTTTATGGGGGAAATAATACGTAATTGTCTCCCTCTTATGTAGTGAGCCTTCCTCCAGCACTCCTGAGAGATCACAACTCATGTCAGTTCGATCCTTCTCCTTGATATTCAGCCGAGCTTTTCCTACGCCGTTCATTGTGCCCTGCTAAACGCCTCCGGCAGCTCCTTTTGCTGTCATCAAACTCTGATAAATCATGGAACCTGCAGGCCCCATTTCGAAGAGACATGCTTAAGAGGTTGAGTTAAATGAAAAGCAACTTTCTTTTTATTTCACAACGAAGTCGAACTTGGGATTTCATTGGTGTTTTGAGCACAAGTGTCCCTGAACTGGAAGCTCATCGGCACTATTCTTTTATTCTTGGCTAAAACTACCTCACACCATTCGATTACTGTATAAAATACAGAAAATCTAACCTTTAGTTTATAACTGTTCTATGATATATCCATGTTAATTAGTCCAATTAAAACTAATTTGTAAACATTCAAAAACTTAGAATATATATTTTTTAGTTTCTATTGACATTATTTATATATTTACGTGTTATGTCAAATGATCGAAAATAATTAATAGAGTGATATTTTAGAAATGAGGGACAAACTAAGGATTACTTTAAATTATTTTTAGTTAAAAAAATATGATAAAAAAATGTGTAATATATAATTACATATTAATAGATTTTTCTTGAATACGAAATTTCTTTCGTACTCTTGGCATAATAATATTTATTATATTATTTTATTAATGACTCAGATTTTTATGTTTTAAAGAGTTTAAAAAAATCTAAAATATAATTTGATAAATTAAACATAACTTTTAATCTAACCATTAAATCAAGCTAAATTTTAAAAATAAATTTTGCAGGTTCTGTTGTTATCAAATTAAAATTTCATGATGATAAAAAATTAGAAAGACTTTTCAAACATGATTTGAAAATTACTATGCATAATAAAATTTTAAAACTAATATAAATAAAAAAATCTAATTTTATTCTTATTCAGATTTTATAAAACATCAAAAGTTCTCTCTAGATTTAGATTTTCACTATATTTCTTTATAGCTTATATCTATAACTTTAGATCATGAAAACTCTACCTACTATACTATACTATACTATACTATATTATATTATACACCTCTTCAAATACTCAATCTTGATGCTGAAAATTATACAAGTGTGTGAGTAAGAAAGTGTACGAATACAAGTGAGTTGTCTATTTCAACTCATCTTTCGATGTTGTATACGACTTCGATATTGAATGCAAATTTGTGCAATGGTGATTTTCAAAGGACACAGCTGCTGCCCCGCCATTAATTGTAGCTTGTTATTCATAAAGTTAGATGCTAATTTTGCAGTGGTCTGTGAGCAATTATTGAGTATAAATCTAGCCAGACCTCTCTATTCGCAACAAAAGAAAAACACAATCGACAAATTGAGATGCTATCAAGGCGACTCACAGACACTTTGTCAAATTAGGTATAAGTAATTACTATATTGACTAATTAAGGTTATTAATTAGATCATTAACAAGGATATTAAGAGTAATATTAAGAATGGACAGACATTAATGGGAGTGGGGTTTTGTGATGTGCCCCTTTATTAATCTTTCTCTAATGACTTATGGTAGTTTTGTGATCTCCAGCTCACATGCCTATCCTTTGGCCACTGTATTGTCATGCGTGACTTGTGAACAAAGAGAGTTAGGTACGTACTTAGGTTTGAATATTTTAAAAGCAATCCAATTCCTAATTTTTGCTTTACGGTTTATTTTTTAAAATGTTTTTTTAATTATTTTTATCTTAAAAATCATCAAATTAATGTTCTCAGGTGTTTCTGAATAATTTTGATAATTTTAATGAACTAATATTTTTAAAAAAAATTATTTCAATATATTTTTAATTAAAAAAAACTCTTTTAAAAAATACTATGTTACATAATTTCAAACAATAACTCAATTCTTCAACATGAATTTTAAGATTCATTTTCAAATACAAAACAATACACGAGTTTAAAAAGTCAACAACACAAATCCATTATACATTAATAACATTTGTTTTCCCAAAAAAGAGTCAAATGTTTAGTATAGTGTTAATTTCAAGAGTAAATTAAACAAGATATTTATTTTTCAGAAAAAAAACACCTACGGAAGTATACAATTTTATCAGGGATAAAAGATAAATAACAAGAAAATGACTTTTCGAAAATTATGAGCTATTGAATTGTGATTTTAATGAGAAACCCAATAGTAAATCTCACTAAAATAATAGCTCAAATATATTACCTAACGTATTTTTTGGTGTTTTTCCTTAATGTTTGTGTAGCATCATGCAAGTATATTTTGGAAAAAAAAAACTTAATGAATGAAAGCTTCATCATATCCAATTAATTATTTTAGTGACAAATTAAAATTAATGCTCTTTTATTTTTCTTTATTTTCCTAAGGATAATAAGGAGGTCAAGACTTTAACATATTTGAAATAGTCAAATCTTAATTTTTCTCTTCTTTCCTTTTTTCTTCCTCCTTAATTAGTTACGGGAGAGGAGAGTTTTAGCTTCCAACCTCCTCTTTAGTCTTCAGGGGAAATAGGGTCTGGGTCCACGCATAAATATAAAAAGACACAAGAATTTTAATACTATATATATTTCTTTTATGGGGAAATGTTTTTGGTATTTAGGTTAATATTTGATCTTTTATTTTCAGGGTTAATTAAACTCATCATAGAAAAACATATATATTTATCTCTTTAATTTCTTCATATTATGTAGGAAGGGGGAATTTCTTCTTTTTTTCTTCTTCTCTTTTTGGGGAATTAAAGAGAAATTCTTCAGGAGAAATAATTACTTCCTCATGATATTCATTTGGATGCAATTAATTAAAGAATAATTTCTTTTTATGAATATATTTTATAATCCCTACATTCATTTAAAATCTAATTTCAAACATCATAACTAAATAATAGAAAGTTCTAAATTATAATTTGAGGAATTATATCACAGATCTCTACCCCCATTTAGCTATGAAAATATCTCGATTTTGGGCTTGTTTTCATGCTAATTAATGGGATACTAGATTTCCTTTAAAAGTCTAAATTTAAGTTTAAATCTTCATAATCAAGACAAATAGTCATGTATTTGAGCCACAATAAATAATGGAAAATACCGTTAATTTCACAATAAAAAAAAAGAAAATGTTAATTTCAAAAACTAGCTAGTTTGAGAAATTAGTTTTTTTTTTTTTTTAATATAGATAGATAGATAGATAGGCAGAGCTAATTGGGATTAAAACTTTGTTTCTTTTGTACCACTCTTGGAAGAATAGAAAAAATAATTTGTGCAGTTGATTTGAAGTGTTGGAAATAACGAGGAAAATTAGGGTTTCACCTGCTACATTGCTGGCAAAAGCGTTGCTGCAGTCCATTGACGGGAACAAAGGGAGCTTTGGCATGGAACTCACAAACCTTATGGCGTCTATGGTATCGCTTGGCATCAGTCAGATCAGAGGTGCAATTATCTGCTTGACAAGAAACCAGCAGCATTGACGACGACCCACCACCACTAGATCCTTTCTTTCCTTTCTTCTTGATCTTGTCATCATCTACAAACCCTAGCCCTCCAGCAATATCTTCATCATCCTCTTCTTCCTCTTCATCTTCTATTTCCTTCAAGCTCCTCTTTCCTTCAGCTCTGCTTGTTTCCATATTCAGAAACAAATAGAAGGGTAGCTAAAAAGAAGAAAACAAAAGATATGAAGCAAACAAGAAGCTACAAGACCTTGATAAATAAGGTGGAAAAAGGAGAAGAACTTTGTGTGAGGACCACATTCTTCATTTTTTTTATTCCTTATCAGAATACTAGTGAAGGCTAATTAAGTTTTAAGCTATAGCTTAAAAACTATATACTCGATTCCTTGTACGGTTGTCGCTGTATATGTGCAGTATACATATATATACTCTTCCTTCCACGGCCTTGTTTCAGATTTTTTTAATGTAAAACAGTAAAAAGGTGTTAACATGGTTACAATTAATCATATTTTCCATATAAAGAAATTTATATAGAAAAATTTGGAAATCAACTCCAAAATTATAGTAAAAAGGTGTTAAACATGGTCACTATTAAGAGGATAGCTAACTGTATGTTTTTTCCAAGATTGTACTTATGAAATCCTTTCTCGTAGAGCATCATGACTGATCAGATTTTTTTTTGGTTTAAAAAAATATACAAATGTTTATTAATATATTTTTAGTATAAAAGACTTAAACTATCTTGGAATTGATTTTATATGATCTAATCGACTTAATAAGTGTTAGAAAATAATATAAATCATATCCTGAGACTTCACCTAACAGACTTGCCATAAAATCGTCTCAACCCAAAAGCTTAAGCTCTTAGGTGAGGTTCTAGGATATGATTTATATTATTCTCTCAACCCAAAAGCTTAAGCTGTTAGATGAGGTTTCATGATATGATTTATATTATTCTCTAACACACCCCCTCAAGTGAAAGCCCTTTAGTCATAAAACCATCTCAACCCACTTTACCTTATGCTTAATTTTTATCAAATAAATGGGAATGATGAGATTCGAACTCGTGACTGCTTGGTCATCAAGACTCTGATACCATGTCATAAAATCATCTCAACCCAAAAACTTAAGCTGTTAGGTGAGGTCCATGATATGATTTATATTATTCTCTAATAATAAGTCCAAAATTAACATACATAACTGATATAAATAAGTTTGATTAAAAAAATCAAGATGACATATACTTTTAAATATTAAAACGACAACATATTAGATTGATTTAGACAAACTCAAGTTCACCTGTCAAATTCGCTATCGAGATTATAAGATCTCGATAACTATATAGAAAACATATATAAAAAAATATTAAATTTAATTCTCAATCAATTTAATATAACCAAATAAAAAATAATAAAAATATATATGTAAAAACAAACAAGAAATTTATATGCAAAACGAGGAATTAATTAGTATCGTTTATCCATGTTGAAAGGCCAGCTGATCTGTTGATTGTTGTAAAATCTGCGGTGGTCACGCCATTAGTTTTTTTATGGGATTCTCAAATATGCAACCATGCTGCGAGAAATTAATGATGTTGCCACCAATTGTTTGGCTAAAAACAAATTCTTCAATTATTAACTTATCATAAGCATTATTTTAGGCGGGTACCCGTTAACTAGGTCCCTTTTCAAAATAATAGGGAGTGTAATTTGATTATAAATTTGAATTGAACCAAAACCAGGTTAATATAAAAAATTCATAAAAACTTTGTTATTTTTTTTCTTTTAATTGTTTTTTTCTTTCAACATGATATTATTTTTTTATAAAATAAAAAATATTGAGTTGATTCGAGTCAATCTAGATTAATTTTTTTATACCGTGAATTAAGATTTACTATAAATCAACCCCCATATTAAATTTAAAATTTATGATCATAAGGGAAAAGGAAAAATTATATTCCATGACTGAAAAATATTCAAATACCTCATTGTTTTCATATTATAATAGTACAACAAATTAGATAAAAATTGAATCTTATTATTTGAAAAGTATTTAATAACGATGCTGTTGGAATTAACATCAATAATGAAATCTCATATGTAAAGTAGTAGTTGATACTTTCATCAGTTTATGTGATAAACTAGGTTTTTTAAAACTCATAAACTTGGATTATCCTTACAAGGATTTATTGCATCATATGTTAATTTATACATGAATTTAAATGGAAATATGTGAAACGAGAAAACATATTACACTATCATGTTATATCATGTTATATGGATGAAAGATTAATTAATATCCACAAACTAGTTTCAAAATTCTCTAATCAACCAGCTAGAACAATAAAAAAAATGTTTATTTAAATTAAGTGAATAAAACCCTAATAAGTTGGAATACAATTAGACCCCGACAAAAAGAATAAATACACAAAATAAACACCATTAAACATAGATCTAGATAGTAATCTAGATCTACACACAAAATTAAGGATCATCAAACCTAGATCTTATTTCGATTGGACTTTTATTAAACAACTAAACAAAAATTTAGAACTTTTCTAATCCCAAGAGAGAAAAAAGAAGGAAAGGGGATTGAATCTTATGGTGGGCTTTTTTCAGAGATAGGCGTGCTAAAGAAATTTCAAGGCTTTGAAGAAAAGGAGGGGAGAGTGTTGTAGCTTAATTTCAGTTTATTTTTTAACATGTTGTTAATTATTATATATTCATTAAAGAAAAGTTGTCTAATTTTTTTGTTAGCGAGGATAAAAACTTACATGTGAGAAAATTCAGAGCTTCACTCCCTCTATCTTATTTAATTTGTTTGTCCATTATTGATCATTTTATCATTATTTATCAACAAAATTATTTATTCCTTTGTCTATTATACAAACGTTATCTAAACTACTAGCCATTTGATCTGCATTTAATCGCAAGTTTAGTATTTGTTTTCGGTTAAAAAAAAAATAAGTGGGCTCTTTCCAAGCATTTTTTAATTGTAAATGAAAAAAAGAAGTTAATAAAATTAAAAATAAAAATACTCAATTTTAAAAATAAAAAAAATACTAGTTAACAAAGGTTAACCTGCCAAACTTACAATTTAGATCATGCTCATCATGGAACTTAATTTATTTTTGTTTTTAAAATTATGTTTCATTTAATTATATGCCAACCAGGTGTATGTCATTTTTTTTTTATCAAACAACAATTTTCTCTTTTACAAAAAAAGGGTTGCATGTGGGACTAAAATAAAAAATAACCCTAATTTTTTTTTTATGTTTTCATTAAAAAAATCAAGTCAAATAAAAAAAGACATTTAAAAAAATTAAGCGATGAAATGGTGTATTCTTTTTTTTATTATTATTTTAAGGGGTTAACAACACATTAAATGATGATGATGAAACAAGCTAGGTGTGTTGGCCTACCCACATGTCTGACCCATAAAATGGCCTAGCTTGTGTGCTAGGCTTTTTATTTTGTTAATAGTAGGGGATGGATGACACATTGTCTATTGGTCCAGTTCCAGCGATCAAGGGTCACTGGAAAATCAGGTCTTATATATATTTTTTTTACCAAAAACACCCTGAAAACACCATAGATATCATGATAAACCCATACATGCACTACAAAAACTCAAAAACCACACAAAAATTTGAAATAAACCCCAAATAAAAAATCTTCCCGAGCTTATATATGTTTTTAGACTATTTAAAGGTAAAAAATATCTAAGTGAAACTATTTTTACTTGTTTCACAGTGTGGTTGTGGTTGCTTTTTAAATAACTTTTCGTGTCAAAATGCATGCCAATGATATTTTTTTATTTTTTTAAAATTATTTTTGATATCAGCACGTCAAAATGATTTGAAAACACTAAAAACATATTAATTTGAAGTTAATAAAAAAATAAAAAAATTTTAAATTTTTTCAAAAACTCTTTTGAAACGCAAAAACAAACAGGTAGGGTTCTACCATTAAAATCCGTAAAATAAGATCAATCATTTTGATGATCATAATCAGTAAAACAAGGATTTTCTCTTTTTAACATTAAAATCCGATGACTTTTTCTTTCTTCTCTTAAAGTAGAGATTGAAAAATAAAAATAAAATGAAATTTTGGATTAAAATTTATTTTTTAAAAAATTTAAAAAATTAAAAGGACCCAATATTCATAAGTCAGAAAGTCTGAGGACCACAATTAATATTTTTCCAAAAGTTCAATAAAGCTAATCATTTTTGTCATTTTTTTCACTTTAATGCCCTATGTTTTAATCTTACAATTTTCTAACAAATCAACTTAAATTGTCCATCAGTTGTATAAAGGTAAAATTAAAAAAAAAAAAAGGTTTGGCGACGACTCTCGGTCAAAATAGTGGTGGGGGAACCTTTCCCCATGTTTTAATATTTTGTTAATAATGTACTGGAAAATGTAGACACCCTGAAATCTGGAAATAATATTGTATTTGATTAAATAACTGAGGATAAAGGTGAAAAACCATATCTTTTAAAGTGATTCATTTTGAAAATAGATAAATATCTTGAAACATCCTTCAATGAAAAACAATAATAAAAAGTGGGAAGAATAAAAAACGTCTTTGTCTGAACAATGTGAATTTTTGCATTGTTAGGGTATTATTCAAAGGGGAAAAAAATCCAGATGATCGATTTTTCAAAGTTGTCAATCACGATTAGATGCTTACTGTACGACTCGCATGCTATTATATCCTTTCGCATCTGATGCTGAAAGGCCTGGCTAAGTTTTTATTTTTTATTTTTTAAGAGAAAATAGTAATATAATTTATTAGTTAAAAAATTAGATTGACTTGTGATTTGAAAATTTTTTTTTAGTTAAAATTGGATTAAAATTCATTGATTTTTTTTTATTTTTTTAATATAGTTTTATTTTTATTTTTTTATATATAAAAAAATTAAATTAACTTAAATTAACTTACTTGAATCGTATCTGATTAAAGTTTAAAAACTGTTTTTATAAGTGAAAGGAAATTGAAAAATATCCAGATACTTCATTGTTTTTATATTATAATCGTGTAAAAAAAGAATAAAAATAAATTTTATTATTTGATTAGTATTTAATAACAATGTTGATGGAAACATCAATAATGAAATCTCATACGTAAAGTAGTAGTTGACACTTTCATCAGTTTATGTGATAAACTAGGTTTTTTAAAACTCATAAACTTGGATTATCCTTACAAGGATTTATTGCATCATATGTTAATTTATACATGAATTTAAATGGTAATATGTGAAACGAGAAAACATATTACACTATCATGTTATATGAATGAAAGATTAATATCCACAAACTAGTATCAAAATTCTCTAATTATCAATTAGAACAATCAAAAAAATGTTTATTAAAAGTGATTAAAACCCTAATAAGTTGGAATAAAAGACCCCGACAAGAAGGATAAATACACAAAATAAACACCTATTAAGCATAGATCTAGATAGTAATCTAGATCTACACACAAAATGATCATCAAACCCAGTTCTTATTTCTATTGGACTTTTATTAAACAAATAAACAAATATTTAGAACTTTTCTAATCCTAAAAGAAAAAAAGAGAAGGAAAGGGGATTCAATCTTATGGAGGGCTTTTTTAGAGATAGGCATGCTAAAGAAATTTCAAGGCTTTGAAGAAAAGGGGGGAGAGTGTTGTAGCTTAATTTCAGTTTATTTTTTTTTTATCATGTTGTTAATTATTATATACTCATAAAAAAAAGTTGTCTTTTTTTTTTTTTTTCCAGGATAAGAACTTTCATGTGAGAAAATTCAGAGGTTGACTCTCTCTATCTCATTTAATTTGTTTGTCCTTTTTTTTTTTTTTTTTTTTGTAGCCGCTAGACACAAATCAAATCCTTTCAATTTGTTAGAGCTAAGTCGTTGGAGGATAACTTTTCATCGATACATAGAGTTTGATTACTGGATTTCCATTCTCATGTTTAGAAGGAAATATGACCGTTCATGTTCTATTTATTTCACTATTAATTCTGAATTCAATAATATGTCTTCAATTAAAGAGAAAAAAATTTAAAATTTAAAATAATTTTTATATCATAATTTATCTTCAATTGAAGAAAAAAAATCAAATAGTCAATTGTAAAATAAAAAATATCTGAGTACGTATATATTTGAAATTGTCGTCCAGAATATTTTTCAAAATCTCCCCAGTAATCTTCCTTATCTTGGAGCCCCATCTTCTTAACGAGAACGCTTTATTTATAATATTCTTGATTATTATAAAAAAAAAAAAAACTTTTCCAAATAGATTTTAGCTTAAAAATACCTTAAAATAAGTTTTTATTTATTTATTTTTGATATTAGTACATCAAAATCATATAAAAATACTAAAAAAAATCATAAATTTAATACTTTTTCATGTCAAATATTAGCATCCAACAACAGTTTGAAAGTTACTCCCATCAAACAAAGTGAATTTTTGCATTGTTAGGGTATTATTCAAAGGTGAAAAAAATCCAGATGATCCATCGATTTTTCAAAGTTGTCTATCACGAGTAGATGCTCATGGTACGACTCCCATACTATTATATCTTTTGGCATCTAATTCTTCTCCTCTTTTCCCTCCCCCCCCTTGTTTTTCCACCTCCCATTTTGCTGTAGCCAACATGATTTCAGTAAAGTGGGCACCATGCTCTTGTGCTTGGCTATAATTATTTCTAGCTATCATAGGAAGGACCACGATGTGCATTATCGAGCAATGTAATAAATTGGTCCCCATCTGCTGTCCTAGGGCAGGTCTTTTGTGCTGTGTATGGAGCATGAAACATTGATGCCAAATAGATCAAAGATGCAAACTTCGCAGGTGGTTTGAAGCACTAAATGCATAGGCCCGCAAATAATTCAATGCGATGGGAATCATGGATTGATCGATGTTTGAAATTTGAAAGCAACCTGCAGGTCGGCTTTTAGATGGGGGCCGGTTAAGAAAAATGAAGGATATATGTTAAGCATGGATTACTAGGAGGTCAAGAAACATTAAAGTTGAATTTTTAATAGAGATTTGATAGATAATTTACTTATCCCCGGGTTATCTCTTTGTTATCATGTCTTTATCATCATCATCATTATTATTTTTATTGTTTTTACTATTTTATTTTCTCGTTACTATCATCATTTCATCATTACCTTCGTTTCATCTCAACACTGCTTTATTATTATTTTATTATTTTATTTTTTATTTTTATTTATCAAACATCACCAAATATTTTTCATATAAAATATTTTAATCTTAAATCTCTCTCATTATAAGGTTATGGATGAGAGAAACACCAACGAACACACGTCACTTCCTCCAAATTCTATCACCATCATTCACCGAGGCCAACCCATGCCGATGTTTTTGTATTTTTATGTTTTTTTTCCCCTGTTTTTCACCTAATTTTTCGTATCTTAAATTGTTTATTTTTATTTTTTATTGATTATTAAAGAATAAACTGTTTAATTTAATTTCAACTTTTTGCTTGAATCTAGGATTAATTTGGCAAGTTTGGTGCAAGAAGTTGAGGCTTTTTACAAAGATGAGGAGAATCAGATATGATTTGGACACTGGTTCTAGTGGTTTATTTCTTTAACAGGACTTGAATCTATTTTTTTTTTTATGGGTATCCGATTTTTTTCCTCTCATAGTTTTCTAGATTTCTTAATTTTATTACCACAAATTCAATATCTAATTCCCGACGAAATATTCCGTTGACAAATTGAAAAATCCTAGGACCATTTGGGTTTGATATTTTCTGCAAACTTAATTTGTAGATTTAGATTTGTAGATAGGGACAAGAGAATACAATACTTTTGCGTATTTTTTTATTTATTCAGTTGATATCAAAATAAAATTAAAGTTTCAAGAAATAAAGGAGTGATTGTCTTTTATCATGAACCATTCTTTTTTTTTTTTTTTTTGCACCGTTTAATGAATCTGCGACCACATATTTGCACCCCTTTTTTTTCTTTTTGTGATGGATATTGTGAATCGGAGAAAAAAGAGAGGAATACGCGAAGTATAAAAGTTTTCCCCATCCAATATTAAATTGTCGACATTTAAATATTTTTTTCTCCACCCTAGCATTTTACCAAAAACAATAAATTTTAAATTCGGAGAGAATTGAGAAACTTTTTTTTTTTTTTTATCATTGATGGAAACTAATTTTAAGATGTTGTATCTCCAGAATAATTTTCATTATAAAAAGGTAGCAGAAGGATGTACTTATATAAATTTAATAAAAGAAAATCCAATAAATAAATACAGAATAAAGGACTTACCTTATTTTTATCAATGAATTAAATATTAAAAGCATCTCAATCCAAATTTTTAAACCGGTTGTTGAGCTCTCAACAATAATTTATATATAGTTAATAGAATTTCAACTTATAATTACTTAGTTAAATAATTTATTTTTATTTTTATTTGAACTCGATGATAAGAACTAGTATATTTAAATCAACTTACATGTCTACTAAAACCAAGTTTTTTTTCGAATTTATCTTATGAATACAACCTTGTGTCAGTCTGGTATGTTAAAAAAAAAACTTTTTATATGCTAGTCTCAAGGTTTAATATAAGAGAGTAAAATGAAGTATATTTTTTTTTGTTGGAAATTTGTTTTAAATAAATAAATTATAAGTGAATAAGAAATTAAACTTAAAAAACTCAAGGTTTTTTCACTGAAAGAACTATTGTTTTTCTAGATTTGATTTCTTAATTTATAGTGGCTAATCAATGATTGATAATGATAAAAATTAATACCTCAGCCTTTTAGTTTCCAAAACTCACTATAAAAAGAGGGGTGGATGAAGAGTATAAATCAAGTTTTTTTAAAGATTTTTACACACTTTTCCTTACTTCATATTTTAGTGTTTTATTTTCATTTTACGTTTTGGTTTTTTTCTCAAATCTAAAGCTTAGGTTTATATTGTTGAGAGATATTTGAATTTCATATTCTTTGATGTCAAAGACCTTAATCTAGAAATGTATTTAAACCAAGATGTTGTTATTGGAATCTTAGAAATTATATTGCATACATCCTAATTGCATAAATGATGAACAATAAAGTCTTAAGAACACAAGATTCATCTTCGACAACAACAACAACTAGTATATAATTTAATGAAATTTGAAGTAGCCTATTTAAATTTGGTATTAAAAATATATCTGAATCTGGAAAGTCTCAACGAATGTAAAGGACATAATGTAGACTTGTATAACCCAATTAATGATAAATATGAAATTTTTTTACAAGTTTGGGGTGAAAATATTGAGAAACATATTCTAGAATCTTCAAATGAATTAATATATGGTTATACACTTGAATAATTTTAACTACTAGTACAAGCCTTTGTGCAATTATGCGGTTTTTAAACTGAAAACGATGTATTTTAGAATATATACTTTTATAAATTGAATAAAAAAATCCAATAAATAAATTCAGAATATATAAAGGACTTACCTTATTTTTATCAATGAATTAATTATTATAATGTTAAAAAAAATCTAATTTTTTTACTTTTTATTATTTTAATGCTAGCGTGTTAAAATTATCTAAAAATATTAAAAAATATTAATTTAATATTTTCAAGTTAATTGCATTTTTAAAATATACTAAATTACAATTTCAATTGAAAAAACAAATGGCAGAAAAGTTGGAATAATGGTTGTTTTGGAGAAGTCAAGGATAAAGTTACTGTGAAGGTAAAGAGAGAGAAAGACACGTTGCGGACACTTGTTAATTATATATATAAATAATTTATGATCCGATTTGCATCAAATTAATAGTATAAAATTACTTTCACTGCAACATTTAGTTTTTATTTTAATTCTTGTTCTAAACTTTATTTCATTTCAATTCTCTTATAATCTAAATTCCCTAATTTATGAAGGTATCATTAATTTATATGGCAATATGCATGAAAGAATTTAGATAAAAATTAAATATTGATGCATCATTAAATATAATGGCTTACTCTTCTCATCCAAGTATTTTACTTTAGCGAGCTTAGCATTGTTTATATATATATATATAGACTAACTTTTTGACTATCAATACTAATGAGTTGAAAAATAGGAATGAAAACACCAACAGATAACATTTCATTGTTGATTTTTGATGAAAATTATAATAAAGAATTTCTATTAATAGTTTCTTGTCAAATTGGTTGAATGATTATTAAATAAAAGTAATTTTGATTTACATTCCATAATTAAATCATCTGCTACTAACTATAATATCACCCTAATTATAAAAAGCTATTTACACTATAATTACATAAATATTAACAACTATTTTTTTTTTATATAAATAGCAAATATTTATATGAAAATAATTAATTCTAATGAGATGGTCCACACTAACAATAACTATCCTTAAATTGATGTTGAGTGATTAAGAAACATCACTTTTTCAACTAGAAATTGATGGCGAAACGTAATTTATTGTTCATGGCCCCCACCATTAATTACATTTAAAATGCAGAGTCGTTAAAAGCAGCTCAAGGCTGCTTTCCTCTTTTTCCCGTGGAGAGTGAATCACTCTCCACTCTTAATTCACTCTCCACTGTTCACTTAAATGAACAGTAGAGTCATTCTTCACTGTTCCGGCCACTGGTCCAGAGCTAAATGCATTGAACCGGTCTGACCCCATAAAATAAACAAAATAAATTTTAATTTTTATTTTTAATTGTGTTTTATTCGAAAAACTAGTGTTTATCGGTTCGGTCCAGAGTTAAATGCATTGAACCAAGTCTGACCCAGTAAAATAAAAAAATTAAATTTTATGTTTTATTTTTAATTATGTTTTATTCGAAAAACTAGTGTTTAACATTATAAAGTATCACTACATAAATTAGACGGAGATCACTTGATGACGTAGCATTTGTAGAATTTGATCGCAATCCCAATTTTGTTTCTGATTATATTTTACCTGATGTTGTTGCGAGCTTAAGAAACCAAGAAAACTGTAGTTCTTGTCGGATGTATTTCATATGTGATGAAATTGTAGATAGTTTAATGGAACAATAAAAATTATTTTATATAAAGTATTATTTATTTCATGATGTAATAGCAGTAATTAAATTTACAATATTTAAATTAAAAACCATCAATATTAATATATATATTTTTAAATTATTTTATAACCTCAATTTGAAAAGCATTCTTAACCAAACACATTAAACTACTTTTTGTTCAACCTCAATTTCAACCACAGTTTTAACCAAACATATATAAATATCAAACCAACCTCAACCAAAAGTACTTTTTATAAAAAAACTTTTTTTAAACCACAACCACAAAAGCTACCACAATACCAAACACATTAAGTTGAAAAATAGCAATGAAAACACCAACAAATAACATTTCATTGCTGATTTTTGATGAAAACTATAACAAAGAATTTCTATCAATAGTTTCTTGTCAAATTGGTTGAATGACTATTCTCCATGAGGGTCGCTTTCATTAAATAGAAATAATTTTAATTTACATTCCATAAAATCAGCTACTACTAACTATAATATCACCCTAATTATAGAACGTTATTTACACTATAATTACATAAATATTGACAACTATTAATTTTCTTGACATAAATAGCTAATATTTATATGGAAGTTATTGATTCTAATGAGATGGTCCACATTAACAATATCCTTCCTTAAATTGATGTTGAGTGATTAAGAAACATCACTTTTCCAAATAGAAATTGATGGCGTTGGCGAGTCCTTAATTTGGTAAACACATCAATGATTCGAAGGTCGGCAGAGATATGTAGAAGATAAATAACTTTAGTATCCACGACTTTTCGAATAGAATCACAATCAACTTCGATATGCTTGGTATGCTCATAGAAAACAAGATTGGTGGCCATCCTATTTTAATCCTTACTACTCGTTGTTCTAATCAATGGTAACAAATGAGTAACTATTTGGTATATCATGAACTATATGAAGGTATTTGAGTGATGAAGAAAGGATTCACCATCCTAAATAAATTAGAAAAAATATTTCACATGTTCTCATGTAGTATTGATTATGAAATCCTTGCGCAAGGTGGAATGAGATTTAAAAAGAGTTTTAAATCTTATTCAAAGAATTAATAATTATGGTATTAAGAACAAACATGATTTGATAGAGCAAGCACACTTCATGCTATAATATCTAATTCAGAACATTTTTAATGAAGAGATAATAACTACACTAAGAAACTCCTCACTAAAAGGTTAGGTCAAACCACATATGACTTTATTAATATTTGAGGGATTATGATACATTGCTAAACAGTACACTTAATCTTCAAATATAGATCAATCAATTGTTGAATTACTAAAAAATTAAATTATTTAATTTATTTAATCCTAGTTTATTTAGGATTATGATTTATATTTGAGTAAATTTATTAGGAACTTAATATGTCAAGTACATTAAGAACTATTGGTCATAAATTAAACATAATCAAGTGTAACTTAATTGTGAATAAGTTTAAGAGATTGAGGATTTTATTGAATAAATTTCTAAAATTATCTTGAAATAAAATTTTGTGATATTTTTCAGGGGGCAAAATGATATTTTATCATTTACAGGGTTATTAAATTTTCCATATAAATAGAATGTTATACCTCACTTTTCTAAAATAGAATGTATTGTACATACTCCACTTGTACATATAGGCAGAGTGAGAAAAAAAAAGAGCTAGTACTGAAGAAATAACAATTTCTCTCTCATACAAGGATTTCAGAAAATTTCTCATTAGTGGTTTGTATGGATTATTGTTGTAGGCTGGACACTTGGATGATTTATAGTTTGTGACAACTCAATTTTCTAAAAGTTGATTAAACCTTAAAAAGAAGATTTAATCTTTAAGTAATTTTTTTTTATCCTTAAACGATTCTAGATTGTCTAATATAATCATTGAAAAACCTAAAAAAAAATTAAATTATTGTTTTTGTTGTGTCGGAAAAGTGCGGGGAAACCTAAGATTAGTCTGCCATCTGAATATGTTATAAGTGGTTCGACATCTTTATAATTAATAATGGATATAATAAAAGGAAGTATAACCAGTGTGTTTATTTTCAATAAATTGAATAACGATTCACCTGGGTATTTACTATTGTATATCCATGATAGGATTATTGATACAAAAGATTTAGGAGCAAGCAAATGATTCCTGGGATGGATATCAAAAGATATAACTCTAGATGATGTTTATCAAAAGTGATTAGGCGTCTGCTTTAGGGAAGAAGAAGAAGTCGTCTTGCACGTATTGTCTCGTGTTCTTCATCATGGATTTTGCTTATATAGACCGGGCTAAGAATTTTTTAGACCGACCCATTAACTCCATTAACTTAGATAGCATTTATATTAGTAACAGAACATATGTATAGACCTATTATAAATTATAAATTTATGTGAAGCAAAATCCAAAAACTCTGCATGATATCAAAGCCTATTGATCTCCTTTTCAACCATGTCAACCTCCTTCTCTACTACCGCCTCCACGATGTCTCAATTTTCCCCTGCCCCAAATCCTCTCACCCACTATATTATTCTCAAACTCGTGAAAAACTTAACTTTTTTTCCCGACCTTCATTACCAAAAAATTTATGGCTTCGTCAATGGCATCTCTCTCGCTCCACCACAATCTTTAAACTCCCCCGACTAATGCCCCTTCACCAAATCCTACCTATGATTTTTTGTTTGAAAAAAGATCAGCTGATTTGAAGCACCCTTGTTCGAATATGTTCTTCAACAATTTGTTGGTCTCAAAACTTCTCATGATGTTAGGATCACTTGGGAGAAAATGTTTTCTATCACGTCTGTGTCCACCAAAATAAACAAACTATATTATTAACTTCCGTCCCAGACACTAAATAATTTTTTAATTACATATCTTGAATTTTGGGATATCAAGTTGCTCAACTGGTGTCATTTACAATGGTCAAAGAATCACCTTGTTTCTTGGTTTCTAGTCTTTATCTAGTTGAAGTTCTCTTGGATTGTTGGAATGTTAGATTGCATATGATAAGAAAAATGTTCCTATAGCATTACGTGTTTTCATAAGATGTGTGTTGGGGATTTATATACCCTTCAAACTTGACTGGACACGGATGAGCTAATACTTCCAGAGTTTGCAGCTAAAATTTTGGCAAAATTGAAGATTTTTATAAGGTATTGATTTTTTTTCGAGATTGTTGTCTATAATATATAATTGTTTTCTACAAAAGAAATCTGAAAGAAAATACTACATATGCCTTTTTTGTTTCCTGATGTTCTCTATGTTATTAATAATCTCATACATGAAAAGGTCATGTTCTAGACTCTGGTTTTGATGATGAATTTACCTGTGCTGGAGCAAAATAGGTTTCTTAAAACAGTGCTTATCCCGTAATGTTGCAGGACTGCTTAGCGTTGCTCTTCATTGCTGGAGCGGATAATGTTACGTTATTCTTCAAGTTCCATGTCTAAATAATGTATTTTCAATACTTGCATAATCCAACGAAGGATTCTATTTTAAGAAAAATATATTGGAAGTATTAGAAGTTGCATTCATATCAATGAACAACGTTTCGCTGTAAGCACTTCACCGGTTGCTCCTGGCAAAATTTCATCACGGTAATGGTATTCCTACTGGCTTTCCATGGTGAACAGTCTTGCACAACTGAGATTTTTTGTGGTAGCTTCTTTATCAGTTTTTGAAGCTGCTGCTTCCCAGTGATTTTTATTGGTGTTGAACGTAGAGACCAGAAAGAATTTTTGTCAGCAAGAGAAATACGGAGGGAGAACAATGTGAGGTGGAAGTGCCTATAGATAAAGGAAGCATACCAACACCTAAATTAAGACTTTGAAAACCCATTGTCAATAAGCAGAGGTTAGTGCCCTCTGCTTCATGCAACAATGCAGCACCTGAGCTTGTTAACGACGTTATGAAATGTTAGAAGAAGAAAAAAAAATTGGCCCACAGAACATCATAACAATGTTTTCCTTACAGCATGCTATCTGTTTTAGCAGGCAATCTCCTGAGGAAATTTTGAGGAATGGAAGGAATGCCAACACGAAGTCTTGGAGGCCTCATTGCATAAGAGTCCCTGTAACAAGAACCAAGTACTTGAACTGAACTTTATGAACCAACAAACAAGCAATCAGACAGAATGCCAAAAACAAGCAATCAGAAGGAGAATAGGAGACAATATAACAAGAAATTTAAAAAACACTAACATAACATGAGTGACGTCAAAACAAGAAGTTTAACAGAGAGGAATTACAAGGGTTTTGAATATAGACCGGTAGTCTAGGATTAACAGAGTGGAAATCAAATAAAATCGACAAAACCCTCCCCTGTTTACTCACACACACAGTGGCTGGATTTGAATGGTTGCAGGAGAAGCCATTCACAATTTAATTACCCTCATTTTTTGCCCCAAATTTTCCACAATTACGACTTGATCCCTAAACCCTCCTCTGCTCTAAAAGTTTTTTTTTTAAAAAAAATCTGTCCGGGCTATAGCTTCGGCAGCCCACTGCATGGATTCGTCCTTGTGGAGGATGTCATGACCTCTTTGGAAAGCACCAAACTCCAAGCACGAAAGGAGCTAGAAAGAATGCAGTCAATATTAGTTTTGGGCACATAACCATGGCAACGAACAATGAGTAAACCAGGACTGTGATTGCTGAATTGTTCTTCCAATGGCGTATTTGATCAAACTCCCTCCAAAGAACAACAATTCCACTCAAACATGTCATGACTCTCTCACAATTTGCCTTTGCTCTTCTCAAGCTCCATCTATTTTCACCTGTATCAAGCATGTACTCCACAACCTCCCTCCTTAGAGGTGGGTCGGCACGGCCAAGCCTCAAAGAGAGAATATAAGTAGCTTGGAGTCTTAAACTATCAAGCTGATAGACTGATAATGGTTGAAGGTAATGCATCATAGGAAGCAGAGGTTGTGAGTAAGTATGAAACAAGTTGATCCAATTGTTGCCACTAAATTTCACAGCCAAATGAAGCTCTCCCATTTTCTTCAATCCATTAGGTTGCAAGACTAAAAGCGGGTAGGAATGTGTATAAATCCTACCAGTTTCGAAAGTAGTCAACCGAATCCTTTTTTTTTTTTTTTTAACTTTATTCGAATTAACTTACGTGCACCACCGAGATCCCGAGTTAACGACTATGTAAACTTCCGGTGACCTTGAAGTTTATGGCACTCAAACTGGTGACCCTTAAAGAATAAACTCAGGACCTGACCAGTTAATCTACACCTTTCAAGATTATAACCAACCGAATCCTTACCTTGCCAAGTCTTGGATCACCCGTCCCATCGTTCTTGTCCCCTGCCTGTAAACATGATATAAACCATCTAAAAAGATCCTCAGATGAAGTCTACTGGGAAACTTCACTTCTGTCTTCTCCTCACCCTCCGCAACATACTTCTCGAGATTAATACACTGAGCACCGATACCTTGAGGAATCAACCTCTTCTCCACTGGGTGCAAAGGAATCACAGACCTCCCTAAACATACCTCCTTATTAGCTCCCATCTTGTCCCCCACACTTAAAATTAAACGATCATCAAATGGCTCTGCTGCAACAAACATCACTTCCTCATTCCAAGTAGGATTAGGATTCTTATCCTTTGAAACTGTAGTCCTCAAAACCAAGTTCCCAAGAACAGCCTTGATGTTAGCTTCTGGTTTCCTGTTCTTGTCTGCAGGTGCCAAATCCTTTGCTGCAATCACTTGAATTCTTAAATACCAAAGCACAGGGGAGAGGTATACATTAGAACGAATGTTTGTCACGCTTTTCCCGCTAACTGCAGCTGCATCAGAATGCCAAGCAACAGAAAATGCGTCGTCTGCTTGATTCCCTATCCAAGTAGCTAACATCAACTCTCCTGCAACCTTAACCCCATTGCGATCCTCCAATTTATACCACCGTGCTGCCAATGGACTATCTGGTGGAAACCGCGTAGGATTATCGCCCAAATCAAAGGAAAGACAGCCAATAATCTCATTAATCGCAGATTCTTTATCCCTTACCAGGATCTCTAATCTCCCACCCCGAAGGCGATCTCTTGTGAAAGCATAGACTTCATTCCATTCCGGGTTTGAGGTCTGTTCAAAGCATCTAGTTATTCCCTTGTAGTTTCCATTCTTTAGCTCGACAAAAGGGACACAAGTGACAGTCATGTTGTTCACTGGCAAGCCATTGGCTCTCACAATTCTGACATAAAGAAACTGTCTTTGTTCAACTAGAGTAAGCTTGTCACTGCCTATGACTGTCCTTCCACCAAAATCAGGTGATGTCACCTTAAGGGTGTAGCCCTCCTTTGGTTTCTCTTTTGGAGGCATTTGCTCAAACTACAAGATATAACAGAGAGTGAAAAAAATCAGTTACTGCTTAATTAGTGTTGGATCTTTATTTCCTGTTAGACATTTTGTAGTAAGAGCAATAAGAGCAGAAACCTTTCAAGGGAAAATTCATGTCCGAGTATATTAAAATATCAGGCCTCTGAAAGTTTTGAATGCCTGAATTCTGTGATCACAAGAGAAGAAAATACTGTCAGATTTGATAGACGAAGTACTAAAAATCATGCACACATAATGTTGGTTGCACAAAAACAACCAGGCAATCTACACGCATTTTATTCATTAATATGTATTCTATACAACTGTTCAAGATATTATAATTCGATATAAATATGACAACCTAGTTTGTATAGCCAGGAAAGAATTGCATAACATCCTGATGCCTATCAAACACAGTAATTGTACACTTTGGCCCCTCCAGCTCCGGCACTTAAATATCCTATTAATGATTTATGAACAAAATCTTTAAATCATGATGATCTATATTATAGTAATATATAGCAGTTTGATATGTGGTTGCGATCACAAAAATCATTTTGTAATTTTCCAGCATATAATGATCTGATCTGCATAATTTTCTGTCTATGTGAGACATACATCGACCTAGCATACCTTGGAAAGTTATTTTGAAGTGATTTGATGCAAAAATTATCACCAAACATAAAGCAGAATCTCTAAGAGAGCTGAAAGGAATAAATCTTAACAGAAATTTCAGACAATGAAACAGTTAAGAAGTCATGTGACAATACTGTCTTTCTGTCATTAGCCAGGATAAACACAGAATAGAGAACTAACCTTTTTCATGCACAAAAATTTCCTGCAGACTTCATGCATTAAGTACAAATTGCTACAAACCCCATTAGCAAACCATGCTGTAAATTAGTGAGAAATCAAAACCCTGTACAAACAATATCCAAAAGTGTTTGGAATGAGTATTAAATTTTGAAAATACAGTAATTAATTGTTTATGTATATGCAAATAGAGAGCAGGCTCAAAACACTATATAATTAGAAGATAAAAAATGATGCTGGAAAAAAAAAACTTACATTTTAGTTCTTGAATGTCCGTAGCTCTTTAAGGCATTAGCAAGCTCGTCTGTACCCATGTGCGAGCATAATTGGATTCAATTTGTTGAGAACATGTTTTATGCCAATTGTTTGAGTTTTTCCGGTCTAAATAATTAAATAGAGAGATTATCTATGCTAAAAGAATTGGAATTAATAATTACAATTGAATATTTTGGCAATAATAGGCAGTTGAAAATGGTAAGCTTATATTTCTTTCAAAATTATGTTACGGTTGAGTGTTGAATGTAGAATAAGCTATGTGCCAGGGGACAATGATGACAGAGAACCTTGAGATTTTCCCTTTTCTTCCTGCAAGAAAAAAACTAATAATAATACACTCATGTTGATTTCGAAATTAAATTTGCATTGAATGCTAAAAGCTTCTTTTAAAATTGTTATAATATTTTTTTGGTAGGAATAATAAGCTTTTGTTGTGTAGCTTCAAATTGGCAATGTAAGAGAATCCTTAACATTGTATGGATATTCATTCACTTCATATCTATCAGGTTATTTGAAGTCTCTCCATGTAACAAATTGGAGGAAGAAATAAAAGACGAAGAGAGAGAGAGAGCTTTTGCACGAAGGATAAGGGGACCTCTTAGTATTCTGCTTAAAAAAAAATAATCGTGTCCAGTATCATTTATACACAGTTTATCTAATAAACTATTTTGATTATTTTCTTATGATAAAAGACCCTCAACTAAATAAGCAAAAAACAAAAAAGAAATAATTACAAATAATTCATTCGGTTGCAGCTTATTGTGCTGCTGTTATTCTGCTGGTGTGGTGCTGGCTATTCTGTTGCAATTTTGTTACAGGTTGTTGCTTGGTGCATGTTAAATGGCATGCTGTTGATGTGGTCTCTAATATCCTCCCACAAGATGGAGAATAGAGATTAACTATTCCCATGTTGGACAAATGCTGCTGAAAAATAGAAGAAGGAAGAGCTTTGGTAAAGATGTCCGCTAGTTGACTTTGAGAATCAACATGAACAGTGGTGATAAGACCTTCCTATATCTTGTCACGGATGAGATGGCAATCCAATTCAATATATTTTGTCCGTTCGTGAAAAACTGGGTTTGCAGCTATGTGAAGAGCAACTTGGTTATCACAGTAAAGTTGAGCAGCTTAAGGATGAGAAATACAGAGATCCTGAAGGAGATATCGAAGCCAAGTGAGTTTTGAGCAAGTGGAAGCCATAGAACGGTATTCTGCCTCAGTTGAGGAGCGAGAGACAACATATTGTTTCTTGAACTTCCAAGAAATAAGAGAGTCTCCAAGGAATATGCAATAACCCGTGACTGATCTTCTAGTGTTAGGGTAAGAAGCCCAATCAGAGTCACATAAGGCTTTGAGTTAAATATGTGAGGAAGAAGATAATAAAATACCTTGTCCAGGTGCAGATTTAATGTAATGAAGAACGCGATAAGTTGTGGCCAGATATATGCTGGTAGGTGTATCCATATATTGACTGAGAACCTAGACAGGATAACAAATATCCGGCCTAGTGATTGTGAGATACAAAAGACGTCCAATATGAGCTGGGGGTCTGATAAAGGATCTCCAGAAGTCTTGCTGAGCTTAAAGTTCTGCTCCAAAGGGATTTAAGGGTTTGGCTGGCCAAGGTTCCCGAATCGCCTTAATGTCTAAAGCATATTTTCTCTGACATAAATGAATACCTTTTGAGGATCTAGCAACTTCTAGGCCAAAAAAGTAGCGTAAACAGCCAAGGTCTTTGATTTAAATTGGTTGTGTAGGAAGGATTTAAGGGATTCGATGGAAGATGAACAATTTCTAGCAACAATTATATCATCAACATAAACTAGTAAGGCAATAAATGAACTGTTATCCACCTTAGTAAATAGGCTATAGTCAGCTTTGGATTGTGTAAAACCAAAGGCAATGAGAGAAATAGAGAAGCGTGAGGCTTGCTTGAGTCCATATAAACTTCTGAGAAGCTTGCAGACTTGATTGGTGCCTCCTACAGAATAACCAGGCGGCTTGCGCATATATATTTCTTCTTTCAAGTCACCGTGAAGAAATGCGTTGTTGACGTCAAATTGTAAGAGACAACATCCTTTGATTGCTGCAATAGAGAGTAAGACCTTGACAGTAACAAACTTTACGACAGGAGAAAAAGTCTCTGTATAATCAATACCTGCCTTCTGCGTAAAACCCTTGGTTACAAGTTTGGCTTTCAATCTCTCAATAGTACCATCATCATGAAATTTAGTCTTGTAAACATATTTGCAGTCAATGGCTGACTTGCCAGGAGGTAAGTCAGTGACGATCTAGGTGTTATTTTGTTCCAAGGCAAGCAATTCATCACTCATGGTTTTGCACCAGCCAGGATGTTTCATGGCTTGGTTGTATGTGACGGGGTTAGTATGAATGGAGATAGAGCTAGAAAAAGCAGTGAATGATGGGGAACATGTTTTATAAGAAATAAAGTTTGCCAATAAGTAGAGATTACCGGTGTTTGAAGTCTCAGACTTAGACAACAATTAAGAAGGCACAGCAAGTGAGGACTGGTTGCAATGGAAGTCGTGTAGATATTGTGGTGCTCTTCTGACCCTGGTGGTTCTGCGAGGGACTGAATCAAGAGAGGAACAAAGTAGGATAGCAGGATTGTGAGATGGAGAATCAAATGAGGGGTCTATTGTGGAGATGATAAAGTCATTTAGTGCTGGTGAAGTTATGTGAGGTATGTTGGAAGGAGATAAATCATCGGGTGTAAATGGAGAAGAGATGATAGGAAAATCAAGAGTGTCAGGTAATGGTTTAGTGAAAACACATGTTGTGCTGTTAGATGCATTAGTGGAGAGGTGAGGTATGGAGTGAAATGGGAAAGTTGATTCATGAAAGGTGACGTCTCTAGATATAAAAATGGTATTGGATTGGAGATCAAGCAATTTGTAGCCTTTTATGCCAAAAGGGTATCCAAGAAAAACAGATATGCGACCATGGGATTCAAATTTCTTTCTTTGGCGGGAGAGAGTGGAAGCAAAATAAAGAGAACCAAATACCCTTAAATGGGCATAAGTGGGTGATTTATTGAATAAGAGTTCAAAAGGTGTTTTGTTTTTAAGCAAGGGGCTAGGTGTGCGATTGATGAGGTATGTGGCAGTTGAGACACAATCACTCTAGTATTGAAGGGGAAGATTGACTCGACATCTTAAAGCTTGGGCAACATTAAGTAGGTGCTGGTGTTTGCGTTCTACAATCCTAGTTTGTTGGGGTGTTTCAACACAACTAGTTTGGTGAATGATTCCTTTGGTATGAAAGAAATCTTTCATGTGGAATTCTCCCCATTATCACTTCGCAGAATTTTAATCTTGCAATTAAATTGGTTTTCAACTAAGTTGGCAAAGGATTCTATGTTACGTTTAGTGTCAGCTTTAGTGGATAGGAGGTAAAGCCATGTATTGCGAGTGATTTCTCCCCCATGTTCCCATGAACTTAGTGGTTGGTTTTGACCCATGATCCCATGATCTTAGTGTTTTGAGGAGCAATCCCAATCATGCTCTCATGTTCAGCAGTCATGCCCCTATGATCTCGACACCTATTCCCCCCTTGAAGCCATGATCATAATTGTCGTAACAACTCACTACATTGCCGCGTAACTATCATTCTATGCAGCCGAATCTACTGTGTTTGCTTCCTGTCTTGGACTGTCCATCATCCAAGTTCAAACTTGTATCAGTCCACTACTCGTATAGGTCAATGTTGCCAAATTTGACACTATCTCATGGACTGCCACTACCTACCGCATCTTTCCAATAGAGTTTTCGTCAATATATTCATGCTGGATTTTGACTCCATTACAGCTCCTTATCATTATTTTTGCGAAGCAGAGGAATCTCAACAATCACTCACTGTGTAATCAATTTATTTCACATAGAATTGAATCTGCCAACATTTTGGACACTCTGTTTGGACTCACTCTTGACTTTTCACCTTAGTAGAGATGATTTGTTTTTAGGACACCCTATTAAAATACACTATAATTGTCCCCGACAACATTCCGTACGCCCCCCACACAACCCGAAACTTCCGTAAGCAACAGTCCACAAGCTACCTTCTAACCATGTGTTAAAAGGGATTGGAATTATAGAGGTGAAGATTCTTTAAAGGCCACACATGACCAGAACCTCACTGGATTTTTCCATGCTCATTCATTAATTCCTGCTTCTTGGGTTTCCGCTCCCTGGGTTTGACCCTCTACAGTAAATTTGATATCCACCTTAAATTTTGTGGCCCATGTTATCATACAATATCATAAGTATACAAGTGCCCGTTATAACTATATGCTTTTTCTTATCATCATTAATTGCAAGTTTAACCAACAAATTGATTCTATAAAACAAAAAAAGCAAATAAAATTACATATATATAAACTTTCAACATCAAATGTTGTTTTACAAAAAGACTAGGCTAATGGAATAAACCAAAAGATGAACTTCAAATGAAATTCACAACCATGAATCCACCTTTAGGTTCTTCATTTGACCTATGAATTTTCTGTGAAGAAATATTAGTTACGAGAAATCCATTTCTACGGATGAAGATTTTTTTTAAGAAGAAAATATTTGTTTACAGAATTATACATAGTTAGTTACCTTTGAGATGTTAGTTCCAAAAGTATTTTTTTTCCTCCTTTAATATTACATAGGTTCAAATTTAAGGAAATGGTAAAAAAAAAAAAAAAAGGTTCAAAAATCGATTTAGGTATTGATATTATGCCTAACACCTAATAAGGGAAAGAATTAATCTCAATGCAAAAGAAAAAACAAACAAAAAAAACAAGAAGAGAGCATTTGACAATTAAAACCGCAAAAAATAGAAATGTTGGCATCACTAGAATTACTATGGAATGGGTATGGCTTCCTCGAATATCAAGATTCAAAGATGCCTCAATCTTTCCTCGAAGATCCCTTTACAAGTGAGTTTTACAATTGCATGATATCTAATATTTTCAATTAAATATATCGTTCTGTCAATTGGTTGGATTAAGTCTTGTTATTGCGATTTCATCTCTTGACCTATCATCAACATGATATACAACTATCAACCTCCATGACATTACACACAAGTACAGGATGGTACGTGATGACCAAGTGACCGATATGGAATACATGGTCCTTCAATGAGTCCACTCGCGTCCCGCCGCCCGGGACGTCCTAGCCTACGAATGGATGACTCGTCCATAAACATATACAAGGATTGTTCGGAAGCATTCTCGTCTAGGCACCCGTGTTTCAAGAACCGGAGCACCAAAATGATACTAGAATGTCCGATCTAACCTTGCTTCGGTTCCTAATTTCCGCAATTTTCTATGATGGATGGCAATTTCATAATTTCACAACAGAAGATGAGTGTCCTCCATTTTGTTCATGTGGGTGCCCATAAGGGACCCGAACAAAGAAAGCAAAACAAAACCAAGATGGAGAGGGAGATCTTTGTATGCACATTGTTTAGGGCGCAATGTGGTCGACCTTTGATGGGTACAGTTCATTGGATTTGATGCTTTGGTCCCCTAAACCCTAATGACACGGACTTTGCTTTAACGTGCGCGTTGGGTTTCTTTCATGCTTGCCAAATTTACATTTCTTGTGCGGTGGTGGTGGGGGTAGCAAGTGACTGATGGGTGGGTAGGTCCTACCTATCATCTTCTTCTAAAATTGATCGCCACTACCAGCACATCGCCCCTGACCCAATCACCGAGTCTTGCATCAAAATCTTACTATTTGATGTGAGGCTATGCAGTGTGCTTAAGGCTAACCCCTTGATTTCGGTTGATTAAGCATTTTATTTGCAACCCGAACCAACTTGGTGATAGTATATCTTCTCGTCTTCGCTAACAAGCACTAAGCACCAAGCAGTAACTTTCGGAGCCAAGACAACAAATCTTCTCTTTCAAATGCATGATAATAATACAAGGAAAATAAACATATTGAGAAATCGGTGCCCAGTTTTCGATAGCATTTGGGTGGATTAAATTGGACTGGTCACATCAAGCCTGTCCCAAAAATTATGATATTGGTGGGCATGCAAATATCTATCTATATTTATCACAAAAGGGATTTATTTCCACATAAAAGAAGTTCCATTTAACCGTCCTAAATTGTCTTCATTGATACTTCGTTTTGCCTATTGTTTTCTATCTTATTAAAACACTTGACAAGTGCATTCATGAAGGCGACATATACAAGTCCGGTGAAATTACATGGTTTATAAACCGCAAGGGCCAGCGAGGCTATTAGCACGTTCTAAGGTTTAAATGCCCTGCACTCGAGGGCGGAGCTAGGTGTGCTACCGGCCGTCGGCCTTGTTTTCTCAAAGTTCTTAAAATTCCTTGAAATTTGAAGTTCTTTAAAAAGAATGTCGTTGTTATATATGCGAAATGATCCTTCAAAATGAAAAGAGGTTACTCCTTGGTCTGAGATTTTTTTCACAGTAGCACAGTCAATAAACTTATTTCTCAAACTAGCACAGTTGAGAAAATAATTCTTATTCTAGCACAAAAACAGTAGTCATGCATGTAACACATGCGCTATGTATAGGTCATGCATTTACTACATGCACGATTATTGGTCGCACATTTACTACATGCACAACCACTACATATGTGACTGGTGGTCGCGTATGTATTACATGAGTAACCTATTAAAATACCATTTTGGTTGTTTGTCTTGATACTTTCAACTCCCTACCGAGCAAAAACACAATTTCAAAGACAACAGAATCACAAAAACAACAACTATAGCTCAAGCCAACAAGTTATTCACCAGATCAAATTAAACATAATCATTTAAAAAATTCACCACCTGAAAATCGGCGAAAACCTACAGAATTACCGATGGAATTTTTTCATCGGTGATTTTTACCGACGGAAATAATTTCGTCTCTAATGTTGTCGGTATATACCAATAGACAATTTCCGTCGGCAATACGATCAATATATACCGACAGACGTATTCTGTCGGTATATACCAACCGTATTGCCGACGGATTATATAGATTTTTGAAAAGTTGCAACAGTGTGATGACGTGAGTTTTTTTCATATGATTTTACCGACAGAATGACCGAGGGATTCAAACCGAGATTTCCGTACAATGACGTGGCACAGTCATCGGCGGACTTACCGATGGGACGTGTCCGTCAATGATTCCATCGGTAAAAGCCAATATATACTCACTCTACCGACTCTCTCTTCCTCTATTTCTCCTTCTTCTTCCCCATCCCAACTCTCCCCTCCCAAACGCTAACCACCCATTCCATCAGCTTTGATGTGGATTATCAATGATTTCCCAGCTTATGAAATGGTTTCTGGTTGGAGCACGCATGGAAAACTAGCATGTCCATACTGTATGGAAAGCAACAAGGCATTCACACTGACAAACAGGGGTAAAGCTTCTTTTTTTTACTGTCACCATCGTTTCTTGCCACTGAATCACAAGTACAGAAAGAACATAAAGGATTTCTTTATTGGCAGAGTTAAAAAGGATGTTGCACCCCCGCGTCTTTCTAGTGAAGAATTGCATGATGTTGTATCAGAGTACGGTGACATTGTGTTTGGTCTCCAATCAGGTAAGCAAAAATTTCCTGGTTTTGGTTTGACCCATAATTAGGTAAAGCAAAGTATCTTTTGGGAGCTTCCTTATTGGAAGACCAATATTCTCCGTCATAACCTTAACGTCATGCACATTGAAAAGAACGTGTTTGAGAACATTTTCAACACTGTCATGGATGTGAAGGGAAAGATAAAGGACAACATCAAGGCTAGATTGGATTTAGCGTTGTTCTGTAACCGTAAAAATATGGAGTTGGTTTGTGAAGGATGAGAACGAAGACACAAGTGTGATAGATGAAGTCTTTCAAGCTAGTGAGTTGGTTGAACCATACCGAGTTGCTCCTTCGATTAACTTAGAAGAAAATTTAAATTTTTGTGTTTTCGATGATAGTCTTATTGATGTTGACGCAGAGGAGTTGAATGTTGTCTTGAGCTCTAGTGGACTAGAGAATGTTGATGAAGAAGATGATAACCACATTGAAGAGTGCGATGAAGCTTATAACAATTCAATTGAGGACGAAGATGAAAATTCTGACTAAATATGCTGTAAAACCTTTTTTTTATAATGTAATATTATAGATGATATTTTGGAACATGAAATATATATTTATTTCATAATTGTTTGCTCTTGTTATTGTGTCGTGCGTGCTGTAAGTTTGCAATTTAAGCATTTGTGCAGGAGGATAGACATGCAATACTAACATAACATACAAAAGCTTGACACAAACATAGACGGATAGACCGACGGATTGTGTCTTGTCGGTATTTTACCGAGAGTTGCAAAAAAATTACAGCATTTTGCCACAATCACCAACGGATAGACCGACGGATTTTGTCCCGTCGGTATTTTACCGAGAGTTGTAAAAAACTTACAACATTATGCCGCAATCATCAACGGCTATACCGATGGATTGTGTCCTGTCGTTATTTTACCGATAGTTACAAAACAATTACAGCCCCTGCCATAATCATCGACGAGTTTATCGACGAAATCAGCGATAGATGGTGCACATTCCAATACGGGCGACTGTCAGACTGCCTGGTCGGTCGGCACAGTTACCGACGACATCACCGACGGACGTGGCAAATCCAATGCGCCCATACTTTAACACCTTTTTACCGATGGATGTGCTGACGGACTTCAAAAAATCTGGAGGGATTTTCAAAATTTTAGTGCGAAATTCAAAAAATACCGACGGGAATTACTGACGGAATTTAATGCCACCGCTAAAAAAAAATATTATTCTATTTTCCATCGGTAAAATTGCAGTATAAAACGGACCCCCCATCCGTGGTTCATTTTTTCTCGGCTCCTCTCATTCATCTTCTCTTCTCCTCCTGCAAATCATTTGTGTTTGTCATTGTATTTTTATTGTTTTGATTGTAGTTTTCAACATATTAAAAGGTATGATTCTCTTTTCTTTATCTTTGTTCTTTGTTTTGTGTATTGTTTGTAGATAAAATCTTGAAATCAATACACTATTAAGGTAAACATTTTTCATTCCTACAGTCTTTAGTTTTTTCTTTTTATTTGTTCAATTTATTTTATTGTTTGTATTGCCATAATAATCGAAAATTTTGTTAAATTTGAATTGTTATTGTTGAATTTACCTTAAAAATGTTAATTGAATTATAGAATTAAATTTAATTAGTTTATCTTAATTTTATTATATTATTGCTTGTTATGTTTTTTATTATTTTGATTAATTTTAATTGTTATTTATGAATTTGTATAGATGTTAGTTGAAAATATATAGATGTTGAATTTCTATAGATGGTAGGTTGTATAGAGTTGGTTGTATAGAGTTGGTTTTACAATATTTATTATATATTGGCTTGCGGATATTATCAATATTTATAGGTATGAAAACTGTGGGTAGTCTCTAATATAGAGAAGGTGCTGGCAAATTATTTTTTAAATAATTGAATTTAATTATTTAACTATTTGTATAAATTTGTGTAGATGTGTAGAATGAAAATTTAATTATTTTATTGTTTGTATTGTAATAATTATTTCAAAATTTAGTCTCTTTTAATTATTATTGTTGAATTTTCCATGGAAATGGTAATTGGAAATGAAGAATTAAATTTCATTGTTTTATCTCAATTTTATTCTATTATTGATTGTTATGTTTTTTATTATTTCCATTAATTTTAATGGTCATTTATGTATTTCTATAGATGTTAGTTGAAAATATATAGATGTTAAATTTCTATAGATGTTAGGTTGTATATAAAATTTTCCAATGGAGTCATTTGGTTTGTGGTTATTGTAAAGATTTGTAGGTTTAAAAACTGTGGGTAGTCTCCAATATAGGGGAGGTGCTGTCGAATGTTTTTTAAATAATAGAAGTTAATTATGTAATTATTCGTATAAATTTGTGTAGATGCGTAGAATGAAATTAACAGGATGTTGTCATCAGACGATTGCAGCTAGTTCTTCTAGCAGCGAGGATGACTTATCCTTAGGTGCTGATCACGAAGAGGCACCTGCGCCAACTTGTGATGCTGCCTCTTCTAGCGCGGTTTCACATCGCAGAGGCAGTGCGCCTTCACAGCGGGGTCAATTCACCCGCAAGTACCAGGCGCAATGGAAGGATGACCTTTCAATGTCAGTTTGTTTATGTTTTTTTTTTACTTATAACATAATTTATGAACAACTAATGAATATTTTATAAATTTTATTTAATTTTAGATTCACAAACATTAAGGCTGCCCGAACAATAACATCGGCATTTAAATCATCGATGGAGATTCTATTATTTCAATGGAGTCAGGTTTCCAGACATCCTGAGTGGAGACCTAATATCGAAGCAAGGTTTCGACGATTTTAGGTAGGTGTTAACTTCTAATTTCCAGCTTATTTTTAATAAATTATTTTTATAATTTTATATCTTGTACTATTTTTATTTTAAATTAATTATTTATACACAACATAAATTTGAGTGGGATAGCGCGAACAACAATGTTGTGAGGAGGGTATGGGAGAATCACGTGGCAACTAGGTAACAACAAAAATAATATAATTTTTTATTTTATAATTTTATGTTCTAAATTCTAATTTGTTACTATGAAAGTAGGTTGCGTGATTTTTGGTATGACACAAAAAAAAGCAAAAAGATATGCGAGAGATAACGGTTTAGAAGGCTGGAATGAGGTGGCGATTTGGCGGGAATTCAAACCGCCATTCATCTAGGGGGATATATGGACGCAATATATTGAGCACGTGATGTCTGAGCGGTTCGCACAACGCTCACAGTTCGGTGCCGACAACCAGAACCGACAAATTCATGGTTTGGTGACCACGCACATCGGCAGCTCCGTCCCTTTCAGTGCACATGCGAAGCGGATGATATGATCCGAGCCCAATGGAGTTGTTTGTAGAGATGCATGTATGGAGTCAAGACCGCTAAAAGGGAGTGTAACAGTTCGTGGACAACCGTGCTCAACACTTCGTGGTATGTTCGTTCAATCATTTTATTTTGTAAGTTATTATTTTCTTGAATTGAATATGATGATTTTTTAAAAAAAATTCAGGAGACCTATAATAGCCGGTAGAGGGAGAGATATGGGGACGATCCTTTGACCCATCCAGATTTCGATCCGGATTTGTGGATGGAGGTAGGATCGTCTGGTGGACCCGAAAAAAATCGAGTCTATGGGCTCTCCAACACTACGGCCAAAAACTTGTGGGCGGCCAGTCTGAGGAGTTCATGGCCTTGAAACAATAATATGAACGACTCTCGACGGATTATGATAAGCTCTGTCAAATGGTCATGGATATTAGATCAAAGATGGGTGATGATACATGTGCAACCCCTTTTTGGTCGTACGGTTCTGGGAACAACCAGCCTCGTTCTCCTCCTTCATCTCCGCCGTTAATCTAGTTTAATTTTTTGAAACACATTAAATTTGTAATGAATATTTGGATGAATATTAACATTATTTTTATATTTTTAATGTTTAATATAATTTTATTTGGTTAATTAGTTTTTTTTACTATTAATAAATATATTTTTAAAATATTTTAAATAAATATCGACAGCCTTACAGAAGGAATCGAGCCGTCGGTATTTTACTGAGAGTTGCAAAAAAATTATCACCCATGCCACAATCACCGATGGAATAGATCTGTCGATGTTTACTGCTGACATTACCAACGGAATATATCCGTCAGTAATTTACAGAGAGTTCTGAAATATTTATCGCCCATGCCACAATCACCGATGGCCAGTCCGTTTGTGATTTACTGTTGGAAATACAGACGGAACACGTCCGTCGGTAAAGTTCTCGCGGGAATTTTTTTTTGGCACTCTTTCCCTTGAAATATTTACCGCCCATGCCACAATCACCGATGGCCAGTCCGTCAGTGATTTACCGTTGGAAATACAGACAAAACATGTTCGTCGATAAAGTTCTTGTGGGAATTGTTTTTTGGCGCGCTTTCCCTGTTGGTAAAACCGTCAGTGTTTGGCTTTTTTTCCTGATAGAATCAGCGACGAACAGAGGAATTACTGACGATCAAAATTCCGATAGATGGACACCGCCGGTGAGGCCGTCGGTAAAAATTTTACCGATGAGTTGTGTGTCTTACACCGACGGAATGAATCCATTGGTAAAACTATTTAATGGTGTAGTGATTCACCTAATTTCATAGCATGTAATTTCATAATTAAAAAAAGTAATCTCAACATTAAGATAATTCATTACAATAAACAATATCAACTCAATTACAAATTAATTAGTTAAATATCTAACAAATTAACTCATTAATGGGCATGCACCATCATTACCATGAGCATGCCATTATCGTGAATGATAAACAACCTCATCCTTCTCCATTGCATTGTCCAAACATTGAGCCTCCCCAACCTCGTCAAATGAAGAACAGAACGACGAGAACCAAGTATTGAAAGCATCACGCACAATATTCTCAGTAGCATCCCGAGTTGTGACTACAACTCTCCAATCCACATGTATTAAAAAAATTCACCTAATATATAAGAAAAATATCATACTATCACTTATAAGATACAAATAAGAATTTTATTACATATTAAGAAAAACTAATCCATACATACCAATATATTATATCTTGGTGCATAAGACTCATAATTATACAGATTACTTGTTGGATGACGCAAAGTGTCATATGGACATCTTATAACACGCTTCAATGATTGTGTTATGAATCGCTTTGTTATGTTCGTGTACCAAGACATATAGAGATCTAACTTAATAGGCGGATACCACTCTATAAATATGTGATCTCTCCTTGCATGCCACGGATTGATATATTCTACATGAACCATCAATCAATCATCATCCATTTTACCTTGAAAATTAACAACATGCAGATCATTAAGTGTGTCAACATCATCTGTATTTGTTAATGCAATCCAAACTGACACATTACTTGATCAGGGCAATGTGCCTTAACTATGGCAAAACAGTGTTTAGGGACCACTGATAGCCATAAATCACTTCACTCTAAGCATAATGGAGATGCTCTTCTAATCAAATCATTAGTGCACTATGTTCATATCACCCATGAAACCATAAAACATATATATTAAAAACATTCACACCTAAAAAATAAAGTTAAATAGGAAAATAAGTAATTGAGTTTATGCATACCTGTTGGGGCTCATATGAATCTAACTGTCCCGATAAAACTCGTGAACATGGCTAAGACTTCGTGTAAAATGCCTAGACCTCTCCCCAACCTAATTAACATGTTAAATAGTTAAGTTAGACAATTTTTATATAGAAAAATTAAATTTAATAATGTGTTCATATATAACTATTATTATCAAGCTTCAATTGAGAGTCATCTTCCCATAACCGTGTCGAGCATCTAATTTCTCCAAACACCAGGATGATCAATGTGAAGATACTACCATGACCATGACTACATATTCACAATAAAAAAAATTATAAGTATTTAAATTAACAATATTTAATAGAATACAATATTAAATTATACTTGTAGAAATAGTAAACATCCACCGACTTGTTTCCCATCTAACATGTGTATAGCAAAGCTATTGGTACAGATATGCGAGCATCGTCGAGCCTCAATTATAGTTATGAATGACAACAAATTTTTTAAGTAGTGGCAGAAAATAACACGAAACTGCATTGCTTGTCAAACTAGTGAAGATCATAGCCCTAAACATATGCATTATGCATGCTTTTGCATAATAATGCAATACAATCTTTACAGTGCCTTCTGGTGGTGTCTCAAAACTCTTATTCAACCAAGTGAACCTAATATAATCTCTTTTATATCCTTTAGGGGGCACTCGTCTCAATAAATGAAGACATAATTCATCTTTGTTGAAAGTTGCAGGGCCTGTAACATGAGCTTCATATATCAGAAGGTTGACTAGTATGGCAACATCTTGTAATGTTGGTGTCATCTCTCCAACATGAAAATGGAATGTGTGGGTCTCTTATCTCCACTGCTCTTCTAATATTGCAATTAGACCATGATCGATATTTATGCCTCTTAGGTGACAAATCTTGAAAAATATAGCCTTGATTTTTCAAGAATGAATATAGTCATCTAGGTCCATCAAGTCATGATGACGAGGTTTAATCCAATTACCCTGAGATTTTTATATAAAAAAATATAAACATAAGTATTAACAACATTTATAATTTATCATATGACCATGTTATATAACAAATTTCACTTATTAAGCCCAAATATCCTCGAATAAATGCTAGTACTTGCAATCATAAGATCAACAAATCATCGAGATTTAGACATAATGAGCACTCATCCTCTTGCATGTCACGATGTCCTAACGTAGATCCAACTCCTCTAGTTTGCACCATGACATGTACCTATGCAAAATATGTTAAAGGATATAGAATAAAAAGATTAAAAAAAACTATTTATCATAAAGAAATGAAATAAAAATCTCAATTTAAAACAAAAGTTTTCACCTATAGTGTCCATTTTAACATGTTTTTCTATTATGCCATGTTACATCATATAACCCATATTTATTTGGTGTATGCCCCTCTCGGGCATCCATCTCATAATGAAGATGAGTGAATCTATGTTAACCCTTTTCAACACTCAATCTAGTTGGACATGTTTCAATGTGTGGCCTAGTATAATCAGGCCATGATGGAATATCATGTAAAGGTTCGAAATAAAAACCATATGAATTTATATAACTGATGTTAGAAAATAAAGGGCCAATAAATTGTTCAAATTCAACATGTTGCAATGGATAACATACAATGAGATGTGAACATAGTCGATGATACAACTATCATTTACCACATTTACACATTTTTTGATTAAATCAATCGTTCATCGAAACTCTTTTTGACTACTAGTTAATAAAGGGTCTCAACTTGTAAAACACCATACATGATATTAAATATACTCGCAACAAGTGATCTTGATTTTAATGCATCAACAAGAATATCAGCAAGCACTTGCGGAGGCTATAATACACCACAACTAATGCAATTATCAACTACAACTTTTTAATTAACAAAATATTTATTAGTCTTAAAAAAGGTAATTTGCTTTGTAGCCATTATAAGCAAACCATGAACACTTTTCAAGAGATCTTTTAAAATCTCTGACAAATTTATGGTCATACTTCCATAATGATGATCACCATCATATGATAATGCTCATCTCTCTATTGATTTAATCTCAAGCTATTCTTTAATTTAATCATTCATGTCAACCATATCATTATACATAGTATCAAATTTTTAATCTTGAAGGCTATTGGCACATCTTATTTAAAAGTTTTTTGAATACCACATCTTTAAATCTTTTGTTGAAGTTACTCACAAAGTGGCTAGAACAATAATGATGATAGCCATCCGGTTCAATCCATATTCATGACATAGCATTTTTAATTATCGCATGTCTATCTAAAATTATACTTAATCGAGTACATCTTCCCGTGACATATATAAAAACCATGTTCATTTGTTGTTCGTTTCTTCTTCACCAAAGCATGAAACAATGGAAAAACCTCATTATTTATGTTATAAGAAACTCCAATCAAGATTTTTTTCCTTATACTTTTCATATAAGTGAGTGTCGTGAATACTTATTAGTGGACGACAATAAATTGAAGGTCCAAATGCCCATATTAATCTTCTTAATATTGCTTATATCATCATCAACCATCTTATGATCGCATTCAATAACTGTACTAGGATTTAATTCTTTCAAAGCTAATAGCATCCTAGGCAGCATTTGAAAAGACTCTTTATGTGATCCAAACAACCTTTCTAATATTTTCTATTTAGCTAACCAAGCTTTTTTATACAATATACCATACAAAAAAAACTATATGGATAGTAGCTTGAATTGTTGCAATTTTAATACTTATTTCAACTTTGATAATGGTCAACATCATATTAGCAAACAAATCAGAGTCAATCTGTTAGTGAACTTATATAATTATTGGATTATGACAAGTACGGGGCTCTTTTAATTTTGAAATCTCAAATGAATCATAATTCTTGTGATATCCCTCACACAAATACCATTGATATGATGGTTTATGCTTACACTGTAACTTCACATAAGTTGTGGTTACACGCCACTTTATATTGAAGTGAATTTCTTACATGTCACCGCTTAACTGCATTGATTAAATGAGCCTTTGGTTCAGAACATTTTTCAAAGTTCCAACTCAAGACTTAAGCCTAATTTCCTACGACTCAAAACCCAACAAAAGCTTATCATATGAGCAGATCTATTAGCATCTTCAATTTCAAGAACAAGAGGTCTCATTGTTGGGTTTATTGGCTCACCTTACTCATCCTCCTCAACTACATCATCGACATGACAATCATCTTTGTTATAACTCAATTTTAGCCCGGTGGCTTTTAATTTAATCTTACGGAGATTAAAATTTAAAATTAAAAGATCAGGGATTTATTTCGATGAAAAATGTGATTTGTCAACTTGTGGGGAAATTATGGACTACAATGTGCTTTTATCATTCTTTTTATTATTATTATTAAGATAATAATAGTTATCCGTTTTCAAATTTGATTTTTTATTAAATTTAAATTTTAAAAAGAAAGAATAAGTTTGATTGGAATTTTGTTTCTTATACACAATAGACTTCCTTAAGTATAATAGATTTTGTTCCTTCACCAAAGAACAAGAGCTATCCTCCTCAACCGAACACCAGCCTCCAAACCGGCAATAACAACAACCTGACATAACAACAACCTACACTCCTGCTCCCTCAGCACCAAGCTTCCTCTCTGCGGACCAGCATTGCGCTCCTCCTCCAGCTCCAGCAACCAGAACTGTGCACCATGAGCATGTACCCGTCATAGCAGCAACAACCTTCTCTTCTAAGTAGAGACAGGACTGACGCGAACATGTGGATAAAGGAACAAACACAGGATTGAAAACCAGAAGGCACATAGATGAGGAGCTTTTGGCGTAAAAAATAGGACGGATAAAGGATAATAAATAGACCCGTAAATAGTGGGAAGGAAGCCACACGAGGACACACAGAGAGCATATACAGACAGACAAAACCAAAGAATATAAACAATAACATCACAGAATAGAGGAAACTGGGGAAGACCTAGAAATGCTAACAGAGGACAGAAACGCAAACCAGGGGCACATGAGGCTAAGATACAACGGACAAAGAGAAGCTGAAGTGAAGAAAGGAGTGTTGACGAACAACAACCTCACGTCCTCATCTCAGTTACCATCGTCTTCGTCTATAGGTAAGTTCTTCATTTCCCTCTCCCTTGCAATTATAATTGCATAGGTACTGTTTATATGCAATTTTAATTCACTCTTACCGTTTCAACAATTATAATTCACCTGTGGCTGGGTGTGCACGCGTGAGTCAATCCACGCGTGCCTCGGCCAAACCAGGTCACTGGTTTGGGCCAATGACATAGCTGGGCTAGCTAGATCCAACCCTTAAAAAACAAAATGTAAAAAATATAAAATATAGTTTCCCTTTCTTTTAGTCTAAATTTTACGGATTTATTCATTGGTGCCAGAGTCAAGAATACCATACTTTTTGGGTTACGTAATATTTACCAACATCAGAGTTAGAAATATTCATAGGTGAATATTCATTGGCGCCAGAGTCAGGAATATCCTAGGCAAACCATGAAAAGTATCATACAACAAAATCTTAGCAATTTAAGATAAAACCAGCAATGTAGTCTACCTTAGGTAGGACGTTTAAAGGGTGATAGTGTCTTTCCTTTCGCGTCGCCAGTCTTGTACCATAAAATGAGTTGAATCCGTCTATATATAGCCCAAGACGCACTTTCTTTGATTCAGCTGAAAAGTGAGGATGCACATTGTTAAAGTGTTTCCATGCTTCACCATCAGAAGGATGCATCATCACTCCATCCACCGCATCATGTGATTGGTGTCATGTCATGTGCTCAACAGTCTTTGGTGAAATGAATAACCTCTGCAGTCTAGACGTGATTGAGAAGTATCTAAGTTTTTATATGCTACAAAAGCTATAAAAGTCTTTCCCATGTCAGTTCTGGGTTAGTAACAAGAATGCCCACATGTCATGCACTTGGTTACCTCAGCATTTTCAAGATAATACAACATGCAAAAATTTAGACACATGTTAATTTTCTAGTATCCTAACCGATGATTTTCATCATGGACTTAGCAACATAAAAGTTCTCTTTCAGCCTGTTCCTTTTAGGTAAAATGCTTCTCGTCCATTCTATAATTTTGTCATAACCGGCCTCACTTAACCCATAATCCGACTTGATGATAAACACCTGTGCAACGATCTATAATTTAATGTGATTTGTATAGCCATCCCATAATGGTTCATCAGAATCTTTTAAAAGATCAAAAAACCTGGCCGCGTTTGCATTATGTTCTTCTTCTACGATCTCACATTGACTATCATTACCTTGATTCATTCTCATTGCATTCGTAACCATATTCCTATAAGGATTATTGTTGTCATTTACAACTTCATGCACGTTGCTAGCACTAGAAGTTGACTTGATCATTTTTTCTACCATGCTCTCGTTACGAAGAAATAGTTCTCCGTGTGTATACCAATACAGGTATCCTTCATGAACCCTTTGTGTAGAAGATGCATCGTTACAAAATCTGGATGAAGAAACTTTTTATTTTTACACCTCCTGTATAGACACCTAATAACGCCTCCACTAATATTTCTCGGAATAGATGTTGCGAAATTATTAAAACTCTGAACCCCATTAATAATCCATCCTTCGCAATTCTTGGGGTGAATCTCGATACATCTATGAACGATAATCCATGACTTCTATCAAACCTTTATAAAATAATGATGACAACATGTATTAATTAATTATGTTAAGTAAATAAATTTTCAAAAAATATTGGTTTACCTTAAGATTATCAAACTTAATATCAAACTTCTCTTAAATATTCATTATCAATTATCTACGTACATATAAATTTATACGCATTAACTTATGGAAATTACAAATCAACAATAAAATTGACAAAAATTAAAAACGGACCCGTTAAATAAACCATTATTTATTTCATCACAACACACCTAAGTTGGTAATTTGACATAAGTTTCAACAATTTACAAACAAATAAATTTTTTCAAAATCTAAAACAAACAAGTACAAAATTATAAATTCATATTAGATGTTTGAGAAAAAACAATAAAACAAGTAATTACCCAAACAAAATACATATGCTAAAAAAACATTCAATAATAAAATTGACATTTTAAAATTGTATTAAAATTAATAAAAAAAAGAACACGAATGTTGAGACTAGAAAAGTTTGTGTTGAGATGAGGGAGGATGTTTTTTTTTGGGGGGGTAGTTGTTAATGTTAGGGGGAGTTGTTTATATGTAAGGGGATAAATAAGGAGAAAAATGAGAGGGGAGGGTCAATGCCTAGTCATATAGTAAATTTTACTGATAAAATTACCGATGGAATTATTTCATTTGTCACTCCGTCGGAAATTCTATCAGTATTTTTGACACGTCACTATATGGACAACCTAGTTTGAATCCGATTATAATTCCATCGGTAAAATTATCCACAAAAACTTATACATCATCGCACAACTTGTTTTTTTAATTTTTTTATTCCGTCTGGGATTTCATCGGTATATACCGACGAATTGTTTCTGTCGGTAAATACCGATGATTTTAACAATGGAAAAAGTTATATTGGTAAATATCACTGTAAAATACCAAAGAAAAAAGCCGTTAGTAATTCCATTTGTATTTGTTGAATTTTTGGTAGCGAAACATGTTAATCTACCTGCATAACTTGTGATGTCGTGTGTACTCTTTCAAGTACGTACTTTATTTATTTTCAATATTTTTGAAATTTTTTATTTAATTTGCGAGGAATTTTTCAACTTTTTCACTTTTCTACTTTTAATTTGTTGGGATTTCAAGTTTTGTGGAGTTTTAAAGTTTTTCAATTTTCTACTTTTAATTTGTTGGGTTTTCAAGCTTTTCTTATTATTTTTTTAAATCATTTTTCTTTTGGTGTTTTAAGAGTATTTTCATAACAAAAGATGGAAAAAGTGGTCCATCATTAAGGTAGAATTGAAAAACATAACTTTAATTCATTTTTTTTTAACAAATATACAAGAGAACGTGCTAACACTTAATTAGTATTTAATTGATGTGTAAATTACAGTTTACCCCTAAAATTGCTAACACTTAATTAGTATTTAATTGAATTAGACGTGTTTAGAGGAAAAAAAAACAATTAGACCAAAATTGTCCTGCACCTTTATTATATGCATGCAATGCAATGTGATTGGTTTAGTTGATGCATAAATAGAGAAGGTGTAATAATTAATTTATCCAAACAAGATCTTGAACTTGAATTCCGCACTTAATTTTGCTTCGTAGAAATAACACTGGATTACGCACATCTAGTAGTTAAACTACTTGTCTAATTATTCTCCAAGAAATAAAAAGACTAAACTGACAGCCGAATCTGTAAAACTGCCTTGACATGTTAATTTCCTATTTTTAACGTCTAAATTTACAGAGTGCCTCCAGCCACAGTACTTTAAAGCGTGATAAAATTATGTGCAAGTAGTAGCCTAGCTAGTGAACATTAAGCAATGTGATTAGTACTATATATTTTAATTAACCAAAGATCAAAAGTTAATTAGGGTCAGGACTGCGGAAGAATAATGATGGGATGGTAGGGAGGAGGAGAAGATCCCTTGAAAGACTACAAAATCCATATGTTCCCCAAGCTATGCTTTGCTTTTCCCTTCTTTTTTTCCTTGTAGCTGAGCTGCTCACCACATGGCTCCTCCCTCTCCCTCTCCCTCTCCCTCTCCCTCCCCCTCTCTGACTAACCCTGTTAACGGTTTCTCTCTTTATTTATTTATTTTTAAAGACATAAATATGGTGAGAGAACAAGAAGCACTGCATGCAAGATGAAGCCCTCGGGAATAAAGCATGGTCATTTCTATGCTTTGAGACTGAGATGTAACTTGGACTCCCCCACATGGAGTCCTGTTGTCCTGTTTCTCTTGGAATTTTCACTTTCTCCACAAAAATTGAATAGTCAGTCTCATACCCATTAAAAAGAAGAAAAGGCAGTAACATCCAGTAGCTCACTACCTCACAACTTTTGATATCTCCAAGGTGATTCTTGACAATATTAGTATTATTGTTGCTACTAATATAGTAAATACACACACGTGTAAGAAATATTAAGGCCATACATAATTGATAATCCTACAACAGCTTATGTGCTTATACTTGTCAAACATGACGATGCTTCATCATTCTTCCAGAAGGGGGAAGAAAACAAGAGCAAGACACTCTTTAAATAAATAGTCACATTGTGCTTGATCGGAACGTTTCATTTTGCTGTATATTGATATCCCATCAAAAGCAAGTGAACATTGGATCTAGTTATGGATGGGATGTGTTTTTTCTTTTAGGAGCAACATAATAAGTACTTGTCAAAGTCGACGTCGAGCATAATTTTTATGGCGGATGCGTTCACATACTATACAATATATATTGAATAAATTCAAGAAAATAAAGTGGAAGTGGGATTTGCTTTGTGACTTGGCTAGTGACTGCATTGGGTCTTGGGCTCTAGGGATTCCCTCTATGTATCTATGGATATCTATCTAAAACAAAGGAATGTTACGTAGTGATGTGGAATGTGTAGTCTCTCAGTCGCATATGTTAATGTTCTTTCTTGAACAACTCAAAGATTCATCTCTAGCTCTACTATACCTCCCTGTCTTTTTCTTGGATTTTGAATATATTGTATGTCCCTCCATATATTCTTTCACATTCTTTCTTCCTTTCTTGTTTTTTTTTTAAATTTTAATAGTTTCATTAGAAAAATCATATACCCAAATTCGATTTCAGGCCCCATCACGTGAAAGTCTCACTAGTTAAATCACACAAATTCTCATGTTATGCTAATTAATCTAACACACATACTCTCTTTCTCTCTATGTATGTGACAATATTTGTACCCCCATCAAGAGAGACTCGCGTCCCCACCTGGTCTTTGTCTGTTTACTCTTTGTTTCAATGATTCCTTTGAGAGAAGAAATGCTAGGCAACTGTGAGAAGATGGTTGTCATCTCTTCAACTACTAACGCATGGCCACAGGTTCTTTACCCCCCCCCCCCCCCCTCTTCCTCCTCTCTCTCTCTCTCTCTCTCTCTCTCTCTCAATTATTAGACAAAACATGACCCATTTTTTTGTTTCTTAGCTTTTGGAAGAGAATATCTATCTTGTGTTGTTATTTTTACTCTAATAAAAACACCACTCTTGATGTATTTATTTTTTTTCTTTTTTTTCTTTCCTTTTCTCTTTGGTGCAGAATCAGATAGATGAGAAAAGCCTGATGGCATCAACAAGTAAACTAATGGAGAGACCAAGCCAAGAAGTACTTTCGCAACCACAGCAGCAGCAGCAGCTGCAGCAAGCTCTTAAATGTCCTCGTTGTGACTCCTCAAACACCAAGTTCTGTTACTATAACAACTACAGCTTATCTCAGCCAAGACACTTTTGCAAGGCTTGTAAGAGATACTGGACAAGAGGTGGCACTTTAAGGAATGTTCCTGTTGGTGGTGGATGTAGAAAGAACAAGCGTGTCAAGAGACCAGCCTCAGCCGCTGAAGGAGCTAGTAATTCAGTTTCTAGTGCAAACCCTAACCCTCAAACCCCAATTGACCATATTTCTTCAACTTCAAATCATATTAATCCTTTGTTTTATGGGTTATCTGGCAGTAACCCAGCAGAGATGAACCTTCCATTTCCTGGTAGGTTCAATCCAAGGATGGATTCTGCTGTTTCTGGGTATCACAATCTCCAGCCTCAGTTAAATGCTCTTGCTTTAGGGTTTTCATCAGGAATCATGAGTACTAATGATGCTAATGGGTTTAACCCTACTAAGCAAATACAAGATGTGGTCACTTCAAATTCACTTCTTTCAAGTTATTCTAATCTCTTTGGCTCCTCCACAACTTCCACCAACACAACTTCTCCTACTATAGCTTCTTTGCTTGCCTCTAGCTTTAACCAACAAAAGTTCACCAATAGTGGTATCAAAGAGAGTACTAGAGCTCCTAACTACTTTCAAAGCTTGACAGTACCCTTCGAGGAGTTGCAAATGAATGGCAATAGTGAATCTGGGATTGGTATGAAAGGGGTGAAAACTGAGCATAATCAAAATAGGATGGACTGGAATGTGCCATGCCAGAATCAGATAGAACAAGTTGGCTTGTCAGATCCTTCAATGTATTGGAACACCACCACAAGTGTCGGTTCATGGCATGATCCAGCTAATATGGGGTCTTCAGTACTTCTTTGATCTAGCTCTACCAAAAACCCATTTCTTTCATTTTAGATATCTCCCTCTTGGTTAGTGATCTTGGTATGATCTTCTTTAAGCTACTTGATTTTTTTTCGTTTTACTTCTGTTTCTAGTGCGGTTCATGGTACTCAAATTGAGGATGGATTTCTCTTAACAAGGGTATAAGACAGGTGTGGAAGGAAATTACAGATGAGAGGAGCTTGGATCAGAGAGATCATGTCAGCTGCAAGATCAGCCTATTGGTTTTATTTTCAAGGTTGAGAAATCCCATTTGCACTGAGAAGAACCTCGGATCCTCTTCCCTCTCATCAACACAGCTACCATAACCACGATCATTATCATGTGCACTACACAGTGTTGAAGAAATTAAGAATATCCACTACTATTTGGTGCAACTTTCCAGCTAGTGCTGGACTGGACTTTCCTTAATCTGTATGTATATATGCATGACAAGTCTCTTTTCCTTTTCTTTTTATTTTCTCCTAATGTACTAGTCCTTGTTATTAGGTTGGGGTTAGGGGGTATATGTTTCAGTCCATAATCAATATCAGACGAGGCACTTCTTTTTCATTTTTTGTCTTTTATACTTTCTTTTTATGGGGAAAAAAAATTTGCTGGGGGGCGTTGGGTACAATGGTATAGGAGAAGGGGGGGATTTTGCTATTGTAATGTTGGGATTTTGTTTATGTGATTGGTCTTTTGGGTTATATGTTTGTTGACTTTGAAGTGTTTCATGTAATGAAGGAGCTGTGGGTTTGGGAATTTCCAATGCTGATGTTTGAAATGCATTCAGTGATATCCTAAACTTCTGGATACACTACACATTGTCAAATAATTGCGGATAGTTCACTGTTGCAGATAGTTCATATGCCTGCATAATGTTAGAAATGTAGGCACGATGATATTAAATGAAAATATGAATTCAGATTTGCTTTAAACAGGAGTAATGTACCAGGACTAGATGTTGCATTTGGTATGATATATATGGCTTGCTCCAATTTTACATCCTGATTTTGTTAAGTTCCTCAGAGAGATCTGAGGGATCTCTAGATATAATGAAAATTAAGATATCTCCCTGACAAGAACTGAAACTAAAATAGATTTCAGCTTCATGATGACTTGGATTTTAGTATATTGGCTGCAGTGCCTGACTACAGTTCCAACTTCGAATCTCTCGACACAGAAATCTTTTACAAAATCAAATATGAGGAGGTTATTTTCAGAAATATATACAATCCTAATTATATTGTAGCTAATGATGAGAGTTTGGTGCAGTTATTATATAAAGGAATTCGGCTGCTAAAATTTAGATGCAAAGGATAAAGTTTTGTCAATTGTATAATTGATAAGCTAATGCTAGCTCTAGGTTAGGCATGGCGTTCATAACATCATGCCCAAAAGCAGAATTAAATACAACATTAACTTATCTAGCTCATCCTCTGATTAAGATTGCTCCATCATTCTATATTTTTACTCAGCTTTTTGTATATTTACTATTCTAATGTCAATTTTAAGTGGTAGTAGTTGGGAGATGAAGTGATAGTAGTGACTGACTGTTTGGTCCAATTAATAATTAGAAACTGACCTTCTCGGAAAGGTATTGCCATTAAGGAAGTTTGATAATCTCCATGTGTTTATGTCTTCATTTACGAGGGCTATTTGACCGTATATCTAGTATATGTGCTAGCAAAGGTAACATCAAAAGTTTGCTTTGAATTTGAGGTGTTCATAGGCTGGGCCTAGGCTTTTAGATCTGTCAAATTTGAGAGAACTCGGCTTCTGTCCAAAAACGTCATGGACAACATTGACCTGCTGCCTAACCCATGAACAAATCCATTTCGAAACAGGTAAATATTATGAAAATTAAGGATGTTCCCTTGGTTAATTTACCATTAATTTTATGGAAAAAGAATTTAATTTCTTGCAATGAAAAATGATGTGAATCTAAAGGACAAAATCTTAAAACCTACAGTTAATAATTGAAAAACTTTCTTAAAAGTTAAAATCAAATTATAAAACCCTTATCCATTGATTACTTGAATCAAGAACTGAAGATATATGATTAGAATATCATGAAGATGATGTTTTAAAAAAGTTATTGGAACTTCGATGAAGCAAGAGTGCTAGTATAAATTTTAATTCAATATCAATCATTTGTTTTTCACATCAAAATATTAAAGGTATTTATATGTCTGACTTAAATAATAATAAACTCTAATTAATAATTGGATGAAAATCAAATCCAAATAACTAATTAACTTAAAATAAAATACAAAACTTGGGTCTTCTATAAATAAAAGCCTAATTCATATATTCTCATATAATAACTTTCAGACCTTATCAAAAGGCCCTTTCAATTTTTCATTGCTATAAAATTTTATCTCTATTGAAAATAGAGTTTTTAAAATCTTCTAGCAAAATTGTAGCTCGATCTAACCGTTTTAATCAAAGTTATGACTATTAACATAAAGTTGTGTAGCCAAGCTCTAATACATGTTACACAATCTTATATCTTGCTTTGATCACATTGATCAACCTTTCATCCTTCTTCAAACTCAACTTCATGCTTGACGCCAGCTTAGAAGGAATTCTCAAAGCTTGCTTAGCCCAAATGTCATGAATCAGCTCATTGAATGCCTCTTTGATCTTCTTAGCTTTTTCCCCTTATAATTAATCCAGTTGAAACATATAATGGATCTTGTAGTATTACTTATTGATTCTTATAAAAAAATATATGAAAGAACTAGAACCAAAATTAAGAAAAAAAACATGCATTTTGTTTTCATTATTTAAGAGATGCGAAAAATTACAGCCTGGTCAACTAAATTTTAAATTTTACATGTTTAGTCCTTATTATTTAAGATTTTTTTTTCATTAAGTCTCTTTTTTTTTAACGTCAGCAGGGTCTTCAGCCAAGTAAATCTCCTTCTTCTTCCTCTTTTTTCTTTCATTGCCATTTTATTTTGTTTATATGGATTATTGCTTGGGGTTCTTTTTTAATTATAGAATTACATCAAGCTTGGATTTTCATGGATCAGTCTTTTTTATTTATTTATTTTTACTTCTTTAAGTGCTAGGAATTGTTCTTTAAGGATTAAAAAAAGTGGGCTTTGTTTGTTTTCTCCCAATCTACTATTAGTTGTTGAATTTGCTTGCTTCTTGTTGTATATTAAATCTAATAAAGGTAAGAGAACTAAGAATTTAGATTTGGATTTTTTAGTGTTTTTGTGGTAAAAGTTAGCTGAAATTTATTATGTTTTTTGTTAGGACTGGTACTAGTGTAGATACCAAGAAAAAAGTTATCAGTACGTAATACGGACAGGAGCGCTACTAGTTTTTCTAGCGGCGCTTCTAATAACCATGAGTCGCTAGGTGCCGACTATGACCAGGCACTTGAGGCACATGCACCCTCTCTCTATGCATACTCATTGAATCGATACCACCTCCTAAAGGGTGTACTCTGCTTCTAAGCAATATGTATATATTGGGAAGTAGATTGCTTAGTGAAAGTCTGACAACAATAAATATTTTTTGAATAATTAGTTTCAATTAACAAAATGAATGTCAAGTTTACAAATGTAAAGGTTCATCACACAATAACATTGACAATTAAATCATTAATGGAAGTGTCATTGTTTCAGTAGAGTCAGGTTTTCAAAAATCCTGAATGGAAACGAATGATTGATGTATGGTTCGAAAAGTTCAAAGTTAGTATATACTTAAACAATTTTTTATTTTATTTTCATTTGGTTAGTTTTTAAATTTTAATGAATTAATTCTTTTACAAATTTGAAGTGCGAAAAAAAACTTTTACTGGGATAGGGCTGATAACATTATTACCACGAAGGTTTGGAAGAATCACAACGTAACTCAGTAAGATTTAATTTAAAATGTTATATTTTTTATTTCAATGTTAAAATTTTATTTTTCATTATCTTAACCAATAATTTATTTCTACCATATATGTTGCATGATTTTTTATATGAGGAGGAAAAAAATATATATGCTAAAGAAATAGGCTTTCCAGGCTGGGGAAACATTACGGTTTGGAGAGATTCCAAACCTTTGCATGTCTTGAAGGCTATATAGGAAGCTTATATCCAGCACATGATATCTGAGCGTTTTGTGTGGTTATCATAGTCCCGGTGCGAAGAACCAAAATAGAAAGATTCATGGTTCAATTACTATGCCACTGGCGGATCCATTCCATTTGTTTCGCATGTGATGCTAATGGTTAGATTTTTTATATTACATTTATTTATTAAAATTGTTGTTTTATTTGAAAATGTTTAACTAATAGCAGTTTTCTTTTGTAGGCTATAGCTCTTGGACATGAATTAAGACCGATAGAACTTTATGTAGAAACTCACGTGCGAAATGATGATCATCGGAACAGGGTGCAGCAACTCGTGGATAACCGAGCTTAGAAGTTTATGGTAAGTTGGATTTAAATAATTTTTTTCTTAAGTTATTAATTTTTTAAATTAGGCGACTAGATTTTTTTTCATGAAACATATATCATTCAATTACAAGTGAGATAAGGGGATGATCATTCGACCCATCCTACAGTTAATCTGAATTTATGGTTGGAGGTTGGATCATCTGGTTGACTTGATAGAAATCAGGTTTACAATATCTCAAATACTACAACTGAGGATTTATGGACGAGTCATAGTGTATTGACCATTAGTTCCTCAAAATTAGGTTCAAGCTCTCAATCTCTGGAGTTCCAGGTTATTGTACAACTACAAGTTCAAGCTTTGACAACCTGATTTAGTATTAAGACAAAATGACTTACTGTTGAATGACCGAAGTTAGGCGATTGTATATGGAGTTATTGTCAGACATGACTGGTACATATGGTCCACCTTATTTGCCCCTTAGTCCCGACGAAGATATGTCTCCTCCTTCAGCTCATGTCCTCTAAATGAACTATATTCAAACTATTTATTTGAATTTTTCTAAAAAAGAATGAAAACAAATTATTAATGTAATTCCTAATAGACTAAATCCTTTAGAGTGTTATAGAGATTTGAAAAACATTACATGAAATGCCGTTCACTATTTCAAACGAAATCACGAACAAACTAAATCCCTCGAAGAGTTTCAAGAAGTTAAAAAAATTACACAAAATGCTATTGATAATAGGTAAATCACTGAGAGATTCAGCCTATCGATAATATGAAAATAAATCACCGATGCAATTATAAATGGTTTTTTCTATTGGCGATATGCCAAGTCATCGATGGTATTACCAACAGAATTATACTTGTAAGTTTTTTTTTGTTTGGCGTGCTTTTGCTGTCTGTAAATTCATTAGTGATTTTACTACCTATAGAATGAACAACAAAATAAAAACCATTGTTGATAAGTTTCCAAACAAACAGTAACCATCCATAATTCCATCAATAAAAATATTTATGATAGAATCAATGTCTTAATATAGACAAAATAATTTGTCAGTAATATGCAAAATTCTGGTAGTGAAAAATGAAAACGGTTTTTGTTGCGTACATACATTTTTTTTATATGATTAAGATTAAAATGAATATTTATTTTAATAACCCTTAACTTTTTATTCAAAAAACATGTTATTAATAAAAAGAAGACATGTTTGTGTGAAAACAAAAAAATACATTAATGAAAAAATAAAAATTCATCTATTTTCTTTTCAGAATTTAAATCATTGTCTTTCTTACAAGTATCTTTTTTCATTATAAAATATTTAAATAAAAATTTATTTTCAAAACTACCTCACGACAACATCTCAATTAGAACACACTAGTACATTTGTTCGGTGCTCCGTTGCTAGTCAAACTATTGTTTTCTAAACTTAAAAAAAAATTAAGAGTATGGAGATTTTTTTGGTAGTATCATTAATCGGATCAAACGATTTGATTTTGAAACATGAGAACCCAACTCCTTACTTGGCTCAAATTTCGAATTAAACTGCGTGGGAGGTGACCTAAGGTGGATAATTCAATTTAATGGGTTCAAAAACAACTTGGATAACCGGTAAAAACATGACATATATTTAAAAAAAACTTTAAGATGAAAATTTAATATTAAGACGGTGCTAGATTGAATTGACCTCGATCACCTTGCAACCTAGATCATGGACTTTAATGGGTTTAATAACTTTTTTTTATTTTTGTAAATTATTTTTATTTAATTCTATGATAAAATTAGATGCTTGTAAAATTGAACATGAACATTAAAAAAGACGTTTATTTGAGATCGTGATAACCATATAGAAGAAAATAAAATCATGAATTTCATTTCCCAATCAATATAATATTGAAGAAGAGTGAAAAAAAAAACAATTAGAAAAATTAAAGGACCAAAAACTAAAAAAAAAAAGAAGAGGTTTGATGGGTAAACCTGCTAAACCCGTGAATCTAGTAACTCGAGTTAACACACCAAACCCGCAAACAAGATGATGGACTCCATTGAGATTAATAACTTGTTTTTTTTCTTTCTAAACTATTGTTTATTTAACTATACGGTAACAAAAGTAGACGATTACAAAATCGAGTGTCAAATCAATACCGAGACTTTTTTTAAGACTATGATAACCTCATAGAAAGAAAAATAAAATAAATTATGAAACTCAATTTTCAATCAGCCATATATCAAAGAATGAAATAAAAAAAATAATAAGAAAAAAAGAAAAGTTAGATTTGCCAAACCCATCAACAAGCCCATAGCCTTTCTAAAATTTAATAACATGTTTTTTTTCCAAAACTATTTTTTTAAAAATATATGATAGAAAGAAAAATAGACGATCACATAATCAATTTTAATTAGAAAAAAATAAAAAAAGGTACCCCGCTAAACCCGTAAACCGAGATGGGTTACCTTTCCAAACTCGCAAATCAAGTCATTACTCCACAAAGTTTAAAAACCTAGTTTTTTAGAAGTCATTTTTTATTTAACTAAACTTAAAAAAAAAATAGATCATACCGCGATGTTGTGATTTTTTTTTATACCAACCTGATGTTGAGATATTTTTTTGATACCTCGATCACCATATAAAAAGATAATTTAAGTGAATTATCAACTCTAAATTCTCATAAACACATCATATAAGGACTAAATTGAAAAAAAAAGTCAATAACCAAAAGGAAAAAAGGGTCAAAATGCAAAAAAAAAAAAAAACCAACAATGTGGATTACTATTGTAATCCACAATGCTAATGGGTGTGGGAAACAATGTTTTTCCAACACCTTTTAGCTCTATACTTAATTAATACTTAATAAAATAGAAAACAAAATCAATTAAAAGCAATATTATATTCCAATTACAACTTAGAAAATGTTAGTAGAGACTTCACATCTTCTTAATTAGAATACGTGATGTAATCATAAGAATATGCATAACTGCTTTTGAATAATAGTTTGCAATGGGAGAAAACCAACTTCCTCCTTATTTATTTTTTCTTCTAAAATGATTTTTAGTGTGTTTATTGAGATAAAATATTTGATTTAGTTTGATATATGTTATTATATTTATTGATAAACAAACAACATTATGTTTTCACAAACAACCACTTAACTTAATGTTATTTTATTTTCATTTTTTTAAGAATAAAATCTGATATTTTAAATTTATCTATATTATTGACTATTACAACTAGCTACATATTGAAATTCATTCTTGAAAAAAGAAAAGGAAAAATCAAAGCATCCAATGGAAATTTGGCACTTTTTGCTAGTTTCTTAAACTAACCAACCCTCAATTTAAATTATGCTCATATTATAATTAAAATTTATTGCATAATTTCTTGTGTGTGTTATATTTTGGTGAGGTTGTTATCTTTTAGTCACTAGATTTTATTTATCCCATAAAAAAATTAGTAGAATGGAAATTAATAATATGGTACATGAAAACAATGGACGTAGATTACTCCATGGACTATATGTTAATAACTAGAGTTGGGCTTGTGCTATGCCGCATGTTCACATTACATCGGGGGTTTGTATGTTTTCTTCATAAAAAAACAATGTGTAAGTGTGTTTCAAAGAAATAAAAAGAACCTAATTATACATGATGACATGGAAAAAAATTGAAAGTACAAAATTGGATGGGTAAAGAGCAAAAAAACAGTCTAAGATAGCTTGATAGACATGTAACCTAAGTAATAAGGGACAAGTCAATCAGGATTAACCTGCAAAATCCATAGCCTATTTCATGACATTGGGATAACCAAATAGAAAAGAAATTGAAGAAAACCACAAAACCATTTTTAAGAAAAAATAAATTTTTTAAAATGTTAAATGATGAAATCATAAAAGAAAATAAGCTAAAAAAAAAAATGTTAACCCACATTACCTTTTCAAACTCGTAACCCAAGTAATTAGACTAAAAACACTATACATGAAAAAATCACGAAATACAATCCCTAGCAAACCAAACGTTAGGATGGAATTAATAAATTAATCAATTATACAAAAAGATCCAATAAAAAAATATAAATTAGAAGAATGAAGATAAAAATAAAAAATAAATTAGAGGGCAACAAAAATTATTGATTGAAAAGTGAAATTGGAAAGAAAAAACTTTAACAAAATGACAAAAAAACCAAAATAATGGGGACTAAATTGCAAAAACTAATACACCATAATTTGGATTTATAGATAAAATTGAAAACAAATAAAAATTTCACAAAAACGTTAAGAAAAAAAATCAGAAATCAAAAGAATGAGAATCAAAATGAAGAAAACAAAACATGGCAAATTGAGCTTGATGAAGAATAAAATTGTAAAAAGAAATTCAAAACTTTACAAAAAGATCAAGGAAAAAAAATATTAAAAAGCAAAGGAACATGCATCAAATTTGAAGCCAAAACAAATTGAGGGGCAGCTATGAAAATCCGAAAGGCTAGATGTGAAAACTAAGAAGAGAGAGAACAATGAAGAAGAAAAGAAAGGCATACTGGCACCAAACCAGAAGTTCATGAAGGACACGCGTCGTTGAGTTATATAGGGGACAACAAGAGAAATCAAACTCCACCTTGAAAGTCGTCGTTCTGTCTTTAGTAAACACCACACGTACTACCTCAAGACCACAACAATTCTTCGCGCACTGACTTGAACACATGCCTTTTTTAATATTTATTAAATACTAAAGTGCTAATCTGTCTTTGACCTCACTTAAAAATAAAAAAAGAAAAATCAAGGCTAAAAATGACGAAACTAACCCTTTAACCAAAGCCAAATTTTTCTTTTATCTCAAGGGAATTCTAATAACTTAATTGTATATCTAAAGTTGAGAAGGAAAAAAATACTAATATACGCAATGCCTAAAAAATACATTGACAATGCCACCATGGTGGTGAAAGATGATAATGTCAACACACAGTAGCCATGTGACATGGAGGATGGCCATGCATGGAGAGGTGTGGAAAATTGGTAATGGGTTTGGGACAAAGGCAATACTTTATTTGTAGCAGTATATAGTAGTGCTCATCTAGCAAATAATGACCTGGTTTAGTTGATGCTGCAAGAGGAAATCACTTGTGGCACTGCTGATTGTCTATACCCTCTATGATTTGAGTTAATAGTTTCTCCCAGTTTAGAGGTCTGTGGTGCTAAGAGTCACAATGGTAATGAGCTAAGAATATAGAGTGGCCTGTAGACTGTGTGCCACAACTGGCAGTGGAAGGCTATGAAAACCTCAAACTAGAGAAAAGCAAACTAGGAAAAGAGAAGCTCAATGAGAGTAAGCAGCAAGGACTAGAGTACTTGTCATGTGAAGAGAATCTAGGAGAAGCTGTCAAAATCATTGGGTTAATAATTCATGGGCTATGAGCCACCTAACCCAACAAAGGAATCAGCAGCAGCGCAAGTGCTTCCTAACCTCCTTGCATATCTATGCGCATCTTTTCACTAGCTAGCAAGGACGCTTCACTTGCAGCATGCGTGAGGCCTGATTAATGTGGGGGTGGGGGTGCGAAACAATTCTTCTTACTTGGGATTTTTTCCATGAGATACTTGATATTATTCCTCTCTTGAGTCTCTTACATAATGTGTCAAACACAACCAAAAAGCTACAAGGAGGGCTGGTGTTGATGGTTGGTCCCCCACCAATTTATTAGACTGTAACATTCATAGCATGTAATGTTAGGTTGGATTTGTAAATTTTTATTTAAAAATATATTAAAATAATTTTTTCAGTTTTTTTTATACCAACACATTAAATTATATAAAAAAAAACACCAAAAAATCATCATTTTCATGTTTTTTTAAAGTGAAATGCATATAAAAACACAAATTACCATACTTCTGGACACTATCTTAATTTTGGAATGCAAAAAAACTATCTAAGAATATTGAAAAAAGAAGAGCATACCAAACGCATATAATAACATGGCACCTGGTTGGGAGATATTCATTAATCTAAAAGGCATTAATCATGACAAGTTAGACTTCAACGTCAACTAATTTTTTTTTTTTTTTTTTTTAATATTCATTGAAAGGTCCAATGAGTTTTGGGCTACATGATAAGATAACCCATCATCAGGATTCCACCGAGCTGTAAAACAAAAGCTATTATGCACAATGATGACAAGTTTACTTCCACATCAACCAAAAAAACTTGTTTTTCTTCTTCTTTAATCCATTGAAAGGTACTGAGTTTTGGGCTATCTAGTAAGGTACCCCATTACCAAGACTCTACCATGCTGTTAAACTTACATATGTGCCACATTCACAGGTTAAAAAGGTTCCAGGTGGCTTTGGAAACGATGAACAGAAGTGACCTGAAGAAATTACAAACCATTAATGGGTTCGCATCGAGTGTGTGTGTATATTTTGTATCACAGGCCCAGGTATCCATTAGGTTCTGCCATTATTGTTGCTTAAAGTCTCCATTGGATCTTCCTAAGCCCAACAAACAAGTAACACTTCTAATAATTGATGGGTTATAATTCTCCAATTCCCCAAACCAGGTTTTTTTTTTTTTGTATTATTATTATTACAGAGAAGAGGTAAGATCTTTGAAAACTCTATTGTCATTTAAGCTACATGTTCATCGAAAAAGGAGATTTGTTTAATCCACAGCAGCACGTCTGTAATTATGTTTCAGCATTGTCCGACAGATTTTAGACAAGTCACATAACGAGAACGGAAGGTTTCTCTGCTTTTGAAGACTCAATTATAATGGAATTTGGAACGTAAATTAATTCTGAATTGGTAATGGGAAAACAAAATTTGAAAATTTGTTTTTTAATAATAAGTTGTTTTATAATAGTGTACATGTGCTATGAAAAAAACATCATTATTCAAAATGTTCAAATTATACTTTTTAAATGTGTTTCTAATTTTTTTTATAGACGAAAACTTTTAGTTCTTCAAAAGCATATATCATTCACCTCCGCAACCTTGTATCTTATTTATTTAGATTAAAATATATATTAACTAATATATCATATTAAATTTGATATCATTTTCATTTTTATTATTTTATATTGTTTTCATTTTTCCGTATCACTTAATTAAATCATATCGATTTTAAAATGATTGACAATTAGTATATGTGATTTTATTTAACAACAGGAAGTACAAAATGATTAATGGAGTTTTTCCTTTGTTATGATTAATGAGATTGAAAATTTTTTACTGTATTTACTAAAGATTACTAAGTTACAAACAAATACAAAAATATAGTAATTCTATATCAGGTTTTTAAACTAATACAACTTTGAGAAACAAAAAAAACAGATTGATTCGATTGATTCAACACACTGTTGTGTATACGAATTTTTACTCTTGTAATGGTATGCTAGAAGCATAAATCACTAAAATCCCATTTGGAATCATAGTAGTGGTTGCGTTTTAAAATGTTTTTCGTTTGAAAATACATTAAAATAATATATATTTTTTTATTTTTTAAAATTTATTTTCGATATTAGTACATTAAAATGATTTGAAAACACATAAAAAAAATAATTTGAAGCAAAAAAAAAAAATAATTTTAAATTTTTTTTAAAAATACTTTTAAAATATAAAAAAAAACAAATTATAAGTTTTGTGATGAAGTTTGATGAAGAGTCAAAAGCTTGAGATGATTGTTAAGTAATTTAACCAAGTAATTCAATAGCATTGAGATTCTAATCTAAAACCATTCATATTAGCTCCAAGGGTTTATGACCTTTATGTTTAATGATAAAAAATATTATGTACTAACTTGTGCTTAAATTTTCTATAAATGCACTAAATAATAAGTATTGGATTAAGCATGCACTAAAAATATTTTTATCCAATATGTGGAACGTGGAATTGAATAGCTTAATTAGAAAATACAATATCAAGTTCAGAGTGTTAAAGAAAAGTCTTGGAGTTTTCAAAATTAAAGATCTTTTATACAAGACATGGAAACCTTCATGTCAAAGAAGTTTAGGTATAATAATTAAAAAATCTTGGATTAAACTTCTATGATGAACTTATATTTGACTTTGATTATTCATTTAGAATATTTAAATACATTGCATATCGTTTTGTAGTTGGATGCCCGTGCTACGTAGCGGACTTACTTTTTGTTTTCATAAAAAATGCTGTAAAAATTTATAACATAAAAAAATAATATTTTTTAATATTAATAATAATTTTGTTTTCAAATTTATTAATTATTTTATTGATAATATTAATTATAATAAAAATAATAATATTTATAACATAAATAATTATATTAAGAATTCCAAGGATGATTATAACACAAATAATAATATTTTTGATATGTACACTTTGAATTATAAGAGAAATAATAACATTTATAATACACATTATTATATTAAAAAAATTAAAAAATATTTATAACGCAAATTATTTGGTCCTGACGAGGACCCAAGCAAATTGGGTCCAAAGACAGGACCCATTAGACTTGGGTCCTGCACAGGACCCATTGCCATTTAGTCCTGCGCTGGACCACTTGTATTGGTCCAGCTCAGGACCCATTACTATTGGGTCTTGGTGCAGGACTCAAGCGAATTGGGTCCTAGCAATGACCCATTACCATTGGGTCCTAACGTAGGCGTACGGGCGGGGGCATCTCAAGCGCCGGGTCTCGCCACGTGGCACGTGGGTCTGGTTGTGCGCCCTTGGCAAGCAGCCCCAGTGCCACGTAGCGCTCGGGTCATCCCTGCGCAAGCCATTTAGTTACTTAAAAACTCGAATAAAATAAAAATAAACAAATAAGTTAGTACATGAAAAATACTGACGATCAAAAAAGAGACAAAAATAACATTTAGAACATAAAATGAGTGAAATTATTGTTAATAGAAGGAAAAATCCTTCCCTCTCCTTTATAAAAAGGCCGGCAACCTAAAGAGAAGAAGGAAGCTTGAAATTTCTTCTCCTCCTTCAATTTCTCTTTCATTTCTCTGAAATTATATGACAGGAAATGAGTGAGCTAGATAATTTCCTACCAAAAAACAAATCAAACTAGGAAAAAAAAATTAGAGAGAGAGATTGAGAGTTGGAAATTTGAGAGAGAAAGTTGCAAAATTAGAAAGAAAAAAGAAAAATTCTTGGACAGGATTGCAAGAGGCTTATTAAATTGGGTTAATTGGTATAGGTAAAATGTTTTTTTTTTACAATTAAATATACTTTTGTCATTCTTTTAGTTTGGGAGATAAAAAAATATCTTCAAATTAAAAAATTATGGTTTATGTGAAATTGAGCATGATAATGTGAAATTGTTTGATTATTGGTTAATTAATTGTGGGTTTAGATGACATGATTTAGGAATAAATTGATGAAATTTAAAATCAATTATATAAATTTAAATATCAAATTGTCGAGCCATGATTTGATATTTGGGAGAACTTTGAAATTTTATTAAACAAAAAATTGCCCCTAACATTTTATATTTTGGTTGAAACTACACTTACCTATCGTGCTTTGAAAAATTACACTTTGCATCTTGTGTCAAAAGAAGTTTTCAAATTGGATGAAAAAATATATAATATATCCAAAACTCAAACAAAAGACATAAAAAAATTTTATCTCCTTCAAACGCAATTTCTCTCTTTTCAAAAGCCCTGAAAAACCCCAAATTAAAACTTAGGAAGAACCCTAATTTTCTCTATTATCTCTTTGATTCTCTATAAACCCCAAATTGACTATGGCATAAAACAAACACAATGAAATGTGTTTTTCTTGTTTCTTTCTAAAATGTATTGCTTATTATGTTGGTTGAAAGTCTGCTAGATAAAATATCATAAATAATATTTTTAATTTATATTGAAAATTTTGCATAATTTATATTGATGATGATTATGTTTTTCAAACTCTTTAGGACAATATTTTAAACATTTACAAATATTCTTTTATCTTGCAAAGAAAAATAGATTGGTTGTTTCCAAAAAAATAAAATTTCTCTATTCTAAATTCATACTCGTTTTATTGGTTACTATGTTTTCCAAGGCACAATCACACCTATAGAGAGAGATCCCTTACCTTTTCCAGTAAATTTCCTCACAAAATCCTTGACAAAAACCAGTTGCAAAATTTTCAAGGAGTCTTAATTATATTTTAAACTTCTATCCAAACATTAGTTATCTTGAAAAACCGTTGCATAATAGGTTAAAAACAAATCTTGCATCATGGTCTGATGAATATTGTAGCATTGTTAAAAAGAAAAAAAACAAGTAAAAAAAATCCTTTTCTTACACATAGTAAATCTCCTATCTCTAGTTGAAACAAATGCTTTAGAGTTAGGTTATGGTGGTATCCTTAAGTAAGTTCAAGATTTCAAATAACATATTCTTTAATTTATATCTGCACATTGAAATAATTGGCAAAAGAATTATTTAACCATCCAAAAAGTAAATCTTTCGATTGTCACGCATATTATAAAATTTTAAAGTGATTTGTTAAAACCAAAGTTTCTCTTGCGTATTGATTTCAAATCAACTAAAAAGGTTTTATAAAAATATGTTCAAAACATTGCATGAAAATATATTTTTGCCCTATGACAAGCTATAATTAGTATTTTAGTATTATATATAAAAGGAGATACCAATTCTACACCATATTTTCTAACCAGATAATTTCTCCACAAAGATGTCTTGATGTCACTAAAGCCCCATGACAAAAATCAGAATCTCCAAACCCCCCCCCCCCCCAAATCCTTCAAAACTCTTTTTTTCATCAATTTCTTCTTCAAAACAAATAAAATCATGGATTGATATGGTTATTAAAGATGAAGAAACAAATCATTCTCGGGTATAAACTTGGGTAGATTCCCTTTCTAATTCTCAAGAACTATTTCTGGCTTTACAAACTATATGCCAAAAATCCTCTTAGAAAGGTATATATCTTCTCAATCAATTTCTAAGACTAAAGCATATTTTTCCTTTAAAAAATATTTACTTTAATCTTTACAAAACTTTCAGATTGATTTATCTTAAAACAAAAAAAAATCAAAAGAAAAATATAAATATATTATAAAACAAAGTTTTCAAAATGTTTTGTTTATTGAAGATGGATTTTTTTAATCTTGATCCTTTAAAAGTAGCTTTAAAGATTTTTCCTTCGGGTTAGAATTTTAAATCATGAGATTTTATAAAACCCTAGCCTTATTTTATGGTAATCCTTGAAATGATAAGTTCAACCATATTTAAACACTTCAAACTTCAACAAAATTATCCTGAACTCGCTTATTCTACATGTATTATCCAAAAAAATCCATCACTTTTCTTATTGGAATCAAGCTCTTCACAAATAAATTTCTTTCCAGTCAGTTTCCAAGCCAATCTACATAACCATTGCTACTCTTATACCTATTGGGATTACTAATATGCATGGTTTAATACTTTCCTTCTCCAAAACTTCAAGGGTGGTCATTCTTGGCTATTCTACTTCAACAACTCTATAAACACTTCAAACTTACCAAAATAGTGTTGTCAATGGTGGGAGTATTTTAATCCTTTTTATGACCTTCTTTAACCTCATCCTATGGTTGAAGATAGTTACACCTTTTTAAAACAAAATTATAAATCCACATAAAGTGAAAAAAGATTTCAACCACTTCTCCATTTCTGTTCAAAATTCTTTGTTTCATAGGTCTTTTTATGATACTTTGATTACAATACTCAACAAGGATCCCTATTCTCATCAGAAAATTCAAAGTCAAATAGTGAGACTCATTTGCAGTAGAATCTAAGAGCTCAAACCTGCAGTCTTACAATGGTTAAAATAAAATCAAAAGGTCGAGATTGATGACTAAAATCCTCAAACTAAGTTCTTGACAAAAAATCTCATGCTTCAGCCCTTATTGCTTTAGCAAAATCCAAAGATGAGTATTTTGAAATCATTAAGTAGTTCTTAGAAAGTGACTCCAAATCAAATGATTATGTTTCCTCTTCATCTTCATAATCCATAATCGGCTTAAAAAATAAAAATAAAGATGATTGTTTTAACATTCTCCCTTCTATATAAAAACCCTAAGCATTTCTGCTTATATACATGTGTGTGTGTAAAAAAACGAGTTTTTAGAAGAAAAAAATATTTATTGCTCATCTTTAATTTTGTTCTTTTTTATCAATCGCCTTTAAGACATGTCCATCTAGGTCATCTTCTCCCGGCCCTTTATACTCCTAATCCAAAGATCTCTGTCAGAACAAGAAGACAATTTTTTTTTCATTTGCAAATACAACAAAAAATTTCAGTGATGGAAGACGAGGCAGACCTACATCAGACAACCTTTTGTAAACAAGTACACTCACACAGAACTTTCTTATCCTATACAAATAAAAGAGCATGTTCCTCGTTTTCATTCATATCCATGGAATGAAAAAAAAATGCCATACGTACCTTCCTTCATCGCAAGATGATATTTTATTGGATCCCTGTCAGGTTTATATTTGAGGCATGCTTTATAGCTTTCCATAGTTCCAATGCGTATGTTTTAGAATGTAACGCCAAAAACAAATTAAAAACATGATAAAATTAATTTCAATTAGGTTAATAGTTTACCCCCATTAATTCAAATTATAAAACACCATGCTTGTAATCCATTCGTCAACGATCGATAACCTAATAGATGTTATTAAACTATATTTTAAATTCCAGGCTATATAGAATACCATTTCCAACGTTCCTGCCACAGAATTCGATCTGTGTATGTATTTAAGTATTATTTTCTTCGGAGATCATATTTACAAAAGCCGGTGATTTGTAATTAATGCCTATTCAAGAGAAACTTTTGGTGATATGGGACTAGGAACAATGTCTTTGCTCAAAGAACTTCTTAATGACGAATAATCATGAGAGAAAACATCTTTTACCAACTAGATGCAGCTACAATTTACTATCGTCCAAAGAATCTAATGCATGCATTTTATTGGGCCCTATCTTGTTAGTTTGGAAGCATGATTAAGTTGTTGTATATTCATACTAGCTTTAATGGCTGCCCTGAACTTTGTTGTTGCCCATCGAGATGTCATTTCTTCATTCATATAGAAACAATTAGCAAATTAATGGTTTACCTAAAGACTTTGCCTTTAATGCAAATTTCTTTCGTAATAAAAACTATGAGCGAATATGCATCTACTAATATGATGGGAGTGTTCGGGAGTGTTCGAGCGTGTGGCAGTGATTGTTTTTTAAAGTGTTTTTCGTTCGGAAATATATCAAAATAATATTTTTATTATTTTTTAAAATTATTTTTGACATCAGTACATTAAAATAATATGAAAATACAAAAAAAAACATATTAATTTAAAGTAAAAATAAAATAAAATAAAATATTTATTTTTTTCAAAAACGTTTTTAAAATTTAAAAAAAAAAACAGATTCTAAATCTTTCCTTTTGTTTTGCATTTCCGTCCGCTCCTCTAGTATCGGTCTTGCATTTAAGAAGACAAAATCTTCTATATATTAACTTCAAAATCAAATAAGAGAACTCCTTATGACCACTACCAAACTCTTAAGATTATATTAATGAATCTATAACTTATTGGACCTCTTGATATCTATTAAGAGATTACAATTTGAATTCTTTGAGTTCTATACATGGAAAGGAATGAAAGGGAAACAACTGTCTTTGACAACCCCGGTTAGCAATATTCCTCATCATCTTCTTCATGGTCAATTTATAATTAATTTCGAGACTTAATTGTTGCTAAAAACTATTTGCAGTAGTCGTCATCGTTATGGATTTCACTAGTTAGTATGGGTGTGTGTTCATATGGCGCTGGGCTGATGTGTTGGTGGTTGTATCATATATGTTGACAGGTCCATTGGATCCCAAGAAAGAAAGAAAAACAAAGGCAACCACGGTTTTCGCTCAAGAATAGAAAATAATTTTAATTTTAATTAACTGATAGATTTTTTTTTTAAGAATAGAAAAGTTATTTACACGTATTTGCAATCATTTTCCATAATAATCCATAAAACAATCCCCATTAATTAGTATACGGACACGAGAAATCTTTTCAAGTTCCACAGTGCAAAACAGTATCTTAAAAACCCTTGCTTGTAGACTACATAACAAAGTTACATTTACATTTATATTTTACATTTAATTAGTATACGGACACGAGAAATTTTGATGTTCTTTTTTTTTTAAATGAAAAGAAATAATAATTACAAAAATAACATCATAAAAAATGGGGATAGTAAAATTATAAATGTGATTGTGACTGTGATGGTAGTCGCAGTGAAGAAGAAGTAAATAGTGACAGCAATAATAGTATAGTAATAATAATAATATATTTAAAAAATTTAATACCAGCATCACAGGGGGTGATAGTTGAAGAAAAATGACATGGATGATAGTAAAGGTGGTAGCTGTAGCTGTGATGGAGGAACAGAGTGTCTAATATATGAAAATAAATTAAAAAAATTATTTTTGATATTAATACATTAAAATAATTTAAAGATATATAAAAAATAATTTTAAATAAAAAATTATAAAATATAATTTCAACTGTAAAAATAAATAACACCATATTACGATGGGCAATAATAATACTATATTTCTATTTCATAGACTTCACCATCTTTCCAACCATATAAGGCTCGTTCATTGATTCTCTCCTCATGTTTCTTAATGAATTTTGAAACTAACCCTGAGTGTTGCTGCATGTTTGGCAGTCAGTCCACTTTCCACCAATTTCTTCATATCTCATTATACAACTATCTATATGATGCATCAGATTTAGTTAGAGTTAAAAATACAAAAACTTTAAACGAAGAAATTACAGAAATTTTAATTCTTAATTTTATTATTGAATATTTATTTAAGTAGTATGTCTCTCTAATAGGTTTGGAATTCCTTAAATATACCCAAAAATTAACCTAAACAAACTAAAATATCTAAATATAAAGAAAAATTAATAAAAATCCTAAACAAACTAAAAAACATAAAATTATTAAGCATACTATTTAATTTCCTAATTAAACTAAAAAAAAAAAAATATATGTATATTTTCTTAAAAACCTCCTACATCACATAGAAAACTAGACACAGATACCTTTTTAACCATTCACTGTCTGAACATACCAAACACATCATCAATTGATACAGTTTTGTTGATCCCTACGTTTGTCCATATATTTCAAGCATTTCGGCCTCTTCTTATGTGTTAATCATCCATTCAACATTCTTCAGCCAACATAAACTTTTTTTCAAGTTCCTAATAAATTAAGGATCTATTTGGAATTGTGATTGTGGTTGCTTTTCAAAGTGTTTTTCACTCAGAAATGCATCAAAATAATATTTTTTTTATTTTTTAAAAATCATTTTTGATATCAACACATCAAAACGATCTGAAAATATATATAAAAAATAATTTTTAGTAAAAATAAAATTGAAATTTAAGGAAACGCGGTTTCAACCGCGTTTCCAAACGGAGTGTAAGTCAACGAAAATCTATCTTAAAATCCATCAAACACTTCCCATCTTTATTTTCTGCATCAATATATATGCATAGAATGGAAACCTATATAGAAGCCATTCGCTGCCGCAGATTGTCAACAGTTCTCACAAATTTCTACACATCTAGATGATCCTTTGTTGAAAATTTCATGTTGATTTTGAATGTGTTGTATAGGTGCTAGAAATTTATGTTGATTTCATGTGGATTTGTGATAAGAATTATTGAACACACCACATTAATATAAAACGGATAGAAACTTTACAAATTCTAATCTTTGACAATTAATGGCCTTGTTTTCACCCATAGCCACCGTTTTATGCACATATAATTGGAAGGCCCATTTTTCGCCATCACATATAGTATATCACAATTTATGATTCCTTAAATATGTCATTAAAAAAATATTAATTTTATGTTTTTTTCAATTTAAATGCAATTATAAAACTCATCTAAAAATAGTTTTAAAGGCAAAAACAACCTGCCCTTATGAATCACCATAGCAACCCCATGATATCCTTTATAATTTATTAATAGCAATAACCATGATCCTGGTTATTTTCATCACTCACCATGCACTTGCCTTGAGTTTCTTTCAATCACACACAAATGAAGACCCAATCCCTTGTATTTATTTATACAAGTTGATAACCGAAAACTTGAGTCCTAAAAGACTGAGGACTTAACGATTCACAAAGCAACAAGTTAATTATGATTAAAGCAACGTTAATTAGATATCCTAAGTTGTCATTGACTTGATTCCATGTTAGCTTGGTTTGTTTTCTAACATCCTTGTATCTTCTTAGTTACCTTAATATTCAGAGACATTCCACCAACTCAATAGGTACAGGAGACTAAATTCTTCCCAATTAACTACGAATTAATTAAGATAAAACTAATTCATTCATTTACAGATATAAAATCCCATCTAGTTCGAATTAATTACCATTAATTTTATTTCACAATCCAACCATCCCATCTATCGATCAACTCTATTCATGTGTCCAAATGCATAAACTTGGATTTCAGAAATCAACTCCATCTTTCACAACCCATCATTTCAACGTATATAGTAAAAAAAAAACAAAGCAACCTGTTACCTCTTAATTTCGACAACCTTAACCTTTGCCAACTTCGATAATTCTTTTGCCTTTGGCCGGTTTTCCTTCGCCACCACCACTGCAAGACCACAACAATTGCTTTTAATTAGGAAAACAAACTGTAGCCTCACGATTCAAACTTAGTACTTAAACATACTACAAGATAATAAAACAAACACATGGTTAGCACACAAGGAAATTACTAGCAATTATTTACCTGGCATTACATTTGCTCCTCGTCTAGGCTCTCTTGGGCGGTCCTTCTCCTTCACATGCTTGCGGATTAGGGTAAAGACTGCTTGTATTTCATGACTAGAGATGTGTGTGTGTTTTTGTGTCAAGATAAGTCCAGGGCTATATGTTATAACTATCAGTTGAAGTTTTGAAAATTGATCTATAGAGTTAAATCGGTCATGTTTTAGATTTGGAGATGATTTTTCTTTCTTTGAAAGATGATCAAGGTTATTGTAGAATTTTCTGCAACCACGTGGAAGCCCAGTCACTAATTATGAAGGCAGGGAGGCAGGCATGCATGCATGCCAACTAGCTGGGGAGCACCACCGGCATTGGGTGGACTCTACCTATTTGGCCAACTGATATGTTGCGTGCTGTGTATTTTAAAACCAAAGAGCACGCGTCAAGTTCTTGATGGCCGACGGCATTGTAGAATTTGCCACAAAAAAAGAGAGAGGAATGATCCACCTCTTTGTTCGTGTTCGTGACATTGTACATTGGTTCGGGCAATGACCAGCATCTAGGCCCACCACCTGAACTAACAGCTGGAACTGATAAGGTCTGGGCCCCTCCCCCATTTCTCTGAAAAAAATATCTTAATCATTGACGCAGTAAACCTTGAGATTCATGGCAGAGATTTAGAATCAGAATGTGAGAAAAGCAACACTGCAATGCAGTAACATTGTTTTATCTCTTGCTTTAACTTTGACAAAGTTTATTAATTCATGTCCGCTTTCATCACCAATCCATAGAGACTAGCTGGGGAAGGAGGGAGAGAGAGAGAGAGAGAGAGTTCAATTGCCAGTTAGGTGGGAAACTACCATCCATATATCAGAAGCATACACACACACACACACACACACACACATGTGTATATATATATATATATATATATAAATTACAGGTAGCAGCAGCTTTGGCCAGAAAGAAGAAATTGCACAAACAATGATGATGAGATGTTCCGTAGGACTGAGCAATAATGAAATGAAAAACCCAAATGAGGTTCTTTATCAAAACCACCCAACACCTGTTAAAATAGTACCGTCTTTCCTTCAAACCCTAGCTAAAACCCCATTTTAATCACTCAAAAAAAATATGGAATAATAATTAGGGAAAAGAAACGCAAAAGAAAAGGAAAACAAAACTCCAGTATTTCAAGAACAATCAAACCTCACGTGTGTTACACATAAAAACTACACAAGTGGAGGGATGATGATCATGATGATGCTCTTGCTTTGCTTGCTCCATCTCTATGAGTGATGACTCGTTGTATCATGCCGATCATCGCTTCCTCCACCACCGCCACCATGATGTGAGTGAGACCCACTCGCCTGTGATTCTGATAGACCTGAAGGTCGGTAGGGATTCAATCCAGCTAGCATGTTCAAATGCCCTTCACTTATCCCACTATTACCACCACTGGCACCACCAATGCTAGTAGACCCCAGTTGCTGGCTAGGCAATAAGGTAACAGGAGCAGGAAAATTCATAAAATGCAACCCACTTGACATGCTGCCTCTGTACACACTACTGTTGTTGACAGAAGGAAATGTCCATATAGGGTCTCCGCTCATGACTTGATTGTTATTGGAATTAGCCAGCATCCAAAAATTTGCTGGAATTTGACCATGACTAGCTGGGATTGCCCCTGTACTGGATTGTAACAAGTAATTCCCCATCTGATGCTGTTGCGATGGTGATAAATCTTGCTCGGACCTTCGTTTCCTGCTTAAACTCTCTTCTGTCTCCGTTGATAATTCCAGTGAAGAATTGTCTCGCAATTCTTGCTTCGCTTGCAGCACTGCATTCAGATTGTTACTAGATTGGAAACTTAGGAATGTCGGTGGTTGTGAGGTTTCTAGCCCAATTCCAGGGAACAAACTCCGACTACGTTGCTGCAGTGAAAAGTTTGGATTGAAACTCCCTGATCTTAGGTGAGAAGGAATTGACATACTTGAACCTGAGCTACGCAAGGATATGTTGAGTGAAGTGAAATTAGCAGGGATTGTGCCCGTGCCTGTGGCAGCGATCACTGCTGGTTCAGCTTGTTGAAGTAACCACTCGATGGTTTCACCATCTGATTTGTGGCCAAGCTCTCGAGTGAGCTGAAAAACCCTAGCAGCGCAGAGAGCTGGCATGCGAATTCTACGACCACGTCCATCCACCTTCGTGTGTCTGTCTTTTGTTGATGTTCGTTTTGGAGGGGGTTTCTTTGATGGTTCAGCAACCTCAATTTGGAGATTCGAGGTAGAGTGATTTGTGTTCGTACTGTTGCTGTTGCTGTTAGGTTCGGTAGTGGAGATGGGAAGAGAAGGGTAAGGAGAAGAGGAAGAGCAAGGCTCGTCTTCTTTCTTTTCCAGCAATTGGAATGGGAAGGTTGGGCGGTGCTGGTGCTGGTGATGGTGCTGATGGTGGAACTGATCATCACCTCCTTCCATGATGGCATGAAAATATGTGGGAATTTCTCCAATGGCTTTTCTTTCCCCCTCTTTATTTTCTATGAGAAAAGATTGAATATTTACTAGAATTGAAGAGTCTGTATTGAGAGAGGGGGGGAGAGAGAGAGAGAGAGAGAGACCCTTTTTTGATTCCTCGCGTCTCTTTTGGGTGCCTGGAATTCCCTCCCTAGAGAATTAATGTTAGAGAGAGGATAAGAGAGGAAGAGCTGGACGAGCTTTAAGCAACAAACATAATGAGTGGGAATTATATGGGGTAAGCTTTAAAAAGCAATTTTTTTAACAAAAAGAAAAAATTGCTTTGTTGATGTGTCGACCAGCTTTTTGTTTTCTTTTTTTTTTTTTTGGGAAAAAAACTCAGGCCCCAACCTGCGATGTTCTTCCCATATCAATCACCATTCTTCAGAACTTAGACAAATATGGCTCAACCTTTCACAATAAAAGTTATAAATTATGGGTTCCTACCGTGTATCGCCTTCCTTTTTAGTCTCCACCAACGTTGAAACTGTTGTATCGTTGTGCAACAAGCTCCATTAATTTCCTAATTTGATTTTATAGTGACTATTTTGTATCGACTGTGTTATTTGGATTCTTACTTCACTCGATTAAAGAAAAGTGTTTATTCCTTTGATTGATATTCATTTGAAAGATGGTGTAAGTTAATTATGCATGCAAAAACCCTTGATAAGATTTTTCAAAAAAAAAAAATGTTTCTTAAAATTCCAAGATTCAATGATGAAAGAAAGGGAGCATGGAGGAAAGTTTTGATGTGTTTGTTTGAACAATGGACTTATTGGAAAATATATAATTCAAAGTAATGGCTAGAGCTAGCAAGCACATCATCTTGTGATGAAGATTAAGATTTTTCTAGATGCTTTGCAATAATTTTAAATCCCTTTTTGGTTTTTTAAAGAAAAAAAGAGGTGTCTTTGATTTTTTTTCCTTACATTTTTAACATTATGTTTCATGGATTTGAATTTTCACAGTAATAAAAAAGATTTTAAAGCAATTTAATTTTATTTTTAAGTTTAATTTGGTGATCAAATTTGAGTCAATTCTTATTAATTTAAATTTAATACAAATCTTTAATATATTATTTTAAAAACAAGTATTTTAATATATTAAAATCCTGTCAAACTCGTAAAATAGATGTTTGTCATATACATATAACATGTTTTATTATCAATTAAAAAAATATTATTTTAAAGAATTCCTAATGAAAATATAGGACCAATCACTTTTAGTGTTGAAACGTTGAGTCAATGTTTAGTAAGGTCTTGAAAATTGAAGAGTGATATGGGAAATCAAATGTAAGTTGGGGACTGATTTGTAGTTAAGTTTTATTTTATTTTTGTGAATCAAGGCAGCGAGGTTCCTTTTTATTGTGGTTGGACAGCCCCTTTGGTTCAGACTCCACGTGAGGTGCTCTTTTTATCATTCAATTTTTAAAGACAATGGTGGCCAGAGGTGGGTCCAATCCCAAGTCAAAAATTTGAGAGACTTATTATTAGGTGGGTCCCATAACATTCAAGCAAGGACCCTGATAGGTGGACTCTACATTAGGATTCTGACACGTGGCGTGAGGATCACAATACATGATCTGCTGCGGTCACTAGCATCATAATTCATACATAAAATTTTTAGATCAGCTTTGGCCGTTTATAAAAACTACTCAACTAACATTTTTCAATTATTGATTTTAGAAAATGTTTCCTCATGTGAACCTACTCTTTTTCTTTTTTTAGGAAACAACCTTGAAAATCATTCAAAATCTAAGGTAATGTTTGATTATTGTACCAAGATAGAAAAAACAAGATAATAAAAATAAGTAAAAAAAAAACCGAATTGAAGACAAAATTATATTTAGTAGTGATAACAATACAAAATAACTGTTTATGTATTTTATTTAGTTATGGTGAACGAGATAGAATAAAATATAAAAAAGTTTATTTTACCATTAATATATATTGTTGTCCAACTTATATTTTTAAAAAACTAATTAGATATTTTTTATTTTAGTTTATATTAAGTGTTGGAATTAATAATAATATAATAACATTAGTTATAAAACCTGAGCCGAATTGATAGATTGACACGAGGCTTGGGTTGGTCCGAGTTTAAGAAAAAATAGAGAAATGATTGAATCGGTTTGACCGGATCAAAAACCCAATTCAACCCGGGATAAAAAAACCGATAAAAAAACCCGTTAACTTTTTAAAAAAAATTCTTGATCAAAAAAACATTGTTTTGATTTTGTAAATTTCTTTTAGGTCAGTCGAGTGACTTTGTGACCTGATCCTTGCCTCACGCCAACCTCTGATTAGGGTTTTAAAACTATGATAATAACTATTTTTATCCATATGTTAATCCTCCTTACCCGTGACCCGGGCCTTACCTCGAGACCCCCGAATCAAGTTTTAAAACTATGATAATAACCAGTTTTATTTTATGTTGACCCGGGTTGACCTTTTCCTAGTCCAGGTTGATCTTCAAATCGGGTTTTAAACCTATGATAATAATTATTTTTGTCATTGCATTGACCCAAATCAACATTCAACCCCACTCTTGACCCAGGCCTCACCCGGGTCAACTCCCGAATCGAGTTTTAAAACTATGATAATAAACCACTTTTATTATTAGGTCGACCTAGATTAAAATAATTAACCTGTGACCCAGGCCTCGACTAGTGATTTGAGCTTTGCCCTGAATTGACCATCGAGTTGAGTTTTAAAATTATAATAATAATCATTTTTATCCTTACTTGTTTTCGTTGGATAATTTTGGAATTGAGAATTTCTTTCAAGAATATTTTAGGAATAAAAAATAATAAATATTTTCTCTAGAAACATGTCTCCTCTATACTTCTTGTTTACGTCTCTTTTTTTTATGTCTCTGAAGATAGAAATTTACTCAAAAATTGTTCTAGAGATATATTTATATTTATCTCTTTATCTTTTCAACCAAATATATTTTTATCTTTATTGTCTCCGTCCCTTCTGTTCCTAGGACAGTAACCAAAAGGAGAAAAAAATATGAAATGGATCATCAAAATCTAGTTTTTATGACCGGAAAAAGTATCATTAACAAATACATGAAGTAGCAAAGAATTGATCTTTATCATTTCTTAGACATTTTTATTTTTTACTATTAAAATCCTTGGTTTTTTACTATCTTAAAACTTCATTTTTCAAATTTTGAATCAAATTTTGGGTTTAAATTGATGGTTGTGGATGTTAAGTTTTTTTTTTATTATTGAATTTGTTTTAAGGATAATTTTAGTGATTTAGTGAAATTGTTTGGTAAATAAAATAAACCTTTTGAGGCAGCCGATAACAAGTTTTGATGGTTGGATCTAGAACAACAACAAATAATCTATTGTCCAATTTAATGGTAGACCACCATAATAAATGAATGTATGATATATTGTGCACTCCAGGGGATCTTTTTTTTTTTTTTTTTGCTCTTTTTTTTTCATGTTAACAAAGTTTTATTTTTTACTATGTACTTGGAAATCTCCTTTCTCTTTTTCTTTTAGTGTTTTAGGTTGTCAGCTAACAAGAATTTTAATAGAAAATATTTTTTTTTATGATAAATAGAAAAAAGACATGAGGAAAAAGACATGAGTATATGTTTATATACTCATGTCTTTTTCCTATTTATCATCCAAATTAGTATTATATTGAACGAGGAGTGAAATTCTATGTTCCTCAAAACATTACTTACTTGTCCAATGCTTTATTTTCTTTTTTACTTTTAGTTTATTTTTAATTTCAAGGAGGGGAATTCACTACAACATTGTTTTGGTTACTTTTAGTGTTTTTTTTAAAAAAACTATTTTTCAATTTTATATTTATAAATTGTATTTACTAGATATTAGGCTTCATAACTTGTTTTAATTTATTTTTTATAGGGTTATTTCAATCTTAAGACCTGGGTTCCAGGACTTGCAAGTTAATTTGGGTTAACTCATGTGTTTTTTTTAGTATGTTTTTTAATTGATTTTTCTTTCAATTTCATCCTTGAATATTGGGTTAATTGAGATTTTTTTATTTGTTTTTTAATTTCATCTTTCTACATTTAGTTTACTAGAGATTGAACTTCATAATTTATTTTTATTTGCTTTCTATGAGGTTATCCTGATCATATAACCTAGGTCGCAAGTCTGACAAGTTAACTCTGGTCTTTTTTGTGTATATTTTTTAATTGATTTAAAAAAAAAATTATCATTCGATATTGAGTTTAATAATGTGGCAACATCACTTAATATAAACATTAGTAAACAGTACCAAACCTAGGAGGTTAAAGGGACTGATCACGCCCTCTAAAAAAATTCTTTATATATATTGATTACACTACTTTGGATGCTCGCACTACCTCGCGAGGAGAGCAAAAGTTTTTTAACGTAAAAGAAAAATGTTTAGGTCACGAGGAGTTTTTTGGTAATATCATTAAAACTAAAAACACGATTGGTAAATTTTTTTTCTCATAAAGAAAAAAAATTTTAAAAATTATATGTGGATTTAATAAAATCAATCAAAAACTATATGTATCAATAAATAACAATAAATCTATTTATTTAAATAAACAATTGAGTAAGGAATCTGAGATAAAGATGTATATAATAGATGACATTTTTGTCGTGTGTAACTCTTCAAATTCTTTTATTTAATTATGGAACAATAGTTTTTTTCTTTTTGTTAGAAATGTAAGCTATATCAAATAAGTACATAAAATATATTTCACAAATCTAAAATCAATTTTCTTATTAATATATCTCTTGTTTATCTTAGTGAAAGCATGTTTTTTTTTTTAACTAGAATCATTATTTTTGTTAAAAAAATCATGATTGTTAAAGGAAGTTAAAAAAATATTAAAATAGTATGTTCATATTTTGAATGTGATTGGAAGGTAAAAAAATCATAAATGTTATCAAATTATTCTTAAGAAAGCAATTCAGTATGTGAGGGATTGTCTACTTCTTTATATACATCACCATTTGATGATCTGTCTATTCAGGCATGTGCCACGAAATTGAGTACGAAATCAGATATGGGGGATAACAACATCAAAGACTGAGGGAAATGAGTTTCGATACTCATCTAGGTCCTCATCAATCATTTATGGGATAGGGAAAATTAGAATAGAATCTAAAAGCAACTATCTTAATAGACTCAATAAGTGTTTACCCTCGACAAGAGGCCAACATAAGATGAATGCTCCTATGCTTAAAAGCTTATTGCACTCTTCTTTTCTCTTTTCACGACTAAGCAAAAAAAAAAAGGTGTTCTCTTAGACATGGACCTTCATATGGGAATAAACTATCCCTTCTAGTCCAGATATCTGGCTATCCCCATCAAGTTGTAAGTAGTTTACTCGACGATCTCGATACCAAACAAAGAAAGTTATGGATTAATAAGTCTAGCTTTGCTTTCTAGAATTTTGACCTCTTATTCTTAACATGATCATAGAGCAACACAAGTCAAAGTGACACACATCGATGTATAGAGTCTCCAGCCTTTCTTGCAAAAAAATTCATTCTACTTGAGGATGAAGAGTACCAAAAGCTAGATGAAAGGAAAGAGTAAGCCCATTTTCAAATAAAAATTTATATTATTATTTAAGAACCATGTTAAATTTTAAGAGTAAGTGAATTAAAATGTTAAATTTTTTAATGCAAAAAAAAAAGGCAAGCAAAAAGAAAGAAAGGGGCCATGCCTAATGCTTGGCCTATTAGAAGCAAACAAGGTGCACACAAGTATAAAGGTCAGCCTCTATGTCTAGCCTAACTTTAATTATTATTTTTATGAAGGAGGAAGATGACATGTTGTCTACCACTAATTTCTTTAAAAAAAAATTAACACAAATGACGCCTTGACCATTTGCCGAATTTCCGACAATGAAAGTGGTCAGAAACCGGGCATAAAATCAAATTGTCTATTTTGGACCAAACGATCCATTTTCAAACAATATTTCACATGAAAACACCTAAGAAACACTCTAAAAACCTTAATAGACTCATTTATGTCCTTCAAGTAGAAAAAATCGAGAAATCAACCCAACATCACAAATCTTCCCAAGCCTTAATCTACTTTTTTCAGCGAAATAAATGCCAAAAACCTCCACGATCAAACTTCTCTCATCAAGTGAAATATTTTGACGCCAAACTTAACCATTTTTTTTTATTGGAATTGTGATAATCAACTATTTTCTCTCTCTAATGTCATTTTTTGACGAGTCTTTCTCTCTCTCATCTTGGGACTAGAAAATAAATAAAATGAACTTTTAAAACAAAATAAAAGCTGTCAAGAATTTATGACCAAACTTATTTTTTTTGTCATGTTTGATATTTTAGTCATTTGTCTTTTAATTTAGTAATTTTGTTATAATTTCAAAACTAGTTTCAGCTAATTAGGTCATAAAATAACTAAATTAAAAGGAAAAAAATACTTTGAAAATGAAAATAAAGTAGGAGTCACTTGGTTCACTATTCATATGATGAGTAAACCAGTTGAGTTGACAACCCAACTCTTTTGGATATATTAAATAATATGCAAGCCTCTGACGAAGTTTTATCCCATGGAAAAATTAGAAATAAGATAGCAATTGGATTGTTTTGAACTTTGCATTTTATAATATTTTGACTTTTTTTTATGTATTGTATCCTTCTAAAAATATTTTGTAGATTATGTCCTTGAAAAATCATATTTGTTAAAGTTTGTCTTGTTCATTTCTATTACCTTTAACTAATAAAAAAATGAGTTCATGACATGTTTTGAAAATGAAAATAAGATTATTTTTTATAGCAGAAACACAGAGAACATTGTTCAATTTAAAAGTGTTGTGAGATGTGTGGAAAGAGGAAGAATCGGTATGAGTAATGAAGAGACCCGAGCCATCATCGATCATAATGTCATCTGAGCCATTATAAGGAGCGTGCATGGAGAGATTGTCCAGATCAGCTGTAACTTGGTGAGACGCTCCACTGTCCTGGAGCCAAGATGTGTGGCGGGGAGTATTGGATGCATAATGAACCCTTGGTTGCCATGGGGTGGCAGAGTGAGTGTGCGAAGTAGGAGAATGACTGTTGGGTGTGTTGACTGGAACTAGTCGAAAGGAGGGGCACCTTTTTGTTGTATGTCCTTGTATCCTGCAAATTTGGCAATAACCTAAGTATGGCCGAGATGAGCGATTACCTTGAGGTGTGGGTGGGCCACTGGTTAGCGTAGGATGATACTTATTGTGGTGGCTGTTGGAAAGGCGTCATGTATGAGTGTTGATGGCTGATGGTGCAGGGGAGCGCCAAAGTGTTGTGTTCCTACTCATGGGATTAGAAGTGGTAGGAAACGAAAGGGAATCCGGTTTGAAAGTGATCACCGTGGCTTCAAAATTGAGCAACTTCACATGTAGTTCCTCAAATGTTATATGCATGTCTCTAGCTTGGACAACACGTGTGAGTTCTTTGTATTCATCACCAAGGCCATCAAGTATCTTATCAGTGAGATCTTCTGCATCTAGTGGTGCTCTAAAAAGGGCAAGTTCATCAGCTTTTGCTTTGATGGATTACAGAAATGTTGTGACACTATCAGAGCCTTTGGTGATTATCTTTAGTTGGCTTTTGGCCTGTTTGATGCGACCACGAGAAGGCTTGGCGTAGGTGGTGGCCAGGATAGTCCATGCTTCACGAGTTGTTATGGCTTGTGCAATAAATGGTATGGTGGTATGGGAGATGGAGCCAATAATTGCATTCAAGATTAATTGGTCTTGTCGAATCCAGAGGATGTGAGCAGGGTTGGAGTTGGTTGTGTCATTTAATGTAAGAGTGGCTGAGGGACATGGCTTTGAGCCATCTATATATCATAAGAGGTCATAGCCAATGAAAAAGAGTGTGGAATTATAATCGTCATGAGAGGTAGTTGGTGGAGGTGAGTTTGAGAGGGGTTTGGGCAGCAACATTAATGCTGATAAGGGTGTTGTAGGAGTCATTTGTGTTGAGAATAGAGGGGGAAGAGGTAGTCGTGGCTATTCCTGGATTAAAGAGAAGAGGGAAGAAGAATGGAATTTGTTACCTCTGATTTAGCTCTGATACCATGAAGAATTGCAAAACTGAATTCTTCTCATTGATTAAACAACCGTATAAATACAAAACCAAGAGTGGTTGAAGATCCTACAAACTAGGAAGGTTACAAATGAATTCTATATTTATGAATGACAGCTAAATACATTTGAATAAAACAAGCTGATAAGGAAAAGTAAGTGAAGCAACTGATTATCTCTGTTACCACGATGGACTTACTGATGTTACCAGTATGGATGGGAAGGGCAAGTTCTTCTCTTCCTTTACCTCCTCCCTCTCTTAGTATTTATTCTTTTTTTTTTAAGAGTGATATGTTCATGTGTGAGTATTACTAGTTTCATTATATGGGCGTACACCTAGGTCGATTTAGGATTTTCTCTTTTAGTTTTTTTTAAAAAAACAAAATAGGTTAGCAGCAGCTCAAATTACATATCTTTGGGCAATTGAAACTTTAAGCTTTGTATTTTTTTTCTTTTTTGTTTCCTGTTTTTTTCTTATCTGATTTTGGTTTTCTGTATAATTTTTTCTTCTTTTTCCTTGTGGGGAAATATTGGGTGATGACACATATATGACAATAAAAAATAAATTGAACTTAAAAACTCAAACCAATGGAAATTCATCATAAAATTAAAAAAAAAGTGAGAATTTACTTACAATTATTATCCACTACCACATATTTAAATTATAAATTAGTCCAAATAGTTTTGCAAAACAAATCAAGCAGTTCACTTATTTTTTAAAAATGATTAATTAACCCCTTAACTTAATTTAATATTTCTTGGTTCCAAAAAAAAACATCTTTTTTCCCCTCATCAATCTTTCAATATTATATATTTCTTTTTTTATCCTTTCTATTTCTTAAGAAAATAAATAAAAAATAATAATAAATAGATGAAAAAAATTAAGTTATAAATAGATTTAAAATTAAAACATAGGATTTATTCATTGTTAAAAACTATAGGGACTGATTTATAATTTACTCAACATTTAATATTAGTTTAGAAAATATTAATAAAGAATTAGCATCTAATGAAAATTTTGCTATTAATAAAATTGTGAACGAAAAATTTAGCCTTTTAAGATCAATTAATTATATATTTGAGATAATTTGATTTTGTTGAAAAATAAGAAAAAATATAAATTATATTTTTTTTATTAAACAATAATGTTTTGTTAGTTTAGTTATTCTTTCTTCTTTATTTTTTGTTTTTTTGTTACATTATATCTTTTTAATTTTTCCTTCATACATAAGTTTTCATGCGTAATAGTTTTAATTTGTAACTAAATTCTCACTTTTTAATATTATTCATAAGTTGTGTATTTTTATATTGATTCCATTATTCATAAGTTTTTGGACAATAAAACAAATGTTTGGCACAATTAAAGATATTTAAGGAGAATGATAAACATAAAAACTAAGGATGTCATACTTTGATATCTATATTTCTCATTACAACTAATATCATTTTTTTGGAACTTTTATTGTTAATTATTAAGAAAATTTCTAATTATCATATAAATGTTTTTTTTTATTTGGGTTTATTAAAATTTTCGACCCCATGCTAAAATTCTGGCTCCCCATTGTTGGTATTGTTATTCACTATATATCTATTAATGTCTGGAAACATAAATATAACTATACATAGATATTTGATTTAACCAAAATCATTATACAATGATCAAATTACTATATTCTCAACTTCTATAATGATCTAAATATCTTCATCTCAATGTTATTTAATTAAGATAATTTCACTTCTACAGCAACACATAATTATAAGAGAAACTTTTAGTGTGAGGAAAAAAATTAATTTCTAATTTATTACATATATTCAACTAAATAATTAAGTATTTGTTTACGTACCTCTTGTTGTTATTTTAGTTATTTTTATTTTCTATAGTTAAAATTAGCAATTTTTTTTGTAGAAATAATTAGTCAATAAAATAATTATCTCAAAAGTTGTGAAATATGATAAGAAAAAAAATGTTAGTTTGCAAAGGCAACACGAGATTTTAGCCCCAATCAATTTTAGATATATAGATCTAATTATATATGGACATATTAAATATTTATTTTGATTTTATTAAACTTTATAACTTTATCTTATTTTTCCATCTGTTACTAATTCATTTATATTTTTTTTGTAGGGTGTTTCTATTTATGAAAAAACTAGAAATAATAATAAGAAGGAAAAAAAATCGAGGACAAAATAAAAAAGAATAAAAAAAAGGGGATAAAGGAGGGAAGAGAGAAAAAAAGGACAGTGGGGATCGGATGAAACTGCGTCGTTGAATCCAAGTCCTAATTAATTGATTTTCCTTTCTTTCTCTCCTCCGTTCGTCTGCTACCTCCCCAAAAGAAAAATGAAGCAGACAACCCCGTACCTCTCTCTCTCTTCTCTCAGATGGGTAGAACTCTCATGCTAGTCCGCTCCTACCAAAGGAGACAAGCTCTTCATTGAGATGTACGTACTCTCAAGCTAGCTGTATGTATTCTGCTGTAACACATCACGCCACCAACATATCCCTGATATCTACCAAGCTCTCGGACAAAACCACGTGTCTTGTCTTGCTCTACACGAATTAAACTCGGAGTGAGTTGTAGGTTCAATGAGATGAATGAAGGGTGGCGAGTTGAGGGAAAGAACGAGGGGACAATGGTGAAGTTCCAGAGCTTAATTTCTCTGAGGGCAAGATAGAAGAAAAGGGAAAGAGTTTGAGCATGGTATAGGGTTAGGGAGGGGAATCTGTAATCTTTGACAGGAGGTCACTCGAGAAATATCTATATTAATTCAAAATAATTTTAAAAATTAATTCAATTAATTATCTTAATTTTTATAGATTTAAAAATATAATCTCAATATTAATTATATTCAAGTTTTTAATTTCTAAAATATATTTTAATTAAATTATATTTAATTAAATCATACCAATTTAATTTCTAACTAATGATTCTAATCATCCTAATTATATGGAATTCTCATGCGGGTCAGTTCAGTATACATGTCTTATGACAATCACCTACATATTAGTTATAAGTATTTCTTATACCTTAATTTATAAAAACAATTGTTTCCTTTCATAAAGGAAAGAACATAATATGCATCAATCTTTACAGCTCTAATAAATATCCAGTATTTAAAAGAGTATCGACCATGATCATTTTAGAAACAATAATTTGATACAATAAGAATCTCATAATTATAAAAAATTTATATTTTTCTTTACAAAATATTTTTGTTTCATGAATTTTATCTGTATTTTAGATTTATAAATCAAATATTAGATTTATTAATCTAATATTTTATAAATATTAATAATAAATTAAGTTTTTTATTAATAATAAATATATATTATATAAATATAATAATACGACTGGTTACAAAACATATTAAATTAAATAAAAATAAAGAGAGAGGAGTGACTTGTCTTTGCCAAAGTAAATTTATTCCTTCATTGTCTAGATGGATTCGTCGAAGCTCATGGAGCTATACACACTTGTTGATGTTGTTTGTGCTGTCATAGATGACCACCTGTTCTACAAAGATGAAAGAACCTCTGCTTTACTGTTTTGCCTTTCAGCATGGATTTGACTGCTAAACTTTGCAATTTGTATTGGCGCACAAAAATAATTATCACTTTGATTTCCATGCTTATTTAGAGACTGGTGTTTGTTATTTCGGTAGTTTTTTTTTATTCAATTACAAAGAAAAAGAAAAATCTTAGTTTTGTATATGGTAAAGAAATATATATATTTTTTATTTATTTTACATGCAAAAGTTTATTTCTTAATAATTTTAACTTATCATATATTTTTTCAAATCTACTTTTTTAAAACTACAGTTAAAAATATTTTTTTAAAACAATTTTCTTTTTAAATTGCAACTATAAAAACTATTACAATACAAAATATACACTTAATTCTAACAAATATAGTTTTTCTTTAAATTTAAATATTTTCACTTGTGGGTTTTTTTTTCCCATGATGTTAATGTTATAAATTATAAAAATGGATTCCACTATTTGTTTAAAGGTGGGCAGTCTAGTGCACATCAAAAACAAATATAACTTCTATAGATATTGACTTAATATGATTTGATATAAATTTTTATATAAATATTTTGATAATTGAAATCATATGTCAGGAGGTTGCATTTCTATTTTATCAATGTGTCATGAATATATTTTTCCACTCATTTTCACTCTCTTATTTGCATTATACAATTTGGTATTATAGCATGTTTTTCTACAAAATTTTATATTTTGAGATCTTATGAATTGTTAAAAAAGTGATTTTATAAATATCAAATCTTATTTTAATTGGATCTGATAGATTTAAGATCATGAATTACAATAATAGAATAAGTGTTTTCTTTTCTTTACTATAAATCCTTTTTTTTTAATAAGAGGCATGTAATAATACTATTAAAAATCATAAGACTAGATAACAAGTTGTCTGACCAAATAGGTTGGGCCTCAACCCAACCACTATAATGAGCAACAAAGCTGTCTGGTCACATGTGTTAGGCCTTTGCTCAACCCATGACAGTTTTGTTTAGGTCATAACTCAACTTAGATCGAAATGCAAATTTATTTAGTCAAAGATTAGTTGGTCGAAACTTTGTCCTAACACGAAATCTAACATTAGGTTAGAAGCTTAACAAGCACAAATGAACCACTCACTTGAAAAAAAATATTTATATATGCACTGTTATAACTTTTAAAAAGTCAGAATGACGACACCGCATTACCATTTAGAAGCCATTAGAGCTTATAAAAGTTTCACTTGTTAACTTGTGTACAAATCACTTTATTAGTTTGCATCTCAATTATAAAAATATTCTTCTGGTTACCTATTATAGCTTACATAATTAAATCATTTTATTAGTTAATCTACGTGGTCTTTGTTATTTTTATAGGCTAGAAAAACAATATATAATGACAATGTAATTTCCCATCATGATTTATCCATAGAATTATGGGTAAGTCACCCACCCTACTCCTTATCAAGTAGGCTGCCATACTTTTTATTAGGTAAGCTATATGATCTTGATGTCCAGGATGTATAAATACCCTAGGTTCACCCTCACACGAGATCCACTAAAAAAATACATAGACAACTATTACTCTAAATTTACTCTCTTACCTCTGTCCTTTTTTTTTAGTGAACCTCTCTTCTCTCAACTTTTCTAACTTAAGCTAAGTGGTCTTTATTATTTTTATTGGCTAGATAAATGGTATATAAAGGCAACACAACTTCTCATCATGATTTCTCCTACAGAAATGCTGGTAAGCCACCCTCTTTACTCTTTGTCAAGTAAACTATTATATTCTTCATCAAGTAACCTATTATTCTAAATTTACATTCTTACTCTTGTTAATTTTTTAGTTTATTTCTTTTCTCTTCTCTTCACTATACTAATTTAGACATTGAAAGATCTCCTAATGCATAAGAGATTTGTTTGAAAAAGAATACAAAACAATTAAGTTTGGATATCTCTGCCCATTATTCAAGTCTAAACACTTTAGCTTATATGTAGTAGTAAAAAATCCAAAAAAATTTTAAAGTTCAAATGACTTCAACAATCCCTCATGACTTAACGATTTATAATTACTGTTATATATAGTGTAACTAGATATTCATGTATGACAAAATTGGCCTTTACTCTTAAAAGTTCATGTATATTATCATTAATTTTGATGAATTTTTAATTGGCGATCATTAACAAAAAAAAACTAAAGTTTCTATTGAAATTACTGTGCATATATATACAATCAACTGTGGATTGTAACAGTGGATTACAGGCACTTTTTTTGATGCATGGTGATTTCAATGGGAGTTACAGAGACAATTGAATATGTGCTATGATGATGGGTTAAAAATATTTGGTTTTCTCTTGGGCTTTAGTGGCTTTGTCCATGGCTTGTTACGAGGTGATTGTTGGATAGGATGACACCTTTTTTTCTTCGTTTCTTTTGACATGTGGATTGCTTGAACAAAAAAACTAAAGGTGCTATTGAAATTATTGTGCACAGAGATACAATTCACTATGGATTGTAATAGTGGATTGCATGATACTTTTTCTGATGCACATTGATTTCAATGGGAGTTACAGAGGCAATTGAATATGTGTTGTGATGGTGGGTTGAAAATGTTTGGTTTTCTCCTGGGCTTTGATGGCTCTGTCCATAGCTTGTTACGAGGTGACTGTTGGATGGGATGACACCTTTTTGTCTTCGTGTATTTTGATATATGGATTGCTTGATTTGTAGTTGTCATAATTAATTGCTAAGTAACCTTTCTTTTTTTGGGCTTTTGTCGATCTATGAGCATTTTTTTTTCCTGTTATCTAATTATTATTATTATTTTAAGGTGTTGTTGTTCGTGTCTTTTGTTCTTGCATTTCAATCTCTATGGTTCTATTGATCTCAAGCACTAGAATTATTATGCAGTTGATCACTGGGTGTGTGTGGTGTTAGGTGTGGTCTTCTATCGGTTTTGTAAGCGTGGTCCCTTTATCACCAAATTCCTGGTTTGCGTATGTGTCCTTGTTGCTGGAGCTTTTGACTTTGCTAATGATGCTTCATTAAATGCAATCATACTTTGCATGGTTTAATGTCTTTTCCAGAGTTTGGGTTTTGTTTGCTTTCAACTAATTTTATTTGGTTATGGTTAGTTATGGTTGTTGGCTGCTTCTCTATAAGAACTGTTGTAGTTAGGTTTATTTTGGACGACATTCATCACGACAATAATTTGCTTTGGTAGTTTTTACTACTTTATTTTTAGCATGTTGTTTTGTTTATTTTGCTTTAGCATTTTGAGATAGAGTAGGTTGGTGTATTTTTCTTAGGCTTGGTTTGGGTCTGGGCTTATTTGCTTTGTTTTCTTTTGTTTTTGTGTCTTATTTAAGGCCTTGACATTAGTTATTTCAATGTCTTTTTTTGGGCACCTTTCTATTTGTGCTTCTGGTTCTAGTATTGTGATTTTTTTTTTGTTTTGTTGCACATATTCTGTTTCTCCTATGTTACTATAAGTTACAAGTCTGCTCCATATTTGGAGTTTTTTTTGTTATGTTATGCGGGCTCTGTTTTTTGTTTATTTAGGCTGCTCCATTCCTGTTCTATTTTATGTTATTTGTTATTGTTGCTTTGTCTTATTAAAAGGTTTCTTGCATGTTACTCCTTGATTTGATCTTGCATTATTGGTGTTGGGGGGTCTGTGTATTTATGTTGATAGAATTAGTTGCGTTTGCATGAGAGTGCTTAGTTTGTCTCCTCTTTTTCCTTGTTTTTGTTATTTTTGCTATGGCTTTTTCCTTTATGTTGCCATCACCCTTCTCTTTATAAAAATATTAATCCCTTGTTATCATTGTTTTTGTACTTCAACGTGATTAGTCATTTAAATATCTTTTGTCCTAGGCTTTCATTATGTCTGTTTCTATGCTTGCATATTATACCACGTTAAAATGTTTGTCGGTTGATGCCCTTCTATATATGGTGCTCTTTAATATTGTTTACTCAGGAACAATTAAAATTTACAGTCTCTATCCTTAATTAGACTTTCTTCTCTTGCATTTAAACATGTGTATATGCTTTTTGTTTGTTGAGTTTTTTCTTACATTCTACTTTGCTGTGATGTTATTTATATGCAAAAGTTTAAAGTCACTTGCGTTGTTACTAATAGATAAGAGGTTGCTGATTTCATATTGGTTGGTAAGATAACCAAAAATTTCTTTGGGTCATCTGCAAACAACTATGTGTACGATAAGCAATTCAGTAACCCAAGCATCGTCATGCCTCTAATAGTAGCCAAACTGAACAAAAACGGGATTTTCCAGCTGTGTTTTGGTGCTTTTAGAGTTGGGACTAACCACTGTGACATAACTGCAACAAATGTCTTTGACAATAACAACACTAATGATACTAACTTGCACTTTTGCTCTTCATGCTCTTTGGCAGAACAACAGCCCAGTCCATGTTACACTAGAAAGCATACCACACACAATCATAAATGTTGCTTCTTCATAAACTCTCTCATCTAAATTGTCAAGTATTATGGATATTTCTACCCTTTGAACTAAAAAAAAACTTGAATTCACTAACTTAATAGCACAACATAGGTTTGCATACTCAAACACAGCTTCATCACGTTACCATTGAACTTTTTAATTTTATTAGATGTTTCTCAATTGCATTTATAATTATTTTTTTCATCTAGTTGTTTCTGTTTTGTTTTATTGCCAAACTGGTGCATCTCACACTAATGAGCCTATTATTGATGAAAAAATCAACATCTAAGATTTAACTCCATATACTTAAGAACGATCTCTTCATGCAAAAAAAGGTAGTAAGACTCTCAACCAAGGTTGTCAAAAACGCTTTTTTGACACGACACGGAACATGCAATATAAACTCGAATCGTAAACTCGAATCGTAAAATTGTAAAATTGCAAGTAAAATTTTTTAACTAAAAATCATAAAATCGCAAGTAAAAAATTAAGGATATGAAAAATGCATTCCCAACTATTACACAGTTTTCTCTTTGCTAGCAAGAATCTTGAAAATTAAAGAGACTCTTTTTCTAGCCATATACCCTGAAATATCTTTTGTAATCAACCCAACCAAATGATTTCCATAGCCAATTATACAACCAGAAGTTGCTATCCCATTCTCCTTTGCAAGCATCACAAAGCCCCACCAAACTTCCACAGGCAAACGTGGATTATTCACAGTGAGTCAAGTAATCTGTTTCAAACAGGTTAGGTTTCTAAAAATAAGCAAATACATTATCCAAAAGTGTGCAAAACAAAGCAATTAATAATCACACAACAACCAAATAAATGTACTTAGTTCCCACAACATGCATGTCTACATAAATAAGCAGCAGTGGCGACATACATCAGTGCCAACCTCGTTTCAGATTCACATATAAGCAAGCAGCAGTGCCAAAAAAAAAGTTCAATAAATTAATAAAAGAAAGCTTCTTTAGCCATAGAAATCACAACCAAAATAATCGAGATTATTATGGAATTTCGTGGCATATAACTGATACACAGGCATGATGTTGTTTTTCCTTTTCAAATAAGTTTATGTTTTCTTAGTAGCTTATATTTGTTCCTTTAATATATGGAGCATTAAAATAATTGAATAGAATCATAATACAGTTGCTGATGGGAAGCTAGTCCTATGCTACAAGGCACATACACACCCTATGAGCAGTTTGATAAGAATGCATCCTCTTAATGCTAGGAAAAGCAGAGAATCGCATAGCTGTGATGGTTCTGCAGTTAAATTCAAAAGGTGAAGTCTCAAAAACCCAGAAACCATTACCAATAGTAAATCCATAATCATCATAATATTGACAGAGATTCAACCGACTTGCTTTTTGTTATTTTTTTAATGAAATATAGTTTGATGATCTTGATCTTGATCTTCTTCTGGTAATTTTTGGGTACTCTTCTCAGTTCAGTTACTAATTTCTTTCTCATGCAATAATATAGAACATGACAAAATGAACCACCAATGAATAAAACACAGAACATGAATAAAACACAGAACACAGAACAGTAAGGAAACAATTCTCATGCAATAACAACATCCTTATAAATTCTTACCTTCTTCTCACCAATAATGTTCTAGTGAGTGGAGAGTCGAAACGTGTAAAATCAAAGGCGCTGCTGGTGAGTGGAGAGTGGAGACTGGAGAGTGAAGCTGATTTCTCACTTCTTAGTCTGATTTCTTGATCTGCTTGGCTGCTGGTGATTTTGGGGTTCTTGCAGATTTGGATGGGAGAAAAGGGGAAAGGGTAAAGCAGAGAAGGAAAATGGAGACGTTGACAGGGGAAAGGATAAAGCACAAAGGACAGTTCACATTGTTTTTCATTTTAGCAGAAATCATAAACTCGGACCGGTTTTTACGTTTTTTACGAGTTAACCCGATTTCATGCGAGTTTGACCGGGTTTGACCGATTTTACCGGTTTTCGAGTTTTAAACCCGATTTTACATGTTTTATGCCTTTTGACTCGTAAAATCGAAACTCGTTTTTAACAACCATGCTCTCAACCATCCAACATTTAGCTTCATCTCATTTTCGGCTTTATTATATTAATTATATTGTTGTTTATCTCTGCAAAGAATTACTCTTTCATTTGCATTATTAATTGGTTCATGATTTTTACTTTTTATGATGTATTTGCAAATCTTCTCTTTTAACTTGCACATAAATTGTTGCTAACCAAAGTCTGTTCTAACTTTGCTCAATTTTGCTTACTTTTCAAGACATTAAGAGCTTATGACCTAACCCTTTTTAAAAAATTGATTTGCGCTTCTATCTTCACAATTATTCACCTGCCTTTCCAGAAAGCTTCTTCTACTCTCAATACCTTCATTTCTCTAACACCTTTTTTTAATTGTTGTCTACTTATAGGCTCCTTTGTTTTTCAATATCTTTGCATTCAAGAACTTTGATCTCACATGATTATGTCTTTTGCATATACTATTAAATCATAGATACTAACTATGCTCCACCTTCTATTACTACTTGTCATGCTCCAACTTTTTTGGTTTGCTTCATGACATTTAAACAACTCATAGAAAAAACAATGAATGGCTTTTTTGGTTTCAATATACACTTTTCAATGTTTGTGTATAAGCTATGTATATGTCCTCAAGAGGCGTAGCGTGATGGCAAAGGGCTTGAGATCTGCACAGTAGGTCTCGAGTTCGAGTCAGGGCGTGCACCTCTTGTAAGAGCCTGGGATAGTTGGGGTTTTACTCGCTTACCTGGACCCACAAAGTACGATTTCCGGGGGGTGGGGTTTCCTCGAATCCAAAAACAAAAAGCTATGTATGCAACCTCTCTCTATTCCTTACACTTTAACATGCTATTAGCCAAATTACAACTTAGAAAGTCACAAGAAAAAATTAAATCCTCTCAACCAAGTTACAAGTTAGAATATCACAAAATATATATATATATATATATATATATATATATATATAAGACTCTCATCTAGTACTTGTAACTATTTTGCATACATATATTTTAAACGTAGAACTAATTTATTAAATGTAAGACGAGCGACATAGTCAAATATGAGGTTAATGTATCTATGTCTCCAATAAAAAATAGAATATTTTAATTGGATTTTCTTAGGTTATTGTGTGTTTGGTAATCAAACTTTTGCAATATAATAGTTAAGTTTTGCGTTGTAAGACTTAGTTATCGATCCAAACTGAATAATATCTCCACATATACTTAAACTCTGTTTCTTTACTAGGTTGCGTACGTTATACCTTGTAAACAAACATAGTTAAGCCAATTAAAATATTCCACGGAGAAGTGATAATATTGCTTTTTTGTATTAGATATGCATACCAAAAAGTGATGAACAATTTTTGTTTTTGGTATCCATTTTTTCCTTTTAAATCCATTCTAACTTCTAACGCTCCAGTTCAATGTTCATAATAGCAAGACTTGAAGTAGGTGAATTAATAATTGTTTTTTAAAATATTTTTTATTTAAAAATATATAAAAAATTATTTTTGTTATTAGTATATTAAAATAATAAAAAAATATCAAATTAAAAATTAATTTCAAGAAAAAATTTAAAAATTTTAAAATATGGTATATACGCAAAAACAAAGAAGTCTACAAGTCACACATTTTATTTATTTTAGTCATGAAGAATACTAGTGGTAGTCACTTTGATAGTTGATTACAACACTTGCTTCATATGAGAGGCCATGTAATGTTATCAATAACTTAACGAGGACTGGAAAAAACATTCAGCATTAATTAAAGGACACGACGAGAAACGGCAGAAAGATAAAATAAAATAAATTAATAAAATACCATCAACTCCATAAAACAAAATCAGAATGGATAAAGTTGGAAATTTGGATCCATCTTCATAGAGCAGTACTCGTAATGTAGTGTAAACAATTTGTTGAACAGGACGTGTGCAGCTAAAAAATACGCGAGAACTACAATAATACCAAAGATTAATAATAAATTGTTATTCAATTCATACTAATTATTTTCTAAAATAAATCTTGAATTAATGTTTTTTGTAGCAAAAAAATTCTAACCATGAGTAAAATATTAAGCAATTTTAATTGTGGCTATAACTTTTAAGTGTTCCGAAATACTTTAAAAGCTAATATTAAAGTTTTATATATATATATTATTTTCAGAAGCTACAATTTATAGTTTTTTAAAACTCACAGCTTTCTCCAACATAAAACATTCTTGAAAGGTATGGAAAATAGTGTTGGTGTCCTCCTAAGACCTGCACACAAGAAGCTCAAACACCTGAGGTTAGAGGAGTCGAGAGGTGTCCTAATTGATCAAGTTAGTATTTGATATTTGAATGTTATGTGAGTAAAATATATGGGTAAATTATGCAGAGAATGAGAAAGGAGGAGAGGGGAGATGGCTCCGTATTTGTTTTTTTCTGTTGTTGGAGTTCTTGAAGATGGTACAATGAAGGAGAGAGCCCTTTTTATACAGTGGGAGATGTAGTGATATTGTCCATGTCCATAGCATGCTGAGGAGTCAAGTGGCCATAAGACCATTAAAACAGAGCCCATAGTTACGAGAAGGTCCAATCCGGTGAGTTTTGTAAAAGAATCCAAATTCCATTCCTCGCAAGAATTCCATCGAAGACATCCCAAGAAGAGGTCAAACCAAATTCCTTGATTCTTTTGTCCTCAAAGCAAAACTTAAACGATCTGAGAGGTAGCCAAGTTATGTTCGAAAGGTTATGGTTGTGGCTATAGCTATGACTAAGACGGTTAATTCTCACCAGAACTAGAAGTGATAGTCTTTTTGAGCGCTTCCCTCTGCGGCAATCACCTCGTACAGAAACATTCCTCAGGTTACCACCAAGAGTCCAGTACCTTCTACAACTTAGCGCGCCACCGCGAGTGTGAGTGGCACTCTTGTAGTGTTTCTGTTGATTATATCCTTGCGCCGGTTTCAATTTCCTTCTTTCATTTGGCTTCACATCTTCACTCCCTCCTCTATCTTGCTGAATCTCTCTTTGCATGGCAGTAAAATTGTAATCCTTAGTTGATTTCGCTACTAACATATTGAGTGATAGAAAGGGTTATGTTGCTTTTTGGTGCATGCATTTGGTTTTGAGGAAACGAGACAGTAGAGAGGGCTGGTGTCAAGCGAGGGAACTAAATGTGTCTGCTTTTGGCTTCTAAGGATCTACTAATGTACACGATGTAAAACCAGGGCAATTGTACTTGTGCATGCGTATCTGCCATCCAAGAACCACCACACTTTCCCTCCCTCCCTCGCAATCATCACTAGTAGCAAACTGGTATCAACGCTTGCGAAAAGTACTCATATTCCAACAGGGATTCTGTGTAGCAAAATAAATTAACCAAGCTAAATAGTTTTGGTTAACATATGATACAAAGTGCATAGCACAAGAACAGCCTAGCAGCCATAAAGCAAGTCTAATTTGTTACGAAGTTAGTGACTTATCCAGACAAAACCAAATGGGCTAAAATCCAAAATCTAATCAGGGAGAGAAGTCTCCCAGAGGGAAGAAAACAAGAGATGCAATTATTCTTTTTTTTTTAGAAAGGACCAGAATCCAAAGCCATGTACAACATGGACAAAAGCTAAATGTCCAGAGGAATGGTCCTTGTTTTTCCACAACTTGCATCCTCTAGCTTTCATAACTGGTGCCAGCTTTTGACAAGGCAAGGGATCATGCATAATGTACCTGCATGCTTGAGATTCGAGAAAGAAAATGTCACAACAATGGTATTTCTCGAAAGATATGCCTCTGGATTGCTAACAGCTGAAGAAAATGGGAAGGGTGATATAGACAGAACATAAAGGAAAATGAAAAGCAATCGGTTTTTGGAATCATTAAACTATGACCTTCTTTATATTCCAACCTGCTTTTCCAGTAAAAGTTCACTCTTTATATTCCCATCTCTTTCATACATTAGCTCCTTAGTTTGATCACTTGAACTAATCTATCATGGTTTTTTTTATAGCATTTTTCAATTTCTTGATCTTTCTCATGTTATATTTTCTGTGTATTGGGCCTTCATAATCTTCATTCAATTGCCAATCTCAAAATTTAAATTTTTTTTCTTCAGATCATATAGCACAAATTCTTACTGAACCTGACCCATCTATTTGCCTAAGTGACTTTATCTTGATTGCAGCACTTACCCCTTCTCTTCTTCGCTTACATTTCACCACTTCACACATACTTTTACTCAAATTTCCATTCAAGTAGACTTCAAAGCGGCATTCTGTCCATTCCTTTAATAAATCAATGATGGGAGCACAAATCATGGTTCATGAATTTATCTGAGCGATCAAAGACTGAAATAAAACAGTAAACAGACCTGTTGCAGGCATCAAAAGACCACCGATAGACCCAGCAATATGTGTAAAGCAGTCAAATTGAGGCGAACAATCAAGCAAGCCCAATTCCAAGTAACAGTTCTAAAGTGGTCATCATCACAGCAATGCAGATTACTAAAATAAGAAAGATTCCGTGACGATAACTGAATTGGTAAGTAATAAACAGCAAAGCGGTATGTTAGATAGTGTATGGCATCATCCACAAGCAGAAACAAAGACATAGAATGATGAAAGAAAAATCAAGAGAAAAGGCAAGACCAGCATGAGCAGCAAGTGTTCAAACTAAAGCCCATAAACTGGTGAATAATGGAGAAAAAAAACATCAGAAATATTATCAATTGTACTAAGGTTCATCAACTGGATGGTAAGCATCATAGACAATGTGTTGTAGAATTACTTAGTGATCTAAATGATAGAATTTCATGTTAATTCAGATTAGTTGTTTGTTTTGTTTAACTAAAAAAAGAGCATGCCTTAAGAAATTGCAACAAACAAGCATTTACCTTTCGACATATTCACTCGAGCTGAAACAATTGATTCCCCCTTGGGAATAGAGTCAGAACTGATAGCCATTTCCCTTTCCCTCGGTCATTTTCGCCCTGAGCGGGACTCCGAAAGAATTGAAACGCTTTCCTTCACTGCCTTCTAAGCGCTACCTGGGACGTGGGAACCTATCTATTCGTGGATCGTATCTTTCCGGGGTTTCAATCCCACCCCTTGATTGATGGAGTCTGCCTTTCTTCTTCTTTCCGACTTAGTCTTGAAAAGAGGAACGTTGCTAGACTCACTTACTAATAGTTAATAACTAAAGTACCTAGAATATAATTTAAATGAAAATTTGTAGTCGTTAATGATCAACTAATTCTCCTTAAAGCTTTATTACAGATCTTTTAGTGCAAATAAAATCATTACAATCAATCATATTTCAACAACATCAATTTAATTAGTTGCACTACTTAATAAAATCCATGAATTTCTAGGTATAATAACTCAAAATCTATGGTCATATCTTAAGCTCCAAAATGAAAGGAAAAACAAAGCAAACAAGCTCGGGAAAACTAAAGAGAGAAGGTTGATGAGCTACTATTTGGTGTGCAAAATTATGGAAGATTGAATTTATTTTTTATTATTTTATGTGGATTTTTGTCTCCTCTTAACAATGATCACATATTGTGTTGTGAAAAGATGATTGAGGCTGAACATGGTGAAGGGAAAATGAAAAGGGAGGCTAACGTTGTTTGATGAAGATGATGGCTATGAATTGAGGAAGAAGATTGGTTTTGAGTGGAAAAAAGGTTGTGTTTGCTTGACTAGAAAAAAAGATTATGGTGTGGATGGTGAATGGTTAAGAGGAGACAATATTGTTCCTGGTGTTTTTTATTTCCAGGATTATTGATTAATAGGGTATGAAAAACATTAGTGTTATGGTGGACTATAAAAAGGAGCAGTTGATGATTGGAGACTTGTGTTCTTTCCTTGGTGGTTTTTTAGGTTTTCTTTATGAATTTTCTTTTGTTTTTAATATCTCTCGATCATTTTTGGATCTGCAATTAGATATCATGAATCTAGAAATCTAGAATCAACAAGTTATAGAACTAAAAAAATTCAGGAATTAGTGAATTTAATTGCATGGAAATTTTGTAATTTTAACATTACAAAGGTTTTTTAATCATTAATTAAAATATAATGACAAACTTATAAATAATTTGATTTTTTTTGTTAATTAATTTTTGCTTGCATATAAAGTGAACAAATTATAAATTATAGGATGTGAACTGTAATTTTTGAAAAAATAAAAGAAATTTTTTAAAAAAATTGATAAAATTATAGGAGGGCTAGAGTAATTTTCTATAGTGATATTATTATTTTATAATTTTTAAATTTAATCAACAAAAGAATTTATTTCTATTTGATAATTATGCAAAGGTTGTTTATTAGTAGGAATTCTTTTTATTTGATAATAAGAAGAATTGTTAGTGAAATAAATTCTTTTGTTGATAATTATGCAAAGGTTGTAAAATATCTCTCTTTTAACTCCTTTTCATACTAATTTTTTAAACCAAAACTGACGCAGAATCAATTCTAGTAATTATCAGAATTAATTCACCTTATTTTACTTTAATTACTCATCATAAAAAGAATAAAAAACTTGATTGTTTTTTCCCTAAAAATACATGTTTTTACTTATAAAAAAAATTATTCAGGCAACAAAAAAAATTAGTTTACAATGAATCCAAACCTTGGACCCAGGACCTAGGCCCTACCGAGTCAACTAAATATGCATGTGGCTTAACCCCAAAACTCACATCACCTAAGAGCTATCCCCTTTAAAGATTGGGTGTCTTATAAATCTATTTTAACTTTTCAACTTACCACGATATAAAATATATAAAAAAATCTAAAATCTTGTATTCTTTAAATGTGAGATACATAGTTTTGAGTTTTACAAAATATGTCCATCAAGAGTTTGTTTAGATTAATTTTTTATTCATCTACAATTTATTTTAATAATGTTAATATTTCATGTTAAAATACTTTTATTAAAGAGAAATTTTTAATAAAATTTTAATCCTAAAAATATAAACACCCTAATTTTAATTTAGTCTCAAATATACTTATTAGCTATGTTTTTAAAACAAATTAATTTCCAAGGCAATGAACAAGAAGCATAACTGAAATTAAATACACCCTAATTTTAATCTAAGTCTCAAATATACTCATGTTTTTAAAGCAAATTTCCAATGCAATAAACAAGAAACATAATGTTTGAGCTAATTAACATGGAAGACAAACGGGAACTACACATGTCGGATAAATGGAAGATTTCCCTCAAGTAGATGAATAAAATACCTTTGCATCGTATGCCACAAGAAGAAAGCAATAGACATGTTAAAAAATATGAGAAAATATTCCTAACATCTTATAATTCAGTTAAAATTATGGTTATTTATTAACTTTTGAAAAATTATAATTTACAACTTAAACTTTATATATATTATAAAATAAATCAACAAAAAATATCTTATTATTTATAGAATTTTCACTATATTTCATTTAAAGATAAAAAATATTTTTATATTAAATATTACAACTTTGCTATCAAACTAAAAAAAATTATAACCACCACCTTCATCCTTTTCTTACAGCCAGAATCCGGGTAGTGACATGGTATATAGTAAAAACCAGTCAAGAAACAAATAAAAAGAACATAGAATTGTAACTAGAATTGGTGGGTGCCCATTGTTTTCTGTGTTTAGACTTGGAAACAAAGTTGAGAAATTGAAAAGCTACATACAACCATTCAAGAAACAAACATTAAAAGATCAAATCCATAGTTAAGACAACCTCAATTTAAACTATAAATCATATGATGAAACCATATAGGATGCGTCACGCATGAGTTTGAAGCTCATAACAATGAGACGAACAAAGAGACAATAAAATGAAAATGATCGACCATTGCCCTGTTGTCCAAGCACGGTATTTGAGCTATAGAAGTGATGATATAGCAATTAGAAATACACCATTTACTTTATTCTTTACAAGTCGGATATTAGAAATACGTAAAATGTCATAACAAAAGAATGAAGGATAACAATTCCATTGATGTAAATCATGTAACACCAACAACAAAAAAAAAGCAACAATGGAAGTCAAAGTTTGAAATTGCGTTCTTATTCAAAACAGGACATTAAGGATTCAAAATAGGATGGAAGGAAATGGAAAAAATAAATGAATTAATGAGTGAATATTAAAAAAAAATCATGAACACTGATAAGAACTGAGTAATAATAACAGGGTGCACACCTTGTTCAATGATAGAATATATTTTCTTCTCATTAAAAAAGGATTTGACCATATAAACAAGATCTAAATGCAATGAACAGCCCAATCAAGAGGACAAAAACCTAACCCTGAGAGTTGTAGCTCAACTGGTCAGGTCCTGGATTTACTCCTTAGAGGTCATTAGTTTGAGTCTCACAAACCTTAGAGCCACATGAAACTTACATGGTCGTTAACTTCAAGACCCGTGAGATTAGTCGAGGTGCGCGCAAGCTGACGCAGATATCCACGTTAATAATAATAAAAAAAAAAGGACACGAACCTTTGTGCTAACCATATTCTCCTATTTTTAATTTTGATAACAGCAAATCAGTGAATACTAGACCAATGGCTCCACGCTATCACTATCAGATAATCAGTAAATATAAATATACACACCAACAAAATATTTTTGTTAGTGAATTTTTCCAATTAAATATGCCTTCGTAGTATTCATCAATAAACACCAATGGAAATATTTCATCGGTATATACCGAGGAAATTACAGTGGAAAGGGAAGAAATAAAAAAATCTAAAAACTATGATGACGTGTTATTTTTACAGACGAATTACCGACAAATTTAAATCTGTCGGTAATTCATCTGTAATATTTAATTTATGATCTGACGAGCGACCCTCCTCTCTCCCTCCCCCGTTTCTTCTTCTTCCTCAATTTTTCTGTGCAACAAATAACACAACCCCCCATCAGTATATGTATTTTGTTTGTGTGTTTACTTATTTTATAGCTTTTTTCCATAGAAATTTGTTGTATGAATGTATGATTTGTACATGTTAGGGTTTGTTTGAGATTTTTTAAAATTGTATTTGTTTATAAATTGATGGAATTTATTTTGAATTTGTGACTTAAGTGTTTTTTTATGAAATAAATAATGATTTATTTAACGAGTTCGTTTTATATTTTATCAATTTTATTGTTGAGTTGAGTTTTTTGGTAAATGTACAGAAATTTGAATTTATGTAGATTGATAATGAATTAGTTGTATTATTAAAATAATTTGAATAAGTTTGAGTTAAACTAATGTTTTGTTATTTATTTAGTTTACATATATAATTAATACATGTTGTCATCAATATTTTATATAGGTTTGACATAACTAATGGATAATCGTTCATGGATGTATTGAGATTCACTTAAAGTGTTGCATATGATGGATTATTGTAACGAGGTTCAGAGTTTTATTAATTACGCAATATCTAATCTGAAAAATATTAGTGGAAGCGGTATTAGATATCCATGTAAGAGATGTAAAAATAAAAAGTTTCTCGATCCAAATGTTGTAACGATGCATCTTTTACAAAAAGGGTTCATGGAAAAATACATGTGTTGGTATGCACATGGAGAACCATATGTTCCTCACGAAACCATTATAGAAAGGATGATTGGATCAACTTCTAGTTCTAGCAACGTGCATGAAGTTGTAGATGACAATAGTAATCCTTATAGGAATATGGTTAATTATGAATGCGATTTGAATGAACCAGGGTTATGATTTGTCAATGTTCAATATTAGATAAAGAACCTAATATAGACACTACCAGGTTTTTTTATCTTTTGAAATATTTTGATGAACTATTATTGAATGAATGAACAAATCACAGTAAATCATGAGCCAAATTAATAATTTTTTAGCATAAAAAAAGATGTTGGGAAGAGCAAAAGTGTTTTTTGACATTATGAGACCCCTATATCCAGGGGAAAAGATTTAAAATATGAAGTCAATAAAAAAAACAAATATATAACGATCAAATTTAAAAAAAAAAAAAAAAAAAACAGCTACCAAAATAAATAAAAAACAACATAAATATTTTACATACCCAAGCAACCTAGTCTCTAATGAGACAAAATTAAAAGGGCTCAATATTTTTTAAATCCCTAAATTAATTCTTTAAAATTTTAAGTACTCTAAGCAAATAAAATAAAATTTTATTTTATAAATCGAGCAATGAGATATTTTCTCAACACCTCAAGATTTTTATTGGTAAGTAGGCATAACATACTGCCAAGCCCAAACTCATATTATTGCAATATCAAAGCATTAAATAAATAAATAAAACTCATATTATTGCAACATCAAAGCATCAAATAAATAAATAAAAAACGAAGAAGAATTAAAGGGCAAAATTGTAAAGTAACGAAGGAAATAAAAATTAAAATCACCATGAATTATTGTTGTGATCTGATCTCTCTCTTGGGTTATAGTGGGAGACTTTGGTTTTTTTTTATAATATCCAATCACCAACATCCCTATTATCATTTTTAAACAATTTATCTTCACCAACCTCATCATGCAAAATTCCCACCTCTACAATGGATATCCAAGTGGGTCCAGCACCTGTGCATGTTAAGATATGATGCATTCAAAAGAAAGAAGAAAAGCGTCCTAATCCCACACTTCAACATCATGGGCATGTACGTGTGTGTTTTTTATTTTTTTAAAAAAAAAGTTACATTTCCCTTTGATCATTATAAACAGTGATACTATTATTTTAAAATTTTAAAATTTAATCAACGAAGAAATTTATTCATATATGATAATTATGTTAATTAAGGATGGGCTCTGTTGGAGAATTGGCAAGTGCGATCAAGTGTCCTTCTGGTATGATTCATGGCTGCAGCATGGTCCAATCTTTCATCACATGGATCAATCATGTGATTTGCTTGTGTGGAACTGTAATTTGCTGCAGAGCCTCCTTCACCAATCCGTTGTTGATCGTATCGATCAGAGCCGTTCCGATGAGACAGGATTCGGTTTTTCCTGATAAGCGCATTTGGCAATCTAGTCCTGCTGGTGTTTACTCAGTTATTCTCATATTACGGCTCCCAGTCTGCAGGATCAAGACTACAATTGGAAGTGGATTTGGCGCTTAATAGCAGCAAAGAAACATAATTTGTTCCTATGGCTAGCTGCCTCGGAGGCTTTATTGACTATTCAACTTGTTACAAGAGAGGTTAACGGCATCATCCAATTAGATATTTATACCGTTTAAATCTTGTTATTAAAAAAAAATAGAAAAATCATATGTTTTAATAATAATAATAAGAAATAAATATTATTTTTATATAATTAGTGAGATAATCAATGTAATATAATCAATGTAATAGGACTCTTAAAATACATTATATACAATATCTATGAGTATAAGAAAATTCTTACATTAATATGAATGATTATTCTAGATGCAAAAGTATGATGATTTATCGTGTCTTAAATATTTTTATTTTAGAGAATAATCTAATATCAGATATATAGCTTTAAAATTTGATAATGGTTAAATCTAAATGTTTTGGGCCCGACATGTTTGGTTAACTGCAAGCCCAAGTTTTTTGGGTTTGATATTTTGTCATGTTTATGTTATCTTGAACTTGGCTGATTGTTCAGTCCAGGTTATTTTGGATTTGACATATTTACCAGATATATTTTATTTTGTTAGATTTTTTCTATTTACAAAAATATAGGATTTGTTTTTCCAGCCCAGCCAACGTAACTTTGACTTGTTCTTTATTGCTCCTTCTGGATTGGCTTTCTTTGAACTGCCCGGTTTCTAGAGGCTCATTCTATTGGCTGGTTATTTATTAATTTGTGAGTTCTGGATCATATGGAAGGGGTCGTGGAATCAGATTCTTTAGAGGCTGTAACAATCGACAGTAATTATCCCTCTAATTGTCACCCTCATCTTATGCTTATTGTGGAGATTCTCAAGAGTTATTGAGAGTGATTGGGAACTGTTCTAACCATGTTCTTTGAGAAGGGAATCAGCGTGTTGATCGTCTAGCCCAGATTGGCTCTAGTTGATCAGATATGGCCTTACAAGTTTGGGATTCTCCTCCACCTGGTCCGACTCCTCTTCTTCTAGCTGATAGAATGGAGATAGCCTTTGTGAATGTGAGATAGTAGTTTTATTTCCAAGAGTTAATTACAACTCTTGGAAATCAGTGTGTTCATTTTATTTTGATTTTTGGTTTAAAAAATAAAAAGGGTAAAAACAAAGAGTAAATAGGATGGCGAGTTTGACGAAAAAGAAAGCATTTTTTAGAATAAAATACTATTAAATGAAGCATGGTTAATATATTGATCAAGGAATTATTTAATTATTTTTTATAAATTAATTTATCTTGATAAACTACAAGAACTAAATTATAGTTAACTCAATTTCTATTTCTATTGTATAAAAAGATCTAGAATAATAATCATACATGTATTAATCAAACTGAAATAAACATTTGATAGAAAAATGGGATAAATTACTATAGAAGTAATTATCACAAGAGTAGTTTTAAAGATTTAAAGATTTGTTTTTAAAAATATTTGAAGTATTAAGAAATTGAATATTAAATAGAGAAAATGATTAAATAATTAGTGATGATCACGAGAGAGAAATAAAACATTATTTGATATGTATTTTGAGAGGGGAAAAAATGAGAGAAATAGAAGAAAAAAAATACTAATTCTTGGTGGTTAAATTTTACCCTCCAAAACACCAATTTAGGGACACTAAATTTCCCTATCTTACAAATTAACCCTACTAAAAAAAAATAACAAATATACTTAAATTTAATTAATTTACAAAGATAAAGCTTAACCATCATTGACCTCCTACCAAACACCCCTAAAAGAATTGTCAAGTCTCTGCTCACGAATGTGTAATGCCTTTTCAATTAGTTAATCATGGAAGCAACAATCTCACCAACCCACTAACAAAGATTCTTGGAGAAATGGAAGCTTTCCTCCGGTCATCAATTATTTTAACCCCTGTTTATCATCACAGTTTAGATACCATCCTTACCCTTTAAGTAATCTTGTAATTGGATGCTGGCTAGCTTTGTGATTTGTTATTAAGAAACTCTAGTACATATGATGATAAGAGCAATAAGATTGCTCGTAGCAAAGATGAAAATTAGGTCAAGTCAAATCGGATTGGTGTAAAACAGCTTTGAACCAGATGCTTATCGTTTGTTTTATTTATTATTACTAGTGGATTAGTTGGATGGTGGTTTTGTTAGATCAATGGCTAGAGATTGTTTGAAGATTACAAGGATCGCTATCCATACCTTCATTCTTCGGAAAATATATTCTTGAATCATTTTTTTGCCAAATAATCTCTTAATATTGATTGTTTTTGTTTTATGTTGTTTATAAAATAATTTCTAAATTATAACTCAAAGTAAGAGAGAAAAAACTAACTTAATATATATATATATATGAATGTATTGATTGCTATTAAGGAAAATGAATAGCTTAATACATCACATATACCATTCTTTCTTCTTCTTTTTTGGTTAAGGGGTGGATGAAAATTTACTTGTATTGGTAATTGATATAGATATTACCAAGAAATCTATTTTCCATTGGGAATTCACTGTTCATACAAGGAGAGTTCATTGTTCATACAGAGAGAGTTCATTGTAGATTCACATAGTGTTCTCTTAATGTATCCTTGGTTGTGTTTAGTTGTTTTAAAATTGTTTTCTTGTGGATTATTTGCATACCATCTCTTTTTTCTTTTTCTTTTCTTTTCTTTTTAGTTGGGGGCGGGGGAAGCTTCATGGTTTCAATCAGCATATTTGTGCCTGTTTTTCTTCCTTGATTCCTATATAGTGGGTTTTCATTGTTTTCAATTTCATTTAAAGGGGATGGGATTGTTCTTACAAGTGTGGGGTTCTGTGTTTGTTTAATTTTTTTTGACATTATAGAACACGGATCCCATTACTTCTATTCTTACATTATTTTGGGTGTCTTTAATTTCATGTCAATTCTATGGGTTCTAATGAAGCTACATTAAATGCAACACTAACTTACTTAGATGGGTTTTTAATCTTATGAGGGCAAACAAATTTCTTTGTGATATTTTGGGAGGGCTCTGGTTGGCTTTGCCACTACTTGCCATATGTTTTTAGATTATGTTTAGTTGAGTTCAAATCTTCTTTTTTTTTTTTTTGTCTTCTTATCTGCCGAGGGTTAAGTATTTAAGTGTAATAAAAGACATGTTATGAGCTACATATAACATTCTCTGCCTTTTGTTAGCGCATTTCAACACATGTTTTCTCTATCAATTAGTGTTTTCTCTTTGCTTGGCTCTCAATTCTTGTGATTCTTTTGCTTTTAAGATTGATATTACTGTTATCGTTCCCTTGCTTATAGTAGAATTTGATTATTTTCTTCTTTTCTTCTGTTTTTTATTGTCTTTTCTTTGTACAATGGGGGTCTCATTTCTTTTACTAATTGTCTTACTGTGTTTTTCACTTCTCCTGTGTAATTTTAAGCTTCTTTTTTTTTTTGCAAAAAGCATCCAGAGTTGCTATGACAAGCCACCGGTGCGCCATGTCTTAGGTTAGTTCTAGTCTTACAAATTTTTTTGTTGTGGTTATAACCTTTGTTTCCCAGTAAGGTCTCTTTTGAGAGCCTTTTTCGATGTAGTTTCATGGCTTGTTGTTTATTGGGAATCGACTGGATTTGTTCACTGTCATATTCGTTTGTCATATTTTTAGGTTTGTGCATACTAATTCTTTTCTTTTTTAAACACGACCACTCTTGTTGTGACAAGCAACGAATGCGACGACATAATAGTTTTGGTTTTTTTTTTGTTCTCCTATTTTTCAATTCAATTTTTGCTTTGATTCTCTAGAATTCATAGGAGTCTCCTTAACCTCTTTACAGGTTTTGGCTTAATGTTCTTCTCCTTTGGTCTTTGTTTTTTTCTTTTTTCTTTTTCAATGAGTTTGGCTCGATGAATGTTTATTTCCATCCTTTTCTCTTTGTTTTTACATCTTCGGATCTTCCATCTCGCTGCTAGTATACAAAATCGTGATTGTTGATGCAATAAGGCATCCATTTTGCAACATCGCACGACCAGTATTTGATGTTGTTGTGCACACAAGGAAAAAGTAATTTGATTACCCACAATGTAATTTTTCATTTCACCATTTTTAATTATCAATTGTTCATAACAAGTAGTATAGATGGCAAGTTGATTCAATGAATTCTTTCGCAACTTAATAGTTAAATCGCCGTACACTAGACAAGTTAACTCTTTAACAAGCAAAGGGGTATAACATTTATTCCTTGCTTGTTTGAAAATGTTGATAAACTGCTGAGTAAATTTGCTATGCAATTGTGTTAACAATGTAAGTTTAAAATTTTTTATTATATTGTTTGAAATTTTTTTGTTTGACCATAAACCGAAACAGAAATTCTGATCTGTTCTAGAAACAAAATTAAAGTAAAAAAACAGATTAAACATAAAAATTTAAAAATTCTTTGAACAAAACAGATCAAATACCAAAAAAATAAAAAACACGAAAAACACTTAAACTCAACCCAACAATATGAAATCCAAATTAGACCAGATACGGTCAAAACAAAGACACATACATGTTGAAAATCATGTAAGAATCAATAATTTAGCATTCATTTACTTCAATTATCACTTAAATGTTATGATTTTGTCAAAATATGTTTCGATTCAAAATCAAAACCTTAGAATTAAATTCCATCAAAAACTTGTTATTGATGCAAATGAACTCTTGATTATTTATTAATAAAAATTAACGAAGGGTTCTAGGGTAAGAAATTGACCACAATTGGTATAAATCAAGGGGTTAAGACAATATTCTTCTTAGGAACATGAAGAACATTGCCTAGAAACTCAACCATGAACCCAAAGAAAAGGCAGTCACTATCAAGCCTAGAAAATGCCATTTTTTTACTTCTAAAGCACGCTTTATTTAACTCAATAAATCACACTACTATAAACAAGCATGTTTGAATCACAAAGACTAACAAATAACATCAAAATAAAATATGAGATACCAAATCCAAAAAATTACCAACTTAAAACAATCTACATATTCATACAATATGGATTCAAGAATTGGTTTTCTGAACCTATTTTATGCATGAACAAACCTAACAAACCCAAAATAAATATCATTGCTTCAACATGCATTCCTTAAATTAAACTAAAACAACACTATATATATATATATATATATATATATATATATATATAAACAACTTAAATAGTAACTTTATTATATCAAAAATTTCAAAAAAAAAAAAACACAATAAATAAAGATCACAAGCAACAAATAGGTGAATACAACATCTCTTGTTAAGCATTCCAAACCTCTTTTCTATGCTTGCAAACATAAATATAAAAAATAAAAAATAAAAAAAACACCTCAAGCAGGCCACTAAGGCCTACTTTTGGATTAGAAAATATACCTAGAACAACTATTCTCTTTTTGCTTTTCTTTGAAAAAAAAATTTCTCTCACAAATTTACTATCCTTTCAAAGCTTAGGACATCATTGTGTTAAACCCTTGAATCTTTACACTTAAGTTTATTATCAATATTTGCCTACTTTTTTTTTTTCCTTTTTCTCTCCTTTTTCAGCCTCTCTCTGTTCTTTTTAGCTCTCCTCTTAAAAGGATATTTATAGGGTTTTTCTAGGGTTTTGGGAAGTCTTGAATCCATTTTGACCTCTTGATCTTGAGGTAAGTGTTGTAAAACCCTTTATAAGAATTTTTTTAGGAGCTTTTGTCTATGAATACACGAAAATAAGGTCGGTTCTTACACAATTGTGTTTCATTCATGGTTGACTGAGTTGCCTACTTTCAGGGTCTCATCAGAGCAATTCTGATGTCATTGTCACTTGAGACCATCTGAATTTGGTAGAAGGGATGCACATCTTTCATTTGGATTCAACTTTGCTCAATTTAAAGATTTGTAGCTCTATATTCGTTCGTTTGATGTTACCAACTCAATCAACCAAAATTATCAAAATAGAGGTCAGTTTATCGAATGATATGTCACTTTCATTCTCTTCATTAAGTTTATTAACGATGCATCATTTAGGGTTTTAATTTGGGATTGGCAAATTTTAATTAAGTCCCTATTCTTCCAAGTCCTTTTAATTGCACTCATAATTACCTCTAAATATTTAATTTCATGGAATTTCATCCATGTCAAACTCAATTGTCAGCCCCTAAGTTGATTGCCTTTTTTATTTTGGTCATTGGTTCTGAATTTGTGCATTTTTACCATCAATTGACAAACAAACTTTCAATTACTTCAATTTGACCCCTGATTTGGGCTATTTCAACCATTACATTCACGTGTTTTTTTTCAGTTTAGTCCTTAGTTTCAGATTTCATTAATAAAGTTCCTAATTGCCCATCAAACTTCAATATTTATGCAATTAAGCCCCTGATTTGACCAAATTAACTCTTGCAAAATGCAATTCGACCCCTAGACTTTGATTTCTTTCAATTAAAGCCTAAATTGACTTTAAAAATCAAATTTTCTTGCAATTAAGCCCTCAATAAATTCAATTAAACCTTGAAAAATATAATTGAGTCCTTAAACATCTAATTTTAAATGTTTCTCTTTAAATTGAATTTTCTTTACCAATAGGGCTTTCATCAGTTGAAAATACATTGTTAAATTGTCCAATCTCTCCAACTAGTCTTAGGCAATTTCCTAGGCGTTTTGGTATTTTGGGAGGGCTTTGGTTGGCTTTGCCACTACTTGCCATATGTTTTTAGATTAGGTTTAGTTGAGTTCAAATCTTCCTTTTTTGTCTTCTTATTTGCCGAGGGTTAAGTATTTGAGTGTAATAAAGACCTGTTATGAGCTACATGTAACATTCTCTGCCTTTTGTTAGCGCATTTCAACACATGTTTTCTCTATCAATTAGTGTTTTTTCTTTGCTTGGCTCTCAATTCTTGTGATTCTTTTGCTTGTGAGATTGATATTACTGTTATCGTTCCCTTGCTTATAGTAGAATTTGATTATTTTCTTCTTTTCTTCTATTTTTTATTGCCTTTTCTTTGTACAATGGGGGTCTCATTTCTTTTACTAATTGTCTTACTTTGTTTTTTACTTTCTCCTGTGTAATTTTAAGTTTTTTTTTTTTTGCAAAAAGCATCCAGAGTTTCCACGGCAAGCCACCGGTGCCCCATGTCTTAGGTTAGTTTTAGTCTTACAAATTTTTTTGTTGTGGTTATAACCTTTGAGAGCATTTTTCGATGTAGTTTCATGGCTTGTTGTTTATTGGGAATCGACTAGATTCATTTGTCATATTTTTAGGTCTCTGCATACTAATTCTTCTTCTTTTTTAAACACAAACACTCTTGTTATGACAAGCAACGAATGTGCCACGACTTAATTTTTTTTTGTTCTCCTGTTTTTCAATTCAATTTTTGATTTGATTCTCTAGAATTCATAAGAGTCTCCTAACCTCTTTACAGGTTTTGGCTTAATGTTCTTCTCCTTTGGTCTTTGTATTTTGTTTTTTTGTTTTTCAATGAGTTTGGCTCGATGGATGTTTATTTCCATCTTTTTCTCTTTGTTTTTACATCTTTCATCTCGCTGCTAGTATACAAAATCTGTGGTTGCTGATGCAATAAGATATCCTTTTTTTTTCTTTTGACATTCATAGTAACAATACAAGCAATCAAGTATACGATGCTTTTTGCAACATCGCATGACCAATATTGGATGTTGTTGTGCACATAAGAAAAAAGTAATTTGATAACCCACAATATAATTTTTCATTCCACCATTTTTAAATTATCAATTGTTCATATATAACAAGTAGCTTAGGGAAATAGAACAGCTACTCTCCTTTTGCTTTCCTTTGAAATTTTTTTTTCCTCTCACAAATTTAGTATCCTTTCAAAGCTTAGGACATCATTGTGTTAAGCCCTTGAATCTTTACACTTGGTTTTATTATCAATATTTACCTACTTTTTTTTCCTTTTTCTCCCCTCTTTCAGCCTCTCTCTATTCTTTTTAGCTCTCTTCTTAAAGGGATATTTATAGGGTTTTTCTAGGGTTTTAGGAGGTCTTGAATCCATTTTTGACCTCTTGATTTTGAGGTAAGTGTTGTAAACCCTTGATAAGAATTTATTTAGGAGCCTTTATGTATGAATACATGAAAATAAGGTCGGTTTTTACACAATTGTGTTTCATTCATGGTTGACTAAGTTGCCTACTTTCAGGACCTCATCAGAGCAATTCTGACGCCATCGTCACTTGAGACCATCTGAATTTTATAAAAGGGATGCACATCTTTCATTTGGATCCAACCTTGCTTAATTTAAAGATTTGTAGCTCTACATTCATTCGTTTGATGTTGCCAACTCAATCAGCCAAAATTATCAAAATAGAGGTCAATTTATCGAATGACATGTCACTTTCATTCTCTTCATTAAGTTTCTTAACGACACATCATTTAGGGTTTTAATTTGGGATTGGCAAATTTTAATTAAGTCCTTGTTCTTCCAAGTCCTTTTAATTGCACTCATAATTACTTCCAAACATTTAATTTCATGGAATTTCATCCATGTCAAACTCAATTGTCAACTCCTAAGTTGATTGTCTTTTTATTTTGGTCATTGGTTCTGAATTTGTGCATTTTGACCATCAATTGACAAACAAACTTTCAATTACTTCAATTTGACCCCTGATTTGGGCTATTTCAACCACTACATTCACGTGTTTGTTTCCAGTTTAGTCCTTAGTTTAAAATTTCTTTAATAAAGTCCATAATTGCCTATCAAACTTCAATATTTATGCAATTGGGCCCCTGATTTGATCAAATTAACCCTTGCAAAATGCAATTCAACCCCTAGACTTTGATTTCTTTTAATTAAAGCCTAAATTGAATTTAAAAATCATTTTTTTCTTGCAATTAAGCCCTCAATAAACTCAATTAAACCTTGAAAAATCTAATTGAGTCCTTAAACATTTAATTTTAAATGTTTCTCCTTAAATTGAATTTTCTTTGCAAATAGAGCTTTCATCAGTTGAAAATACATTGTTAAATTGTCCAATCTCTTCAACTAGTTTTCGGCAATTTCCTAGGCGTTTTGATATATTCTTCTTAATTATATAATTTTTTATTTTCTTCCAATATTTTATTAATTTTTTGTAGTTTTTTATTTTCTTTCTTTTTTTTCTGATTATTTTGTTTCTGCAGGGCTCCAAAAAAAAGGTAATAACATCATTCATTTGGAATTCACATTCTCACAATGTATCCCCTTTCGTGAGGAAATTATTTCTTCAATAAAACCAGAATACTTCTTCACGAGCATTTCTAGTAAAATAAGATTAAATTTTATGATCTCAACAATTGTCTAGATAAAACTTTAAACTGATTTAGAATGATTTACACACCAAATCAATGTTATATACATCTAAATAACATTGATTTATTTATTCTATTTTTGTTACTGAAAAGATGTTAGGGTCATAATTGTTTTTTTTTTATAAAAAAAAGAAAGAACATAAATACTATATTTATGAGATGAGTTTCAGAGTCATTGCCGAAATGAACTTTATGGCATGCTTAATCATGTATATCATTCAAATATCAAATCCAATGAAGTGTACTAACCTCGTCTACGTACAAAAGCAAATCTTAAAATCTTTATTGAATTACCAGCTCTGCGTCGAACAAGTCTCACTCTCATTAGATTTTCCAAAACATCCTCCGCCAAAAATAGCTTTCTAGTCTCAAATAGACTTAGCTAGCTACATATCCAAATTTTTATTATTATTATTATTATTATTATTATTATTAATATAGATGTTCAGAAAACTTGCGTGTATCTCGATTGATCTTGTAAATTTTAAAGTTAATAATCTTGTAAGCTTCCAGTAATTTTAAGATTTGTAGAACTCAAACCTATAATCTTTAAAAAACAAAGTTAAAATCTGACTAATTACCTCAAGATTTTCATATTCAAAACTTGAAAGTGCATGTGTTTCTTCGTTCTTTAAATTGGTATTCCTACACCATGTAAGAGCCAGACATGAGTTTTGCAAAATAGAGATGAAGATATTCTCTGGATACAAATCTCTTCATGGCAGACCAAAGATTTGTTTTACTCGGAAACCACAACACCCACCTCCACGCCCTCACCTCCCGCCAAACATTAATAAGAACTTAAAAGATATGGTGTTCTTAACGTGTATCGCCTTATAAAATATTATTTATTGTAATATTTTTTTTTAATTTATGTTTTTTTATTAAAAAGTTTTTGTTTTATTAAAAACTAAATTTTATGATTTATTATGGTTTGTTTTTTATGTGGTTTTTTTAATCTCATGACCCATATCACAGGTTAACTCGATTGACTTGATTTTTTTTTTATTATTTGTAATTTTTTAATTTTATCCTTTAGTATTTGGTTGATTAAAAATTATATTTTAAGATTTATTTTAATTTTTTTTTATGAGATTATCTTGATTTTGAAATATTTTTAGTCAAACTATGTTTTTTTTCCTGATTCTCTATTTTAATTCCTTTTAATTTACTAAGTTGACTGGTCACTTCGGATCAATCTCTACATAATTTAAATTTTTTTTCCATCTTGAAAATATGTTAACAATACCTAGATATTTTGTTAACCTAAAAATAAAATCAATCTGACTCGCAGCATAACACTAGGAAGGAAATGGGTACCCGCGAGTCAAATTTCTTAATATCTATACCCTATCCATTATCTATCGGGTAAAAAATTTAGATATCTTTAAGCTATCTATTAAGTTTTAGATATCCAATGGGTATCTTTTATCTATCATTATTTATAAATCAACAAAAAATAAAATAGTTAATATATATATATATATATATATACACACACACTAAGCTCAATATCCTGATCAATCAAGCATAATAGGTACAGCTTCGACCAAAAACCATACAACTTACCGAAATATTCACTCATTCGCTAGTTTGAATTAACTTTATCACGGGCTTTAAATATTCAGATTTAACCTTCTATTTGAATTCAGTGACTTAAAAGCATATTATTCTTGAAATGATTTTGGTTAATGTCAAAATCTATAGCTTTTATGATCATCATATATGTTTCAGAAGATCTTGCCCTCATCATATAAAAACGCTATTAATTACGATGCATGAAATTGTCTTGTCCATTTTTCAGTTTGCTTCGATGGAGTTGATGACGCTGCTATTATTGGGGCAATGCTGTCAATGGTTTTTTACTTTTTTTGGGTGTGATTGGGGCTGTGATTTCTGGGAAAAATCAGGTGTAGTTTTTTATGTGAGTTGTTGCTTGTGATGAAGGGGGGATCGGGTCTGTTGTGGGGCTGGGTTATTGGCAGGGCTGCTGCTAGCAACGGCGAGGAGATCAGGTGGTGGTGTTTTGGGAGGAGATCGGGTCTGTGGTGGGACTGCGGTTGCCGGGTTGAAAGGAGGAAGAAGGGGACATGCAACTATGAGTTTCAGTTGAAGTTAGCGTCGGTTTGATGGTGTGGAGGAGGAGAGAGGCACAACTGGTTCATGCTTAGTTAGTTTGGGCTTGTGAGCTTGGCGTGGCCGGTTCGGTACCGGTGGAGGAAGAAGATTGAAAAGGTGTTTGGAGTGGCCCGTTAGGTACCCCGCGGAAGAAATATAATAAGACTTGTTTTTTAAAATATTTTTTACTTAAAATATATTAAAATAATATTTTTATTTAAAAAAAAATTATTTTTAACAATCAGTATCAAAATAATTTTTTAAAAAGTCAAAATTTAAAATAAAAAAAACATAAAACAAATTTTAAATTTTTTAAAAATATTTTTAAAATATAAAAACATTCCTATCTAAATTGCGCTAAGGCTGCTAAGGCGGTAGGATTGGGCAACTTTAGTGGATCTGAAGGCTGCGTCGACAAATGAAGGGCATGGTGGGTGGGGTTGCTAGATTGACATTGTTTATTGTGTGGTGTTGATAGGTGTTCGCCCCTGGGTTTTTTTTTTTTTTTTTTTTTTGAAGGTGAGGATTGGCGTTTACTTGTGGCCATTATCTCCATACATGGATTTTGTGGGTAGTGATGCCGCAAATTTGGTGTTTCCAAGAGTTTTGGTATTAATTTCATTAGTTTTGTATAAAATATTTTAAAAAATTTTATGATTATTTCTTATTAAAAAGATTGATCAATAAATTAAAAAAAATTTGATTTCTAGAAAAACATTTTCTTATTCTAAAAGGAAAATACTTTTTAAAAGTTTTGAAAAATTCAAAAATATATTGTTATTTATTGATTATATTAAATATAATTTTTAATTTTTTTATAATTATATGTTTTTTAATCCTTTCTTTTACTTTTTTTACACTTTTTTTATAGTTTCATCTCTTAGAATTTGATTTAATTTGATTTTTATATCAATTTGTTTCTTATTTTTTTATTATTATTTTTTTCTCGAATTCTTTTCTTAATTAAAATTTTTTATATATCATATTTAGTTCTTATTCTTTTAAATTTTATTTATTTTATTTGAAATAATATATAAAATTAGAATTTCTTTTTATTTTCATCCTCTTTCAACTTTTTTATTTGTTAGATTTAGTTTTCATTCTTTTAATTACTATTTGTTTTATTTGAAATAATTTATAAAATTAATTTTTTTTATTTGATCCTCCATCAAATTTTTTATTAGTCAAATTCGGTCCATATTTTTTATATAAACTTGAAAACAAATTAAAATATTAATAAGTTATTTTATAGTTCATTTTCCATGACATAATCAAACACTAAAAATAAATTTCCAACTTATTTTTCAATACCCTAACAAACATCAAAATATAATTTTAAAAAAACTAAATTTCATATAAACTACTTTTTAAAAACATACTACTTTAGCCAAGAAGCCTAAGAACTGGAAGAATTGTGGGAACTCATTTTAGTGGATTTGATAGGTTGAGTTTGGTCAGTTTGAACATAAGGTTGATGGTGGCTACCGGTGTCTGGCTGTGGAAGGAGGCGTCGGTTTCTGGAGTTTTTTTTCCGGTTTTGGAATGGGCAAGGGTAAGAAAGTATTTTTATCATTAGGGTTGGTTTTGATCAGTTACATGGATAGGGTCAAAGGAATTTTTTGATTTCAAATTTTATTTCATGGGACAGTAGATGTTTTTCACGGTTAGGTTGCAGGGGATTTAAATTTTAAAATCATCCCCTTTTATCTTTCTAGATATGGTTTGCTGGACTATGAAATTGTTTTTTGAAATTGCTGTCCAATTATATTTTAAAATTTATTATTTTGATGTGTTGATATTAAAAAAAAATTATTTTAATATATTTTAAAATAAAAATCACTTTAAAAAAAAATTTCTATCCTATCTCTAAATATTCTCTTATATGTCTAATATTTTTTTTGTCAGGAACTTAGGTTCATGTATCTTTAATTCCTAAAAATTAACCTTGATTATTATAAAATCATCCCATTCTATCTCTAGAAAACTATTTGGAATTGTGGTACAATATGATTTTGAAAATTTTTAATTTTTTTAGCATTAAATTAATATGTTTAGTGTTTTTTCTATCATTTTGTACTAATATTAAAAAAAATATTTTAATATATTTTTAAATAAAAAAATATTTTAAAAAGCAATATCAATCATATTTTCATATAATCTTTCTATTATATGTGCAATATTCTTTATCAAGCACTATCTTGTATCTTTAATTCCTAACAATTAATAAAATAACCTCGGTTATTATATATATATATATATATATATATATATATATATATATATATATATATATATATAATCCCTGCTGTCTAAATCATGTAACTGTCTCTCGACTTGTTTGAATTTTTATTTTTTTTGGAATATATTTATGAACAGGAAAAACACAAATACTTATGAAACATAACCAAAAGGCTAATGATGACATTGTCCGTAATGATGAATCGTCAAATTAACTCTATAGGTTTTTGCTTGACTTTTATTTTTTATTTTTTGGAAGATATAACTATGCAATGCATGGTTTTATGAAAAATTGACAATGGTGGATTGACTGGTCAGAGAGAGAGAGAGAGAGAGAGCGGTGCTAAAGGCATTCCGATTAAAGCATCCTATTTGGTCAGTCGCCACATGCACGAGAATAAACTGTCTTGTCTAGCAACTTCAACAAAGACATCAGCTCCCACTACTTCTAAAAGACAGACACGTGTTCATGGGACTATGGATTCATTGTGCTTTTGCTTTTTTTAAAAACCTAATTGAAAGCTAATTTAACTAAAATTGTTATAAAATTAAAAGACAAAGGACACGGAAGAGATGGGTAGTGCTTTCGAACCTTTTGGTAAAATATTCAATTTAGTCCTTATATTTTATTAATTATAAAAATTGAATCATTCCAATTTTTAGGTTAAAAAAACTGATTTTGGTTCAAAACTTGGTTATTCTTATCTTTCAGTTTTTGATTTGAGAAAGCAAAGAAAAACTCATTAAATCTTGGTGGTAGAGAGAGAAAATCATCGTTAACTCTAACATCGATCACCAACATAATCGATTTTAGTGTCGACGGGTTTTATTTAGTAAGGGAAGCTTCACTTGGATGTTTTCCACCTTCAAATTACCTAAAAATTAAATAGGTCCGAGCTCCAAAAAATTTATGGTTTTGGGTTGATTTCCGGTTTTTAGACGAATTTTTGAGGTCATGGATAAGCTTATCAAGATGTCCAATGTGTTTTCTATATGTTTTGAGTTAAAAATAAATTTCTAGGATAAGAAAAATATCACTTGATTTTCCGACAACCATGGTGACCAAATTAAATCTGGAGTGGAACATGCGACATGTCATCTACTTATTTTTTTTTTCAAAAAAATATAGAAGCGGATAATAAATCCTCTGCCTCTTAAAAAAAATTAAGTCAGTCTAGGCGCACTAGGCCTGGGCTGTAAGGCCCAGGCTCCTATGCTTTTTTAAGCCCGAGAGCGCTTGGCCACCTAGGTTAAGCCCGCATCATGGGCCTCTTTTTTTGGTCCATTGATTTGTTTTTTATTCTTTTAGTTTTTTCCCTTTCAATTTCATCGTTTAATTTTGTTTTTTAATGAATTTTTTTGTTGGCTTTTTTTAAAAGAAAAACATAATTTTTATGATGTCTTTTAAAGAATATTATTTAATTTAGTGTATGGCCTGTTTTTTTTTTTGTTTAGAAATTAGTTTGATGTATTTAAACCCCTTAAAATTAAGAAAAAAATCATTTCATTATTTGTTTTTTTATTTGACTTAAAAAAAACCCTCATTTTGTTATCAAAATTAAAAAAAAATAAGGCTATTTTTTATTTCAGTCCCACTCGTCACCGCTACTTCTTTTAAGAAAAAATAAGGTCTTTGATATAAAAATAGCCTTATGCATGTAGTTGAATCTAGGTCAAATATATAATTAAATGAAAAATAATTTTAGAAATAAAAAATTGTTAAATTTAACGGGGTCCATGACTCTATTCGTGAGTTTGGAAAATTAACCGCGATTATCTCAAGTTTTTTTATCCTTTTTTAAATTTATTATTTTAAATTTTAGTTTAATCATTCAACCTTTTTTTTTTTTTGCATTTTCTATATATATATATTCATTTTCCTTTGTTGATGAAAAAAATATTATTCGTGGTGTAACACGAATCAAATATCTAGTTTTACCTATTTTTTTATCTCTCCCATCTTGTTTTGAATTTTAATATAAAGTCTCACGATAACCCTAATTAAATAACTAGCTAGTATAAATTATTATTATTTTCATTTGATAGTAAATGTATATTTAAATGAGTTTGTATATGAATTAAGATTAAATCTTTCGTTGAACAATCCTTCACCGATTTTAAAATCGCTATCCTTCCTTTAAATTGATGTTCATACTGGATTGATGTATTTGAATAAACTCAATAGTTTTTTTTAAATACCACCTCCAAATTTTAAATCTATACTTAACCACACCAACCCTCTTAGCAGAAAGGAAGCTCGCACTTTTAAATGGAAGTTAAACGGAAAGTGAAACCAATCGCTCAAGAAGAAAATGAGAAATCAAAAGCTGTTACAAACATATTACTATGTATCTTTAATCAGAAGTTCCAAACAACCTAACTCAATGCAGAAATTCACAATAATATAAGCATAAAAGCATACCCTTCCATTTACAACATGTCACAATAATATTCTGTCGTCCACACATAATGATATATATAGATATCATTCTGCCAATGTAAAGGGAAACAAGGAAAAGAAACTCATTGGTGTTCATGTTTACAAAAAGCAAAGAATTACTAATGCCTTGAGACTCATGCTGCCTGTTTCTATGGAGTCTTGATAGGGAGCTACAAGAATGGATAAAGAAGCTATAGACATCATGATGGTGGTCCATATCCAGGCAAATCATGTTTCCATTGATCTGGATTCAAGGGAGAGGAGCCAGCAGTGCGATTGATGTTACTGTTAGTGTGCCCTATGGTGGTGCTGGTGCTTGTACTCCACAAAGCAGTATCAGAGACAGTGGGGCTGCTATTGCTCATAAAACCATGATGCCAATTTTGCTGCTGATGAGAAGAGGTGGCAGGCCTGCTTGATTGAATCAAGCTCTCTTGATTATGTGGGTAAAAAGAATGTTCAATACTCCTAGTATCTCTATAACCCACATGGTAGAATTGGCTTTGCTGTTGATTTTGGGACCCAAAAGCAGGAACTGCGTTGAAACCATGCAAAAGACCCAAATTTGAAGTCTCTCCTAAAACACCACCAAGATTGACAGGTTGATTTAGAGGCTGAAGAGGGAAAGACTGTATTGGTGGCTGGTTGTTATTCAATGACTGAATTGCTTCTAAAGATGTGAAGAATCCACCACCAGGAAAATAAGATCCCATTGTAGACATCCCAGGAGCTGGAGGTGAAACCAAATTTCCTGATTCTTTGTTCCTCAACGCAGGACTTGAAAGATTACCTGAATTATTAGCGGCTAGGATATTTTGTGGGGTTGCAAAATTATGCTGCAAAAGATGTGGTTGTTGCGGTAGCTGTTGCTGCAACCGCGAGTTCTCGCCAGAACTAGAAGATGATGATGTTTTTGCTCGCTTTCCTTTGCGACAACCACCTCCTACAGGAACATTCCTCAGGGTTCCGCCAAGAGTCCAATACCTTCTACAAGTCTTGCAAAAGTACCGAGGCTGAGAAAGGTTGTAATTGTTGTAATAACAAAACTTGGTATTCAGAGACTCGCAGCGAGGGCATTTTTGAGGCTGCTGCGGCTGATGTTGCTGTTGATCATCTCCTTGTGTCGATTTCAATCTCCTCTCTTGATTTGGCTTCACATCTTCACTTCCTCCCTGCATCTCTCCTCGTATCACTCTAAAAATCCAATCTTTTCTGTTTTATTGGTTATCTCGCTAAAATATATTATGTTAGAGAGATGAATTGGGTTATTTTGGCTTTGTCGGTGCATGCAGGTTTTGAGACAAGAATGTAGAGAAGGTTGGTTTTTCTTCAGATATAGAGAAGTCAGTAAACTGAACGTGTTTGCTTTTGGCTTCTGAGAATCTAATGTTACACGGTGCAAAACCACGGCGATTGTACTTACCTTGTGCATGCGTATCTGCTATCCATAAACAACCATAGTCTCTCTCCCTCCCTCCACGACAGTAATAAATATTGAAGAAGTCACACTAGATTTGAAATCAAGAGCTCAACATCTACCAAACCCCACTCAAATCCTCCAGGATTTTCAACACCCTCTCTTTCTCTAAATAAGATGCATAGAAAGATCACCTGCTTTTTATGTGAGAAACAGAAACGAGTGTACGGGTGTCGACTAAGACGAAGCCCCCAAAGGAGAAGTCTCAATCTGGAACTCAGACTATAGAGAGATTTCAAGAAAAGGATTCTGCTAAGAGTATATATATCCAGTAATGACCATCAAGAAACATCAAGCTATATATATATAATACCATCTGATTAGGTTTAGCCCCATCTCTCACAAACCAAGAGAGATTTGTTTACATGGCATCAAAATTAAACCCCCAGTTTTACTGCCTCATCGGACCTGAAGTATCCTAGACATAAAACATTAATCCACCAAACAATAACCTCAAGTCACACGCGCAAAATTTATGGTCACTAACATAAGAGAGATCTAGCTGTATCAGCTACAAAGAGATTGTCTGTAGTGTATAGTATGTTAGGAGATGGACCAGTGGTAAGGGAGAAACGGCGGGCGCGGCCAAAGATGGTGGCTTCGCCTGATCATGAATATTGGGAGGTGGGGGTGTCGGAGTTGATCAGCGGCTCTCTTCCTCTCTCTCTGCTTTTTTGACTACTTTTGTTTTTTTTACAAACCTTTTGCTTTTTCTCTCATTCCACTTTAATACGATAACCATCTCTCTATATTTCTAACCAAAAAAAAAAAAACAATCTTTCGGTATTCTATTGTTTATTTTAGTATTTTATTTCCTTCACCTGTTTGTTCTTCTTTTTGTTTTCTCTTACATCACTCTATTAACTGTTCCACTTGGATGCCCATTCTTGATCAATTCTACGCTCTATTACTTCAAAAGACATTGTTATCCCTTCATTTGCTTTTTATTATTATTATTATTATTATTATTATTATTATTATTATTTTCTTTAGGTCAAGATTAGTTGTTGTTATCATTGTGATGAACACTTGCCCCAACAATTCGATTCGCTAATTCACTAACTTGGAATCTTACTTAAATCAAAGTTTGGTTTTTACATGTCCTAAAAAGTTAATCAAATTAAATTTAATTTAGTTAATCTAAAATATCAACTAACAAACTGATTTACATGGTTAAACTTAAATGAGATCTAATAAAATAAATCTTAATAATATTTAATTTAATTTTTATCTAAAAAGACATCATTTTAATTCTTTTAAAATTTTTTATTTAAAATAAAAACATTTTAGAAAAAATTTGAATATGATTATTATTAGAAAGCTACCTTTTATTTCATGAAATATCTCATTGGATCAGCATACCATATTAATTAAACCACTTGCTATATAAAGTGGAGTCAAGATCAATTACAAAAGAATGGGAAATTAATCCTAAGAAATAAAATCATAATCTCTTAATACATACCAAAAGGTGACTGTTAATTAGAGAGTTGAAGATCGTCGGTCCATGTTGATATATCAAGGTGGGGAGGACTTCTTCCCTGCCAATATAAGCTTTGATTTGCTTAATTAATTTGTCTTATAGAAGAAAGTCTGAACTGGAATTGGTGAAGTGGCACGTGCAACGAGCATGGAACAGAAAGAGTGGTGACGACCATATCTCGAGGGGTTACAACTGCTCCCTATCCAATCAGGACAAGACAAATACTAACTAGTTAGAGCTTCTTCTTGTTCTTGTTCTTGTTCAGTTGTTGTTGTAGTAGTAGGGATGATAAAGCCACCATGTACTATGATCCAACATCTCCATGATGTATCCTTAAACTGCCAAGAACTTTCCCTCGCATAAGAAATGGTCCATGATTTTATGATCATCATCGCTTTTAAGGTTTAACGTGCTTTTTGACCACTCTATTGTCCAGTTGTTGAAGAAACCACTGTATTTTGTGCTTTTTATTATTAGGATGCTAAGAATATGATAGTGATTGTCATTTAATATATTTTTAATTTAAAAATGTATTAAAATAATTTTTATTTTATTTCACAAAAATTATTCTTAACATCAAAACAATATAAAAATAAAAATAAATTTTTTAAAAAAATAAAATTTTAACCGTGTTTCCTAACATTATCTTTTTCTGATCTATGTGTAGGCCGGCAAAGAGATAGGGCACAACTACTACTACTAGGCTTTCGTAAATTCAGTAATGCAGTGTTGGACAAAGGGAAAATCATAAGGCCCAAGACCAACCCCAGCTAATATTGGTCCACACTCTCATAGGTTCGTTCTATTATAATGTCTTGTACCCTCCTAAAAGCTTAAACCATGAGAGAAATATCTCATAGTTTTAATACTTGACATTTTTTACAGGGGATATTTACCATACTCAACCATATAATCTTGTGTTAATTAGAGTGGAACTCCCAACTCAGTATCTATTTCGATTCCTTCTATATATATATATATATATATATATATATATATATATATATATATATATATGACACTTTCTATGGTCATATTTGTAATACCTTAATGTTTATAGTAATAATTTACCTTATTACCTAGTGATGTAATTAATTATTTTCTGTGTGTGTGTTTCCATTTAGAATAAAAAAATTTCAAATAATTATTTTTTATGGCACAAATTGATAAGCTTTGAGTTTAAGGACGAATCTAAGACTTCAAGCAATCTGAGAAACTCAGGTTATATTTGTTTTTTGGTACAACTATGCGTTTAAAAAAATTTAAAATTTTTTATTCAAATTAACTTTTTTAATATGTTTTTTAATCGTTTTGATATACTGATGTCAAAAATAAATTTAAAATAATACAATAACATGATTTTTATTTTATTTTTCTATTTAGAAAAATAAATATTGTTGTGTGTGGTTGTTTTTTAGCATATATCAAATGATTAATCAGTTTTAAAAATAAAAAAAAATATTATTTTAATATATTTTAAATAATAAAAAATTAAAAAACAACTATTATTATAATTAAAAAAATTTCCTTATTATAAAATTAGATTTTTTTTCTCTTGGCTTTTTATAGCAATTAATCCGCTCAATGTGAAGAAATTATATTGATTCCGCTTTCCCACATGCTAAGTCCATGGTAATAAATCTTTCATCTCCTCAAAAGAAGAAATTATATTGGCAATATATAAAATGACGTTGAAAAATCAACTTGTATTCATCTACGAATCTCTACATATTTATACAAGCAGTTTTGGTTTGCCTTCCATGCATGTCCTTCAAACCTCAAGGGGCATGTTTCAAGCTCTACAATGGCTATGGCGAACATTGTGCCTGAGGTCATGAGAAACTGAATCGCGAATATGAGAATTATTGTGCCTACAGTTTTCGAAAATTCAATCACTGTTATGATAAACTCATATATATACGATTGAGACTACCAGTCATGATCAAGAAATTCTTTATATCTGAAAGATTGAAAAACTTGACCACATCTAAGACTATCATTGAGCAGCCAGAAGATTTGGCTGGCTCAAACATGATCAAGCCAAACAATTCTGGCTAGTCTGATCATGATGTGCCACAAGATTTGACACACTCGATCGATGGAAAATATACTAGCTTAAAATCAAGGAGATAGTCCAAGATTTTTCATCACTTGGTTTCATCACCAATAAATACTTGTCATGTTATGCTCTAGTGTTTTCTATATTCGCCAAAGTTAATTCTTTGGATACTCTCCCTAACTAAAAATTACTTTTTAAGGATTTATTAGGTGATGAATAATTGGTGCAATTAATTGATTTGTTAAGTCTGTCGGTAAGTTGTATGGTTTTTGGTCGAAATTGTACCAATTATGCTTGATTGATCAGGATATTGAGCTATATATATATATATATATATATATATATATATATATATATATATAAAAGCTCAAAAGAAAAACAAATTGCAAATTAGCCAAAATAAAATGTGTGGAGTGAGCAAAAATTTGACCATCATCTTAGTCATGGCATTTTTCTTCTTTTTTTTGTCAAAAGATAGCAAACACCTCTATATTTTCCTTTTAATTAAGCATAGAATTATTGGTGGATGGTGGTTATGATGCACTACTTTGTTATTATTGAGATGTATTATAGATAATATCATAATTTGAATTATTTCAACACATCTCATAGGTTGCGTTTATTTTGCATCTGTTTTTGGGTTTACGATGCAAAAAACACAACAAGGTGTTTGGTAATTATAAAAATTGCGTTTTATATTGCAAAACCCACTAAAAAATTGAGTTTGAAACGCAGTTTTCCTGAAGCAGTTTTTACATGCTTTTTTAATTGAGTTTCATAAAACCCTGTTTATTTTTGCATTTCAAAAGCGTTTTTGAAAAAATTTAAATTTTTTTTATTTTTTTCTTTACTTCAAATTAAAAAAAAAATAGTGCTTTTAGATCATTTTGATACGCTAATATAAAAAATAATTTTTAAAAAATAATAATACATTATTTTAATGCATTTTCAAATAAAAAGCACTTTGAAAAGCAACCATAATCACACAACTACCAAACATGCTATACATGTCTTTTGCTGCACATAAATTTCAACCATAATTTTTATCAAATATGTATCTAAATCCAACCAACCTCAGCTAACCATACTTTTTTTAAACTTATTTTTTTCAAATCACAATCATAAAAGTTACCTAAAAAACAAATATATTAATATTGATACAAATTATGAGTTGCATAATGTCTGGTATTAAGGTAAAGGGGATGAGTAAGATTACAATTGATTTAAAGAGCTATTTTGGTACAAACTTGTCCACATATGATTTCAATGCAAGCTTGTCCTTGAACACATGATTTTTAGATGTAATTTGAATGCTACGATTAAATTACAAATTATTACAAATTAATTATGATTGCATTGAATTGTATTAAATATAATTTGTTGAGTTTTTTTTTCCTACTACAGGTGGAAAGCTAGAGAAATTATCTCTATCAGAAAAAAAAAATATCAGCTCTCAAGTTGCAGATAATATTTAAAAAAAAAGAAAAAAGAAAAAATCACAAGTAACATCTCTCTATATGCTGCAATGCTACTTCAAAAAAATCAGGAAGCCACCGAAGCTATCGAATCAAAAGGCTTAAAAAGAAATAAAAAAAAAAAACACACGAGAGTTTATCAAATCAATAGAGCCGAGATTCGTCATCAAAAGAAGAAACGGACATTTGCACGCTAAGGGTGGGAAGCATAATCTCTCATGTTCAGTCACACTTGCACGCTAACACGTGGGCCCAAACATAATGACCTCAAGCATCATAACAAGTTAATAATGGGATAGGAATTAAATATAAAATGTCACTGAAAAGTTTTTTAAGCTTACTGAAAAGTTACGTGGGAAGTTAATTCCTTCGGCTATATCATATGAAAAATAAATTAAAAAATAATTTATTAGAATCAAATTATAAAACTAAAAAAAATCTAATTTTATAAATTACTTTAAATAAAATATAATATAATTTGATAAATAAAAATAAAAATAAAAAAACATATAATTTCATAATTATTTTAAAATCAAAATGATAAAAAAAAAAAAAAATATATATATATATATATAGCATCAACTTCGTATTTGAAAAGTGGTCCACTCTTTAATCCAAATAATTATAAACGGTATCTTCTGTCCCCTCGGTCAATGACAAGGCCTTCAGCGGCAGTAGATAGCCCAGCCAAGTAGCCAACCTACCGAGGAAATCTCACTCGGAGTAAAATAGTACACAATTATTGTGTTCGACATGATGCAAATTGCTTTTTTTCTTTTTTTCTTTGGGTCGGAGCAGTACACTGTTGTTAATATCAAAGTAGCAAAAATTAACTAAATTACGGGCCACATAAAACCCAATTACGATTGTAATTAAACTAACTTATTTTTATCACCGTCAAGAACACAACCAAATGCTCTAGCACACCTCACTCCCTCGGTATTTCTTCTTCTTCTTCTTCTTCTTCTTCACATCGTCATCAATTCTCTCCAGCAGTAGCTCACCTCTTGTACTTCACAACATCTTCATCGATCTTCTCCCTCCTATAATCATCATCATCGTGATGATCATCTTTCCCCACCACAGTCTCTTTAATCTTCTGTGTAGTTTCCTTCGCAGCATCCAATGCTCCCTTCACTGTCTGTTTCGCCTTCTCTCCCACACTCTCCACCGTCTCAGCTATCTTATGAGTCCCGTCCTTTGCCTTCTCCCCAGCCGCTCCCGCATAGTCTTTTGCCTTCTCCCCAGCCGCTCCCGCATAGTCTTTTGCCTTCTCTTTCACATCACGTGTAGTATCCGCCACGCTCTCTGTCCCGTCTTTAGCCTTCTCTTTTGCAACATATGCATAATCTTTCGCTCCTTCTTTCGTTCTCTCTACCGTCTCCGCCGCCTTGTATGTCCCTTCCTTAACCTTCTCAGCGGCAGACTGCGCCGTGCCTTTGGCACTCTCCTTTGTCTCGTGTGCATACCCTTTCGCCTTCTCCTTCATTTCCTCTGCGTTTCCTTTTACCTTCTCTTTCATTTCCTTAGAGCGTTCTTTCGCCTTCTCCGCACGCTCTTTGGTCCTGTCAATTGTTTCATTTGCAGTTTCTTTCGCTCTCTCAGAAAATCCTGACGCTCGGTCTTCATCCTCCTCCGCTGCATACCGTCCCTGAAAACCAAAAAACCACCAATTATTTCAACAATGAATAACATCCAGTACATGCCGATATATATTATGGTTAATTTCTTGAAAGAACTTTTGTACCTCGTTATATTTGGAGGCAAAGGTAGTGAAGCAGACCCGTGAGACTTTAGGCGTGGATTTGGGGAAGAGAGAAGGGGGCTGAGGGATCAATGCTTTTGAGAGATTGAGCATAGCGTTTTTGGCAATGATAATGGCTGCCATAGTTAGGATGGTAACTGAAATCTTCTTTGTTTTTGCCTTGTGATGATCCTTTGGTTGCGTTTGTGCAGGTTATATGGTGCAAGAAGAGAAGGTGGCGGTTCGCTCGAAGGACACGATGGCCTAGTGCATGCCACGCGTAGGACATGTGATATAACCTCGTCGGTGGATGGTCTACTAGTTGACACTTGCTCCCTCCCCGAGTTTTTTTTTCTCTTTCGAAATGAAAGTTAACAAAAATTAGAAGACGCGGTATTTTCGATGCAGCAGTGGATATAGATTATCATAAATTATTACAGTGAGATTATCTTTTTTATTTTTTTAATAAAAAAATTAAATTTTAGTTTTCGGGTAGAGTAGTCTTTTAACAGGGACTTACAAGTCGTTCTTGATTTTAAAGGGATAAAATATTCTTCACATAAAACCAAAAAAAAGTTATTAGCATAGAATGGAAGGGGTTTCTTTATCATTTTTTTTCAAGCTCGGTGTAATTACTCTAATGCAATTGAAACCAAAATTTTTAAAATTATCATCTAGGCGCTCTTTGGATTTTTTACATTGGTTATATATATATATATATATATATATATATATATATATAATATGTGAATAAGGGTTAGTTTGTTCCTTTTAAAAATATAAAAAAAGTTGGCGCCAATATTGAGAGGAGAGCCATTATGTTCAAGTGGTTTGCGCATCTTCCTCTAGAGCCCAATAAGGCCCAACCTCTATGTTGCTAGAACCGCCGAGTTAAGATGCTTTCAATGAAGAAAGTGTTTGTTTATGCTACAGCTTTAGCGTTTGAATCAAACCACATAAACATCATGTTTTATAATATTATAATTTAATTTATTGATTGTGTGGGACCTATATAATTTATATTGAAATTACAGGTTTGCTGAAAACAGTGGAGAGCTACTTCTCCCCTTCTCTTACGTCTTGACTTCACTCTCCACTGTTTCTTTTCTTCTGCCGTGACTCTCCACGGCAGAAGAAGAGGAACAGTGGAGAGTGTTCTTCTGGCTGGATCGGGTCTGATACTGTAAAATAAAAAAGATTAATTTTTTTTATTTATAATTATGTTTATTCGAAGAACTAGTGTTTAACATTATTAAATAATACTATATAAATTAGAAGGAGATCGCTTGATGACGTACCGTTTACAAAATTTGATCGCAATCCCAATTTTCTTTTTGATGATATTTTATTTGATGTTGTTGCACGCTGAAGAAACCAAGAAAACTATAATCCTTGTTGGATGAATTTCATACGTGATGGAATTGTAGATAGTTTAATGGAACAATAAAAAATATTTTATATAAAGTATTATTTATGTCATAATGTAATAGCAGTAGTTAAATCTACAATATTTAAATTAAAAACCATCAATATATATATTAATTATTTTATAACCTCAATTTAAAAAGTATTTTTAACCAAACATATTAAACTATTTTTTATTTAACTTCAATTTTAATTACAATTTTAACTCCCACCATTAAATGCGTTTCTTCATTTCTTCATGCTTTTCTTCATTTCTTCGAGTCTTCTCTGCATTTGACAAAATAACTCTTCAGAATCCAAGACAACAACAATTCTTCTTCTCCCCCACCATTCTCTTATATATATATATATATATGCAGATCTCTCCATCTCTTCATCTCTCTTTCTTCTCTTACTAGTTTTAGAGATTTATCAAAACATCATCATAAAGTTTTAATCTTTGTTTTAGAGAAAAAATGGGTTTGCTTTCACCTGAATTGAGCTTGGATTTTGTCAGGCCTTCAACAGCAAAAACATTACCTTTTTTGCCTAAAACGATAGCCGATTATCTTAAGGAGGTTTCAATGATACGTGATTCTGCTGTGAAGGTTTTTGCAAATGGCTAAAAACCCTAAAATTATTTAAGAATTATTTTTTAAAAAAAATCTAAAATACTTTGACATGTTCTAAAATAATATATTGCATGAATTTTATAGTAAATTTGTAAAATTTCAAATGATTTTGTCCTATATTTTGAAAAATATCGAAAAAATTTTATTTTGTTTATTTTAATATGTAGAATGAACTTTTACGTAAAATATATTTCTGGTATTAAATAAAAAACTAGTTTATTTTATTTTTATGTTGACATTAAAATAACTAGGTTTTACCCTAATAAGATCCTCCTTACCAAGAAAGACTTTGTTTAAACCCTAAATAGACCAACAGTTAGAAAACATAACATCACCTTAGTTTACGAAGGTGTTTATTTCTATGGTTACTTCTGCTTTTGAAGCAAACCACAGAAAAAACTTGTTTGGTAAAGTATAAAACACGGTTTACTGTTTGTGGGACCCAGTATATTTTGCGTTTAAAATACAAGTTAATCGAAAGGAGCTCCAAGCTGCTTCTCTTCTTATATGTCATCTGTGCATAGTGAATTAATTCACTCTACACACAAAAGTAAACAATAACTAATTTTTTTTTATTTTTAATTGTGTTTTATTCAAAAAACTATTGTTTAACATTATTCAATGACACTACATAAATTAAAAGGAGATCGCATGATGGCGTAGTATTTGCAGAATTTGATCGTAATCCCAATTTGTTCCCGATGATATTTTACCTGATTTTGTTGCACGCTCAAAAAACCATGAAAACTGTAGTCCTTGTCGGATGAATTTTGTACGTGATTGAATTATAGATAGTTTAATGGAACAATAGAAAATATTTTATATAAAGTATTATTTATTTTATGATGTAATAGCAGTAGTTAAATCTACAATATTTAAATTAAAAACCATCAATATTATTATATATCTTTTTTAGTTATTTTATAACCTCAATTTAAAAATCATTCTTAATCAAACACATTAAATTACTTTTTGTCCAACCTCAATTTCAACCACAGTTTAACCAAACATGTATAAATACCAAACCAACCTCAACTAAAAGTGTTTTTTATAAAAAAAAAAAAACCTTTTTTCAAACCACAACCACAAAAGCTACCACAATACCAAACACAGTAGACATAAAATAAACAAATAAACAATGCAGTTTATCTCAAATAAGGCGTATATTAGAGGTGCTAGTACCTTTACTTTACACAATCAATCACTTTACACAGACTCCGAGACCAATTAAAGTACCTAGCGATCAAAATATTAGGTGGTGACTCCTATTCTCTCTTTTTCTACCGGTAAGAGACAAAAATTCCTTATCTTTTTCACCCACACCATTCCTGACATTCCTAATTTGGCAGGATGATCGATGCGACACCACTTACGTGCGACAATCAATTCAAGTAAATCCGAGTCATTTTAGTTTGACACGATAAATCTAAAATAAAATAAGATTTTTTTAAAGTTAAACTATTTTTTTTTTTTTTAATGTCAAACCAGATTTTAATATAGTTTTGATCGGATTAACTAAGTTAATGAGGCCAACTATCAACCCAGTTTGACATAAAACTAGACTCGAACTAGATTTTGGATTGATGGATGTTAATCTAGGTTTAATAAACATGACACAAATAGTCAAGGCCTGCGTTGTTTAGACTGCTTATTATGGTGTTGAAGGTAGTTTCCAGGCCATAGTTGAAAATTTTGACAGGTCAATTAAAAGGGGTTAGAGAATGTGATAGTGATTATTTTTTAAAGTATTTTTTTTGAAATATTTTAAAATAATATTTATTTATTTTTTAAAAATTATTTTTAACATTAACCTATTAAAATGATTTAAGAAACAAAAAAATAATAATTTAAAGTAAAAAAAAAATTTAATTTTTTTAAAAAGTACTTTTAAAACTGACAAACAAACAATTCGGTATTAATAGGTGTAATAAAGACTTGCTCGCTACGCTCACGTCTGCTTCAAATCTGATCACCTCGGGCCGTTCGCAAGAGACAAGATAATACATGCAATTTTAGCCCTTTTTAGGTTGTCGAATTCATAAGCTACTACAATCCATTAGCCCAAAACACTTGTAGCTGTCAGTTACATACCAAGTTTCTACTGCTCGAAGAAAATTCCACGACCGTTACAGCAATTTTACTAGGGAGACTGACACATGCACGCCTTGCAACAACACCCCATTTTTTCATCACCAATTTCAGGTACCACTCGCTATCACAATTTCTCCTCTGCAGTCCCTTTCACTTTTTTATCTCTGTTATTTTTTTTTCTTTTTATTTAATTTGGGTTTTATTGGTTTTTATTTTTGTACATTCTTTCCATGAAGCTATCTGGCATCATGTGATCAAACGATTTCACTAAATGAAAGTCTCAATTGTATTAGGCATATATTAAAATGGGTTATATTCAAGTTGAGTGGAGTCCAGCAACACTTTGCCTTTATTTTGGTCAAAGTTCAAGCCAAATCCGAGTTTGGCTTCTTAATCTTGGTGGGTTCTAGGAAAAATTATTAAGTAACTCAGTCAATCACATAATTCATCCATGGATGAAATTAAGAAAAGATATCCATATTTATGGAGTCAGGGGAATGCTATGGACTGTCTCTACTGATAGTCTAGGTAGCTGTTTTCCTCGAAGTTATTGCGTTGCACAAGTATTCATTAACAAACTCTTATTTCACCTGTAGTTGGGGTCCAGATTATTCTGCTTTCAGGCAAATTTACAAGCAGTTGATATGCATTATTTTGTTGGGACTTATTTGTTGCAGTGAAAGGGGGAGGAGTTCATGAGTTTTTCCTTTAATGTTAGTTCTTACGTAAATCTTTAATGCCTTAGTAATTAGTTTGTTGAATGCCCTGGAAATCTTGTAAGGAATCATTTCAATTAACTTGTTATTGCTGTAAGTTAGGGTAGTTGGTTCTTGTTCTATTGATGGCTGACAAATGAAATCCTTAAGGGGTGCAAAACTTAAAGGAGTATCTATACTTTAAGATGAGCTGGAACTGTTGAGACTTTGTTTTTGCTAGCTGAAGCAACAAGTTCAGTTGTAGCTTCTTAGTTGGGTGCAAAAGAGTGCCAAAAGAAAGAATTGGATCTAGGCTGTCTAATTTGTTATCGGATCAGAAGATGAAAACTTCTTGAATTTAAATGGACTGCCTCACACTATTGTAGATGTGATCCAAATAGCCTACAATGAAGAGAAGTGTTGAAAATGAAGACCCTTTTGGAATGGAACTCTTTATTCATATTGCTCTATCAGTTAATGGGGTATGTGGAAGTTTCTTGTAGCCCAAACTAACCTGATTGTTTCTTTTGAGCCATTGTAAGATTTTTGTTTGAGTTTGTTTTGTGATAATATATAACCAGTATTTTGGCCTTGCAATGAAAAAGAGGCCCTATTAGTCTGACTAGCCTATTAAAGATGCAAAGTACAACTTTTAAAGCCAAAGTTCTGAATAATCAATGGAGACTTTAAAAGGAGCTTTCTGAATCTAATCTGGAAATTCTATTGATGTGCTGATGAAATTAAAGTTCAAGGATACTCTGTCAATTAATATTCTAATTATGCTGGTCTTGAATGTTATAGGAAATTGAAAACTTAAATGTTGAGAAATTTTCTCTAAGAAGATGAATATGCTGATCTACTACATGCATTCTTTATTGTCCATCCAATTATGCTTTTAATGCTTCCTATTAGCATTTCCAGACCTCTTGCTATCTGTTAAGTTCACTAATGCTCCTTTCCACTTCTAGCATATCTAGAACTATTATACGGTTACATTTTTGATGCTATACACGCCCCAATGCAGTCTTAGAGTATGCAGAACTCTTGCACGAAATTATATTTGTTAAATAATTTTCTGATCATTGATTTCTCCCTCCGTTTCTCATGCTATATCTTCCTAGAGGTTTATTCAACCTCAACGATGAAGACAAACTGCGAGTGGGCTTTGTTGGATTTCTGATTCCTTGATGTTCTTGCCCATCTGCATGTTTTTGAAGCTATTTACTGATTTTGAATGGAAATGCGAATAAAGTTGCGGACGTGAATAATAAATTCATTCCATCTCTCTTAAATTGTCGTTTAGAGCATGATGTTTTGGCCATTATTCGACGTGTTTAGCAGTAACTTCTCGACTGTTGCAGCTATTGACACGGCAACACGCAGGTGTTGGATCAACACTTTTGCAGTTGCATGCAGGCTCTCTTCTCCACTCTATATAAACACTGGTTGCCCACAGTCTCTTTGCAAATATATCCATCCATCTTTCCTTTCTTCACTTTTGTTATTGCTAGACTTCCTTTTCTGCTTACAAAATTCTTGAAGTTTTCAATTTAAGAAACTATTAGATTCATAATGGCGATGAATGTTATTTTCATTTGCTGACATGGAGAGTTTTCCTTGCTATAGTTTCCAGAGTCTTGCTGAAGTTGCTCTGTAAGTCAAATGCTCTAGTTCTGCATTATGCTTCATGCATGCAAAGATCGTTCCAATTAAATTGCTTTATCATTATTATAGTGCAAATAAAGATGCGATCATAATGTCCATCAAGTGCTTAATGTGTCCTTCATATCTCTATTAAGTAGATTTCATGAAGAAATTTTGTTCCATTTTCTTTCCTATTATTTGAATCTTCAGCTAATCTCTTTTTTTTTTCTTTTTTTTTTCATGTTGGATTGCTTTTATATGGTTAAAACATTTTAATACGTAGATAGTATTCCTGATTTTACCTAAGACAATAAATCTCTCTGGTGAGTTCAGACACTGATATTACTTTTTAGGCATCCTTGTCAAACTTGCTCTTCTTTTTCTTTCTACATGTAATTCAAGCATGGCTATGCAAGGTGAAGGGTCTGATTGGAAACTTTGGGAAAATAATGGCATGAATGAAGATGGTAGGAGGCCTAAATATTTTCTCCCAGCAGAAGATATGTTTTTTAGTTGAAGCAGGATACGGTTTTAGGTGCAAATTTTTTTTTTTTAGAAAAAAACTTTGTCATTGCCTTTTGACAAACTTGGAAAGTAATGATAGTGACTTTAATTTCAATATTACTTCTTAAAGCAACCATGGGAGTTCTAAAATATGTGATTATGATTTACAGTTGTCAACAAAAGTTAAGAAATATGCCCTGTTTACACAAATTCATGTATCATTTTGGCTTAAAATTGGAGATTTTCCGTCTTTAGCAGTATAAAAGGAAAACTTTGGTCTACCATTACATGCATACATGGGAAACAATGTTTAACCTTGTGTCTATATCAGTTTCTGTTTATAATTGGTGGTTTCCTCTGCTTCAATGCATGGCAACTTATACAAACAACTTTCTGTGTTCCATTTGCAATAGCAGAATCAGAAAAGAGTTTCAATGCATAACTTTTGCTACTTTTACAGTGTGTAATGCTGAATCTGGGGTAAATAGCGCCTTTATTACATGAGGCTGCTGAGTTTTACAAAAATAAAAAATAAAAAGAATTCCCTAATGATGTTAGTTACTGCTTTTATTTGTTGGAATCAGAGGGATGCATGGATTCCCAAAAAAATAGATAACTCAAATGGCAGTGAGATTTTCATGTGGTAATAGATCTTTCTATTTTAAATCTTTTTTTGGCACATTAGAAATCAATATATTTGCATGAACTTTAATTCCATGAAAATGACATGAAAGGTGATCTTCAAGAAACATGGGGGCACCTAAGCACCTGGTTTCTTTTGCATAGTGGAATGAAATCATAGGTTATGTCACATTGATGTTGATAAGAGGATTGATTGTCTTGTTTATATCTAATGCAGCCTGCAAATAGAAGCAACTTTAAGCAGTGGACATTCTCAACTGTTGAAAACCATGAAGGAGCTGACAGCAAACTCAACCAAGGTGACTCTTTTAGGACATAGCATAGCCTAGTAATGTTAATGCTCAATGACCAGCAAAGAGATCTGATCAAGAAAATTTTATTTTGACAAATATAATCCACATCTTGCACTTTTATGCCCTTACTGATCAAATCATTTTAACAACTATGCATTCATATTGATATGCGGCCCCCAATTTATTCCTGTTTGTCCAATTTCTGGGGCACCTCATAGCAACTCTTTTGGCATATTTGACCACTGATTCTGAAAGAATAGTCTGTTTTATGATTTTCCTATGGTACTTTTTTTGTAGACGTCTCAAGAGACAAATCAAATATATCTCGGCATGTCTTTGTTTCTTATTTTCTGCATGCGCGTGTGCCTGTGTGCAAATATGAGTAGTACATCATACTACTTTCTTTTTCATGGTTTGGTTATAATAATGATTGCTGCTTTGGGATGATTTGCCTATCATTTACGAGGACTTCAGAATTTTATTAGAAGAATTTTAGTAATAATTCACTTGTACGATCACTGCCTCATCGCCATTTTATTAAATCTTGGCTGACTAATTTAAAGTTTTAGTGACTGATCAAACTTTCTTTTAATATCTTATATGGCATGGCCTTGTCGCCATTTTAAAGAGTGTGGTGCTCACATTAGTCACTCGATCCCTATATCGACTGCATGTTTTCTGCTTGTCTAAATCTAAGCTCATAAGTACACTTTCGCTTGATGCAGGATGCACTTGGTCCTGAGTCCTTGACCAACTTGATGACTACCAAGGGAGTGGCTGAAAACCATGAAAAACAAATTGCAATTTCAGTTTTCACCTCTCAATTTTACTCACATTCCCAACATTATTACCCTCTTTTACTCACATTCCAAACATTACATAACCCCTTAATTAGTTATAAAAATTTGGAATATAATATTTACTATAACTGACTAGAATAGTACTTAGCAGTGAATGTTTGAGCTAAATAAAACAAAGCTAACAGAGAGAAATTGCCAAAAGAGCAGAAGATGCCGAGTTGGTGCTTTCCGAGAGATGGAAACAGACTGGAAGTAACTCGTCTTTCCAGTCAATTTCTTTATAATTATGGGAGGCACTAGAATCTCTGTGCATGAGAATAGACAATCATGGAATTACCATAGTGCACAGGCTTCAGGCTCTAGGCTTTACCTTTTCCTACTACTGAACACTCTCACTAACCACATAACTCTAGACGCACTGGCATTAGGGTGTGCTGTGGAGGGAAAGAGACTGGCAAAGATGGCATATAGAGAGGGAGGGCGTTGACTGTTGGCATTTGGTCATCAATGCATTGGTTTAGCCATTATAGAATGGTTTTCTGTGCAAGGTTTGGCCATGGGCAGCCATATTTAAACCAAAGCTGGCGCCAAGTTTCAAACCTATGCCTCTCTGTCTCAAGTTCCTCACTGGTCAGTTGGGTATCCCAAAACCAGCATCCTCCGGCCACTTGTCACCCTCTTCACGCAATTGGCACTCTCCTTTCAGACCCCTATTCTTTCTTCATGGCCTTTCATCCCTATCTCTACAATCCAACCCCACTGCGTTTCTTGACGCGTTTATCTTGCTCTTTAACACCTGGGCTGTTTCGACTGGCAGCACCTTGCACTCTCCATAACCCTTTCTAACCAATTTTACCTTCACTAGAAATCAAAACACCTACTTAAACACACACACCCACACAAACACAGGATTCTCTCTGATTACTTGCACAGCTCCGAAGACTCATCATTCACTCCTCTACCCATTTTGATAATATGGAGAACGTTTTTCCCACTTTATCAACCAACTCAGGCAACACCACCACTACCACAAATACTAGCTCAGTAATGATGGGTTGTCCTCAGAATTCCCAGTTCTCCTCTATATATGGACCATTGAGCTACCCTTCAACACCTTCAAGCTCATTAACTCAGTCAAACTATTTTGCACCACAGTACTATACGACACCGCCTTGTGAAACTACGCAATTTCCAGCCACAGATTCTCTAGACCAGCGTAGCCAGTATACACCAGCTGCAGATCCTTTCTATCCTGTCATGGTTGGCCAAAATGCAATTGAAATGCAAAGATCGTGCATTTTGCAGCCTAATGCGTTGCAATTAGAGCAAGAAAGGAGAGCTCTAGATGCATACAAGACCAAGGTGGCAAGGTGCATGAGAAAACTTGCACGCCAAAGAAGGCTTGGTAGAGCTTCTTCTTCTGGAGCTAGTTCGACTCGAATAACGGATGCAAGTAGATTGGCTTTGCATGGTGCTGGTACTGATGGCCAAAACAGCAGGACCAACACTAGCAAAGATCTTTTCGAGTTCTTAACACCAGATAACAAGGTGCGTTCTTGTCAAATCATGTATTTTGCTTACTCATGCGTTTTGCCTTTATCTGTAACCTTTTTTGAGTCCTTTAAGAATTTTTCTTGTTTGGGCGGCGCAGAAACTGAGAGCGTTGCTTAGGAAGGACTTGAAGAATAGTGATGTTGGGTCTCTTGGGAGAATTGTCCTTCCAAAGGTATGGTTCTCTTGATATGAATGATGTTATTTTTAGTCCCTTGTGATTGTATGCATATTTTTTTGGTTGCTTTGATTTCTGTTCCTTTCTTTCATCATTTCTTTTCTTCTAAAATGACAGAAAACGAGGCAAAATAGCCAACCATTACCCATGTTTGACTTGCTGTCAATGAACACTGCTACATGAATGTGATTTAAGACTGCCCAATAACTAATCTCCTCCTGACTTCTCGATTTGAGCACAGAAACAAGAAATGTTAAAGATTGAAATTATCCTTTCTTTTTCATTTTCCTGTGTTTCTTACAGAAATGGTAACCTCTAATATTTAAATTTCTTCTTGCATGTCAATCCAGAGAGAGGTAGAGGAAAATCTTCCTCCTCTACATGATAAAGAAGGAATCCTACTTGTGCTCAGAGATATATACTCTAACCAAGAGTGGGGTTTAAAGTTAAAGTGAGCATTTTGATACTCCATCGTTCTTCTCCTTCTTTCCTTTAAACTGCGATTTTGAGTTCTGTTTCCCATTGAGGACAAGTTCTTTGTCTGTTGGTAACGTAGGTTCTGGACTAACAACAAAAGCAGGATGTATGTTCTTGAAAATACAGGTAAACTCACAGCTAATTTCAGTTCTTCTGGTTTAGTCCAAGTTTTTATCTATTTCATTCTAATACTCAAATCTCTTTAATTTGCATTCCACAGGAGAATTCGTTAAGCGACATGGGCTGGAAACTGGAGATTCCCTTACACTTTACGAGGATGAGAGCAAGAATCTCGTGAGTTTATCTACCTAATTACTGCAATGTCACTGGTAATTTAGATTATGTCCAAAAATTAAAAGTGGGATTTGAATTTTCTAACGCGCACAAGTTTGTTTAGCTATGTGACAACGCTGCCCTTGACTTTTTCAATGACGCTGACACATCCTTTGGAAGGATATATATGAAGGGATAAAGACACACTAATGGTGCTGAAAATGACAAAACTTAACTGATGATGTGCTGGTAATAGAACTGCATTACCATATACAACTTGGACACTCACCTGTGTGGCCCGAGTGCTATCTTGTGGGGCCGAGGAGGAAACGGTCCTTCTAGCTAGTTCGGCAGGACCTTTGCTGAACACGTAGGGCATGGCATTACATCACATTACAAAGAATCCCTTTTTTATCATCTAAAAGAAAAACACATAAGTGTATCACAGAAAAAAGATTTGAAACACAAACTTTTTAGTGCGAAAATTGCAGTCTTTTAGATGGGGCTCGCTAAAGGCAGCGCTCCGGTCCAGGACTGGCCCGTTTTGCCGTCCAGGGCCTTACATGCACTAGTAGGTTAACAGGATAACCCAGATGAGGCAGTCAAGACAAGGATCTGCCTCGAGCAATCTTTAGATTTAGATTGTGTTTAATTGAGTGAAGTGTTATATATGTTAATGTTGCCTGATTATTTTTTGAATAAATGTTCAGTAAATGCAAAGCCATGAATAACTTTTTGATGTCTTTTGTCGTGCGAGGAAGCAGTATTTCTCTATCACAAAGGTGCAGAGACCAGAATCAGCCCTAGCTCAAACACCACACCCTAACAGCCACAACTGTAACCACCTGACAGAACATATGTGGCAAGATGGGGATGAAGAATATACATCTTTAGCATTACTGACAGAACAACTTGAGAATAAAGAACAAGAAGAAGCTAACAGCCTTGGAGCTGTGCCTATGGACTTTTCTTGTTCATATACAAACGAACTAGAACTTAACAACAATCCTTTCAACAACATTAGTACCTATACCCAACCAGCATCTGCAGCTATGCAAACTTCTCCGCCAAATGGTAAAATGAAGGCGGTAGATGATTCTCATGACGTAGATGACTGCTATACTGGTCTTGGTATGCTCCCTGATGTCCATAGCTACAATTTTTCGCTATGATCATTAGAATATTATTAACAATAGCTATCAAGATTCATGACATAAAAGAAGATGGGGTTACAGCAGTTTGTCAAAGCATGGTTGATGCAACTAAAAGGTTGAGTAATCAGTTGTTGATAGTATACTGATACATTCATTTTTAACAAGGGTATTGGATATTAGAAGTTTCTTTGTTTTTTTTTTTTTTTAGACGAGGAAAAGGAAGAGCAAGAAAAGAAAAGGAGAAGAAATTTGTTTTACTGGTATGTTTGATTCTGTAATAGCGTGCGTTTCAAAAGTAAATAATCCTTCTCAATTGGAATAATTTCTCATTTGTTAGAAAAGCTGAGGGTCTTTTTTATAATATATATATATATATATATACACACACACACACCAACCTCTATTTATATTTATATACAAGGTAATTTTTAATCCTTCATTCTCTGACTTATAGAGGTGATGATGATCCACATTGTTTTTTTTTTTATAATCAATTTCTATCGAGTATAGTATATTTACCATAAAAAAATAAATTCTTTTGATATTTATTGAAAAAAGGGTGTGTATATATATTGAACAAAATATATTGGGTTTTTCATTGTAGTAATAGATATAATTTATTACATTTTTTTTATCTGTGGTTTAAAAAATAAGGATTTGGTGTTGGGGGCAGCTTAGTCTTTTTTAATAGCTTATTGGTTATTAAAAAATTATTAACAACTAATTGGTGATAGAAAAAAACCAAAATACCTTTGGCTTCTTTATCTGCTTATAAGGTCACAGACTCACAAATGTGATTCCACAACAAAAATGAATAGTGATTTAAGAGTGTGTAAACGGTATTTTCCATGGTTATCATATCTGACTCGGGGTTGATTCAATTAAGGAGTCAAGTCCTGAGTTACATGGGTTGACTCAACTTAATCTGGAAAAATTAAAAAAAAAATTAAAGTTTTAATATTTCATATAAAAAAATTAAGAAATAATCCATATGAATATAAGTTATACATGTTATAAATAATGAAGTTTAAAATATTATTTTCAAAGGTTTTTTATCTTATATTAAAAAAAATATTATGTTAGTATGTTATTCTTTTAAGTCGAAGTATTTAAATTAAAAATATTTTTTATACCACTTTGAAAAAATATAACTTTTTTCTTGTAAATATATAGTATATATATTAAAGAGTTTCAAATCCCACATTGAAAAAATAATTTTTTACTTGTGAAAATAGAATATATATATTAAAATATTTCAAATTTCACATTGAAAAAATAAAATATTTTTCTAGTATTTATATAGTGAACTTTGAAAAAGTTAATAATCAACTAAAAATATATATAAAGAAAGAGGGGTCTTTGACTAGAAAAAAAATACATTTGAAAAAAAAATATCTCAACCGGGTTTTGTCCGGTCACCTGGGTCATGAGTCAACCCAGCGGGTCAACTGGGTTTTGTCGGGTTTTTGTTCATCCTAGTCTTTTAACTTACTCGAATCAGTTCAGTCACCAGATCGACTTGTGAGACCGGTCCGGATTTAATAACTATGGTATTTTCTCAATGAATGCGTTTTAGCTTTTTATTAATTAATATACTGCAAAAATTTGATAAATTGAAACAATTGATAACTTTATTGAAACTACATGTATAAATGAGGGACCGAGTTGTATTTCTCCTAATTTTTACACTCTCCTTTCACCTCCTCAATTCTCAACACCATCTGTCCCCTGGTCTTCCACGCACACCAATGTCCACCACCGCTGTAACTCTTTCCTCCCTCTCCCTCCATACCACCTCCACTCCCCGCCTTTCCCTCCTCAAACCCACCGCCAAACCCCCTTTTTCCTTTTCTCTCTCACCCAAATCCCCATTTCTCTACCTCTTCTCTTCACACCCCAAAATCATAACAACAATCACAAGAGCCAATTCAAGTGACATTGACACTTCCTTCTTCGACAATGTTAATCCAGAAGAAGAAGTTGTGTTTGACCCACCAACCCAACCTGAAGACTACATTCCCCCACCCTCCTTTGATGAAGGTCCAATGGAAACTGAAGAAGAAATAGCTGCAGCTTATGCGGAACTTTATGGTCCTGCATATAGTGGAGTTAGTTTTTTAGGCAAAGATATTTATGTAGTGGATTCTAAGGTTAAAAAAACTAGTGGGTGCGGCTCAAAATCAAAGAGAGAAAATTAAGGATGGGTTAGATGAGAGAGTTGTTCAAGTTCGGAGAGTTACTAAGGTTGTTAAAGGAGGGAAACAGTTGCATTTTAGAGCTGTAGTTGGAGATAAACAAGGTCAAGTTGGGGTTGGAGTTGGAGTTGGAAAAGCTAAGGAAGTTATTGCTGCTGTCCAAAAATCAGCTCTTAATGCTAGAAGAAATATTATTACCGTACCTATGACAAAGTACTTGACTTTTCCTCATAGGTATATCTCTTATCCTGAAAGTTTTAATATTTTTATCGGTTTGTTATTTTCATGTGGTTTATTATGTTTATAGATAATGTGAATGTTGGTTTTGTATTCTAAGGATTGTAATTGCATTTGGTTCTTTTTTATTTTTGTTTAAGTGTGAAGGCTTGGCTTTTCGGTTAATTTTATTGACTCTTTGGTTTTAAGTGAGTTTTGGATTTGTTGGTTCTAAGATTTTAGGCTCTGACTGATTGTGAAATTTAACTTTTTTGTATTGGAGAACTAAGTCTGACCGAGAACATGCAGCTATTTTGGAGATGGATAGTTTGCATAATCGCATTTGAGATAGAATGTGGAAAACCAAATATATGAAGAATTGTTAAGTTGGCTGTGACAAGTCATTCAAGTTTCCTGTACGAGTAAGGCTGACTTGATTTGTGGAATTTCTGCAAGGATTAGAGGTGTTTTCTGGCAGTTTGGAGATGAGAGCTGTTAGAATTAAGGCTGCAAGAATTGTAGGTGTTTTCTGGCTGTTTAGAGATGGGAGCTGTTAGAATCAAGGGTTATTAACTATTTTTGTAATATGTAAGTGTAATGTTCTATGACAGAAACTGTCCTTGAGTGAGTATATAGGATTTGGATTTGCTTTGGAGGGTTTGGCGATTCGTTAATCTGGGATATAGGTTTAGGACTAGCTGTTAATTGATGTGTGTTTAGATTGGGTGCCTATAGGAAGCTTAGGGCATCAACATCGCTTTTGAAAGTCTAATTTGATTTACTCAAAGCACTGGCTTTCATCATTCCTTGTGTCTCAGTGCAAATTAGGCATTTTTGAATTTTTGGAAACTTTTGTGCTTTTTTTCTCTCTTTTTTTTTTTAAATTTCAAATTAAGACTTTATTTCTTAAAAATAAAACTGCAGGTCTATGGGGAGTTTTCTGAACTTCTATCTTGTTGTAGAACCTAGTTGCCTAGGAGGTGAAACATGAATATAAATCATCTGAAGTTGATTGACTCCATATTTTTTCAAGTTATATGCTCTGAAATGGGATGGGTATTCCTAGAAGGTCAAAATGAATATAGTATATCATCTCAAGTTGATTGGCTCATATATTATCAAGTTATACACCCTGACGATAGGTTGGATATGCATCTGCATTGATTTCCATTTTCTCTTCTACTGTGAACTGTTTTTTGTGTGTGTGAGTTTTGCTGTCATTTATCTAGCATTGATAATATAGTGCAATTGTTAAGAAAAGAAACACCTTCATTGACTATGAGACTAGACCATGTCCCGGGCCTTTTTGGTAGAGATTTGAGCATGATAAAGATATTGGAGCATGATAGATGCATAATTCACAAGAATACTCCTCTTTTAACCTGCCCTCAATAGCATGCCTTGCATTTTACTTATTTGGGTTTTCATATAACGGAGCAAACAGTTCCAAATTAGCTAATTTAGTAACTAAGCATTTTTAACAACTGAATGGCAGATCTGAGGGAGATTTTGGGGCAGCAAAGGTGATGCTCAGACCTGCCTCACCTGGTACTGGAGTGATTACTGGAGGTGCTGTGAGAATTTTTCTCGAAATGGCAGGTGTTGAGAATGCGCTCAATAATGTGAGAGCCACAGTTGTTGCAGTGCAAAAAATGAGGCAGTTCAGTGATGTTGCTCGTGAACGTGGGATCCCAATGGAAGAACTGTGGAAATGAGTTGTTCGGAAGAAGCTTTAGTGATTTTTTTTCCCCTGAATAACCTTTATTTTTGTACCTCCAATGTACATTCTGTACAAGGTCATTGTGGTTCAAAATAGCAGCAACAAGAACAAGATTCATTCATTTTTCTTTCATGTTTCTTGCCCAAGTTGTCCTGAGAGCTATTTTATCCATCTTTCCTTGACAATCTGGCAGATTACTCTTACTCGTCAATCCAAAAGTTTGGCACTCTAGACTTTTGAAGTTGTAACTGGAAAGTCCTGACTGTTTTACATCAGAATGATACCTGAACGGCTTCTCCAGGTAACAAAATGAAAATATTAAACATTCTGTTTGCAACGCAAGAAATACTAATGGATGAAATGTTGGGCATGGAAATGGCATGGAGTGGAAGCTACAGCAATTATGAAATATTCATGTCTTCTAAAATACTTGTTTATTATTTATACAAGTATAATTATTTTAAATGGCTAGTTGAAGCATCTACACGTTGGTAGTCGAGAGGTTGGGGTGGCCAGATGCTGGACACGGATATTGGATTCAACTCCCATTAGAAGTTCAGTGAATTTGTGGTTTATCATGTCAATCGGTGTGAGCATAAAAGATTTTGTGAAAATCCAACCCGCATTCAGTCATTCTACCGCAACGAGTTAGAATAGAAGCGCAGCAGTCTCATCAGGTGTAAGTTATGACATTCATTTTATTTATTTTTGTAATATTATTTTTTACATCAAATTGTTTATAATATAGTATATGGATTTCTTGTTTTAATAAGTTATATGGAAGTAGACATGGAGGATGTGATACAAACAGCTCCTCCAATTTGCATTTAGTTGGAGATCAATGATCCAAGTGCACTATTTTGTGATAGTTGAGTTGCATTGCTGTGATCGTGTGATGTGACATTTTAGATTTTATGAACATATCATGGTTGATGTTGATACGAATTATGAGATTGAATTTTTTAGATTATATCAACTAGTTGCATGAGGGGAGAGATTGAATTTTTGAAGAGCAGCATCCCACCATTGCAGTTGATGTCTACATGGATTGGTATGTGCATATAACAAGATGCTTTATCACACCGGCATGAGACATGTTTCAAGGCATGTAGTACATGGTAGTATATATATCTTATACTTAATCAGGTAGTTACATGTGTTATTAATTTTGTTTATGTATATATATTTAATTTATTAATAAAAATTTATTTATATTTAATATTCATTAAATATTTTATTAATTAATCTAATATTTAATTAATGAATCTAGAGTAAAAATAAAGTTCTTAGGATAAAAATATTTTACAACAAAAATTATAAAGTTGTTATAATTATGAAATTTCTATTGTACTAAAGTATTGTTTCTAAATGTTATTGGTCAATACTCTATTAAAATTGGACATTAATTGAAGTTATTGAGATTGATATATATCATGTTTTTTTTTTTATGAAACGAAGCAATTGTTCTTATAAACTGAGTTATAAGAGATACATAGAACTAATATGTAAGTGCTTGTCAGATGAATTGTACATTGAACTGACCCGCATGAGAATTTCATATGAAAAGATCACATGTGTTTATGAAAAGACTCACATAACTGTTATATAAGTGATCATTAACTTGAGATCACTAAGTTATATTATATAAAGAGTGTTATCTTTTGATTCTGCTACATGTTTTCCTAATCAATGGAAATGAATGGATATATATTGGGTATAATATGAACTATATGAAGATATTTAAGTAATCAAGAGAAGATTCGACATTCTATGTAAATTAGAGAAAATATTTCATATATTCTCAAATAGTGTTGGTTGCGCAAGATGGAATGAGATTTGAAAAGAGTTTCAAATCCTATTCAAATAATCAATGACTATAGTATTGAGAACAAATGTGATTCAACAGAGCAGACACAATACATATTATAATGTATAAATCAGAACATTGTTGATAAAATGATAATAATTACACTAAGAAACTGATCACTAAAATGTTAAGTCAAATCACTTATAACTTTTCTAATATTTAGGGGATCATAACAAGTTGCTAGACATTGTACTTGATCTTCAAAAATATATCAATCAATTGTTAAATTGATAATAAATTAATTTCTTTAATCCTATTTTATTTTAGGATTGTGATTTGTATTTGGGCCAACTTATTAGTGAACCTAATAAATCACACACATAAGAATCATTTGTCAGAAATTAAAATAGGATGATTAATCAAGTGTGACTTGATTGTAAATAAATTTTAGAAATTGAGGACTAGAATGTAATTAATACATGGATTATAATTCTAGACCTAGAAACAATCAAGTAAGAACTTCATTGAATAAATTTTTAAAATTAGCCTAAAATAATATATGTAACATTATTTGAGTGGCTAATTGATATTTTGTTATTTATATGTTTTTTTAGGTTTTTTCTATAAATAAAATGTTATGCCTCTTATTTTATGTAATGAAAAGAAGTAAGTAGAGTACAATATATAAACATCTAAACATAAAAGAAAAGAGTTAGCACTCTAAGGTATAGCAATCCCTTTCTTCTAAAAATGTTTAAGATATTTTTTACTAGTAGTTCGTGCGGATTGCTATTAGAGGTTAGAAACTTCAACGACTTGTAGTTTGTGACAACCCTATCTTGAAACAAATATTCAAAGTAAAAAAAAACATCTGATCTTCAGGTAATTTTCACATAAACCCTAAATAACTATATATTTGTCTAACGAGATCCTTAAAACTCTTGAAAAAAATTTAAATTTTACAGTTTTCGTTGCATACATGTATTTTAAAAAACCCAACACTACAAGCCTCATGCAACGAGATATAATAAATTGATATGCATTAATTCTTTTTATCAACATATAATAAATGTCTTATGTATATATATTATAGATTCATATAGATTTTCCTTATGTATTATGTGGCTTTTTTATACGGAGAGAGTCAAAGAGTTGTTGCGGTTCGAGACACAATTGATAATGCATGCCACAAATCGGTTCGCATCTTGTTGTTTTGAACTTGACTTGGTTGGGAAGGCTTTATATCTAGATAATGTCATAGCTAAGGATGAGACAAATTTGCGAGGACAAGAACAAACATGAATCCCAAAACGTGATCTCGGTGGTGGTGGTCTTTGATTTGCTGTTATGCATCGGAAAAAATGGAATTCTTTTTATTAAACAAGTAAATTTATTTAGGCTATTAATAACATAAGGGATTTAATTAGGGTGGTTAATTTATAAGTTGTAAATAAAGGAGACACACTTATCTTATAAGCATGCCTTTCTTTTTTCTCTTCAAGTCCTACAGACATGCTAAATATATTCAAAGGAATCATGACCTTCAAGTTAACGATAAGTGTGTATATAGTTTTCAAATGGTCTATTCTGCCTATCTTTTACTTAAAATCTAAGCACTCAATAGGTAAATTCAGTGATCGACTTATCTGGAGTCTAGTCTTAGTTTCTATTTATTTTTGCGTTTTAAAATATTTTTTAATTTTTTTTTACTTCAAATTAATATTTTTTTGGTGTTTTTAGATCATTTTGATACGCTGGGATTATTTTGATACTTTTCTAAGTGAAAAACACTTTGAAAAACAACCGCAACCACACTTCCAAACAGACTAATTTATTAATAGATGGGTTTTCTTAAAAAAATTATTTTAAATATTAATTTAGTTAAATCTGAGTAATCTAATAAATTAACTTAAACTAGTTGGCATGAAACTCGAGTGAGATCTAATTGAGTTAATTTTAAAAAGTATTTTAAAAAATAATTATTAAAAATAATGATATCTTAGTTTTGTTTTTTTAATTTTATTCAAAATTAATTATTTTTAATTAATCTAAATTAACACGAGATTATTATTAACTCAACAACCTTAGATCGTCAAATCCCAAATCAGTTAAAAGTAATTAGGCTACTATTAGTAGTAACGGTTGTGATTCAAAGTGTTTTTTGTTTAGAAATGCATTAAAATAATTTTTTTTATTTTTTAAAAATTATTTTTGAAATCAGCACATTAAAAAATAATAATTTTTAACAACAAAAAAAATTAAATTTAAAGGAACGTGTTCTCAATCCCGCATCATAAGAAGTAAAAAGACAGTAAAAAACCCAACCGAAGGTATCGCCCTGGGTTAGGTGAGGATGAGGGAAAGAAGCTCATCAGTGCTGATTTTCCATTTGAAGACCATTTATTGAAGTGAGCAGATTCAAGTTACGTTTACTGTTGGGGATATGATCGTGCCTCGAAGGGACAAAAGGGCATGTAAAACAGCCAGATGTGTGTTTTTTGGTATCATCTCCAAGAATTACTAAAACTAAATTTAATTAAATTTAATTAAACAAAAAATTAAAAGAGGTAGAACAATGCTTTTGTTTTTTTTTATCTAGTATTTTTTTTAATTTTATTATTTAACATTAAAATTACTGAAATTATATGGATTAAAATAAAAATGTGTTTAGCAATGGTTATTTTTTAAAATGATTTTTAAAAAAGTTCTCCTAAACTAATCTTTTATTTCAATTAATAGCTGAACTAATATCCAACTATCTAGCAAATTAATTAAACTTTCTAACCCATAAACCTTTATATTACTCCCAAATTCATTGAAGTTTCCTCTACTATTAATTTGGGGTATGCTGCTTAAATCGATAGTCTGGGAATGTAATTGAAAGCCACATCAAAATATGGGGACCTATTTTGAAGCCGCCTCAAATTTTTAAGAGCGTTTGCCAAGCCGCTAACATTGTTGTTTAGCCTCGCATATTGAGCTTTCTAGACGGGTTGTTCTCTAATGTTGAAGTCACAAAAACAGCATGAAAGCAGATCAATATAATCTTTGCAGGTTACTATTTGAAATGGATTCTGAAGACAACTTCCAAAGCATTCTCTCTACTCTGTAGTAGAGCATATTACACGGCAGATAAAATCTCGAACTGATAGAACATGTCTATTTTCACGAACTATATTATATAATCCTACAGATCAGAATTTTTTCTACGGAGTTTCTTGAGCTCTTTCTTCTGGAAGAATGGTTACATATGCACACACATTAACACACATTACATGTTAACAACTAACAAATGAACAGTTATCACCTATGGATCATTACAGGCTGAATGAAGTTCCCATATATATAATCCTACAGATGAGAATTTTTCTACGGAGTTTCTTGAGCTCTTCTTCTGGAAGAATGGTTACATATGCACACACATTAGCACATATTACATGTTAACAACTAACAAATGAACAGTTATCACCTATGGATCATTACAGGCTGAATGAAGTTCCCATATTGAAGGTATGCAGCTATGTGCAATGCTCATATCAGCCATCTCGCATGACAATTTCAACTTCCCATATATGTAGGACCTCTGAACGTTGGATCCTGCTGGAGCAGCCATTCTTTCTCCTTGAGATACTGCAAGAGTGGCTCTGGCTCATTCACGCCACCACATCCATAAGGGTTCGGTCTTTGATAACCATAAAAGAATTTGTTCCTTTGATCATCAGTTCCATGAACAGGAGGAAAACCTGGAAGCATTGGCGGGCTCCCTTCATAAACCAATTGATTAGAAGCCACGGGAGTTGCCCACTGATTAAAAAGACCGGACCTGGATATGTCGTGGAAGTTTCCAGTGTTCCCAATGGTGTAAGAATGTACTGGCCATAAGTGACTAGTGGTGCGCTCAGGATTCTGACTTTCCCTGTACTGACGAAGCCATTCAGAAGAAGTCATTCGACGCACTGGTGTGTATGCATCCATGAAGCCTGGAATTCCAGGACCGTTATGAAGAGGTTGATGAGAACCAGTCCAATTTGAATAGCCACTCACTTGAGATGTGTCAAAATAATTAGAATTAGTTCTGTTGATAGTTCCCGAGCTATTGTAGTCAGTGAAAGTAGATTGGATGCCATTAAGCCACACAGCATCATCAGGAAGAAATGGGGCAGACGGCACTGGAGCTGAATAAGGAGGAGAAGAGTAATGTGGGGTCAAATGTTCATGCGTGGAACTAATTACAGAGTCAGTTTCACTGATAGAGAGATCATTCATGGATGCTGAAGCCATTTCCTGAATAGGTGCCAAGCTATGTCTACTCATGTCACCTTTACCTTTCACCCTTTCATTGCTCAAACCTCTATTGAGAACCCAAGCATTGAGTGAGGGCGGCCCAGCAGAAATGGAGGTGCTGAGAGACGGAGTCCCATGAGAGTTAGGAGCTTCTGAAACCAGGTGGTCTGCTGTATCCTTTAGGGGAGGCTCCTGCTGTTTCACTGGTTTGATGCACCTGAAATTGGTGAGGTCAGAATGGAATGCTGAAGGATCACCCTGCCGCTGGTTTTGTGCTATTAGTAGTGACGTAGCACGTCGCAAGCATTCATCAGCAGGCACGACCTGGTCCCCAGTGTCTTCTGAAGGTGTTTGATCATTGGAGGTGATAGACCTATAAAGTGGTGCAGAATTGTATCTTGTGAGGGGCTTGAAGAGAATGACTTCTTCCTCCTCTAATGAAATGGATTTTCCATTCACAACAGGGCTACTTGGTTTCTCCTCAAGGATTACCTTCTCACTTTTTTCTGTTGATTGTAAAATTTGCTGGTTGGGATCTTTCTCTTGAACAACAGTACTAGCAGACCCCATCTTTTCCAACTCTTTCCTGTCTTGAAATTTATTTGATTCAGCAACAGAAAATCTTCTTCCAGATTTATCATAGAAGATCCACTTGTGACTATTGTTTGTTCTATCTGCAATCTTCATTGCAGCATCAATGATGCGATTCGCACGGTATCGAGTTCCAGTTTCAAAACTGTCTCTGTGTCCCCAATGACTTGTAAAATCTAATGGCACCTGTGAATGAGCTACTGGTGCAAAGCCTCTCAACTCGTAGTCTTCCCAAAGAGCAATACTGTGTGGAGGCTCGACTTCACCACTATTAATGTCAAACTGATTCAAAAGTTCAAGAAACACTCCAAAGAAATAAGACATAGAACTTGTACTTTTATCATCAGATCCATGTGTTTCGAGTTCATCAAGAATACGCGCTAACCACTCCACAAAAACAAGCAAAGCTGGTAAAAGTGGGCAAGAGTCCAACAAATCTGCCTTCAAACATCTATCAGTAAGACGTCCCATGAAAATGAATGAAGCAGCCACTGCAGCTTGTATTAACGCAATTTGATGGACTTCAGTTTTACCCTTTGAATCTTTTTCATCTGGGACATTTATTAGATTCTCAATGACAAAGATGAGTAATGAGATAAATTGAAGGGTTCTAAAAGGACCACTCCTGGCTGAATTCATATGCTGATATGACTCCATTGCAGCTTTTAACGTTGCATCATCTAGTGCCATCAACACATCCAGCTCTTTAATAGTAGATGCAAAAGCACAAGGAAAGTCCTCAAAACTGCCACAAATTGAAAAGCAATTAGTACTGTATACAGCCATCTTTTGTTTAGTAAGGAGTTGAGAACAAGATACTATAAAAAGCAGTTAACAAAATTTCAGCTCAGTATGACATAGTGGAAGTGGTACTTTCAGAATGCATATGGTAAAAACATGAATTAGTAATGTGACAGCATATTTCAGAAGGATGCCTCCTCAATCATGTTGCAGCTAATAGTCCTATATAATAAGGATAACAGTTTTAGTTTTGCTGGCCAAAATTCCAAACATAAACATTATTCTGTTGGCACAGAATTTATGGTAATTGCTTGATAAAAAAATTCTTACACCTTATGACTTTGAGAATCCACTAAAAGATCATTACATCTCAGAAGCTCAACACAACATGAACATTCAATTTCAGAAAAGATGATAATAGAACAATTATCAAGGAGACTACTCTGGATAGTGAATGCTATACCAATTAACGTATCAAGCATTCTACCAACAGAATAGTGAAAATTACTGTAGGACCCAGAAGGCATTATAGCACATGCTACGTATAACAGAAATTGAGAAAAAACATAAACATTATTGCATAATTAAATCTAGAAGGGAACGCTAAAATTGTTTGGTAGAAACAAAATGTGCTTCAAGGGTTACCTGGATTTTATGAAGAAGAAACTTATTGTTCTAATGATTAGAGGCCATAAATGTGTCTCCCTTGAGCCTTCATCTTCAGCTTTCAGAGGCTTGCAATTCAAAAAATCATTAGTGGATTGTGCTTCAGTCCAGACGCTACTTTCAGATGGTCGTAAGAAATCAAAGCAGGCCTCACTAGAAAGGTAATGTAAATGAGATGACCTGTTCTGGAAAACCACAAAATCAACTGAGAACTGCCAAAGAAAAAAATATGGCAGCACAGCAATCTGTTGGTGATAGCATTTATACAAGAGAGAGAGAGAGAGAGAGAGCTGGAACATGAGCTGGAGTCTTACTCTTTCAAACAGTAAAATAAGGTTATTCCATGCATCAGGGAAAGGATCTTTAACAGCTAAACTTCTTATGCAGTGGTACAAAGCTAGGAACTCATCACCGACATATGTTGCCAACACTGCCAACTGAAAATTGAACATATTTGGTTATGTGCTATATATATGAAACCAGGATAGTAGGTTTTAAAAGCATACAAAGTTATAAAAGTCATTCTCATGACTGAGGACCTTTCATAAGTTTCTCTGCTGATATCATAATAAGGACGTAGTGTGAAAGTACCTGATTTTGGGGGTTTCCACTGTCGGGCCAAATTATTGTTGCTTCCAAGTAATGAGCGACTGCAACTGACCACTTGTGGTTCTGCGTGTCAGATTTTTCACATTGTTCTCTGTATCTAGCAAGATCCCCCAGACAAACTAAAAAGCGATGGCATAAAAATTGTAGTTTCTGCATTTTGTTGGGCTCAGGGGAAGCAGAATTGCCACCGTTTCTATGGAAGGAAAAATCTTCTGGGAGACCATAATATCTTTTGATTTTGAAGATAAGATTTTGATAAAATTCAGTTGCTTCAGACAGAAATGATTTAAATCCATCAACATGGTTATCACTGCTTCTCTGTGCAGCCAACTTACTTTGTGGTGTCACAAACGTTATAGTCTCCCCGTTAGCAGAAAATTTCTTTATTCGTTTACGAAATTCATCAATATGTCTATAGTGAAGCTTCCACAGAGAATATTCAGTATCTTGAAGCTCCTCCAGTCTGTGATCACTGAGAATTAATTTCTCATAACTAGAGCATATTTTTCGATACAAGTCTTGAACATTGGAGTACAAAAGACCTCTCGTATGGACTAGTGTCCACAGCTGTTTTTCTAAATTAGCAACCTAAACCACAAAATTTCAAGAGTCAAGACTGGAAGAACAGGAATTTCATTGTTAAGGAAGAAGAATCACACAATTGAAGCTGCAGAATTTACCTCAACAAGAAGACTTGGTTTTTCTTTCTGATCCTTAAGAAGTGAATTAGTATCCATGACTGGAGTGGAAAAAGCCTTTTCTGACCTGTCATTTACCAGACAACGTAATGTAAGTGAATAAACTAAACCCCAAATTCCAATTTCAAAGATGTGATTATATCCCAGATAAATCTTCATATTCATGGATTCTAGTCATCACATACAAAATATTGAAGCTCGTGATATTTAGCAATGATAAAGCTCGAGTAAATGCCCCCGATGAATTCAACTAACAAGCGTTGCTTCCTAAGTATTGACTACGGAAACATAAAACGGAAGTAAACTTTTCCTAAAGTACTCCAAGATAATTATAAGGGGAACTAAAATCAAATAATGAAGAAGTCAATCATTTGATAAACCAAAAAAAGGGGAACCGCCACAAAATAATGTCCATTGATAGCATGGTATGTGATGATTAGCCAAAAAAACAAAAAAACAAAAAACAAATTCTCAATAACAGGCACCATGGACTCGAAGAACAACCTAAGAAGACATTTTAAAAGCATTCAAACTAGCTTAAAAATGGGAAGAATCTTTCTGAAAATGCTGTCAAGTGATCTGATTTCAATAGTACTTAAAGTCGAATTAAACTCCTGAAGTAAAATTTTGAAACAATCCAAAGTCAAAACAACATGTAACCTCCCTAAAAGAACTTGACGAGGCATATCACCCCCAAAAATCAACAAGCAATCAAGTATCAAGTGAACTCTACTAAAATTAAAAATTATTAGCAGTGTAGTAGCAGAATACAAGTAAAATCCAGCCTTTTTAAGCATATAACCATTAAAAAAATGTTCGTCAACCTCACAATTGAAGTCTGAAAGCAAGCATCATGCAAGTCTAAAAGTGAGAAGTGCTCAATTAATTGATGCCAACAAGTTGTAGACTTTAAGCAACCAGTCAGTTAAACGAAGAATTTTCCAACAGTACACTTCAGGAGAATTAAAGTGAAGAAAAAACTCATAAAACATGAATCAGGGAATTCTATAAGGGCACAAACCAAATTCACACAAATCAGTGTTGAACAACAGCAGAAGAAACAGTAAATGAAACCCACTTGAAATCAAGAAACTTGGACAGAAACAAGCATAAAAGCTATGATCTTTAATGATCATAAAAAGAAGGGGAAGAACTGTACTTGAAAATGAAAAAGAAAAAGAAAAAAAGACAGTACCTGAGGAAATTAAAGAGTCAAAAACTAATAAAAGAAAAATTCCATTAAGTAGGAACAACGTTTGTAGTAGAAACTAAGACAAAAACAGCCAGCCAACCAAAAGTGTACAGCTTTGAGAGAGAGAAGCGCCGGGATTGGAAGAAGCAAGAAGAGTAGCCACCTGGTACTGGTTCAGTTGTGAAACAGACAAAGTAAGAGGTGGCTGATTATTTATAAGACCGTCTTTGATAGCACTACTTTCATTTTTCTACTCGATTCTAATAATTTATTTATGAATCAACTGTAATTTTAAAGTTTTTTAAATTTTTTTAGTTATAAATTATTATTTTTTATGTTTTTATATGGTTTTGATTTGTTTAAATCAAAAATAAATTTTAAAAAATAAAAAAATATTTTGATATATTTTCAAGTAAAAAATACTTTAAAAAAATAACATCTATTCAATTCATTAATTAAAAATTTAATCCAAACAAAATTTTTTTAAAATTAATATCTTAACCAAATTAATCTTTGATAATTTAATACATTAATCTTTTATTGGTTGATTTAGTCAAGCATAAATAAGATTTAGTTTGGTTAATTTTAAAGATATTTTTAAAAAAAATTATCTAAATTGATGTTTTTTTAGTTAAAAAAATATATAAAATAATATTATTTTAATATTAATTTAGGTTAATTAAAATTAATCTAATCAACCCGCAACCAAAACCTAAGTACAAAATCTTATATCCTTGTGAAAAGTATTCTCAAACCATATTATATATCAAACTTACATCTTGATTAAATATGTGCTATTCATATCGAGATTGGTAATTAAATGGTATAAAAATATGATTATCTTTAACTTAACTTTTGCTTTATTGTGTTTTAATTTTTTCTACAAAAGTTCAGTTTTATTACATGCTATATATGTTCGTAGCTCGCAAAAGAATAGTAAAGAGAGGAATAAATAAAGGCGCATGAGCGATAATCATCACCATCATCAGTTTCTCTTGACAAAATGGGGAGGATCCCTTGCACTCCAAGCTAAATCCATCTTTTTGTCTTGAAACTTTGATAAGATATCAATAATAATAAATAAATAAAAATAATCATGCTTCATAGGTTACCTTGTTCTCATTAGATTGTCCACTGAATCCTAGGTTATGCTCGTTCTCCACTTTTCAATTTTCAAAAAAAAAAGTAAAAAAAACCTAGTGCTCCCTCTATTCAATTCGATGAAGTCATTAAAACAAAACTAAATAAGTTTATGGAATAAATTAACACACCAAGCTAATAATATTAGGTATTTGCAGGGAGAAAATTTGAGTCTGGCCCAATAAGAGATTCAAATTTTGGGTTGAAAAGTCGTGCCAACGTATAAAAAATGTGGCCTTGATGAATGGATAAGGCATGGGGCAACTTAACATGGAGGCTTTGTGAAGGTATGCTCTCTAGGAAAACTTATATATATACATACGAGTGTGTGGTTTGGTTGGCTTGGAAATTGGCAGGGCTACCTAGCTATCTGTGAAAGGTGGCTGGTGGGTGGTCGACGGGTCATGTTTCTTTCAAATGCTAACAAAAGTCAACAGATATGCTCAGCCATGTGAGAACAAAATACTTGTTAATGATGAGGGCCCTCAATGTCGTGTTTTGATGGAGTAGATGAGGACTTTATGAAGCTCCCTTGAACATGACCACTTGTAGGTTAGGGCTCATTAAATTACAGGCTCTATCTGGTTCAAGAATAAAATTATAGGCTGTCTAAAAAGATGAAATAATTTAGAGCAGTGCTAAGATTACAAGAGATGATATTTGAAGAGAGAACAAACCCTAGTGTTAGAGATTAGTTTCGAGGGCAATAACTATCAGCACAGTCATATTCACATCGGAAGGGAGCCGGAGACTGGGGGCCGGGAGAGAGAGGTATTGGTAATGTAAGGTGTGATGACGCAGAAACAAGTGCAGCTCGAATTTGGAATAAACGTGAGGGATGATTTATACATATATTAAGACTTAATCAAGACTTTAGATAGCACTTTGGACTAATGGATGATTGTCTAAACATTTTATTCATTGATTCAACAATTAAGAAATCAATATGAATCCGAATAAATGTTGGTGGATGATGGGCTCAGAATTTACACTTATTCTGCAAGGCAAATAAACACTCATGCAAAATTGAAACGGGGTATTGATGTACTTAAGCTTACTAAGATGAAAACATATAAAATGGGCTAGTGTGGCAAAAGTTCATAATTTGGGTCCAGGGTACCCTTGTGATCAATATCTTTTTAAAGATGCCTTGACTTGGGCGCCGGTTATCTTAATGACGCAACACATTCTGACACAACACATTCTGACATGGATGTATTAGCGACCTAACATGTTAGCTCTAACCAAATATAAAACCTCTTTGGCTGATATGTTATACTCTCCTTTTTTTTTCTTTTTTGTCTATCTTGTACTGTTTTTATTCTATCCTTTGAGATATTGTATTCAAAATGATTGGAGGGTGATTTTATGTTTAATATCGATAACTTAATATTGAAAATATAAGAGAAACTCTCCTGAATTTTTGGTAAAAAAAATTACTCTAATCTTAAAAATCTGACAAGTATTGGATTGTTTCAGGATGGTGCGTACAAGGTAAAGTGTGATGACAGATCCCTCTTTAGCATATAGACAATGTCAACATCTTGGTTTAAAGGATATATATATATATATATATATATATATATATATATATATATATATATAGAGAGAGAGAGAGAGAGGAGGATTCCTTGGAGAATTCAACTCTCATATACTTGCAACACCTCATCCAAGAGAGGTGCCTCTTTTAGCAACAGTAGTGTCAGCAACAACCCCTGCACCATATATTGATCTAACATTTATAGCCTAGATTGTGAGGGCATTAATTGAGGTGATGCCTCATATACTAGTACCAGCACCCTCAATAGCACAAGTAGTGCAGGTATTGCCAGTTGCCTCGACACTGATGGACAATATGGTTAGATTGGTTCGGGTAGTGAAGAGCATGCAAGAATTGGGTACGAGTTATTTTTAGGAGAACCAGATGCTGAGATGGCATGTAGGTGGCTATGTACAGTAGAAGAAACTATGGAGTAGATTTAGGTGGCGAAATATTTACGAGTAAATTGTGCCACTCATTTACTGTCAGATAGGGCATGATCTTTATAGGATACAATGCGGTCTAGTAGACCGTGAGGTGTTAGACATGGGTTGAGTTTAGGGTGCAATTTGAAAATAGTGACCTTTTAGAAACAAGAAGGTAAGATGGTGGTGTTTAGAGGGGATAAAAATGTCATATCGAATAGTATTATTTTGATTATGATGACTAAGAAGAATATCTTGCTTATGGTGCCCGCTAAATTAGCTGACTTGAAGATTCAACTACAAGAATTGTTGGATAAAGGGTTCATATGTCCAAGTAACTTACCCTAAGGAGCTCCAGTGTTATTTATGAAGAAAAAAAAGATAGGACCCTCAGACTTTGTATTGATTATAAGCAGTTGAACAAGGTAACGGTGAAAAATAAGTATTCACTGTCACGGATAGATGACTTATTTGACCAGCTAAAAAGGGCAAGGGTCTTCTTGAAGATAGATTTAGGGTCAAGATATTTTAAATTCTTGATCAAGGAACAAGATGTGCCAAAGACTGCATTCAGAACCCGTTATGGACATCACGAGTTCTTAGTAATGCTATTTGAACTTACAAATGCTCCTATGATGTTTATGGATTTGATTAACTGGGTGTTCTGACCTTATTTGGATAAGTTTGTTGTAGTATTTATAGATGATATTTTGGTTTATTTGAGATCATACCTAGAGCACGAACAACCATTGAGACAAGTATTACAAACCTTTAGGGAGCATTGATTGTATACCAACCTAAATAAATATGAATTTTGGCTGAATAAAATGATTTTTCTAGGGCATGTCATATCTGTTGAAGGGGTACTAGTGGATCCTAGGAAGATGGAGGTAGTATTAAAGTGGGAGGGACCCGTAAATGTGACTGAAATTTATAGTTTTCTTGGATTAGCAGGATACTACAAAAGATTCATTAAAGGATTCTTCATTATAGCTATTTCGATGACCCAACTGACTTAAAATATGACAAAGTAAGAATGGAATAAAAACTGTGAAGAGAGCTTCTAAAAGTTAAAAAAAAAAAAAGGTTTACCACCGCTCCGGTGTTAACATTACCTTTAGAGATGAAAGGGTTTGCAGTTTATAATGATGCTTTAAGGAAAGGTCTAGGTTATATATTAATGCGACATGACAAAGTGATTGCTTATACCCTAAGACAATTGAAGGCTCATGAGGGTAACTACCCAATACATGATTTAGAATTGGCTTTAGTGGTATTAACATTGTAGGTTTGGAAACACTATTTGTATAGGTCCCATGTTTGAATTTTCATAGACCATGAAAGTTTGAGATATTTAATGATCCAAAGGGACTTAATCATGCGACAAAGAAGATGAGTGAAGCTCATTAAGGACTATGACTATGAAATTTAGTATCACCCGGGAAGGGCAAATGTGGTAGTTGATGCCCTTAGTCGCAAATACAAAATAGTATCAAATGAACAAGAAGCAAATGTGGTAGTTGATGCCCTTAGTCGCAAATACAAAACAATATCAAATGAACAAGAAGTTTGGGATAAGAAAGAATTACTAGAATTAAGGAAAATTAACATCAAGATAGAAGCCAGGCTTGAAGATTCCTTAATCGCTCAATCAAAAGTGTAGTCCACATTCTGGGATAAGGTGTTGAAGGTTTAACGGGAGGATGTTACGACAACTAAAATAAGAAATAAGGTTGAATCAAGAGTTGAGAATCCTTTTTGGATACTAGATGATGGAATTATCACCATGAGAAAGCAAATGTATCTAACAAAAGACAAAATGTTAAAGAATGAAGTGTTAAAATAAGCACATGAATCCTGATTTGTAGCATATCTGGGAAGCACCAAGATGTATATGAACTTAAAAGATTACTACTGTTGGCCAAGTATGAAAAAAGAAGTAGCAGAGTATGTGTCTAAGTGTGGTGTTTGTCAGCAAATAAAAATGAAGCATCAGAAGCAGATAGGGCTTTTACAACCACTTTTAATACCAAAATAGAAGTGGGAAGATATCACATTGAACTTTTGTGTCTTGTCTGCCTAAAAGAAAAGGAAGAAATGATGTCATATAGGTTATTATAGACTGATTTACTAAATATGCCCTCTTTTTACATATGAAGATGACGGGCTCAGTTGACAAGTTAGCTTAGTTGTATGTAAACAAAGTAGTGAGATTGCATGGAGTGCTAAAGTTGATTGTCTCGGATTAAGACCCCGGATTTACTTTTTATTTATGGCTAAGTATCCAGCATGCTCTAGAAACAAACCTAAATCTGAACACTACTTTTCACCTCCAAACTAACGGACAATCTAAAAGAACAATCCAAAACCTAGAAGACCTATTAAGGACATGTATATTGGAGTTTGAAGGTAATTGGGTGGATCACTTGCCACTGGTCGAATTTAATTATAATAACAATTATCAATCTACCATCAGGATGGCTCCCTATGAAGCCTTATATGGACGAAAATGCCAGACCCTCGTGTGTCAGGAGGAGGTTGGAGATAGGACATTGATTGGGCCTGAATTGGTGTAACTCGCCTCAGAAAAAATGAGAATCATAAAGGATATGATAAAAGTAGCACAAGTTAGGAAAAATATTTATGCAGATCAAAGGAAAAGGCCTCTTGAATTCAAAGTAAGGGACAAAGTGTATTTAAAGGTTTCTCTATGGAAACACATGTTATGATTCAGGATGAAAAGGAAGATGGTGTCGAGATATATCAGACCATATGAAATCGAGAAGAGAATTGGGCTTGTAACATACAAATTGATTTTGCCCTCCCATTTGCCCAAGATTCATGATGTGTTTCAAGTTCCATTAGAAATCAAGGAAGATTTGATGTTAAAGTTAAAGCCAATAAGGATATTAGACCGAAGTCAAAAGGTCTTCAGAAACAAGAAGATCCTTATGGTAAAAGTATTGTAGAAGAGCTCACAAATCAAGGAATAGGCTTGAGAAAGGGAGACGGAAATGAAAAGAAAATATCTCGAATTGTTTGTAAATTCAGGTAAAAGATTTAAATTTCAAGGATGAAATTCTCTTTAAAAATGGGAGAATATAAAACCCCGATTAAAATTTTTTCATGATTTGATTAAAAATAATAAAAAATAAAAGGATGTTAAGAACATAAGAAAGGGGTAAACTAGGAATATAAAAAGGAAAGAAAATTTCATCATTTCTCTTTAATGGTGGTTGGCTGCTACTTGAGAGGGGGGGATTTCAAAAATTTCTTCATTTTTCTCTCTAGAAATTGGTTGGGTTTCATCATAAATCAAAGGGGAAAGTAGCTAACATCATTAAGACAAGAATTGAGAGGAGGATTTAGAGGTTCTAGAGAGAGAATTGACAAGCTAACATTTGAAGCTCACTTCCATGCCTAGTAAGAATTTTTTAACCCAATTATTTGAGTTTTATGGAATAAATTCTAGTTTTATACATGAAATTGAATTTTTCTAGTTAGGGTTATTGAATAGAAATTTGGGGAAAATTTTATATTGTAATAAATTATTGCAATTAGGGTAAATTGTGTTACAAATAATGTCTTATAGTAAATAATTGAAAAAAAAATATTGGGTTATTAGAAGAGATTAGTGCCAATCATAATAGGGAAAAAGAGATTAGTATCTTCTAAAAATATTTTTTATTGTGAACACATATTATTATTAGAAGATAATAATACGAAGTGGTTAAAAAAAATTTAGTAGTAATTGGGAACACATACTATAGAGTTTCGATGAATATTGTGTAAGCATTTTCCACATCAGCATCATGCAATCTGAGATTGTTAAGGGTTCGAGAAAGGATAATCTCCTCGAGCAATTCTTCTATGATTCATGTAAAATTGTTAAAATAACAAACCATATGTACATCTCTGCCTATCATATGATGACCATGAGTGATTTCAAGATCAAGCAAATGAGAAAAAAAAAATCTAAGAAGCAATTGAAATCCTTGCGTAAAAACTCAAACAAAAGCAAAGGTAGAGGACAAATAAATAGAAGAAATAAATTCTAAGAATGGAAAACGATATAAAATCTAATGAATCACCTAGCGTTAGCGTTGTATAAAATCTTTGAGAGTGTTTGATAGTATGGTAGCAATTATTTTTTAAAATATTTTTTGTTCGGAAATGTATTAAAAAATATATTTTTTATTTTTTTAAAATTATTTTTGACATCAACACATCAAAATAATCTGAAAATACCAAAAAATAGTAATTTGAAGCAAAGAAAAAAAAATAAAATTCAAATTCTTCCAAAAGCGTTTTTGAAACACAAAAACAAACAGCCAAGTCTATAAATATCTATAAAAAAAAAGGCAAAATATCATAGAAAAACAAAAATTAGCAGTTTAGCAAACAGCTCTGTAGAAGGAAACCCCCACAAAAACAACATAAATCAAACACCAAATTGCATGTTCAATCAAAGATCTTCAAAAATCAAAACACAACCCTAATGAATTAATCAAAACAACAATCATAAAAAAAAAACCACCTAGAACAAAGATTAAATATTTTGAAAATGATGATGACCAAGGCTGAGAGTGGATGAAAATAATAGGCACCGAGAGAGACACACAAAATAAAGCAAACAGAAGCTGAATTAGTAGAAAAGAAGAAGAAGAAGAAGACTAGCATGAGATTGTGAGTGAGGGGAATAAACGTTGTGATCATAGTTTTGAAACCCGGACCGGCTCGGCGGGTCGACCCGGGACCCGGCTGACCCGGGCCTGGAATCGGTCCGGGTCTAAGTAAAAACCCGCCGGGGAGTTGGCCCGGCGAAACCCGGTCGACCCGGTGGGTCGACCCAGAACCCGGCTGAGACCCGGCTACCTTCTTTTTTTGTATTCAAGTGGTCAGTCGGTCGAAAGATAAAAGACATCATCTCGAAACGGAAGAGAAGGGATACAAAAGACATCATCTCCTTCGTTTCTAATGATCAAAAGCGAGATGCTACCAGAATTTTGAGACCAAGAAAAGATACACTGCAAGCTAGATCATAGCAATTCAGTTAACTTACCAAAACAAGAACACAACCCTCCTTCAATAGCTAGATATCTCCGATCTGTACTTTAATATCTCAACAAAAGTTTTCAAATATTCTCCAAAATCCTCCAACAGAAACTTCTCATATATGATCAAAAGCTTCAAGTATGCAATATATATCCAACTTCAACCCCAGCTGCTTACAACGACTTGAATCAAGGAAAGACAGGAGCTAGCTTGTCCCATTCAAATCTTTCAGGAGCTGCCTTCTTATATTGATTATTAGAAGAAAAAATCTCTATCTAGAAGCAACGTGTCTTTTTATAGTCCACAAAATCCAAATAAAGGAAGAAGAAAACAGTATTTCTACCTCACCTTTAAAACACACCTTTAGAATTTCCCCGACTGACCAGTCGTAACTTTTAAAGTATGATATTTTTTTTTGGGTTGACCCGAGTTGACCCGGATCAACCCATCTGACCCGTGACCCGATCATTAGACCGGGTCGACTACCGGGTCGGGTTTCAAAACTATGGTTGTGATAGTAGAGGAGAGGAGATATTGTAATTGGGGTTAGGGATACTATATTTTATTAAAAGACTTTATCATATCTATTATTGTTATAAATAAATAGTGATTTGTTTAAAAGACTCTCATATCTATTATTTTATTAAAAGAATCTTTAACTTCTTTTTTTCTTGTAAATTTATTATTTTTTTGAATAGCTAGACTCGAAAACTTTCTTTTTTTCTTTTTTCTTTATATAAAAAAAGGATAAATAATAAAAAGCAGACTGGTCAACAGTCAAGATCATCTGGATATGAGAGGTTTTCGTGAAGCATGTCGTGGACGCATGAATCTTTAACTTCAGGCCCATTTGGCAGACCATTTTATGCTGCAATATCATACAACTGATGGTAATATCTCAACAGTGAAGTACGGAAACTACCATTGGTGTCAATACAAGTGTATAGAAAGGTCAACAAACTACCTTTAAGGGCTGCATTCTTTTTTAATTGTCAATTACAGTTCCTTTGGTTTTAATCTCTTAGCAAAAAAAAAAAAAAAACCGGCACTGTGCGAATCATAGTGCAGTTGAGCATGGAGCTACGAAACCCTAGATTTCCTAACTCCTTTAGTTTTTCTTAATTAACAATATAATAGTATGTTAAACGAAATTGGATGTCTAATACAAAGGGGGGGAAAAACCTATTAAGTCCTAATTTGGGATTTGAGAGCGGGGCAAACATCTTCTCCATCCAGTCCATGAATTAAGATGTTAAAATCCAGCTAGCCCAACCCAACAGGCAGTAGCTCAAAGTCTCAAACAGCCGCACCATGCAAGTAAAATAGACATGATTCTTCCACAATCCAAACTCCGAAAACTCATAAACACAAAAGTGGTTTGGGCAGAAGAAATCACCAGCCAAATTTCATCACATAAAAAACCAACAGGTCACTTCGATTCTTGCCATATATTGTCAGCATATCTTATATAACCTCCTCCAACCTTGCTAGTTATCCACAGGAGTCCAGCACTGAAAATATATATATATATATATGATAATTTAAATACAATGTTGAAATTAGATTGTCAATATGTCATTTCTCCAGTATCAGTCTACTACTTTCTCCCATGGTGAAAAAAGAATAAATGTGGACATCTGTATATAACGATAATGATTAGCAGTTAATTTAAAGGCCCAGGAGGCAGTGTGAAAAATCTCGCAAATCTTGCGGCGCAGCTGCAACTAAAATCCAAATAATTTTCACACCCTCGAGTTTTGATCAACTATTTCGATAGGTTTAGTTCTTGATTGCTGACTCAAGATTTAGATAAGAAAAATATACACCTCTTTTATTATCTCTTGTAGTGGGAATAAACGCATGCATGCAATCTTTTAAGAATTGTAGTGGGAATAAACACATCGGCCATTGACATTTGTCCATGGAACTTCCCATCGACAATTTCCCACCAAAATGTTTTATCTTAATATAGTGAGGTTCTTCCTGCCTTTAACATCGTTAATTAGAAAAGTTTATTCCATTCATATGAAAGTTGAAAAATTTGACATGCTTTTAATATTAATGTGCGTATCATTCAACATTTGACCCCACAAACGAATGAATCCACCCACATGATTGATTGAATTGGGGCATGCCGTGTGGAAAAGATGCAGCTCGAAGAACAAATTGACAAGGGAAGGAAGAGGATGGCTTTGATGATGATCGGCGGGCAAAGAGCCAAAGGGCGGTCTCCACTCCAAACGGTGCACATGGAAGTTTCAAATTTCTCAGTTAATGACCCACCATCTGTAGGGTGCAGAGTCTCCTAACCAGACTGTCGAAAGAAAGAAACATGTAGTATGAAGACAAACAGGAGAAATCACAAGAGCCCACCCTTCCCACCATGTTTTCTGGCTTTTCCCATTACTGTCCCATCTTTTCTTTCCTTCCCTTTCCTTTCCTTTCCTTTCATCATCACACGTCCCACTATCCCTACCACCTTCACTTTCTCGTGTCCCATTTTCTACAGTTTTGGTCTTCTTCGAGTCAAAAAGGAAGCTTGAAATCAGTGTTAGATTCAACGAAAGAGGAACTGCCTTTGAATGATTGCTTTTCCAGCACTCTAGTGTTTGAATATCTAAGTAGTAAGTACCCCTCTAACTTAGGAAAACTCTAATGGGCCATTCCTTTCCCACTCGTTCTTCCACCAGTGGGCCCCAAAACTTACTTGGATCCCAACAAAACGACCTCCTGTGGCTGAAATTCCGCCGGTCTGATCATCAAAACCACTAAGAATTTATTGCTTCCTTGAGACCCTAACTAGGTCTATCCTCCACTCCAAAGCAACAAAATATCGACCTTTTATTAAAAAAAAAGTTCGCACGGTATCACATGTTCAAGCTTGGGATATATATAATGTAATCAAAACCCTGCCAAGCACAGTTTTTGATGGGGCCCTTTCATATCCGATGTTCAATTCCTTGTCCAACATGACCCCTCACGGCATATGCTACAACATTATGCAGGATAGACTAAAAATAGGTGTTCTGGGCCTTGAGTGTGATTTCTTAACAGATGTCTCGAGAAAGAGTTTTCAGAAAGAAAGAGTGGGGGAAGTGATAAAGGGTGATATCAAAGAAAAGAAAAACAAATAACAGTGCTTTTAATACAAGCACATAGTTGCCCCTCTTGGCATCCTTTCCCTCCACTGTAGAAACTGAAAACAATAGGGAGCAACAAGATTCCTTGGCCATTTATCCACTCTTTCTATGACAGCTGATCTAGTCCAAAGCTGCTTTTGCCCATTTCATACGAAATCTTTTACCATTAATCCCTTTCATTCCTCACTGTTCTTACATTACCTCTGCAATGAGTTGTTGAGCTACTACTGAATTGGGTTTCTTTTTGCATTTATTGAAAGAATGGAGAAATGGACGGTCAGTGATTTGTCCTCTTCAAAATTCAAAATTATAGTGACCCTGCATTTACTCAGAATTTTATTAAAAATTGCTCGACAACTAAATTAAGTGAGAAGTAACTACCAAATGGCTATTAAATTCTCTAGATACTACATGTAACGTAACGAACTAGAAGATCCAAAAAGTTTAACCTAGGCCAAATTTGAGTGTAAAGTCCAACTATAATAGTATTATTTCTAATTAATGGATTGCTTTTTATCAAAATTTACTACTACCACCACTTTATTGCAAACTTAAACGTTACAAGAGTCAAATTTTGACTCTTTCTTTCCTCTTTTCTTTTTCAACTTTCCCATCAACCAAACACTTCAATCCCATAAAAAAAAGGGGCCTAGTTGAGAACAGAAATTGAACAAACATCAAGATATACAATTGAAGCAAAGATCCTCTCATTCTCTTCAAATATTCAACATCAGAAGTTTTTTTTTTTTTTTTTGCTTACTCTCATAATCAGCACCACCTTAATACCATCAATGCCAGCAATAATATATATAATTATATATAAAAATCTTACACGAAAAAAAAGATTAAAAATGACATCTATTACAATTATTTTTTATTCAAGATGAAGGACTAGCAGAACCTGAAACTCTTGGCGAAGTAACAGGAAATAGGGGTAACAATCGGGGCTCAGTCTCTCTTGGTGTGGATCCGGGCGATGGATGCAAGTAAAATCCTCTCTCTTTTATCGCTTTCTCCTCTGCATCAGTATCCATCACATTAGGATTAATGAAGTTGTTGTTGTTGCTGTTGTTGTTGTTGTTCATGGGACTAAAACAATTAGTATACTTCGCTGATCCGGAACGGTCAAACGGGTCGGGTATTAAAGGAGTCACCGGGCTTAAAATAAGAGAAGGGAAATCGAGAATGCTTGGGGACAGAATCTCTGGCTTTCTTGGAGAAAAACCTGGACTGGGTCTGGCAAATACCGGATTTAAAGGGTTGATCTTGAGGTTCTTGATTGAGTTTCTACGTTCATAAAGTTTGAACCCGGAAGATTGGTTCTTTTTTGGTATGGATTTAATTGGAGGGATGTTGTGGTTTCTAGGAGAAGGGTCGGATTGTGAGATGGTTGGGGTGGTGGAGATGGAGGTGGTGGTGGAGGCGGGTTTGGGCGATCCAGTCAACATCTGGACTACTTGTTTGAAGGAAGAAGTGTCAGCTTGTACAAAAGTTGTCGGGTATGGGTTAGTGGATTCGGATCTGGAAATGGGTTTGGGTGACGGAAGTGGTGGTGGGTAGTTAATATTGTTGTTGAGTGCAACATTATTTGTCGTCGTCGTGGTGGAGCTACTGCTGCTGCTGCTGCTGCTGCTGCTGTGGCTATTTGGTGAAGGAAGGAAAGATTGTGGGTTCTGGTTATCTTGATGATGCCTTGGTGAGGTTTCCATTGATGTCTTCGTGGGTGTTTTTCTTCCTTTCCAATTGCCCTCTTCTAGCTGGAATGGAGGGAGAGAGATGGAGAAGAAGAAAAGGAACGTCTCTTGAAGTGAAGGGAAGTAGAGATGTGGGGGAGACTTTGTTGCTTCCTTTGGTTTGGTAAGAAATGTCTCGGTGGGGACTCACTTTGAAGTTTCCTAAGCTTGGAGGGAGTCTCACGCTTCAGTTAACGACACTAAAGAGTGTTGATCTTTGAAATTGGTGATTAATTAGGGTTTTGACCACAAATAAATAGCTTGTTAGGTCTTAAACATTCAACATCAAAGGGATCCTAATTCCTAACCACTAGTTTGATAAAATTATCAATCTTCATCAACAAAATTTAATTTAATGAAAACCAAATACTATATGAAATTTGGTTTTGATTTTGTTACATTGCATCGTTCTTTAATCATAGTGTTATAAAATAAAATAATTAAAATATTTTAAAAATTATATTAATTCCCTTCAATTAAAAGAATTATAATATCTATATTAGTTGATATAACATCGAGAACATAGTTTTAAAATCCGGTCCGGTCCGGCTGGTCGATCCGGGACTGGAGGCGGGACAGGTTGAAGAAAAAATAGAGGAAGGAAAAACTCGGCGTACCCGGCGGGTTGACCCGATTAAAAAACTCGGTTACGACCCGTTGACTTTTCTTTTACTAAAACAACATCGTTTTGATTTTTAAAAAAAAATTGACCCTGACGACCTGATAATTAGATCAAAACCCGAGACCTAGGCCGACCACCAGGTCGGGTCTGAAAACTATGATAGAAAATCTTAATTAGTAATGATAACAAATCAAAATATTTCAAAATATCAAAGTAAAAATATAGTAGAAAAAGATTTTAAGGCTATTTTGTCTTGAAAAATAAATAGTTTTTCATTTTAAAAACCATACCTTCCTATACTTCTTGAAATAAAATTTAATCGACATGTCAGTGAAATTACTTAAAATTCTCTTAAATTAAACAATGAAATATAAAATTGTTTTTCCAAATTTTAAAATACAACAGAAAAAAAAAATCAAGAGATAAAACAGGCTCTGCACCTGTTCCTCAAGCATGATTAAGATACAAGAAACCTAATTCTTGAAAAGAAATTTAAGAATGTAAAGCTATTATATGTCATCATGATGTTTTTCCTTTTGTTTTTCTCCATCCATGAAACAATATACTAATAATTTAGACCATGGAAACAGAGCACACGCGCTTACGTTGGAGGTGGCTTTGTTTTGATGTGAATTCCAGCTGGTAATATGCCATTGGCGGTGACAGGAATTTTAGACAAAAATGGGTGGGGCCTAGCTGTGACTGAACCCGAGAGAAATGGTCAAAAAAGAGTTTAATATTTCGCATTGACCTAAAGATTCCCTCGAGTCTGACTATGGTAAGCGAAATTAGCATAAACAAGTTTACTCGCCTTCGCTACGTAGAGGGATGATAAAAAAAAAATTGTATTTTTCTTTTAGACTTTTAATAATTATTTATAATTTTTATTAAATTTCATCCAGTAAATTATTTTTAAAATCTATCTACCTATCTAAGTTATTTAGACTAAACCAATTAATTTGATAGGTTTAAAAATAATTCAAAAAATTAGTAAAAAATATGATTTAACTTTAGAAAATTTTAAAATAATATATTTTTTAATATTTTGATGATAACAACATATTAGATTGACTTGAATTTCACGGGTTAACCCGTCAAACCCACTTTTCGTATCATAAAATCTATTGAGTTTAATAATTATATTTTTTAAAAAATTATTTTTTACTTAACTATACAATAACAAAAATAAACAATTATAAAATTTAGTACAAACAAAAAATTAAGATGCTTGTCTTATTAAAAACAAGCTGAAAAAATATAAAGATAAATTTAAAATTAATTAAATATATAAAAATAAAATTTTAAAAAATCAATAAAAAATTGAATATATAATTAAATTAAATTAAAAAAAGCAAAGAGAAAAAGAAAAGCAAAGGAAAACAAAAAAAACAACCTATGAGCGGTAAAGGAGGTGAATCATACCTTTAGAGTGTAGGATAATTTAATGGTCCCACTCATGAGGAAGCATTCATGGGATTAAAATATCATCCCGTGTTTATCTCTGGTCATAGGTAGATGATTTCTAGGTCTGAGTCATAACCAATTTAGAGGTTGGCCTAATTTACATTAGGAGACCTTTTCTTCTTATAATTAGTTAAAAAAAAACTTATAAATCATCATTATTTGTTTTTAATCAAATCAAATAAATTAATTAATTAAGTACAAATTGAGAACATAATATTTTTTTACCATGAAATTAAAAGGCAAAGCCCAATTATACCCTTATTTGCATATCATAATTCCAATTTTGCCTCTTGCACCGGTCCCCATGGGGCATGGATTAATGGACCCATTAGATTAAGTCAACAAAGGTAACGAAGAAATCATGTGTGTTTTGTCATGTACAAATTATTTAAGTACAGATCAGTCAGACCCTTGTGAGTGTTTAGGTCCCCACGCCTCCATCGATGTCGATCCACCGAGCAAGTTAGGCAAAATGTGCACTTGACCATTTAATCCCCCGAAAATGTAGAGAGAAAATTATTCTTGTTAGGATTATTGCAGGCTGTATTCAAGACATTGGACAAATCATGGAGGACTCGGTCTTGTTACTACTCCATGCCCTCATTGGAAACTCAGGAACGAGGGACAGAAACTCGAGTTCAAGTCTTCGGTCGAAGAATTGGCAATATGAAACAACATGATTTTCTCATAATAACATTGATAAGAAGCTACAATTGATGTTCGTAAATCTAAATCAAACAAGTTCTCATCAATACATTAATTTACAAAGGAGAGATTTGTTTAAAACAAAATAAAAAACACATAAAAAAATTATATTTACAAATTAAGATTGTGCACTTATACTTTTATAATATATAATTTATGCTTGATATGTATTATTTTACGTAACAAAACAAAAATATGTTAAAGTCATAGTAGAGACAAACTAGCTCTCCGACCAAATGATCTCGTTGTGGAACCAAAGACTCGGTAGCTCCACATTTTAATCAAGTCACAGTCTGAGGTTCGGTAAAGTAATATTGGTTACCAGTCAAAATCTGGGGGGAAAAGAAAGCTCGTCACAGTGAATTTCATGGAAGGTGATCAGAGAGAGACTCGAACCTGGTTATGCATGCGCACATTGAAGTGGATACGCATCTGCCAGTATCCAAAGCTACAGCAACGTGAGAAAAGTGAAGGAAAGAGGTGAATCCAATTCTCATTTTCGATGAGTTGAAAGAAAGCAAATGCTGTGCAGCACACACTGTTTTATGAAGTGAAAGGGGCCACAATTCTCTTTTTAAGTGCAGCACTTGTACAGACTCTCTCTCTCTCTCTCTCTCTCTGTTGTCTTGAGCTGCTGCTGCTGTGATGTTATGTCATGGAAGAGAAGAGACTCAATGCTGGATGCAGATGCACCCACTTGACACGTTTTCCAAGATTTGGGTTCCTTCATAAATTGACCTGCAGCCATAGTCTTGTGACTATAAATGCATCTTGTGGTATTTCAACTACAAACAGTGAAGGAATATGTTCTTCTTTAAGAGGGTGTTTTTTTTAAAAAAAAGTTTTGATTGTTTTTTAAATCAATTTTTATTTGTAAAATATTAAAATAATATATTTTTTTTATTTTTAAAATTTATTTTAATATTAGCATATCAAAACTATAAATAATAAAAAAAATTAATTTAAAATATAAAAATTAAATTTTAACAAAAAAAAAAACAAATTAAAACTCATTCTTAAACATCCTCTTAATACAAGTATTTGTTATAATTTTTTATATATAAATAAGGTACCTCTAGTTAATTTGAACATACCAAATTAAATCTTTATATCCTAAAGTTTATAAAACAAAATTTAAATTTGGTAATTTGTAACCCTCAAGATTGGTAAATAAAGAGAGTCGAATTAAAAACCACATAAATAACATATCTATTGACCCCGTCCAACTCAATCTTCTATTATTAGTGGCTGTTATATCTTGTTGTTCCAGTGTTTTGTAGCTATCAGGGTGGCAACTAAAATGTTACCGAGTCCTTGATCCTGAAAAAACTTTTCGCAGAAAGTTACAATTGCTTCTAGTAGTTCTGAATAACTCATCCCTTCTATTAATTACTGCAAAATGACCAAAGTTGCTGCAAATTCTTGCAGAATTAGGGTGACATGTACAATTTTATGGTCCTATTACGAAGAAATACCCTGCTCTTTATTTAGTCCTGCTAGAAAAATTGAATAATATATTTCATATTATTTATGTCACAAAAATTGTAGCAACCTTTATGTCCCATATTTTATTATATTCTATTGTTTCAATGAACTTGAATTAAAATCAGTAATTTTAACTCTTACTTGATATAAAAAATAAAAATATAAAAGTATTTTTTAGTTAAAAAAATGTTCGAACTCGATGTCCAAGAACATTAATTCTAATTAAACTAAGATGAGGGATGAAATTTATATTCCTTCACAAAACGCTAGATTGAACCTCATGTGTTTACAAGGTGCAGCGAGAAAATACCCGAGACTAATCGTGTGCCCTTCAAATTGACCTTATGTTTTCTCTCGACACGCGAGCCTTGACCTCACATCTCCCTTGATGGACTAGCTAAGATAGAGCCTATTCTCCCGAACAAGACTTATACTCCGGACAAAGATTATACCTCTAGATAGAGCTCATACCTATAAACATGACATAACTCTCCGATATGGTTTCCTTCCGAGCAAATCTTATACCCTCAAACATGGCTTATACCCAACTATAGCTTACACCCCTAGATGAAACTTGTACTCTCGAAAAGAGCTTATACCCTTGACATAGCTGACCTCTAAAAAAGGCTTATAACTCGAAGGACTTTATATTTGGACATGGCTTATACCTTTCAAATCCAACTACTACGCCAAAATATACCATCCTTACCTAGTCTACTCACCATCAATTATAGAGACAAATATACATGTATAAAATGAAGGCATGTCTCTTGACAACGTATCCCCTCTAGAGTTTGGTCTTGTTTTTGTCGTCAACAATATATAACCATAAAACTCAAAACTAAGGTATTTTTTGCAATGGCTTATAGTTATTATGAGCATTTGTCTCAAGTAGTTTAAAATTATAAATGATAAGCATATTAACCATCCCACTTTTATATGAACACCCTCGTAAAAACCTTCTCCTAGAGAGAGAGGGAAAATCATTTTCCTCCTCTTTAAGCTTTACTTTGTGGACACACCCACGACAAAGCCTTTAAGGCTCCTTTCCACTTCATTGGAGGGTGCTTTAAACCTAACAAAAGACTTGTTTTATAGATGCTCCTGCTTCTCAAATTCTTTCTCAACTTTTCATCTCTTTGATCAGCATCAGAAAGAGCTTCATCATCGTTGGGTTTTAACTTACAAATTAGAATTTTACTCAGATGTTTAAACATTAGTTCCAACTTTCAAATCCCAACCCAAGACTTTTATGGATCGACTGTCTTTCAATTGGTAATTTAACTTAATTAAATTAGCAGATTTAACCTAGCTATTGTGTGTCTGATAGCTTTCTTTGATGAAACAGGTTTAAATCATAGAGGTTTAAATAAATTTATTTACGATGTAAAAGAAAGAACTCCCGCTATCTTGTAGCTTAATACTAAATTAAGCTCCGATGAACCAAAGAGAAAATCTATCTTGCTTTAATAAGCATATAAAAGCCAAACCGAACATGCTTTTGATAGACGTTAATGATCTTTCCTTGTAAAGCAAACTGGGAAAAATAAAGTTTGATTCAAGCTCCGTCTCACCGCCACAAAGGGAAACAAAGGGCAAAAGGAAGAAATATTCTTATCATAACCCAGTTCATGCATTCATACTAATCAAACTATAGAAATTTGGTGGTTGTGGTACGTACTATACCATATATTGCTAGATAATTTGAGTTGAAAACTTTGACTTGGATGTTTCAACCACGTCGCAAGAAACATGAACAGCAAAGATATCTCCTTACCAGATGCTTCGGCGTGAATTACATATTACACAATGTGATGGGATTATAATCTGGTGGCTTAACAAGGCTGCGGATTGAAGATATATAAATATTTCATGACTAATTTTGCCTTCGTCCCTACGGGTCTTCGTTCAGATTTAGATAACGAACCACATTGCTCGTGCCCGACAAGAATGGCAGAGTAAAGGTCAAAAGTTTCGGCTATTATTAAATAAAGGTCAGAAAAGGTGGCGTGAGCTAGAAAATGCATTTCAATGTCATATTTATGCATTAATGGTTTCCTTTTCAAGGTTGTTAGCAGTTTTTTTTTTATTATTGTTTTTTTTCTTTTCAATCATCAGGGGACTCGGACCCAATTTCATAATACCGATTCTTCGTCTTTTTTTCTAGTTAAGTTTTTAGACAAATGTATTCCATATTCGTGTTAACTAGACGTGGGCATGTTCTGTACAGTGGGCCACATAATATTTTTTTCCTTCAAAAAATTATGTTTATGTGCTGTGAATCGTGGTTTTTTTTAAAAAAATCAACCATTTAGATTTGATTAAATTAAATAAATTAGTTTTACTTTAATTAGATAGAAAATAAATGATGATGATAGCAAATATTAAAAAATTGAAAAAAAAATGGTCAAGATATTGGAATTTTTTTATTTAAAAAAATACAATTCATTTACTACCAAAGTCGATCAAGATTGATTGTCATCTTGGTGTTAAATTCATTGAACTATTATCTATATAATAAAATTTCTAGTTATAATGATCTGTATACTTTTGGTTTTGTTTGCTTTGTAAATTTACCTTTTAATAAACGACACAAACTTTTTGCTTAGTCTGTAAAATATATTTTTTTAGTTATAATATTTTTCACAAAGATTTTGTTTGTAATGATATGAACTGTAACAAAATTTATATATTTTTAAAAGTTATTTTCTTTAAAAATTAATATTTCTTCCCTACTTATGTTGAACTTTCCTTTGTTGATCAAATTCTTCCTACTCTTGGTGATTTGTTATCTTTTGAACTATCAAAGCAAAAAATTATGTATAAAAGATATCGACTAACTTTACTTTTTTCTCAAGGCTACTTCATCACTTGAGAATACTCTTGAAACTATTTCTACGCTTCCTTAAATGAATCTGTTTTTTAGTGCTCCATAAAAGTATTTTGTCACCTTATAGATTTGATTTTTCTGCTACCTAGTCCATTATTAATGTTCCATCATATTACTCACAAGTTTTCAAATATGAGTAATGCAAGAGAAACTTTAGGTTTTTTAGGATAATCATACATGAGAAATTATTTCTTATTCTTTAGCTATTAAGTTTATTGGATATAAATGGGTGTACTCAATTACGTTTCACTATGATGGAACTCTAAATCAATATAAAACCTAATTAGTTGCTTTTAGAAATAAGCAAAAGTATGAAGTGGACCATGAGGAGAATTTTTCTAATGTAGAAAAAAAAAAAAGACTACAGTGCATACCATTATTACTATTATTGCTTCTTAGGGTTGGCCCCTTTATCAAATGGACATTAAAAATGCCTTTTTTACATCAATTTACAACAAAAAAGATATTTATATAGAGTTCTTCTTTAATACATCAATTATGTGTAAGTTGAAGAGGTCCTTGTATAGTTTGGAATAGGCTCCTCTAATGTGGTTTGACAAGTTCTAATCTACTTTTTTCCGCTTATCTTTTGTGCAAAGCAAATATGATTCCTCGTTATTTCTTTACAAGTCATCTACTAGTTTTATTCTTTTTCTTGTTTATATGGATGACATTGTCATCTACATGCTATTTTTTCACGAGCTGATGTATGTTCTTGGTGATTCCTCAATATCTTGAAAACGTAAAAAACAAGATCAAATTTTCAATTTTTTGAATGAATCTGAATATAGAACCATGTCGATTGTTTGCTTAGAGATTGTTTGGCTTCACAGGTTACTTGTAGAAATTGGATTTCCTCAAAGTGTTATTACTCATCTCCATGTTGACAATACGAATGCTATTTAAATTTATCATAATCCTGTTTTCATGAACATACTAGGTATATCGAAGTGAATTGTCATTCTATTCGAGAAGTCGTGGTTACTAAAGTTATTTATGTTCCACATATCTCCATCGACTTTCAAATCACTTAATGTTTGCCACATCAATGACTTGCCAACACCATTAGTTTTTAGTTTGCAAATTGAGATATCGTAATCACTCAACATCAATTTGAAAAGGGATGGTAATGTGGATCATCTTATTCGAATCGATATTTTTTATATAAATATTAGCTATTTATGTCAAGAAAATAGTTTTTAATATTTATATAATTATAATGTAAACAACTTTCTTTAATTATATGTGTTCGATAATTTTGTTGTATGTTTTTCTAATTTGTGTTCATTGTTTTCTTTTAGATACCATGTTTACAAGAAATATCAAGTTCAAGTCCAAGTCCAACAAAAAAAAAGCACTCTTGTTTCATCAAGTAGTAATATCGGTGATCATGTTGTAAATCTAGAGAAAGATTATGAAGAGGCACCTAATAAAAAAGATATCGACCAAGGCTCAACAATTGACGAAGATAAATTGGGTATTCTTTTATTGACAGATCCTATTTTTAGGTAAATTGATAACAAAATGGAAGAGTGATATCTCAATGTAATTGTTTTGTCTCCTAAAGTTATTTATCTTTATCGAGTTGTTTTAAGTTTTGCTATTAGAAAATTCAAATGGCTTTCTAAAATTGATTTTAAAGTTTACTAATATTGAAGTTTCTAGTTTTACCATATCTATGATGAAATGGTCATTTAAAGAACAAATATTTTAATGAAATCGGCTTGATGACTATTCTGAATGGACATATGTGATAGATGCTTGGTGGAAAAAATTTAAAGTCATTTGAAGAACCATTATCTCAAATGTGATGTACTAGTTTAAGTTATTTAACTTTATATAATTAATTATATATTATGTGATTTGTTAGAATTCTACTTCATTACAATTTGAGGTTTAAATTAATTATATAATAGGTTTTATAAATTTTAGAAGAAAAGGTTGGTAATAGGTTTTATTGAGTCAAAAAATCAAAAAACAAACAACACAAAAAAATTGAAAACTCATCTATGGAATCTTCTATGAAAATAATATTTCATTGGCAATTTTATTTTTTTTCAATTTTTTTTCATCATCTATTCCATTTTTTAAGCGCCAATAGAAAATAAGGATGGTAAAAAATGATTTTAGATATGAATGGTATGTCAAAGATTCCGTTGTGTTTAAAATAGTAATGGAGTAGAAGATGAAAAAAAAAACTAACGAGTTAATTTTCAACGGTAGTATTTCATCGCCGTTTAAAACACTGAAAGAATCTTCTTTATATACCAATATAATATTTTGTTGGTATTTTCAATTTTTTGGTAGTGAATAAATAAACAATGAAATAATTACCTCTATCAAACATTTAACACATATAATTTTAAGATAAAGCTAAAGTCTTAATAGATTTTAATTTAGTAAACATTCCCAAGAATTCATCATGTTTTTTCAACATTAAAAGCCAACTCTGATGCTATCATTGACACTAACTCAAACAACCATATCAAACACCATAACAGCCACTACCTACACTAGTAGTTCTGATCAACACAGCAACCTCATCAACCATCCCATGATCTCCTACTTTCCTCTTGTTGGCAACACAACAACTCTAATAATTCCAAATCTTTGTAAAATTAGGTTATTTCTTTGAATATGACAAAGTGTAAGAGAAAAAACCTTTAAGCAACTAGCTGGAGTTATGGTTTTTGTCCACATGTTTTTTTTTTAGGGTTTCAATGATTTAAGGCTATAGTTTTTGTTTCACATGTACCTTTTTTAAGGTTTTAACTAGTTAAACATAAAGAAAATAAAAAAACAATGTAGATCTAGCTATAGAAGTGGTAATGTGATAGAAAAATTATTTCAATATATATTATACATGAGGATAGTATGGCTTTTTATTCAAATTAAAAAATTATCTTGATCTAAGATGTAAAATATAATTTAAAAATAAAATAAAAAATTGAGATGCCTAGAGATGTTTACTCTACAACCAATCTTAAACCTCCCAAACTCCTACGTAATACTCCACCAATTTGGAGTTTTACAGCTTTATCCATCCCTCTAAATTAAAAAACCAACAATAATTTGATCAATTTCTTTAAGAACACATATAGACCACAATATAGATAATTAATCAACATGGACATGAATATATCACCAACTTAAAATTCAGAGGCATTACTTGTCAAAATCGATACCAATGGTCAAGTCCTAAAGAATTCCCAACACCTTCAAACCAGTAAGTTGTAGCAGAGTCCATGAAAAACAAGAGAAAGAGAAGGTGGCAAGATAAAGGTAAGAAAAAGACGTAAAGGGGCAAATGAGGGTGGATAAAGAAGGTTTCTGGCTTTAATTTGAATGATATGTCGCTCTCTTTTAACTCTATATGGTTTTGAAATTCCTGTGTATTCTATGTATAAACTTTAATCATTTGCTATATATCCTTTATATGATTGAGATTATTGGATGGTTTACCAGTTACCCTTCACCTGATCAAAAAAGAAATAATATGGTTTTACAAGCAGAGGAGCGACATTAATATAAATAAAAAGAGAAGAAAATAGTACAAAATCACGAATAAAGGTACCTTTTAACCAAAAAAGAAAACAGTAGAAAGTAAAAAAAATAAACAAAACAAAAGGAATCCAATGGAAGAGATGAAGAATCCTCGTACTTCCTATGCATGTCGTTATTGTATTAGCTAGTTACTCCCCTTTTAACACGATGAAGAATGATGCAGCCTTCTGGCAAATCTCTCAGTGGAACTTTTTCTATATGAATCACAAGTGGGAACTGTTAATCAACAGCGCAAAAGGGATTCGGTCTGGAAGTTGATGTGGAAATGGAATGGACCAGAGAGAATCAAGGTTTTTTTATGGACTGTAGCTCATAATAGTCTGTTGACGAATGAGACCCGAGTACACAGGATCATGGCTGAAGATCCACAATGTCATCATTGCCCATTGGAGGTAGAATCTCTGTCATGCATGATTTGAGAAATTGCCCTACAACTCAGATGATATTGGAACCCTCTATTCAAGCCTAGTGAAAGATCGGTTTTCTTTGGAGCAGATTTAATCCCGTGGCTTGTAAGTAATCTATCGTCAAGTGAATACAAGAGAGAAGGTATCCTATGGCAATTTAGCTAATGGCGGGAGAATTTCTTGGTGATAGCTTCGGGTATTGGATTGCTTGTTTGCTATCAACACTGGAATTTGTTCATCCTTCATGGCTGAATTATGAGCAGTGGTTACGGGGGAATTCGGAAGCTAATTCTAGAATCAGGTTCATCTCTGGTGGCAGATTTTATTTCCCAAAAATCTATAAAAATTGATGTGAACCACATGTTAATCATCAGGGCTAGAGATTTGTTGGCGAGAGAATGAGAAGTTAAAGAGCAACATGAATTTCGAGAAGCAAATTCAGGAACAGACTAATTAGCTAATTTTGATCTAAACACTCCTGCGGGTTTATATTTAATGTTGTATTATGATCTGATTAAGTTTACTGTTTCTCCTCTAATTAAATGTTTTTAGGGTTGTAAGCCCTGGCTTCAAAAATAAATAAATAAATAAAAATTTTAAAATTCCTGTGTATTTTAAACTTTCATCGCTTGCTATATGCAGTTTATATGGTTAAGCTTGCTAGATGGTTTACCATTTAATACCATTTAATGCCATAAAATAAGAAATAATATGTTTTTTTTTAATTTTAGAACTAGTAGAATTAACCAAGGTATTTACAACTTAATTGAATATTCATGTTAAAAAAAAATATGATTTTTAAAAGCAGAGGAGCGACATTAATATAAATAAAAAAGAGAAGAAAATAGTACAGAATCATGAATAAAAATACCTTTTAATCAAAAATAAAAATAATAGAAAGTCAAAAAATAAACAAAAAAGAAGAATCCAATGGAAGAACAGCCAAATCCTAAGTTGATCTTTCGTCAGGTACTCTTTGGGTTCTGCAGAAAAAGAAATTATTGCACTCACCACTCACTGGTATTTCTTTAAATCATAGGAAATAAACACATCTAAGTGTATTTATTCCTTTGATATTTTTTATTTTTATATTTTAAAAATATTGTTAAAAAAATTTAATTTTTTTTTATTTTAAATTAATATTTTTTTAAATATTTTTAAATCATTTTAATAATTGATGTTAAAAATAATATTTTTTTAAAAATATTATTTTAATATATTTTTAAGTAAAAAATCATTTGAAAAAAAACTAAAAAAACTTAATAAGAGTAAAATCACTTTTTTTTCAAAACATATATGGAAATGTAAAAAATCTTCCAGGGCTTTTTTTTTTTTTTTTTTTTTACTTTTTTCTTCGAAAGAATGTAAAAACTTAATAATACTTTTTTACTCTGTAAAATGGATTGCTTTATTTACTTTGTTGCTTAATGAAACAAATTATGCCACCTGAAATAGTGCATTCTCTGCCTCCTTGCTTTTCTTCTTCTTTTTTCTCCTTACTACTTCGCTTGCTAAGACTTTTTTTTTTATTTTTTAATCAGAGCTAACAGCCCAAGATAATTATAATTATTAGAGCTGAGAAAAAAAATTAAAAAATTAATTAAATCATGAAAATAAAAAAACAATTAAAAAAATAAAAAAATAAAAAAAATTGATTAAATTGATTATAATATTAAAAAAAATATTTAATTCAGTTTTGTAAGCTGAAATCAAAATCCTCAAACAAACTGATTTAGTTAAAAAAAATATAAAATAACAAAAAAAAAAAACCAAAATAAAACCAAGCTGATCATAAAATCCATGTTTAAAAATACCAAAACAAAATAATATAGCATTCAGTTTTTAATATAAAATAACTAAACTTAACTAAATTGGACAGTTAAAGCTGGTTTCCGTTTTATTTTTTATAGTTTATAAAATTTTAATTTGATTATTTTTATATGTAAAAACCAAACCAAACTTAAATAATTACTTTTAATAATTACATTAATGGAAAAATTTTATGTTCCCTAATAGCATTAAAGGGAGGAATGCAAGGGCAAACTTTTTTAGTTATAGAATATTTAAATCATGTTTGTTTTTATATTTTAAAAACATTTATAAAAAATTTATTTTTTTAATTAATATTTTTTTATTGTTTTCGATTATTGTGCAAATATCTAAAATAATTTTTAAAAATAAAACTATATTATTTTAATATATTTAACAAATTACTGCTTAACATTCTTCCAAACAAAAGCAACAATTTTCTCCACTCAAACGGCAAACTAATGGTTCAACAATAGTAAGGAACTGCCATTACAGACACAGGCCGGCAAAGCTCGGAATACTACTTAAAGTGGGAGACACAATGCTAGGAGAATCAGAAGCAAGGAGTTCAATTTTGGGGGCATTAACGAGGGCATTTGGACTCAAAAGCGAAAGGGCCAACACTGAAGAGACCATATCCACGCTTCTTTTCATCAACGAAAGGCTTCTTCTCAGGCCTTAAGATCGCACCAGCCAGCCCACCATGGATATCAGTGATCTTGTTGCATGCAGTATTTGGTGCTGAGACTAGCCACACCTTGCACTTATGAAATCCATAGTTGGTGATAGTCCCTGGTGCTTTGGCGAGGAAGTAACCATTCTTGTCGGTTGTGGCCTGCACCTCTAGTGGGTACTTGGTATTATTGCACTGTAGTTTTACTGTAGCACCTGCCATTACAATGAATGCTTGCTTACTTTATTGGTCAAAGCGACAATAACATTGCTTCTTCTTCTTCTTTTCCTCCTTTTGTGCCTTTTTTTTTTAAATAAACAAATGCTCTCACAAAGTAGATACCATATGCAATGATCCAGGCATTCGATGTTACTTGTGTACCTAGTGTAGAGAGCTTGGCATTGTTTAAAAATTTTTAATTTTTATTTTTAAAAAACGTTAAATTAGTATTATTATTATAGTTTTTTATATTTAATACATTTTAAAAATAACCTCCGGCATTCTCAACTCTCGAAAAAAGTAAAGCTGCTGCTTCAGCCCATAACTTTGTTATTGACGTTACCGGACATGGAAAAAAGAGCCCCTCCCCCGTCAATTCATATCTTGAATAAAACGCACAACAGATAGATATATCATGCATGCATGTGGCAGAGAGATCAGGAAAGCTGACACAGTGCGCGTGCAAATGCACAAGTAAAGCACAAACAGTATTAATACACACATATACGTGAGTCTACATACAAGCAAATGTATTAGAAAATCACAAGTATGCCTGTTTGGTATTGTCAAACGCAACACATATGATCTTGGATAATTGGAAACAAGAAAAAGTAAAAACTTCATGAACTAAACTAGCCCCAGCATCTACATTGTCGTCGTTTCTGTATATCCTACTTGTATGTATGCTTGGATGCTTGAACAAAGTAAAATATATGCTCTCCTATGCATGTTCACACACCACACAAACTTCCAAGATTAACGCAAAAGGCAAGCAACATTTCCATGGATAAACTAGCTAGTTAGCTAGCTCATACTTGATTTTGAACATAAAAACTGGTTTGAGTAGCTCAAAAAGAGAAGTAAAAATTGTTTCTTAAGATTATTGTTAGGTTAACTAATTATTGCAGAAAATGTTAAGCAAGAGGGTTTAGAAAGTGTGAACAAGTTACCAGGAACTGGCTTTGCTCCCAAGAAGGTATCAACCCCAGAATAGTTGCAAGATTTGCAGTAAACAACACCTTGGACTGCTACAAGCTTTCTAGGGAAGTGATAACTCCGTGGGTGTGGGTGTGGGTGCATGGGAGGGTGAGCTGGTACTGATGGGGGAGAGTGAGGCTTCGGCAGGTGCACTGGTGCATGTGCTGGAGTGTTAACAGGTGCAGGAGCTGGTGAGTGACCGTGATGGTGGTGGTGGTGGTGGTGGTGGAGGTGTGGGGCTGGTGCTAGGCTAGGTGCATGACTCGGTGGCTCACTTACTGGCGCTGCTGTTGGGTAGTGATGGTGAGAGCCATGGTGAAGAGGTTGATCAGCTGGCTCAACTTTTTCACTAAAAACAGTGAAGCATAGCATAGAAAGGAGAAGTGTCAGAAGAGCTTTAGCTATAACAAAACCCATGACTCTATTTGTATTTTCTCTTGGAACCTGGAGAATGAAAGAGAGCTTGATGGTGAAAATAAGTTCTCGGTGGAGGGATTTTATAGGACTTTTAAGCTGTGTTTCGCTGCGATTTTGCCGATAAAAATCTCTGTTTTTTTCAACACTAGTGGGGCATTCTTTAGTCACATGAGGCGACAATCTTATCGGTACGTTTAGCATGATGATGAGTTGTGATTAAAATTATATTTTAATCTAATTATACTTATAATTTTAAAAATATTTAATTAATATATATATATATATATATTCTAATTTTAGATGATTTTTTTTAAAAATCTTGAATTAAAAAAATATAATTTATAGTTTTTTTATAAAAATTTACATTAGTAAAAACAACCATCATATCAAACACACATGTAAAGTGTTGTATATGCTGGCTTTATATATTTATTTCTAAATTAAGTGGTTCACGTTTTAATTAACCATAAGATAATTTTCCAAAAAAGAAAAACTTTAGTAGATCGTCTGAGCAAGTGTTAGGAATGTAACTTGTCCCATATATGTGTTATGTGTTTGGTATTTTTTTTTACCCGCGAGTGTTTGAGTTAGTTTACGCGCACCTTGACTAATTTTTCGAATTGTAAAATCTTAATAATTCAACAATGAGATGAATACACGAGATATCTTTGTTTTGGCTACCACATTTAAGCTAGCGTGTTTGGGAGTGTGGTTGTGGTTGCTTTTCAAAGTGCTTTTCACTCAGAAAACTATACCAATAATGTTTTTTTATTTTTTAAAAATCATTTTTGAGATCAGCACATCAAAATGATTTTAAAACATCAAAAACATATTAATTCAAAGCAAAAAAAAAACAAATTTTTTCGGAAGGACTTTTGAATGCATTGTCAAACACCCTCTAAATAGCTGTACAATACTGTAATACGTGTAATTAGAAAACAAATCTGAGCAAAATAAAGAAACAAACAAATACAATCAAATATACAAAAGTCACTCTAATAGCTGGATTATTTTGAATTGACAACAAAGTGGATGGAGTGAAGAATTGGTGTAGATGCTCCTGAATTTTCTGCTGAAGATTCTGACAATCTAACACCCCCCTCGAATTAATAGGGTTTTGACAAACCATTAATTTGCTTGTTAGATACTGAAATCGTTGTTCAGTTTGGCTTTTGGTGAAAACATCCGCTATTTGATCCACGGTGGAGACATGTTGGACTTTAATATCATTGTTGCAAACTTTCTCTCAAATAAAATGGTAGTCAATTTCAACATGCTTCGTTCTTGCATGGAACACTGGATTTGAAGCGAGTGCAATTGCCCTAATGTTATCACACCATATAGTCGGTGTGTGGACTAGACCAATAGCCAATTCTTTGAAAAGCATTCTAAGCCAGTAGACTTCAGCCGTAGCGTATGCCATTGAACGATATTCGACTTTGGTACTCGAATGAGAGACCACATTCTGTTTCTTGGAGCTCCAAGAAACCAGGTTTTGTCCAAGAAAAACGCTATAGCTGCTAGTAGACCTTCTATCTTCTGGATTGCTTGCCTAATCCGAGTCGCAATAGGCAAGGTTGTTAAAATTGCGATTTTAACACGGCACGAAAAATGCAATACAAACTCGGATCGTAAAATCGTAAAATTGTAGGGAATTCTAAAATACATTAACAAAAAATTCATGCTTCAAATAAAAATTCATACATAGTTCAAGCACCTGAAAATTCATGCTTCAAATAAAAATTATTACATAGTTCAAGCACTTTAAAATACATGCTTCAAATAAAAATTCATACATAATTCAAGCACTTTAAAATACATGCTTCAAATAAAAATTCATACATAATTTAAATAACTTTTCATTAGCAATTGTAACAAAACGACTCCATAATCAAATACATCAACTTTAGGCATTAATGAGTCTGTGGCAGGTCTAGCCATTGAGAAATTTTCTATTTTCGCCCGAAATGTGGAATCGAGAAGAATATTTGTTGTTCGAATATCCTTGTGAACGATGCTTGGTTGAGTGTGTTCATGCATGTATTGCAGGCCATTGGCCACATCTAGTGCTACATGTAACCTTTGACTCAAAAGTGAGGAAACCCACAGAGCTTGAGGAAGATTCAGAGGTGGGATGCAACCACTTTTCCAACGACCCATTTTCTGCAAATTCATAGACCAAGAAGCAATTTCCTTCTCTGTCAAATCCAGATGACATCCCCATTAGTTTAACCGATTTGCATAACCGACTTTCGCAAAATCTTTAGTTCTTCTGTGACATCATCCTTGGTTTTCTTCACTTGCCAAGACCCGACCATTGATTTTGGCCCTATATACTTGATCCTCCTATCTTATAATGTTCATTTAGATCCATCGTTCCCTCCATGATCTCTTTAACCTCATAAATGATCGGCTTGCCCAGATAGCCTTGGAAGCAACTTATCTGGTGTGATCGGTGCCCGGTTGGTTAATTAGAAAAGGGGAATAGGGATTTGTTCGGTGAAAGAGAAGGAGTGAAGACCGAAGACTCTTTTGTGACTGAAGGCTGAAGAGTGAAGACCGCGTGATGTGATTGTGCATTTCCACAACCAATAAACGCCTGACAACTGAACCATGACGGAGGACATTTTGTTTCAGTGCATGTATTTTGTTACAATCGTAAAATCGGTCCTGAAATCGATTTTGCGCGATTTCATTCGATTTTAACGATTTCACCCGATTTCACCCATTTTTTATTTTTTCAAACGATTCAAAGACGCAAAACATGTTTTGACTCGTAAAATCATACGATTTTACGAGTCAAAACACGATTTTAACAACCTTGGCAGTAGGCATGTAATTGTAGAGGAGATGGTGTATAGAACAATCCATGGTTAACAGTGTCTTTTAAGTAGCGAAGAACTCGCTTCATAGCCTATTAGTGTGGAGTTCGTGGCTGATGCATATACTGACATAGCTGGTTGACAACATAAGAAATATCAGGACGTGTAATGGTGCGGTATTAGAGTGCCTTAATGATTTGGCAATAAGTCAAAGGATCAAATATTAGTTCTCCTTCTGTACTGGACAGTTTGGTACTTGCTACCATAGGTGATGCAAGTGGTTTGGCACCAGCCATGCGAGACCTGTATAGGAGATCACAAATGTATTTGGTTTAACGTAAATGTAGTCCTTGTGAGCTCCTATCAGCCTCCATACCTAGAAAATAAGACAAAGAACCAAGATCCTTGACATGGAAAATACTCTGCAAATGGCGAATGAGTGTGGTAATTGCTGAAGAGTTAAACCCTGTCACCAAAATATCATCGACATATATTAAGACAAAAATTCTGACTTTTGCAGTATGTAGAGCAAATAGAAAGTAGTCATTGATGGATTCCTGGAAACCAAGCTTAATAAGTTGTGATAATCTATGAAACCAGGCTCTTCGGGCTTGTTTAAGACCATAAAGAGACTTATGTAATTTGCAAACATAGTCTGGAGTGGTCTCATTAACAAAACCTTTTAATTGTTCCATAAAAACCTTGTCTTCTAGAAATCCATGTAGAAATGCATTCGATACATCTAATTGTCGAGATGAGCCAATGAAAATGAACTGCAATTGCCAAAATTAATTGAATAGTAGTTGGCTTAATCATGGGTGAAAAAGTTTCATGGTAGTCCACCCCTATTCTTTTGATCATATCCTTTGGCCACGAGCCTGGTCTTAAAACGTTTAATACTGTCATCTGGTCTCCGCTTAACTTTATATACCTATTTATTCCTGACAATGTGTTTATCAAGCGGGCGAGGATATAGGGACCAAGTTCCATTTATCATCAATGCATCAAATTCCCTTCCCATTGCAGCACGCCATTATGGATTCAAAACTGATTGAGTGTAGGATGTTGGTTTAAGAGTATCTAAGACTGCAAAAAAAGCTTGCAAAAGATGTCGGGTAGAATAATTTGTAATCAGGAAATTATTTTAGGCGAGAGTGACCTGTTCTGGAATGTGTTTGGATTTAAGTGAAGGTAGGCTGGATAATTGGATTATTGAAGGCATTATTAGGGTTTTGTGGCAACAGTGGAGGAGATATTAATGGAGTGACAATTTCTAAATCAGTGGGATTTTCAAAATTGAAAATGGGAGAAAGAGAAGAATAATCATTATGTAGGAGGTGGAGATGAGTGTGTAGAGTTTTATGCCGCAAGATTTGATATTTCAACTAAGGTGGAAGAAGGATTATCTTAAGGAGCCACAACTGCAAAAACATTAGATAATAAAGTACTAGATATAACTGAACTAGGAATTATCAGAGGTTTACCTGCAGTAGGAGTTGTACTTCGAGATGTGGTGTGGTCGACTAGTGCCTTAGTTGGAAAAGAGTGCTCATCAAAATGTTAGTTCCATTTCTTGGATGTGTCTATGTTTTCTCTCGGCAATCCCATTTTGTTAAGAAGTGTGTGGGCAAGTCAACCTATAATATATCCCTTGTGCAATAAAACAAATTTTAAACTGGTTGGAAGTAAACTCGCCACCGTTATCTGTTTGGATTTGTTTGATTGAGGTTAAGAAAAACTTTTCGACAATGGTTTGAAATTTAATAAAAGTTGTAAACACATTAGATTTTTTATGCAAAGGATATAACCAGGAATATCTCGAATAATCATAAAAAATAAAACATAAAAGGAACAACGACCAGTTGATTGTACAAGGGAAACCCATACTTCAGAGTGGATTAAAGCACAAGGAAAAGAAGACTGATGACTAAACTCTGGGAAAGGTAGTTTCTTAGCTTTGCCAAGTTGACAAGCTGAGCAAAACTTTATTTTATTTGAAAGACCTTTGACAAAGAGTTTATTGGAATAAAATAAACTATCAAAAACAAAACTAGACGAATGTCCTAGTCTTGAGTGCCAAGTGTCTGCAATAGCTCGAACCCTTATTGTTGCTGAAAGACATATGAGGCTTTGATGGGAACTTTTGCACCCAGCTAATGGATATCAAGGTTGTCAATTCCGTTTCGGTAGGTGTTTTGTTTTTTCAATTGGAATGGAATGTTTCGGTTCGGAGTGTTTCGGCGCAGCCGTTTCGGGTTATACGGTTCATATATATATATATATATATAAATTCAATAAACATAATTCAAATTTAAGATAAATTAATTATAAATTATGCAATATAAACACAATGCCAAACAAATATAATTTCAAAATTTAAAATATTTCTAAATAGTCAAGATTAAATAGATCTTTAACTTAAAGTAATTCAACTTAAATAAAATATCAAAATATTATGAAAGTAAAATGTTTTAACACAAATATTTTAAATATAAAGTTAGGTCAATGTTATCAAGGCTAATGGAATCTAAAGCATCCCTTGTTTTGCTCAAATTCCTACAAAGTATAAACATGAAAAAAACAACATGAATATAAACCATATATATTAGTGATAAATCTAATTTTAAAAAATTAATATCATTGTTAATGAAAATAGTAATAATAATTTTCAATATTATTATTAATATCATTGTTATTGAAAATAGTAATGAAAAAGAGCTTTTTATATTTGAGTGGTTTAATTAATTAAATTGAACAAGGTTCAATTTGATTCAATGGCTTTTCGAGAGAGCGAAGCGGAACATGTGGAATGAACCTGAACGTTCCTACGAAATTTAGCTGAAAAATCCGGAACGGACCGAGATTTAAAATGAGATGAAAATTGTTCCGTTTTGTTCCGTTTTTTGAATTGGTATGGAATGTTTCGGCCATTCCGGGCAAAACGGAACGAAATTGACAACCTTGGTGGATATAGCCTATTTTCAACCACACCTCGAAGTAGGATTCTGCCTATCAGGTTCTCCTTTACAAGAAAATTAGTAACAGTTAAGATAAAGTAACAATTGTTATCTAAACAAAATTGATTGATAGAGATAAGATTGGTGGTGGGCAATGAAGAATGTTGTTTAGATGAAAATTGGATTCGCCGAAGTTAAATATGGTAGAACCGGTATTTAGAATTTGCAGACCTGAACCATTTCCAACAGTTCAGTTCCCGAGTCATGAAAAGAGTTCTAATGAGGGAGATTAGATGCATTTGATGTAATATAGGCATTGTCACGATTATCCATGTACCAAACTTGATGATCAAAGGTGGCATTAGTCTCAGCCACCATTGTTGTGAGATCTTGAGGAGGGAACCGACCCTGATATGAATAATCAAAATAGTGAAAACAATCAATAGCAGTATGACCAGATTTACCACAATTTTGACAAACCGGGCGGTTGTTTGGGAGTTGTGGAGGAGTAAATCTGGTCTGCTGGTGTGGACGATAAGTAGAGGAAACTATAGGCTGTATTTTTGTGGGAGTTACAGGAGGGCCTTTATTTTTCCTATAAGTAGGTGCCTTAGATTTGTTTGCAGCAAATGCAAAGTGAGTATTATCCGTGTTGCGAACAGAGTGATTGACATCCATAAGATTTTCATAGCCTAACAATTCGGCTTAAAAGTCTTTGAATGTGAAGTCAATGTCACGTGATGCAAAACTAAAGGAGGTGACAAATGGTGTGTATGATGATGACAGGCCACTTAGAAGAAATGAGATCAAGTTTTGATCGTCACAGACTTACCAACTATTGCTAATTGATCTGCAAGATTTTTGGCATTTTTAAAATACTCGGAACAAGATTTGGTACCTTGAGTCAATGTCTGTAGTTGTTGCTTAAGATGGGAAATGCGGGAACAAGATTGAGAAGAAAAACGAGCCTGCATGGCAGTCCAGACTTGCTTAGACGTTTCCATTCCATAAATAGTGGAAACAAGTTTTTCTGAAAGAGATGCAAGGATCCATCCAAGGAGACAAACATCTTTCTTCTTCCAAACAACATAAGCAGATTTTAATGAACCAAAGGCAAGATTCTTTGGAGGGCATGCTTCAGTTCCATTAATGAAGCCAACTAAGTCATGTCCTCGAAGGAGATTAAGGAACTGCATTTTCCATGCCAAATAATTGTGGGAGCCATCTAGCTTAACAGAAATAGTGGTGGTAGATGGTGAAAGGATAGGTGCAAGGGTGGGGGTGTCCTTGGTGTTAGCCATTTGGATGATGCGGAAGCGGGAGAAAGGATCATTTGGAAAAGCATGAGCTTGTAGTATGTCAGGCTGATACCATGTAAAATCTTAATAATTCAACAAAGAGATGAATACACGATATATCTTTGTTTTGGATAACACACTTAAGCCATGTAGTTTCCATTATATTTATAGTTATACAATGGAACTGTAATGTGTGTAATAAGAAAACAAATCTGAGCAAAATATGGAAACAAATAGATACAATCAAATATACAAAAGTCACTCTAATAGCTAGATTATTTTGAATTGACAACAGAGTGGATGAAGTGAAGAGGTGTAGATGCTCCTGGATTTTTTGCTGCAGATTCTGATAGTCTAACACGGATCCTGAAGTTAATGACCATATAAGCTTCCAGTAGTCCTGAGATTTGTGGCACTCGAACTGGTGACCTCTAGGGAGCAAACTCAGAGCCTGACCAGTTGAGCTACACCCCTCAGGGTTATGTGTTATGTGTTTTTGAATTAACTTTCATGTGAGGTGTGTATTTTTTTTACATTAGTTGTTTTTTAGAGTATTTTTTATTTAAAAATATATTAAAATAATATTTTTTTATTTTTTAAAAATTATTTTTAATATTAATATATTAAAACTATCTAAAAATAAAAATAAATAAATTTTAATCAATCTCAATCTAATCCTAAAGAGACACTACTCGTGTATGTTTAAATATGTTTTCTATGTTAATTAGTATGGATGCTTTAATAATAATAATAATAAATGATGGTGAAAAGTTTCATTTCTAAGCTTTTTACTGTGGTGATAAAAATCATAGCAATTTTGGGGATTTATCTTAATACTCTGTCATAGTGTCATGTGACTTTGAAACCATGTCCCTATTACTTATTTACCATGTCTAAATATATATAACAGTGTGCGATCTGGGGAGGCATTCTACTGGACCTTATGATTTTTTTATTTTTATTTTGGCTTTGCAGTGAGGAGGGATGCATTTCTTCTGACCAAGCAGGGTATAGGACAAAATGAAACAACCCTTTTCTTTTCTGCATCAATTTGCAAGATATTATGGGGGCAAGAAATGTGACTAGCTCAGCTGGGTAGCTGGGTAGGTTTTGAGTTTATTTTTTATAAGTTATTAATTCAAGTTTTATAAATTTTAGTGTTACTGAAGACTTATATAATGGTTAGTTTTAGGGCCCGTTGGATTAATCGATATACGCACAATCTCACTCAAACACTTACATTAATCTAAAAAAAATGCCAGTGACCATGAGATGTGAATTCATTTATGGGATACTTGCACGATTTTTTTTTTGTGTGACCAATGTTTTACGTGGTGTTTAATAGTGTAATAATGATTATTTTTTAAAATATTATTTTACTTGAAAATACATTAAAAAAATATGTTTTTATTTTGTAAAAATTATTTTTGACATTAACACATTAAAAAGATCTAAAAATATAAAAAAATATTAATTTAAAATAAAAAAAATTAAATTAAATTAAATTTTCTTAAAAATATTTTTAAAACATAAAAAAAAAAATAGTCTGCATAGTGAGAGGCTTGGAATTGTTCAGTTTTTGCAAGGCAAAATAGAAGTTTCCAATGGGCTTCCATTTTTGGAACCTCTTTTACTGTTGTTTTAATAGTATTTCTTCAGTTCATCGCTTAGGGTAATCCCATTATACTTTCATAAAATTGGATAAAACTGCCCGAGTTCTTGAATCCTCAAAAAATAGAAAAGCCAGAGGATTCAAGTACTGTGGAGAAGACCATGCATTTATCAGAGACTAGTTTTTTGAATCTCTTGCTTTTGAACGTGTTGGGTATACGACCAAAGTCCCACATTGGCTAGAAATGGGGAGGATCATGGGTATATAAGGATGGACAAATATCTCCATTGGAATGAGGCCTTTTGGGTATAGCCCAAGAGCAAATCCATGAGGGCTTAGGCCTAAAGTGGACAATATCATACCAATGTGGAGATAGGTGGTGTCCATAGTCCTTATAAGTGGTATCGAGCCAGGAGCCCCTGAGTTAGCTATGATGGATGAATCCTCGGAATAATGCCGAACAAAAGGTGGTGGGCCCCCAATCACGATGTAATCCATGGATCAGCTCTATTGGATAGGCGGTGTGCTCCCTTCATGGACGTGTCCCGATCCCAACACGGTGAAGAGGAGTTGACCTAGAAAGAGCAAAAACTCTCAAGTCGGTAGTGCTCTCTCGAATGCTTCATGGACGTGTCCCGACCCCAACACGGTGAAGTAGAGAATGAAGAATCCTGGTTGGTTGAGAGTGGACGGATAAATGATCGGTTTGAGGGGAGGCTCGGTGGTCCTTTGTTCGAGGGGAGGATTGTTGGGTATACGACCAAAGTCCCACATTGGCTAGAAATGGGGAGGATCATGGGTATATAAGGATGGACAAATATCTCCATTGGTATGAGGCCTTTTGGGTATAGCCCAAGAGCAAATCCATGAGGGCTTAGGCCTAAAGTGGACAATATCATACCAATGTGGAGATAGGTGGTGTCCATAGTCCTTATAGAACGTACACTGGCATTGCTCCTGGTAGAAAAAAGACATGGACAAGCTGACAAATCTCTGAGTTGGCCCAGACTCGGTCTGTTCTCCTTATAACAACAGCTAGGGATGTACTTCCAAACCTTTTCTCTTCGAACTTTGAGTAAAATTATCGAGGCTCTCCTCTTTTTTTTTTTTTCTTTTAATGGTTTTATAAGGATCAATACGAATAAGATAGAAAAATGAGGATGCCTTGAAGATAATTGTATGGTAGTGCCTAGTGTTACAGTAATTCAGGAAAAAGAGGAACAATGGCATGATATTAGAGAATAAAGATGGCTGCTTTGGGAGGCACGAATAGAAAATTTATATTTTTAATTGAACTGATAAAGTATAAATTTAGTGTCGAATACATAAAAATAATCCGACAGTAACTTTCGGTATTTAAAAAAAATACTAAAAACCTGTTTGTTTTCATATTTTAAAATTGTTTTTTAAAAAAATTATTTTTTTATGTTTTAGCTTGAAATTAATAATTTTATAATGTTTTCAGATGATTTTGATTTGCTAATATAAAAAATAATTTTAAAAAAATAAAAAAAATATTATTTTAATATATTTTCAAGCAAAAAAATACTTTAAAAAACAACCGCTATCACACTTTTAAATACCCCATAAAACAACAATCAATACATACACCACGAAGCTTTGTGAATACAAACATGTACTCAAATGCAAGGGTAAGAATAAAAATAAGGTGAAAGAATGGTGGATCCACCTTTGAATTCTACCTTTGTCCCGTAAAACCAAAAGGAGTATTCTTTTTTCTTTATTTCTTTATCCTAAACAGTCATTGCCATAAGATTTATTTTACTCAAGTAGCAATCAGTTTCTCAGTTTCTTGTGAAAAATTAGATTCAGATGCGTTATCTTTTATTGCATTCAATTTAACGATATATTTAATAAAATAGATAAAAGTAAATGATTTGGTACTGTAAAAAAATTTAAAATAGATAAAAGTAAATGATTTGATACCATGAAAAAATTTCTTAGGCTTTCCAGAGGCTATAATCTTAGGCCATAACATGTAGAATTTATGTCTGGGCTTGGTTATGGGTTTGGTTGTTCCTAAAAAAATAACTTTTATGAAACGATGAACTCTCAAATACTTAAATCAATAAATATATGAAAGAAATAATATGCAAGAGAATTGAGACAAATGTATTTATAAATCTTGGTGACATCAGCTCACCTCAAGACAAAGAGAACTGTACAATAGTTGATTGACATAAACTTTGGTTTCCATTGATTGTAATGCCTTATATTGCAATTGATGAAGAGGTTGGTGAATATTAATGACTCATTATCTAGAAATAGTCATTGGTTGAGAAATGAGGTACTTGACTGCATAGAATATAGGGCGTGTTTACACCATCAACCATTAGCTAGAAAATATGGTGCCAACCTATATAAAAGTTTGTGCTTGCAAAGAATCTGTTAGTTAAAGCATAAAAAGTTTTTGTGTGTGGACGGTGCACGAAGCAGCGTTCTAACTTCTTATAAATTGAAAAAAATTCATATTAAGGTGTGTGCCAATAATTGAGGATTTTGCATTGTGTTGGGCCGAGTACTTTCAGAATAAAATTAGAAGAAAAAGGACGACACATCGTGAAGTCTGTATAGTGTAACCCTAGCCCAAATAACATAGGGTGAAGACCATATTGTTTCGGCCGAGCCCAAACAACTTGAAGCTATTTTTTTTTGAAAAATATCATGCATAATCAATTGCCCCCAATCTTTTAAGCATATGTGTCTGAAAGACTTAACTAAGAAATAAAGCACTTACAGTACAAATGTTGTTGTGGCTTTATATACGTGAAAATGTTACTTTTTATGTATTGTGAGAATGTTTGCATTGGGGTTCTCCTCGTAACTTTGTCAATGTTGGTCATGAAGACATGAAGAATGATCTTTGATCATTTTAGAGATAAATAGTTGTAGAGACTTGGAGAAGAATTTGCGATCCTCTTAGAGACATTGGAGACACATATGAAGATTAAATAGATAAATATTTGGAGATATAGAGATCTCACCTTAAAGATTTTCATAGAGACATAAAGACCTGGCATGAAAACTTTAATGTAGACATGTTTGGAGATATGAAGATCTCATTGTGTATATTTCATTAAAGATACATTAAAGATACAATGGATATAAATAGAAAAATTATTGCTTTCAAATAAAAGTTTAAAATATAGATATACAATTATTGGAGACAATTTAAAGATTATATGATCTCAGATGGATCATCTAGTGTGTAGACTTTCTTCCTTTAATGCTTAGATTTTTTTTTCATAAACTGATAAAGTTGACCTCTTGTTATTATTCTTTTGATCTTTTTTTTTTCTTTCAAAACATGGCATGTCCATGTTTGTAGTAAAAAAGACAGAACTTATTAGGGTTTCTTGTATTCGTGCTACTTTTCGTGGGATAAGAATATTACATAATTTTTTTTTCTCAGATAGCAGCTAACACCTAAGTTTGTGTGGTGGTTAAAAGGGTACTCAGGAGCTCGAAAAACATAAGACGATGACTAATGTTTCTCTTGGTGCTTTTTTTAGATGTTCTAGTTGGAGACTGATAATGTTAGGGAGATTTTTCTTGTGAGTGAAAACAATGGTGTTCTTATCTAGTTATACTCGTTTCTTCTACCCTAATATAATTTCTTATTGTCTGTTTAATACTAAGGAGATTTAAATTAGTGACAATGTACAACCTTTTCTATAAGGAGTAGTTGTATACTCTACTAATCAGAATTTCTGTGGCGATGGTTTTAATGAGGCTTTTCATATTGAGCATTTTCTTGTTAAAACTTTGGAGATAAATCTTGGTGTGTAGGTTATTGAAACCCTTTAAACATCATTTAAGCTTAAAAAATCATTTTTTTTCACAGTCTTGAACCACAACTAGCGTTACATGCCTTTAAAAATCATTTATAATAAAAAACTAGATTTCTATGAAGGATAAACAATGATCTCAAACAATATAGAAAATTTCTTAAAAGTAGATCATGATTTTTTAAGATTTTATCATAATGCTTGAAATGGGTGGCAAACCCTTCAATGCATTTAAAAAAAAAAAACAAATCAACACACATCAAAGCATGCTGAAGTAGGCTACCAAACTTAAACACCTTTTGAGAAAAATTACAACATCTTAAGAGACATCACAATATCTTTTATAAAAAGGACCACCATTTACTTCTTCATAAAACCTCAAAAGACATATCTTAGGTGTCAACCATTCATATCCCTAATTGAAAGATAAATATCGAATGACAAAGCATGAAAACTTGAAGGATTAAGATCATGATGAGATCAGTTATCAAATAGTTAAAATCTAAGCAACAAGCCTGAAATATCTTTACAAGAAGTATGTGATCCTATGTCTCTTAACCCATAAACACCATTTAAGCTTTATAATTATCAATTCTTTTATAACTATTAGTCATAGCCTACATTACATTCCTTCAAAAATTGTTTTTAATAAAAAAAAATGTTTGCGTTCGAAAGGTGTCGCCCTCCATAAAAAGAAGAAAAAAATATGATTAGAATGTGTACCACAAGTTATTTTCATGTCATCAAATTATCTAGTCTTTATCAATAAATGGCTTAATGCAATATAAGCAAGATGTTTTCCTCATTTAAAGCCAAAAATTACCTTCGAAATCTTTTCTTTCCAAATTTGCCATGCATTAAAAAACATTTATTTGATCCAGATTATTCTTTTCCTCAAGCCCAATTAACATTTGGCCTATATGCCTAGAGTGTATCGTATCATTGAATGATATGTTTTGGGTTCTTGACTAAAACAATTTAATCTTCATGAAATTACTTTCAAATATACATCTTGATGATTTCTTTTCAACAATTAGATTTGAAAGAATACAATTTTTAAAATTTGTGCTCTATTCCCAAGACAAGAAAATTGATTTACAAAAAATGATCATTGACTGAATTTACAAAATTATTTGCAAAGATGATATTGATGCATGAGAATCTTAAATGGTCATTGACTGAATTTACAAAATTATTTGCAAAGATGATAGTACATGAAGATGCCCTAGAGAAAGGTTCTAATCGTTATATACATAAAGGTTAGTTTATAATTTGGTCTCAAATGATCTCCTGTTTGCTTGATGATTAACCTTTAAGGGCTAATATAAGACTTACTAATATAAATAAAATAGGTTGGAACTATTTCACATTGATGTACTAAACATATTTAAGTAGACAATTAAATAAAAGTTGGATGATTTTATGATTCTTACCTAGGCCAAAGGTCATTGGGGTATCACAACTCCTCCACCCAACCTAAAATTAGAGTATGTGCTCTCAAATGGTGTTGTGTGGAAGGCATATTCAATACATGCAATATAAATAAAATAAAAACACATGCTAAAAATTAAAGCATAAGGCAAAGAAGCATAACAAATATATTAACAAAAAAAACAAAAAAAATAAAGCTTAATCCTAAAATTCTAAGTGAAGTCGTTATTTTATCACACTCAACACTACGACGACTCTCTATTTTCTAGTAAGGGAAAAGGCTTTTGCTTTTTATTAAGGAGGAAAAGATCTCATGTTGAAAAAAAAATAATCATGTAATATTATGGTTACTTGAAAACCCTAACTGGCTTATAAAGTTCTAATATAAATGATTGGTTATGCTAAAAGAAAAACACGACCAACTAAAAACATTCTACCTAAATTAAGTTGCATTACTACTTGTCTTTTATTTCTAATGGTTTGTTATAAACGCTATGTTGATGAGCGAGTATATTTGATAAATGACTTTCAGATGTTTATTAAAAGGCTGTTTGTTTTTTCATTTAAAATTATGTTTAAGAGTATTTTAAAAATACACTTGACTTAAAAAAACATTAAATTGATGGGTTTTTTTAAAAATGTTTTCCAATTATTTTAATGTGCTGATATCAAAATAAAAAATTATTTTAATATATTAAAAAAAACAATTAAAAAAAACATCATCTCAATAGCTTTAGCCGACCGGCTGAAACTTTAGGTTGTGTTTGTTTTTCACCAGCTTTCACGTTTGCGGTAAAACAAAGGCAGCAAGGTATTTGGTAACAAACTAAACTTCGTTTTGTACTACGGGACCCACTAAAAAATTGAGTTTAAAACACAATTTTTATGCAGAAGTTTTTACATGTTTTTTTAACCAAGTTTTGTAAAACCCTGTTTGTTTTTACGTTTCAAAAGTACTTTTGAAAAAAATTGAAAATTTTTAATTTTTTTCTTTGCTTCAAATTGATATATTTTTAGTGTTTTCATATCATTTTGATGTGCTGATATCAAAAATAATTTTTTTTTAAAAATATATTTTATTTTGATGCATTTCCAAGTAAAAAACACTTTGAAAAGTAATCTCAACCACACTTTCACCAAACATTTTATATATTTTTTTTCCTACACATAAACTTCAACCATAATTTTTACCAAATACGTATCTAAATCCAACTATCACAGCTAATCATATTTTTTTAAAACTTATTTTTTAAAAACCATAACCACAAAAGCTACATAAAAACAAATACACTATATATAATTTACCATAATACAGGCTAAAGTTTATGGTTTAAACCATAACCATAACCACTATATTATCTCAGATTCAAAACTAGCAAGGCATCTCTTATGTTGTGCTGCCTGCCCCACTAAAGTTTTCTATAGTATAGACATGCATTTTAATATAAAAAATTATTTAAAAAAAAATTACAACTATACTAACAAATATATTCTAAGAATCAGTGTGGCCATATTGATCTCTTGTTACGTGGCTTGAGAAAAAAAGAACAAAAACACAGACTAAGGTTTGCATATGCAAGCACTATTGGAATCCCGAGCCAGAAGTTATATGCGAACTTCCAGCATAATTTAATGTATCTTTGCCTTAAACAGTCACAAATAGAGACTCAAACCAGACAACAGTTTTTTGCCTTCATTTAGATTCCAACTCCAAGTTCCCAAACAGTATATTTTTTTTTTCCAGGCAAACAAAACTCCAGCGCTACTGCAAATTCGGTACAGCTACGTCTCAAGAAAAGCAGCAGTCGCCTAACGCTAAAAATCTTTGTAATCAAATTGCAACAGTTGTGTGCAAGTTGAAAAGAACCAAAAATAAATGACGAAAAGAGTGCTGCCAAGAGCACATTCCTGGTGTATATGCTTTGAAATGCAAATGCCACTGTGACCAGGGACTTTGTTCGCAGCAAAACCAAGATTGATCCGCACGATCCAATGAAGGAGCCATTAGCAAGAGCCAGGCCAACAGTCGTAAAATGGTAGGTATGAAAAATGTGAAAGTTTAATATAAAACACTAAAGATAGACCCTTTCTAAAACTGGAATTAAAAAATAGAAACCAAAATAAAAAACCTATATGAAAAAACGACCAAAAGTATTGGCTGGTGAGTATTATGACTGCTTCCGATCACATGTATCGTGCCTTGCTAATGGACAATACTGACAAATGTTTGGGTTAGGCTTCTTTCATAAACAAGGGTAATGAAGTTAACCAAAGACAATACTAATATAAGATGACCTTTCTCTTCCACAGAAACACCGGTACTATCACCAAACATGTAGACATCTCGCCAAACATGGAAGGATAAGGTGCACAGATGATGACTCGAGATGGAATGCAAGTTAAACAGCAAACTTCTTAGTTGAATATATTCTCCAATGTCTACCATCCAAAAGACCAACAAAGACACTCGTATCATTTCCAGTCTTCCTTCGATTGAAATCAGGAACACATGATAAAAAAAGACAGTCTATGGACATCAGAAAGTGATCTTGACTTGTGACAAGTTAACCTGTCATCATTTTATTTCCTCTTACTTGGTTTCTCAAAAAGAAGGCAAACATTAATAGAAAAGAAAAGGATGCAATTACATAACCATTATCAAAGTACAACAATATACCAAAGTAGAAAACTCAATTAAAAGAAATGAACACAATATATGCATGGAGGCATAATAACAGACCTAAAACTCTTTATTGGAATGAAAACTCAAATTAGTAGTAGTAGGGTGAGATTAAGATAGATTGTAGAATATAAATGTTAGCTCAAACCAAAATTTCAAAAATGTTATTTCCACCAGTAGTTTGATGAAGAATTTTGAGTAGAAACACTACAACATTATCCAGTTTCTTGACGGACTCATTCCGTCGGTAACAGTAATGCAATCCGTCGGTAAAAATAATACCGACGGAATAACCGACGTAAACAATCCGTCGGTAAAACATCGATCGGAAAATCTCAATTCCGTCGCTAATTTTGTCGCAAATAAAAAAAATCACCTACCGACGGAAACACCGACGGTTTACAGACGGATACACGCGCGCGCCAAAAAAAATTTCCCGCGGGAAAATTACCGACGGAATAAATCCGTCGGTAATTTCAAGGGTTATTACCGACGAAATTACCGGCGGAAAATCCATCGGTAATTATGGCATGGCTGGTAATTTTGTTGCAACTCTCTGTCTAATACCGACGGATACTATCCGTCGGTAAGTCCGTCGGAAGTTAATCACCGACGGATAGTATCCGTCGGTGATGCCGTCGGTAATGATGGCATGGATGGTAATTCTTCGGCAACTCTCTGTTAAATACCGACGGATAGTATCCGTCGGTATATCCGTCGGTAGGTATTTAAAATATATATATAAAAATAATTTATTAATTGTAAAAAACCTTAATAAACAAATAGAAATGCATTAAACATTAAAAATGTAAAAGTAATGTTAAATAATATTCATTACAAATTTAATGTGTTTAAAAAACAAAATTAAACTAGAATAGCGGCGGAGCTGGAGGAGGAGGAGGAGGCGGAGGAGGAGGAGGCTGGTTGTTCCCGGGACCATACGACCAAAAGGAAGCTGCACAAGTATCGTCACCCATCTTTGATCTCATCTCCATGACTATTTGACGGAGCTCATCATAATTCGTCGAGAGTTGTTGATATTGTTGTTTCAACGCAATGAACTCCTCGGGCCGGGTGTTCGATACTTGATGGAGAGCTTCCAACGGTTGAGACACTACGAGTCGAACGCAAGTTGTCGGCCGTAGTGTTGGAGAGCCCGTAGACCCTATTTTTATCGGGTCCACCGACGATCCCGCCTCCATCCACAAATCTGGATCGAAATCTGGATGGGTCGACGGATTGTCCCCATATCTCTCCCTCAACCGGCTATTATAGGTCTCCCGAAAATTCCATCGGTAAAAAAATCATCAAATGCAATTCAAGATACAATTCAAGAAAATAATAACTTACAAAATAAAATGAATGGACGAACATACCACGAAGTCTTGAGCACGGTTGTCCACGAACCGCTGCACCCCCTTTTGGCGGTCTTGACTCCGCACATGCGTCTCTAGAAACAACTCCATTGGACTCGGTTCACGTCTAAGAGACGCAGCCTGTAAGGAAAAAATAGATTGAAAGTTAAATATATTATAAGAAACGACAAATTAAAATAACGATATATTTCATTAAAATTAATCTTACCATCCGCTTTGCATGTGCGCTGAATGGGACGGATCCGCCGGTGTGCGTGGTCACCGAACCATAAATTTGCCGCTTCCGGTTGTCGGCGCCCGGGCTATCGTGAGCGCCGTGAGAACCGCTACGAGGTCACGTGCTCAATATATGCCGTCCATATTTCCCCCGAGATGAATGGCGGTTTGAATTCCCGCCAAACCGCCACCTCATTCCATCCTTCAAGACCGTTATCCCTCGCATGTCTTTTTGATTTTTTTTTGGGTGTCATACCAAAAATCACGCAACCTACTTCCATAGTAACAAATTAGAATTTAAAAAATAAAATTATAAAACAAAAATCAATATTATTTTTTATGTTACCTAGTTGCCGCGTGATTCTCCCATACCCTCCTCACAACATTGTTGTCCGCCCTATCCCACTCAAATTTGTTCTCGTGTATATAAATAATTCATATAAAATAAAAATAGTACAAGATATAAAATTATAAAAATCATTTATTAAATTCAAGCCGGAAATTAAAAATTAACACCGACACTGAAATCGCTTAAACCATGCATCGATATTAGGTTTCCACTCGGGATGTCTGGAAACCTGGCTCCATTGAAACAATGGAATCTCCATCGACGATTTAAATGCCAATGTTATAGTCCTTGCAGCCTCAATGTTTGTGAACCTGAAATTAAATAAAAGTAGTAATTAATATTAATTAGTTGTTCATAAATTATGTTATAAGTATATAAAAAAAAAACTAAAACCTAAACAAACTTACATTGAGAGGTCATCCTTCCATTGTGCACGGTACTTGCGGGTGAATTGACCCCGCTGTGAAGGCACACCGCTTCTTATGCTGTGAAACCGCGCTAGAAGAGGCACATCACAAGTTGGCGTAGATTCCTCGCCGTGATCGCACCTAAGGATACATCCTCCTCGTCGCTAGAAGAACTAGCTGCAACCGTCTTCCGATGACGTCTTCTGTAGATTTCATTCTACGCATCTACACAAATGTATACGAATAATTACATAATTAACTTCGATTATTTAAAAAAAATTCGACAGAGTCTCCCCATCTTGGGAGGTCCCAAGTTGTCGACAAAATCATATTACACTTTCAATTTTATTTCACATCCCGATCCAATCATCCCGGATCTCAACCCAACTCATCATCATCAACACAACATTTTTTTCAATAACATCATATAGAATTATAACTATGAACATTCATTGTTAAATTGGTACTTAGAGTTACAAACATTAGATTAAAGTCATACATTCAAATTTACGGATTAATATAACATTTTTAACATAAATTCAACAATAACAATTATAGCAATACAAACAATAATATCCTAAATTAAGATAAACTAATTAAAAGCAATTCTATATATATAAATTAACATTTTTAAAATAAATCAACAATAACAATTATATATATAAATTAACATTTTTAACATAAATTCAACAATAAAAATTATAGCAATACAAACAATAATATCCTAAATTAAGATAAACTAATTAAAAAGCAATTCTATATATATATAAATTAACATTTTTAAAATAAATCAACAATAACAATTATATATATAAATTAACATTTTTAACATAAATTCAACAATAACAATTATAGCAATACAAATAATAATATCAAAACTAACTAAATAAATTTAATAAATAAAATTAAAAAACTAAAAAACACTACACAACACACAACATAAACACAAAACAAACAATACACAAAACTAAAAAACATTATATCAATTCAAAATAAATTTGGGAATAAAAAATGCTTACCTTAATAATGTGTTGAATTTAAGATGTTATCTACAAATAATATACAAAACAAAGAACACCAAAAAAAAAATCATAATTAAAATAAAAAAACTACCACCAAAACAATAAAATCCTTCTAAAAGCTAAATGTAAATGAGAGAAGAAGAGCAAGGGAGAAGAGGAGAAGAGGAGAAAATGAACAAAGTGAGGGGATGGGTGGTATATAAAGCAATATTTCCGACGGAAATTAATTGTTGTCGGTGCAATTAATTTCCGTCTATAATTCCGTCGGAAATTAATTGAAATTCGCACCGAAAAGTTTGGAAAATCCCGCCAAACTTTTCGATCCGTCGGAAATTCCGTCGGAATTGCCGTCGGTAATGGTGCGACGTACACGTGTCGGACATGCGTGATCCGTCGGTAATGCCATCGGTATTTGACGTCGGAAATTCCGTCGGTAATAGTGTAGACGGACACGTGTCAGACATGCGTGCGGGAAACCCGTCGGTACTTACGTCGGAAAAACCCGTCGGAAAGCCGTCGGAAATCCGTCGGTGAATGTGGCAAAATCCTGTAATTTATTTTGCAACTCTCTGTGAAATACTGACGGTTTATATTCCGTCGGTATATCCGTCGGTGAATGTGGTAAATTTTTCTTATTTTTTTTATGTAACCCTCTTAAAAAATCTTAAATTGAAATCTTACAAGACACACAATACAATAACGAGGCCGACCCTTAAAGAAGAATAAATATTTCATGTTTCAAATTATTACATTATAAAAATAAGGCTTTATAACATGTTTAGTTAGTCGGAATTTTCATCTTCGTCCTCTATTGAATTGTTATCATCGCTTTCATCGCACTCTTCAATTTCGTTATCATCTTCTTCAACAACATTCTTTTTTCCACTAGTAGATCTCGAACAACATTCAACTCCTCTGCGTCAACATCAACAAGACTATCGTTGAAAACACGAAAATTCGAATTTTCTTCTAAGTCAATCGACGGAGCAACTCGGTATGGTTCAACCAACTCACTAGCTTGAAAGACTTCATCTATCACACTTGTTTCTTCGTTCTCATCACCGAACAACCTCGACACGACCCTTGGGTTTTGTTTTTAAAACGGATAACCAATCAACTCTTGATCGGTCCTTTCTAAAGGAAGGGGTGCATGTGTAATAAACTTGTTGGCATTGCTTTGCGAAAACAAAGACGTCGTTTACGTTGCGGTGTCTAGCTTTTGAGTTGATTTCAACGAGACCATAGTGAGGATCTACTCTGATTCCTCTGTCAGTTGTGTCATACCAATAGCATTTGAATAAAAACACTCTATTTTGCTCGCTATGATATTGCATTTCGATGACCTCTTCCAATCTACCGTAGTAGTCAACTTCAAACTCACTAGAAGTCGATCCCTTAATACAAACACCGCTTTGTTGTATGTCTTTCTTCCATGCCCGTATTCTTCGTTATGAAAGACATATCCATTGACAAAATATCCATTATAGCACTTGACTTTTCTTTCGGGGCCCGGACATAGTAAAGACAAGTGAAATAGCACACTACCTCCCATTTGATAAACCTAGCTTGTAAATTAAATACAACAATAATCAATAAACGGATATTATGTAACATTGACTACAATTAATTACATTGCAAGAGAAAATGAGTTTGTGATAGGACTTACATGTGTTCTAAACCATGTGGCAAATTGTTCATCTTGTAATTGAAAGATCTGGGATTCGGTCACTTGTGAGTTATTGGACAGTAAGTATCGTCGATGTTGCACGCAAGGTTGTTCCAAAGTATATGAGTGTATGGTATCACAAAACATAAATCGTACACTCTTGACAAAGTTTAAGTCGAACATCTACTTAATAAAAGGTCTCAGCTCATCACGGTTAAATAGGACATAATTGTGTGCTTGTCCCGAACTCTATTTCGAGACAAATATCTTCCCCCTCACGGCATTTTTAGGTGTGGGTCGTCCAGAGATTGGAGAATATTGACAAGTTCCCACTTGAATGCACTTCACCACCATCATCATGCCGTGAAACACGGTTTATCCTCGTTCTCAAATGAGGTTCGAAATAGTATGAGATAAATGTTGAGATCTCCTCAACAATATACACCTCACATATTGACGCCTCAACATGCGCCTTGTTCTTAACCTTTTTTTTAAGATTGAACAAGTACCTGCATATATATATATATTAATAAAAAATTATCAATTAAAAATATAAAATAAAAATAAAAACATTTAATTATAAATGTCATAGCAACTGTAATATCTAACCTCTCGAATGGATACATCCATCTGTACTGGACCGGTCCTCCAACTTTTACCTCAAACGGTAAATGTACGGGTAGATGCTCCATTGAGTCACTTTCAATGTGATCAACATTCAACTTGCTAGAGCATATGTCTCTGAAGAAATGACTAATCTCCGTTAGTGCATCCCATATCCCTTTGGCAACAAATCACGAAAAGCTAATGGGATGAGTGTTTGCATAAACACATGGCGGTCATGACTCTTCATTCGATATAATCGCATTCCTCCGTATTAACCAGCCTTGATATGTTCGAGGCATGTCCATCGGGGAAACGCAAACTCTTAAGCCATTTGTAGACTAGTAGTTGTGCGTTTTTCTCTAGCACGAAGCTTGCTCTTGGTTTTGCGACCCGTGACCCATCACAAACCAACTCCATATTTTTACGGTTCTGAACAGCGCTACATCCAATCTAGCCTTGATGTTGTCCTTTGTCTTCCCCTTCACATCCATGACAGTGTTGAAAATGTTCTCAAACACGTTCTTTTCAATGTGCATGACGTCAAGGTTATGGCGGAGAAGATTGGTCTTCCAATAAGAAAGCTCCTAAAATATACTTCGCTTCACCCAATTATGGGTCAAACCAAAACCAGGAAACTTCGTTTACCCGATTGGAGACCAAACATAATTTCACCGTACTCGACACAACATCAAACAATTCTTCACCGGAAAGACGCGGGGTGCAACATCATTTTCAACTCGCCAACAAAGAAATCCTTTCGTTCTTTACGTACTGTGGTTATGTGGCAAGAAACGACGATGACAGTAAAAAAAGAAGCTTTACCCCCGTTTGTTAGCGTGAATGCCTTGTTGTTCTCCATACAATATGGACATGCTAGCTTTCCATGCGTGCTCCAACCGAAACCATTCCATAAGCTGGGAAATCATTGATAGTCCACATCAAAGCCGCTCTCATAACAAAATTTTGTTTCCTCGAGATGTCATAAGTCAAAGCTCCGAGAGGACCACAACTGCGTCAACTCATCAATCAACGGACGAAGACAAACATCTATATTCCGCCCCGGAGCTCGGACCTGGTATGACCATAGATAAAAACATGAACTCCGGCCTCATACACATCCCCGGTGGCAAGTTATAAACCGTCGGTATGACCGGCCAACAAGAATAAGGAGCGTGCAAATGACCCGAAGGGGGTTGAATCCGTCTGTACACAACCCAAGACGCACGTTCCTTGATTCAGTGAAAAGGGAGGATGCATACTTTGTTAAAGTGTTTCCGGGCTTCACCGTCGGAAGGATGAACCATCACTCCATCAACCGCATGGTGTGATTGGTGCCATGTCATGTGCTTCGGCGAGTCTTTGGTGACATGAATAACCTCTGCGATCTAGGTGTGATTGGGAAGTATCTAAGTTTTTTATATGCCACGAGAGTCTTCCCTCTACCAGTTCTTGGTTTGTAATGGGAATGCCCGCATGTCATGCACTCGGTCATCTCGGCATTTTCAAGGTAGTATAACATGCGAGAAGTTAGGACATATATCAATTTTCCGGTATCCTAAACCGAGGGGTTTCATCATGGACTTGGCAGCATAGAAGTTCTCTTTCAGCCTGTTCCCTTCAGGTAAAATGCTTCTCGCCCATTCAATAATCTTGTCATAACCGGCCTCACTCAACTTTGTGATCGACTTGATGGTGAACACGTGCTACGGTCGATAATTTACTATGGTTCGTGCGGCCATCCTATAATGGTTCGTCGAAATCTCTCAACGAGATCAAAAAACTTGCTTTGCATCTCGCATAAGGTTCTTCTTCTACGATTGGACATTCCACGACATTACCTTCACTCATTCTCATTGCATCCATAACCATGTTCCTGTAAGGATTACTGTTCTCATTTCCAACTTCATGCATGTTGCTAGCACTAGAAGTTGACCCAACCACCCTGTTCTTCCATGCTCTCATCGGGAACAAATAGTTCTCCGTGAGCATACCAACACGGTAATCTTCCATGAACCCTTTGGTTAGAAGATGCATCGTTACAACATCTTGATGCGAAACTTTAAATTTTTACACTTCTTGCATGGACACCTAATACCGCCATCGGTAAAATTCCTCGGAATAAATGTTGCGAAATTAATAAAACCCCGGACACCGTTACAATAATCCATCCTCCGCAATCCTTGGGGTGAGTCCCGATACATCCATGAACGATCATCCATGACTTCTATTGAACCTCTATAAAACATAACAAAAATATTGGTTTTCCCAGACATTATCCAACAAACTAAAACAACACTACTTATGTTAAATATTCATTATCAATTATCAACTATCAACATTCATACATACAAATTTATACATATATAAATTTACGGAAATCACAACTTCCAAATATAATTGATAACAATTAAACAAGACACTTAAACAAGCTATTAATTATTTATTTCATCACAACGACACATTTAATTCGGTGTAATTCAAACAAAATTTCAACAATTTACAAACAAATATAATTTGATAAAATCTAAAACAAACTATAACAACTACAAAAATATTATACAATATTCATACTACAAGTTTCTTTGATAAATAACAATTAAACAAGTACAAACATTAACAAAATACATATACTAAAACAATAAAATTCACAATTAAATATTAAAACTAAAAAGGATAGATTTACTTACAAAAAAATGATAAAATCTACAAGAAACGGATATTGTGACCACGTACAAGATATAAGAAACCTGAGTGCTCGTGTTGAGAATAGTGGAGAGTTTGGGATGGGTGTTTGGCTGCAGTTTGGGAGGGGAGAGGTGGGATGGGAAAGAAGAAGAAGGAGAAACAGAGGAAGAGAGTGTCGGTGATGCCGTCGGTGACTGCACCACGTCACTGTACGGCTATCTTAGTTTGAATCCCTCGGTAATTTCCGTCGGTAAAATCGCCTGACGTCACCGCGCCGTTGTATTTTTCCAGACGAACTGTATACCCCGTCGGCGAAACCGTCGGTAGATATCGACGGAATATTTCCGTCGGTATATACCGACGGTTTCGCCGACGGAATTTTTCCGTCGGTATCTACCGACAGATTTTGAGATGGAATTATTTCTATCGGTATAAATTACCGACGGAAAAATTCCGTCGGTAATTCCATTGCTTTTCTCCAATTTTCTGGTAGTGAAAGGTTGAGCCAACATGAAAAACTGACACAAAAATATCAAACATAGTAAAAGTAAGCCAACAGGTTTTGGATTTTCTTTCTCATCATTAAACAGTATTGACAAGGACATTGATTTTCACACCAGGATAAATTACGAAATGTCTCCATCAATATCATGAAATAAATGATGGCAAGAATGTTGTAAATGTGTAGAGTAAAACATCATAGTGACATGAAACTTCGAAGGTCACCATTTGTTCACCCAGGCTGCAGACTTCAAGATGACACAATTATGGCCAAACCGTTATCATCCATTCAATTACAGATCTCCAAGGGATGACTAATGACTCGGATAACCTATGACTTGCAAGTTATAAAAAAATTGGAAGAAGGCTAGGAGGAAAGACGTTGTTGTTATCTATTTTTGAGTTTCCATACAAAAATAAAAAAAACAAAAAAATAATAATAGGAATGAGAAAATGATGTTGGAACGCTCATAAAATGGCTAGAAATTGATTGAGGAGGTTCAAAAATACAAGAATTAGAATTTGACAGTATATTTTTAACTGGTGAGAGCCCTGTTGACAAGAAAAATTTAATTTGAGGAAGAAAAGTTCAAAATCAGATGTTTATGGACTCAATTAAATTTTATCTAAGGTTTAATTGAATTTATGGATGGTTTGATTGTGAGAAAAATTGATTTTTAAGTCAATTTAGGCTTTTATTAGAATAAATTAAAGTTCTGGGGTCCAATTATAATTTTGAAGAGTTGATTTAGTCAAATCAGGGGCTTAATTGCATAATTATTGAAGTTTGATGGCCACTTAGGGACTTGATTGAAACAATCTGAAACCAAGGACCAAACCAGAAAAGACGCTAAACTCAAGGGATCCAATTACAATCCAAGGACCAAATCAGAAATATCATTTTGAAATTGAAAACGGCGCCGTTTCATTAAGAATTGCGCGCACTGTTCATGGTCTTCTTCAAAAGAAAGAAACGGCTGGAAATAAAGAGACAGGGGCAGCGTTTTTTGCAGAAACAGTGGAGCTGTTTCAGGGGAGCACGTCTCACGCCGGCCGTTACCATATGCATGCCATAACGCATGCATCCTCTGGCTATAAAAGCCAGAGGAGGGACCGAGCAGAAGGGGGAAGAAAGTACGAGACAGAGGGGGAGAAAAAGAGAGAACGAAGAGAAGATAGAGAGAACAGAGGGGGAAGAAGAAGAGGGAAGCAGTGCGAGCAGGACAGGAGAAAACCAAGAGAAGGAAAGAGGAGTAAAACAGAGAGGAACAAATATATAAAACGATAGAAAAGAAACCGAGAGACAGAAGAGAAAGCAGAAGGGAGAAAGAGAGGAACAGAGGAGGAGCAGAGAAGGGGGAGGAGGAGAAAACGAGAGAGACAGGGCAGAAGGGATAGGAAAGGAAAACAGGGAAACCAGTAGAACCAGAAGTTACGAACGAAAAGAAGAAGATAGAGGTCGCATGTTGTTGCCTTCGTTGCTTCCAGTAAGCTTCTCCAACTTTTCAGATAATGCACAAACACTGTGCACTTGAAGATTAATTACACCATGACTGTAGCAGGCGTGCGTGAATTGTTCACGCACGCTTGCGGGTAGAATCCAGCTGGGCCAAGTTCAAAAAAATATTTCAAAAATTATTTTAAAAAAATTGTGTTTTTCCGCAAATTTTTTATTGTATTTTTTATTAATATCGGTTTGTATTTTTATACTGCAAAGATATAAATCTGGTATTAAAATACCCGATTTTCGTCAAAACATTAAAAATATATATAAAAAAAATTATTTTTATGCATACGATCAAGTATCTCAAAGAAAAAATATCATATTTTCATACAACAAAAATTCAAAAAATAGGTATTAGCATGCATTTTGGTTTTAATAACCAGTTTATTAAAGTCACGAGAACTAGGCCAATATTTCAAAAATTTCAAAAAAATTATTTTGTTTTCTTTTAATATCTGGGGTTACGACCTTATACGAAGACGTATTCCGGATATTAAATTTTTTTGTTGACGTTAGAACGATTAGGTTTTACCTGATAAGATAAGGAACTCCTTACCGAGGAGAACTTTCTTAAATCACAAACAGACCAACAATTAGAAAACACGACAAGACCTTAGATTTTATCAGACAATAAAACAATGCAGCCTACTTTAGGTAGGGCGTATTTGGAGTGATAATATCTTTTATTTACGTAACCAGTCCCCGTATCCGATCTCTGAAACCAGTTAGGGTTTCTAGTTACCAAAATATTAGATGGCGACTCTTATTTCATTTTTTCATTAATAAAAGATAAGAATTTCTTATTTTTTTATATTTATCATATTAGATAAGATATTGAGGGTGGATGTTTTCGCCGGGAAATTCGCGAGGAATAAAGAGATCATGAAAAATAAAAGCTTACCCTTGCAAGAAAACCATTCACTTTGTGCAGAAAGGAAAATGAAACGATAGGGACACATTCTCTTGACAGAATGGAAACTGTGATAGCAGTTAGCGTTGATAAAAAAAAACATTTCATATCTTCTCGAAATTGCAACCAAAAGATACAATATTTAAGGGGAAACTGTCATAGTTTCAGATATGTTGATCGAATCAATATATAGAATTTCCATTTCTTGCTGCATGCCTATGAGTACATCAGACCTTGACTCCAATCATGACTTAATCTACTGTAATGCTGAATGCTAATTCAGCCTCTCATGCAAAGGGACATCAGATCAGACCACTTAACAAACTGGCCATCACACAATAGAAGACATAATAACATTTGATTATCACCTAGAAGTTTGAGTATAATTTCCACTAGTCATCATCATCATCATATTTATATGTTGAATGTCAAATGCAGTTACAATGAACTAATCACAGAAAAAGTAGACCATTACCCTCAAGCTTGAGCACCAATCTCTTTATCTTCCACATCATTTGTCACCCCATTTGCCTCTGTATTCTCAGCATTCTCCTCAGGAGGCTGAGCTTGTTCCTCCTCAAGCAAAGGCTTCTCCACATAATCATTCTCAAAAGCATCAGCTGGAACCTCATAAATCCTCACTTGTGGTTTAGATGGGTGTTTCACCAGCACATACTTACCCTCATTCAATTTCATACACAAGTCAACAATACTCTTCACAATACCCCACATATTGGAGGTATTCAAATCAATCTGAGAAGCAAAGTCCCTAGGCTTATATCCAACAACAGCCAAAATCACATGATTGAAATGATCCCTTGGATGAACCCTAGAAACATATCCTAACTTCATCATATCTGCATTAGCCAACAAAGCTTGAGCAGTCCATTTAGCCAATTTATTCGCATTATTCTTCAATAAGGTAGCCAAAACAGCACCCCTTTGAGTCTCCAACTTCTGCCTCCAATCAACACCAGAATACTTAGGATCAAACTCATTAAGAGCATTCAACGTCAAAAACGACCTTTGCTTATTAACCTCAACAACACTCTGCACCTCACACCTCGCAACAAGATACATGTCATCATCCAACTTCCACCTCCTATACCTATAAGCCACAGATGCAACCTCCTCCCCTTCATTGGCAAAGGGGTTAGGCTCATCAAACGAAACCTTATTCCCATCCCTAAACAAAACTTGCTGCGAGAAGTTCTGATTAATATAAGCAGCCTCAACACTCAATGAATATGCCGAATTTATATCATCCTTGGCCTCCGGTAAAGGCTCCTGTGACGTCTCATGAACTGACAACAAATCAAGCTGATCAGACCCATCTCTTTTATCAAAAAACAACTTATTTCCTACCCTTTGAACCACGATATCCCACGAATAAACAGACCGGGTTGCACACATTAATGTAGCTAAAATATTGTCAGTAGCAAAAACAGTAGCTTTATCTTCATTAGCTAATCTTCTAATAACAGGATCATCAGTAGTAGTTGCCTTAAAGAAATTCCTATTCTTAAACCTTTCCAATCTCCGTTCCGCCTTCGGGGTGATTCTATCAAAACTCTTATCGTAAAACTCTAGCCCACCACATAAAATCATACCCTCCGGTTCTGAGACTGAGAAGGACAGTTTCGTAAATGTGCTAAACGGAATCCGATCAAGCATATTCCATTCCGGCTGGATTTCCACAGAACTCTTAAACACAGCCGCTTCCCTACGTTGCTGATTCTGGTTGGACCGGTTAAGATAATAAAGTCGATCCCTACGTGCCCTCTCTTTCTCCGCCTCCCGCTTCTTTGCCTCTACTTCCTCATCGCGACGTTGCGGGAGCTGAGGTCGGCGGTGCTGGTTAAACCGCCACTTGGAGGAATCATCGGCAGTGAAGTCGAAGACGGAGTCGGATGCAGCGCTTTTGCGGCCACCACCACCGCCTTGACCGGAGCCTGGGTTAAGAATGCGAGTGAAATCAGCGATTCGGCCGAGCTTTTCGGAGCGAGAGAAGGGAGCGTAGGGGACGTTGAGAGGAAGTGTGGAGGTGGAGGTGGTGGTGGTTGGGGTGACGGTGGCGTCCGGCGGACCCCAGCCTTCGGGATTGAAATGGACGGCACCTACTTCGAAGCCTTCTCCCATTGGAATGGAATTTGGAGGTTACGAGGTTGATTTGAGTGATCTGAAAGCGGACCCCAGACGATGGGGGTTTTTTTTGGAGGTTGAAGAAACCCTGCTTGTTTTCGTTGCTTGTGGAGGAGGTAAGGTTTTGACCTTTTGAGTGAAGGTTACCTGCGAATTAAGATACTAGGCCTGGGCTGTTGAGTGAGTATAATATAGAATTTTTAATGTATGCCTATATATACAAAATTAAGTTTTAATTAAAAAAAGTTTTCAAATATTAGATTAAAATAATCAATGTCTTAGTAAAAAGCCAGTTCTAGGATATAATAATTATGATTATAGTGCTTTTAAGTTATTATAATTATGATTATAGTGCTTTTAAGTTACGAACTATAAAAAACTTTTATTTATTATATCACAATAATTTATTTACTTTATCACCAAGTAAACTAACTAATCATCCTATAATTTTAATTTTAATTAGTATTTAGGATATAATTACAATATAAAAAGTATGATATTCCCTTTAAAATAAAGATAAATACCATTCACTTAATAATAAATAAGATATTATGAACTTTTATTTATTATATCACAGTAATTTATTTACTTTATCACCAAGTAAACTTACTAATCATCCTATAATTTTAATTTTTATTAGTATTTAGGATATAATTACAATATAAAAAGTATGATATTCCCTTTAAAATAAAGATAAATACCATTCACTTAATAATAAATAAGATATTATGAACTTTTATTTATTATATCACAGTAATTTATTTACTTTATCACCAAGTAAACTTACTAATCATCCTATAATTTTAATTTTTATTAGTATTTAGGATATAATTACAATATAAAAAGTATGATATTCCCTTTAAAATAAAGATAAATACCATTCACTTAATAATAAATAAGATATTATGAACTTTTATTTATTATATCACAGTAATTTATTTACTTTATCACCAAGTAAACTTACTAATCATCCTATAATTTTAATTTTTATTAGTATTTAGGATATAATTACAATATAAAAAGTATGATATTCCCTTTAAAATAAAGATAAACACCATTCACTTAATAATAAATAAGATATTATGAACTTTTATTTATTATATCACAGTAATTTATTTACTTTATCACCAAGTAAACTTACTAATCATCCTATAATTTTAATTTTTATTAGTATTTAGGATATAATTACAATATAAAAAGTATGATATTCCCTTTAAAATAAAGATAAATACCATTCACTTAATAATAAATAAGATATTATGAACTTTTATTTATTATATCACAGTAATTTATTTATTTTATCACCAAGTAAACTAACTAATCATCCTATAATTTTAATTTTAATTAGTATTTAGGATATAATTACAATATAAAAAGTATGATATTCCCTTTAAAATAAAGATAAATACCATTCACTTAATAATAAATAAGATATTGTAAAACAATATATAATTTCTTCTTAATTTTGATAATTACTATATAATTAGTTAATTATACTCTTAATAAATAAATTTCTTTGTTGCCTTAGAGAAGCAAAAGGTATTATTTAAAATCATAAATAAATCATCTTTAATCGATTATGAACTCATAAATATTTATACTTATTACATCATAAATATTATTTTATTTATTTTATAAATTTTAAAGTACTATAATTACAATTACTTGAAATAATTATAGTAAGTTCCCTTAGAGTGAGAATATAGTTAAAGAAAAAAAAACAAAACGAAAAAAATCAGTTTAAACTATTTTTCACAATTGATGTGGTATTATAATTATTAATAAATAATTATAGTAATTCTCCTTTTTTGTTTTCTTTGTTGTTTTATTAAAGTAGGAGACAGATTGCATGAAGGGAGGTGACCTGACGCCTATAATGGTAGACTATTTATCTCCTATTGGGCTATTGCTCCAAATTTGGTCACGTAGTTGTTGGAAAGTCAAGGAAGGATAATTTTTTTTTTGCCATAATAATCTATTTTTAAACTATTTTTATCTAAAACAAATAATATAAAAACCCATATAAACCATCCCACAACCCAAAACACCTAAAATTTGTCCTATATTGAAAGGGAAAAATCATTTTTAATGAACCGAACATGATTTATCCTATGTTTAAAGGGAAAAATTATCTTTAATGAATTGTTGAGAAAATGAATTTATTGACATAAAATTTTATTTTGTACAAATCATCTATTTTTTCTGTCAAACCAGATAAACTCCTTTAACCTATGATCTAGTTTAATATTCTGACCGTGTTTAATAAGCTTACTGTTTAGAATTTATTTATTTTTATTTAATTAGATTATTATAGAAATAGATATTTATAAGAAAGATAATGAATAAAATCATATAGAAAATATGTATTTTTTTTGTGAAAATTATCTTTTCTAATCCATGTATTTTTTTTTGTTTTAACAACAATTATTATTATTAGTAACATAAGTAATTGAATAAAAAGCAACAACAATAAAAACAAATCAGAAAAACTATAATAATTTGAAATAAAAAGAAAAAAAACATATATTTTAATAAAAATCTAAGTTTTATTTATTCACACACTTTGTTTTATATTTTCAATGAATATATTTTTTTTTTAACGAAGAGTTGTTTTTTAAGCAAAAGCTTATTATGATTATAAAATCAAGCTTCAACTACAAAATAAAAAAAATCATGAATCAATCATGTCTCATGAACTATATGAAAAAAAATATGAACAGTAATTTAAAAAACATATATAAAATAAACTATTAAAACATCAAGAAAATAAATATTTTATTATCATTTAATATTAATAAAAAAAACTTGTTTTAAAATTTTTTCTTATTGGACCAATACATAATTATTCATAAAATGATCCATAATATCATCATAAAAAATTCCAAATATTTTAACAAACAACTGTATTTTTTTCACCAAGAGCATATATTTAATAAAAGGAAACTCTTTAATTGTATCCTTTTACGATTTGTTTAGGGTGTTTTGTGGGTCGTTAGTATCTTGTCTTCATGTGTTCTAGAGATTTAAAGCTTTTATTATATTTTAAAACTTGATTGAAGTTCAACTTAATGAGATATAGTTTGAATTTATAGTAAAAAGATACAATTAAAAGATAAATGACCAATTAAAAAAAGAAAAAAACCGCATGGCCAATTTTGAATTAGCTCAAAAGCACACTTTATGGTCCACCTATTTTCCTTTTGCTTTTTTTATAGTCCCTTTAAATTTTAAAATTCTACTTTTGACTCAAAACTTTATTTTATTCATTTTCAGTCTTCAAGTTTGAGAGATAAGAGAGAATATTGTCGAAAAATGGCTAAAGAAGGAGAAAGTTATTAGTGGTGTCAACGACTTTTATTAAGGTGTTTTTGAGCCTTCGAGAGCGTTAGGAAACGCGGGCCAACCCGCGTTTGTAAAAAATTTAAATTTTTTATATGTTTTGGATTGTTTTGATACACTGATCTCAAAAATAATTTTTAAAAAATAAAAAAAAATATTATTTTGATGCATTTCGGAATGAAAAGCACTTTGAAAAGCAACCGCAACTACAATCACACTCTCAAACAGGCCCAAGCTGTTTGTTTCCATGGTTGCTTCTGCGTTTGAAGCCAAACACAGAAAACAAATGTTTGGTAACAGATGAAACATGGATTCACGTGCGTGGGCCCCAACAATTCCTGCGTTAAAAACACAGGCTCACTGAAAGCAGCATTGTGCTGCTTTCAGTGTGAAGAGCTCCACTGTGCACTTAAAAGTGAACAGTGGAGACATGCTTCAGTGTTCACTTGAACAGTGGAGCATGTCTCCATTGTTCACGTGAACAGTAGAGAGCTCCACTTTAAGTGAACAATGGAGACATGCATCATTGTTCACGTGAAACAATTAAAAGTACTTTTTATAAAATAATTTTTTTCAAATCACAACCTCAAAAGTTACCATAATACCAAACATATTTTGATGATTAGTTAAACATATGATACTTTAAAAAATTTAATCATTTAACACTTTAAATTGTCGAGACAAATATTCAATATAAAGTTGCACAAAGTAAATGAGATAGAGATTAAAAAAGAGACACCAAATTTACAGCAGTTCATAAAATTATCTACTTCACTCATTAAACCACTATTCAAGTATTCATTAATAGCTCAAGGTCTTTTATGGGTGAGATCTTACTAATACAATAATCTTTTTTGTGAGTTAAAGATTAGAAAATTTTTCACTCACAATCTTTTCAAGGACAAGAACTTAACCTCACAATCAAATCTTTTTCTAATTTGTTTAAGTGTCACTTATACTTTCACAATATGTATCTTTTATAAGGATTTTTCGCACCTTACAATGAAGAGAAGATACAATAAATTAAGCTCAAATCTTTATGCAAATAAAGTTTATAGTTTTAAAAGGATTATAAGAAAAATAAAAGCATGTTAAATTAAAGAATTAGCAAATATCAAGTTAATTTCACATAAAGTGAATAAGTGGTATTTATTGGGAGAAAAAAAAGAGCATTTAGTCGTTACTCGCTCACTCAAAATTGGAGTACAATATTTTGAATTTTTAATGTATCCCTTCATTGTATTAGAAATAGCTAAGAGCCTTGTTTTGAGTATAAAAAAGTTGTTATAAGATTTTTTTTAGTGGAAAACAAACTAAATATTAAATTTAAAACAATTTAACTTTTGGGTGTACAACTCTTTTAAAGTACTATTTTACCACTTAATTAAAAATGAACAAAAAAGTTTTAGTGTGATCAAAATACAAGAAATCATTTGATCAAGTTTACGATATTCATTTAAAAAGAATTTGAGCAATAATACCCCTATATTGCTAAAATATTTTCTCATGAAAGTTTTTTCACTGTGTATAATTTGACAATAAAATTGTTTTTGGATGAAAAATTACTTTTGTGATGACAAATTAAATTTTAAAAAGACTTAATTACATAATAAATAACTTAGAAATCTTTGAGTCAAATTTGCATCCAAATAGTTAATTTTTCTCCATTTGATATAATAGAAAAATCCCCACACTATCAAATCTCTTGATATGCATATTAAATTATTGTTATCGTCGAAATTATTAAACCATAGGTGTTAGAAATGTTTGAGCTAACAAACATCTTGTCAACCCCTTAAGTAATAATAATAAAAAAAGAGGGCTAGACACGCGGGCTTGGCTTTACAAGCACACACCCTAGGTCATCTTTCTATTTAGCCAAGTGCGTGAGTCCCATCTATTTGGCCCAGGTGCTAGGTTCTTTTCTATGTTTTGTTTTTAAATTATTTTTTGAGTTTTGATTGAAATGTACTATAAAAAATACTTCACATAATATTTCAATTATTATTCAATTTTGTCATGGTTTTTGAATGATATTATAGGTTTTTATATGAATGTTAAGAATTTCCTTTTCAATTATTATGCACCGAATATGCAATAAATAAATAAATAAATAATTCCTCATGAATAGTCAATAAAAATAAAAAATTTTAATAGATTTTTTTACATGATTTTATCGCATTTTTTAATATATTTTATTTCCTTCAATCACATAGAAAATATAGACATATTATTTTAATATTTTTTAAAACTTATTATTAAGATCATGATAGTTTTTTTAAAATAATATTTATAATTAAAAAATATGCTTTCATTGAAACTACCGGGAGATACATTAATAAAGAAATGAAGGTTAGATTGAAGACATGTTTTTTCTACTTATTTTAAATGGTTGAAATTTTTAACAAATTTTTATTTTCAATGTCCAAATTAAAAGATTATAATTCATAGTAAAAGCTGAGGGCACGTTTATACATGCATCAGTTTTGCTTGCTCTTTTCAGTTTTCTTTATAATAAGTTTGGGCCCGTTGACCAAATTAAATAGAGGAAAAGAAGAGAACATATTGTATTTTAGGTTTTGTTTGGTTCGGGTTAAAAATTGAAGGTCAAGCTATAAGTGTGTAGTCTTAATCAGGGAAGAGGAAGGATAACAAAAATTAGTGTACATGTATTCTGCTTGATTTAAACAAGTCCCTGTGTGTAAAAACAATTTCTGTGAAAAAATTAGTCAGGTGGTCCATTGAGTCGAGTGAATTTGACATGCATTATCAACTAAGACTCAAGCTTACACAATAACCATAGGGTATACTATCAACAAAATTTATTCTGGCTTGATTTAAATCAAACTGATCATAGTATTTTAGTCTTTGTGAGACAAATGGAAAAGGCCATTGGGCCATCGACCTTCCAGGTGATGAACGTAAAATTGACTGAGCTTGGAAGTAAAAATGGTAAATAATCTAAAGGGAATATGGCCGATCAATATGGTGTCAAAAGAAGGCAACCCAAAGAAATGAACGTGGAAATATAAGTTCGGAGAGAGTTGAGCGATGGTGAAATGGTAGGTTTTCAAGAAATCGATCAATAATAGATGTTAAGGGAATCAAAGAACTCCTTCAAGGCTTCTTTGCATGGAGTAATGATCATGTTGAAGATCATCAGCCTTAATCAAAGCCTTTCCATATATACACAGCACAATCATATCTAATTCCTTCATTTCCTCTTGCTCACAATAATGTATAACGTTACCTTCCTTTCTCATGTAATACGTTACATACCGGATGTATATAAATACAAGTGCAGTCACCACCAAATTAGTGTGGCAGATTTCAAACATTCTTATGGTATCAGAGCTTTCATTGGATTAACATCCCACGATCCAAATGGCCTCCAGTTCATCCAATTCTTCTCCCACTCTTCTTCCTTTCAACACCATGATTCACATGGTTACAATCAAGCTCTCCTCCTCCAATTATCTTCTATGGAAGAGTCGCCTTCTTCCTCTTCTTGACAGCCCAAGGTCTGGGTTGGGTCATGTGGATGGCACCCTTGTGCCGCCACCACCATTTGATCCTCCCACCTCTCAAACACCAAACAGCGAGTTACCTAGCATGGAAAGCAACCGACCAGCGCCTCCTCGGCCTTCTCCTCTCCTCTCTCACAGAGGAAGCAATGGCTGAAGCTGTCGGCCTCTCCACATCCCATGAGGTCTGGACAGCCTTGGAAAGCACCTTCAGCCACCACTCCAAGGCTCGTGAGATTCGTCTCAAAGATGACCTTCAATTGATGAAGCGTGGCACCCGTCCGTCCACCGTCTATGCCCGTGCATTCAAGGTTTTATGCGATCAGCTTCATGCAATCGGTCGCCCAATTGATGAAACCGACAAAGTTCACTGGTTTCTTCGTGGTCTCGGGCCAGATTTCTTCACTTTCTCAACCGCCCATATGGCACAAGCTCTTCTCCCTCGTTTCTCGATCTCGTCTCTAAAGCCGAGAGTTTTGAAATTTTTCAAAAATCTCTAGAGACTTTAAGCGCCTCCATTGCGGCATTCACCGCCAACGAAGCTATTCTCATCGTGGAAGCAGCTCCTTTCGCCAAAATCGTGGTTGTGGATACGGGTCCAAAGAGCAACTCTTCTCATTCCGGACGAGCCGTACTCACACCAACCAAGGTCGCCGTCCACCACGCTGCCAGATCTGCCGCCTGGAGGGACATTATGCTGATCGTCGTAGCAGCGCTATGACCGGCATGAATCCACATCATTCCTTGCTGAATCTGATTGGCTTTTGGATACAAGGGCTTCAGCTCACATGACTCCAGATAATTTCACATTGGAGCAGTCCACAGCTTACACGGGTAAGGAATGTGTAATTGTAGGGAATGGTGCGTCCCTACCCATTACTCACACAGACAATATTTCCCATTCCCCGGATCTTAAATTATTAGATGTTTTGGTTGTTCCTCACCTTACTAAAAATCTTTTGTCCATCAGTAAACTCACAAATGATTTTCCTTTATCAGTTACTTTTGCTAATAATTTTTTCACTTTTCAGAATTGCCTAACGGGAAAGGTGGTGGCAACCGATAGACGTGATGGAGGCTTATATGTGCTAGAGCGCGGCAATTCTGCATTTATTTCTGTCCTTAAAAATAAATCTCTTCATGCTTCATATGATTTATGGCATGCACGCCTTGGACATGTGAATCATTCTATTCTTGCTTTATTAAATAAAAAAGGACAACTTCATCTCACCTCTTTACTTGTCATCTCTAAATTATGTGACACATGTCAACTTGCAAAAAATCATCGCTTGCCTTATACTCGTAATGAACACAAGTCATCAAATGTGTTAGATCTAATTCACCGTGACATATGGGGTCCTTCACTCGTAAAATCTAATTTGGGCCATAACTATTATGTTTTGTTTATTGATGATTATTCTCGCTTTACTTGGCTTTATCCTTTGAAATTGAAATCTAACTTCTATGATACATTTATTCAATTTCAAAAATTTGTTGAAAATCAATATTCTTCTCGCATAAAATTTTTTCAAAGTGACGGTGGTGCGAGAATTTACAAGCAATTGCTTCAAAACTCACCTTCGTACCTCGGGTATCCATCATCGCCTATCTTGCCCATATACTCCCCGCCCAAAATGGTCGAAATGAAAGAAAACATCGTCATGTGATCGAAACTGGTTTGGCCCTTCTTTTCCATTCTCACACTTCTCCTCGCTTCTGGGTTGATGCCTTTAGCACTGCAGCTTACATCATCAACCGATTGCCCGCACCGCTTCTCGAAGGTAAGTCCCCCTTTGAACTTCTATATGGTTCTCCTCCCAATTATGAGAATTTTCATCCCTTTGGTTGTCGTGTATATCCTGTTTACGTGATTATATGCCAAATAAATTTTCCCCTCGAAGTATTCCTTGCATTTTTATGGGCTACAACACTTCTTATAAAGGGTTCCGTTGCCTTGACCCTTCTACATCTAGAATATATATCACTCGACATGCTCAATTTGATGAAAATTACTTTCCCTCCCTAGATACCTCTCAGGCTCAATCCATGTCTTCCCTTCAATTTTCCAATTTTTTGGAACCAACCCCTCCCTATCAAAACATGCCTGCTTCTTCCCCAACGCCACATTCCCCGCATATTACACAGTCTGGATCTAACTCATGTATTCTTTGTACTGATCCTGTGAATGAGCCTATGCAGATGGACGATTCTATTGCAGGTTCTTCTCTGCAGCACTCGGACCCCAGTTCAACTTCCCTTGAACCCACTGAACCGGCTCCTCCTCTTCCAGTTGTTGTCTCTCAGATGAGTTCTCATCCTATGCTTACATGAGCCAAAGCTGGAATTTTTAAAACTCGGCACCCGGCAAATCTTGCTTTTTTGGAATCCTCTAGTCTTCTCTCAGCTCTTTTGGCATCTGTTGAACCAAAAGGATTCAAATCTGCTGCCAAGAATCCTTCTTGGCTTGCCGCTATGGATGAAGAAGTTCAGGCTTTGCAAAATAATCACACTTGGAATTTGGTCCCTCAACCAGCCGACACCAACATTGTGGGTTCTTAATGGGTGTTTCGGACCAAATATTTGCCTGATGGTTCCATCGATCGTCTTAAAGCTCGCCTTGTTGCTAAAGGTTATACACAAATACCTGGTCTTGACTACACCGACACTTTCGGCCCGGTTATAAAGGCTATCACTTGTCCGTGTTGTCCTATCTCTAGGCGTGACAAACAAATGGCCTCTTCGTCAACTTGATGTCAAGAATGCATTCCTCAATGGTCATCTTATCGAACAGGTTTACATGGAACAACCTCCCGGGTACATTGATCCTCGCTTCCCTAATCATGTTTGTTAATTGAAGAAAGCACTTTATGGACTCAAACAAGCTCCTCGTGCTTGGTTTCAGCGTTTCAGCTCTTTCCTCACTCAAACTCGGCTTTTATTGCAGTCGTGCCGACACATCACTCTTTGTCTTTCACAGGAAATCTGACATTATTTATTTGCTTCTTTATGTTGATGACATCATCATTACAGTCTTCTTCACAGTTTTACTTGTAAGCTTCATTCTGAATTCGCTACTAAGGATTTGGGTTCTTGAGTTACTTCCTTGGTCTTGAAGCTACATCCACAACTGATGGTCTCTTTATTAGTCAACTAAAATATGCTCGTGACATTCTCACTCGTGCTCAGTTACTTGATAACAAGCCTCGTTCATACCCCCATGGTTGTTTCTCGCACCTATCTTCCGATGGTTCTATGTTTTCGGATCCTACTCTTTATCGATCTCTTGTTGGGGCCCTTCAATATTTGACCATCACGCGTCCGACATTGCTCATCTTTGTCAACTCGTCGATCGGTTTTACATTCTCCAACTAATGACCACTTTCTTGCAGTAAAACGCATTCTTCGTTATGTCAAAGGGACTCTGCATTTTGGTCTCACCTTCCGCCCCTCTGCCACTCCTACTACGTTAGTTGCTTATTCTGATGCCGACTGGGCCAGATGTCCTGACACTCGTCGCTCCACCTCTGGTTATTCTATTTACCTTGGTAACAATTTGGTTTCTGGAGTGCCAAGAAGCAACCTACTTTGTGTCTCGTTCAAGTTGTGAATCGAATATCGTGCACTTGCTCTCACCGCCGCGCAATTGCTTTGGCTCACACATCTCCTTCGTGATCTGAAATTTTCTCTTCCACAGCTGGCCTCTTCTTTTATATGACAACAAAAGTGCCATTTTCTTAAGCTCCAACCCTATTTCTCACAAGAGGGCCAAACATGTTGAGTTAGATTATCATTTTCTTCGCGAACTTGTTCTTGCCGACAAGCTTCGCACACAATATGTTCCTTCTCACTTACAAGTAGCTGATATCTTCACCAAAAGTGTGCCTAGAGCTCTCTTTCAATTTTTCCGGTCCAAGCTTAACATCGGTTCCAACCCGACGATCGGCTTGCGGGGGGTGTTGAAGATCATCGGCCTTAATCAAAGCCTTTCCATATATACACCCTAATCACAAGCACAATCATATCTAATTCCTTCCTTTCCTCTTGCTCACAATAATGTATAACGTTACCTTCCTTTCTCATGTAATACGTTACATACCGGATGTATATAAATACAAGTGCAGTCACCACCAAATTAGTGTGGCAGATTTCAAACATTCTCATATCACACCACTCTAGGAATCATTGGGCAGATAATATTTAGAGGTAGAGGCGATTGAGTGATATTTGATGGGACATGAAAATAAAGCTCTTAGAACTTGCACAACTATGTCAGAAAGACCGGATTGGAAACCATGCATATGAATTGAAAAGGCACGATGATAGTTTGATGAAGGTAGAAGATTATTAAAAAAATAATATAAATTATATTTTAAAATTTTAATTAATAATTAAATTTTTTAAATTGAATTGGTTTTACAATGATTGTGAAAGCATTCAAAGGTATCATTAAGCAATCAAGGACGGACTCAGTTTTTAACATGTTGTTCATAGGAAAGCCCAGGAGAATCTATAAAGGAAGAACCGATGTTTGCACTAGTCTCGAATTTCGAGGAAGAGAGCTTGGAAGGTGAAGGAGATGGAACATATGGTTTCCTAATAAACCTCTCAAGATTGGCAGCGATCAGATTAGACAAGATCAAATCCATGTTAAAAAAAATGAAAGGAAACACTTAGATTCCTAAAGGAAGAGTGTGGAGAAGAGGGCAGATTAAGGTCGGATAATGCTAATTCTAAATTGGAGAGGGCTATAGGGTCATTGTTTGAATCATCCTTCCCGATGAAATTATTAATATATTAAAAAAATATTTTTCAAAATAAATATATTTTTAAAATATACTTAAACACAATTAAAAACACAGTAGTAAGAAACAGGCTCGAGTTCAAGAACCCGACCATTAATAGGTGGGATTGTAAGAAACCGTTTGGCAACGTGGTTGCGTCCACGTTTCGTGCGATTTCATACAACAAGCTGTTTGGTTAATAATAAACTCGTGTTACTATTTGCTGGGTCCCACATGTTGCTGCGTTTGAAACGGATGAAAAGGGGAAGCAGCTACGAGCTGCTTCTTGCGCGGCCAAAATCTAATTCATGCTACTGTTCACTGAACAATTTTTTTTTTTTGAAAACAGTGGAGGCATGCCTCCACTGTTCGCTGAATAGGTTTTTTTTGTTTTTTTAATCAGTGTAGTTAATTGATTTCACTCGCACTGTTCACGTGAACGTGAACAATAATTTTTTTTTGATTTTTTTTAAATTAGTTTAAGGTGAATTAAATTTACTCGTACTATAATCTTAATTTTATTTTTGATAATATTTTATCTAATTTTGTAGTTCTTGTCGGATGAATTTTGTACGTAATGGAATTGTAGATAGTTTTTTGTTAAAGTAACTTTTTTATATATAAAGTGTGATTTATTTTATGATGTAATAGCAATATTAAATCCACAATATTTAAATTAAAAACCATCAATATTAATATATATTTTTTAAAATTATTTTATAACCTCAATTTCAAAAACATTCTTAACCAAACACATTAAAACTACTTTTTCTTCAACCTCAATTTCAACCACAGTTTTAACCAAACACCTATTTTTTCAAACCAACCTCAACTAAAAATACTTTTTATAAAATAATTTTTTTCAAACCACAACCACAACAGCTACCGCAATACCAAACACACTCTAAGTTTTTTCTCTACCGAAGCCCACAAACAGCTCAATTAGTTTCGAGGTTAAGATTTCAACACTCATAATATTTTATCCAATATGTACAGTTTTTTTTTTTTGCACAGATATACCAAGCAATGAGGCTCAAGATCTCCATGTAGATGACAAAACAGCAGTTCTGAATCCAAAACAAAATTAAACTTAAAGCTGTTCTTAATTAGTAAGCCAGCCAGCCAGTCTGCAGAGACATGGTTTTCAATGTGAACATAGAAAGTTCAGAGCGTCTTATTGAGAATTTTGAAGTTAAAGCGACCGACCATTTATATGCTATAGATGATGTTATAATATATACTTCTCAATCGTCACCCTGATGACGTAAAACATTGAATCAATTGGTCTTCCGCTAAGTGTCTTTTTAGGAGAGACATGTTTCTCACGCCCTAAATAATTATTGCAAATGCTGTTTCTATTCAACAAACGCCTCAGAAAATATTATATTTGCGAAGAAAAGAATCCAAGCTAGCTGCCCCACTTTATTTATCAGAAGACTGAGAATATTATATTTGCGAAGAAAAGAATCCAAGCTACCTGCCACCCCTTTATTTATTAAAACACTGAGATTCCACTAATTTGTTCCCTTCGTCGAAGGGTTTCAATAATTAATTTATTCCATAATATTGACTTGAAATATAATGACAGAATTCTCATCGTACTCGTGAGGTTTTGCGAGGTTACTTTTCAGAATATAAGTCGGGTTTCTTATTAACACAGAGTTGACATCAGATCTTATGGAACAACCATTCTCATTCTCATGTTTGCTTTCTTATGGAGAAGGAAGAAGATAAAAACTAAGGGTTTGGAAATTAAGCTCTCATTGTTTGAATATTTTGTATGCCTGCGGCTGCAATAGAATGACTGGCGTATAACTTCTTGCAAGTTTTCATTGTTAGTACCAAGTCTTTGAGCAACACTAACATATAAATGGCTTCCAAGTATTGTACAGAAAGGCCATTTGCTGCTTTGAAGGCAAATGAGCACGAAGAAAGGCCGGCAATCTGCAGAATTACCCATTTTTTGATTTAGCCATTATATCTGCTGCAACTAAAAATCTCAGCCCAGCTAAGGTGGTCTTGGCTCAGTTTATAGCTAGGGTCTAACACTCGTGGAAATATTATGAACATCCCAAAGTATATTAAATCTTTAGCTGCTAGCAGTTGCATTCTTTTAAGTATTACTATGGATTAATATTATGTGATGATTTCAGGGCCAGCTTCTTTGATGGGCAAGATATTGCTGTCAAAAGATTATCGAATAGTTCAGGACAAGGAATACAAGGCTTCAACACAGGAATCTCGTGAAACTTCTTGGATTTTGTGTTGAGGGAGAAGAACAAGAGTTGGTTTATGAATACTTTCCTAACAAAAGCTTGGACTTGTTTATTTTTTGTAGAACTTATAGCCTCCTGCAAGGCTTTATCCTGCTTTTTCACCATTGAGTTGAAAATATACCACTCTATGAATGACACAACATCACAAAGATGCTCCAAAATCTGCCTAGATACAAGAAGAAGATCAGTATTGGATTGGAATAGACGCTTTGATATTATCCCAGGGATTGCTCGTGGGATTTTGTATCTGCACCATGACTCAAGATTGATCAATTTGTTTCTAGCAGTCGATCTGCTTGAGTTTCAATGGTGTACTAGATTAATATACAGTGTAGATGTATCTAATCTATATATCAGTTAGTTCTATCCAACATGAATTAACATGAAAAGCCCAGATTGATAGCTAGGAACAAGAACTATAAATCTTAAATATATTGCTAAGATGCATTTGGACATGCATAAGCAAGTCTTCTGGCTAGGAAAACACTCTCTCTCTCTCTCTCTCTCTCTCACACACACACACACACACACATACATGTAAACATAATTGGTAATTTACTTCTGTTGTACAAGTAATGAGGTCTCCTTGTGTTCTTCAACTTAAGCCAGCAAATCTCACGCTACACTTTAAAACGCATTATCATCTTGGACAAACTTGTTTAGCCTCTGAGATATCCTTGCAGCTCCATTACTGGGGGCAGAATCTCCAACCTGAACAATTTATTTAAAAGGAATGATAAGGTTCAAGAAAAACTCCAAAATTTAAAGATAATATAAACTCACAATAATATTCTTCAATAATCACAGAATTAACATAAATTTCCAGTAAAATTAACACATAGCTGCTACTACCACCTTAGAATGTATTGTATGGAATACAGTATCTTCCACAACAGAGAAACTGGCATTAATAATCTCAGCTCCTTCTTCATGAAGCACACGAATGGTCTCATTGAACATGAACTGACCATCCAGGCCAGTTATCAAAACAACCTCTAAAGTGGAACCCGTTTCGCGAACCTCAATTTGTGGTGATCTTAGCCCAGTAGTTGTTCCATTACAACTACTCATGCTTGCATAATTTGTCCTTTCCGTTCCCATTAAATTGTCTTTCTTTTCCTTCATCCTCTCCAAGTTAGTCTGCAGCCTTTTTATATAACTTGCAGCCTCATCTAGTTGATCAGGCAGTGACAGTACTGGTTCCTGCGACCACCATAAAAAGAGAGAAGAGAAAAAACACAAAACAGAAGCAAAGATCAGAGAAAGATCATCACAAAAGGGCTTTCATGTTAGGCAATGTACAGCAATAACGTGTGAACAATATTGAGGGAGGGATGGAAACCCTTGAGCTTTGATGGGGTACAAGAGAATTGAGCTGGGAGTAGAGGGCCTTCATTTGATTTCTTCTATTTCTTTCTATGGTTTTTCTGTCAGTTCTTGATGAACTAGGGTTGTTCTCCATTAATGTACTTGCAGCGATGGTAGCTAGTACTACCTCCCAAAAAAAAAAAAAAGAAGAAGACTGCACTACTATACAGATATGGATCTCTCTACCAATGTAATTAGAGATGCTAGCTTGTCGTTGTTTAATTGGATCGAGCAGGCTTTTATGATACATACTAGCAAGCGAAGGTAAAAAAGCAAAATATATAGCAGTATGATGAGATGCTATTCTGAAAAGTTTCGTGATTTCAGAGATAGAAATGGTGGGGCTGCTTTGATTTTCCATACATACGGGGGTCTCCATGAATGACGCGACGTCTTTTCACCCTGTATCAATTCCGGCTATATATATACAACCATATTATAACACATTTTAATAAATTTAGTCTCTTTGATTAACATTTAGTGCTGTAACATTAATTCTGTCATGGCCTGGTGTGAAACCTTTGACTCTGAATTTTCATGGACTCCTCTAGAACCGTCCGTGTTCATTGAATATGTTTCAGTTTGGTGCTATTTTGTTTCAAACAGGGATGGATTAAAATTTAATTTTTTTTAAATTAATTTTTTTTTATAATTTTAGATATTTTAATGTACTGATATTAAAAATAATTTTTTAAAAATAAAAAAATATATTATTTTGATATATTTATAAGTAAAAAATATTTTAAAAAATAATTATTACTACGTAGCTACCTAACTGATAACAAAAAAAAAAGTTTCATAAGTATTTTCATAATTTTTTGCTTTTATCTAGGTTATGATGACATGTGTTTTCTTCTCTTCTAATGCATTTTGAGGTTAATTAAATTCTCGTTTATGTTAATAATAACTATAAACTCCCCTACGCACACACGTGAAGTTTGTAATATTGACCCTTACATGATTTATGAATAAACACATACTAATTCCTACTATCTTATGCTAAAATTAATTATTATTTATTTTGTAAATAAGAGAGTTATCAAAAGTCAATTTAAAACGTTGAAACAGTACTATTGGTCAAAACCCATTCCATGCAAAACACATATATTCCGTGAAACTTATAATATTACTTTAAACATAATCATATCTTATTAGAACATGAACTATACTCATAATTCACACCTTAAATATACCTTAATCTCAGTGTTTAATCTCTTCGAGAGTTTGAAAGAGTTTTTGCTTTTCTTTTCTTTTGTAAAACCTCCAAACTTTGTTCTCTCCTTTCACATTTTCTTACAAGTTACATACCTCCCCCCCCCCCCTCCTCTTTTTTTTATTTTATTTAAATCTTTACCTTTTATAGGGGATGTTAAGTAAATTTTCTCTCCCCTCTCTCCCATATCATCATGGATCATATTGATCCATGCATCATAATAAGTGGCATGAATCCATGATGCATTCCCTTTGTACTCTATCTTAAGAGGAAGATAAACATGCACATGGAGCTTGGCCCAAAGGGGAAAATAAAGGAGTGGACAGATTTAAAGCACGATGTTATTAGAATCTGGTTAGTACTGTAATGAAACTAAAGAACTTCATGGATCAAATTAGGTTGGGCTCTACAAAATCATTTCAAGATGGTCAAGACATTATTATTATTATTATTATAATTATTATTGGCTTTAATGGTCAAGACATGTTTGGGATCGTAAATTGAGTATCGAAACTAAAAAAAAAATAAAAAAAAATTATGTAATCAAGGTTTAAAGAGTAAATTAGTTTGCTTCCATATATAGGAGACCGACTATTTTGCTAATTCTGGTTGATAATCGGCCGATTTTATTATACGAAACACGTGGATGACAAGGGTCAAGCCTCTAAAGATTGCATCAGTGCATTGCATGTTCAGACATGTTTCACAACAATAATTAAAGGGAGAGTGGTCCCGTACGTACATATAAGCAAGGCTGCTTACCAGTCGTCACGATTTTATTTTCTTAAAAGTAGATTCAACTTTCGTAGGGTTTATCCTAGGATTGGGGAGGGGAATAAAACAAATAAATAATTATTTTTTTATGCAAAACCTTGGGAATTTTAAAAATAAAAATAAAAGATTTCAAAGTTTGAGATGCCACCCCCCCCCCCCCCCAACACACACAGAGTTTAATGAAGTATATTTGCACCTCCCAAGGAAACAAAGATATATAAAAAGAGTAGTCTTTTGACACTATATCCGAATAGTTATGATTTGGAATTTTTATTTAGGTTGGCTGAAGTTTCTAGATGAGGGAGGTATGCTCCCATGTTGTTGCTGAATGCCCGATATTTGTTCTTCCATTGGGACAAAAAAAAAACTAATGAGGAAAATACCTTTTCTTCTATTAACTAACTGTTGAATTTATAGAAAAATTTTAAAAAAAAAACCGAAAGTGGGTGAATTCACAATTCAACGTTCTGTTTAGAGTTTTCTACTTTAGTCCTTTTATTTAGTTTATTTTTTAAAATTTCATTAATAATTAATTAAAAATTAACCTTTATAATTTGTTTTAATTTTATGGTCTAAATTGACTCGTGTCTTTTGTTTTTTGCACTTTTTTAATTGATTTGTTTTTCAATTTTATCTTTTAACATTGAGTTGGTTGTGAATTAGATTTTATAATTTATTTTTATTTGTTTTCTATGAGTCTATCATGATCTTATAATTTAGATCGTGGATTTGACAAGTTAATCTAAGTCGATCTAATATGTTGTCGTTTTAATTTTAAAAAACTATCATCTTGAATTTTTTTAGTTTAACCATGTTTTTAACAGTCATTAAAATTGCCTTTGAACATGCCAAGTCAATCGAGTCACATTGGATTAACTCTTATGCAGTCTAAAAGTTTTTCTACTAGAAAATAAGTTAGTAATGCCTGAATATTTATTTTATATTTAAGAAAAATTTGATTTGACTTGTAGCATAGTACGAGTCAATGATCTAGCATTTTTTTATTTTTTTTAAATGAAGGTTACATCTTCTCAACTATTTATAAAACAAGGTGTGTGTTTATATATAAATGTGTGGGTAGCCTACTCTAAGATTTTAATTGTCACTTATGAATTTTATACAAAATAAAATATATAATTATACGTAGTATTAGATGTATAACATGACTAGGCATATAGACCACTTTAAACCACTTTAAAAAATAAAATATATAATTATACATAGTATTAGATGTAAAACATGACTAGGCATATAGACCACTTTAAACCACTTTAAAAAATATTGTTATATTCTCCTATTTGATCTATCATTAAAAAGTGATAATTGTTTTTATAAAGTTCAAAAAATAAAAATTATCATACTTAAATCAAGAATACAATATATAAATTATAAATTATAAATTATACTTAGTAATCAAGTACATTCTTTCATGTGTAATAAATATTAAATCCTCAAAATAAAAAATTAATAAGAAAATAAAATTTATAAATAAACTGCTAATAAATCATTTGGGTCTAACTTTATATATCTTATAGATATAATAAATAATATTTTATATGCACAAAACATCACACTAATACTTAAGAATAGACAATTAGACTTCCTAGTCCAATGCATAAAAAATGTTATTCACATGCTCTTTTTTTTAATGTATATTATTAGACATTGATTCTAATTAAATTTATTCCTTTTAATAAGGGAGGCTGTTAAAGATATAAATTCTAATTAAACATATTGGCATCTAATTAAATAAAAAAATTAAATAGCTTCACACGACACAAGATTAGATAATCTGCATAGAATTATTACTAATTTTTTGTTGATTTTTTTTAATCATTACTAACTATCCTATTGTCCAATAAAAGAATGGGAAACCTCAAACATGCTCCTCCTAACTTGTAGTTTTAATTTTAACTCCAAATAATTTTTATATCAATTTTATTTTTAATACTCAAAAGCTTTTAATTAAGCTCTTTCATTATAGTCCCTTCAAAATATATTCTCTTTCTTAATAATAAATATTATTGTTTTATAAGAAAATTAATGTTTTCTATCAAGTAATTCTTTAAAAAATAAATTCATTAACAAATTCAAATTATTTGAGAATAAGATTGATATAAAAGTTGTTTGTGATCAAAATTGATAATACCTAATAGCTGGAAATTATCTTTGAGTTTTTGTTGGACAAGAAGTACTAATTTTAGAATCACCATTCATATTGCCTTATACATGCATGGCGTATTATATATATATATATAATCAACCTACAAAGATTTGCACCCATCACTTGCTTTGGATTGTTCCTCAGCTCTTTAATCAAAGTCATTTCGGTTCTTTCTTAGCTTTAACCTGACATTAAAATGTCCCTATTAAATTAAAAATAATAATTATTCTAGAAAAGTTAATGTACATTTAATCAAAGTCTTTTCATATTACTATTTATTATAATAATATAATGATAAAATTACCCCTTAACCCTTAAACTTTTTAACTATACATTGAAGATAATATGGTATTTTTAACATGGTACAATTTTAACCCTTAAACTTTTTAACTATACATTGAAGATAATATGGTATTTTTAACATGGTACAATTTTCTTTTATAAATTATATGGGATTAGATTGGTTATTATTTTTATATTAAAATTACAAATTTAACCCTATAATAAAAAAAAATTATAATGCATATTATTAAGGGGCATTTAGATCTTTTAACTTTTTCAAAATAATATAATTGCTTTAATGCTTATAAAGAAAAAAGATCAACACAACTCTTTCGCAAGAGTTCTTTTTTTTTTTTTTACATTAGTTTTATTGTAAATTTTAAAACCACTCAAGGACATTATTTTAATTTACATTCATGAAATATAACTAAAAAAGGTACTGACATGTGTGTAGCAAGCGTCGGCGTCTAGATGGCCTTCATGTCGTTAAGGCGATGTGTGCAGGGTTATTCGACCACTAAGCGCTGCTTTGTGAGGCCGCGCGTGCCCCTAATGAACATCGGGTTTGACGCTAATAACCAATTTTTTTTTCTTTTCTCTCTCCCTACCTTGAATTCCGTATCCATGCCTTCAAAAATACAAACTAGCCTATGCAGTTTATTTCCCCTTCACATTTGATCTAAGTACTTTTGATTACTAATTTTTATTTTGAATAAGCAATGAAATTACAAATATTTTTCAACTTCATTTCCTTGTATTTTTTAATTTTCAGATTTGTTCATCATTCTTTTTTATTATTATTTTTTTATTTTTAATTAGCTATAAAATTATTTTTTTTTTAATTTCACCCCTTTTATTTTTTTTAATTTGATCCCTATTCTTTTGATTACTATTTATTTTATTTGGGATTATTTTTTTGGTTGTTTTGTTTTTCAATTTCATCCTCCATTAGTATTTTTTATCAAATTTGATCCCCATTTTGTTCTATCTTTTTCTTTTGGAAAGTTTTTTAAATTGATATATATTTTTTATAATTTTATCCTTCAAAATTAAATTGGTTAGGTATTAAGCTTCTTGATTGAACTTGATTTAAGATCTCACGGGTTGCAAGTTTTAGAGATTAGACCGGGTTTAAAAGGTTTGTCGGGGTTGACTAAGTTATTTTTTTCTTTTTTAGAACTATTTTTTTTTTAATTTTTGACCACTTTTTAGAGTTTTGCTTTAATATTTTTTATGGTTTTCCTTTTATGAAAGTAGTCTCATGTTTATGGTCAAAGTTACAAGTTTAAAATGTTAACGTGGGTTACCTTTGTTTTTTAGGTCTTTGTTTTAAATTTATTTATTTCAATATCGTCTGTCAACATTTAATTTATCTGAAATGGGTCTTCCAACCTTTTTTTTCTTTAATTTTTATTGAGTTATCCAAATCCTGTGCATATGATCATGTGGTTAGCGAGTTAACTCGAGTTAACTCATTTTTTTTTGTTGCTATAGGGTTAGTTCCGGGTTCATGATAAGAGACACCGGTTTCAAAAGTTAATCTGAATTAACTTTTTTTGTTCTTTTTTTAAATTGAATTATTTCAATTTCATCTTTCAACATTTGATCTATTAGAAATTGGTCTTCATACTTTTTTCCCCTTTCTTTTCTGTTGGGTTATCCCAATCATTTTTTAGGTCTTTTTTTTTACAATTTTATCCTTCATATTTTTTTTCTATAAAATTTTATCTTCATTCTTTTTAATGCTATCTTTTTTCCTTTGACAAGTTTTTGAAATTGATATTTTTTTCATGATTTTATTCTTCAAAATTAAATTGATTGAAAATTAAGCTTCTTGATTAAACCTGATTCAAGGATTTCATGATTTTCATAGTCGCAGGGTTTGCAGGTTAACTCAGGTTTACTAATATTTTTTTCCTTTGCTTTTTAAATTAAATTAATTTTTTTTATTTTCATCTTTCGACATTAAGTTGTTCGATAATTAAGCTTGATGATTTTATTCAATTTTCTTTCGAACGTGGTCGCCCTAGTATCATAATTAGATCAGAGATTTTGCATCTCTAACCGGGTGGGCTCATATCAATTTTTTTCAATTTTTTCCTTTAGTATTAAGTTATTTCACAACTCGGGTTAGATCAGATCGAGTTCTTTTTATCTTTTTTTCATTGTCTTGTTTTTTGTTTGTTTATTTTTTTGTTTGTGTGTTTTTAATCATATTATTTAATTTTCCAACTGAACCAATGATTCGAATATCAAATTTCTTTACTTAGCATTATTTTCTTATGTTGAAAAAAATGTTGCGCGGCTCGCGACTAAGCGCAGGCCATAAATATAGTATGCATTATTTGATGATTTTTCAATGACTTGTCTTTTGGTATTTTATGCAATAGGGCTTATTTTAATTTAATTCCCTTTTTTAGGTTAAATGGTTATCACATTTTACTCCTCTTTCCCCTCTTAATTTATCTTTTGATATTTTTAAAAAATTTCAATCAAATCTTTTTATAGTTTCACTTGTTCATCATTATCGCTTTACATATACATCCTTACAACTTCTTTTAAACTTAATATGTTTAAAATTTCCATGCATAATTAATGAAAAATATGAATTTTCAAAACAAATTTTATTTTAAATTGAATAAATATCAGGATTTGGAATTATACAGTTAAATTTAACATTTAATAACTAATTAATTTCTAGATGTCCAACTATAATCGACTTGATATTTGTAAAACTATTCAAATAGTAATTATAAGATAAAAAAATTAATGATAGATTAAAAAGTATATTTTTTTATGTACAAGTTTAGTATAATTATGCTAATTAATCACATATAAATAGACATGTACAATGATAATTTGCTAATCTATAACTAAAAAAAACTTTTCAGTCATTTGCAAAAATTCTAGAGTCAGTGACCATTATGAATGAAAATATTATAATTTGCATAAAGTAATTATAAGTTAAGAAATCAACCATGTTTGAAAAATAAAGTTAAATTTCTAGAAAAAATGGAGTATAAGAAAAAATTTCAAATCTAAAATAAATCTAAATTTTAGAAATTATCTCAAAGTTCTCGTGGCTTCCACTATAAAGTGCATCTAGGTACCTAAATATATGCCTCCTTCATTTCTCCTCAACTTTTTTTTTTGGCTAAAAAAACTCTACATGATATTCACAATATGAATTGTAAAACCAAAATCAATTCATAAGCTTTACTAAAAGCCTCAATAAAAAAAGGATTCACGATACACTATAGAGATGAATTTACCTTGCAAGCTATTTTTTATGCTCATATCATCTTTCTTAGCATTTTTTCATTTTTTTTTATAAAAAAAATTACTATTACTGCATATTGCTTTAATGACACATTTCTATATTTTTTCCTTAAACTCACAAAGTTAGTCACAGTATGGATCGTAGAAACAGAGTCAACTCACTATGTACAACTAGAAGCCTCAATGAAAAGATTCATTGTACACTATAAAGATTATTTTTATAAGCCATTTTGATAATTTTGGCAATCTTTTTTAACACATTCTCATTTTTTATAGAATAAAAGTTTACTATTATTGTCAAACTGTTTTATTAAGACATTTCTATGTTTCTTCATTTTAAGGGAAGTTTTACCCTTGACATTTCCCTTAGCTTGAGAATCCAATTGAGTTCTTTTAGATTTCTCAAGTTTCAATCTCTTTTTCTTGACCATACAAGCAGGGGCGGAAGCAAGGGGGGGTAAGCAGGGGCCCGGGCCCCCCTCGCAATACTTGCCCTTGCAATATTTACCCTCTGCAATCCTCTTTTTTTTTTTTCTCGTATTGGGTAATTAGGTAATTAAATAGGAGAAAGTGTTATATTTTTTATTTTAAAAAGGTGGCTCTCCTAAATTAAGTGTGATTTTATTTTTTATTTTCTTTGAATTTACTCTTGATTTACATGGAAAAGAAAAAAAATATAAAGACATTATTTTGTGAAATAAAAAACAGAGCCATCAATTTACCCTAATATCCTGCAGCCAATCAAAAACATAAATCACGAGAAAAAATTTTCTACAAAAAGATTGAAGCAGAGCTACTAATTAATTTATGTTTCATCAAACAAAATAAGGTAACTTAAATTTAAAATATATTTTTGTTTTGTTTTGAGATATTTGTTAATAATTTGATGAGGTTTTTTTAATAATTCTATCATTTTTGCTCTTTTTTTTATTAGATCTTCTAGTTCTATCAATTGTTTTTTGAATTCTTGTTATATTGATTTTTTTTAATTAATTAGATATATTTTATTGGTTTGTTTTGATTATGCTTGGATTTTTTTATGTTCTGTTTTTTAGCAAAACCGCCAAAATTATCAATTTTTTCTTATAATATATGTTTTGATTTTAGGTTGAACCATGAAAAAAATAAGAAGAATTAATTCTTTTTTTAAAAAAAATATTGATAACTCACTGACCCTCTTTGAGCGAGCTTTTTCAGCGATTAAAATTGTTAAAACAAGACTTCGCAATCGGATGAAGGATGATTTTCTTGCAAATTATTTGATTGTCTATATAGAAAAAGAAATTGTTGAAAGTTTCACAATTGATATGACAATCGATAAATTCTATTATATGAAAGAACGACGAGCACAATTAAAATAAATATGTAAGAATCATTCTTTATTATTTTTTGCTTTATTTCAAAGTTTATCAAACATAAATAATGTTTTGTTTTAGCTAATGTTTCTTATATACTTTGTATGTTTATATTTGATAGGTATAAAGACCAACAACATTAAAGTGATGGATATATTATGAAGATGAAATTAACTTCATTACTTTGACTTAATTTGGTATTACTCAAAACCTTTTACCTTATACAAAGGTTATTATATATTTGTAATAAGTTATTTGAATAAAACTAAATTATGTAGGTTTTGTTTTACAACTCATGTATAATAAATTAAAACAAATATTATATCTTATTATATTAATTTTGACCCCCCCTAACAAATAATCCTAACTCCGCCCCTGCATACAAGGACATAAGCTTATTAATTGATCATTTTTCCTTATATGTGTTGTAACACCCAGCAAAATCTAAATGTTGTAAAGATACATTCAGCCTTTAACTCAAGAAAAACATAGTGATTTTTTTTATAATTCAATATCAGTAATCACTGTTGTCATTTATATCTCTTGGTTAAATTTAACTTGTTATTTAATGCATTCATATACATTCCATAAAACATACAATTATGATTTATGTTAGTTTCTACTGAAATTTCAAAGTCTTCTCTATCCATGTCACTAAACAGTTATTATTTTCTTAGGATATCTTCAAAGCAAAAGATAACATTCTCAATTCTCATAGCACTTCCATTATTCTTATAAAGTTGGGTCTTAGATGACACATTCGACCCACATCAAATTATCCTCATATATATATATATATATATATATATATATATATATATATATATATATATATTGTTGATTATACAACCACACATCATGAACACTTGACTAAACCTTCATAGATCTTAACCTCATTTTAATGTCATTAGTAAAAATTCATCTCCACATAATCCTCGTCAATCCATAACAATGACATTAACATTAGAATTAAATATTATGGTCAATAAGTAAAACATTCAATCATATAATTCAATCTTAAAACATGATTGTTAAACCTTTAATAAGTTAAGTCTACATATTTAGTAAATACAAATATCCAAAATCATATGACCGTTTAATTAATGTTATACATAAATCAATCAATAGAAAAATTATCGAATTATATACATGTTTTCATAAACAATTATTCTTGTCTGGACTACAAAGATCATGCAAAAATATACACAAACATAAATATTTAAACTTAAAAATATCTTCTAGGCATATTAATAATTTCACTTTATATTACTTATTACTAATATTCCTTGAAGAAAGTTCATGCAACACATTAGTTATCATAATAGAACAATTTCCCTTTTTGATTACCGTATTGCCATCTTAGCTCTCCTACAAGCACACAACTAGATCATCAATATCCTTTCTAGATTTTGCCCTCAAAATCCTTCCACTATGATTGGTTTACTCTTTTTAATGGAAACAATAACATTTTGGTTCTTACACAATTATGTATTTTACTCTACTTTACCAGCTTATATTCATTATATGTTCATTATCCCTTGACAACCATCGTCTTTTCTTTAAGTTAACTATATTCATTATATCATTTCAATGCCCCACTAATGGTTGATGACATTTAGACATGCGCCCCCTCTTCTTTTTTAACTTATTTAACTCCTACTTAATTACAACTAGGAGTTATTAACCTTTTTCATGCATTTAATTCATACTTGATATTGGTTAAGGGTATATTATACTAAATCAATAAACATGGATTTTGACTATACTTATTCGTCAAACTCGATACTCTTAACTCGAGCCTTAACTTATTGACAGTGTCATTTGAGACCTCAGAATTCATTATATTCATTATTCTTATCATATGTCTTAATCAGACCTCAGAATTCTTTAATCCAATTCCATAATCCTGACCTTCCATGGAAAATAACTACATACACTAATCCATTATATTCATCATTCTAGCATGTGGTTCAAAATTAAAAAAAAAAAAGCATTTATTTATTATATTTCATTACTCCAGGTATGTATTTATATCAATCATCCACTTTCTTACCAATTTAATTAATGATAGTTCTTGTCTACACTAACTAACTTGTTGATTTGTTTCGATACTTGAGATCTCGTACTATAAGCATTCTTTATCTTTAAACACGCAGGCTCCAACTAACATCTTACCTTAATCTTCTTCTATTATTATCCACAGTCAACCAATTCTCTTCTTTGGTTATGCAGTATCCATGTACATATATTTCTTTGTCACCAACCCTAATTTTATCGTTCTTATATCCTATTATGGGCTTTCTTTGTTAATAGATCTTTTATGCTTGACTGACCAACTATACAATTCTGATTTTGGCAAACCTGATATCATTAGTCTCCTTATTGAGGCAGACTAATCATTCATCCTCACTATAAGTATTAACTGATATATTTAATCCCCATCATATAACAAACTAGTCAAACTATGCTAGTCATCAGTAATAACTGATGCCATTAGTCTCCACCTTATGACAGGCTAATCAATTATGTTGGTCATCAATAACCACTAATATCATTAGTTCCATTATGGAAGACTAATCAATTATATCGGTCATCAGTAACCATTGATGACATTAGTCTTTACCTCATGGTGGACTATAAACCTTTTATCTTGTCCATCCCATACTTTACTTTCTTTCATTTTCCTTATTGTTTCCTTTTTTTCTTGTTTTCCAAGTGCAATTTATCATTATTATATTACTAACAACCCCTTATGAATACTTGCACAATCTTTCTATTTTGAATACTCACATCAATAACTCAGTGTAATAGTACCCCTCTGAATACCTTTTCCGATGACCAAATGCAACTTTACACTCCTAAAATCCAAAGTCCATATCATGGATCCACCATCTTATTTTTTCATGTATGCATACAATTTCAATTACAACTCCAATATTATATTCCAACTATTTATATCGACCCCTCGTAAGAACATTAAATTTCAAATAAACGTATCACATCCAGTAGAAACTTTGCATTTCTCTTTTACCCATTATATTATTTTTCCACAACACAATTATTTTATGCTACAATAAAAATAATAACTACCTAAGTAATAATTAAAAATTTTAAGAGTCGGGGTGCCGAACACCTACCTTGAGCCGAGTGTGTCTTACCACTCTCAAATATTTTCTTGATCTAGTAATCTCCCCTGTTCCATCAGGGACACGACTCATCATGAACATATCAACTATTATAGGAATCCCATTCCAATTTCCCATTCAATTTATATTTTTGAGCCAATAATAGAAATTCATATGAGTAATGCACATCTTGAAAAATCCAAACCTTTCACATAATCAAGTCATATCCATGCATTTCCACATAACACATAGTCAATACTTAAACACGTAAACCATATAAAAAACCTTCACCCTTGGCCCGAAACACTCATTATGCAATCCATGAGTATTCCTTTATATTTTTCTCATTTTTTCATCTAATCACATACTTTCAATCATAATTTAACAATTTAAAGTTTATAAAATTAATTTGAATCTTCTATTATAACTTTAGCCAAATCTATCAAAAAAGGAAGGCATGGTTTTTCTTTTAAATTTCTTAACAATCATATCAAACTCAATCATTTAACATTTCACCTAATACAATTATTACAATAATTACATCAACCAAATGAATCTCACTTTTTCTTAGTTTAGGCCAAAGCTTACCCTTTGAAAAGTCAAGGACACCTTTTCAAAATTTAATGTGATTAAAATAGCATTTATGTAATTTATATCAACCAACTCATAATTAATTCATTTCAATCAAGAATTTAAGAAAAACTCAAACTCTTTTAATTTTATAGTTGACCAAATATGTGTTCAAAAGGAAACATGCTCTTCCTTTCAAAAAATTTCTTAATTCCACATTACCCATTAATTTTCCATGCCCCAAAACATAACTCATAATAAGTTTAAAATCAATAACTCATCATCCAATCAAACACTAATTTTAATCATAAATCTGTAAACTAACATTCATGAAAATCATGTAAGAACTCATTAAAGCTAAAAAAGGGTTTATCATCACTTACCCACATCAAACCAAGGAGAAATTCCAAGGTTTCCAACTTCTTTATCTTTTCCCTCTTCAAACTTTTGTTTCTCTCTCTAGCCACCACTTTCTCTCTTTTTTATTCTATAGTTTCACTCAATCTCTCTATTTTTAGTGAATTTCATAAGATACTTTTGAGAAAACGAAGAAGAGAAGCTCCCTCTCTCTCCAAAAACATCCATGGCCAATGGAAATAGTCTCTTGTAGGCTGATTTTATGTTTAATTATAGTTTTGCCCTTTATTTAACATCCCTTGTATTTTTTTTGTGTAAATTACCTAGTTGTTGCCTAAATCTTGAGTCTTTATTATAAACTTTGATTGACCTGAAACTTTAATCCAAGATAGCACATCAAGTAAGGAGACTCCATATAAAAGTTTAACCCGATTCAACAGTTGAATTGAGAGTTATAATTGATATCGTAAAACTGATCAGTTTGTGATTTTTCATCAAAAATTCAAATTTTCTTATTTAACCCTTGCATAAATCATATAAAATATTTTAATGAATCCTTAGGAACATCTTCTTATCCCCAAATATATATATTTATTTATATGCTAATTATTTCATTCACGGACTTATTACTGTTTCACGATAACGTTATTGATTTTTAACTATGGTTTACACCAACACGTTTTCATGCAGTTTTTTCTTAAATTTGTATTCCTCATTTATATTATAATTCTTGGATTTATTGTCTCATTCTCAATAAACATTTATTTTAGCTTTTTCTAATTCTTCTATCCAACAAAACCCGTTACCAGTTTCGCCAACTTTTTTAATTTTTAACTAAATTTCTTAGTCCTCATTTTAACTTAAAAAACACCAAAAATTCATTTGTGGATATTATCCCCTCCAACACATATCAAATCATTAGTATTCTCATTATTTATCAATTTCATTTCATCCCAAGTTTTCATTTCTCACCGAAGTCTTATTAACCTTGACTTTTACATGGGAGTTTACATTTGCAGTATGAAATTTTGAACATACCATACTACACGAGGAGATAATTCAAAACAAAATGTACCAATATGAATCAAAATTCAACCTTCAAAGGACTTCAATTGAGTAGGAGTATATTTTATAGCATGCTCAAGCATACCTTTAAAATAGTCAAATGACTATCTAATTTTTTATTATTATTAAGGTGTTCGCCAATAACATATGGAAATAAACAAATTATTTCTCTGACCTTCCATAAATCTTTGTCATTGAGTAATTTAAGGATAGAACCAATAATACTTTTATTTATGCAAGTTATTGTAAACATCAAAATTAAGTATGTTAATTTGTCTCTATAGATGGTCATAAAATTCAAGAATAATTATACATGCCAATGTATATAATTATAGCAAAAATTCTCTTGTCATGATTGATTAGGTGCAAAAATTCAAGAACTTGTGCTATCAAGGAAAAAAAAAATAGTCTTCTAGTCTATGCTAAATTTTAATTTTTTTAATTTCAATTCACCATTAACTATCACTTATAAATTTTATAGAAAATAAAATATATAATTGTACAAAATACTAATTTAAAAACTATAACAGAATATATATATATATATATATATATACACAATTTTTTTAAAAAAGGTCTTGTCTGCTACTATAGCCTCCCTTTTTTACTTTCACACACATACTCGGCGATGGATTCCATTTCTTTGATGGGAGGATGGAGCAACTCATGTGCACTGCATCTAAAAGAGTGAACAAAAGATACCCTCTTCGAAACAACATTGAGTCTGATAGAATAGTCCAGCAAAAGAATATAATTTGCTGTTTTCTTTTAAATCATTACGAACTTGTGCTTATTGTCAGAATAAAAGAACTGGAAACCTAAAAAATGCTAGTGCCTGCGGAGGCGGTGTTAGCCAAACAATTTTTTATGGTATTATTTATTTTTGTGTTTTAAAAATATTTTAAAAAAAAATTAATATTTTTTTGGTATTTTTAAATTATTTTAATATGCTAATATCAAAAATAATTTTTAAAAATAAAAAACATTAATATATTTTTAAATAAAAAATACTTTAAAAAACAACAACACTTTTACTTTTAACGTCGGCATAACTGAGGTAGCCCATCCTGCAAATTAAACGCGCCAACTCTAGTGGTTGCCCAATTCAGATATATATTAAAAACACGTAATACTTTTTTTTTTCTTCACATTTCTCTCTCTATATCTCTCTCTTTATCTCTCCTTCTCCTTTACAAGAAAACCTTCCCTTTTCTTTCTCTCTGCCGTGAGTTTGTGCCGCTGTCATTCCTTTGTCTCCTTGCCTCCTTCCACAACAAGTTTCTCCCATCCCCCACTTCTCCTTGATCTACCACCATCATTATCACTCCACCACCGCCACTTCCAACATTTCCCCTTCAATAATTTCATGTAAGCACTCTATCTCACTCTAAATTTTGTTATTTGTTTTAGTGATTTCATAATTTGAATGCTAGGTTTTATTTTGTTATGCTAGGGTTTAGTTAAATGTAGATCAATTGGTTATAAATTACATCAATTAGAATTTATGTGATTGGTAATAATTTTTGAATTTTGAGAGAATTAGGGATAATTGATGAATTTTATCAAATTGATAAATTTTGGTGAGAATTTGTTAGAATTGATTAATTTTGTAAACCATTAATGGGTTATGGGTTACATAAAAATAGATAGGTTTACCTGGTATAGTAAAGTTTCACAAAACAATGAATAAAGAGAGAGGTACAAGGACACTAGTGATAGATGTAGGTTGATGTCGGGTTAGATGATTGGATTTGTGAGGATGGGGCTAGATTCTTTAGGTTGGGCAGGTAGTTTAAAGCATTTTAAAGTTTTAGTAACCTAAACACAAGTATAAAATACATTTAGAATTAAGAACATATCAATAAACACTAGCTTTGGCTTTGATACTCGCGCTTCACCACGAGTCCAAACAATTTTTTATTTTACTGATAATAACTTTCAGGTTCTAAAATGAGATAAAAAAAAAAAAACATTAAAAAATTAGTCTTGTTTAACTCAAGTTAGCATAACAAATCTATAACTACGATAATTAGGGTTGAGCCAACCCAAGATATCTCATCATATCTGCGATCAGATCATGAAATTAGAATAACCTGATAAAAAAAATAAAAAGGATTATAAAGTTTTTTTTTTTAAAAAAATTGTTTTAACTTTTCGAACCATGACCCGGGTCATTAGAACCGAAACATCTAATCTTAAAAATCCATGAAGTTCAATTCTTAATCAATCAAATATTGAATGATGAAATTGAAGAAAGAATTTTCATTATACAAAAAAATTAAAAAAAAACAATTATAATGATGAGGATCAAAATTGAAAAACAAAATAAATTTATATTTGATTGGAAGATGAAATTAAAAAGAATAATAAATTTCATAAAAGGGTCAAGAAACAATATAAAAATCAAAACAATAACGATCAAATTGAAAAACATAATATCATCGATCTAAATTAAAAAGTGAAATTAAAAATCAATAAAACTCTTACAAAATAATCAAAGAAAAAAGTTTAAAACCTAAAAAATAAAGATTAAATTGAAGAATCTAATATTTAATAAAATAGAATTGAAGAATAAAATTAAAAATAAATAAAACTTTTAAAAACATAATAGTAGGTACAATATTTTAATGTCCCTAATGGCTGATTATAAGTGTTTTTTTATTGAAGACTCAAAAAATCATTACAATGTTACTCTGGATACTATAAAGGAGCATGTAGGTACAATAATTTTCCTACCATTTTTAGTTTCTTTTAATATATATTGACACACGGAGTGCCTAGAAGCATAGTTATTAAACCCGGCCCGGCCCGGCGGGTCGACCCGGTGGCTGGACCGGTCCGGGTTTAATAAAAAACCGACGCTGTGTAACAGCCCGGCCAAACCCGGGCGACCCGGCGGGTCAACCCGGGCAAACCCGACGAGACCCGGTTTTTTTTTTTTTTTCAAATGTGGGATTTGAAACCCATTAGTATATATACACTATGTTCCCATGAAAGAAACCATGTTTTTTCAATATGGGATAAAAAAACCTTTTGGTTTAAATACTTCAACTTAAAAGGATAACATAATATCTTTTCAATGTGGGATTTGAAGCCCTTTCATATATATACACTATGTTCCCATGAAAAAAACCATGTTTTTTCAATGTGGGATAAAAAACCTTTTGGTTTAAGTACTTCAACTTAAAAGAATAACATAATATCTTTTCAATGTGGGATTTGAAGCCCTTTCATATATATACACTATGTTCCCATGAAAAAAACCATGTTTTTTCAATGTGGGATAAAAAACCTTTTGGTTTAAGTACTTCAACTTAAAAAGATAACATAATATCTTTTCAATGTGGGATTTGAAGCCCTTTCATATATGTACTCCATGTTCCCATGAAAAAAACCATGTTTTTTCAATGTGGGATAAAAAACCTTTTGGTTTAAGTACTTCAACTTAAAAAGATAACATAATATCTTTTCAATGTGGGATTTGAAGCCCTTTCATATATGTACTCCATGTTCCCATGTAAAAAACCATGTTTTTTCAATGTGGGATTTGAAACCCTTTCATATATATACACTATGTTCCCATGAACAAAACCATGTTTTTTCAATGTGGGATAAAAAACCTTTTGGTTTAAATACTTCAACTTAAAAGGATAATATATTATCTTTCAATGTGGGATTTGAAACCCTTTCATATATATACTCTATGTTCCCATGAAAAAAGTTATGTTTTTTCAATGTGGGATTTGAAACCCATTAGTATATATACTCTATGTTTCCAAGGAAAAAGTTATGTTCTTTCAATGTGGGATAAAAAACTTTTTAAAATATTCTTTTAAACTTCATAATATGTATAATCTATATTTACATGGATTTTTTCATATGAAATATTAAAACTTTATTTTTTTTAATTTTTCCGGGTTAATCCGGGTTGACCCGAGTGGACCCAGGTTGACCCATGAAACCCGGGACCCAGCTTCTTGGCCGGGTCAACCCCCGGACCGAGTTTAATAACTATATGCCTAGAAGGTGCATGCTATTTCAAAACATTTTCTTTATCATCAACAAACCAAATGGCATGTCTGGGGCTCCCAGGCTTGTCAGTACTGCAATAAATTCGGTGTATCAAAATTGGTAGGCTTCCTCGGAGGTTGTACCATCCCAAGGTTCTTGATTATTTTGGTGAACCCGTGCGTGTATCTTATAACCATACGATGCCTTCGGCAGAAACTCATCCACGTCAATGATGCTACGGCTCAATATTCGAGTTTCACCTTAAGCATATTATGGTATATTATTAATCTCGAACAAATAAATGTGATTAACTTCACATTAACATTAAGCAGAAAAACTCAGACCATCATCAGAAAGCGTCCAAAGATAATTCACGTTTGAAATCGAGAAACAGAAAACGTGGGTTCATGCTGCATTATTATCGAGAGAGAAAAAGGCTTTCCAGAAACCGATTACGGGTCTCCTTTTTTCGAAAAAGACAGCAAAAATCTTGAGAACCAGGCTCCAAATACGTGTTGAAATGCAGAGTCGATCGCTCGTTAAAATTGAACTATACATGTCCTTCTCCAAATGGGCTCCTCGAGGGAGAGGAGATAAGACTTTTACTGTTCAAACTTGGTGGGCGCGATGTGAACTTTTTTTTTTGTGTCCTTTTCCTATCCCGAGGCCAATCCCTGCCTCTCTTCTTCTTCTCACTGCTATAATTTGGGCGTTTTGATAAAAGCCTGGACTCGCAATATACTGAGACAAGGACTGTAATCTTTGGGGAACACATTTCACTTTTTCTTATTCCAATTCAGTGGAGGAGAAAACTTGTTTCAAGGGTGGGTGTCAGTCGATGCTGAAGTGTAAAAAGAAAAAACTAAGACCCAGTTAAGCCTGTCATTTAACGAACAGTTTTGACAAAAAATTGTCGGTCATTGGACCCTGAGACAGTCAGAATTCATAATTGCACATCAGTCTACAGGAACATGAAGCTATCCTATATTTTTTTAAAAACATTTATTTTTATTATTATTAACTTTTAAAAGGTTTAATTTAACTTGTTAAATTTAAAGTTTGATTTATAAAATTTATTAATTTGAGTGTAATAAATTTCAAAATTATTGGAAGCTTACCTAATTATTAATTTCATAATTCTAAAAATTTAATTGAGATGTGTATAAGCTGATCTGGACACTCATGATTACCAAAAATAAAAATAAAAACAGTTTTTCTATAATCAGTGACGAAACCGACTCCAAATAATAATGAAAATGATTTCTTTATAAGCCAGAGGATTAAAAGAGTGTTTGACAGTGTGGTAGCGGTTGCTTTTCAAATAATTTTTCGTACTGAAATACATGCCAATGATTTTTTTTCTTAAAACATTATTTTTGATATCAGCACATCAAAACGATCCAAAACATACAAATTATATTAAATTTTAATAAAAACAAAAAAAAATTAAATTTTTTTGGGACCAAACGCATTTAAGTTAGTAAAACACCACTGGTTTAAGGACCGATTCGAGGGAAAAAAAAAAAACACAAGAGTAAGATAACTATGAGGAATAATCTTACTCCCTCGCAAAGCTCCATCTTCTTTCTGCCAAAAAGTCAAGCTTGAGTCGTCTCATCTAGCAGCGTAGTCCTTCTGTAAAGAGGTCTCTTCCAAAATAATGCTGTCGTGTTAGCTCCTCGTATATTTTCCTTTCTTAGCTGTAACTGTCAGAAGTTGAAATTCCCAGTCTAGGGTATCGTGGAAGACATACACATAAATAACTCCAGGTCACGATAAAAATCAAGTCAAAATTATTAAGTTACCTTTTTCTTTTACTTTTGATAAAAAAAATTATTGAGTTGCGATGAGGAAATTAAAATGAATTATTATTATTATAGTTATAGTTATGGTTTTTCAAAATGTACTGAAATAATTTTTTTTATTTTTTAAATTTTATTTTTAATATTAACACATCAAAATAATTTAAAAATATATAAAATATATAATTTAACAAAAAAAATTCAAATTTCTGAAATAACATTTTCCAACTATAAAAACAAATAAATCCTGAATAATAAAAAGATTTATGCTTTACTATTTAATTAAACTCTTTAATTTTGAGAATAAATTTTGGGTCACAATTATAAATAGATTTCCTTTTTATTAAAATAAGATTCTAACTTAAATGTGAAATTAGCTAATTTTGAATTTGAAGTTAGAATAACAATTCCTTGTAAAGAAAATGTTGGAAAAGATTCTAATCAAAAAACTTAATTTTGAATTTGATATTTTTTATATAAAAAACAAATTATTTTTATTGATACGTTTAAAATAAAAATAAATTTTAGAAATAGATAATAGTAGATTTTTATGCCCACTAAGTCCATTGTCAAAATCAATTTTTATTTAATTTTGCATCTATTAAAAAATATTTGAAAGAATTGTAATGATTTAAATTTCTAAATAATGTATTTACCAAGTTAAAAGTCTGCCCTCTTATTTATACAGTTTTTTATTTGAACATGATTTTTTTAATCAGTAGCATGGTTTTTTAACATAAACTTAAAGTAATTAAAATAAATATTTAAATTTATGAGAAAAAAAAATTTAGACAAAATTACCTATTCATTATTCATTTGTTTCTTTTTTATTTTGATGAATAATAGTTTTTCTTTATCAAAAGCTTGGTTCTTCATATAAAACATTTAACATAATATGTAAAACAATATTCAACCAAGAAATAAAAAAATAAATTCAATTTTTTTAATGCAACTATATTAAAAACATAAAAGAATAAATAACTTGATTTCATATATAATTATTTATAAAATAATTGTTAAGATTACTAAAAACAAACTTTAGTCTTATTTGAACACTATGACATAATTGGATATTTTTTAAATTAGACTTAATATTGAGGTTGTCATGGCACATATAATCTATGTTGTAGGTTCGCTTCTAGATGCGGATGAGTGAAAATTAACAATATAAACCCAATCCATTAATATATATAATATCCATAAAAAATTATCTCAATTCGTATATCCAACCCGTTCAGTCAAAAACAAAATTAAATGAGTCATGTTTACAATTTATAAAATATAAGAAGTTTAGTTGGATACAATTATGAGTTCAAAACCAACCCAATTATATTCATGAACACCCTTATTATGAATTTTAATAACCTCATTTGTAACCTTAAAACACAATATAATAGGTCGAATAACTCAAGAGAAAACTAAATCAAAAAAACCTTTTTGAGGCACAATTTACTTTTTTTTTTTTTAGCAAGACTAAAGTTTCAAAACACTTTCATGAAACTTTCTTCTTAAAAACAAACTCATTGATACCAAGATTGGTTTATTGATGAATGAATTGTGGCAAATCCAAATCTTTCTCTCTCTCTTTTTTTGATGACTTTCTCTCTCATGTCTCATAATATAAGGATTAAAACATGATGAAATGAAGTTTAAGGATTGAAATAAAAAAAAAACTACAAGGATGAAATCTGTGAAAATCAAAAACTTCATAGACCATGTTTGTTAAAAATCACCATTTCATTATAGCGTGGTCTACATTGACTGTAAGTGTAGGTTAGTAGTATATAATATAATGTTGTGAATGAATATTAAAAGTTCTAATGTTTATCAACCACATGGAGAAATTACAAATAAAAAACAAATGTTGTGGTTTTTTTATTGTGTCACTGAGAGGAAATATTGTGGATTTCAATAGTATTTTCTTTTTTTTTTCCTTTCAGTTTTCTTAACTCTAGTCATTGAATTTTTTTTTCAATTTCATCCTTTTATATTTTGTTGACTGGGACTTGGACTCGATAATTTATTTTGATTTATTTTAATAGGATTATCACAACGTTAGAAAAATATCTTGACTTTGGGGCAATGCTCAATTTTGCAAGAAAGAATTCAATTTTATTGCTTACTAAAAATAAAAACATAGGGGTTAAAATTAACAATGAGGTAAAAATGAAGACTTTCTTTTCAAAAATTGTTTATGGGAAACCTTTTACGTAATTTTTTCCTCTAGCATTTTGCAAATTTCATTTTCAGTCCTTTTAGTTTGAAACTTTTGTGTTTTGGTCGAAGACTTCATTTTTCACATCTCAATCCCTGAGTTTGAGAGAAGAGAGAGAAAGTCATCAAAAAATAGTGAAGGAGAGAGAAAGAGAAAGAGATGTTTGTTATCGCTCCCAAAATCGTGTCAACCATGCCATCTTTCCTAAGCCTTTTTGTGTTGGGGGGAAAGTTTTATGTTAAAAGAAAGTTATCATCGAGTGTTATGGTCACTCAAAAACCCTAATTGGTCTATAAATTTCTTAAGCTAAGGGACTAATTATACTAAAAAAAAGATGTTTTCACCTTAAAACATCTTACATGAGGGAAGCTGCATTGTTACTCTTATCTTCTATCCTAATAGTCAATTATGCTTAATCTACCAATAGTCTATCTATAGATGATAGTAGGTCTAATGCAATGACTTAAACCCAAACGAATGCTCTAAGCTCAATCATTATATGGGTTGGTTTATCTTTGCCACATCCAGTTGTTATCTTTTTATAATACTTAATGATTTGATATGTGTATAACTAGTTACTCTTTATCATGACATGTGATTAGTGACCTATTAAACCATGTAAATGAATAACCAATAAGCTTATGTTGGGTTTATTAAACCTAGTCCAAATCCTAGGAATAAGATTTGGTGATATGAAGGTCCCTTAAAGAGTAAGTTTTTAATAAATGACCTTTTGAGGTTCACTTGTCTTTAAGTATGTTATTTAACAATCATTTTCTTATGATTCATCTTTTTAGGTGTTGCTCCTAATTAGTGCTTGTACATGCCTATGTTATGACTCATGTATGTACATTCATAGCAAGTGAATAACCAATTATCAGCATACATATATGAGAACTTATTAAAAGGGCTAATACTCTCAATTGTTTGGTGAATATTGGACTTAGATATTTCTAAGACTTATTTTCCATTTAAAATCAAAAGAATGTGTTATTCCTCTTAATATATTTCTAAGATTTATTTTTCATTTTCATGTTGAGTCCATTTATCCTGAATACTAAAAGTGGATAATAAGATATTTTTTACATGATTTGTAAGAAAAAAAGGATGAGTTTTTTTAAGGTTTGAAATATTAGCCCAACTAGCCTTTTAATATGGGTTGAACCCTTAATGGCTTTTATAAAAAAGTTATAAAATCTAATGAAAACATATATATATATATATATATATATATATATATATATAAGTGAACATTATCCTTTTAAAGCAAACTCATGCATAAAAAACATAGAGGAATGACCAAGAATATTAAACATGAGCAAGATATAAACTTTGAAGGATTTATCCTAAATGCATAAAAACCAAAAGGACTTGTAAACACATTGAATACATTCACAATGCACATTAATCCACAAAACATATCTTGCAAAAAATACACAAACAAATTCAAGTGTTCACATATATATGTAATCAATCTCAAAGTTTGTTCAATCTCATAAATTTCATCACAATACACATCCAAACCAACCATAAATAAATAAAAAAATCATTTATAATATGTTTAGCGTTTGAAATGGACCTTTAGAAGTGGATGAGAAATTAAAGAGAGAGGTTTGAAGGATATTTTCTCTCTTGATTGATTGATTATGATGCAAAGGTTGTTGGGTTTAATTAATTTAGAGCTTTTGTATAGTGTTTTGAGATAAAGATAATGATGGTGGTCTAATTGGAAATCAAGAAGGGGGAATTTTGGTTTTAGAGAGAGAAAGACAAGGCTAGGGTTTTTTTAATAGGACAAAGATATGAAAATATGAATAATGTTCTTCTAGGATTTATCTCTTCACATTTCAGTTTATATTATCTCAAAACAAGAGATGATGAATAATGTTTTTTTTTTTTTTATGGTAGCCTCTCAGATTTCAGCTCTATTTTATTATCTCTTTCACATATCTATTTATAATTCATACATCTTGTCATCTTCATTTTAGTTAGTCCCTAAACAACTTAATCTCATTTTGGCCCTAATTTTTCTTGTTTTGCACGTTAGCACCTTGTTTTATTTACTTTCTATTTTGGTATTTTCTTTTCTTTTTTTTTTGATATTTTGTTTTTTCAAAAAACAATGGTGATGTAAATTCAATAAGAAACTAAGAATTATAAAATGCACATGAATGTGTCAAAAACATATTTCTTTGAATTAGATTCAATCAGAGAAAAATAGGCATGTGATTGAATGAAATGCATTGAAACACCTTTTTTAAAAAAAAATTGTTTTTGAATTTTTGAAAAATATTTTGAGAAGGGGTCAAAATTGGGTTATTATAGTTGCCAATATTTTGTAAAAAAAAAAAGCCAAATTTGGTTTTAATGTGTTCCTCTTGATAAAATGAGTGTCATTGAAGTGTTTTAGAGCATTAATGATATTGGAAAAAGTAGATTGAGGCTGAGAAAGGTTTTGCAATTTGATTTTGTGTTTTTGAATCAATTTAGAAGTGTTTTGAGTTGAATAATTAGTTTCTTGAAATTTTAAGGGTGTTTATTAGTTTTTTTAGGTGAAGATAAGTTAAAAAAATTATTTTTTAGATCCAAAAAATCATGGCTTGATGTTTCAGTCATCTTTTTGGTGGCCAGAATTTGTGTAAACAAATGATGTGTTCTGACACATCAGACAACACCTCGTTTATTTTGTTTTAGAAGAAAACATGTTTTTTTGTTAAAATAATAAAGAGATGAATTAATAAGAAAATAAAGTTTAAATTAAAGAAATACATTTCTTCTCAATGATTTTATTCATTGTTTTTTTTTTCAAAAATACCTATTTTTATAATTATTTAATTAAATAAAAAATACATTCCAAGAAGGAAGGTTGTTAAACCTAGCCCGGACAGTGACCTAGGTTATAGGTTGAGCAAGTTAACTAGTTGGATCAATCTAAAATTTCTTAACTCTAATATTTTTTAGATAAAATTTTTAACTGACATCGTTTTTAATTTTTTTTTAAAAACAAACTTAATATTTGTTTTGATCGAGTTAACGAAGTGATCGTTGCACCTCCCTGATCAGCTAGGCTAACTCTCATCCTATTTATTTTAAAACTCAATCTAGTCTTGAGATCATGTCAATAAATTATCATGTTAACCTGGCAAGTTTAGCTTGGTTTAATAAGCAGTTAGATGGAGTTGACGTCGAATCGAGCCCCCCGAATCGTTTTCCTAAAGCAGCTGAGCCCCCCAACCCCCAGTAGTCTCCATCATTGGCCGTATATCATAATCCTTGCTTTGGCCCACATGGGAAATTTACCAGCAAACATATTTGCTCCCAGCGTGAATGGTTCCTACAATATAATATCATGTTTGCACCACATTTTCAGTTTTTTTATTTTGAATATATATAAAGGAATGATGAAGTTTCTTCTATTAAAATTTATTTTAGAAAGTAGTAATAAAAAATATGCAACAGAATTAACTTATTATTTAGTGAAGATGAGAATCCTAATTTTTTTTTATAAAAAACGATAACAGATCTGTAATTAATTGTAAAAACCTATTTTAAAAGTGAGGTTAGAAAAAGCATTTTCTTGATTGTGATGAGTATCATTGAGATTTTAATAATTTTATTTGTGATAAAATAGATGTGGGATAAAAGTGGACTGAGATTCTTTATTAATACTTATTTTAATGATAATTATGTTAATAATAATAGTAATGAGAGTGATTACATCATCAATAATATTCTCATTGATAAGTTAGAGATTGAGTGTTAAGAGAATTTGAAAGGTACTCAATAAAAAAAATATTAGGGTGTGTTTGTTTTCTGGAAAGTGGTTTCTGGAAAACCACTTTCCAAACTTTCCTGTGTTTGTTTTCCATTAGGAGAGTTGGTCAACGGAAAACACTTTCCAGTCAAAAAAAAATTTGGCTTGGTTTCCAGGAAAGTGTTTTCCTTTTATTTTATGCGGAAAACACTTTTTGGAAGTTATGAAAAAATTAAAAATGTCATATTATTTGCTGATTATATCAAATTTGGTTCTCAAACTTTTTATTGCTATATATTTTTTGTTTTGAATATTTATTTTTCAATTTCATCTCTTAGAATTTAATTTTTATATTAACTCTGGTCCTCATTTTTATAATTGTTATTTGCTTTTTCCTTATCATTTTTTAATTGAAATTTTTTATCTATCAAATTTGGTTATTATTCTTTTGATTGTTACTTATTTTATTTGAAATAATTTATGAAATGTTAATTATTATTATTTTAATTTCTTCATCTTTCAATTTTTTTATTTTTTAGATTTGATCTCTATTATTTTGATTATTATTTATTTTATTTGAGATAATTTATGAAATTATATTTTTTTTTCAATTTCATTCTCATTCAACTATTTAATTTGTAAGATTTGTTCTTCATTATTTTAATAAACTTGAAAAAAAATAAAACATTAATAAGTTATTTTCCAGCTCATTTTCCATAACATAACCAAACACTGGAAAGTGTTTTCTAACTTATTTTTCATTACATTACCAAACATCAAAAAATAATTCACTTTCCCAGAATTCACTTTCCAAAAGAAAACTACTTTCCAGCAAACAAACGGGGCCTTAATTAGGCTATGCTAATTCTTTTTATTACATGCTTACTATTATCACAAAAGTAAATTTGTTCGAGAGTATAAGGATACAATACATATTGATGAAACAAATTTAAAGTTTGCAATTCATCACTTTAGAAGCCAATATAAAAGAAATAATTTGCAAATTTTAACATGAAAAGATTGAAGTTAATATCTAAAATTGTTATATATCTTAAGTAAGAAAAAAAATGGGTTGGCTTGATTAGCATTTACAAGATAAAAACAAAAATAATTTGAACTCGATTATGAGTTTTTTCCAACACAAGAAGACTGATGCAAGAAAAGTTTTATAAAAAGTTTTTTATTTTCTTAATTATTTTTATTTAGTTTTAAAAAAATATTTCTCTTTGCTGTATTCTTTATTTTTTTTCATATTTTGTTTAGGAAATCAATATAGCATAGTAATTTTATTTTTCCTATACCATATAATGACTCTATAATCATTTATTAAGATTTTTTCTTTCTTCAAGATAGATTTATGACTAGTATAAATAATACTGTTTAGTTTGAATTTTGTAACAAAACTTGTCAATAATAGTTTTATCTGGAAACCTTTTTTTGGCTGATTTATGTATTCTTGGATTTATTTAATTGTTCCCATCGTATTAAGATTCGAATTAGAGTCTCCATCCAATTATACTCTGACACCTAACATCAATCCTCAAGGTCTTTAACCACCAAACCTTCTTTTTCTATCCGACAAGTCCAAACATAATCTTCTATGAACAGAAAAAAGAATCTGAAATGTGGTGTAAACATTTCTTCACTTTTTGAAAATCAATCCCAGTGGCTGAGAATCGATTTCCTAAAGCAGTGGGATGGAGTTGATGTCGAATCGAACCAAAGAGCCCGAAACAGCCCCCCACCTCCTAAAGTAGTCTCCATCATCGGCCTAAACGATAGCCAATGATGGAGAATTCACCAACAAAAAGACTCCTGAGTTTACATTGATTCGACATGGATAATATGTATGATTGATCCCAGAGTGATTTGTGCAAGATAATGTCATGTTTGCATCCCATTTTCAGTCTTTAATTTTGAATTTACTTCATTTATATCTATATGTATGTTTCTTGAGGTTATTGCAAGGATATAGAATTCAGTAAAATGGATATATATATATATACACATTGCATAAATCACAAATCTATAATCATGGGAAAAAATGGAGCAATAATTTTTATATTTAGCGTCAGTTCAATCTCATGGGAATTAACTTGAGATCAAAATTTTCATGCTTGTGAAATCAGGCCATAATCAAAGCATCTTATGTCCACATCGAAAGGTGCAATGCCCCTCGGCAACATACCATACCATCAACAAGAATTTCATTAAGAATGGCTATGTTTACATTGTCAAATAACTATCTCAACCCAATAACTTAAACTATTAGGTAAGGTTCCAAAATATGATTTATATTATTCTCTAACACACCCTCTCAAGTGAAAGCATTTTGGGCTTGAAACTTGCACAGACCCACTTTACCTTGTGTTTAATTTTTATCAAATAAATGGGGATGACGAGATTTGAACTCATGACCGCTTGGTCATTAAAGCTCTGATACCATGTCAAATAACCATCTCAACCCAATAGTTTAAACTATTAGGTAAGATATCAAGATATGATTTATATTATTCTCTAACATACATGTGTGCTGCAAACCCCATTTTTGTAGTAATGTTTGGGAACACGGTTCGATCATGTTTTTTTAAATCTTGAGATATTTTTTATTTAAAATTAATTTTTTTATGTTTTCGAACCGTTTTAATAAAAAAATAATAAAAATATTATTTTAATATATTTTTAAAAAAATTACTTTAAATTATATCTACTGTCACACTCTCAAACACAGTCGATGTGATGTCTCGTAGTAGTGGACAAGAACCCACAACTTCTGCCCCCCTTCAAACTATCATCATAGATGAACACAACTAGTTGTGGGGTACCTTAATAATTTCGATTTGCATACTTTGGAAAGTCCATCCAAAGAAATTGGTTGGAATTTCTGTTGGGACCATCTGCAATTACTTTCTTACATGTAAACGCAATCCAGTGTTGAATGCCATTACAAGGAACAACACTGCCAGCCCAAAAAGATACGGTGGAGGCAAAGCAATACCGGTCCACACACATTTTAACTCCGTCCTCCTCCTACCGGTTGAAAAAATCCAATTTAAATATAATTCAATTAGTCAGATTTTAAATTTATTTCTTAGAAATTATTAGTTTGAGTTTCACAAACTTTAAGGTTATTGAAGGCTTACATGGTCATTAACTTCAGGATCTCGAAAAATTAATCAAGATGCGTGTAAGTTCTGACCAGAATACCAACAGTTACCAAAAAAAAAAATATATAATCTAATTTGAGCATGTTTGATGAAGCTCCGTCCATGGGCGTTCTCACTATTATGTGATTATTAAACATGAATGATCTTTCTAAACATCAACTGCTGGTTTTTGTTTTCGGAATTTTAGATAAAATGAAACCTTATTTTCTACTATAACAATATGTTTTTCTATAATTTGAAAAATAAGTTAAAATCTCTCCTTTTCTGCAGATGTTATAAATATAATAGGATTATTAGCTGTAGAAATTAGGGTTGAGAAAAAAACTGAAAAACTGAAAAAATTAAAAAAAAATAACAAAAACAACCGAACCGTGAAAAAAAACCGATTAAACTGATTAAAATTTTAAAAAAACCGACCGGTTCGGTTTTGGTTTTATAAAACTGAAACCGAAAAAATCTAACCGAACCGAACCCAAACCGAAAACCGAGCCAAACCGGAAAAAAACCGAGTCAAACCGGTTTAAACCGATTTTTGTCCAAAAAAACCGAACCGAACCGAAACCGATCGGTTTGAACCGAACCGAAACCGGTCGGTTTGAACCGAGTTTATGCTAACAAGCATGTCCTTGTCCCAGTCTAATGACCTAAATGACCTAAATGTTGGGTAGCGGAAGCCACGTAAAAACGGAGGCCAAGATTGGGCTCTATGGAGATATCAAAGTAATAGAGGCTTAAGGTTACAGGTTGGATCTTCTTCCAAATAGCCGAAAGTTCTCTCGTCCACCTTTCTCACTGGTGGTTGAGCAACTTGATTCACGCCGGCATCGGAAAGCATCAGGCCCATAAATTGAGAAAGTATAAAACTTTCTCCTATTTGTCGTGGGTAGGCCTGAAGGCCACATATAACATCGAGGGTTCTTTACAGAATCCAGAATCCACTTTACCATGTCCCGTGGTTTATTCACAGAATCCACTCTGAAAATAGTTTTGGCAGAGCACATTTTATTTTGTGTTTTAAAACTTTATTGAAAAAAATTTAATTTTTTTATTTTTTTATTTTCAGATCATTTTAATATGTCGATATAAAAAATAATTCTTAAAAAATAAAAATAAAAATATTATTTTTAATGTATTTCTAAACAAAAATTATTTTAAAAAAATAATAACTACCATCCTTTTATTATCCTATATTTTGGTCCCGATGTTCGAAATAATGTTTAGTGTGGCCAGGAAGAGCACTTATTTCCCATCATAGTTTATTTGGAGGCAAGACGGCGAGAGCATGAGGACTAATTGACACCACGTTATGGTTAATTTTCAAACTTATAACTCGAAATTTGGGCTAAATACTTCGAGTAAATTAGTTGAACCATATAATACCTTTTAAGAATTTCATAGTTGATATACCATCACACATTTTATTTTTTTGTGCCTTATTAGGCGTTGAAGCTGATTACTAGCAAGTTGCCATTGTAACATTTCTACCTTCCAAAGTTGGTAGCCCCAATAATTAACCATATGATTAAGCTGAAATTAAGCGCGCGAATGAAATATATTAAAAAACTACATAATAATATTAATTTTTAAACGGAATCTAATCGGGTCTATATGATATTTTATACCATATATGTGTCTCCATAAATATCTATATAAATATCTAGGATATTTATAAGATATTTATATTAAATATATTATCTTATGATATATTTAAATGAAATAAATTAAAACTTTGATATTTTTTAATATATTCATTTTAAGAAAATCAATATAAATAAATCTCTCTTGAAGCTTATATCTAGAGGGCATCAAAGTGTTTTTTTTTTTTTTTTTTTATAGATGTCATCAGGCACATCAAATACTTTAGATCTAGTTTTTCACCCATGAAAAACATTTCTATTCTTTTTCTCAAAGATTTTTCCAGACTCATCATTTACACCTTATAAACAAAAATTAAGTAAAAAGTGAGTTCATCATGTCATATGACATTTACTAATAAATCAACTATGCTACTTTTGAACTACACGTGATTTCTTTTTCTTTTTGTTTAGCAGTGATTATATAAATGTCTGATTGAGGGATTGTTGCAGGTCAATACACATAATAATCCTAAGTGTATCGAGGCAATGATTCGAACTTGATTATGCACCTCAATTAGACATGCATTCTATCTGGTGAACTTTTTATCTATCCCCATGATTTGATAAATTTAGATATCATAATTTAACAAATTCTTGTTTCCATTTGAAAATTTGATGTCTTCGAAGACAATTTTATGGAATCCCTTTGAAGGCAGCAGTGAGGGATTGAAGCAGTTCCAAAGAGAAGGGGCCACAAAGAAATGATCTTTTCGTTTCAAATCGAAAGTCAAACGAGATACGGAAAATTCAGAATGTTTGAAAGATTAATGCTTTTTTCCCCTTAAAAAACAGATAATATATAGTTCCTTTCAATTTATTGGAGGCATCCTTAATTAATTTATAGGGACTTGAAAACGAGGTGTTTCAGGTGAAAATTAATGATTAAAATTCTTTAAAGTGATTAATAATTTCTTGTTCGATCAAAGATCACAAAATAGAAGGGACAATTCTCCCTTATTTTTATGATTTCTCTGTATGTTCTCTCCCGAACTTGCATATATTCCTAACTCTGTCGGGGTAGCAAGCAAGAGAGCTACAACAAAATTTATGTTTTTACCACACAACCGTAGCTGCAGTGCAATGTACATGAGGAAGCATCTCTTTCAAATCCACCGTCAGCATCGATGCCTTCGGCCTCAGCAATCGGCCGGAATGTCCCATCGACAAGGGAGGCATAGACGTTGCCCTTTCACATGTCGTCGCAAGCCATTTTGCCTGCATGTACCTTTGCTTTCTCCATGGCCCTAAGTGCATTTTCTTTTCTTTCATGCACTTCTTTGCAGCCAAGCATAAGGCCTTAATTACAGAGTTTAATCTTTCAACTTTCCCAACAAACACTTCTGGTAATCTGTGGACAAGTTGATTGTATTCTTCGCTTGCTTTAGCCATCTCAAACTCTGCCCGAAAATTTAATTCGATTATAACTCTCACCTCTCCTCTTTTTGAAACTGTGTTGTCTATCACATCCATAAAAGTATGCTCTCCTGCGTTGTATAGGAAAAAAAATACATCAAGAGCTAGTTTTAAAAATATTGCATCTACGACTAGAAACAACTCTCTTGAATATTTATCTTAATTTAATCACGTACTAACCTGCTGGGATATCAGGCGAGCTTCTCCATTTAGTCTTGCAAATGGCACTATTGTGACCGGCATTTCGTAGACGGCTAGAGACCTCTGCCATCAAGCAACTCCGACAGCCGGCAGCCATTGGTCTACCGCAACCACAGTTTCCAGCCATTTGTCTTTCCTTCAATGCATCTTTAGTGATACTTCTAATGCTAGATTCCAAGGAGCTAGTCCTGGACAGGGTTGCCTGAACACCACAACACGGAGCAAGTATTAGATAGGGTTGTACACATTCAATCTCTGGGCCCATAAATATATTATTTCCACAAGAAAAGCATATAATCAAATAATTGTATAAAGAATTGTGATACTTACATGTAGAAGCTGGTGTTGGTTCTCCCAGAAACTCCTGTTCTCTTCCACATTGCCATTATTCTCTTCCTCTTCCTCTTCCAAATCCATTATCTTATTTTCATGATACCCTTCACTACTCCCGCTTTCCGACCAGGACTCACCATCTTCAAGAAACCCGAAAACCATATCGGATAAACTCGGCGCCTGTTGATCAAGTAACTCAAACTGATTGACGTTAGACATCAAATTGAGTTGACCAAACGGGATTCTAATCCTTGCACTACACATCATCGTATTTGTTCAATTTTACTCTTGAACTTCTTGCTAGAAGAAAAGGGTAAAATGTGTGAATTGCAATGGAAGCATGAAAAACCTGGTTTTATATACCAAGATTAGAACTGATGTGGGACCCATTAGGCCAACGTGGACCAACAAGCCGCCGGACACATGTGGGCTTGTTTTGATGATAAAATTGGCAGTTTATAATTGGGTGATGCAAATCAAGACCAGACAGCATGGATCCACGTCAGTTAGCTATCCATGTTTTTATAAGAGCGTGAATGGTGTGTGTGTGTGTGTGTGTGTGTGTGTGTGTGTGTGTGTGTGTGTGTATATATATATATATAAAAAACCTGACATGGATGGTTTAAGTAATTAAGAATGGATTATGATCGAGGAGGTCTTAAGTTGAGGCTTCCAAATTTTGTTTTCTTTTTCTTTCCATTATTTAAATCTAAATTTTTTTTTGCATTATTTATGTTAATGAATACTCGATAAAACTTGATTTTATTAAAATGAATATAAAATGGTTTTATTAAAATGAATATAATTTTTTTTTCTGTAAATAAATGGAAATGGAAATGGAAATTAATTTTAAATTATTGAATTTAACTTTTCATCATCTATGTTGAATTATGGGCTAAATAGTTGTTTTTGCACCATGTATTAATTATATTAAGAAATAAAAAAAAAACTGTTTTTAATTGGAATCATCAGACTCATCCCAAAATCAATGGAAAAATATTTATTTTCTCCATCACAAACTCAATAAATATGGAATTAGAATAGAGGAACCTATGTAAATATGCTCTTTTTAAAAATAAAAAAAAGGAACAAAAAAGGCTCAAATTTAAAATCTTTTAAAAGCAGGCGAAAAATGAATTTTAATTGAAGTACGAAATTCTATCCTAAATCCTTGTCTAAGTCGCTGGTGTGGGGACTCCATAATGAGTTGATACGATCCGTGATGGTGAAACGTGGTGCCATCTGAGACGTTTGATGTAAAGTTTCTTCCAAATAGTGGGACCATCTTGTTGGCTACCTACATCAAATAATTCTTTTTTTTTTATTTACATTAATTATTTCAAAATCCCTTTTATCGGATTTTTCGCAAAATTATTACAATAATTATCTAAATAAAATAAAGACACATAAACGCGGCGCCTTGCCAATGGTTTTTGCCAAAATCACCGCCATAAGGACAGATTGTTACGTATTTGTTTGTTTTTTAAATATTTTTTATTTAAAATATATTAAAATAATATTTTTAAATTTTATTTTTAATATAATTTTATCAAGCTGTTGAATCTGGGAATTAGATGACAAAAAGCCTAGCTGGACAGATTTTATCGCCCAGCCTAGCTTATCCTATCATATCCTAAAATGTGAGAATTTCATATTTTAAGTTTTTTCCTAAACAAGTTACAAGGCAGGGCGGAGACAGGGTGGCTGGCCCCTGCAAGGAAATTGCTTTTTCAGCCATTTCCTTAATAATTTATATATTTTTAGCTAAAATAATAAAACAATTGAAATCTTAATCCCTTTTAATTTATTTTTTTCTCCGCCCCTGTTACAAGGGATGCCTTTAATGGTTTTGAATGCATTCTTCGCCTTGTAGATTCTTTAGAAGTAGGACTCTGTAGAATATAGTTCTGTTTTCAATAATATTCAATATCTGTCTATAAAAACCTAACCTCTAAATTAAAAAGAAAATATAAAAGAACAAGTTTTTAGAAAAAAAACACTCAATAAAATTCTAGGATTTTTTTTCCAACCCATTTAAAACATTTATTTATAGGACTTGAAAACAAATGTATTACTATTCATAATTTATTAATCTTTATAATTCATGAAAGATTTTATGAATGTTTATAGTATATTAATATTCAAAATATTCATAAATGTTCATAATTCATGAATTACTTATAATACTATTTATTCTTATCGCATATTTAATGTATTAATTCATGTACTAAGATATTTTAGGGATTAAAAATAAATTACTCATCAAGCATGGGTTTATGAATAGCACAAAATATTTTTAATTAATAAAACTCAAGTCCAAACTCATGAGCTCAAAAGCTCACAATTCAATCCACAAAACTATTTTAGATTTGAAATTTTTATATTTTTAAACAATTTTTATTCGCTTTTAATTAAAAATTTTAATAAATATATTAATATTCTATATTAAAATACTCATGATAAATAATGAAATATTTCAATAATATTTTAACTTCAAATGTGAGTAGAACTCATATATAATTTGTTATTAAATGAGCCATTATATATTTTATAAACATTACCAACATACATGTGTGTGTGTATAAAAAGCAAATACCCACAATATATGATGCAACATTTTGGTGTCATTGTAGTAAGATAAAATGCAACATTTTTTGTCAATAAATTACGAGTCAACTACGAATATTTAATTTCACAAATGATGCTTTTGATGATGTTTTAGATGCTCTATCTTGCCTACTCTATGATCATATATAATTGCTTGTCCTAAAAAATCTCCCCCACCTCCTCACTATTCTTTAATCTTCAGACGACATATACAGGCATATGTCATTGTATTAGATTTGCTTAAATTCCTGGGGTCCTCTGTCAATCCCCACCTTACCATGCACTAATCAACAGAAAATACCTTCAATCTCTAAGTATCAAAACCCGCATTAAATGGCCAACTTAATTAATGGCTTAGAAATCAAACTATAAGCTGGGAAGCCATCTTGCACTAATTATTCATTCCGTTTTACCAAAATTTTATCACTACTCTTGATATATACACATTGTCAATTGATTTGGAAAAATAATTTAAAGACAACTGGCATAACATGCGATGAAGTCGTGAAAAAACTTTACATAAAAATTATTTTTCCATTATTGGGTTAATGGGCTTGATTGGTGGTTGTAAGAAAAAAGTAAGTCCCTGCAAAATAAAAAACTTTTTGAATCTTAAGTCAGTATATGTATGTAAAGAAAAAAAATATACAAGAAGAGAAAAAAAAAGGTTTGGAAGTGCATATCTGCCTGGAAGTTGTATGGACTATGATGCAGGGGTGAGAAAAAAACAAAAAAACTAATTAAACCGAGAAAACTAAAAATATCAAATCGAAAAAAAAAAACCGATTAGAAAATTAAAAAAAAAACATTCATTTCAATTCGATTTCAGTTTTGTGAGATTGAAACCAAAATAATCAGATCAAGCCAAACTAATTCAAATATAACTAAAAAACCAAGGGTACTATAAATAGAAAAATTTGCTTTCTAACCATAGTTCCTTAGCAAACCAGTCACCCCCTCCCTCCCCTTCAATCTACATTTATAAAGCTAGCAAACTAGCCACCCCTCCCACAAATGAGCTTTCACCTTCTTACTCTAGAGTTAGCAAATCAATCACCCCTTCCCTCTCATACCTAACCTTCAATCTAAACCAATCTCTCTGTTTGTTTACATAATCAACACCCATTAAGATTCTACTTCAAATGTCACTGCTACAAGTTTTCCAAATCAAATGCGTCGAAGAGAGGCTAATCTTTTTTTAATATCCTCAACATTGGTAGATTCAAGACTTGTAACAACATTAAGAGGAGCATTCTTTAATGTGATATGACCTTTTGAAGCTAAAGATTACTGAGATGCAATGTCCACGCCAATCACATCAAACACCTGGTTAGTGAGCTCCCTTGTTTCCTCTTCAACCTCGTCTTTGTCTAAAATCTCATCTATAGCCTTCGACATCATCTCAATAGTCATATACATTTGTCTTTGGCTGATTTTGGAACTCTTTGATCACTTTAGCTTGTTGATGGAAAAACTGGTGTCGATATTGGTTTAGTTAGCCATGGTAGTTCTTGGTTGATTTGACATGCCAAGGTTGTTGTGTCATGTCTGTTATCATCGTCTACAATTGATGTAGAAAATACTATCTACTTTGCATAAAAAAAATTGTGTACATGAAAATTTTATGTGAGTGGCTCATAATAATCCAAAAAAAAAGCAACTTGGACAAATCGAGTCTAGGTTTAGAATGGGTTTTCAACAGGAAAAAAATGATTTTGTTTTAGAAAAAAATCTTTTTTTTCCTTGTGTCATCATCCCTTCCACCCTTCAAAGTCTGTTAAACATATATGTTTGGAAGATTTTAACAAAACAAAATGAGAAAATACTTATTGTGTGTATGTGTGTGTGTATTACTTTTTTGTTTGTTTGTTAAGATTGCATAAGATTGCTACTGCAGTTATGTCTGCATAAGAGACAAAAGCTTTGTTGCTATGCTTGTGGGTTTTGTTAATTTTTCTTTTATGAGGTTTCCTCAAGTAAATCTTCTCCAATGTTTTTATGAGAGACATAAGAATTTATTTATGTTGCTTATGAAGAGAATTAGTGTAGTAATAAGAAATGAGTGTAAAAATAATATGGTTTGTAATATCCCACATCGGCGGGTGAGGAGTTGGTTGCTAGCCTTATTAGTAGTGCTGGTTGCTAACATGTTGTACGCGTTTTGGGGCGTCGGGCTCAGATGTGGGCTTACGTCACCAAGAACAAAACCGTGAGGGCGTTAAGGTCCAAAGTGGACAATATACAACATGTTGGGCTGGGCTGTTACATTTGGTATCAGAGCCGACCTCATCGGCTGTCCGATGGTGCCGACAGGGTCGTCGGGCTCTTTAAAGGGGGTGGATTGTAATATCTCACATCGGCGGGTGAGGAGTTGGTTGCTGGCCTTATTAGTAGTGCTGGTTGCTAACATGTTGTACGTGTTTTTGGGGCGTCAGGCTCAGATGTGAGCTCGCGTCACCAAGAACAAAACCGTGAGGGCGTTAAGGCCCAAAGCGGACAATATACAACATGTTGGGTCGGGCTGTTACATGGTTTATGTATGCATTTTAAGAATTCATTTTAGATGGAATTATTCCATAAGTAATCACAAATACTGGAGAAAAATCCTCGATCCATTCTTTAAAACAAGTGGCAATGAAGTCATAGAGAAAGATCCATAATCTTTTTTGTAGATAAGTGGTTGTAGAGACTTGGGTAAGGATCCTTGATCCTTTTACCAATAAATAATTATGGAGACCTGTAGCATTTTTTTGGAGACATGGAAAAACACTATCTTTTTATTTGAAAAAAATCGAAAAGAGTAGAGATACAATTTCTAAAATATATTTTATCTGAAGCAGTGCATCATGAGAATTTGTTTTTCTTTTTTTCCAAGTTGCATCTCTTTCATAAATTGTTGAAGGTATCTTCTAAAGATCAATCTTAGTATCTCTTTTCGTATTGCATTGCACTTTTTTATGTTAATAAACAAAAAATTTTAGGGTTCTTTGTGTTTAAACCATTTTTAATGGGAGATAGGTATTTCACGAAGTCTTTTCTCTTTATAATGACTAGCACTTTAGCATGTGTGGTGGTGAGAAAGGTGTGGTCAAAAGTTCAGAGAATATCAAGCAATCATGAAAGTGCCGTTTGGTGCTTCTTTTTTATGCTTTTAGTGTGAGATTGATGGTGTTGTGGAGACTTAACTATTTAGAAACAATGGTATTCATATCTAGTGGCACTTATTTATTTTACTTGAATATAACTCTTCATTGCCTATTTTATATTGAAGAGAGTCTTGTTATAGATTGTATACAGGCATTCCTATAATAGGTAGTTAGAGACTTCAATAATTGGAGTCTTGGTAAAAATTGGTTCAAGTAGATTTTTCATATTTAATATTTCCTTGTTGAATATTTAAAGATAAACTTTAGTGTTTTCATCTTCTCATCAGGTGATGGAAAAAAGCTTAATCATACTTTTTTTGGTGGAATGTTAGTGCTAAAATGAGATATGAGCTTCACGTAGAGATCATGAAGGTCAAGGATAGAGTTAGGTTCAAAGTTATGATACCACACCCTTGTATATCCATGAAAGGTTATGAGGAGAATTTTACACATAACATCATTTTTTTTATGTTATGAGTTCTAAATGCTTCTGATGTTTTGTATGTGCTTTTTAAAATGAGTAAGACCATCGTAATTCTCCAAATTAGCCTTCGTGGTGACACGGTATTTAGAGAGATGAGTGTGTAAGACTCTATGATAAAGTGAAGAGTTTCCCACTAGATGAGACTAGTGTTTATTTTTATAAAGATGATCTCATCTCGTGTTTATGTTTTTTATCGAGAAGCATGTGAATGCAAGTCAAAGAATGATTGATTGAGATAGTGACATATGGATAAGATCTGTGAAGAAGAGCTCTTCATAATAAGAGTGACTTCTTTATAGAGTTGGAGTGTCATGCATACTTTGCATATTATTTTGTCATGTTCCTTTGTGGAACTAGAATTGCTTATGTGCATCTAGTGCACATAATAGAGCCATAGGTTAAACTTTATGTTAATGGAACAGAATAGTGTTAATCTATTCTTATATAGTTAAAATAACATTATTGAACATTTGTACTTGTTAGGAGAGTTGTTGGTGACTTGGAGGAACTAGAGTCCTAGTAGTAGGGCCGGAAATCAATTACTCTCTTTTGTTCTGGAGTTTTGTCCATCTTGAAAATATTTTTGATGTTGAGTGAAAAAAAATGAGCTATCTTTTTTTTTTCCTCTTATAAATAATGTCACTGATAGAGTCATAAAAAAAACTTCATAAAGATTAGCTTTTGATGGCTGGGTTGATAAGCCTGATTAATGGTTGTTTGGGGAAAAAAAAGGTCATTTGAGAAACATGGAACTCTATAATGTTTTAGTCAATATAAATATTTAAAATAAATAGATACACAAGAAGAGAAATAATAAAGTAAAGGTTAGGGAGTATGTTTCTAACCTAAAAATTGTATGGCCTAGCCTGGCATTCATTGCCTTTGACTTGTAGGCCTAGTTATGTTTTTGTTTGCCTACTTGTTAACTGATGTATTTATACACCTGGGGCCTGTAATGTTTTCATGAAGAAGAGATTGTATCATTGGTAAAAACTTTGATGTAGGTATTGGTTTGGATAGCTATGGTTACTCTTGGTTGTTGTGTTATGCCTACTATTGGTGAAAAATATTGGTAATGGTATGCCATTGACGTAGAAAATATTACCTTCTTTGTATAGAAAAAGTCGTATGAACATATAAAAAATTATATGCATGAAAAGTTTGTATGAATTGCTTATTAGAATTTAAAAAAAAAATACATAAAGAATGTGTTAAGAAGAATGGGACAAACCAGGTTAATACTGAGTCTGGGATGGGTTTTTTCTTTCTCACTTCTTATATCATCTACATTTAATTAATTATAATTTATAAATCCATGGGAAATATTAAATGTGACTAAAACAGTGAGGCAAAGAAAGTATATTATAATCGGTTTTAAAATGGATATAATTGCCATCAAAATTTAATTATTTTTTCTAAACATATATAAGGAATGAAGACAATATTTCCTTAAAATGTCGCTATAAAATTATTGAACTTCAAAATAAATATTTCAAATTAAGGACTTTAGTTTTTTTTTTTTAATGAACAATTGTCCAATTAGTAGTTGACATTTAGTCTTAATTTAGTCTTCAAAATGGATTCAACATGTAAATTACTAGAGGTATTTATTTCTTATATAATTTGAACATTAGAAGTTATCTTAATCAAGAAAAATTTAGTTAAAAACTTATTTCTAAGTCAATTTTAATTTATTCCTTTCTCGTAGAACAAGTTGTTTAGGCCTTAGAATAAATATTTAAGAAAAGCCTTGCTCATAGCAATTTAATGGCAAGCTCTGAATTAACAAGTTGTTTTCTCAAGCTTTGCAATTTATTTTTCAATTCCTATAATTTATTTTTTGCAAGTGTACTCTTTTAGCTCTATATTTTATCTTCATTTTCAAGATTTATTTATTAATCTTCTTATAGCTTTATTTCCTATTTTCTGTACATGTTTTTACTTCTGTTTATTGCTTCTTCTTCTTTTCATCCACTTTAATATTTTTTCTTAAGGCTGTCATAAACTTCGTAATTTATTTATATAAATTAGTATAATTTATTTTTTGATTTAAATCTTATTACATACTGTTTGATATTGTCAAAGAACCATTGCAATCTAAAAACTTAAAGTTTTTAGATGAGGTTTCAAGATATGCTTTATATTATTTTCTAACACACTTCCTCAAGTGAAAGCCCTTTGAACTTGCAACTTACACAGACTCACATTACCTTATACTTAATTTTTATCAAATAAATGGGGATGATAAGATTCAAACTCGTGATCGCTTGGTCAGTAAGGTTCTGATATCATGTCAAAAAACTATCTCAACCTAAAAATTTAAATTTTTAGATAAGGTTCCGGTATATAATTTATATTATTTTCTAAAAGATATAACTGCAGTGTTTACTATTCAATTTAAACCTCTTTGTTTAAAACTTGATTTAACCTTATGATTTCAAGACCGATGTAAGATTTATATTGGTGGGGGAGCAAAAGGATTCAGTTGCACAAATAGAAATTAATAACTTAAATTGGAAATGTTATTATATATATATATATATATATATATATATATATATATATATATGTCATTGTAGTAAGATAAAAGGCAACATTTTTGTCAATAAATTATGAATATTTTATTTCACAAATGACGTTTTTAGATGCTCTATGTTGCCTACTTTATGATCATAATTGCTTATCAAAAAATATCTCCCCTACCTCCTAACTATTCTTTAATCTTCTGATGACATATCTTGCCTACTTCTAATGCTAGTTGATCAATGTTATTTAGGAAAATGTTGCTTCCTGCATACCCAACTAGTATTTTCTAATTAATCGTCTTTATTTTTTGGCCTTCTTCCACGTTATCGACTTGAATCAAAATCGACTACTTTCTAGATATATAGTGTAAGCCCTTCCCATATATATATATATATATATATATATATATATATATATATATAGAGAGAGAGAGAGAGAGAGAGAGAGAGACAGAGAGAGAGAGCAACTCGCCATGGTCGATCTAGAGAGAGAGATGTTTTGTTCTCATATGAACAACTTCTATAATCATTCATACAATAGAAATTATGCGCTAGTCACCCATTTGCCTGGTTGCTTCCCCAACTTCATCTCAAGTACAATATCTCCATCCAAAACCCCAGATACGGTCCCAACTTTTTGTTTATAATATGATTCATAATTAACCCAAGTTTATTTTAACTTGTTTGATTTTTTGTAAAATCTTTCTTCAAGAAACTTATATTACTAAGGCCATGTTTATTTTCCGGAAAGTAGGTTCTGGAAAATCACTTTCCAAACTTTCCTGTGTTTGTTTGCCATTAGAAAAATTGGTCAACAGAAAACACTTTTCAGTTAAAAAAAAATTTGGCTTGGTTTTCAGGAAAGTGTTTTCCTTTTATTTTGGAAGGAAAACACTTTCTGGAAGTTGTGAAAAATTTAGAAATGTCATATTATTTGCTGATTATATCAAATTTGGTCCTCAAACTTTTAATTGCTATATATATTTTGTTTTGAATATTTATTTTTCAATTTTATCTTTTAAAATTTAATTTTTATATTAACTTTGATCCTCATTTTTATAATTGTTATTTGCTTTTTCCTTATCATTTTTTTATTGAAATTTTTTATCTATCAAATTTGGTCCTCATTCTTTTGATTGTTACTTATTTTGTTTGAAATAATTTATGAAATGTTAATTATTATTATTTTAATTTCTTTATCTTTTATTTTTATTTTATTTTTTAGATTTGATTTCTATTATTTTGATTATTATTTATTTTATTTGAGATAATTTATGAAATTATATTTTTTTTCAATTTCATTCTCATTCAACTTTTTAATTTGTAAGATTTGTTCTTCATTATTTTAATAAACTTGAGAAAATAAAATATTAATAAGTTATTTTCCAACTTTCATTTTCCATGACATAACCAAACACTGGAAAGTGTTTTCCAACTTATTTTCCATTACACTACCAAACATCGAAAAATAATTCACTTTCCTGGAATTCACTTTCCCGGAATTCACTTTCCAAAAAGAAACTACTTTCCAGTAAACAAATGGGGCCTAACAAAAATACACGTAAACATGACATTTCTATTCAAATGAAAATGACAATACACTACCAAAAAATTTATCAAATATCAACGGCAATATCGATGGAAAAAATGCTCACTATCAAAATTAATAGTTTTACCGACAAACGTTTTTGTCGGTATTTATACTAACAATCCATCGGCAAAAAATTTACCGACAGATTTACGAACGGAAACTGTTCATCGGTAATACGTTCGTCGGTAATGTCATTTCTGTCGGTAAAAAAAAACACTGGTGGTTTTACAAACAGAAAATGCACGCAAAAAAAATCACTCGCTTTAATACACCGACGAAATTATTCCGTTAGTGATTGGCAATGACATCTATTATAATTTTATTTCAACTCTCTGTAAAATACCGACATAAATAATTTTGTCGGTGATACAACAATGTTGTAGTGGCATATGAAGTAAATTGTTCCTCTTGCCTCTAGAATATACCGATGGATTGTGTCCGTTGGTATATCAGTCTGCAAGAATTAAAAATAATTTTTTAAAAAAATCTTTTAAACAAAAAAAGAAAACAATTAAAAATATAAAATTGTTTAAAATTGAAATATGTAAAAATAAACTTGAATAATGTAAAATCCAAATATTCATTACAAATTTATAAGTTCAAATAAAATTAAACTAGAACAATGACGGCGTTGGAGAAGGAGGAGAGGAGGCTGGTCGTTCCCGGGACCATACGACCGAAAAGGGGGCGCACACGTACCACCCATTTATGATCTGATGTCCATGATCATTTGGCAGAGTTGTTCATAATCCGCCAAGAGTTGCTCATATTTTTTGGTGAGATGAGATGTATGTTGTTGCAAGGCCACAAACTCCTGAGACTGGGTACTCGATACCGATTGCGAGTTCTCAATAGTTGACACACTACGGGCCGCCCGCAAGTTTTCGGTCGTAGTGTTGGTAAGCCCATACACCTAATTTTTATCGGGTCCATCAGACGATCCTGCCTCCATCCACAAATCCGAATCGAAATTCGGGTGGGTCAAAGTATCGTCCTCATATCTCTCCCTCAATCGACTGTTATATGTCTCCCGGAAATAAAAACTAAAATCATCAAATTCAATTAAAAAAAATAACTTACAAAAGAAAATGGTTGAATGAACATACCACAAAGTGTTGAGCGTGGTTGTCGACGAACGGTTGCACCCCCTTTTGGTGGTCTTCACTCCGCACGTGCGTCTCCACAAAAAGCTCCATTGGGCTCGGCTCACGTTTAAGAGCCATAGCCTGTAAGAAAAAAAATGTTGAAGTTAAATATATTTATAAATAACAAAAAATTAATTAAAGATAGATGTGATTAAAATTAATCTTACCATCTACTTCGCATGCGAAATGAAAAGGAACAAAGGCGCCGGTGTGTGTGGTAACCGAGCCATGAATTTGCAAACTCAGGTTCCCCACACCGGACTGCAAGCGTCGTGTGAAACACTCGGACATCACGTTCTGAATATATTCCGCCCATGTATCCTCCGGGATGTATGGCGGCCTGGAATCCTTCCAAACCGCCACGTCATTCCAGTCAGGCAAGGCGTTTTTCCTGGCATATTTTTAGTTTTTTTTTTTGCGCCTCATACCAAAAATCACGCAACTTACATGATACAAACATATTCTATGAGTTAATAACAAATGAAATTTTAATATTTAAAATAAAAAATAATTTTTTAGCCCTAATAGAATATTGACATGTGTCTAAACAATACCGATGGAATTATTGCTGGTAAAATTTTCTTGTTTGGCGTAATAATTATGTCGGTAAATCCATTGGCAATTATATATTTCTAATAGAATGACCATATGGATAGAAATCGCCGACGATATTTTTTCTCCTGTTATTCCATCAGTAATTGTATTTTTGACAAAACTAGGCTTTAAACACCAACAAAATATTCATCAGATAATTTGCTATTTTTGGGTAGTGATATTTCTCTCAAAATTCATTGCCTTCTCTCAAAGAATTTGGCACTAAAATGTAGCGCGTATTTTGGTTGTAGTCAACTTGGATGGGGTTATATTTTTTGATCAAATGTACAAATATAATAGATCAAAATGAAACAGGCCAGGAAGCTGACAAGTCATATATACACATATACAAAATCAGAAGCAAAAGGAAATAAGCTCCCATTCATAAAAAATATACGGAGACAGCTATCTAGAGAGAGAACCAAAAGTATCACATCGGTTAGCTAAGGAACCCAGGATCCAGCAGGTGCCAAAGATAACCAACCAAAAAGAATACCAACCAAAAGAAAATCCAACAGCTGGTGCAATTTGCAGCTGAAACATAAGAGAACCACCAACGGCTACTGAAACACACAAGGGCTATTAATAGGAGGCCTGCAACCCCAACAGCAAAAGCAAAATAAACTCAGCCAACATCCAGTCAAGAGTGGTCCGCGGCATGGAAGTGAAATATTGTGTAGAATAAGATTTGAAATCCCCTGAAGACTCTATCAACCCCCAAGCACTTTCCTTCAAATATCCGCTTGTTCCTTACTTTTCATATAAGATAGACATCGATGCCCAAAGAAATTCTTCGCATCCGAGCTTCAAGATTACTTGTTTTAAATCTCAGACCACGCAGTGCACTATACAAAGTTGGTGTAAAATTACTCATGCCAATTCTAAAATGTAAAATAGCTATAGTAAAATATTAACTTGAGTACTCCTGTGTATCTCTACAAGAGTACTCAAAAAAAGGAAACTCGATCGTGGAATTGATAAGGTTACACAAACAAAAACATGACAAAGCATGGATGGAAATTGATAGATTACACGTACTCCAATTAGCCCATGGTTTCTTCAAGCTAATATAAATGCTTGCTCAACTATTAGATTTAGCTTTTACGTGTGTAATCTTTCGAAATGTGCAATAAGTGCAAGCCATAGTTTGGTGAGTTCGTGCTTAGCTCGTTTGTCTTTAGCGTGGTCTACATACCATAAGATTTGCCTTCTTGACAAAGCAATGATCAATTTCTTCACCATCGAAGAAACCAAAAGGATAAGCTTTGGTAGGGAAATCATCACTCGACATTGAATTTGACCTTGATAGGGAAAGTTTCCAGCACCTAATAATTAAAAGGGTTTTTTTCCTTTTTTTATTAATAACCTAATTCAATCTTTCCTCCTAAATTATTTGGGCAAAAAAGTCGTGTGGTGCATGAGAAATGAGAACCATTAGACTAATACAAATTCCATAATGCAGGACAAGTGGCCTGGATACTGGCGGAACAGATGATTTTGACAAGTCAAAAGAATTTCCATAATTGCTAAAAGTGAGTTATAAAAGAGATTTAGATAATATGCAAGGCATAGAAAATTATATGGCTTAGGCCACGTATGAATTGGCAATTAATCAGGACAAAATAATGCCTGTGAAGAAATCTGGTCAAATCTGGCTAAGATCTCAAAACATTTGTAGACAAACGCAAACTAATGGATCACGCGATCTTATCAACGAAATTAAGTGAGTTTTTGGGATTGTGTGGATTATGTGGTTGTTGTTGATAAAAAATAAATTTTAAGAAATTAATTTAAAGGGTATTTAAGAGTATAGTAGATGTTATTTTTTAAAGTGTTTTTTCACTTGAAAATATATTAAAATTTATATATGTATTTATATGATAATAAGTTGTTTTTATATAAAAAAAGTAATAATTTAAGTTTCATCAAAATAAATTGCTAATATAATTCTTCATTTTCTTATTAATATTTTTTATCTCTTGAAAAAATATCTTTTTTGTTTTATGTCATTCATTAATGAAAATCAAAAGCAATCAAAACTAACATAAAAAAAATTGAAAAATAAGAATAAAAAAGGCAATTGTCTAATTAAAACACTCAATTATTGTGTTCATTTTTTCTAGAAAGTTTTTACAATAATATTTGTTTTTTTAGACAAAATCTCATCTTAGCCATAAAAATAAGTTTTTATTAAAAAAATTAATATTATTATAATTTTGAAGGGAATGTATTAAAAAATATAAGAATAATATATTATTCACGTGTTGTTGTGAGGAATTCTTCGGCAGTGTCATTAAACCTAGCTTGGCCTTAGGGTCAGCTTAGAGCCCCTCACCTTGACTTTTTTATTAGCTCGAGTTTCAAATTAAACGATGTGGAAGTTGATCTAATGTGATTAGATTAAGTTTGTGGGTCCAAAAGTCACTTGATTAAAACCTGATTTGATTTAGTTAAAAAAACTTTTAAATGCTATCATTTTAATTTATTTTTATTAATATTGAAACTACAACATTTTAGATTGATTAAGGTCAAGCTAGATTCACTTGTCAAACCAGTGATTCGGGTCATAGATCCAATTAGGTTTAACAACTTATTGTTTTGAAACTATTTTTTTTAATTATATAATAATAATAATAATAATAAATATATGCTGGAAAGCCACCCAAATAAAATTAAAAAAATGATCATAAAGATCTGCAAAAATCTTATTCAGAAATAAGATTATAACATTGTTGATTAATAAAATAATCTCTCTCTCTCTCTCTCTCTATATATATATATATATATATATATATATATATATATATATATATATATATATATATTATAACAATAGCTAAAAGGAATCGGTGTTTCACTGTGGACCGCACAGTGCGGTCCACGAAAAACGCCGATTCCTTTGGCTTTTTTTTTAATTTTAAGTTGTCTTAGTTTTTTTAGCTGTTTTTTTATGCTTTTTGGGATTTTTTTTTCTTTTTTCTTTTTTTTTTAATTAATTTTTTTTGTTTAGTTTAGTTTGTTAATGTTAAATTTCTTTCTATTTAGTTATTAGACTTTCATGACACATATCCCGAGTTTCACGGGTTAACACGGTTTCACGGGTGAACCCGTTAATTCCGGTTGACCCGTCAATTTTTTTATTATTATTTTCATAAATATTTTTTTTTAATTTAGTTTGTTAATGTTAAATTTTTTTTATTTAGTTATCAGACTTTCATGACACAAATACTGGGTTTAACAGGTTAACATGGTTTGACGAGTTAACCTAGATTTTTTTTTCTTTTTAATTAGTTTTTTTTGTTTAGTTCAGTTTGTTAATATTCACTTTTTTTTTTATTTAGTTACCAGACATTCATGACACGGATTCCGGGTTTAACGGGCTAACTTGGTTTGACGAGTTAACCTAAATTTTATTTTATTTTTTGCTTTTTTTTCTTTTTAATTATTTTTTTCGTTTAGTTTAGTTTGTTAATGTTAAATTTCTTTCTATTTAGTTTTTTTTCTTCTTAGAGGTTTTTTTCTTTTATTTTTTCTTTTTAATTAATTTTATTTAATTAATTTAGTTTATTAATATTAAATTTTGTTCTAAGTAGTTCTCGACTGATGCCTTTAGTATTTTTTTTTATGCCTTGACTATGAACTGCACAGTGCAATCCACAGTGAAAAGGCTGATGCCTTTTGTTTTTTTCTTTTTAATTAATTTTTTTCGTTTAATTTAAATTGTTAATGTTAAATTTTTTTCTATTTAGTTATCAAACTTTCATTACACGGATTCCGGGTTTGACAGTTAACCGATTTGACGAGTTAGCCCAGTTAATTCTGGGTTAACCCATTAATTTGTTTTTTTCTTTTTAATTATCAAACTTTCACGATGCGAATTCAAGGTATGACTGGTTAACCTGGTTTGAAAGGTTAACCCAATTAATTCATATTTTTTTTCTTTTTTTTTCATTAGTTTTTTTCTTCCTATTGGTTTTTTTTAACTAATCTATTTAATTATCACACTTTTATGACACGACCTTGCGGCCAGACCCACGTCCAATGCTATTGGGTCCGGTATTGCGATCCGAGACACTTTTATGCTAAGGGTTAACCCAAGTTTAATCTTATTATTAATATTATAAACATTACTCTTGGGTCAGGCGTTGCAACCAAACCTAAGACTCTTTGGTATAACTTTGCAAAAAAACCTAACACTTTTAGATCTTGACTATTTTTAAAATGCAAAAAATAATTGACCTGCGGCATTGCGCGGGGCATATAACTAGTATATACATATAAAGGCTCAAAAAGAAGCTACACCTGTCTCACTAAAAAAGCTAGGTGTGTATGCCTATAAGGCCAAACCCGAGCATCTATCGTTTTTTTTCTTTTCCTTAAATTGGGAGGAAATTCATTGTTTATTAGTTGCATTCTAATCAGCTCAGTTGGTTGAAAAGTTACCAAGATATCAGGTAACAAATCTGTAGATAAAAAAAAAACTTGTTTTCAACCTATTTTCAAATGAAAATATCTAAGAAACACTCCAAAATTTTCATTTAACCCATATCTAACTTCAAAATAATTTTTAATCTCTCAAAAATTTCAAAATTCATCCCGATTAAAAAAAACTCAATCTCCAATCTATTTTCACTAGCAAGATTAAGGGTAAAACACCTCATTTGAACCCCTATGATTAAATAAAACTCATTAACACCAATAATGTTTTTTTTTCCTCATTGGAAAGTGATCAATCAACTACTTTCACTTATCTCCCTCTTTTTTTTTTTACAACTCTTTCTCTTATATCACAAGTTTAGGAATCAAAACAAAAAACAAAATGAAATTGTGGGCTAAAACATAAAAAACACAAAAGAAAACATGAATAAAATATGAAAAATAAAAAAATTTAAGTACCAAAACTTTTTTAAAAAAATGTGCCTCATGAACAGTATAGAAAAAAATAAAAAAAAGGTTGTATTTTTGTTTAAGAGTAAAATTTAATTTTTAAAGTTTCAATTATTTTAATAGTAAGATTGAATATTTTCTTACCAAATAAAGTATTAATTTAACATTGGAATGTTTTTTTTTACACCTCGAGAATCATATAGTAAGATAATTAAAACAAATTATCAGCCTTAATCCAAGCTAATATAGCTTATAAAGATGAAATTGAAAAAAAAATTAATATCAAAGTAAAAAATTCTCCTAAAACCAGAAAAAAAGAGAAAAAGCTATTGAAATCTACAATTTTTTCTCTCAAAATAAAATCAACACCTTTTAATTTCTCTTATAATGCAATGCATTTAAAGTAACAACAAAAAGTTAAAGTATCTTATTGTCATAATGATAAGGGTATTACCAATCTAAATATTTTTAACCAAAATTAAATAATTTTTCAAATCATGTATCCTAAAATATATTTTAATTACAGAGATTTAAGTAAAGAAATAGTTATATTTAAGAAAATAACGGTGTTTCTCTTTTACCATCCATTTTTTTTGAAAGATTTTATTTATTATGTATATTTTTTTATATATTATCATTAATTATCCCAATTTTTTTAATTCATTTTACTTTGTCGATTGAATCATTTGACTTCAATACCTTAAGAAAAATTTTAATCAATCCCTTAAAAAAAATTTATTTTTTTATATAAAAATAAAACCTTTACTACCTGTGGACTTATCGAAAAAGATTAAATTAAAACTCTATTTCTAAATTAACCCCTAAACTTCTAGAATTTTAAGAACAATTCGCGTCTCTAATTATACTTTATGTTTTGCTCACCACGCAAGTAATGATTGTTAAGTGCACCCATGATTACTTCAGCAACTAAAGAGATGAAGCAGCTTTTGGAAAGCATATATTTTGGTTGGAATACCACTGGAAGCTACTTTTGTGAGTTACACTCTCTCTTAACAGACGGGACAAGGATTTTTTATTTTATTTTTTTATTTTTTTTTGTCAAGTAAAAATAACAATTCCCTTACTAACAAACGATCCCGTTTTTATACGAGGAAATCATGGGTCCAGCAAGAGATTTTAAGCACTTTTCTTCTATTTCTTCTTTGGTTCAACTCGCACAAAAATTTCCAAACTTAATTTTTATTTGTATTACTTGATTATTGGTTCAATTTCAATCCCAGTTATATATTTTTAATTTTTTTGTATTTTTTATAATTTTCATGGTTTTTTGACACACAAAAAACTAAATATTAAAATTGACTAAATTTACTCAGAGAACATTTTTTAAATTTTCTCTAAGTTTCAAAATATATAAAAAAAGGCAGTAAAAAAAACAAGGGTATGACTTCCTCCATCAAAGATTCTACCTTGTTGCTCTCTTTCTTAAAGCAAATTGTTCTTGCCATAGTTGTTTTAGCTCTTCATTTGTCTATCCATTTAAAGCTATAAAATAAAATAAAAATAGCTAAGAAAATTACTTTTTTAAGCTCCTTTTTTGGCTCCTCCTCTTGTACACACCAAATCGGAGTTTCATAGAGACTAGAGATAGGAGTATGGCATACACTAAACTGGCCAAAGATAACCTCTTTTTTTTTTTTTTTTTTTTTTTTGTCATTCTAAATAGAGCATTTGCCAATAAAAATAAAAAATTAAGGCCTGGAAATGATGTTTTGTGATTGGCCCATCATTAATTTTGTTATCCATACACAGTATAGACCGGCCCATCATTAAGCTGGGAATAATGAGTTTTATATGGGCTTTAGAGCATGGTGTCACACTTAACAGTGTGCACTTCAGGCCCATTTAAGAAGAGACAAAAAGGGGCAGGGATAAAGTCTGAAGTAACGGTCCGAAAAGAAACCGACAAGTTGATTAAATTAAAAAATTTAAATTATAAAAAAAATTAATTAAATAAATTAAAATATTTTAAAAAAATTTAGTTCAGTTTGGTTTTGATTTCATAAACCTGAAATTAAAAAATCGAATCGAATAAAAAAACTCATTAAAAAATCCTAAAATACAAAAAAAATAACATAATTTTTAGTTTTTAATATAAAATAATCAAACCAAACCGAAACCGGTCGATTCACTTTTAGTTTTTAATATAAAATAATCAAACCAAACTGAAACCGGTCGGTTGGAACCGGTTTTGATTTTATATATATATATATTTTACAAAATTTGAATTTATTATTTTTATAAATAAAAGAAAATAATCACTCTCAGTCTAAAGTCAAGACATTGTGGTATATGACGCCCGTGGCAGGGTACTATTCTACCACTAGATCACTGGCGCTTGTTGGTATCATCGTGTGGAATAGGTAATTAAATATATATAATGACACGTCTATTTCCTGTCAAATAGGTAATTAAATATATATAATGACACGTCTATTTCCTAGTCAAACGCAGAAGCAAAAATTTCAAAATAGCAGACAACGTTTTTGACAGAAGTCTTGTACCCTTACGACAAAGTTTAACTTTCTATCTCGCTAAAAAGCAATATTCCTCCCAGCCCAATAATAGTCATTCCTTGCCTAGTGAAATGAACAAAAAAAACTTGGCTTTATTCTCTTCTATATAAATATATGTGGTGAATTGACTAGAGCATGCATATAATACTTCTTCTAGTCATGATGGTCAGTTAGGTTTTTGGTTTTAAAATCAACAACTCCATTGAAATTTCTTAAACTTGAAGAATATGCGAAGACAATGATGACATGTTAGCAAAGAAGGGATTCTCCTCTACATTATTGTCCCAATCTATCAAACATTGATAAAGAAAAAATGCAAATCAAAACCAAGGCTCCCTCCCCACTGTTTCATTTTATATGCTCTTGGATCTTGATCCTGCCAACTTCTGCAGCTTCTTCCAAGCTTGCCACGGAAAATCTGGCAAATTTTAGTTCATTAAATTTGCAAAAAAAAACCAACAGATACCGTAATTCATCAACTGATTGCAGATTCAGCTACCCTCCACATTAGTATTGCTCCAAGATAAAGACATAGAAGATGAGTGGTATCGTCTAATTCATCAAAAGTTGGGTGCGATCCATGGCTAGAAGAACTCGACCACAAATCCGTAGACTTCATCTGTTGTAGCAAACATGCATCCATATCCTCACTTTCAATCTCACTAAGCTCATTATTGCCCTCCATGACCTTCACTACTTGCCTCATTGTCGGCCGCACTTTAGAGTCAGGATATGCACACAATAAGCCTAGATGAAGCATTCTCTCTACTTCTCCTTCGTCAAATTGTTCTCCTCTAGCCTTTAGTCGCTCATCCAAGGCCGAAAGTGACTGCCCTTGCATCATCAACTGCCAAACCGATTCAACCAAAGGGGGCTGCCCTTCTTCTATAGGCCTCCTTCCACACATGACCTCCAAAATCAAGACCCCAAAACCAAACACGTCGGTTCGAGCTGAGGCTCTTCCACTTCGAACCACCTCAGGTGCCATGTATCCTATGGTTCCAACCACCCGCGTGGTGCTAGGCACTTGACCATGCCCGTGCACTCGAGCCAATCCAAAATCACCTAACCTTCCATTCATATCCTTGTCAAGCAACACGTTGCTGGCCTTAATGTCTCTGTGTAGGACTTGAGAATCCCATCCCTCGTGCAAATACAATAATGCAGAAGCCACATCTTTCAAAATTCTTATTCTCTCTTCACAGCTCAACATTTTACTCTCATCACAATCGAACACCCTCTTCTCCAAACTCCCATTTTCCATGTAGTCATATACCAACATGAAGACTCCTCTTTCTCTCTTGCACCAACCTCTCAACCCCACCAAACTCCTATGCTTCAACCTTCCAAGACTTGAAATTTCAGCTAAAAACTCCCTCATCCCATCATTTTCATGTGAAATGCGCTTCACTGCAATCTCTGTCCCTCCTGGTAAAACACCCTTATAGACCTTTCCATTTCCTCCGATTCCAATAACATTTTCTTCACTGAATCCTTTTGTTGCTATTGAATAAGCAAGCAGAAGGAAAAATGATGAACTGAATGATATTCACTTTTTTATCTCACTTGTTAATCTTTCATTGTTCACTGTTACATTGTTTATATAGGCTCCTTTTCTGTAAACGTGAATGAGCAGCAAATAATTAACAGAGTAACTGATTAGTATTAACAGCTAACTAATTCTTCTAACAACTTTAACTAACTCTAATTTCTTTAACAAACTCTAACTGCTGCAGAGTTGCGTGCTGAAGACGTCAACTGAAGATTGCGTGGTTTGATGTATGTGTTTATGGTTAAAGCTGGAGATTGCTCTGCTGTAGCTGCTGGTGTCAACGTGCATATAAGTCAATACTCCCCCTCAAGATGAGACGTAAAAAATTCAAGGGGAATAAATGTTATGAAGGCTCATCTTGGACACCAAAGAAAAGAAAAGAGAGAACCCAAGAGCCTTGGTAAAAACATCTGCGATCTGATGTTTGGAAGAAACATGAAAAGCACGCAAAATGCCTAACTGAAGCTTCTCTCGAACCACATGACAATCAATGTCTATGTGTTTTGTTCGTTCATGATATACAGGATTAGCTGCAATATGAAGAGCAGCTTTACTGTCACAGTAAAGAAGAGCAGTTTGTGGTGGAACCTGGAGGTCTTGAAGAAGAGATCGAAGCCACACAACCTCACAACAAGTAGATGTCATGGCTCTATACTCAGCCTCAGCAGAAGACCTGGACACAGTGGTTTGTTTCTTTGATTTCCAAGAAATTAAAGAATGATCAAGGAAAATGCAGTACCCTGTCACTGATCGTCTGGAATCCACACACCCTGCCCAGTCAGAATCGCAAAATGCCTTCATTTGTAAACTAGAAATGACTGGAAAGAACAATCCTTGGGCTGGAGAAGCTTTAATATAACGTAAAACTCTATGTGCTGCAGCTAAATGAGGAGCACGAGGTTGGGCCATAAATTGACTTAGCACTTGAACAGCAAAGGAAATGTCAGGTCTGCTGATAGTGAGATAAAGCAAGCGCCCAACCAGTCGTCTATAAGCAGTAGGATCTTCTAAGATTTGGCCAGAATCCTTAGAAAATTTCACATTAGGTTCCATAGGAAAGTGAACTGGTTTTGAAGCCAACAGCACGCGGAATCTTCAAGAACTTCCAATGCATACTTTCGTTGACAAACAGAGATTCCAAGCTCACTACGAGCTATTTCTAAACCAAGGAAATATTTCAGCTGGCCAAGGTCTTTGAGCTGAAATCTATCATTGAGCAATTTGATAAACTTTGAAACCTCTGCTGAATTATCACTAGCAACCACTATGTCATCAACATAAACCAACAATGCGATGAAGGAACCTTCCAAAGTTCTTGTAAATAAAGTGTAATCGCCTTTGGACCGAATGAATCCAAACTCGAGTAGAGCAAGAGAGAATTTAGCAAACCATTGCCTAGAAGCTTGCTTTAAACCATAAATTGACTTGTGGAGCTTGCATACTTTGGACTCCCCCTTATTGGTGAATCCAGGAGGTAAGGACATATAGACTTCTTCATCTAATTGACCATGAAGAAAGGCATTATTCACATCCAATTGATGAAGATGCCACTGTTTGACTGCTGCCACTGCTAAAAGAGTGCGCACAGTGGTGAGTTTAGCCACAGGAGAAAATGTTTCATAGTAATCCAAGCCCTCACACTGATTATACCCCTTGGCAACTAACCTAGCTTTATACCTCTCTAAAGTCCCATCGATTGTAACTTGACTTTGTAGACCCATTTGCACCCAATAACATGCTTTGAAGCAGGAAGGTCAACAACAGTCCATGTTTTATTGAGCTCAAGTGCTTTGATCTCAGTATTCATAGCCTCACGCCATTCCTCATGTTTGACAGCTTAAGTATAAGATGTTGGCTCAACAAGTGCAGAGACAGAAAGACTAAAGAATTTTTTAGAAGAGGAAAGACGATTATAGGAAAGAACTGAAGAAAGTGAATAAGGAATACCTGAAGCTGTAGACGAAGATGTGGGATCTGAAGTGGAGGTTGCCAGATGACAATGATAATCATGCAAATATCCAGTGTGTCTGTTTTACCCTAGAAGACTTTCTACTAGGCCGAGGGATATATGGTTCTAAAGGCAGATGTCTGAAGTAGATGACATACAGGGTTCGAAGTGGAATTCTCGGTTACTTGGACTAGAAGGTGGAGAATTTGGAAGCAGGGGATCAAGTAAAGGAAGAGTTGATTCATGCATTGGAACAGGCAAAGGTAAAACAGAATCAGTAGCAGATATTGGATATTTTAGTGCAAAAGGGAATATATTTTCGTGAAACACCACATCTCTGGAGACAAACACAGTATGGAGATTTAAATCATAGAGTTTGTAACCTTTCATGCCATATGGATAACCAAGAAGTATGCAAGGCTTAGCTCTAGGATCAAATTTATGTCTATTTCGAAGAAGAGTATTTGCATAACAAAGGCAACCAAATACTCGCAGATGAGAATATGATGGAGAAGATTTGAATAAAACTTCATAAGGAGATCTATTTTGTAGTAGAGGAGTAGGAATCCGATTTATCAAGTGCACTGCAGTAAGAGTGCAATCCCCCCAAAACTATAAAGGCAAATGTGACTGAAAAAGAAGGGATCTAGCCACATTCAGGATGTGCTGGTGTTTGCGTTCAACAGTGGAGTTTTGTTGAGGTGTTTCAACACAACTAAGTTGGTGGATAACACCTTTCGTTGCATAGAAATGATTCATGTTGAACTCAGCACCATTATCCGACCTTAAGATTTTGATTTTAGCATTGAATTGTGTCTCAACCAGATTAAAGAAAGCTTGAATGTGAGTTCTGGTTTGAGATTTATTTTCTAAAAGATGAATCCATGTAAATCTTGTATGGTCATCGACAATTGTCAAGAAATAGGATGAACCAGTAAGAGATTTTGTAGAGAATGGACCCCAAATATCACAATGGATTAAATCAAAAGGTTGTGTAGAAGTAGATGTGCTATGATGAAAGGATAAACGATGTTGTTTGGCTAATGGACAAATGCTGCAAGTTTTATTTGATTCATGTAGAACTTGAGGAATTACATGGGAAAGCAATTTCAAAGGAAATTCTGCAGGATGTCCTAATCTATAATGCCATAAGCTATTATTAACAACGTTTACAGAGAAACTAGCAGAGGCTAAATCAGTGATGGGATGATTGGGCATGAATTTTGCAGAATTAATAGAAACAGAATTCTGAGGTAAAACAGAAACTGAATTTTGCGCAAAAATGGTATAAACCTCCAGCTTCTTTACCCACACCAATCGTTTTCCAGCTTGTGAGATGCTGAACAAAACAGAACTTTGGTAAGAAAATGACACAGCACTGTAGAGTTTTGATCAGCTTACTAACAGATATGAGATTGAACGAAAAAGAGGGAATACAAAGGACGTCAGTTAGAACAAAACATTCTGAGATTTTAATTGTACCAATGTGAGTAACTGAAGCAAATTGACCATTTGGTAGTCTTACGGATTTGGAAACAACAGAAGTAATACTTGTAAAGAAAGATGTGGAACAGATCATGTGATCTGTAGCACCAGTATCAATTATCCAAGGAGTTGTGGTAGGATTTGTGATTGAAGACTGTTGAGGTAAAGATAAAGAAGATGCAAAAACAGAATGTGTTGAATCTAAAATAGAAGACTGAGCTGTAATCAAAGAATCACCTGCACTTGTCATACCTTCACCTTGCATGGGAATTTCTGACTCTTTACTTGCAAATGAGGAGACTTGGTTGATGGATGAATCATGCTCAGAGATGTTTGGTTTGAACATGTTGATGAGCTCAGCGACACCGCTCATAGGTAATAGGCAATGAGGGCCGAAAACTTGATGAACGCTAGGAGATGCATTCTTTCCTTTATTAAACTTGTAACCTGGTGGAAAACCATGAATTCTATAACACTTCTCCATAGTGTGGCCAGAAATACCACAATGAGAACATATAGGTCGATCTTTTCGAATATGAAGAGATCTGTTACCAAAGAAAACGATTTGAGGATATAGTTTTTATCAGTAAGGCAGTAGTGTTTTGATTAAAAGAAGGGCTTGCTGAAGAAATCATGCGTTGCCTTTCCTCTTGGATTACAAGTGAGAAGACTTTGTTGATTGAGGGCAGAGGATCAATCAACAAAATTTGACCTCGAACATGTGAGTAACTTTCATTCAATCCCATTAGGAATTGATAAACATGCTGCTGATGATGATAAGACATAATAGTCTTCAAAGCTCCACATGTGCAGGTAGGAATTGGTTGGTGATTTGCTAATTCATCCCACAATCCTTTCATAGCAGTAAAGTATGAGCTGACCGAATTATTTTCTTGTGACAAGCAAGAGATAGATTTCTGGAGCTGAAAGATTCGTGGCCCATTATGTTGAGAAAACCGATCCTGGAGATCATTCCATATTTCAGAAGCATCATCAATGTAAATGATGCTGTTTACAATTTCTGTTGAAACAGAGTTGAGCAGCCATGAAAGAACCATATTATTGCAACGAGTCCATGCCAAACCTTGAGAATCATAAAGATTGGATGGCTTAGGCAAAGTGCCATTAACAAAACTGAGTTTGTTTTTGGCTGATAAAGCCATCATCATCGCTCTTTTCCATGAGTTGTAATTCTCACCATTGAGTGGTTTTGAAACAATCATGGCTCCAGGACTGTCACCATGATGCAAGAAGAAGGGATTAGAAGAATCCATTTTTGATGTGGGGTTGGTATTTTCAGCCATTGCTAAGAAAACAAAGAACTGATGAAGAGGATGAAGAAAGAAGATGAAGAGGATAAAGATGCGAAAATAAACCTTCAAAGAATTTGCTCTGATACCATATTGAATAAGCAAGCAGAAGGAAAAATGATGAACTGAATGATATTCACTTTCTTATCTCACTTGTTAATCTTTCATTGTTCACCGTTACATTGTTTATATAGGCTCCTTTTTCTGTAAACGTGAATGAGCAAAGCAAATAATTAACAGAGTAACTGATTAGTATTAACAGCTAACTAATTCTTCTAACAACTTTAACTAACTCTAATTTCTTTAACAAACTCTAACTGCTGCAGAGTTGCGTGCTAAAGACGTCAACTGAAGATTGCAGGTTTGATGTATGTGTTTATGGTTAAAGCTGGAGATTGCTATGCTGTAGCTGCTGGTGTCAACGTGCATATAAGTCAATAGTTGCTGCCTCGATTTCTTGATACCTAATTCGATGTGGCCAGTACTCCAATTCCCAATCCTCCATTTCCTCTCTCTCCCTTGCTTTCCTTTGTCTTCTCTTAATCAAAAACCATATAATTGTAGCAGCAGAAACAACAAGAAGGACCCCTCCCACTGTGGCTCCTGCAATGAACACTTTAGACCGATAAAATGGATCTTTTGGAAGTACAAACGATGGCAACCCAGTAGTGATTAACCTCTCACTCAACGAAAAATTGGAATTGCTAAAGCTCCATGCCAAAATCTTGTGACTTTCAACAAGTTGTCCGGTTGAAGAAGTGAATCCCACATACATCTCATCCTCAAAAACATCAGATAGATTAAGAGACACATTCAATAAAGGCCTGGTAGGCCTTCTCATGCCGGCCGGAGCCATAGTAACACTAATCATAGAATCTTCATAGTCAATCCAAACTTGGTAGTTTTTACCATTATTTAGATCCTGTTCCTTGAAAGAATTACTATCCTCATCACTGGCGTTCCCATTGCTGCTGCTCCTTGAATTATCAGGCCAATAGCCTGCATCTGCTGCTTCAATTGATGTAAGTGAATTTACATCTATTCCAACATGATTATCATTCATATCACTGAATTCTTCATTTGCGAACACATCAAACTCGATGCCAAGCATATGATTATCTGAACTGTCACCGTTTGTAAAATTCAAAAAGCCTAAATTTTGAGCTGAACTAGAGCCTTGAATGCCTGTAAAGGGCACAAAAAGAAAAATCAGGCCATGCCCAGGAAGAACGTTCTTGTAAGGGGCCATAGCAAAAATAAAAGAAGTGGAAAATGGATACACAAATGAAGAATTTGGAGCTTTGGTTGGTATCTTTGTTGGGTACAAAGCACGGCCAATTTGGAAAGATGTTTGATTTGTAAGTGTAAGAATGCGAGATTCAATGATGGCAGAGCCATAGAGTGAAACACTAGAGGAATTGAATCCATTGAAGACAAAGTCAATAGCCGATATGGTTTGCAAAAACAGGATTATAGGAAGTAGAAGGAAGACAAGATCAAGCTTGTTGTTGAATTTCTTCATTTCAATCCAAGAAGCAAGGAGAGAAAGAGAAAGGAAGGTGTTTTTCATGGTAGATTATAACGTCAGACAGATAAGGTTGTCTGAAACAGGAGTTTAAGGTTGTGCAGAAAGGATAGGAGTCTCTTTCAACTTGCCAAGTCAAACGTTATTGGAATTTGTCCATGAACCTTAACGCCATTGGAATTTTGTGTTTATTACAATATCAAGGTCGATTATCTTCGAAGAAAAAACCTGGTAGGTTCAAACATATTTCCTTAGATATAAATTTCGGATTAGCCAGCAAGTTGATTTAGAATCTAAACGTATCTAAATTAAAGAAAAAATAAAAAAACAAATAATTAATATAATAAAAAAATTCAGGTTAATTTACTAATCCAGTCAGTTAAAACTTTATCCTAACTTATTGATTTTTTAAAAATAATATTATTTGTTTTTTCAAAAAAAATATTTTATTTATTTTATTTTATTAACTCATGTAGGCATGTTACACGTTACATGATTTGATAATTAAATACGTTTGGCAATATTCATGTTTCTAATTTATTGTTTTTTTTTTAAAAAGAAAAGAAAAGTTGTTCTTATATTTGAACTTAAAACAATCAAAAAAAGTAAACTCATATAACTATTGTCTAATTATAAATATTCATTTAACATTAAGGGTGTATATATATATATATATATATATTACTTTAATAACGAAAACTGGTCATGAAGTTCATACAGATCTCATATACAAAAATAACTAAACAAAAATAAAAACACTAGAGAAATTTCATTTTGAAGATTTTTGAGGCAATGTTCAAACTTTTCTATGCCATGTTTGTTTGCTGAAAAGTATTTTATTTTTTGAAAAGTAAATTATTTTCTGATGTTTGGTAGTGTAATGGAAAATAAGTTGGAAAATACTTTTCAATATTTGGTTATGTCATGGAAAATGAGCTGGAAAATAACTTATTAATATTTTATTTTTCTCAAGTTTATTAAAATAATGAGGAACAAATCTTACAAATTAAAAAGTTGAATGAGAATGAAATTGAAAAAAAATATAATTTCATAAATTATCTCAAATAAAATAAATAATAATCAAAATAATAGAGATCAAATCTAAAAAATAAAAATAAAATGAAAGATAAAGAAATTAAAATAATAATAATTAATATTTGATAAATGATTTCAAATAAAATAAGTAACAATCAAAAGGATGAGGACAAAATTTGATAAATAAAAATTTTTAATAAAAAAATGATAAGGAAAAAGCAAATAACAATTATAAAAATGAGGACCAAAGTTAATATAAAAATTAAATTTTAAGAGATGAAATTGAAAAATAAATATTTAAAACAATAAATATATATATATATATATATATATATTTATATTTATATATAGCAATCAAAAGTTTGAGGACCAAATTTGATATAATCAGAAATAATATGATATTTTTAAATTTTTCACAACTTCTGGAAAGTGTTTTCTGTCCAAATTTTTCAGGAAAACACTTTTTTGAAAACCAAGCTAAATTTTTTCTGAGTAAAAAATATTTTTTATTAATTAAATTTTCTAATAGAAAACAAATAAAAAAAAATTAAAAAGTGACAAGAAACAAACATAGCCCTAGTTTCTTCTTCTTCTTCTTCTCCTTTTAATTATAGTCACAATCAACCTTTAAACCAGAACGATCATACAGCTAGGAGTTAGGTAGCAGAAAAGAACTGGGGTCCAGATACAATGGCAACTTGATACATTTTAAGAGAAATTCAAGGGTATTGATGAGCAGAAACTCTTAATATATATTTTTTTTATATTAAAAAAAAATTGATATTAACTCATTGAGAAGTGTAGGTTTTAAATCCAAGAATCTTAGATCTGTATTATCATCAAAAATTTAAATATTTTAAATATTTTTTTATATTTAAAAATAAATATAATATTAACTCGTTGGAAAACATTGATCAATATACTAGATAATGTGTTTGTGTGTAATAAGGAATGATAGCATTGTTGTGATTAACGAGGATTAGAGGAATTATAAATAGTACTGTGGTTTCTTAGAGAAGCCATACTGGGCCGGCACTAGCAGAATATATAGAAGGGGGGAGATTTCTTCAATTTTCATCAAATTTCTTGAGTGAAACATAAAAAAGGCATAGATTAAGGGTATAGCTAAAAAATTATTTAAAAAAATAACACAATTCATTTAGCCTCAACAATATCATTGATGCAATTATTATTATTTTTTAATGCCACCGCAATGTAATTACTGCAACCTCAGAAAATCTAAGATTTTATTATTAAAATCAAACTTTTTAATTTTTTACGTATCTTGAATTTATTCTTCAATAAGTGATGTTGTAGTTAGAATTTTACTCCACCAAAATATTTGAAACTGCATTACCTAAATAGCAATACGAATTCTTTTTATGATAATAAAAAATAATTTTAAAAAATAATCCACACTTGAATTATTTGGAGTTTAAATTAGTTAAAACTAGCAGTTGGAGCAAATTAATTTTTTTAAGAGCAATAGTACATGTTATCAACAAGTTTTCTAGTAGCAAAAAAAATAATTATGAATACAAAATTTGATGTGTATAATTGATAAAATTAATTAAGAATTATTTATGTTAATAAAATATTAAAAAGAGTTGTTGATTCCAACTAAAAATCAAATCAAGAATCTAAAAGATAGTTATAGCGAATTTCTATCACACAAAACTCTTAAAATTTATTTATGTATTTATATGAGAATAAGTTGTTTTTATATAAAAAGAGTAATAATTTAAGTTTAATCAAAATAAATTGCTAGTATAATTCCTCATTTTCTTATTAATATTTTCTATCTCTTAAAAAAAAACATATTTTGTTGTTCTGTGTCATTCATTAATGAAAATCAAAAGCAATCAAAACTTACATAAAAAAAATTAAACGATTTAAAATAAAAATAAAAAGGCATTTGTCTAATTAAAACACCTTTATCTTATTATTGTGCCCAATTTTTCTAGAAAGATTTTTTAATAATATTTGTTTTTTAAACAAAATCTTATCATAACCATAAAAATAAGTTTTTATTAAAAAAATTAATATTATTATAATTTTAACGGGATTGTATTAAAAAGAAATAAGGATACTATATTATTCATGCGTTGTTGTGAGAAATTCTTTGATAGTGTCATTAAACCCCGTTTGGCCTAGAGGTCAATTTAGAGTCACTCAATCTAACTCCTTTTCTAACTCGGGTTTCAAATTAAGTCACGTGAGAGTTGATCTAACATGATCGGATCAAGTTCGTATATCCAAAAATAACTCGATCGACCCGGTCAAAACTTGATTTAACTTAGTTAAAAAAACTTCTAAATGCCATCATTTTATTTTTCTAATATTGTGACTACAACATTTTAAATTGATCAAGGTCAAGCCAAATTCACTTGTCAAACCGGTGACCCGGGTCATAGACCTTATTAGGTTTAATAGCTTATTATTTTAAAATTATTTTTTATTTAATTATATAATAAAAAAATACATGCAGGAAAGCCACCAAAATTAAAAAAAAAATTAAAAAAGGAATCATAAAGGTATGCAAAAAAAAAACCATCTTGAAAATATTATAAAAACAATGTGATAATCTTATTCGAAAATAAGATTATAACATTCTTAATTAATAAAATAATATCCCAAAATATTTTTAATTGGTTATATATATATATACAAAGACTTAAAAGAGACTAGACAACTGAGTTTGGTCTAACTGGGCCAACACACCCGTCTCACTAAAAAAGGACAAGGTGTGTACAAGGTCACACTCGAGCATCTGGCCTTTTTTTATTTTTATTTTTTTTTCTTACAATGGACAAAAATTCATCATTCATTAGTTGCATTTTGATCACCTTAGTTAGTTGAAAAGTTGTCAAGATATCAAGTAATTAGATAAAAAAAAAAAAAACTTGTTTTCAATCTATCAAAAAATATCTAAGAAACACTACAAAATTTTCAATTAACCCGTATCTAACTTTAAAATAACTTTTAATCTCTTAGAAATTTGAAAATTCATCATGATCTAAAAAGAAAACCCAATCTCCAATCTATTTTCACTAACAAAATGAAGGGTAAAACACATCAATTGAATCTCAATTGTCAAATGAAATTTATTGACATCAATAATGGGTTTTTTTTCTTGTTGGAATATGATCAATTAGCTACTTTCTCTTTTCTCCCTTTTTATTTGACAACTCTTTCTCTTATCTCTTAAGTTTAGAAACTGAAACAGAAACAAAATAAAGTTGTGGGCTAAAACATAAAAAACACAAAAACACATGAATAAAAAAATTTTAGGGACCAAAACTAAAAAAAATGTGCCTCATGAACAGTAAAGAAAAAAATAAAAAAGGATGTATTTTTGTTTAAGAGTCAAATTCAGTTCTTAAAGTTTTAATTTTTTTAGCAATAAGATTAAATATTTTCTTGCTAGATATAACATTAATTTAATATTGAAATATATTTTTGACACCTCGAGAACCATATATCAAGCTAATTAAAACAAATTATCAGCCTCAATCTAGGCTAATATAGCTTGTACGGAAGAAATTTTTTTTAAAAATTGATATCAAAGCAAAAATTTCTGCTAGAACAAAAAAAAAAAAAGAGAGAAGAGAAAACACTATTGAAAACACCTCTTTTAATTTTTCTTATAATACAATGGATTTAAAGTAATAACAAGAAGTTAAAGTATCTTCTTGTCATGATGATAAGGGTATTATTGAACTAATTATTTTTATTAAAATTAAGTAATTTCATAAAAGATTAAGGATCCTAAAATATACATTAATTACACATTACACAGATTTAATTAAAGGAATAGCTATATTTAAATAAATAACCATGTCTCTCTTAAAACATCTATTTTTCACAAAAGATTATGTTTATTATGTATTTTTTTTAAAAAAATTGTATTATTATTAATTATCCTGATTTTTTTAATTCATTTTACATTATCTCTAAAAATGAAAATGCGTGGATTGATCATTTGACATCAATCCCTTCAAATTAGATTTATTTTTTTATATAAAAAAAAACCTTTGCTACCTGTGGACTTATGGAAAAAGATTAAATTAAAACTCTAGTTTCTAAATTAACCCCTAAACTTCTAGAATTTTATGAACAATTCGCGTCTGTAATTATACTTTATGTTTTGCTCACCTCGCAAATAATGATAGTTAACTGCTTACCTGTACAGGTGCCCCCCATGATTAGATACTAACAAACGAACCCGTTTTAATACGAGGAAATCATGGGTCCAGCAAGAGATTTTAACAACCCATTTCTATTTTAATATATTTAAAATTAATACTTTTAGGTTTTTTTAGAAAAGTGATGAGAAAAGTTGTGGAGATAAAAAAAAAAAGTAATATTTAAATAATCTATTTTAATATTTTTGGCTGTTTTGATTAGATACGTAGGAATTATTTTTTTTTAATAGAAAAATTATTTTAGCTCTTCATTTGTCTATCCATTTAAAGCTATAAAATAAAATAAAAATAGCTAAAAAAATTACTCTTTTTAAGCTCCTTTTTTTACTCCTCTTGTACACCAAATCCGAGTTTCATAGAGACTAGAGATAGGAGTATGGCATACACTAAGCTGGCCAAAGCTAACCTCTCTTTTTTTTTATTGACAAATGCTACATTTTTTTTCTTTTTTTCATTCTAAACAGAGTATTTTCCGATTAAAAAAAATAAAAAAAATTAAGGCCTGGAAATGCTGTTTTTTTATTGGCCGATCATTAATTTTGTTATCCATACACAGTATAGACCGGCCCATCATTAAACTGGGAATAATGAGTTTTATATGGGCTTTAGAGCACTGGGTAACACTTAACAGTGTGCACTTCAGGCCCATTTAAGAAGAGACAAAAAGGCCCATTTAAGAAGGGACAAGGACAAAAAAGTCTGAAGTCAAAAACATTGTGGGATATGACAGACCCAAAAAGGCCCAGTCGACGTGGCGAAAAAGGGTTGCACCAGCCGGGAATCGAACCCGGGTCTGTACCGTGGCAGGGTACTATTCTACCACTAGACCACTGGTGCTTGTTGGTATCAACTTGTAGAATAATTACTTATTTATAAATAATGACACCCATTTCCTAGTCAACACAGAAGCAAAATAGCAGGCAGGTGTTTTTGACAGAAATCTTGTACCATTACGACAAAGTTTAACTTTCTATCTCGCTAAAAAGCAATACTCCTCCCTGCCCACCACTTACTCACCTAATAATAGTCATTCCTTGCCTAGTGAAATGTGACAAAAAAAACATGCGTAATGATCATAGGAGTGCTTTATTCTCTTCTATATATTTATATTTATTTGGTGAATTGACTAGAGCATGCATATAGTACTTCTTCTAGTCATGATGGTCAGTGAGGTTTTTGGTTTTAAAATCAACAACTCCATTGAAATTTCTTGAACTTGAAGAATGTGCAAAGACAAAGGTGACAAGTTAGCAAAGAGGAAGAGAAATTTAAGAAAAAAAACATCTGTGGATTTGCTGTATTTATGTACACCAATATGCTAGTTATTCCTTGTACAGAAACAAGAAAGGATTCTCCTCTACATTATTGTCCCAATCTATCAAACATTAATAAAGAAAAAATGCAAATCAAAATCAAGGCTCCCTCCCCACTGTTTCATTTTTTATGCTCTTGGATCTTGATCCTGCCAACTTCTGCAGCTTCTTCCAAGCTTGCCACGGAAAATCTGGCAAATTTTAGTTCATTAAATTTGCAAAAAAAAACCAACAGATAGCGTAATTCATCAACTGATTGCAGATTCACCTACCCTCCACATTAGTATTGCTCCAAGATAAAGACATAGAAGATGAGTGGTGTCGTCTTATTTCATCAAAAGTTGGGTGCGATCCATGGCTAGAACTTTGAGAATAACTCGACCAAAAATCCTTAGACTTCATCTGCTGTAGCAAACATGCATCCATATCCTCACTTTCAATCTCACTAAGCTCATTGTTTCCCTCCATGACCTTCACTACTTGCCTCATTGTCGGCCGCACTTTAGAGTCAGGATATGCACACAATAAGCCTAGATGAAGCATTCTGTCTACTTCTCCTTCGTCAAATTGTTCTCCTCTAGCCTTTAGTCGCTCATCCAAGGCATAAAGTAACTGCCCTTGCATCATCAACTGCCAAACCGATTCTACCAAAGGTGGCTGCCCTTCTTCTATAGGCCTCCTTCCACACATGACCTCCAAAATCAAGACCCCAAAACCGAACACGTCGGTTTGAGCTGAGGCTCTTCCACTTCGAACCACCTCAGGTGCCATGTATCCTATGGTTCCAACCACCCGCGTGGTGCTAGGCACTTGACCATGCCCGTGCACTCGAGCCAATCCAAAATCACCTAACCTTACATTCATATCCTTGTCAAGCAACACATTGCTGGCCTTAATGTCTCTGTGTAGGACTTGAGAATCCCATCCCTCGTGCAGATACAATAATGCAGAAGCCACATCTTTCAAAATTCTTATTCTCTCTTCACAGCTCAACATTTTACTCTCATCACAATCGAACACCCTCTTCTCCAAACTCCCATTTTCCATGTAGTCATAGACCAACATGAAGACTCCTCTTTCTCTCTTGCACCAACCTCTCAACCCCACCAAACTCCTATGCTTCAACCTTCCAAGACTTGAAATTTCAGCTAAAAACTCCCTCATCCCATCATTTTCATGTGAAATGCGCTTCACTGCAATCTCTGTCCCTCCAGGTAAAACACCCTTATAGACCTTTCCATTTCCTCCGATTCCAATAACATTTTCTTCACTGAATCCTTTTGTTGCTGCCTCGATTTCTTGATACCTAATTCGATGAGGCCAGTACTCCAATTCCCAATCCTCCATTTCCTCTCTCTCCCTTGCTTTCCTTTGTCTTCTCTTAATCAAAAACCATATAATTGTAGCAGCAGAAACAACAAGAAGGACCCCTCCCACTGTGGCTCCTGCAATGAACACTTTAGACCGATAAAATGGATCTTTTGGAAGTACAAACGATGGCAACCCAGTAGTGATTAACCTCTCACTCAACGAAAAATTGGAATTGCTAAAGCTCCATGCCAAAATCTTGTGACTTTCAACAAGTTGTCCGGTTGAAGAAGTGAATCCCACATACATCTCATCCTCAAAAACATCAGATAGATTAAGAGACACATTCAATAAAGGCCTGGTAGGCCTTTTCATGCCGGCCGGAGCCATAGTAACATTAATCATAGAATCTTCATAGTCAATCCAAACTTGGTAGTTTTTACCATTATTTAGATCCTGTTCCTTGAAAGAATTACTATTCTCATCACTGGTGTTCCCATTGCTGCTGCTCCTTGAATTATCAGGCCAATAGCCTGCATCTGCTGCTTCAATTGATGTAAGTGAATTTACATCTATTCCAACATGATTATCATTCATATCACTGAATTCTTCATTTGCGAACACATCAAACTCGATGCCAAGCATATGATTATCTGAACTGTTACCGTTCGTAAAATTCAAAAAGCCTAAATTTTGAGCTGAACTAGAGCCTTGAATGCCTGTAAAGGGCACAAAAAGAAAAACCAGGCCATGCCCAGGAAGAACATTCTTGTAAGGGGCCATAGCAAAAATAAAAGAAGTGGAAAATGGATACACAAATGAAGAATTTGGAGCTTTGGTTGGTATCTTTGTTGGGTACAAAGCACGGCCAATTTGGAAAGATGTTTGATTTGTAAGTGTAAGAATGCGAGATTCAATGATGGCAGAGCCATAGAGTGAAACACTAGAGGAATTGAATCCATTGAAGACAAAATCAATAGCAGATATGGGTTGCAAAAACAGGATTATAGGAAGTAAAAGCGAGACAAGATCAAGCTTGCTGTTGAATTTCTTCATTTCAATCCAAGAAGCCAGAAGAGAAAGAGAAAGGAAGGAGTGTTTTTCATGGTAGATTATAACTTCAGGCAGATAAGCTGGTCTGAAACAGGAGGTTAAGGTCGTAGAGAAAGGATAGGAGTCGCTCTCAACCTGCCAAGTCAAACGTTTAGCAGCAGGATATAATGGTTGTGAATTTGTCCATGAACCTTGTCAGCATTACACAATTGGAATTCTGTATTTATTACAATATAAGGTCGATTATCTTCAAAGAAAATACTAAATCATTGGTAGGTTCAAACTTATTTCCTTAGATATAAATTTCGGATTAGCTTAGGAATTGATTTAGGATACAAACCTATTTAAATTAAAGAAAAAAATAAAAAAATAGTTAATATAGTTAAAAATTTAGATTAATTTACTAATCCAGTCAAAACTTTATGAACCTAACTCATTAATTTTTTTTTAAAATAATATTATTTATATTTTTTTAAAAATATTTTTTATTTATTTTATCTTTCCTTGTCCAAAATTTACAACTATCTCCCCCTGCCCCTTTTATATATATATATCGAGGGCCTTAGAGAAATCTTAATCAAGTTATAAAAGGGTAGGCATGTTACACGTTACATGATTTAATAATCAAATACGTTTGGTAATATTCATGTTACTGATTTATTGTTTTTTTAAAAAAAAAATTAATAACTAATATAACTATTTTCTAATTATAAATATTCATTTAACATTGAGGGTGATTTTTTATATATATAAATTAATTTAATAACCAAAACTGGTCATGAAGTTCATACAGATCTCATATACAAAAACAAAAAAAAACTAAATAAATAAAAAACACTAGAGAAACTTCATTTTGAAGATTTTTGAGGCAAGTTCAGACTTTTCTAGTTTCTTCTTCTTCTTCTTCTCGTATTAATTATAGTCACAACCAACCTCTAAACCAAAACGATCATAGAGTTAGGTAGCAGAAAGGAATTGGGGTCCAGATACAATGGCAACTTGATATATTTTGAGAGAAATTCAAACTGTATAGTCAATTTTTGAAGGGTCAAAGAAGGTTCGTTCACTTTCACGAATATCCAAAAGGAAAAGAAGAGTTACAATCACTAGCATTAGAAAAATGTCCAGATATAAAAGAAAGGGACAGGAAAGTGAACTTAGCGGCTGCCACCTGTTTGTGAGAAATCCAATGACGAAAAGACGACCAAGTTTGTTTGACTATCAACCATCGAGGCTGCGAGCATCGTTGGCAAGGAAGGTAGAATTTGCTATTGATGTTTATTTTTTAAAATATATTAATATATTCTTTTAAAAAAATAATTATAGATTTTTTCAAAGCTATGAGATCTTGTAATAGTGATTGTTTTGTTAATTTTTTTTTTTTTAGAAATAAGTATATTTTAAAGCATTAGCATATCCATTTCACAAGGGTTTTCTAGCATATATTCTAAAGAGAAATATATATTAAGATCGATTAATAAAAGGTTTCAACTTTCATAGTTACTTGTATTGTATTATATATTAGGATTTTTTCAGTTAATGAAGATATAATTAACCGCTTAATTATGAAAGAGAATTTTATGATATTTATGTTAATATATACCTTAAAACTTTATTTTAAAGCAATTTGAGCTTAAAATATTACATGGGATGTAATTCTTGTATGCGCGCGCGCGGAGGCGGACACAGGGGGCGGGGGCCTTGTAAAAATTTTTTTTTCCAGCCCTTCTCTTAATAATATTTATATTTTAACCTAAATAATAAAATAACTAACATTTTGATTCTCTTTAATTTTATTTTCTGGTTCCACCCTTGTGTATATCCTGTGATCACTTGCCTTCCATTGCCATAACCTTACTCCACAATACTTTATACCATGATAATTAAAGCAATCATGGGAGCAAATTTAAGCAATTAATCATGAGAGGGAGGGGAAATAATTCCAAGTGGTTCACATCTCATAATCAGATACCTAAACCTATGATGGTATGGAGCTGATCAGGCCTAAATTATGATTTGCTTTAATTATGTGTGATCGTGTTGTGTGTTGGTGGCTTTGTGACTTTTGTATTTGAAATATCATTTTGAAGGTATAGAAAGGATGGATATAACTACAGCCTGTCAAAGTTTTTTGTTTTTCAAAATAAAACATTTGACAAAAACGAAATTCGCGAACTAGTATGATTAATTAGAAGAAAAAAAACTAAAAAAACAATTCATTTTTGTTATTTGAGGAGCACATCCTTTTAAAATCATGAATTTCAAATAGATATTGCGTGACTCTTAGCAGTATAATCTAATAAAATTAAATGCTATCAATATTAGTGCAACTCATAAAAAAATTCTGAAATATTGCACTATTAAAAGTAACGCAACTTTTGGAATTTTCTTAACTCATTTGTATAAAAATTTTGATACAAATGAGTGTTCAATTAAGTTATAAAGTTAAGAAATCAAAATTAAATATAAAAATAATAAAATTAACAAAAATAGTAGATTCTCAACCTAAAAATTTAAAGGTCTTACTGATTTTAATTAGTTACAACCACCTATTATAAAACTGAAACTATATAGTTTCTAGAAAAATTTGAATTCAAATCAATAATTTGATCAAAATTTATATTTATATTTTTTTTATTAACGTGGGTGTCTGGACCAGCTTGCGCGTACCTCGACTAATCTCACGGGCCCTGAAGTTAACGACCATGTAAACTTTCAGTGATCCTGAGATTTGTGAGACTTAAATTGATGACCTCTAAATAGCAAACTCAGAGTCTAACTAGTTGACTTACACCTCTCAAAGTTAAATTTATATTTATTTTTTGTTACACATGGTGTTTGACATGACCAGGATATTTTTTGGGCTTTTACCTGCCATCTAGTACAAGAAAAATATATGCTATGCTTTTCACATATAGTTCAACTATTGATTTTCAAGGGTTGTGCTTCTAGGAATAGCGCAGCACCACCCTTTCAAAAAAGATTGTCAAATATTCAATAGGTTTCCTTAATTATTATTTTTTCAGTAGCGCAACCTTAGCTTTAACTTTTTAGTGGCGTAATTAATTGTGCTATATTTCTAAATTATTTTTATTAATTGCGCTAGTTTATAAATTATATCTTACAACTGACCTGTTTTCAAAAATAACTTAAGCATGCCACCAATAGCTTTTCTGATCGAAGCATTTTATACATAATATTCAGAATATCTATAATGTCATTCTTCACAGAAAATCTGGAATCAACACACACTAATCAATCATAAGCTTCGTGATCAATGACATAATAAGCTTTTAATTTAGGATTATCGAATTTACAAATTTCTAAACAACATTAGACTTCAAAACCCACAATAGGGCATCTCATCAAAAATATATAAAAAAAGCACCAAATGGAGCCATGTTTTATATATATATATATATATATATATATATATATATATATAAAAGACAAAATATCGATTATTTTCATAAAAATATTGAAGGTCCCCCATCTACCACGGCAACTAATCTTGTGAATATTTTAGTGGATGACAAGGCATTAAGATAAAGATATGATCTTGCTCCTTTGGAGATGACAGGCCTGTTTATTTTTTTATTTTTAAAGTATTTTAAAAAAAATTTAATTTTTTTTATTTTTTTTCTTCAAATTAATATTTTTTTTGTGTTTTCAGATCATTTTGATATGCTAGTATCAAAAATAATTTTTAAAAAATAAAAAATATATTATTTTAATGTATTTCCGAATGAAAAGCATTTTAAAAAACAACCACAACTACACTCCTAAACACGGTCGACAATCTATCTCATTAGAGTTAAAATTTAATAAAAACGAGAGGTTCGAAGGATCATATAGTTCTTAATCAAGATATAAGCAGATTACAATATTGAGTAGTTAAGATTCTAAACACGATAACCCGTGCGGAAAACCAATAAACCTAAGAAAATAATGGATAAATTCTTTTGTGTGTGACCTTGTAATTAATTAAATCCACTTATGTACTTTAACTTTGGACATGATGATCTTGACATCTTCAGTTTTTAGACATATGTAGTTCCTACATGTAATGCATGTACATTACATGTCTTCCACATGTACATATCTAAGTGAATAACAAGATCACGAATGATTACTAATCAAACGACGAGGTAGGTGGTAAAACTTGGATCCTTTCGTTTAAGAGGTTTATTTTGGATTTTTTAAAGTTTTTTTTTTTTAACATCAAAATAATTTTTAAAAAATATATTAAAATAATTTTTTATTTTTTAAAATTTATTTTTGACATCAACATATCAAAATAATCCAAAAATATAATTCATCAAAATTTTTAATTTATGAAAATTAATGGTCAATATCCTAGTATAAATGCTAGACATATAAATATGATGATATTTAAATATCAAAAGTTGACTAGAACATTTTTTAAAATTATTTTAGATATTCATCAATTTTAACTGTAAGTATTTTTCACCACAATATACGAGTTGTGGATAGCATTTTTGCCTTCCAGGATAGGTGAACCATATTAGGGTACCTACATAGACCATTCTCAAAATAATTTATTTGGGCATGCGAGTCCATAATAAATTCAAAATATCAAATTTATTCATGAGAGCGAATACTTATTCTGAGTCATAAACTGACCACCAGTTAAGAACCCATTAAAACTTTAAAACCATATCTAGACCACACAATATAGCTTACCACATATTAGATACACTAGCGGTGCTAATATATTCTACATCCACAACTAGTCCCTTGCCCTTGAGATTTTTGATGAGATCAGTACTTTCAGTTCTTCTAATGATAATTTCTTCTTAAAATAGGATGATAAATACTTAAAATGACAGTTTCTTTTCAAAATAGAGTAAATCTTGCTAAAGGGATTCTTCAACAAATTTATTTTTACAAAGATTACAAAAAATGAAATTAAAAGAAAAAAAAAACTACTAGAGTTATATATATATATAAAAAAAACTTTACATCCTCAACATCAAATGATAAATAATTTTTCATGTCATCACAAATCTTAAAAAAAAAAAAAAAAACCCTACTCAATTACTACATTAAATAGGAATGTTTTTGGAGGGCAAATATATTAGGTTGTCGCTCCATCGATATTGAAATAGGACTGATATGTTGCTTCAATACAACAAGAATCGAGGAGTTTGAGAAATTTAGAAAGTCTTTTTCCCTTTTTAATAAACCATTTTTCCAACAACCGAAAGAAATCTAGTTGTCGGTGGAGATGAGAGAATTTCTCATGGAAGGTTTGGATATAAAATTATTGTTTTTAGCGACTTAAATTAGTCAAAAACCATTTCTTCTTAAACTTAATTCGAGGTGCTCCAAACATCTAATGAGGAATTCAGTGGGCAAAGATATACTTTCTTGGAGAAAGGTTATCTTATAGCCCATATCAAAGCAGCCTGGTGAGGCGAAGTTCTCAGCCTTAGCCATATCAGTTATGGGTTTACCAGTAAATTAGGGGGAATTGTATTCATAGCCTTATACCATATCCAGTATACTAAGGCTATATTTTTAGATTCAATTATCATATCAAATTTGCTAGTCTTTGAACGTAGTTATTAAATCCAGTTCGGGTAAAATAAACACTAAAATGAGTAAAAATCTGGTAAAATTTAGTTGATTCGTGACCCGAGCAATCCAATAAAACCCGGTTAAGACCTTTTTTTTTTTTCAATTGTTTTTTTTCTTCTAACTAGAGAACTTTTTTTTTTATATTTTTTAGTTGGTTATTAAATCTTTTCAAAGTTCACTATATAAATACTAAAAGAATATTTTATTTTTTCAATATGGGATTTGAAGCCCTTTAGTATATATACTCTATGTTCACAAGAAAAAAAATTTTGTTTTTTCAATGTAGGATAAAAAAACCTTTTTAGTTTAAATATTTCAACTTAAAAGGATAACATACTAACATGATATATTTTTAATATGGAATAATTTTTTTTTTGAAATAATCTTTTAAATTTCATTATTTATAACATGTATGGCCTATATTTATAACATATATTCACATGAATTGTTTTTTAATTTTTTCATATAAAATATTAAATATTTTAATTTTTTAAAATTTTTCCGGGTTGATTCGGGTTGATCTGGGTCAACCTGTATAACCTGGGACCCGACTCCTTGATCAAGTTAACCACCGGGTCGGGTCTAATAACTATATTTTTAATGTTAAAAGTTAAGGACTAATTGATATTTGGGTCTGAGAGAGAATGTACAGCATGGAAATCATCCAAAATGGATAGGCTCATCACACAGTGATGACTCCTCTATTCCCAGCAAGAAATCTTCAGAGATGTTGTGCACAAAGATTAGTGCAAAAGTATTTAAACTAATCATGTTAATGGCTTTAAGGCCACCTGAATTAGGTTAAATTACAAGTATTTATATTATCTTCTACGAGACTCAATTAGCCCTCCTTTTACTGACATGCTTCTTACCTTTTCTTTCTATCTCAACGACGGATTACTGCCTTAACAAAGCCTTCACTTGGCTACAAAAAGGTCTTGTAACGCCACTTGGGCCTCACCCTCTAGGAGTGTGAAAGCAATAAGAAAAAAGTTTTAGGTGCAAGAAGCTTCTGAATTGGTGCAAGAATGGGTAGAGATTTTGGTGAATGTTCTGAAGTTTTCTTTCGAGAGAGAGCCATTAAATTGAAGTCTTTTTCTATAAGATATGCTTGCGTTTTCCCCTCACCGTAACAATTGTATCCATTGGATATGGTTAGCACTTACTCTCTTTTTTTTCTTTTTCTTTTTATTAACGTGGATATCCAGGCCAGCTTGCGCGCACCTCGACTAATCCCACGGGCCCTGAAGTTAACGACCATGTAAGCCTCCAGTGACCATTATATGAGCAACCACAGGGCTCGAACCTGATATCACAGAGGAAACAAACCCTTTAATCCCAAACTTTTATTACTGGGTCATCTCCTAGATAGTTAGCACTTACTCTTTCTTTGCCTTCAATCCTATAAGACACATTTTCTTATGAAATCACACAATTAAGTTCAATGAATAATAACAACAGGCTCAATTAATCGTTGTAGAGTCACATTAAATGATATATGTTGCCGCAAATCAATGTAATTTGCCACATAAATTAGGAGTCGTGTAAGAGTGTGGTGGTAGTTACCGTTTAAAGTTTTTTTTGTTTGAAAATATATCAAAATAATATTTTTTATTTAAAAAAAATTATTTTTGATATCAACATAAAATATAAAAAAAATATTAATTTAAAAAAATAAATTAAAATTTTAAAAAGTATAATTTTAACCATATCCCTAAACAGTCGAAATCTAGATTTGCAAAACTTGTGTTACAGGGTAATGCACACTCTCAAAATTGACCTGAAAATGATCAAGGTAGAAAATGGTGATGCCTCTAGTGGTTAAGACTTATCCTTCTGTTTAAACATGAAAAGGAAAATATATTTAAATTGGGGTTCTATAAATTAATCATAGTTGTACAATTACCACCGATTAATAACCATCTTAACACACTAATTATATCGTAAATCACATAATCAAGTTCAACTAACAACATCAACAGATCTTTGGTGTAGTGATGATGTAAAAAATTGTGTGTTTAAATTCTTTCTTTGAATTATTTAAGCATAGTTTTAAAACCCGATCCGGCCCAGCAGGTCGATCTGGGACTCAGCCGATCCGAGACTGGAACTGGACCGGGTTGAAGAAAAAACAGGGGAAGAAAAAACCCAGAGTGACCTGGCGATCCGGTTGACCCGGCAAGACCCGGTCAAAAACTCGATTGCAACCCGTTGACTTTTGTTTATTTTTTTTACTAAAATGATATCGTTTTAATTTTTTTTAAAAAAATTAACCCGAACAACTTGATGATCTGGTTAAAACCTGAAATCCGGACCTTGAACTAGGCCGGGTCTTGTATTTGAGGTTAAGATAATACAACTTTTTTGTTCCATTAACCATTAAGATACTACGAGTCTCTTGTTCCGTCTAACCATTAATTATGAATTGTGAGTTCCTGAAGGTTTTTTTTTTAAAAGAAAAAAAACTCCATTCACAATTATTCTTTACGGCCAATGTATATATTTTTTTATTTTAATATTAAGATGTTCTTGGATTAATATTTGTATATTAACATATATTTTTTAAATTCTAATTCTTTTATTTTGAAGCAAAGATATTCATAGGAAAAATAATCAATATGTTTAAACAATTGCTAAGAATCCAATAATAATAATAATAATAATAATAATAATAATATCAATGCTTGAAAGAATTTTAAAAGTAAATATCCATTAATCCAAGTGCATTGAACTAGTTTCCCTATAAAATCCTAATTATTCAAAAGAGAATTATCAAACATGATTGCTCCAACATTCCACAATCCTATATGTTTAGAACTGTTCATCAACTAATAATCTTTAGGGTTTATGAAAAATAAGTTGATTTTTTCCCCTTTTTTCCTTGCGCGAAGATCCCTATTGCATAATGCTTCCGATTTCAACAAACGGCTGCTTGTTTAGTAACTGGATTAATTAATTAATAGCATTAACAAATACAATTAGGCCATTAATGACTTTATTTAATCTTTGATAAGTTCTTTCCTTGCCATAAACATATATTGTTTTACGCATCACTGTGATATTTTTTTTTTCGTCACTCAGAGATTTAGATAATGTTTGTTGTTTTGTTTGTTCTCGTTTTTTAAATTTATTTTTAATATTAATATATTAAAATAATTTAAAAATAAAGTAAAAATAATTTTTTTAAAAAAAGAACACAGTGACGCTAAAAAACAAACCGTCCGTTAGGCTATCAAAATTATTATTTCCTTGTTTTCCTGCCATAATTCTAAGCATGATTTGATTTTATCTGTCTTTTGCCAAGCAAATGCTAATATAAAATTATAAATATAAACACTGAATTTCTCAGTTTCTGTAATAACCTCAAATTTAGCGAAAAAGAAACCAAAAAACATAACCATGCACTCATAAAACACAAATCCCGGATTTGATTTGAAATACAAAAAAGGAAACAAACCTCGATTTCATCAATCTTAGATTTTTGCTCAAAAACCCTTTTCATCCAATCACAAATCCTAGATTTATTCTCTTCAAGATCCAATAAAAATCCCTTTCTTTTCTTATTCCTTTTTCTTCAAAATTCATTTTTTTTGTTACACAGTTTCTTTGATCTGTTTATTCATAGATGCAAAAAAGATTTATACTTTCTGCCTCTTTCTAATCGTTGTCTATTCGTGTTGTTTTCATTTCAGTTTTGGGATTTGTAAGTGTATTTTGGATACGGAGAGTGAAAATTTTGAAGGTACCCCAAGAGTTTAGGGACAATTTGGTGAAGTGGTCTTAACTATTTTGCTTTATTTGTTGAATTTAGAGCGTGATTAGATAGTTTGTTTAAGAAAAAAATCGTATCTTTGGCCAATTTGGTGAAGTGGGTTTTGATTGTTTTCCTCATTAACGCATTATATGTTGATGAATTCATGATAGTATTTGATTCTCACGTGGGCAAAAGGGTTTCTGAGATGAGATGAGAGGGGTGTTGTTTTGTGTGAGGTTTAAGGAGAGACAATGACTGGAGGGTCATTGGGGATCCGTTCTAGTAGTTATGGTTCATTGGACAAGCAACTACAACAACAGCAACATAATGGTAATGGTGTTCTTAGTAGTGCCCCCTTTCCTATGCAAACAAATGGCCGTACTAAGCCTGCAAAGATGTTCAAGGAGAAAGAGAGTCTCTTCCATTGGATCTTCAAGTTTGCTGGTAGGAAAAAGGTTGGCATGCTGTTCCTTTGCGTCATCTCTGCCGCGGTTTTTGTCTGGGTTTTGTATGTAGGAAAAGGTATGTTTTATTTTTCAATTTATCTATATGTTGTTATTGCTTAGATATTGATGTGTTCAATCATAGGATATGGGGTTTTAGTGGTGATTAAGTTTGTTTCTTAGTTTAGAATAATGCTCAAATTCATCACTGATGCTGTGTTGAATCGGTGCTTATGGCTGTTATGTATTTCTTGCCTTTCTTTCAGTTGATTGTTTGAATTGGAGAAAGTGTGTTTCAGCTAGTTCGTGCTTTGCTCTTATTACATGAGCTGGGAGATTTGTATACTCATGGATAATTGGTCCCACTGATTGATGTTTATTTTGTACTAAATTTTGAAAATATTCTCTTCTATTCACTTCTCGAGCCTTCTTGGTTTAGTCTTGACTGCATTTGAACCTTTGCTAGAGTTATCAGTGTGGTGGTCTTTTTGGAGTTCGATTGCAACTGTGGAAATAACGTCTTCATTTTGCTTTGTTTGCAGGTGAAGATGCACAAGAAGGTGGCCGTCCCCCGACTATAAGTCTCAGTGACACATCATCCTTAAGCAGGATTGAGAACAAGACTTCTTATTTTCAAGGAATATTTTCGAATATTAGTTTGCTTCATCCTCCTCCTGCATATTTTTTGGGATATACCCTTCCACCAGGGCATCCATGTAATAGTTTCACTTTACCTCCCCCACCAGCAGATAAAAAAAGAACTGGACCACGGCGTAAGTTCCTTGGCTCCCCCCAACTGTTTTGACTACTAGATTTTGCTTTCCTTTTTAGGTTTAACAGTCATTAGTTGTAGGCATCACCATGGTCCTAGTTTGTAAACGTTCTAAGGTGACAGGGATGTTGAGGTGCTAGGACATATGATAAGTAATGAGATTTCACTCTCATATTCCTGAGATTTCTCTGTCATTTATGTTTCAGCATGTCCTGTATGTTACCTACCCGTGGAAGAAGCCATTGCCTTAATGCCGAAGGTCCCCTCGTTTTCTCCAGTAATTAAGAATTTGACATATATCCAGGAGGATCCTCTTAGTAGAGAAGGAGAGTTTGGAGGCTCTAATTTTGGTGGATATCCTACTTTAAAGCAGAGAAGTGACTCTTATGATATTAGAGAGTCAATGAGAGTGCATTGTGGGTAAGCTCTCTCTCCAAAGATCTTTTATGTATTTATGAATATTGAAGGTTGTTCCTTTGAAATTTCAGCCAGCTCTATATTTGTAGGATAATCATTCTAGTGACTAGTTATTGGACCAGTTTCTCTTACTGTTGCCAACTTATAACTTTTCACTCTGCATATTTTTGACACATATGTGCACTGATCAGATTTGTCCAAGGGAAAAGACCTGGCCAGAATACAGGATTTGACATGGACAAAATTGACCTGGATGCGATGGAGCAGTGCCATGGTGTTGTCGTTGCCTCAGCAATATTTGGTATTTCTCCGTGTAATGGGATCCCAACTTCTCTTTCATCTGTTGATTTGATGGCTTGTTATTAAATGATCTCCTTTTCTTTCCTCTCAGGAGCTTTTGATGACATACAACAGCCACATAATATTAGTGAATACTCCAAGAACACTATCTGCTTCTTCATGTTCGTCGATGAAGAAACAGAGGCTTATTTGAAGAATAACAGTGGTCTTAATGACAGCAGGAAAGTTGGTATATGGAGAATTGTTGTTGTCCATAACCTTCCTTACACAGATGGAAGGCGCAACGGGAAGGTACTTGCTGTAAACTTCATTCAGCACCTTTGTTTTGGACTTCTGGGTGCAAATTTGGCTTAATGGTTGTCTGTTTGGTCATCGATGACACTATAGCTCTAATTATTTGATTTCCTTTGGCTTCTTTATGATCCATATCATGAATGGAAGGAAGATGCATATGGCTGAATGAACTTGATTTTTTCCATCACTTCCAGAACCGAAAAGTCTTATGCAACAATGATCAATTACTCCTTCCAACTCCCATACCTGCTTCCCTGCTACCACCAATAGATAAAACGTGAACCAGCTTATTTTTTTTCTTCCAAATAAGCAGCAGACTCATGGTTCTCTAATGTCTACGTTACACTAAATTGTACTTTAGCATACTTAGTAAACCTGGTTTTGTCCATGGCAGGTCCCAAAGCTTCTATCGCATAGAATGTTTCCAAATGCCCGCTTTTCTTTGTGGATTGATGGAAAACTTGAACTTGTTGTCGATCCATATCAAATTTTAGAAAGGTGACACTGATGTCTGCTCTCTCACTCTGTGTGTGTGTGTGTATCCATTGTGTCTGCTTTTTTTCCCTTGATCTAGTTATTCCATTTATGCATAGAATAAGTCTACTAGTATCTGGATATAAGCCGCTTGTTTCTAATTGAATTGATTAAATTACCTTGGTCCTATTATTTTTTTGAGCTAGGTTTGTTTTCAGTGACAATACTTGACAATCTGGCGATACAAGAAAATTTTGATTACTCGAGTTTCTGGAATTAGACATCAGATCCTCTCCAACATATGCGTTCTTTATAACTTGAATCTCCTTGTTTGATTGCCTGCTTACTCTCTTTCCACTTCTCAATTTCTTATTTTATCTTTAAATTAACTTTGCATTTGCTTTCCTCTCTTTTTTCAATTTGTATTTGTTGTCCTTTTTTGTCATCCCAATGGTCACTCTTTTTTTTACTCTCAATATTGGCTAGATTAGAATCCTGAACTCAGAAACTTCCATCCAATGGCACTCGGTTATCACAACCCTTGGATTCTCATGCCCCCAAATCGCTATGAAGTTTATCATTGAATAATCTTTTTTGTTTGATTTGGAGATCTTTGAGATTTCGTATCACCACTTACATGCTTATAATTCCAACAAGTTCTGGTTGACTTTTTTGGTCCTGGTATTTTCATTAAATGTATCCTTTTCTTCCAAGTAAATGGACGAAATTGATCCATGTAGCTTATCTCAAATTGATTGAGATTGTAGGCTTTACATCAGTTGAATACATCCTTTTCTTCCTAGAACATCAAACCACATCCTGCAATGTCCTGCAAGTGCCTGTCACTGAAAAATTTCTCAATTGGAATGGTGATTGTGTGATGCACATCTTTGTGGGCCAAATCATATTGTATTTGATTGAATAAAAACACTGTTTCTGAGAGAAACGAATGGGGTGTACATCCGAAACCAAATGGTAATTTTCTCTCATTATTGAATGAAAACACTGTTTCCTTTAAAGGTTGATCATGGACATTTCATGTGCTTAGCATCGATAATAGAAGTTAGTGAGTGGATTACTTAACAAGCTTATAAAACACTTGCCTCTGTGATCATTACTAAATATTTCGAATGATGTCCTCTCATGCTTTGATCAATTTAGATGATATCATTATTAGTTATTTGCCTGAATCTACTTTTGGGCACCACGCTTATTTCTTGAGTTACTCTTCAGGTTCTTGTGGAGGGAAAATGCTACTTTTGCAATTTCTAGACATTATCGACGCTTTGATGTGTTTATTGAAGCTGAGGCAAATAAAGCTGCTGGAAAATATGAAAATGCCTCCATTGACTTTCAGGTTGAATTTTATAAAAAGGAGGGTTTGACTCCATATTCTGAGGCCAAGTTTCCTATTATAAGTGGTAGGTGCAAGTTCCTGGTTTTCTTTCGGTGTTTTGTTGCCTGTCCTTTGTCTTTGATATAGTTCCTGTTTACCTGTGGCTCTGCAGATGTCCCTGAAGGATGTGTTGTGATAAGGGAGCATGTTCCTATTAGCAACCTCTTTACTTGTCTTTGGTTCAATGAAGTTGATCGCTTTACTTCCAGGGACCAAATCAGCTTTTCCACTGTCAGGGATAAGATTCATGAGAAAACAAATTGGACTGTCAACATGTTCCTGGACTGTCAAAGGCGCAACTTTGTTGTTCAGGTAATCATTTTATGTACTGTTGGTTCTGTTTGTACCAAAATATCATGTGAACACCCAGTTCATTGGAAAACAAGATTATAACAAATTCTCAAGGAAAAAAAAAAAATTGTAACAAATTCAACTCCTTTATAGAAAATTGTTTCTGACATAATTTTGTTTTAGTTTTAGGTTGCAGATAAGCATTTCCTTCTGATTTCCATAACTGCGTATGTTTATAGAGTCCATTAGCACCCCTCATGGAAGTTACAGTTTCGGTCTAATTGCACTGGACCAAATTGTGATAAAGAATGCCATATTTCATGGTGGCTTATCGCAAGGAGGCTTCACATGGCGATTGCTGGTGATATCCTGAATTTTATCCCATACAGTGATTTTTTGTCCTGATTCTTTTTTTATGAAAATTACCTCAAATGGTTCTTGCTAGAAACTCATCATAGTGTAGAGTTCTCTTATATTTAATTACCAGAGGATGTGTTTAACCAGGAGATTGGTTGTGGAGTGGAGAAGATCACATAAAATTAGTGAACTGCATAAAGGACATGCGTATGAAACTTGCAAGGCAGACTTTCATAAACTTCTTGAGGTTTGCCAAAAGTAAATTAGTAATTTTATATTTTTGTAATGCTTTCTCACTGGTGTCTTTAATGCTTTAAAGGCATTGCCCTAAAATTTTTCTTTGTGCTGGAGTGCAATAGATTTTTGTGCTCATATGAAACTTGTTTGAATTTGTGTGAACTGTTAAACATCGTGATGTTTTAGAAACGGATATTTATCTAATGATACTTTTCCTTTTCTTGATAGTCCAACTCTTCTGTTGTCTCCTTCTGCATTTCTTTTTAACCCTGGACTGTTTGTTCCTATGTGCAGAAATACCATAGAGATGTTTTAGAACAGATGGCTCATCGTCTGCCTGTTTATCCTCCATCGCCACCACTGCTGCTAGCACCACCACCTCCTCCTCCACCTCTTTTGGTTGATGAACCTCCACTTCAAACAACACTCGATACTTCAACTGAAAAGGTGATAGGTGCTCCTGTCCGGAGAGCCCCAGCTAGGCATGGAAGGAGGTCTGGCTCTAGTCGCCACCGCAAAGTTGCTGCTGGTGGCAAGGAAACTGATGCAAGTTAAAATTTTTGATCAGGAAACGTATCGTTCCTTTTCCTTCTCTTCTAAAATTGTTTGCAGGAACTGAAGATTCGTGCCAGAATAGTGTTATAGTTCTGCCGCTTCAGGGAGTTCCTTCTCATTCTTTTTTCCCTACTTTTTGAATTATCCTTTCCAACTCATTTTTTGATGTATATAGATTAAAATTTTAATAATTATGACATGGGTTGCTACCAAAATCCTCACTGTAGTAACCCATTTTTTTGTTCATTATGATAGCAAGGTCATGTTAGACTCGATTATTTAATAGTAATGCTAATGTCTCTTCTTTTATGAACAAATAAATATAATGAACATCATTTTCCACTTCCCTTGTCGCTCAACCATTTTGTTTTGCATTATCGTCTGGTTTGCTGAGGCAGAACCCAATATGTTGAGGTATTACTCTTACAACAGCAGTTATTTCTACCAGATTCAAGGCTTACAACTAGACAGCTGAATTTACCAGTGCTGTGGCTTAATTCTCAGCTTGAAACAGAAAAATAATTGAAGATCTACTGTATTACGAGTGGCTATTAGAAACCACTGAATCTTCTCAGAACAGTAATTTATCTTTTTAACAATTAAACGTCTAAACATGTGTGCGTGTGGCATGAGCCGTGTTTTTTTTTAATGTTTTTAAATTATATTGATGTATTGATATTAAATATAAATTTAAAAAAATTAAAAATATATATTATTTTAATATATTTAAAAATAATATTTTAAAACACAACTTCTACCTAAACACTCACTCCAAAGAAAGAAAGTTATGTAGTGAGTGGTCTTTAACCTTGTATCATTTTTTTATTTAAATGACAATGTGACAATGAGACATTCGTTAAAAGGGATAAATCTTAGTTTAGAATGTAAGGGATTAGAAAACAAATCCAACTAAAGAGACGAGGCTCTCTCTCGCATTTAATCTTGTCGGAATTCTTTAGGCTTGATTTGACACCGGAGACCCAAAAATCTGAACATGCAAAAATCATTCACGGCCATGATTCTCTTCCTCTGTTACTAAATCGTAGGATAAAACTGCCTGGTGTGGGCATGCTTACTGCTCAACCTCGTTTGACAGAATAGCCGGCACCACAGCTAGCTACGAGATTGTCATTTTTTGAGGATTTCTATCGATTCTTTATGTCGTATTATATTTGTGATTCATGAATATCTGGATAAATGCAGAATAGCTTCCAAGACAGGGCTTAATTTATGAAGCAAGTTTTTTTTTCCTTCAGTGAGCTGATGTAAAGAGAAGCAAGCAACTGCAGACATCATCTGGAATTTGTGTCAAAAGCTCATCTCAACACATTGTGCTAAACTTGTTTCTGGTACAGCTGAAAGACTTGCTTTTAGCCTGCGAAACAAGGCAAGCCATTCCTTGATTGATGCAGGCATTGCATCACATGCGACAAATAAAAGCTAGAGGTAGCAAAAAACCGACCATCATGTCCACATGCACATGGCGAGCGTTGGCCATAATTCTTGGGAGAAAAGCTTGTCTCCACTCTTTCGTTCTGAATCATAAGCGCACATGGCCATAGTAATGTACATGCTGCAAGATCATCCATATATCGAGCTCGGGTTGGATAATCATGGCCCATGTCTCACATCTGGGGTTAGACTTGCTCATCAGTCACCACTCGCCTGAAACCAATACAAGGTGATCACTGCATGCTCATATTTCCTAGCAAAGACGGTGTCGATTGTGATTGAAAGATTCAGATTTAGATTGGCGTAAACCATTCTTGTTCTCTCACTTTTCCGACTGCTGAGTTGATGATATGCTAGCTAGCACCATTGAAATGACTGAAAACAACCAGAATTCATGACAACAACGCCTCGGCCCCCTTTCCTAGAGAATCTGATGCGCTGTCAGTTTCAAACTATAAAGAACAACGAGCTAGTATTGCAGGTCTAATTAAAGAAATTCTTGGATATCTATCCGCGTAGCCATTTTTGATAATATATTTTGATGAAAATGCTTTCATTTTAAATGACATAAATAATATTATTGAAATATAATATGGGAATAATTTTTAAGAAATAATTCTGAAAAAGTTAAATAACATCCATTTATATTTATTTATTTATTTCATTATTGTAATTGATCTTGAAAGGCTTCTCGAGCTCCCTTTAAGGCCAAAAAATCGCTATCTACTAGCGATGCTTAGCATTTCCATTTTCAAAGGGCATGATGATTACTTCCAATGGCAATTCCATCTCCATTCACAAACTTTGGCTTTTATTTGTTTTTTCAAAGGCCATAATTACATCTACGAAGTCTACTAGAAATCAAAGCTTTAAGTAACCAATTAGGGCTAATTAGGGTACGTAATCAATTACTAATTAGCCTGCCATGGCCCATCACTGAAGTCCGACATTGCCCCCAATTCTGTAAAGAGTCAAGACTATACCATTAGCACGCGGTAAGCACTACGCAGCGGATTTGAATAAAAACATATTAAAGTACAAAAACAAATATCTATTATATTGATGACTTGTTTTCTAAAAAATATGATTTTTAAAATGATACTCTTACCTAATATTTTATTTGATATTAAGATAGAAAAATATTTAATCTAGTTAGATTAACATGAGTTGACTCGTAAAATTTATGAGAATAGTCTTGAAAAAAAATTAAAAAATTAAAAAGTTTAATCTTAAATTAACTTAATGTTAAAGGATAAAATTAATAAAAAAATTTAATTTAATTAAAAAAACTAAGTGAACTCAAATCAACCAAGCAAACTCGCGACCCAAGTCATGCACGTCATCGAATTCAATAAATTTTTTATCCCATGAATTATTTTTTATTTAATTATATGATTAAAACACATGATAATTTTTTATATAAAATATTTTTTCGAGAAGTAAAAAAATCATGATAAGCATGTGGTGCATAAAAATACATCATTGATAACAAAGGATGATATTGAATTCTTTTAGGCTTGAGCTAAAATAAATAAATCACCGATAACAAATGATGAAATTGTATTTTTAAAAAAAATAAAAAGGAAGAAAAAACATTAAATAATAAAAAAATAATAGTGGCCTGGATGTTACGGATTGACTCGTTAAACCTATAACCCGGCTCATGAGCTCAATTGGATTCAATAATTTTTTATCAAAGTTTTTAACCCATATATATATATATATATATATATATATATATATATATATATATATATATATATATATATTTCTTGGTTGTAATTTCTTAAAGGGACGGACGACATGTTGTCGCCCCATTTATTTATTTAAAAAAAACAGCAGATAATGTGTCATCTATTTTCAACATAATCTTGCGACAAGAGGTCGCCAGAAATACAGGACTTTGAATTTTTTTGGCTTTAAAATCTATTTTCAATTTATTTTTACCCAAAACACTTAGATAACACCTTGATAAACATATCAATGACTTCAAAAAACTAAAAACAACCCAAACCCAAAAACATTCTCGCGATTAGATTTGTCTCCTCAAGCAAAGAGAAGGAAATAAAATACCCAGGTGAAATTATCCTAATGAAATAGAACTCATTGACACTGATTTCAATTTTTTTGGAGGCTAAAATTATCATCAACAACAATTTTCTCTCTTTAAATTAGAATTTAACATTTTCTCTCTCCTCACACAAAAAAATAACTGAAAAATAAGCAAAATGAATTTTGGTGATAAAAATAAAATTTTAACAACTAAAATGATAGATCACCTATAAACTAAAAAATATAAGAATTAAAATAAATTTTTTATATAAAATTCAAAATCATCATCTATTTTACTAGCTTTTTATACTTTAATCTTCTAACTTTCAATCGAGCTCTTCCTTCTACAAAATATATAATTACAAGCTAACTGAGGTTCAAAATCTATTGTGAAAAAAAAATCGTGACCTAGGTCTTGAACCGGTGGATCACCCAGCCGGATTTAAAAACACCGAATATTATCCTCGGTATTTGTTAAAGAATAAACACTACAAAATGCTACAGTGAAAATAACAGACGGCTTAATTAATTAATGCACAGTCGTCATATTACGTCAGTGCGACTGAACACATGACACGTGTCCAATATGAGGACAAAAGGTCCTCTATTTTGGGCCCCACAAGATCCTTATCTTGACAGAAAGACACCTACATTCTCCATTTATCTCCCCCGCACGAACCCGCTGACAAAACTCTGCTCCGTATCTCAAAGGGAACTCTCTCTCTTCATGTTCCTTTGTTTCCCATCTCCTCAGAATTAAAACCATGCCTAAATTCCCAAACGAACGACGACCGTCTGATTAAAGCATCAGCCCTCAGATGACATCATCTTCGTCAGCTTTCTCTACGATCTGCATCCTACACTCCCTGATAGCCATAACAAGTGGAACACTGATGATGTTCCAAATGAAGGAAATCTACACCTTCACACATGGTAATGAAACTGCCACAAAGCTGATGGGGTCGACCCCACACGACCAGCTCCTGATCCGGACCTCTGATTCATTTTCCGGGTTGCTTCTGTTTGATATCGGGTTCTTGATATTCATGGTTTCCTTTGTCAAGGATAGAGAGTTTCAATCTTTCTTTGCAAAGGGGTGTGCTGTTCTTCATGTTTTCATGGTTCTTTGGAGGGTTAATTTTGAGAGGAGAGTTGAGGTGTTGGCTTGGGTTTGTTTGAGACAGACAGTTGGTGATATCTTATTGGCTCTCTCTTGGGTTTTATTTCTTGTTTGTTCTTGGAGCGAGAAGTACGATTAGGGCTATACTATTTTCTTTAATCTCCATATTTAGGGTTTTCTTTTCTTTTCTTTTTTGCCCTTTTCCGACGGAGTGTTATTTTCCTTTTGATGTGATGTGTATAGTGACGCCCTACCCCTTCGTCCTCGAGTGGACAACTCTTAGGCTTCTGCTGTGTGAACTGTGAAAAGCTTGTTATTATATTGAAGCACCTGATTTTTCCATGGGCAACTGGGAGTTTATTTACTTATTTATTTATGTATTGTGATGAGCAAGACGCAAGCGGCGCAAACCTTTAAGAGCGGGTTTCAATACAAAATGCATCGACCTTGTTCTCAAACTCATCTGAAACTTTACAAACCTAATACAAACCTTAGTGCCTCAAAAGCTCAGGGTAAATCACACCTAAATTTACCAAAAATATACAGCAAAAGATCGCCACAACGGACGTGGTAAAAAAATTAAAATGGGAGGGGATGTTTTTTTGGCAAGGTCAACGAGTGAGCTTCAAACTAAAATCGCACGATGTCCTGAAAGCAATCGTAAAAATGTGCAATCTTAATCTTCTCTTTGCCGGAATAGATAGCCTCTGCATCTCCACCTTGCTCTCCTTGGGCAGCCATCTCAATCAGCATATAGAGCTTCTTGATGGTCATCTAATGAAGAGAGATTTAAGGAAAGATAAGAGGTTAGAATTGAATATTAAGGCAGAAAACTATAGATTTACCTAATTAAAATAAAAAATATTGGAAGAAAATCCCAGATGGTTATTCGTTTTTCAACGGAAGTCAAGTTCACCCCAAGAACGATCAAACAAATTTCTCCAGTGAGATACCATGACCGTATCATTGCTTAAATGCCATTGATTGGCCAGGCTTGAGCAATTCCATATTGTGATTGCAGAAAAGACAATCATAAAAACCGTGTCATTTTAGTTCCTAGCGAGGGGGTAGTAATTACGAGCCTAAACCATCATTTGCATATATGACTAGGGCATGATCTCAAAAATACACCCCTTGATGGATGAAAACGTGAATGTAGTAGCCTCCATCAGAAATTAGTTATGATTCGCGATTCAAGTATGTAATGACCAATCCCTGACAAGGGAGGCAGCAAAATTGAGTATAAAATAAGCATTTCAGGAGACAATCTTACATCATCCAGGGCTTCTGCAGCAGCACTGATGTCATCTTCAGCAAAAACATTGAGTTGTTTCAATACCTGGAGAGGAATGCACCATATTAACATAAAGGTTCTGTCAAATATTTACTATCAGAGGAACTAATAAATGCGAGCTCGCGTTTGAATTATCTATGCAGAATCCTGGAAACAAATTATAGAGAGAGGGGAGTTGGGACTTGAGAACAAGTATGACATCCATATAGAATAGAGCTGTCCAAACATCTCTTAGCAGCAATGACCAGATATATCATTCATTACAAGCAACGTCCTTAAGACAAATCAATTATTTCCAGCCAGAACCGTTCTTAAAAGCTTTGAAATAGATTTGTATGAATCTTTTTGTTAGAAAAACAAATAAATAGATGGTGCCAATTCCCCATCCTAGCTACAAGACAGCATCCCTTTAAACACCTTTCACAATCATCATTCCATTAGAAACCTTTATTCAAAAGCTCAAGTAGTTTTGTTGGTTTACAAGAAATGCTTAATTATGAATAACATAAACAAAAAAAGATGATTTATACTCTTACCATTAATGACCAAGGAAACAATACTAAACTGCAAAAGGATGAAAAGTTGTACATCAAATGACCATATTACCTTCTTTGCATCCTCTGCCTTCAATGTGGGGAGGAGGTAAGTAACAGAGAAAGCATCACAAATACCAACTGAATCCAAGAAGCTTACTTCACTTGTTGTCCCTAACACCAGAAGTCTCTTTCCCTGAAAGCGAAGTACAAGAATTATAAAAATTGCAGGTTTAATAAGGTCAGGAAAACTACTAACCAAATAAGTGAAGAAGAAAAAGGTCCCAAGATAGATAATTCTTAAATAATCACGAACGTCATTGGCTCTCACAAGATGACATTTGCAACAGCGTGGAGGATGACAGTCACTAGTACTGAACGAAAATAAGTTTAGCCATTGCATTAATAGCCTATATCCAGTACCCATGTAAACTTCTTATCCCTTTTCCCTTCCTTCACAACTAAATAGGCAATATCAAGATTACATGAATCCAAACTATTCACTGATGCTCCAAGAAATTCAATTCGTTGAAACTATACAGACCATAATTTACTCTATTTTCCCTTTTTCTTTGGGGAAAAACTGATAGTATGACCAACATATCAACCAAAGGTGCTACTTTGGCCTAAAAAGTAACAGCGGTTTACAGAGACTGATGAGCATTTCTTACGTGGATATAGTTATTTGACCATTCAGAAGGTTCCAGGTGCCAAGGCTAATCAGAGAGTATTATGCACAAAGTACTGTAGAACACTGAATGGAAGGAGGACTTTTTTTGCTCTTAATTTTATAATATCTGAAGTCAAGTGTTATATTACCTGGAGCCGCAAGAAAACACATCACCACAAAATATGCACAAAAGTAGCAATAGCCCAAAAAAGGGAAAAGGGAAGAAAGAAAACCTTGGGAGGAAGACGTTTGAGGAGTACCAACAATGTCTGAGAAATTATATTTGAAAAGCGAGGCCCAATAGCAACATACTCCAATAATCTGCAACATCAATTATCAACTGATCATCATGAATATTCATTTAAAATAAAAACATAGGACCTAAGCAAGCGATCGAAGTTAACAACATGTAAATTCCAAAGTAGATACCTCTCAATGTCATCAAGAATTATAATGCTCAAAGGAGACTTGTACGCATCCTCAAACACCTGTGGACAGTACCAAGTTATCCAGTGCTTAATTCTTTACATTATAAAGGCAAGTAGTACTAGTTGTGGGTGAAACTGAACAGTAAATACAGAGTTACAAATATATTATAGATTGATAACGCTTGTTAGCAAGTTTTGGGGTGTGGAGAAGTTCAAGTTCCAATTTAAAAGGGAAAAATGAAAAGCATGATAAAACCCCAGGGTACCATCAGGGGCTTTGTTCAAGGGCACATAAACCTCCCATTTACATACCTTAACAATCCGAGCGCATTTAGTGCTCTCTTGTAGACCAATCATTGTTTCAGCTGATATCTATCAAATAAGTGGAAACTCAAAAGTGTTAAGAACAAAAATATACAGTATTAAAGTGGCTATGAAAATTGATGTACATTATGGGGAAAGAGCTCACTATTTTGACATATGGAAAATCACTGTCGATGCCAACAGTAGCTGCCAATGCAGTTTTACCACTGTACACAAGAGAGTAACATTCAAAAAACTGACAATAAAGGAGATTAGGTGAAGCAAATGAAAAGGGAAAAGTAAAACGGAAGGGAAAGTTCTTACCTGCCACTTGGGCCTTCCAGAAGGCAAGTAACCATTGGACTTCCCTTGCTAACTTTAACTTGCTCCACCAGTAGCATAGCTCTCTGATAAATATGCTTGTGTCGATCACCACAGTCCACCATGCCATTAAGTCTACAAGTCATGTTACGTGGCACAATTTAGGCATTTATATTTGAGTGGGATTACATTTTCTACTTTCACACAACCAACCATGCCTAGCTATAATATAATTATTTAAGCTCTTATCCACCATAGAAAATTTAGCTCCTAATACCAAGAGCTTTGCATCCAGAATTGTGGGGGTAAATTGAGATTCAAACAATTGCCAACACTTTTTGAAAGCCTGAATTAAAAATAATGTATGATTTCAAGTAGAAAATTTCTAACTCTACCTGCATCGTTCAAGGTCATCAGTGGAGGCTCCAAATGCTGGAACAATGTCATGGAGTGCATGCAGAAAGTCATCCATAGTTACTTTAATACTCTCTTCATCTACTGGCTTGGTAAGATCATCTAGACTTAGTTGTCGATTCAAAGCAAATGATACTGCACTTTTCACTACACCTTCAAGTTCTGCTCCACTGTAATTTTTTGTACGAGCAGCTGTACACAAATAAATCAATTTTATAAACTTTACTCAGTCAGTCCCATTAACAAAGTTTTGAAGATAAATGACTTCACCAACAAATATGATATGGCAGGACATAAACCCTCATTCCACCCTCCTACCGCACCCCTTCCACATTCGCGCCCCCCCCCCCCCCCCACCCCCCACAAAATCACTGTGTGAGAGTACATACCAAGCTCTTGAAGATTTACATCGGGAGATAGAAAAGAATTCTCTTTCATCTTGTTTGTATGAATTTGAAGAATCTGCAGCCGACCATTTTCATCAGGAAGGCTTATCTCAACTTGAACCTCCAATCGTCCTGGCCTACAAACCACAAAATCAAAATGTTTGAAGATGAAAGGATATTTGTTCAAGTAGAAGCTTTGTTGTCATAAGCCAAAAAATAGTGGGGAGAAAAGAGTTCAAATTTCTTGTATTTTTCAGAATAAATTATATTTATCTACACTCTTTGCATCCTGCATTACTGTTCTCGATTTAAATCATCATAATCTCCATGAGTTCCAAAAACTAACTAGAGTTCATCTCTCACATTTTAATTCAATGAACTAATTACACTTCAACTTTTTCTATTATTTGCAACCCATGCTTCCACTATACGCAATTGCAATAAAATGGGACACTGTTTTACAAGAGAGTAACAGAAAAGGAGAAAGGCAGTAACCTCAAAAGCGCTTCATCAAGCAAATCCTTTCGATTGGTCATTCCAATAAGTAAAACATTATTCAGGGACTCCACACCATCTATCTGAAAAGCAAGCAGTCTCTTAGTCATGTCGATGGAATCACAAAGCGTTTTAAGCAGATTACAAGGGCTGAGGAAAATTATTTTATTTTCTCGAATGTTCAGAAAGCACTGAGAACTCTTCACCAACCTTTGTAAGAAGCTGGTTCACGATGCTATCATGGACTCCAGTACCATCTCGAGTTGATCCTCTTGACTGCAAAAACAAAAATAAAACATGCATGTCTTCTGTTATCGTTTTTATAATGTATGCCGACAGCCTCAATTCCAACATACATGGACACTAATGAGCATTGCATCACTGACAGATTATCATTAGAACAAAAGCAACTATGCCAGAAATGTGTGCTTGCTTAAAGTTTTTGCCATTAACATATACACATACATGAAGAGAACCACAATCAAAGTTGGTACATCTTTCCTAGGTAACACAATATATTTACTTGATAAAAGTGCCTTTCTCATCTAAAGGTGCTTGAATAATATTCTTTTTAATAAAATCCCTCCCCAAACTATCAGTGCACTTAATTGGCTTTTCAACAGTGCTTTTCTGTCACTTTTTATTCTCGTCTACTTTTCTTCTTTTCAGAACAGATGTTAACAATCTACCCTTAGATTGAAGATTAGCTAACCATTACTGAGGGATATCATTACCATTTTCTCACTATATTTGAAAGATAACTGCAAAAGACTTTACCAACCACCAAAACCAGGATCAAAAACACACTTTCAATCACCATTAGATGAATACTAATTGGCTTAAAAATGGCTCTCCCGTCCTGGACAGTGGCGGGGTTGAAAAAGTAGAATAATTGCTATATAACATAGGCAATAAAATCTACTTGCATAAATGGTAACAAAGAGTTTAGAAATCTCATACCTTGCATATGGCATCAATTTCATCAAAGATTATTACATGCAAATCACTTTGGTCCCCTGAAAAGTGAAAGTAGTGGTGGCATTAGCATCATGGAGAAAATATCTAAAATCATATTGTGGTTCAAAGAGGTCCCTTACCATTGGTCCTTTGATCATTTTCAGCATCAGCAAACAGGTCTCTAACATTCTTTTCAGTCTCGCCGACAAATTTGCTTAGGACTTCAGGGCCATTAACAATCTAGTGCAGTGTTACCAAACAAAGAAATCACACATTGACATTAAACAGTAATTAACAATAACAGGCACATATTTATTACTGATGTTCCATTACAATATACTATTTCACACTTGAATCTGAACCTTAACATAAAAAGTATAAGATGTAATTCAAAAGTAAAACCATAACCACAAAAGGTTCACACAGGGTAGAAATACATCATAACTATTAACTAAGATGGATGGCTTATAAGATCCTGAAATATAGCATTCCACTGAACACACAAGTAAACCAGCCGTATTCTACTGCTTACCAAAACATAGCACAAAGCTCGATTATATTAAAACATCAGTCATAAACAGGAATACTAAGTGTTATAAAGCATCAATGTTAATATGTTTGTCCAACTTCCCACACATAAAATGAAATAGAAATCTCAGGTGTTGAGATAGGCATAAATATTAAAAGTAAAAGCAAATTTCAGATGACACTAGCAGCAAAAGGTCAAATATTCTTTTCCTTCTAGCAGACCAACAAACACACGCACACCCATGCAAAGAAAAAAACTGTGAAATCAATTCCAAACCTTTGGCTCCCTCCCATTCAACATTTTTCCAATTTGACGAGCCATAAGAGTTTTTCCAGTGCCAGGAGGCCCATAAAGCAGCATACCCTTTACATGCTTGATCCCCAATCTGGTAAATCAAATGCTTATTAACAGCAAGAACATGTGCATATCCCAAACTGGATCAATATAACTTGAAGAGTTAACTGCATTACTTGCTTGTCACGTGAGGTGGGAAAACACGAGAGGCAAAAGCTCTTCGAAATATATCTGCAAATTCTGCGCCCAAACCACCTATACCTAGTGACTGAAGATTAAACTCCTTTTGCCTAAAGATGTTGCTACTGGCAGCTTCACGCTGATTGACAATCTGCGTGACAATACATGTAAATAAAATCCATAAAGTTTCAATCGATTCATCAAGTTATAATTATGATCAGCATGTCAGATTAGAGGAATACTTTCCTAAAGAGGACCGAGCAATAAGGACAGTCAAAGGAAATAGATTCAATTGTCACAGATGTCTGCAATAACATGGCATCAAACACACATTCACCATCAAGTTTGGTAATGCTGAGCATTTACCAGGTGCAAATTCTGTGCAATCTAGGATGATACCATTTCATAGATTAGACTGACACAACCATGGAAGTATCCATGTCAAAAACCATTACAATTTACCTCTAGTTAGATTTATTTATAAAAGAAAAGAAAATACAGTTTAAAATGGCATACACATGTTATACTGAACAACAATTCAAAAGTTGAAAAGAAGCAGGTCATCATCTATTCACGTTTCCAAGAACAATTTTTTAAGATGATTAAAATCCACAGATAGGTGGTTTGTCCTAAGCCACAAAAGTTAAGCATGGAGAATAAAAGGCAAGCTCACAACACAAATATCAAAATTTGACCTTTATGCCACTAGAATTTGATGCTTCAAAGACAATGTACGTGTCACTTGAAATCATTCCTCTCTCAGCATCTTTAGAATCTTCTCGCCCCTCCACAGCAGCTTGAGTGACTGTAAATATGTAATTGTTTCCGTGATACTCAAATGTTACTTTTTGCCCTGATGTCATAACCTGTATACAAAAAGTCAAATTCCATGCCTCAAGCACAATATGCAAATAATAGATCAAAATAAAAAATGGAAATCTCAGTCAGATATAACTGATCAGGATATATCTGGCCCAGAGGTAATGAGGTTAAAAATTGCCCTTTTTTGTATTTAAGTTAGATTGGTTTCCTTTAATGGGAAAGGTGAAACATTGAGAGGGATAATTATTACCCCCATCTTGATGCCTTTAGAGGTTAAGTTTTACCCTGCAAGCGTGGAGGATAAAATTTTAACCTCACGAGCAAGATTATTTCTTTTCATTCTCTTCTTTTTATCTTAACAGACACCCAGATAATTTTTTATTTCTCTCTCTCAAATCATTAGTAATATTTTAATTATTTTCTCTCCTATCACTAACAATTTACCCTTCAATTTATGAATTCACCAAACCTCCTTAAAACTAACTTCTACGTCCTCTAAATTACTTTTGTAATGATTACACTTGTAAGAACTTCCCTTCCAATTTTTAACCTTGTATTGAATGCTACCTTAGATGGAAAAGAAATGTGCATGAGAAAAGTGCGTGCACAAGAGAGAGATGGGCATCACAAAAAAAGTCAAATTCACATGATATCGTACAAGCAAGCATGTCTGATCTTATCCAAGTGTTCATTTTTTTAAGTTCAAATTGATCAAAAGTAATGTGTCACCAATCCTGTATTCTTTCTACAATTAATCACATGTAGCCTCAACCAGCAAGCTTCAAATAACCAGTTTTTGTTTTGCAAGAAAAATCAGAAGAAACAAAATGAAACTCGTGATTCCAACACATAAAAAGGAAGAGTTCGATTACTTCAAGGCATTTTCCAATCATTGATGATGCAAATTACTAGATTAACAGTAAAAATCCAATCAAAATAAACCTGAGTGCTACTAAGAAATATTTTCAATCATATACAACAGGTAGGGGACACAAATCTCTACCTGTTTAGCAAACCTTTTCCTAAGTTGGTTGGCCAGAATAACAGCATCAATCTACAAAAAAAAAAAAAAAAAAACACGAGAATCCCTTAATCCTGCCACCCGTCCTAAAACAGCACAAAGTTTAATGCCGCCATAATCAAAAGATCAGGACTTCCAATCTACTTGCCTGTTCATTTTTTGTCCCTTTCTTCACAAATTCCAACTCAAGTGTTAATAATGCAAGGTTAAAATCTTCAGGAGGGATAAACCTAAGAAATTTGACCCAGCCAACAATTAGAAACTGCAATTCGTAAGAACAGGAAAAAAAAATAAAAAATAAAAAACAAAAAACAAATCAACCTGCGCACAGATACCGTATCACCAGATGAAACCCTCGCATGCCTTCTCTGAATCGAATTCAGCGCAATTTGGCCAGTACGAATATTTTCATGAGGAGTAACTCTTAGTTAAGGCCACCAAATTGTGATTACTTCAACAAAGAACTAACTAAAATTGTTACAACACACAATCACGCACATTTAAATTTTCTCATTTGTCACTCGCCGGACATCAAAAGAGAAAGAATAAATTTAAAACCATAGACTTTTTACCAGCAATAACTAATTATGGTAATGCGATTATTTACTTAAACTAACAAAAAATATTATCACAATAAACAAGAAGATTAAGTCGGTCAATTCTCTGTTTGATCATCATGTAGATTTGAGCAAACAAAACAAAATAAAACCTAATTATTAACAATATCAAAACTTAATGATCAAATTAATAAAAATACGAATGCAGTCAAAATTGAAATCGAGATGAATGTATAAATACGTAAAGGATATGAAAGAGATAGAACGAAGGAGTCGGCGACTAAAGCTAAGAAGAGCTTGGTTCCAGGGACGGCGAAGTTGTGGAGATCGGAGGGTGAGCAGTAAGCGAGGTTTGTGAGTGCGAGATCTGCCCCCGGTGTGTTCGTCACGATCATTGTCGACGATTGGAAACCGAACCGACTCGCCATTTTCGATTCTTCTAAGATCTGTTTTTTAATTATTTATAAAAAAAAAATAGAAATGGAAAGATATTAAATGAAGGTGATGATGATGGTGTATATATACAAGTAAGGAAGGGCGGGAGAGACCGAAGAAAATGAAATCGGAGGGTCTGTAATTGCCGGTTTACGTGTCTGAAGACTTTTAAATGCATTGAAGTCTTTTTCTCTTTTTTCATTTTTGACCAAATTTCAAATCAACCCCCCAAATTAAAACCCAAACATCAATTGAGTCCCTTGAAGTGTTCGTCACGATCATTGTCGACGATTGGAAACCGAACCGACTCGCCATTTTCGATTCTTCTAAGATCTGTTTTTTTAATTATTTATAAAAAAAATAGAAATGGAAAGATATTAAATGAAGGTGATGAAAAAAAAAAAAAAAAAAAAGGAAGGGCGGGAGAGAGCGAAGAAAATGAAATCGGAGGGTCTGTAATTGCCGGTTTACGTGTCTAAAAACTTTTAAATGCATTGAAGTCTTTTTATCTTTTTTCATTTTAGGCCAAATTTCAAATCAACCCCCCAAATTAAAACCCAAACATCAATTGAGTCCCTTAAAGTTTTTTTTGTTTCAATTGAGTTTTCAAAGGCGTCAAAAATTCTCCTTTGAGTTTTATGTTTGAACTCTTAGCAAATCTTGACCGAAAAACAAAATCAAGCTTCAAACAAATCAACATCATTTTAAAAATGGACAAACGACTCAAGTTAGAAGTTGGAAATCCAATTCAACCATAAATCAGGGACCAAATCAAGAATGTATTTATAGTAGGGGGCATATTTGAGGTTTGCCCCTAAATTACCTCCCTAACGGAATTGTTCTCGTTATAAACAGATCTGAAAGCTCATGCCATGCATTCATGACAAGAGAGTGAAGACTTGAGTGCTTTTCATTTAAAAGCTGTTCCAATACAGAGACATAGTTTAGATTGGATGAGTTCTTCGTCGTTCACAAAATTGGCTGTGGGACAATCTGATTTCATGCCATGGATGAACCCATTTGGCACAGAGGAAGTAGTCTCAAGCTAAAGCTTTTCTTTTTCCAAAGTTACACGCCATGGATGAACACATTTGGCACAGAGGAAATAGTATCGAGCTAAAGCTCTTATTTTCAAAATTTACCTACCAGGTACTAGGCAGTGCACCCTCTATCCCACCCATAATCTCACTCTTGAACATCGGACGTCTGGTTGTATTCTCAACACTGCAACAACGGAGATTTGAAACCAACCAGATTACACGCCTGCTTCGATTGCATGTTTAGAGGTGATTGTAATTATCATCCCACGTTTTAGTGCCTAAGCAGCGAGTGGAGACAAAATCAGTAAGAAGAGTGCATCTCTCCTACTGTCATAGCATGTTCGACCTCCCTTTTCTCCCGCATTCCAATTGTACTATGTGGATACTCTGATGCTAGGTACTTTCCATATATCACAACAGAACTAGATTTCACTTCTGCAGAGTGGAAAGGCAACTAAGTTGCTCATACAAGTGCATACTCTTCAGATGCTGACATGACAAAAATACATACTCGTTTTAATGCAGAACAAGACAGACAGACAGACAATACTCAAGCTCACACTAGGAGTTCATAATAAAACTACACTCTGCTAGTAACTCATGGGAGCTTCTCCATCAGACCAAATATGGAAAAATTCTCCTGGTTATTTCAAGCTAAAGGTTCTCCTTTTGAATCTCAGTTGCTAGATTGGCGGAGCTCAGGTCGCACAAAGTCAGCATCTGCTGGCACGGAAATGTCAACTGTGGGTCTTAATTGGGCACAGACTTCAACGGCTCCATGCACTGGATCGGAAAAGAAGTTGCTGATGAGGTCACGGTTGATGGGAGTACTGTTGTCTACCGCTACCAAGGCCTGCTGGGTGAGGATGTAGTCAAAACGAGGAGCCCATTTCCTTGATCCCAATCTTGCTGTGGTTGAGCAGTTATCAACCATAAAAGAAACTCCACGGGCATGCATAAATGGATTCAAGGAATCCACAGATTCAATCAGACTTTCATTAATGATCTCAGAGTAAGAATGGCCTTTCTTCCTCAATATTTCAATCTGGAAAGAAGCAATAGATATTAGACAGCAGAAAAGCGAAAAACAATAGAGCACCAACTACTATGAGCTTCTTTCTCCAGTTTCACCAGTTCCACCAGGTGAAACTTAAATTAGATTTCACAGAAATAAATTAATCATTCATTCGTGTTCAAATTCATAAATCAAACAAGCCCAGCTTCTCTGAATACAAACTTCCAAGTAAATTCCATGCTTTCAGAGTATTCAACATTTTGTTGTCCTAACATACTCAGAACAAGAGCGAAGTACCTGAGCCATCATTAGTGCCACATAGACACCAGCAGTGAATGGATGCAATGGACCTAAGTCCCCAGCTGGCCGGGCCGCCCGGACTCGCTCACCAACCTTCCACATGCGTGTCTGATCAATTTTACCCATTGGAAAAGCTGGTAGACCTTCCTTTTCCTGTAAAAGGAATAGCACATCACAATAAAACAAGCTTCAAGTCTCTTCATCTATGGGAACAAAGAGATCATAACTTCAACATAGATGTAAAAGAAGATATCAGTTCCCAAATTCCAAGTTAAAAAATAGTTTCCATAGCATTTCAGTATGGTGGGCGCAACAGAAAGAGTGAACATACATAAAAGCGACGTCCAGCCAGGACAACACTGCGAATCTCACTTCCAGAGGCTACATCTTCATAGCACTCATACAAGATGTCCATGCAGGGATAAAACGAGGCACTGTAAGCAGTCTCGAATTCCTTTTTGCCTTCTGCAGACAAGGAATTGTAAACAGCCAGCATGCCCTGTTGAAACAAAGAAATGAAATCAATTAGGCTACTGATCCCTGGCTTCACTGATTAAATAAATTGATGTAGACAACTGTTTGGTAGCAGGAGAGTCTGAATTTAGCATGCACCTTGGTTGATATGGTCCTTGATATGGTTCCAGTAATGCACTCAACAGTATTCTTGTAGGCCTCATCTTCACTCATTCCATTTTCAGTGTACCGTCTAAACAAGGACTCCACAATTCCATGAACAGCACCAAGCAAAATGCCTGCAAACCAATAAAGAAAAGTCAGGTATCAAGCAAGAAAAGTAGCAAAATAACAACAGAATAAGGAATAAGGAACTAAACTCACCCCTCTCCCCCAAAGATATCACTCTTGTATTCCTGCTCTAGTGTAGTGGCAAATGTGAAAGGTGAACCAAGGGCAACAGACCATCCCAAGGCAACATCAGTGGCTCTACCATCAACATCCTGTACACAGGAAAGAATAAAAATATGAAAGAGTTAGTGAAAAGAAATAAACCCTAATTAAAACAGATGGATCTTTTGTGTGTGTGTGTGTGTAGGGGCAGGGGCAGAAAGAACCTGGTGGACTGCGAAACTGGAATTAATTCCAGCACCATTGACCTCTTTGCCTTGAACATAGAGTCTCCTCACAGAAGGACCCATTCCCTTAGGGCACACAGCAATGACACTGATGTTCTTTGGAAAATCAAGTCCCGTTGACTGCAAATGCCCAAGAAGAAATCCATGGGAAAGCCCAAGAATGCTGTTTGGCTTCATGTGAGAGAAGACTTTCTCATAGTTATCTGCCTGTTGCAAGAGATGAAACTGTAATTGTAAAGGGGAAAACATTGACAGACACAAGACAGAAAATGTAATAGGTAATCATCAACCACAAAAAAGATATGGAACTATATGAGACAGCCCATAAACTACAAAAGTGTTGTTTCATTAACTTGAAAAAAAAAGATGAACTTCTAAAAACTTGATAGCTTTCACCATCCCTCTAGTTTACCAAAAAGTACAGGACAAAAAAAGATAGCGAAAAAAACAGCTACAGATGATGTTCTCGGGAAGCAAAAAGCTGAAGCATTGTCATTCCCTTCCTAATTCGCCATATCACCTCGATACAAATAATTTACCACATGCAGAGCACTTAAGAGCAGTCCCCAAGAAATGATTATGAAATTAACTTCCCAAAAGAGTTTGCTTGAAGATTCTGGGTCATACTCTTCGTAAAAAACCAAACTGTCATCTTATCCTCACATACAAAACAGAATGTCAAAGGAGAAGATGCACATTTGACTACTTTTTCACTATATTGCAAGGATTACATAAAAAGGGTAATGAGAAACAGAATGGAGTAGCTTTATAGACATGCTAGATCTTTCTCTGGCTTATTTTTCCACACAACGAGAACCAGTATGTTACATATCAAATTTTATACATTTTTATTTTTACCAAAACCTCCAAACCCACTAATTAAAAGAAAACAAAAAACAGGAAAACACAAAGAAACAATCTCAAAATTGGAACCAAAAATCTTCAGAAGTACAAACGCAAACAGAACTAATAAACAAACCTGTGCAGCATCAGAAATCAGTAGCAATACTAGATCGCTGCCAGAAACAGTTTCCCATATATCACCTAGAGTCCCATTTTCTTCTGTAAAACCAGCACCACGAGCTTCAGCAAAGGAACGAGAGCCCTTCCTCAGTCCAATCTGCATCATTCAAAGCAGCAATACAAATATACAGACAAGAAAATCAATCAAACAAGCTTTTCGCTAAACAGCTACCTAGAACAGAACATAAGAACAAAGTGCAAATTACCTTGACTTTAATATCAGACTTTGCTTCAGCAAGAGAATCCCTCAGATTCTGAGCTTGAGCAGGACCCTAAGAGGAACAAGGGATCATTGTTTAGCAACTTATGTTAAGCATTCCAAACTAAAGCACATAAAAAATCATTGATTATCTAGCAAAAGTCAGATAATGGCATAAATGATGTGTACAAGTTTTGCACAAATAAAGCCAATTTATACAAATCCAATACTTCAAATTTAAGGCAACTTACACATAAACTAAAATTAACAAAAAAAAAAAATAAAAAACAGAGAATATTCACCTGGGAACCCCAACCGATAACGCCAATCTGCTTAATCCCCTTAAATGCATCAGGCAGCAGGTGGAACAAATCCCTCCCTCCTCTCACAATGTACTACACAAAATCCACAAAACAACACTATCCATAACCATAACAACATAATACAGCATAAAAAGCATCTCTCTTTACCACTCTAAAAAACAACACAGCAAAAAAAAATCTTATCTTTCTTAACCAACTCAAAATACTCAAGATCTTATTTACATTCAAACTGAAAATTAGAAAATAAATCCAAAATAAAGTAAATACCTCATCGTGACCAGCAAGAGAGACCTTCTCCTTCTTAAACACAGAGGTCTCAAAATCAAGAGAGATCATGGGTTTCACACTGGGAACCGACGAGACCATCTTAGCACCCAAAACTCCAGCAGAGATGTTACCACTGCTGGCTTTGAGTGGTTTGAAGGTCTTAGAAGAGAGCGATGATGAAAACCCTAAATTGCTGTTACATAGCAGCGATCTTGAAGATGCAGGCTTTAGGGTTTTTGAAGGGGTTGGAGTGGTGAGGGTATTGGAGAAGGATGTAGCCGCCGCCATTTGTTTTCAGTGAGAGAGTTGGAGAAGGGAAATGTGGAGAAGAGGAGCGGAGTTCTAAAATGACTTTGCTTTTAAATGCTGGTTCGTGTGGATGTGTGGTGTGTGGTGTGTGGTGTGTGGTGTAATCAAAATAATTTGATTTCTTATTTAAATTTAATCATGTTTTCTCTAAATTTGTTTTATTAACCCAACATTTGACTTCTATCAAGTCTCAATGTTGAATATGAATGCTAATTGTGTATGGTTTTTTTTCAAGTAATTTTTATTCATGAAATTAATTTTTATTTTTATTTATATATGATTTATACCAGCAAATAAATAATTTTATAAGATATATTAAAAATGATTTTTAATTACAAACTTGATGGGAAAAAACTATAATTGACATTACCTATTTAGCTTCTTTTTTTAAGATTGATTTTCGTCTATTTTATTTAGAAATATCGAACCATTTTTTTTTTATCTTTAGGGAACTTTGAGAAAGTAACTTTTTTATTTTTTTAGGTTTATTCAACTTTTTAATTTTTATTAAACCTGCATAAAACATAATTGACATAATCCATCTATTTTATATATTTTTAAAGATAATTTATACGATGCTATGTGTATTACTTGAATATATAAAAGGTATCTCATTAAGGAAAAATTACCTTACTCTTCTATAGTTTAGCTGATATAAAGTATTATGCAGCTTATAAATTATGGGATGTAAACTTTAATTTCTAAAATAATAAAGACAGAGTTAAAAAATATAATTAAACTATAAAAGGACCAAAGTAATTTTTCCTAAAAGTATTTAGCAATACTATGTAAACATGCATTAGTTATTTGATCTACGCTTTACATGAACTGTATAATTGTTTTTTAGCAAAAAAAAAATTAATATGCAAGCTTTTCAAATGTATTTAAAAAAAATTGTGATCATAAATCGGGAAGTTTGTGCATGTATTAAATTAAATAAATCGAGAATCATCCATGAACTATGTCAATAAATGCAAAAAAAAAAATGTGTTCATGGATTTGTACAACTCGTTTTATCGTTGGTTGGATAATTTTTTTTTAACACGAAAGGATAAACATGTAGGTTTTGTTAGCGTACTTTTTGACATCGAGAAAAAAATATAAATATGAATAAAAAAATTAATACTTACATATAATAAAATAAAATGAGGATCATATGCGTTAATAAATACAAAAAAAGTTGTTAATGTAACAACGCGTGTAGAATATCAAGTTAATTTTTAAATTAGTATAAAAATAGAATAATGTTGCAAGTGCATTTCACTGTATCATAATTCTCTTAACTCAAAAAAAATAAAGACAATATTTATGCTATATAAAAGTTAAAATAATTACTTTCTTACATGTAACAATTTTGTTGTTGTATAATTAAATAATTTTTTTAAAAGCTCATTACATGACACAATCAAATATCTTAATATTAATACATATCTCTATTTGTCGGCTCAATCTTTGGTTAGTAGCAAAAAAAAATTTCCAAATTGAGATTGCTGAAAAAATTCTTCAATATAAGTCAAGCCTTCTACTATATGGAGCCGACAAATTGGGTCTGACAAGTGACAACCCTGTGTAGTGCCAGACCCAGGCGAGGTCTAACACCCATGCATGTCTATCAGACCCAAGAAAATTAGGCCTCGCATGTCTATCAAACTCAAAGCTCTTGAATTTGATATGGTTGTTAAACCAAATTCTCTTGGGTTTGGCAGCCATGCAAGACCCAAGCGTCAGATTCAAAAGCTTTAGGTCTTGCATGGCTGACACACCTAAGAGCCAGACTCAAGGCTTTTAGGTCTATATTGGATGTCAGACTCAATTTGCTTGACTCTTGCATGACTATCAAACCCAAGATGCTTAAACACATTCTCTATACACTAAATTTCTTTTTTATATTTTTTTTTAAAAATTGATATTGACCCTCCGCGGAGCGTGGGTTAATATACTAGTAACAACTAAAATGACTGGTCTTCAACTGTTCTTTAATCTTTAACGGGATAGAAAAAAAGGATGTTAAAACCCCTTTTGTCCTACATTTAAAAAAAAAAAACCTGTACAATAGAGAGAATTTTTTTTTATCCCTTTAAACTTCCATTTTCCCATTTCCATGTAAAATACAAAATAGCTTCTTAAAACATCATTTTTTTTTATAATAATACCACATGAGAAAAAAATACATTATTTAAAATATTATATTGACAATTTGGCTATTTCAAATGGCTTTTACCATGCCCTTCTAAAGCTAAACAATGTTATAGTATTTGATTATTGTTTCGCGACAAAAAAGACAAAGATAATGAAGACATAAAAAAAATAAAACATAATTATGTTTGGTAGTTGTGTACAAGACAAATTGATTGTCTCTATATTATATTTGGTTATGGAGGACAAGATATAATCAAATATAAAAAAGTATATTTTATCCTTAATATGTATTACTGCCAAACTTATATATTTTAAAAAATAATTAGATATTATTTTTTTAACTTTACTTTATATTAAGTGTTGAAATTAATAATATTATAACAACCTTGGTTATAAAACTAGGACTCACTTGACATATTGACTTGGAATCAAACTGACCCGGGGTTTAAATTGGTCCGAATTTAAGAAAAAACAGAGTATGGATTAACTCGACATGACTCAGTAAAAAACCCAAGTTGAACTGGGATAAATCACGAGTAAAAATCTTGTTGAGTTTTTTAATTTTTTTTTCAAAACAAGTTGTTTTAATTTTTTTCAATATTAGAATAACCCGGTTATAAAACCATGACCGACCTAACAGATTGAATTAGAATCAAGCTGAACTAGGGCCTGGACTGGTCCGAATTTAAGAAAAAAATAACGCATGGATTGACTCGACCTGGCCCGATAAAAACCTAGGTTGAACTGGGATAAAACACGGGTCAAAAAACTATTGACTTTTTTTAATTTTTTTTTGTCAAAACAAACTGCTTTGATTATTTAAATTTCTTTTTGGGTCAACCAAGTTGATCCTCCCAATACATGACTTGAATCTTGCCTCGGGGGCGACTTTCGGGGTCAACCAGGTTTTAAATCTATGATGATGATCATTTTTATTCATATGTTATCTCGGGTCAACTCGGGTTGATCCTCCTAACTTGTGACTTGGGTCTTGCTTCGGTTGACCCCGAGTTCAGTTTTAAAACTATAACAATAATAACTTTTATCCTTACATTGACTCATGTCAACTCAAGTTGACCTAACCAATCCATGACCTAGGTCTTGTCTCGGGTTGATCCTCGAATCGAGTTTTAAACTATGATAATAACTATTTTTATTCTTATGTTGACTTAGGTTAACCCCGATTGACCCTCTGACATGTGACAAGATCATTGTTCCGAGTTAATTTCTGAATCAAATTTTAAAACTATGATAATAATCACTCTTGTTCTTATATTGATCTGGGTCAATGATGAACCCCATTCGTGACTTGAGCCTTATTTTGGATCGACCCTCGAATTGATTTTTAAAAATATAATAATAACCTCTTTTATTATTATGCGGACTCAGGTCAACCCATGAACTGAATTTTAAAACTATAATAATAACCATTTTTATTTTTATGTCAACTCAGGTCAACCCGACATATGATTAAGGCCTCAATTAGTAACTTGGGCTTTATCCCGGATTGACCCCCGAGTTGGGGTTTAAAACTATGATAATAATTATTTTTATCCTTACATATCTTAGTTGGATAGTTTTGGAATCGAGAGTTTTTTACAAGGACAATTTAGAAATAAAAAATAAAAAATATTATATTTAGAAACATGTTTTCTCTATACCTCTCTTATTCTGGAAGTATAAAAATTCCTCCAAACACTACCACTTGGACCATGTTACTTATCACTGGCTAATGGGATGTTAAACTTAGAGAGGTTAAAGGTACTTGTTGAAAAATTCAAAAATTTCATACACTAAATTTACGTTTATCCTCTTTGCTCATTGCTAAACTCACCAAACGACAAGTCATTATATTTATTAAACCAGGATCAAACAAATGACACTTACAGGATAATCTCCTCAGAAACCCTATTTCACATATGCATTCTAAGATGATATTTAAGAGTGTAATAACAGTTGCAATTCAAAATATTTTACTCAGAAATGTATTAAAATAATATTTTTTATAAAAAATAATTTTAAACAAAAATAATATTCAAACTTTTAAAAAATATGATTTCAACTGCATTTACAAACTCAGTCTAAAATCCCTGGTTTCTCTCAAATCCCTCCTCATCCCGAGCCCCTAAAACAATTTCTGTACATGGACCCCACCTTGTTTCATACTCACGATTTCTCTTCAAGTTCTCGTGAAGATACCGAAAATGAAGAAGACGATGATGAATAAGGAGAAGAAGAAGAACTGAAGAAGATTATGTAAGTGAAGACAGCAAAAATTGGTAGTGTGTTTTTTCTGATGTGAAATTTTTGTTTTTGAAGTTTATATTAGCTTATTTGTACTTACTACTGTAGCCAAAACAATTTGTCAGCACAATCTTGTCCTTAATAGAGTAATTTCTAAGGATTAAATCAATTATTCCTTGTTGTAATTTCTTGGATTTGTTATTTTCTAAGAACACACTCCTGCGTTGTGATTCCTTTATAATGGCTTCTATGCTCAGATGACAATTGATATACAGTATAATAATTGCAAAAAGAGTGTAAGTTTCGATTTCTTGTTTATTCTGATTAGGCAGACTCGCTAATTACATTATGTGTGTCTTGTCTGGAAGTATTGGTTCTTAAAAGCTGTGCCTGTTTTTATCCCAGTTTGAAGGTTGATTATTTTCGGTTTGATTTGTTTTTTATAAAAAAAATAACTAAACTGAATTTTTTTTAAAAAACTCGAAACCAGTTTAAACCGACCGGTTTTGGTTCGGTTCGGTTTTTAGGACAAAAACTTGTTTAAACCGGTTTTGCTCGGTTTTCTCGGTTTTGGCTCGGTTTTTTCCGGTTTTGGCTTGGTTTTTCCGGTTTGGATCGGTTTTGGCTCGGTTTTTTTCTTGTTTTTTTCGGTTTGGGTTCGGTTTTTTTGGTTTTTTGCTTATAAAACCGAAACAGAACCAAACCGGCTGATTTTTTCAAAATTTAAATCGGTTTAATCGGTTTTTTTTTCCGATTTTTTTTTCCGATTTTCTTGATTTAATCGATTTTTCAGTTTTTTTGCTCATCCCTACCTAGTTTAGCCGATAGACTTCAACATTGCTCTAAAACAGTTGGCTGGGTTGCATACAGAAGGGTGTCATGCACTATGTCTGGCATTCTTTCTTTCTCTTTCTCTTTTTATGCTACTGTTTTGCTTGAAATGCAATATGCCAAACCTACATGATGATATCTGAAAAACATCAACTTCATGTTTCTAGTGTCTGGTGATGTTCTAGTAATGTTGTCCACATGTGAATGTTTTTTCTGTAACTGAAGACCGGAATACCATTGAGGGCTGCAGAGTTGAAGTTAAAAGAATGGCCAGCAGCTGCAATGAAAAGTGTACGGAAGGGTCATTCAAGTTTTATTCTGCCACAAATAATTGAATTTTGTGTACGGTTAGTACTTTCAAGGATTGTTTCTTATGCTCTTTTCAGACAATTATGGAACTCTGAAAGTTGTTTTTTGAGTGCATGAGTGCTAGTGTGGTTTTAGGTTTTCTCAACACTCTCAAGGGTGTGTATGGACAAAAGAAAGAACAAAGGAGTTGAAAGAAAATAAGATTATTTCCTGCACTTGTTTGGATGATATAGAGGTAGAGATGAAGGAAATGCATAATTTCTTTTGCTTCCAAAAAAATGAGCAAGTGTACTTCGACTTTAGTTTTATTATTAACAAAAACTCTACAACTCATGCTCATGGGAGTTTTACCATAGCCTAACTGCTACAATAAAATTATTTTTTTATTTTGGAATAGAAAAAGATAAAGCACTAAAGGTGAGAGAGTGCTTTAATCTTTTTCATAGGTTAATTAGTCATTAAAAGATTCTACATGAGTGTTCGTCTTTTTAAATTATTAAGACAACACAATAAAAATATTTTTTTACCCTCAAAGTTAATAAAATTTAGAATTGTTGATCAAGGGCTTTTTTGATTTTTCATAAGTTTCTTAACTGTAAAAATACTTATTTGACTCCAGGGTTGAAAAATTATTGGGCTGCTGGATAAGGGTTTTTAGAGTTTTCAAATATTCATGTAAAATGAAAGTACATCTTTAATCTTGGAAAAGATAAAAAAAATATGTTTTCTCTTTCGATTACAATTTCTCATATGTTTTGTTGGACTTTTGGATAAAGGTTTTTTTGGAGTTGTTAATTTAGTCTTTCAATTATAATTTCTCATATGTTTTTTTTGCATTTTGGTCCTTATTTTAATTTTTTTCCTTGGCATTTTTGTTGAATTTTTTTGGTTTTCAATTTCATCCTTCAATTAATTTTTTTTTCAGTTTGACCCTCATTCTTTTGATTTTTTTTCTTTTTATTAAAGCTATTTTTCAATTCAATTTAACTCTCAATTTGAAAATTTTTATCCCTCAAATTATTTTTTTTCACCCCCATATTTTAGATCCTTTTGTGTAATTAATTTTTTTTATTTCATCTTTCGACATTGGAGATTCGACGTCGTTTTGCATTAGTTTTTCTTAAATATTGATTTTGTGATTATTTTCAAGTTTCTTCTATGACTTTATCTCGGTCTCATGATTCAAATCACGGGTTTTGCATGTCTTTTTTAAATATAAGTTTTTTTAATTGTTCCATTTCTGTTTGATTTTTCAAGATATTATTTTAATTCATATATAATTTATTTTTTGTTTTATACAAATAAAGTTTATTTTTCAAAATAAAAAATATTCATTTTTAAATAATATTGTTGATGTGTTTGGCCTTACTTAATATTTTTTATGGCGTGTTTAGTTTCATTTGTATTTATCTTTTAAGTTATGAGTTTTTAAGGGTATGAATTTATCTTGCATTGATTTAAATAAATAAGTTCAGTAAACACAATTAGATAAGTGTCTTATTTTACGTGATTGAATATCTTGATTTACATTCATTTCTATTTTTTTTTGTTATTGTTAACGACATTTTTTTATTCACATAAAATATTATTGATTTATTTAATCAAATGTTTGTATAGGCTTTTCAATTTATACTTTATATTTTATTTATATAAAAATATATTAAAATAACATCATACATACCCAGTATTATTTTTATATCAAAACAACCACAACCAGGGGCGGAGTCAGGAATTTTTCATGTCCTGAGCTATGATATAAATACACAAATTATTTTTTAAGATCAATCATTCACTTGAATATATAAATTTGTCAAGTTAACAATAAAGTTTTAATTCAAATACATAACACAAAATATATTAAAAAAAATTTAAAGTACATAAAATTCAAATTCAAAATAAAAATAAAAATAAATTATACTATCAAAGTTGCACCCTTCGATGTTTTGTAGAATAGAATTCATCTATGATCGAATCCGAATCAATATCTTCAACAAACTCTCGTTCAATGTAAATTATCATAGAATCTTCTAAGAACTTCTCTTTCATTTTATTACGAAACACAGTTTTAACATGTTCATAGCTGAAAATGTTCGCTTTGTAGTGGCAGTGGAAACAGGCAAAGTCAAAACAAGATGAATCAACCTGTCAATCAAATGATAGTGCTGCGACTTATTTGTTTCAGCTAATCCTCGACATAATTCAGAAATGGTAGACATATTCTGAAAGCTCTCATGATGAACCACATCAATCTGATAATGCTCTAGCTGAGTTCATTGAAATTTTCAGGATAAAATTTCTCAGCAAGCTTGTAAATAGCATCAGCTTTAAATGATTTAAAGTTGTCCTTGGGTTCTAAAGCAGAGCTAAGTATAAGGAGTTCCACTGTCCCATCACTGAATCTCAAATTTAATTCTTCCACCTGGAAATCTATTGTTGAGTTAAATATATCATAATGATAATCTTTGTAACCATTCTTGAAACATGTTGTTGACATGAGCGACACTGTAGCCTTTTTATATGAAGCATTCATATGTGGTATGTCAATCTCATATTTTGTGCAAACAGTTGCACATTTGCAAGGAGAAGATCAAATCGGCATCTCTCAAAGTTTGAAGCAATGCTTTAGTAGTTGATACAAGATCCATTGCATTTAAGATGTCAAGAGATTTTTGCTTTAAAAGCTCGACAAAGTAAATCAAGCAATCCCCATTATTTTATGCATCAAATATAAGATGAATATAAATTCAAAAGATTTCATCACAATCAAACAACCACCAACTTCTCCACGTATAGAATTAGAAGATCCTTCTTGAACCATACTTTCAAGCACAATAATAGTTGCACCATACATATCTATTAAGATTTTACAAATAGAATCAAAATGAGAGTTCCAGCGAGTAGTTCCACTTCGATGTAAATTACCGATTTGATAAGCCCCTCTACCAGTCTCACGTTTTCCAGTAACTACCATATGTGCAATTTCTATAGCTTGAGCATAATGTAACTCGGTATGATGTTTGGGAGAAGCACAAATAAGGTTGATAATGGTTGTCAATTTTGAGAAAAATAACCAAATAGAAATCTCATTTCAGTGCTTGCAACTAATGCTAGTTGTAGTTGGTTTAAAGAATGCAAACATAGTTTTTCCTCTCTTGTTTCCTTGATTTTCCATTATAATTTATAACCTATTCAAGTAAAAGGGATTAGGTAAGTCAGGTGTAAGATGAAAAGATATTAATGCCATAATAGAATATTCATGAAATGCAGAATATACAATGATAAATTGGTGATGCAGACTACTGGGAGATTTGGAGAACTTAACTTTGAAATAACCAGTAAATTATTAGTAGTGGTGTGTTAGCATCCGTCCATTTCTAAGGTACGGTCTACTATTTACTCCATTAACAATCTACTGTAATGAATGTGAAATATTGAATTCAAAATGAAAAGTCAGGGCTTGTAAATTCTTACCTGATGATTTTACACTCTTGCGACTTTATGTATAGATTCTTCTTCAAAATCCAAGTTAAAATTGTATATAGTTGAGAAGAAAACGCTAAAACCCCAAGTTACTTAGAAGACATGTGAACCAATTAATTATTTATATTTAGATAGGTTTGCTGTAAAATATAACTAATTAGTTAGTATTGCAAGGGAAATTAAGTGCGCGGCTAATGGCTGCTAATTAATTAGTGCTGTAAGGGAAATTAAGTAGTGTTTAGATTTGCTTTGTAAAAAATGAAAGGAAAGTGGATTATTAAAAAAAATTTGTTATCCGGGCTACATCCCTCCTAGCCTTATAAAAGGCTCCACCCCTGGCCACAGCAAAACACGGATTAAATGGCTAGTCTAATCTATTTCGCCTTCTCAGAGAAGGGAGGGCTTTTTTACATCCATCCATTTCTTCCAAGGTCAGGAAATAAACCAAGCTCCTTCCCTAGGAGCACTTCTCACGAGTGATCAGAAATGGTCAGTCTCCATTCTTTTAGGGTCTGAATTGTAAAAGGACTGCCTCTACGAATGCTTGCTTGTGGGCAAATGCACTTGTTTAATGGGCTAACACCATGGAGCCAAATTAGCTTTTTTCCAGCAACGAGACAATATTTTGCACATGTTTTTGCTACCTGCAACAGTCGAAAACATATGGATAGAGACAATGACGTTGCATTAAATCTCATCATTTCCTACTACGCACAGTAGCTCCAATCGATTGTGATTGATGTTAATGGAAACTGCAAAGAGCTACACATCCTCCCCTCTATTTCCTTCTCTTCTTTTAAATTGATGCCACTTGCAATATTGTGAGTTCCTCCACGATCTTTTCTCTTGCATGCACATCTCTTTGGTTGACTCTCAAGTCCAGATTAGGATGAAACTCTTCACTTTTGGTCGTTAAATTTATTTATTCATTTTCTCCTTTTCATTGATATTCCATTGGCCTCAAATCATCGACGCTTTTTCTGTGCATGGTAGCTGTATTTAGCCCTAGAAGTTATAACCCGCAAGCAAAACCATGCTAAACCTCTCAACTTACGTGACGAAAGATTATTATTTGTCAAAAAGTCATCTCAATTTAATAGTTTAAGCTATTAAGTGAGGTTTTAGAATATAATTTATATTATTCTTCAACACAACTTCTTAAATGAAAGCCTTTTGGACTTGAAATTTGCACAGACTTCATTATCTTGGGCTTAATTTTTATCAAATAAATTAGGATGATAATATTCGAACTCGTGACCACTTGGTCATTAAGGCTCTGATACCATGTCAAAAAATTACTCAACCCAATAGCTTAAACTATTAGATAAGATAGCATAATATAATTTATATTAATCTCTAATAATATAATAGAAGAGGGAGACCAAGCACACAAAACTTGCCTAGGGGTCAATATAGGTGAGCCCAACAGGCCACCTTCATAGAATTTCTATTTCCTTTGATATAATTCGAAATTGAAGCCTAAATCTTACTATATGTTCTATGGGTGGTTCTTACTATATGTTCTATGGGTGGTTGAAGGGCCATGGTGTTTATCATCATCATTATTATTATATGAAAGAATATCTCATTCCATGTAACATATAGTGCCCCTAAGTGGACTTACTTTCTTTGCCACCTTTCTGTCATCTTTCAACTAAAAACTATATAAATAAGACTTGGCATTTCCTAAAGCACTTTGTTCCTCCCCCACTATCCTTTAAAATATGATTATGCTAATAGACATCGGCTGTCACAATAGTTTCTCCACTTCCTCCCTCCTTAACCCCAATTATTGCAAGCTACATATTGCCACGCATTGGATGGATTTGTTTACAAATGTGATTTCCTTACTCCTTAGCAAAAACTCGAGTCAAAACCCTTCTCTCGAACCACTTGGGATCTCTCTTGCATTCAACTCTATTATGGACTAGTTTTTTTGTAAATGTCTGCATGATGGAGCTAGCAGGAATACCGATCAATCCAAGGGCCTATTGGTAGTATTGTCCTATTTTATATTGAATCTGTTTGATATTAGGATAACAATTACTTTTTAAAATGATTTTTTTTTAGAAATGCATTAAAATAATATATTTTTTATTTTTTAAAATTTATTTTTAACATCAGTATATCAAAACAATCTAAAATTACAAAAAAAATTACTTTAAAAAAATAAAAAAATTACTTTTTTTTAAAAACACTTTTAAAATATAAAAATAAACAGATCGTTCATCCAAAAGTCTACCACGTTTCTTAGTTACAGCAAGAATCTAACCACGCACACCAGAAAATCCTGTTAGTGGTTGAAAATTAGAAATGCAAGAGTGCATTTACGTTGACTTGTTTGGCTGATCATTGACCCATGTATTTGGTTTTTATGAATTAAAAACAGAGTTAGTGGCTAAGGGTGAATTCCCTCCCTCCCTCTCTTCTTTTATTACTTCTTTCAAATAGGATAATCTGTTTAATTTCCCCTCGCAGTTCATAATGGATCCACTTGCATATATCTCTGGCACATTCAATGGCGACGTGCAAGCTCACACATCATCTTGCTCTATTGTCAGAACTGATTTCTCTTGGTTACTTTAATTTCATGGTTGGATCACACTATATAAAGTTTTTTCTTTTAATTTCTTCATTAATCTCCCCTTCTTGGACGTGGACAAATTTAAAACATCTAATCTAGAATATGTTTTTTTTTCTTTTTATAGATATTGATTCCAACTTAACTTGACCAAACTAATAACTCAAAACTTATTCAAGTTATTAAATTTATTAGGAATAATTTTTTATATTAATTTGATTAAACTTGAATAACTTGATAGGTTGACTCGTAATTAATTGAATTAATCAAATTTATGTTAAAATTAATATATTTTTTTTTAAAAAAATGTTATTTAAAAAAAAAACCCAATAACTTAATAATACGAGTGATTTAAATCAGGTCTTATCCAAAGCAAAACTTGATGACTATATATATATATATATATTAATTGCCATCAATTCAGAAAAATAAGCTGATGCAGATAATCAGTGATGATTTTATGATATCTAGTTACATACGCGGCGCCTGGCATTGAAAATAAATCAGGGAGGATGGATTGGCCCAAAAAAAAAAAAAAACCTTGTTTGCTCTATTAATAATTACATTTGAAAATGAGATTCCCATAAGTGGAAGGATAAAGAGGAAAGAAAACTTTGCTAAAATGGAATATTAGATCACAAATAATAGAGATAAGGGCTAAATTTGTGATTATATAATAAAGAGATTCTCCAATCAATTATATCTCTCTAATTTAAATAATAAAATACTTTTTCAATGAGTTCTCTTGTCAAAATTCTCTATTACTTTATTCTCATTCTATTTGTTTGTTTAAGTGTAGACTAGGGTGGGGGTGGCCATGCGCATTTTAAATGTCAAGTCTATCTTTTGAAGGGAAAATCTCGACGGAATGATTAATTGGAACAATAGGGACCAATTTGAGAATTGCCCCAATATGCGAGGATGTGTTTAACAATTATCCCCAAATAGTAAACGAGATCCTTTTTAGCCTGAAAAGAAATATCATGGATTTATTCTACTCATAAATTATTAATAAGAGTTTTTTTAATGGATGATTTTTATCCATAATCATGTTGGTAAGTTTTTTATGTTGACAGACTATAAGTATAAATATCGATAGAAAATTCTGTCCGTAAATATAAAAATTCTAGTAAGATCTTGGATAATGAAGTATTTTTTTTAGTATTTTTGGTTTATGAAATTGAAACTAAAAACCTACTAATTACAAAGAAAATCATAAACCTATTTGACTGTCGCCTACTAAATTACCACCTACAAGTTATCGTCTACTCGTTATCAGCCTACAATTACATGTCTATTTGATAAATAGATTTTAAAGATCATGTGAACTTGATTGAACTGCAATGTAGTTATTGTTTGTTGAGTTGTTCCCCTCTTGGTTGCCTTGTCTTCTTCTTTAAATAAAAAAATTTAAGATAATTTCTCGTAACTACTCATTCATTTTAATTATTTAACGTAATTTCTGTTAATTATTCACTTACTTTATTCGAGATAACTATTCGCTCATTTCTTCTTTTAAGAATCATGTACCGTGTAAACTCTTTATACCTTTCATTTACTATCTACATTCACTTTATCAAGTTTGGTATACAATCAAGTAGTTTGACATGTTTTACCATGTTCTTCCTGGCCTAAACTTTTGATCAATTTTTTTTTTCTTTTGTGTATAACAGTTATGTTTGAAAAAATCACAATAAAGATGGAGGAATCCTAAAGCATAAACCCTGAAGTAAGATAAGGTGTTGACTTGAGCATTTTCGATTAATTACAGTTGATACAACATAGTAGAACTTTTTTTGTGCCGATCTTTATCTATATTGATAATTAAAAAGCCTCTTTTTTATAGAGCACAGAATTAGTCCATGCTTGTGAACAGGGATAGAGTGATCCCTCCACTATATATATATATATGGGGTTCGCTGTAGTTATACCGTGAAAAGATAGGAAAATGACTGATTTTTTAGTCCACATTCACAGGTTAAGCCGCTCCAAGAGCTTTCTTGTAAATTTACCTGTCTTTCATGCATCTTTACAGGCATTCCAGCTATAATTAGCCGACGAACTGGCTGTTTCTTAAATCTTTTAACAGCTCTTGAGATTGTCCAAAGAACAATGGTGGAAACTATTACATGACATCAATTCTTTAAATATATTGTTTGATTGCAAGCCGTCCATTGTTTTGCAGTTCTGATGCACAATTCCACTATGCTCAATAATACAAGTAATTTAAATTTCAAAGGATGGTCTACGAGGAAAGGAAAGGGTGATCTCTCTCTCTCTCTCTCTCTTCTCTTTTTTTTGGAACTTTATGATGCATTATAAAGACAAAATGAAGCATGATTATTGTAGCCAACTCCATGGCTGCAGATTCAAATAATATCATCATATCATTGAGTCATCCCATGAATCGATCATAGGGTAAATTCAGTTCTATTATTATTATTATCATTATCATTATCAATTATTGTAACAATAAATTTTTATTCTTTTTATCTTTAATTATTAACTTAATTTAGTTTAATTAGGTTAATTGAATCACTAAAAACCTAACCAGTTAAATGATTTTTGTCAATTCAATATCTTGTTTTATTTAACTATAAATCCAATTTAATTTAAATTTAGATTATCATTTTTACTAGTTAATATATCTTGTAGAGCGTACTTTAACAACTATAGAATATACCATATTAAATTAAATTCCTACAAATTTTATCAAGTCAGTATCTAAGTTTAGTTTAACTACAAACCCAATCCGATCTAAAATTTAAATAATTGGTTTTTCTAGTTAACCCGTCATGCCAATCCGGGCTTAACAATTATGGAATGAAAGTCCCTGGTTGGCTAAAATATATACTCTATTGAATGAACTGGCTACCAGACTAACTTCTAGGTTCTAACTTTTTTCATTAGGCTTGTAATCTAACCTTGTTAATGCAATTTTCTAGTTCTAACTTTTTTCGTTAATGGAGCTGGAGCAGCTAAGTGTAGGAGTTTGACTCGGCAAAAGTTGCGAGGTTACGTGCATCTTGAAAAATCTTTCTTCAAAAACTCATTTGGCTTTGCTCAAAAAGTCTTCTCACTTCTTTCGCTGAAACTTAATAACCTAACCCAAGTCTAGGTAGAACATGGACCATTAACAGTGATTTTACTGTGAAAGAATTAAAAAAATATATTAAATTTACCCTTAACAAAAATAGAATGATAAATAGAAACCATGAAAAGATTATTTTATACTAGTTCAATTGATTTTTTTATCAAGAGCAAATAGGTTAATTTACTATTACAATCTATAGTAAATCGAGATATATTTATAATGATTTTCCCATATGTTTTAGGTTTTTATAACTTAAGAGGTGTTTTCTTAATGCTATAAACTAGGTCAAATTTTCTCTAATTAAAAACAAGAATGTTCAGGTAAAGCTAAAGTTTTTAAAATAGCAAAAAAAACCTGAGAATCGAGTTATTAACTTGAATGAGTTCAATAAAATTGATTAATTTAATAATATGATTAAAAAAAGATATCAACAATAACTAAAGGGATAAAGATGACAATAATTAATTATAAAAAATGAGTTGTCAATATCATACTCGAAAAGAGAATAAAAAAAAGTCTATTGGAGACTTACTATCGCTCCATCGTGAATATAGTCCCACCACTAGAAAGAGCTCATGGAGACAGTTATAATACCATTGTGAAAGGCTGAGCAACAACATTGAAAGAGATTGCACGTGTTGTCAAAGCAACCACTCAGGAAGTAAATCAAATAAAATATTATGAAGCGAGCATCTCATGCTTATATTTAATCAATCAATTTCATTTAATTTAAGAACAAAATCTCTTTTAAAAAAGCTAAATTAACAAAGAACAACAAATAAAAAAACTCAAGATAACCTGAGTTATTTTCAAAATCAATAAAAAACTCTATAGAAAACAAATAAAAAAAATAACAAGGTCCAATCTCTAATTAAACAAATGCTAAAGAACAAAACTGAAAAAAAAACTTTAAAAAGGGGGGGAATAGAAGCAAACCTGGACAAATCTCATAATACTGTGTTAATCTTTTATACTCGTAGCCCATAAAATGGTCACCAATGCTAAACCAAAGGTCTTTTAACCACAAGTATCGACTAGGAATGAAAGGGTTACCGAGATGATTCAAACGTCGCCTTGAAGGTCACCATTTCGCCACCGCATGACCTTACACGTGCCATCCCAATAGCGGGCCACATCCCATGTATTAACATGTGAATTGCACGCATTAACTATTTTTTTTTAAATAATATTTATATTTATTAAATTACCAAGTTACCCTTTAGTAAATTTAATTTAAAAAAAAAATAGGATGAAAAGATTAAAAAAAACTACTTAGATGCAAGTTAAAAAATTTTATTTTTAAAAGTAATTTAGTCGTTTAATTATGTTTAAAAAAGTAAAATATGAAAAAACCTCTTGACATTGGTTTTGAAATTTTTTTCTTTTAAAAGTAAACTAGTTATTTTACCTCATTTAGCTAGTTAAATGGTTTTTTTTTTTTTTGGAACGACAAAACCCTTATTTAGCTATTCCAATCCATACAAACTTGTCTTGGAGCCTAATCAAAGACTGATCATATCTCTTAATTTATTTATTGACAAAAAGGATCATATCCAAGGCATATTCAAGAGAAAGTGCAAGAAGTGGGACTTCTAGTCCACTCAAAGGATGTATAAAAAAATATTTAAATTATGCCGTGAAAAGATAGTTAGGAAAAAGTCATTTTCATAGCCATATTTAAGCAATGTTTCTGCTTCTCCAACTAGACAGTGAACTAGTGCATTTAGACCATATCATTCTTTGAAGATTGCACCTAGAAAAGAAAAAAAAAGTAATCGCCCCCCCTTGCTTTAATTTGGCAAACATTCTTTTCTAGATAAAATTGATCGGGTCCTCCTATGTATTTTAACGGTGAAGGATGATGCAGCTAAGTAGCTTCTATTTTTAGTAGCGGTCATTGCTTGAAATCTTAATTTAAAAATGTGTTTTATTTATATGATTAATCAATATATATATATATATATATATATATATATATATATATGAAAATAAACTTGTGCCAATTCAAACCTTTTTCAGAAATAAGTTCCGTAATTTTGTTCTGGCAATGTGAAAACAATGTGAAAAGTGTTTAAAAATTAGACTGAAACACATCATCTCTTTCAAATAACATTAACAAAAAAGAGAAGAGATCAAATAGTTATGTCGGACTATATGGTCTGGTGATTATGCATCTCCTCAATCTCAACAGGGATCAAGAAGCAAGAAGTTAAATGAGGTTGAAGTAATGGTAATAAAGATATTAGAAATTTGTTTTAAAACTTGATTAATATATTTGCAGTCAAATTACAAATAAAATCCTTTATTTTTAAGATTAAAAATTTATTGAAAATTATTTTCTAACAACAATTATTTAACATGAAACATTAATATTATTAAAATAAATTATGGATGAATGAGAAAATAATCTAAAAAACTATTGGTTGACATGTTTTATGAAATTCAAAATCCTATATCCTATATTGAAAGAATATAACATTTTGAGTGAAAAGTTAAAAAGTTCAAATGAACTCATGGAGTACCAAAGTTTTTAGTGGGAAGAAAACCCAAGCGAAATGAGTTTGGGGCTCGACTCGCCACAGCTCAAGCCCTAAGCCTCGAGCCCCTAGTTCTATGCTTAAATTTATTGTAAAATAGTTTTTTTTTTCTATAAATAATTACTTTTTGGTAGCCCATTTTGTTTAGCTAGCTTATAAATGAACAATATAAACAATAACTTTCTACTTACTAGATAGTTTTATTTGCTAAGTAAAACCATCTGTCTTTTTAAGACAAAAAATTGTTGTTGTTTTTTTGTTTACCTATTTATGGTTGGTAATTAAGGGAAAACAATGAAAATCAATTTTAGTAATTACTAGAATTGATTTTGCATTAATTTTAGCTCTAAAAGTCATTATAAAAAGAGGTTGACAAGGGGGTATTATGCACACTGCAATAGTTCATTTGCCTTATTCTCAATTTTTTTCCCATAATTCTGCATCGATTTTGGATCATTAAAAAAAAATTATCCCATTTTCAGTCATGCCATGAAATACATTAGTTAAATTCATGATTAAAAACAAGAGGTGTTATATATCATGTCTTTTTTTTTTAAGATTTGATTGCTAAAATCAATGTTACTTTGACAGGTATTACCTTGGTAAAAAAAATTATACTATCAACTTCTATGTTACATGGTGAGAAACCTAAAAAATATAATAGATTGGACTTTAAAATATAACAATAAAAAATATTTTTCTAACTGATCACTTAAGCTTTACAAAGTTCTTATAAGAAAAAGCACATTCTATATGCAAAAACTAATCTTGAATGGATTGGAAAACACATTCTGTAATATATATAGTTCAATCAAGAGTGAAAAGACATTATAAAAAACTTTAGATCAAAAGTACATTGATAAAGATACTAGTATGAAAAAAATTCATAGTTAGCAAAATTCAAAATTTCAAGATGATCGATTCAAAACTATAATAAACCAAGTTTAAGAGTTTCAGCTTGTTTTGTATGATATTTATATTAAAGGTATGGTTCTGAGTGAAACTTTCAAGTAATTATAATTATTGAAAAATTATCACCTTTCTAAAAAGACTTTAAAAATTACCTTAAACATAAGTGTAAGGAAATGAGAGGTTGAGAATAAGATAACCATATGAAAATAAAGAAATCATATAAAAATAAAAACTACTCAAAACAATGTTATCAAGGGTGATCACCTTCCAACTTAAGTTTCAAAAATGAATTTGTCTTCTGTTCTTTTTAAAGTCAATATGACCAACAATTCTGAGCAGTGATGAATTTATATTGAAGCAATAAAATATGTATATATCGAGAAAATGATATTTTTCACTTACAAAGAAATGTATGGTGAATATTTATACACGAAGAACTCATCAACCTCTAAGATACTAGGTGTTAGGAAAGTCATACTAAAGGAGACATTTAAAAAGCTTCTCCCTCGTAATAATGTGATATATATTCTCTCTTTTCATATATAATATTTTTATAAATAAAGTGTGTTAATTAGGTATGAGCCAAGCTTAAGAATATTCTTTGGACTAAAGTATGAAGATTAGAATAAACAATGAGAACAAACAACCGGATCAAACTTGAATGATGCTTTGATCACTTTTTTTCTTCAGGAAAACAAGGGAGCTTAATTATTAGGCATTTATTTATCAAAAAAAGGTCAGAAATATGCTTTAAATGAGTAACACTACCAAGCATATTCTTTATGCTGTTTCCAAAATAAGTTTAAGCAGAGAACAGCTTGTGATTTCAACAATCTTACACATGCACGTGGAAGCCATTACTGCTATGTATGATTTTGCTATCGGCAATCTCTCATTGTATCCGAAGTCCCCATTAATTTTAATGATAGGGAACAACAGTTGTCTTCTCTTAGTTTAGAGATCATAATTTCTGCTGCCATGTGCTTGGTCCTCCTGGACAAACTGAGACTAAAACTTGAACTATACGCCGCATGGCAAACCCTAATTTATATGTTTAAAGATGGAAGAATCTCCTCTTTTCTTTTGTTTGAATATACAGTACTGTTATTCACTATTAGAAAGTCAGCACAAGTGGGAGAAACTATATATAGTGTGGGATCGAGACTTTAAAAAAAAAAAGAAAAAAAAAAGATCCCTCGATGCCTAGTTGACATGCAAATAAGAAAAGAAAAAGGCATGCTAATTAAACCAGCTAATTATTAATTAAGGATCCATTTAAATATGGGATTTTTTCTCACACTTTGAGCTTCGGAAAAGACATTGAGTTTCTATTTTTTATTTTATTTTTCCAAGTTTTTTACTTATATATAATTAATTTTGGTGTTCTTTCTTGTAACACCAAGAAAAGAGAGATTGGTATCTTATTTAATGACTTATGAATGCCTCTTAATTAATTATGTTAGAAAAAAAGAAGTAAGAAAACTTATATATATCACCTAAAGTTATTAACATGAAACTAGTTAGAAGTTGAAGATTTGTAAATGAAAACATTTACTTTAGAAACACAAAATTCTAATTTTAATCATTTTTATTTTTATTTTTTTTGAAAAATAAAGTTATTTTTTAGATTTAAAGACGAATTAGGTGCACATTGATTAAGGTTTCTCATATCTTGGTAACATCCTGGTTGTCCATTATGGTAGCATTTGAAAATCCGACCCAAATATTATTGGATAAAAGTTTAATTTTTTAATTTAAAATTATTTTTTCATGCTAACAATGCTTATAATGTTGTTTGGTTCTATCATTGTAGAGTTATAATTAAAGTTCAATTTACAAAATAAAAAGAAAATCAGGTTAGAGGATTTCACATAAAAAAATTATTCAAATCCCTCTTAAAATGAACAGTGTCGTTTAACCAATTTTTGGTTTATTAAAGGCTTAGAAGATGTTTAAAATAATTGTAAAAATTGTTTTCAAAGTGTTTTCTGTTTTGAAATATATTAAAATAATATATTTTTTATTTTTTAAAATTTATTTTTACAGCGGTAAATCAAAACAATCTAAAAACATAAAAAAATAATTTAAAGTAAAAAAATTCAAAAATAAAAAAATAATAGTTCAATCGTTGCGCTAAACAGTACCTTAATAAGTAACTTCCAAACATTGATTTGGTAACGAGATTTTTTTTTTATTTCATAAATTTTAATTTTTAGAGTTTATATTCGAAAAACAAATATTTTTTTTATATGTATGAAGATATTATAAACACAGTAGATCTAACTTTGCACATGATCTGGTATAAAATTAGAGTTATAAATTAATGGATTAACTTGACTTGAATTAATAATTTTTTTTTAAAAAAATTTAAACAGATCTTTTGAAGAATTCTTTCCTGTCATATTAAATTTTTGCCGAAATAATATTAGTTGACATATTAGATTTACCAAGTAAACTCCGCAATAATTTTGGTGATCCAAGGCTAATTTCAGAATACCCAAAAATTTTTTTTAGAAAAATAAAATAATAGGATTTAGGCATAACCAGCCTGCCATGCCATTAACCCTTGACTGCTATCGCAACCAAAAAAATATAAAAATCTTTTCAGTAAAAATGGAGTCGTGATTAGAAGTATGTCATTTGATTGCTAGACAAGGGCAAAATAGTGAATTGAATAATCTGACTGCTTCTGCTGTAGCAGCAAGAACAGTATTTGAGCCTGATACTGTTGGTATATTCTGTGCGTATCCACATTTAACCATCTCTATATCTTATTGGATGTGACTGCAAGTTTAAGCACTCAAAACAACCTCCAAAGTTTTAGATTTTAGAGAGAGAGAGAGACATACCAAAACAGCCTTAAACACATACCTAACTAAACTCTAGAGAGAGAAAGAAACTGACCCCTTGTTTTCTTTTTTTTTTTACTGACTGTGTCTGTGTCTTTGTGCAATGTTCTCCGCTTCCGTTCATGCCTTGATGTGCGGGATTCAGAGAGGACATCCTTATTGACCTCTCTGAATTCCCAGTCACATAAAGCCTTCTGTTTTTCTTTTCTTGGCCAAGAAAGTGCGAGGAAAGTCTGAAGAATTTTGTCTTTATTGCCAAGTTATGAATTCGTTTGAGTTCTTTTGATTGGCTCATGTAGTACCTTGTATGGTTTTCTTGGTGGTGGTGGTGGTGGACTGTTGGTCATAGTTTGTACATATGGCTCCTGTGATGTATAGAAGCTTTAAATGGTACTTTTCTATTTAACGTTTTATTTATTTATTTTACATACATGCGTTCATATGTTATATATGTGCATATATGGTGTGTAATAATGCTATGCGTCATGGTGGGATTGATGATTTTTTTTTTTTTGAGGACTTAAGAGCTATGGCGTGGTTTGTTGGTTCTTTGATATATAAAAAGGGTTCTTCGAGGTTAATTTTTCTTATTTTTTTCACATCTGGTTTTGTTTTGAATTGCTTGGGCAATTGGAAGCCAATTCTTTTGTTGGCTTTTGGTGAAATTTCTCTTATGTTTACAAGGTGCTTGTTTGCTTTATAGTTTTATTTATGTTGTGAATTTATGATGCTGTTATTGAAGGAGGTGGTCCTGGGAATATGCAGATAAATATGGTTTAGCCAATTTGATTCTTTATTTAGTATATATTCAGCATGGGGCTAAAGTTTTGTGTTCTTATATACTTTTGCTCTCTGTCCATATATTTGCCTGTATTTGTGAATTTATGAACGTTCTGATGAAGGTCTTTCTAGAGAATGGGGTAGATTTTTGTTTTTGGAATTAATCAACTAGAGTTTTATTTTTTTAATGGCTTTCTCTCATGGGATGTTATTCTTTTTCTCTGAGAAAACATGGTTCCAATACGCAGAACAATTCATTCAACATGTTTCAAGTTCTCTGTTCTTTGCTTCCTCATTCAAACATTTTTGCCCTGTTTTGGATTTTTCTTCTTTTACATAACAAAACCATCATAAATTCCTTGAGAAAAGTTTACCTTTTCGTGACTTCTTTGAATTATTGGCTTGTATTTTCTTTACATAATATCATTAATAGGTTTTGTTCTTGAAGGTTGCATGGACACACTAAACTAGATGCAAAAGGACTTGCTTTTGGCAACTAATGCTGGCTATGAGACGGTTCTGTTTAAGACATCATTGAGCACAGAATCAAGTTTCCATGAATCAAGTTAAGCTGCAAGAAGTGTGTCTGGATGACCTGGTTTTACATTTTATTCTGTTTAGCCGACTGCTTTCCATGAAGTTTTGGCAATTGGCACTGGACCAACCTGGCAGAAAGTTTGGCTTCTAGCAGGGCAAATCTTCTTTGGCGATATAAATTCCTTTTTAAGAGTTGATAGTAATAATTAGACGTTAAGATTAAGTTCTTTAGGGCAAATCTCCTTTGGCAAAGTTACTGAAGTTCCCTCCCTGTAAAGGGCAGATCTTCTTTGGCATTAAATTCTTTTCTCTCTGTTGAGCTTCACTCCGATCTGCAACAGTTGTGGCTCATCAATTTATCAGCTGTGCAGTACAATCTTCTTTGGAAGTTTCTTCTTGCAGAAGCTTCAGTCCGTTTGTCGGGCAAATCTCCTTTGGCATTTGGAGTCCTTGTTGACTCCTGTTATCCCTTTAGGGCAAATCTCCTTTGGCATTAGGAAGTCCTTCGTTGGCTTCCTGTTATCCCTTTAAGGCAAATTTTGGTGTTTTGAACATCATCTCTTCCTTTAAAGGTTAAGATATCCATATTGATCCTCAGCATCATTTGAGAAAACATATATTTTCAACCCATTCCACATTATCAGCACCTGTAGTTCAATCCTACGGCTCACCACCATTTAGTTATCTTCTGCCAGTGTGTTTATCATAGCATTACAGTGGCTCTGATCTTGGACAGTTGCTTGAAAAAGTGTTAATTAAACGGTACTTCTCTCTTCTCCTCACTATTCATTACTATTTTTTTAACATATTTGTTAGATTTGCATTTTTTATTATTATGACCTTAAATTATCATGTTCTTGTCTCAGAGGTGAAGTTTAGATATATCATTGTATGTGATGGATATGCTCCGCAGCGACTCTGATTGGGAAAGTTGCAGTGATAATGGTAGTAGCAGTGAGGACATAGAGGAACTTGACTTTCTGTATGGCGGGAGGGCTAGCAGCATTTTCTCTAGTCTGGAGGAAAGCATAGGGAAAATTGATGATTTCCTCTCATTTGAGAGGGGCTTTGTACATGGGGACATTGTTTCTTCTGTGACTGATCCATCTGGACAGATGGGCAGAGTTGTAAATGTTAATATGCTTGTCAACTTGGAAAATAGGCATGGAAAAATCATAAAAGATGTTGATTCAAAGAAACTTTTGAAGATTCGATCCATTTCAGTGGGGGATTATGTGGTTCATGGGCCATGGATAGGAAGGGTTGATAAAGTTGTTGACAATGTCACTGTTGTATTTGATGATGGGACATCTTGTGAGGTTACTGCAGTGGATCAAGAAAAGCTCTTGCCTATTTCTTCTAACATACTTGAAGATCCGACATATCCATATTATCCAGGACAGAGAATACGGATTAGGCTCTCAGCAGTGTCTAAATCAGCTAGATGGTTATGTGGAGTTTGGAAGGAAAATCAGGATGTAGGGACTGTTTCTGCTGTAAAAGCAGGTTTAGTGTATGTTGATTGGCTTGCCTGTGCTCTTGTTGATTTGAGTTTGCCTGCTCCTCAGCGTTTGCAGGATGCGAGAAACTTGACTTTGTTGTCATGCTTCTTGCATGAAAATTGGCAGCTTGGTGATTGGTGCATGCTTCCTTTGGCTGATTGTAATGGTATGAACAGGCAGATATTTTTTGATGCATCTATCATTAAGATCATTAAAGAGGACAGGAGGACGGGCCATGGGTTTAAGGGACAGGACCCTTGCTTGAATTTTCAGGATATATTTGTTATTGTGAAGACAAAAACCATTGTTGATGTTGTGTGGCAGGATGGTGGGTGCTCGCAGGGATTGGATTCACAGTCTCTGCTTCCTGTAAATATTGTAAATGCTCATGATTTCTGGCCAGGGCAGTTCGTATTAGAGAAGGGTACTTGTGATGATCCACATGTTTCAGGTAACCAAAAATGGGGTGTTGTGAATTGTGTGGATGCGAAGGAACGGACTGTTATGGTGAAATGGAAATCCATTGGAGTGAACCAGGTTAACAATGTAGGAAGTGGTCAGATTGAGGAAACTGTTAGTGCTTACGAGCTAGTTGAACACCCTGACTACTCCTACTCTTATGGGGATATTGTATTTAAAAACTTGGATCAAGCTAATAAAGACCATGTGAACAGAGAGACTGGAATGAATGCAGATGCTCCCCTTGAAGGAAGTGACCATGGTAAAGATCAGGTTGATTACCTGTCCTGTATCGGCTATGTGACTGGCTTTGAAGATGGTTGCGTTGAGGTGACTTGGGCTTCTAGTCTCAAAACCAAGGTGCGAGCTCTAGCCATTTTTCACTCTTCATTTGAATTTCATGATTATTGTGTTCATTAATTTACAATTTTCTAGTTTTAGTAGGCATTTGAGAGTCCATGATGTGTTTGCACTGTCTTGGACACATGTAGATGGTGTGATCCGTTTCATTTCTCTCAAGTTGTACCATGTATTACAGAATTAGGGGTGATAAAATGGAAGTTGCACTGAATCCAACTGCTAATTATGAAAAATTTGGTAAAAAACCCATAGTGCAATGACAATGTATACCCTAATTAGTTTGGTTATTATTATCTAAAACATTCATATTTCCTTATTCTTGTTACTCATTTCAAATCTGGTTGCACATGTCATGAACCTGCAATCATAGCCTTGTAAAACCCACCACCCAGCTGCGGCCTTAAAGTTGTTTGGACTTTGCACTGCTACTTTTTATGGGAAATTGTCTTGTTCTCTTAAATTGGAGACCATTAGCAAGCTTTTGGCAGAATCCAAGACGAGCCATAGAAATAGGCCAGCAGGTTCCTTGGGTTAGTTCACCCCACCCCACACCTAGTGATATTGTGGAGGTGTGGTTTTGGGGTCAGTAATTTGAATTTCTTTTACTTTTCCTTTTGACATATAGAATTAGGATTTATATTCGTGTTTGGAAGATTAGCAGGTCCATTGTGCTGTTTGATTTCCAGTAACCTTTACGTTCTTGACATGTGATAATCTCAGTTTCAAAAACCAGAGAAATCTGAACGTTGGCATAATTCATCCTCTGGTTAAAATCAGCTTTTAAACAACTGTCTGCTTTATTTTTTTCATCGATTGCTGGGGAGACTGATTGAAACGTCAATCTTAAATACCGTGTTGGACATTGTACAGGTTTCACCTAATGACATTTTTCGAATTGATAAAAATGAAGTTTCAGCTGAAACAATGGTGCAACATGAACCACGTGAAGAGGAAGTGAATCAAGAGACAGTTGATCATGACAAACAATTTTCAGTCCTGAAAGGAAAGGTAAAGTCAACTCCCTTCTCTCATATCAAGAAAATAGAGTTGCTCTCCAGTTCTGGAAGTTCAGTATGGGTGATAACATGCTGAAATGAAGGGTCCAATTTTTTAATTTAGCATAAAATAAATAAGGAAGCAACTTGCATGTTGAGTTTTGAGCTATGAACTTCTGGAATAGCTTATGCAAAATCCAGGATTTCAGTTTTGCTAGGTGTTTCAGCTGTTACAATTTTGGTGAATGATCTGTTGAGTTTTGAAGCATATAGACGTCCAGGATTGATCTGCTGAGTTTTGAAGTGTATAAACATACCGGATTGATCTGCAATTACAGAAGATACATAATAAAAGTGAATATATAACCTCAAAAATATTCTCTACTTAAAACTCACTCATCAGGACATGTTTGCTTGATGCCCATCTTTGATTGCTTAATAAACTGATGTCAAAACGAATTAATAAAGAATTGTAGGCTCTAAACAGTGACCCAGCTTAATCTTGTTCTATGTAATACACAATCACTAAAAATATTGTGTTACCATATTTGACAGACCATAAACAAAAACAGAATTCTGGTGAATTTCTTTAGTTTGGAATAATTAATGTTCTGGTTATTTTATAAAGCTTCTTGAATTATTTGCATTTTCATCTCCTTTTAAAACTGGAACTGAAGAGAGTTAGATTCTTAGGACTTGCTAAATTCCATTAGCATTGGTGATGAGAGCACTAAGTGCCCATGGGAATCCAGTTCCTTTTCCCTTCTTCCTCAATCTGCTCTTGGATTTTTCACAAGGATTACAGAAGGTATATTTGGACCCTTTGGTTCCACATCAGTGTCTGGCCCAATAGCATCTGACCTTATTTCTGAAGATGGAAATGAATTCAAGACACCTGAAGAGAAAGAAAATCCGGAAACTTGTGATCTGTGCATGGAGATGCAACCTTTAGTAGCTGGTGACATGCTGAGATTTGAAGGGACAAATTTAAAGCCAGAAATCAATGATGATCAGGAGAGCGAAGAACATCGATCTTCATCTGCCAGCAAGAGGCCAGAACAGTTCGATCAATTTGATATGGTTGCTGATTGTTCTGACCACCACTTTCTTGATGGTGCAGGGAATGTGCCAGCATTGTCTCAGGTCAGAAGCTTCACTTCATTTTTTTATGTAAGCTTAGTAGTCAACAGGAATAACCAATCATATGCTTTATGTTTTGCTCCACACAGGTGAAAAGAGGTTGGTTGAGGAAGGTTCAACAGGAGTGGAGTATTCTAGAAAAGAATCTTCCTGGTTAGCTTTTTATCTAATCTTGGACTTCACTTTTGATTGTTATTTGTGGAGGTTCATTTTTCAGCTTTTGCATCATTTCTAAGACCTTTGGTAACCTGAACAGAGTCAATCTATGTCCGCATCTATGAGGATAGGATGGATCTTCTTCGCGCAGCCATTGTTGGTTCAAATGGAACTCCATATCATGATGGACTGTTCTTTTTTGATATTTTTCTTCCTCCAGGGTATCCTCATGAACCACCTGTAAGTTAATCTAAAGTTCCTAAGCGTTTACGAGCTGCTTGAGTTAACGGCTGCACATTGGTCAGTGCTGCTCAAAGACAAAATGATCTCTATAAGTTCTGTTCCCTTATACCAAAGAGTTAATCTGAAAACGCAGTGCCATTGTTCAAAGGGACATTCAATTTTTCAAATTTAGGTTATCCGATATAGAAGTCTATCTTTTTTTCGTTTTAACTGTATGTCTACTTACATGAATGAGGATCATTCATTTTTGACAAGGAACTTACCTTTGGTCAACGTAATCTCTCATGCAGCTGGTGCATTATCGTTCTGGTGGACTTCGGGTGAATCCAAATTTGTATGAGTCTGGAAAAATCTGCCTGAGTCTCCTCAACACATGGACAGGCTCAGGCTCTGAAGTATGGAATCCAGAAAGCTCCAGTATTCTTCAAGTTCTTCTCTCCCTCCAGGCCCTTGTGCTTAATGAAAAACCCTACTTTAACGAGGCTGGGTATGATAAGCAGATAGGAAGAGCTGAGGGAGAGAAAAATTCTATAAGCTATAACGAAAACGCATTCCTTATGACCTGGAAATCCATGCTTTACCTGCTCCGCCAACCACCAAAGGTAAAATAAACAATTCTGATAACAAAATTACTCCACTGTTGCATTGAATTTATTCATAACTATGATGATAATTGCCTTTGAACTATAGTCAAAATATCATTAGAAAACCAACTCTATGTCAACTGCTACTTCTGTTTTTGGATTAATATAATATTAAGGATGCTTGGATCCCTTAGATGAATTTCACAGTCCTACTGTGTTCTGAGTACTGTATTTCATGATGATAGAGTGTTACATATTATGTTCTCAGAAAGTTCTTCATTAAAAACAATTTATTTGAGATTTTACAGGATTTTGGACTTCCCTATCCTGTTATTTTCTCAGGCTTTTTTTTTTTTTTTTGCCTAGTGAATTTATGTAGAAATGCTGTTTGTTAGTGATCAGGATTAATTTAGTGTGTGTCAATATACTGTTACAGCATTTTGAGCCACTCATAGAGGAGCACTTAAAGCTACGTTCTCAGAATATTCTTTTGGCTTGTAAATCATATCTGGAAGGAGCTCCGGTGGTGTATGCACTTGACTCTGGAAGCACCGAGCATGAAAATCAAAAGGGTGGCTCGACAGGGTTCAAAATCATGCTTGGAAAGCTCTTCCCAAAGCTCGTAGAGGCATTTTCTGGTAAAGGAATCGATTGCAGCCGATTCACTGAGGAAGATAAATGAATGTTCATAGCAAGGCATTCCTCCCATATCTATAATTCTATATGATATCATCGTGTTCTTGGTAGTTTTAAGTCTTCGTGTGATCTCATTGTGTGCATGCTGTGTGAGAACCAAAAAAAAAGGAAAAAAAATATAGTAAATATTTTTAGAGTCTTGGTGTTGTAAATGTATTTATGCTATGGGTTGCAACAGAAATTGATCATGAGAAAGATGTATTATTCTCAAAAAACAATAATGTATTGTGGGCTGCAGAAAACCTTGAATAATGTAATAAAATTTGGATTGGTGTGTAAATGATTATATATTTAGTGATGCTGCCAATGCTTTTTAAGTTTTCTTTTTGAACATTGTCGAAGCAGTAATTCTTACAAACGTTTGTTCTTGAGGTTCCATTTGCTAACAACCAAAGAATTAAGCTAAATCTATTTCTCCCTGACCTAGTTTCTCACTTGGTAAAAGAGAAGAAATTTGAAATTTTTACGTTGACTAGATGCATCAAAGCCGAGCTCCTCAGGTTGTTTGCCCCCCTGTGTTGACATATCATCTCAAAATCTGTTGCAGCAGTAAGCTGGGCTTTCTTTTTTGGTAATTGAGGACTTGAGTTTTACCAGCCATGATCTGTACTTCCGCAGAGCTCATCTCTCTGGATAAATCAAGACCAGATACACAGATTCTCGGATGAGAATTAACAAGTTATTTCAACTATTTCACAGTTGCTAAGTGAGCACCGTCTCGGAAGTTATTTCAACTATCTCACAGTTGCTAAGTGAGCACCGTCTCGGAAGTTATTTCAACTATCTCACAGTTGCTCAGTGAGCACCATCTCGGACTTGACTATTTCACAGTTGGTTGCTTTTCAAATACCATTTTGGAGTCAAATGCAAGAGAAGATTATCAAAACAATAAATACATTTAGTCAGAACTAGTTTCCTAACCCAAGTTTCGTTGCGGGTCTGATTAAAAAAATTAAGTTAAGCGGAATTTTGTACGGTAATATTATTAAACCCACCAAGCATATTAATCTTAAAAATTCTTAACTCGACTCCTTGCGACATAATAATTTCAAAATCAATTCAAACAACTAATAATAACATGGTTTGATTTAAAAAAATAAAAAATAATTTTATTTTTAAAAAAATATTAAGATGACAATATATTTGATCGACATGAACTTCATGACTTAACTCACAAAACCTGTAATTCAGATCATGAACTCTACTGAGTTTAATAATTTTGTTTTTGTTTCTTACATTATTTTCAACATATGATATAATAACAAAAATATAAACTTGAAAAATTGAGCATCAATCAAATATTAGAAGGTTCGTTTGAGATTGTGGTAACCTTATATAAAACAAACAAAAATAAATTAAGAAGACTAATTCAAAATCAACAAAATATTAAAGGATAAAATTGATTAAAAAAAAGAATTGATTAAAAAAAAGAATTCAATAAAAAAAAGAAAAATAAAATTATTTGGCATTGTTATTAACCATGACCCAGCAAGTAAACCTTGAAACCTCCTAAGTTGACTTTTTACCCCACCTAAGTTTCAAATTTACTTACATGAGAGTTGATTTTATGTGATTTAGTTGATTAGACAGATCCAGAGATAACTCGAACTACAAGTAAAATTGACTTTAAAATAAACTAAAGAAGATATCTTTTTTTTAATATTCATATTAGAGTATATTGAATCGACTTGAATTTCATGACTTAACTCGCAAAACTTACAACCCGAATCATGAAATCCAACCGGTTCAAAAACTTTGTTTTTTTAAAAAAAAATTGTTTTTTATTTAATAATATGATAACAAAATTAAAAGCTTGCAAAAATAAAATTAGATACCAATCAAATATTATAATATTTATTTAAAATTGCGATAACTTTATAAAAAAACAAAAATAAATTATAATAATTAATTCTAAATCAATAAAATATTAAAGAATGAAATTGAATAAAAAAATAAATTAAAATGTAACTTTAAAAAAAATAAAAAAATAAAAAATATATATTTCATGATTTACCGTGAACTTTTCTAACACTTTAAGCAGAAATACATTTATCTGAAACTTTTTTGAAAAAAAAATCTTGTAGACTATTTGTTTTTTCATCTTAAAAATGTTTTTGAAAAAAAAATTTTTTTATTTTTTTTACTTGTTTTCACATCATTTTAATATACTAATATTAAAAATAAATTTTAAAAATTAAAAAATAATCACAACCACAACAATACCTTACTATTAAAAAATCTTAACTAAATTATTATTTTAAAGATGTTTCCAGATTGAACTTAAATATTCACTATTTTTTTTTAGATTAATACGAATGTCCGTGCTAACTTGTACATATCTCGATTAATCTTATGAGTCTTGAAATTAACAACCATATAAATCTATAATGACCCTAAGATTTATGAGACTCGAACTAGTAACTTATAAAAAATAAATTTAGAGCTTGATCAATTAAATTACCCATCTTGGTATTGTTCACTAATTTTTTTTGTCGAATGAATTCAACAACATAAATGTTTTTTTTTATAAGGTTCCAAAATGTTCAATCTGTGGAAGTAAAAGAAGGAGACAATAAATCTCATGAAACACCGGATCAAAGTTTATCAACAAAAACGTTGCCTTGCCATGAGATCCTTTTCTAAATCTTTGTCCTCTTAGCCCGATCTCACAGAGGATCCAAATTCGGGTCTGGTAATACCGAATACCCAACAACCACACCTATAAATACCACCCTAATCTCCACATCAGTCTACAGTCTTCACCTTTCTCAAATTGCCACCGACTATGGAACCGTCTTGCGCTCCTAAATCATCTCCATTTCTCAAAAACTCTACTTCCCGCAGATTCCCAATCACTCCCTTCCTCATGTCCCTCGCTTTTCTTCTCCTTACAACCTCGGCAACCTCTGCACCAACAACAATAAAGTTCTCTAATTTCCTTGAATATTACGCCAAACATTGCAACAACGTAGTCCCTGAATCACCAATCACAGGTACTCTCATAAACAATGCCTCTTTCTTTGAAGACAAAATCAAAATCCTTAATTTTGATGTCGCATACTTTACTGGTGGCTCACAAATCATACCCAAAAAAAGGGACTCTGATTCGGCTCCGAGTGTCCTCTCTTTTAAGCCAAAAAAATTCGATCTTCAGCAAACTGCGAACCCTTTTGTGGTTTCCCTTCGAGGGTCTCTTAAATTTCGCTTTCCTGCTCGGTTTGGTTGGAGTAATGTGACACGGGATCGCAGGAATTCGAAGAGAATCAGGTACCGCCCGCCGAGAATTCCAGTCAGGTCGAGGTATCTAGTGTTTGAGCTATATGGGTTCTGGTCAATGAATATAGGGAAGCTGTGTATGGTGGGATCTGGTTCAGGTAACAGTGGTTCAAGTTCTTTAAATGCTGCTTTTAAGGTTAATTATCCTGTGGGTTTTAGTGACTTTAGTGGCTTGATTAATGGGGTTTTGGAAAGTTTGGATTTTCAGGGTAGTTTTGGTTATTTTGAGCAGGTTTCGATTTTGGGCATTCCTCATTTTGGTGAATACAAGTATACATTGGTAGATAAAGAGAATGTGGATGTGGGTTTTAGTGGAACTTATGATAGTGTCGGGGGGAGAGAGAATTTGCCTATCGAATCGGTAGATAGAAGTGTGTGTTTAATTGAAATGTATAGGCATACTAGGATATTGGAATTGGAGTATGGGAGTGATTGTAGTGGTGATAATGGTGGTAAATGTAATCCTCTTAGTGGGAGTTCTGGGGTTTTGCGGAAGATTATGACAATTCAGGGAATTAGATGTGACCATGAGCGTGGGCGTGAAGCTCGGGTTTTGATTGGGTTTTCAGATTCTGCCTTTGTTAATGTTTATGGACCTTATGTCTCTGATAGAGTTTTTGATCCTTATACAACGCTAATTGGCGAGGGGGTCTGGGATGAGAAGAGGAATAGACTTTTTGTGGTTGCATGTCGTGTCTTGAATTTTAATGATTCATTAGCTAATGCTACTGTTGGTGATTGCTCGATTCAATTGACTTTGCGGTTCCCCAGAACCTTGACAATTAGAGATCAGAGTGTTGTTGTGGGGCAAATTTATAGCAACAAAACTGCGAATGACACGAGCTACTTTCCTGGAATTGGGTTTCATGGTTCTGAGTTTCGGATAAGGCAACTTCCAGGTCTGGCATATGAGTATACTATGCTTGACAAGTTGCATAAATCTTGTGCAGAAAAGAAGTCCATGAAAGGTAAAGGAAAGACATACCCACATGGTTATTCATCTGACATGCGGTTTGATATGTTAGTGAGAAATGGAAAAGGACACATAGCACAGGGCTTTTCAACCCCATTGTTTGTGGGTTATCAGCTGTTTGGACCATATCCAATGTCCAACAACTACAGTGGTCATGTAAATATTAGCTACAAGATGGTGTTCACGGGTATGCTTCCATCAAATGACTCTGGTACAATTTCAGCTGAAGGAACGTACGATGATGAGAACGGGGTTCTATGCATGATAGGTTGTCGGCATTTGATATCACGTATGGGAAATTCAATGAAAAATGATTCAACTGACTGTGAGATTCTTGTCAATGTCCAGTTTTCTCCACTGAATGGAAAGGGTCAGGGTAACATCAAAGGAACCATTGAAAGCATAAGGAAAAACTCAGACCCTCTTCACTTTGAGAAGCTTGAGATATCTTCAAACTCGATTTATAGGCACCAAGCTGCGGAATCCATTTGGAGAATGGATATGGAAATAACCATGGTTTTGATTTCTAATACTCTTGCTTGTATCCTTATGGGTTTGCAGCTCTATCATGTGAAAAGGCATCCTGATGCGCTACCCTTCATTTCTTTTATGATGCTTCTTGTTCTTACTCTGGGTCATATGATACCTCTATTGTTAAATTTCGAAGCCTTGTTTTTGTCAAACCGTAACCAACAAAATGTTTTTCTTGAGAGTGGTGGATGGCTTGAAGTCAATGAAGTAGCAGTAAGGGTGGTAAAGATGGTAGCCTTTCTTTTGATATTCCGGCTTCTCCAACTCACTTGGTCTGCTAGGCAGAGCGATGGAAGCAATAAAAACGTGTGGATTTCTGAGAAAAGGGTTCTTTATTTGTCTTTACCGATGTACATTGTTGGTGGACTCATTGCATGGTATGTGCATCACTGGAAAAACACTTCTAGGAGCCCACACCTGCTACAAGGTCATAAGGTTTACCAACAACATTATCCATGGACAGATCTTAAATCATATGCTGGTTTGGTTCTGGATGGTTTCTTACTCCCACAGATACTGTTTAACTTATTCTTGAACTCTAGTGAAAACGCTCTTGCCCCTTTGTTCTATGTTGGGACAACTGTTATTCGTTTGCTGCCTCATGCATATGACCTTTACAGGGCTCACAGTTCGGCATGGTACCTTGATTTGTCGTACTTGTATGCAAATCACACATATGATTTTTATTCTACTGCATGGGACATCATAATCCCGTTGTGTGGCCTGTTGTTTGCTATCCTAATTTACTTACAGCAGCAATTTGGTGGTCGTTGCTTTCTTTCAAAGAGATTTAGAGGGGGTCCTGCATATGAAAAGGTTCCCATAGTTAGCAACGAGGAACTGCAAGAGATAACAACTCATTGAAGATTTTGTGACACTGAATGACTGCTTTGATGCATGAAAGCAACGGAGGTAAAGTTCTGCTAAATACTCTGATTGTCTTGGTTATCTTACAAGTTTGCGATTATGGAATTTGTCATCACTTTATTTGTTTGGTGATTTAGAGTATCTGAGCCTGGTATCAAGATCCACCATAGCACTTTTTCTTGAGATTATTACATCTATTCTTGGAAATTGAGTTCTTAGTCGTCTAGCTTTTTTTAAAAAAAAACAGCAAATGCCAACACCGATATCTGGATGTTTTTTTATGCTGCTTGCATGTTTGTGTTTTTGCTTTGTTCTTTAACAGCATCATGGAGCAAATTAAACTTCATATTTGCATCATATTACATATGTATATGTTTGCGTTCATGCTATCAATCTTTGGTTTCTTTCAAGGGATAAATGTCCACCATGTGTACGTGCTCCATAAAATTTTGATGCGGAAAGTGAATGGTTGGTGGTTATCTTACTACCTGCACATGAGCTAATTAGGAGAATATTTAATTGGCATTTCTTTGATTCTCTGCAGACTGCAGGCATATTGACATTCTTTAAATTTGATATTGCAGCCAATAAAGCTTATAATTATAATTTGATCTTCAGAAGTCATAGTCTGTTCTGATCATGGTGATTTGAATTTAGTTGCTAGGGGACAACCGGAGAAGGTCATAATATCAGTCACATGGAAATCTCAGAAAGCAGATTAAGAAGACGGGGGCAAGCTGTGGACTGGAGACTACCTTCTTCATCTACCTGTTCCATGGAACTTCTTCCTTTGCATCTCAAGAATGCTTCTCAAGTCAGTATTTGCTGTAAATGAACCAACAAAGCGTTGCCTCAAGTGTTAGTTATCCATAGGAACAACTGATTTTTTTTCGTCATCTATGAAGCATCATTCGATACTTGATGTATATTGAACTTAATCTGTGCAGGCTTTGATACGTACAGAGAAATGGTGTAGATAATTTAAACTAAACATGGTTCTTCCTCCCAGCTCTAATTTTATTTTTTATTTTCTCTTGTGAGCATTACATCATGTTGTCTAAAAGAGCTGCCATATCTCTTCTATCCTCAGAAAGCAACTGAAGCACTTAATAACTTGGACTGCTGGGAGAAGTTTTATGGTGTTCTGAGTGAAATTTCTGAAATTGAATCATTAAATGTTTTAGCATTATTTAACTCAATTCATTGTGCCACCCTTTAAAAACCTTATTTGTAAATCTCAAGTACAATAATGCAAATTAAATATAAAACAACCATTTTTGTTGAATCTAGTGAAGATTTAATGGTTAGGTTGGATTTGATAGATTAGCCCTAACTCATCATTTACCTGTGTTTTCTTCACAATTTCAGAATTTCATCTGTGTTAATTATTTTTTATTCAGTTATTTGTGAAATCCAGTTTTTAGCTAATAATTGTTTTTCAAAAAAACGTTTTACTTGAAAACATTTTAAAATAATATTTTTTAAAATTTATTTTTAAAGTAAACATATCAAAATAATCTAAAAATATATAAAAAAATTTAATTTAAAAAAAAATTAAAAAGATAAACAGGTTGAAAACAACTATTTGATTCACTGTCAATAATATTGATATGGAAAATAAAGGAATGTCGAAAAATAATTGTGGAATTAATGAGTTTCACAATCACCAAATTAAAATTACAATGTGGGATCAACTAACTTAACATGTATGCTTTCAGTACATCCTTATTTTTCAAGTCAAATATTATTTGGCTGTGAGTTAGACTAATCGTCAGGAGTTTTTTTTAAAATAAAAAAATAAAAAAAATGGATTGTATACATGAGAAATTGAAAAATTATTAAGAGTGATGAAATTGAGAAATTTTTACAAACACAAGGGTGGAACAATACGTTACGCTATATGAGTTCCTGCTGCAAAAAAAAAAACAATTGCCAACATGAACTCGATGAGACTGCAGTTCAAATTTGACTCCTCACATTTCAAGTTTAGGCTGGTGGAGTTTGGCTATGGCATCAACAGGGGATAAGGAGAGCAGGTCATATCATTTATGCTAAACAAAGAATTTAGCCCCTGGTTCTAGGAGTTCTCATCTCTGAAATCTGAACCCTAAAGTATCACCTTTTTTATGCTTTGATCATGAAGATTCAATAACACAAACAATGCAGCTCTTAGCTCGGCCTAGGCAAACACTCGAGCATTTCAAAGCCAAGATTATAAATGTTTTACGCGGAATTCATATTTAAAGCAATTCAATCAATATTCGATGCTCACAAGTGCAACAGAATAACAAGCAAGGAATTCAAGAGAATTATTGGCAATATACTTGGCACTACTCCTAACAAGCTAGCACTGGAGCTTACCATATCAACAATATTTACGAAGTCATGAAAAGAATAAAAGCGTGGCTGGATCAAAATTCCTGTGAATCATTTCTAATTATTCTGTACAAGCAGAAAGATCTTGAAATGAGTCGAATGCAACAACATGATCTGATGTGGCAGCAGCAGATGAAGTTGACAGTGGTAAAGATCAGGTAACAGCAGCAGCATAGAATAAAACCCTTGGTCTGTGGGAAAGGAGTCCACCACCCTGTCTACTTCTGTTCTCTAGTCCAACCTAGAAACCTGAGATGTAACAAAATCTTTGTTAATTTCATATACGAATAGCAACAATTAACCAGGCAGAGAGAGAAAAAAATGAATTGCATAGATGCATAATTGTCATAAAGCATGGCAGTACTTACGTGCACAATTTATAGTGCTCGCATTGCAAAATCCAGTAAGCAGTTGTGAGGAATCTCCAACTTCATTTAACACACAGCTGGAATAAGCATTCTTTTGACAATCAAAAATTTGTTTGCATCATTCAAAATTAAATAAAAAATTTGTTTGAGCAATGTCATAGATTGAATCAAATAGGCAAGTCCGAGAATTCATTAATTTTCAATATGCAATTCTGGCAGTAACTCTCAGGATCACACACAATTCTCATAAAAAATGCACATTAAATGTGAAAAAGCACTGACAGCAGGCAAAGCACAGGTGCCAAAAGCAAGTTGCTGATTTGGAACCAGCAAACATATGAAGGGTGCAGTATGTGATGTTCTTATGATTCATGCAAGAATTGGCAGTAAAAGATTACAAGTCATGTTCTGTGAGCACGAAAAGCAAGAAAGCAACAAAAATAGGCTCTTCCCAAATCTGCTTTGGGAAACATTTACGTTAGGACAGGTAGGATCCAGCAACAATCAGAGTAATAGCATATACAGAATGACCAAGGTTTTTAAGTCTGAATACAATTTACCCTTTGATGGCTTGATAATTATGATAGTTTTGGCATTCCAGGAAGTTGTCGGTGTCAGCTTGGGATTAACTGAATGACAGTCCATCTTGAGCAGCCTGTTTCTTGGCTCACCTAGGACATTTTTCGGTTAAACTAGAGATTCACTCTAATAAAATTCCCACTTGGGATACTCATAACTTAAACAAACCAAGATTTCCCTCAGGATGTCTCAAGCTGATATGAGTTCCATCAAGTAAAGTAGATTAGTAGACTGCACAAGAAAAGCCCAGCTTAAGGCTACTGATTAGCTCAACTTTTTGTAACACAACTCTTTATATCCGAACATACAAGGGGTGAAAGTGAATGCTCTTATAGGGAACGGTACAGAGAAATAGCTGTCATTGAATATAACCAAAAAATGTCATTCAGCAGGATATTCATGACAGAACCAATAATTGAATCTCCGTGGAAGATCAGCAAAGCACCCCATGGATTCTTCACAAAAAACAAACCCCACGTTTTCAAGGGGAAAAAAGAGCAATAATTGAAAAAAAATCTTTATGGTTTAAACTTCAACAGTAAAGATTAACTTAAGAATACATGAAACACAAAATTAATCCAACTCAATCACAATATTCACTTAAATGGACATACAGCCAATGAGAAATAGCAATATGGAGAACTCCAGAAGTCCATGAAATGTTCGAGATAGAAGAAATCACCTCAAGTTATATATCAGTTAGACTTCTTTCCAGTGAGGATACGAGATATTTGGAGTCCTCGGCTGAATGCCTCGTTAAATAGGATCCTTGTCTGCATTGACTGGAATCCAGGCAACCAAGACAGCAATGCAACAGGAGCCATAACAATTACCCCAAACAGCAAATCATACAGCCGAGCCAAGGACACCACAGTATCCCACACAACAGTGGACTCCAGAAACGGTCTCAGTACCTGGGCAATGCAAATAAAGCCCCACCCTGTTGGGATGAATGCCAAAAGGCTACTCACAAGATCAAGAACTGTCAAATTAGTGAATTTCAGCATTAAAACAACCACAAGTACTATAAGCACGATGACTATAAGCTGTGCTAGACGATATTTGATGTGCTCCTTGGCTGCAAATTTGTCGCTGGCATAAGCAATGATCACATAAATCCCAACCGCCACAACCATGTATGTCCAAGATATCAAGTAAACGACTATGCTGGTGCTTCCACCAGAAATGTCAAGATGATATACAACACCATATTGGAAGAAGAAAAAACGAAGATCTAAAATAATCTCCAGTAGCTTCCCCCAAAGACCAGTTGTTCTCAGATGGCTCTGTTCTTCATACCACCATGTTTCCCAGCTTTGTTCTGCTTTTGTGAACACCCCACCACTATACCATATCCAATTGTTAAAACCTCCAAAGTCATATACAGTCTTTAGCCAGTCAAAACCAGAAGGATTGAACACGAAGGGGGCCATTATCCATGAAATCACAAGGAACCAGCTAGATATAGTCATGGCAATGTAAACAAAAGTATTCCGAGCCAATGGGCTGTTGGCAGCATAAACTGTTAGAATGACTCCAAGTTCAACTGCCTTCACAAAATGGCTTCGTGCATAGAGTCTATAGTTCTCAGCAAAGCTCTTGTGCTGCACCACAAAACCACGACCCGTTGCTCGGTATTTGGCACCCCCATGAAGAATAGTCCGACCAAAGAAATGGGAACGAGTTCCCATGGAGAACGTGTAAAAAAGTGAGGCTAGCTGCAACTGCATTGTCAGAAAGTCCCACAGTGCTGGAAGAAATCCATGCTCAAGTGTGTTCTCTACGATCATTGGGAGGGCAGTGAAGAGTCCTAGCTGGATAATGAACTGCTGGTTCAGAATTGTGGCAAGAGCCTTGTTGTTGCTGCTATGTTTCAGCGCATATTTCTCAACACCACTGAGAGCAAGATAAAGGCGACCCCATAAGAATGTGTAAACAGTCAGGACCACCATCATCGTGTTGAAGTAGAACCCAACAGTTGAGAAGTAAAAAGAAAGCATCCGGAAGAAATCCAATCTGTGGCCCAACCGATATACATCCCTGCTCAAAACCTGCTCACCATTGCCGCTTGCTACCTTTGCCTCAAACATCGAAATCTGATTCAAGCCAACATCCCTTCCCTTACCTACCTGTATATACTCATGGTGCGTCACATTGCCACCTCGAAGCGTGCAATTGAAGCCAGCAAATATATCTTCACTGATATTGATAACTTTGGAAGCCTTGCTGATTCCACCCCTAGGCAAGAACCAGAACCTATCAAACACATCTGGGTGACCGTAATGCATTCGCACCTTCAAAGGGTTTGCAAGAACACGCTGCCCCAGGGTCACAAAACTCGTTTCCTGAGCAGACATGAACCAAGCAAGTGAGGACACTGAACCAGTGAAGATATTCTCACGGACTCCTAAAATGGTTGGTCTCCTGATACCATAAAAGGCTTTAAATTCCTCCAGCAAATTCCGCATCTTCAGTGCCTCTTCAAAGTAATTATCCTGGTTCATGTCAATGGTCTGGACTGCATCACCACGAGTAAAGATTATAGCATGGTTCTGATTTTCAGGCTTCCCTTCTCCAATCTTTATGGAACCAGGTAATCTGATCCGATAAATCTCCACTTCTCTCTGCAGCTGCTGATCATACTTCACAAGAACTGAATAATACTCCACTCCATCTCTCCCCAAGTTAACCTCATCAACATAAGCAACTCGAAGGGCCTCATTGTTTTTCATGAGATATAGAATCTCTTCAGCACGGTGGTCTGGCTTTGCCTTTTGCTGTCCATACAACTGGCAGGCGACTACATATGTAAATTTCATCAGAGCACTCCCATACTCATGCCCTTTAAACAAAAGACTGACGTTGCTGCTAGCTTTGGTCAGTTTAGGTGCTGAGGGTGGCTTGATTGAGTTAAGACCATCCAAACCACGATTGTTTCTCGATGAGTGATGAGAAGCAAGTTCTTGTGTGCCCATCCTTATATCCATCTCAGATGCCGAATCTAAATAGGAAAGTGTCTTAAGTGCTCGATAATAATACATCATCCCCCTCACAGTGCGGGATAGTGTCTGGCCTCTGTGCGAAGCCCAAAGTCGGAGATCCCTAGACCTATTCTCCCAGATTTCATTCTCATTCTCCATTCCCTCTCTGCGCATGCGCTCCATAAAATTATTCCACTCATCTTCATAGATTTTCTGCAGATAAAAGATTATGGAAATGCCATCTTCATTGGGGGTTCGAATGTCTTGTTTGCCAAAGCACACATCTTCCTCATAGTAAGGCGTCAGAACACTGAAAGCCATCATTTTCTCAACATTGGGAGCATGGGGCATGTTCATGAACACTGAGTTGCTAAAGAAGGCAATACGTCGCCTTGCCTCGATATTCTTTGGGACATCATGCATTGAGTCTCTAGAAGTAAGAACTGTGTGCAAACGACGTACCTGCCTATTGAAGAATTCATCCTCAGCATCAGGAAACTCAATAGCATTCTCAAAGAGCAGCCCTTCACCAGAAGCTTCACCATGAGGGGCCAAACCATCTTGTTTCAATTGCAGAGTGTTCCTTTTACTTTTTGGAAATTCTCGAACATAAATCTCATACAAAGCCTGCAATATATTCACTGCTTTGCTAAGATCTTTCCATGGTCTCATCAGAAGCTCAACAAGTGATATTAATTTTGAAAGAATATCTTCTAGAAGATTCATCTTGTAAGACTCGGTGAACTTCTCGATATGTATTTTCTCATCTATTTCTTGAAAAATTTTTGCAACAATAGAATTCTCTTCTGTGCCCCGTTTAACAACCATAAGAAGCAAATACTTGATGCTATCATATGCTTCAATTATAGCGCACCGTCTATACTCACTTTGACTTGCCTTCAACCAAATCCACCTATCAGGTGCATCTGCCAGCTCTTTTGCTTGGTTCAGGGCAAGCAACAACTCATTGCTGAGCAAGATGCATGGCCAGCGAATAACCCTAATACTCCAACAATTAGGTGGCAGTTCTAAGAGTTCAAATTCCCGATCACTGATGAGATCTTCTTCCCGAAATGTTGTCACAATCTCATTCCATATCAAGGCAAATCTAGTTGCCTCCACTTGGCTTGATTCAATCTTTCTGTAAGGCTGGCCAAGTCCATATCTTAGCTTTAATCTGTGGATTGCATCGCGGAGCTTCTTCACCAGTGTCATCTTAGGACTTAGCAACTGTTCTTCAGGCATGAGATTAAATTGCATAGCACTAGCAAAGAACTGAAACCTAAGCCTAAGCTGTTCAACATTCCTAATCTCACCCAAGTGAGAAAACAACCCAATTGCTGCACCAACAAATGAAGAGAAAATAGCATACCAGATTTGCAAATCCATTAAATAAATTAGAACAACAGGCAGCCACAACAGCACAACTGAGATTCTGTTACTGCTACTGAAAAACTCATGCCAATTGTAAGACACCCGCCCGAGATCCAAAAGAGCCTGCGTTGGGGCAACCAGGGGCTTGATTTGAAGGAAATAGCTGAACACAAATTTCGAAGCCAATACTGCAATCCAAAACAATGTATAACTGATATTGTTAAGAAGCCCTTCCCGCAGTCCACGTCCCACGAAAATCCGAGTGTGAAACCACCAAGTGAACACATACAAAATACTCCAATCCAATTCTTCAAGGGCATTCCTAATCCAAGGAAGAACAAAAAACAACAATGCCAGCAACTCAGGGATAACAAACACAAAGGCAGCCTCAAGAAATGTCACAATTCTCCTGTCTGCCTCGGAAGACCAAAACCCAGCAGAATTCTTTGCACTCCAAATCCTCCCATAAAAGACTCCAAACACCACGGTCCACGTCAAAGCAGCTATACTTTTCAACCCCATCCTCAACCCTAACAACAATGTTTCCCTCGAAACCAGGCTATACTGCGTCCCTGCATCAAGCACCGACTGCACAAATCTAAGCCCAGACCAGGTAATAAAACAAGTCAACAACTCCACCTGAACATCTCGCTTCTCCAACGCCTGCCACGGATATTCAGTCCTCTCCCAAGCAACAATCAGACTAGCTTGGAAATACAAAATCAACAGAACCCAAAGCTTATCGAAACTCCTAAACACATTCCAAAATGACCTTTGCTCCACAAAACCTGTCTTCCCTACTCTCCTAATCTTCTCAACATCAGCGAAAAAATTACATGAGAAATCGATAGGCCATTTTAACTTCCTAAAACACCTCCTACTCCAAAAAAACTCATTTATATCATCATAATTCCTCCAAGCTGAATGCGGCTTACTCCCATTTCGACTACTCTCAACCTCAGTCTTAATAGTCTTATAAAATGGCATAACAATACTCTTCAAAAACGCACAATCACCAGAAATTGAAGGCAAAAAAGCCCTGCCCGTATTAGGGTCAGGCCAATCATCAAGAACTTTATTCAATTCCATTGCTATATGATGATAAATATAACAAACACACTCCGGCACGAAGCGCAGATTTGCAGATTCTCCCCAAACAAGGAGAAAAAGCCCAACATAAAGCAATTCACGGCGAAGACTATTGTCATTCGTAGCTTTCGGTAGGATCACCTCCGACTTACGCCTCAAATAAGAGCACCAAGAAGAGTAGTTTCCCAACAATTTCTTCCGAAACCGGCGGACAACGGCGGGGTCGAGAGCGTCAGGGACAGGCGGCGGCTTTTCAAGCCGCATTTGGGAGTTTGCTAAGTGAAGAACTAGGTGTTCTCTCTGGTTCCTAACGCTGTCGTTCTGAAACCCAAAGAAGACACCAAGCCAGTCCATCAAGTCCCAGTGCGGGTCCCATGTTACATACGGCGGCTTACGGAGGTCGCCGACTGTGCGGAGGGCAGAGGCAGCTGCTCGGACCTCCGGATACCGGAGAGAAGGGTGGTCCGTGAGTAGGTCGTGGATTGGGATTATGTTGTAGACTGACGGTTCTGGTGGTGGTGGTGGTTGAGGTCGCGCGTGGAGATCACTCCGAACGCGCGTGGGATAAGGCCGCTGCCCTACGTTCATGGTAAGGAACAGGTTGGCTGAGTTGGTTCAGTCTACAAATGCCTGTGGTGTAGCCGCTGCTGACTTCATCTCAGCTTGGTTTTCTTATGGTAAGGAAGAAGAGGAGAATGAAGTCTAAGGAGAGAGAGAAAGCTGGTTGTTTTCCTTTTCTTTTCTTTTCTGGTTAAGCACTGTTTTAAGGAGGAGAAAAGAAAGCTGCAAGCGCTGCACCAGTTTTTGGCTTCGGATAACACAAGAAGAGAAATTTTCAAAAGTTGAAGTGAAAGTGGAGATCACGGCTTTCTGTTTTTGTTGAGGTTTCAGATCCTTTCAAAGAAGTCCCTGGAGTTTTAAATCATACAATTATAGTCCTTACCGTACACCAATCGTCTAATTTGATCCTTAATCATCATATTTATTCCATGACTAACTTTTTCAAACTGCTTGTTTTACTCTAGTAAGATAGCGGGCATTGCAGCCCAACCAAATGTAATGAGCTTTTGCCCTATAGAGAAAGAGGGACAAAATGGATGTTGGATGGTAAAATTGAAATACTTATAGTTTTTGTGTACTGATTTCGAGTATAGAGAAAAGTATGGGAACTGATACGTGGCTAAGGCTACCTGAAAATGTTGTGATGTTAGAGCACGCGCTATTAAGAAGTGACGTGCACGGAGCAATCAGTGAGGTAGTGAGAGCGGGGAATCATGTGGGAGCCCACCAGTCAAGGACTTGCCTTGACGGGATTTTCTAGGAATTAAAAAAGAGAAAAGAGAAAGGACGATAAAATAATGCATGGGGATATTCTTTAATCCTTTTTACTTATAATAATAGAGATGGAAAACATGCTGATCTGGCTGGCTTTGATTGGATAGATCTAGTGTGAAACTGAAAAAATAGACGTTATGGGGGAATGTCTCGGATTTATTGATTGTGGTTTCTTTAATTTAATTTAATTTAATTTAATTTTGTGGTGGGGCCTTTCGTCTGAGCTGTAACGGTAGTGCAAGTTGGAAAAGTTTGAGATAACTACATATCAGTCCTCGATGTTTATGTATGATTTCAATTGAGGTCTTATTGTTTAGGATTCAAATCTAGTAACCTTTTTTTTCTTAAAAAAATAAAACACATTTATACCCTTCAACTTTTCAATTTTTTTTCAATTTTGTTTTTGCCTAAAAAGTGATTAAGCATCACGTGGGTGCGTAGTACAAAGTTCTTTGTTTTTTTTTTTGCCATCATGACTTTTGGTTGTTGGGCGCTACCCAACAAAACATTTCTGTGCGTCTTACTTACAGAATCTGTCAGCTCGAGCTTTATGACAGTGCACTCGCGTGTGGGTGGGCTCAAATGTGAAGAAGGCATTTGTGGTCAATTTTGTATTTTAAAAGTTTTTTAAAAAACAATTTAAATTTGTTTTTATTTTAAATTAATATTTTTTTTAGTATATTTATATTGATATACTAATATTAAAAATAATTTTTAAAAAATTAAAAATATTATTTTAATACATTTTCAAATAAAAAATATTTTAAAAAACAACACTATTATATTTTTAAATAAGCTCCAAATTAAATGACATTGTTGTTTTACTAACCCCGCGGTCAAATCTTGGTGAAATAGTTGCATTTAAAGGTGATTATTTTCGGTTTGGTTTTTATCAAAAAATTAATCAAACCGGTTTTAAAAAAAACTAAAAACGAATTGGAACTGGTTCAAATTGATCAGTTTTGGTTCGGTTATTTTATAACAAAAATTGGTTTGGCTCGGTTTTTCCGGTTTGACTCGATTTTTTTAGTTTGACTCTGTTTTTTCCCGGTTTTTTTTCTTTTTGGGTTCAGTTTTTTCAGTTTCAGGCTTATAAAACCAAAACCGAATCGAACCGGTAGGTTTTTTTAAAATTATAATCAGTTTTTTTTCACGGTTCGATTTTTTTTGTTATTATTTTTCTAGTTTAATCGATTTTTTATTTTTTTCTCACCCCTAATGCATCATGTTTTGCAGCTGGAAAGTGTTCACTACATATACCATGTTATGTTTTTAAAATTAATGTATCTTGTTTTGTATAAAATTTATAAGTTATGATTAAAGACTTAGATCCCATTAGACTATAATAGATGAAAATTACAAAATCTAAATTTAAAAAGGTTTATAGTCTAGCTACATAAATATTACATAAAGTCTTCTTGTTGTATCTTTTATCAACACACGCAAAAAAAAAAAAAAAAAAAAACTTTACCACTTCGTAAGGGAGTTTTCATTCTTTTAAAAAGATAAATGGGTCTGCGTGCACAAGGGTTTACATACAATGGTGGGCTCCATCTCCATTTTCACATTAATTTTTAAGTGAGATATTATGTATAAGCCTCCACTCAGGGGGCGGAGGCAGGGAGAGGCAAGGGCCGCTGCAAAATATATTTTTTTTTTATTTAGTATTTAAATATGAAATAGTATGATATTTTTATTTTAAATAAATACAATTTTTAATAATATATTTTGTTATATTAATTTTGACTTCTCCTATCAAATGCTACCAGCTCCGCCCCTACCTACACTAGTGCATCACACTAGTGCATGATTGATGGTTGGTCTTCTTATTCCTTTTTATTTTTACTCCTGCCTTTGTTGTTAATGCATGCATCTAATTGAATTAAATTATTGTAAATTAATGTATTTTATGTAGAAATGATTTTTGAAAGAATTTAATTATAATTTGAATTTTTTATTGAAATGTCGTGATGTAATCAGAAATTTTGTTAACATGAATGTTTTGTATAAATTAACTTTAGATACTTAAATAAAATATAAATGAGCATGAAGTGTTTTAGAGAATTGAAACCAATAATATCACAATATATGTGTATGTGTATATATAATACTTGTCATAAAAAGATACAATTATATAGGATATTTCATTGATTGTAAAATTTATGTACGAGATACCTTTGTCTCTTGATTTATAAGGAACTTTTAGGTATGAAAATGATGAAATTTGAAATTTATCTCTACATAAAAGTTATATTTAGGGATGTTAATTTTCCAACGAAACTGATTTTATATAAATTGAAATTATAAAACTCTAGATATAGAAAAAAAAACAGAAAATAGATCTAAACCGAGAGTAGTAGGACAAATTCCACATATTATTGTAATTAATGATTTTAGACATCTAGATGACAGAACTAGGTTTAGTATTTATTTTTAAAAATGTAGAAAAATGTTTTAGCTTTCCAAAGAAATAAACTATGCATGAAACCAATTTTAGAACTCTAACTATGATTAAAACACCGAATATTGTTAAGAGTTGATTATGACAAACCATATGAAATTAGCTAGTTTTCAACCCATATTTGGAATTAATTTTAATTTAAAATTCTGAATTTTTTAAAGTAACAGGAATGAAAAAGGAGTGTAAGAAATGGTTGCATATGCGAGATTATGTGAGATTTCCTTCATTGATAAAATCGGGAAAATATGAAAATGAATGATAATTTTAATTTGAAATGAACTACCCGAAAAATGATAGTTTTGATTGAATAAGTTAAACTGATTATTATTGGCTAATTTAAATTATTAGATAAATGCTTGAAAATGAAAGTTTATTTGGTAATAAATATAAAAAGAAAATATGATATATTTATTGATACAGGAGAGACTTCTAAAACCGTGTTGTGGCAAGGAGGCACTCAAAAATCATGACTGCGTATAGGTGTTCCACACCTTAATATTTTTTTTTTTGTAATATTGTTGTTATAATGTTTTAGATATATTATGTTATTTTATATTTAATTTAAAAAATATTTAGTGGAAGAAAGTAATTTCTCAGTAAAGGAATTAATACCCAAAATTAATTCTGATGATGAGATTAATATCCTATAAGAAACAATAGCATTAATTTGAATAAAGGAATTAACACCTAATAAGAAACAGTGAAATAAATTCCGATGAAATTAAAATTAATGCCCGATAAATAAAAAAACGGTAAAATAAGTTCAATTTGCCGATTCCACTTGCTTGCTTGCCCTTTTTTTTTTTTTTTATGATTTGAACTTGGAGAGAGTTGTCAGGATTCTCATTATGTACTGGCTTTGTTTTCTCCTTTGGGAACAGAGAGCTGCCCTCGTCCACTCCGTGATGAGTTCTTGTGAATTTAACGGCAAAATATTCAAAGAAACTCAATAATACACATGTTTTCCGTTAAAAAATGGGTCTACTGTGAAATAGTACAAGTTTGAGTTGTTGAGCATGAAAGTTTTTATTTTATTTTATTAATATGATTATTTAAATTAATTTACATATATCTCAATTAATTTTACATATCTTAAAATTAATAACTATATAAATTTTTAATAAAACTGAAATTTATAAAATTTAAATGGATAATTTTAAAAATAAATTTAAAATATAATAAGTTAAAGCACACCTCTTCGATTGCATCAAAGTATTCTTGAATGCGAAGAAGATTGAACTATAACTTGCGTGTCAATGTGTACTTTTATGCAGAAGTAGATTCTATAAAAACGCAGCAACTTGCTGTCAAGAAGATAAGTCGGCCACCCATCATCTTTATCGTCTTTATGAGACATCTGTGACATGCTCGCGTAATCGCTGATAGTCTTTTTTTTAATAATGTTGAATTCATCACGCTAAGATTTTTTTGATAGTGTCATAATAGGAATTAAAATCATAGTTTCTATGCCTATAGATTCTCTTTTTTATTTCTTTTTTCTCGCTCATCTTTTTTATCTTAATTTGTGCATCACAATTCACAATTTAATTGAAATTTCCTGTTCCTAAATAACAACAAATTTGAATTTTATGTTTTTCATATATATATATATATATAATATGTTATTTTATAATTTTGAGGAATATAACTCAATTAGTCAGATTCTATATTTACTCTTTAGAGATCATTGGTTCGAGTATCACAAATCTCAAGATCACCGGAGATTTACATAGTTATTAACTTTAGGGTCCGTGAGATTAGTTGAGATATGCATAAGTGACCCAGACACCCATGTTAACATATATATATATATATATATATATATATATATATATTATTTTGCCATTTTTTTTTAAATGATGTTATTTGGCCAAATATTTTTTTAAAGTGCTATTTAAAAAAAAAATCAATAAGAATAGGCTGCATAATACTGTCCCGCGGAAATGCTGGAAATTGCCAGGCAAATCTTTCCATATGCACGGAACTGAATTAATAGAACCTTTTTAAAATAAAAATAAAAAAAATGCACGATTGATGGTTGGTCTTCTTATTCCTTTTTCTTTTTACTCCTGCCTTTGCTGTTGATGCAGTGCCTTAGACCACCAATCACACGGTGAACAGCACAGTTTTTCGAGGAACACCGAAGAATTAGTACCTTCTCATGGGATGATCCAAAAAGGAATTGGTTAGTGACCACATTTCAGGAAATAGGTCCGCTACTGCGAATTTGGTGATGATTCCTTCATCCTCCATGTCTACAAGGTAGCCTGTCCATGTCTAACTGAACAGGATCCTGACTGAGAATGAACAATCGATGCCCTTCATGTTTGTTTCTGCTTTTCCCAATCACAATATGATGAGACTCCTGTTGACCAATTGAATCTTGATGCGTCTCCAAGTCCATTTTGAAAGGTACATCAAGGCATCACAAAATGATATTTATTTCATATTTGATTAAAAGATGCAAAAGGGAGCCTTCACCAGTAATCCAGACAAGAACATGAGCCGACCTTGAAGTGATGGAAGCGAAGCTTGTCACGGACAATAATCTCTCTACTGGAGATAGCTGAAATAAATTTAATGGCCGAATGACAATCTTCACACATTCGAAGGTTCTTCACTATCCTGATAGGAGTTCCATGGCTCGTTTTCAATAACCCAAATGCTATTGCGAGCTTCTCACTATGGTATCTAAGTGCATATTCTCTCTCCTCCTCTTCCAATTCATGCATCACTGAATCAGATACTGGCACGTAACCCGCTTCTCTACACTTCCACATCAACTCATCTAGATAATGATAAATCGCGTTTGTCTCAGAGTGAGACTTGTCCCCCATGCTAAACAAGTAAGTGTTTTGATCCACTTCTATTGTACTGTAGCCAACTTGTTTCTTCAGGCATTTTCGAATCATATTGTTTCTGACTATTTCCACCTGGTCCATTCTACCTGCCAAAGCATATATATTTGAGAGTATCACGTAATGAGCTGGATTTTCTGGTTCGGCAGCTAAGAGATGCTCAGCAACTTGTGCTCCAAGGTCAAAATTCTTATGCATCTTGCAAGCTCCAAGCATCGCCGTCAAAATAGCAGGTGCTGGGTTTCCAGGAATTTCTTCTTTGATAAAATTGTATGCTTCATCGAGAAGTCCTGCACGACCAAGCATATCCACCAAGCAAACGTTATGCTCCACCCCAGGCACCAAGTGATACTCTTCTCTTATGCTTACAAACAACCGGCGCCCTTCATTCACTAACCCTGCATGAGCACATGCTGACAAAACAGCAACAAATGTAATACTATTAGGAAATAATCCATTTCTTCTCATTTCATGAAACAATTCAACTGCTTGGCTACCATAACCATTTGTTCCATACCCAGAAATCATTGCCGTCCAAGCCACTACATTCCTTTCCTTCATCGAATCAAAAACCTCTCTCGCTTTACTCACATTCCCACACCTTATATACATATTAATCAACGAAGTACCAAGCACCACATTCAAATCTAAACCATTACCAACAATATACTCATGCACCCAACACCCTAAACTAAATGCACCCAAGTGAGCACAAGCGGATAAAACACTCACAAATGTGGCCGAATCCGGTTCAACACCCGTTTCCTTCATTCGATCAAACAATCCAATTGCCTCTTTAGCAAACCCGTTTTGCTCATACCCAGAAATCATTGAATTCCATGCCACAATACTTCTCTCACGTATTTTATCAAACACTTTCCTCGCATTAATCAAATCACCACACTTCCCATAAAGAGCCACCAAAGCAGCTTGAACATACACATCCAATCCAAACCCGTGAACCAAAACATGCCCATGAACAACCCTACCATGTTTCAGAGCCGATAAATCAGCACAAGATTTAATCACACTCGTAAAAGTATAATTTGAAGGTGAAACATTAGAAAGGACCATGCGGCTATAGAAGTAAAGGGAATAAATTGAGAAGTTGTGGGATTTGGAGGTGGATTTGATAAGGGAAGTGAAGAGGAAAGAATCTGGATTTGGGACAGCGAGAAATATTTGGCGCGTGTAGCTAATGGAGCCAGCAGCGCAAGCTAAATTGAGAAGCTTAGTAAGAAGAGATCGGCTGCGACCATAGCCAGAGACTATAATGTGGGCGTGGACTTGGTGGAGAAGATAGAGACGTGGTCCAGCCTGGAGAAGGAAATTGTAGGCCGGAGAATGTGGGAGTTTATGGGGTTGTTTGGTCTCCATGAAAGTATGCCATGGATCTGCTGCTGTCCTGTTTTTATGCTATTTTGGCGGGTGAGGAAACGTTTTTTTAAACCCGTTTATACAAATATGGAAGGGCATCCTCAAAACTGCCATTAAACAATCTTTTTTTTTTGTACTAATTTTATTTTTAAACTTTCAAGATTTTTTAATTAAAAAATTATATCTACTTTTAAGATATTTTATTTATGTTTTCATATAAATTATACTTTTCTTTTTTTAAAAAAAAAAACCAGCATCATTGTATAGAAAATTTAACATTTACTTTAAATAATCCTACGAAAAATATGCAATTGAGAAATTAAATTGTTTAAAATTAATATAAAAATAATTTGGATGCAGGACTGGTATTATTTTAATAGTATACGATATATTTGAGGTTTATCCAATTTGAAATCTTATATATGATATACTAGTGTTTAAATAAAAATTTGTTTTAAGAGTTAGAATGACATAAAAAAGAATGTGTATTGTTGCCAAAAGTTTTAAAAAATATAAGGAAATTCTTACTTGATAACATAAAATATATACCACTACAATAAAAATAGTTTTAAATTGTTACTGGTTTTTTAAATAATAACAAATATACCAAAATGTTTATAAAAAATAATAAATTTCTAATATGATATTAAATGAATATTATTTTCTTAACAAAAACTAAAAGGAGATGAATTCATTCTTTATTTCCTCACAACATAAATAATGTTTTTGTTTTTTTTTAATTACATCATTTAATATTGAGTTTATTAAGAATTATTTTTTATAATTTATTTTGATTTAGTTTTTATAAGGTTACTCATAATTTTGATAATATGTTAATCAAGTTTTTTTAATTGATTTATTTTTTAATTTTTAATTTTAATATTAAGTTAATTAAGAATTGAGTTTTGTAATTTTTTTTGAATTTTTTTCTTTAAAGTTATCTCATTCTCATGATCCAAGTTATGAGTCAGGTGAGTTAATATTGGTTAACTCGAGTTTTTTTTGTATCCTTTTTTTAATTGATTATTTTTTAAAAATTTTATTTTTTAACATTTTGAGCATCATGATTTTGTTTTATTTTTTTCTAAGATGTTTTCTTGATTTTATGAATAAATTCACGGGTTTGATGAGTTAATCTAAAATAACTAAGGTTATATTGTTGTATCTTTTTTTTTAATTTTATCATTTAATATTGAATTAATTAAAAATTAAATTTTATAATTTATTTTAATTTATATTTTATAAAATTATCTTGATTTCAAAGTTCATATTTTAATTCACGGGTTAAAAAATTTATGCAATATTCAAATTTTGTTACTAATACAACTTTTCATCTCTTTCGCCCCTGACAAACATAGCATTTTACATTAAATGTGTGTAGCTCACTTGTATCAATTCATTTTTGGTCCATTAAGAAATTAATATTTTGATCTACAAAGAAACATTATTAATATTTGAACTCTCTCTCTCTCTCTCTCTCTCTCTCTCGTCAGCATCACCTAGACAAAACTATACCTACATCCTACACGTCATCATTACCTAAATAACACTTCACTCTTATATTTACATTTTAATAAGAAATAATTGAGAATGGTAAATCACCTTTCCCCTCCTTATATATTACTGTTCACCAGGACAAATGGTTTTTCTTTTTTAAAATTTATTCTTTAACATTTAAATGACTCGAGTATTATATTTTATTTATTTTTAATTATTTTAATATTATAATTGAATTTTTTTATTTTATTATTATTATTATAAATTAAACTTTATAATTTATTTTAATATGTTTTCTATAATATTATTACAGTACCATGACCTGGATCATTGCCTTGGTAGCTTAACGAGGTTAACTCAGATAGTTATTTTTTTTAATTTTATTATTTAATATGAAGCTGATTAGAAATTAGATTTTATAATTTATTTTGTTTTATTTTTTATGAGTTTGATTTAATAACATGGATCATGAATTTGACATATTGATTTTAATTATTGTTTTGCCTTTTCTAATTAATTTTTTTAAAAAAAATTTAACATTTAATATTGTGTTGAATAAAAATTAAGATTTATAATCTAGTTTGATTTATTTTTTACCTGGATCATTGCCTTGGTAGCTTAACGAGGTTAACTCAGATAGTTATTTTTTTTAATTTTATTATTTAATATTAAGCTGATTAGAAATTAGATTTTATAATTTATTTTGTTTTATTTTTTATGAGTTTGATTTAATAATATGGATCATGAATTTGACATATTGATTTTAATTATTGTTTTGCTTTTTCTAATTAATTTTTTTTTAAAATTTAACATTTAATATTGTGTTGAATAAAAATTAAGATTTATAATCTGGTTTGATTTATTTTTTATAGATTTATTTTTTATATTATGGGTCATGAATTTGGTATGTTGACTTTATTATTTTGCTTTTTTAATTGAATTTTTTTAAAAATTTCAACATTAATATTGTGTTTAATAAAAATTGAGGTTCATAATCTGATTTGATTTATTTTTTACAGATCTATACTGATTTTATAACCTGAATTATAGATTTGACAAATTACTCAAAGTTAACCCGAATCAATTCAATATACAATCGTTTTATTATTTTAAAATAAATACTATCTTAGTTTTTTTTTAAATTAAATTATATTTTTATTAATTATTTATATTATTTTAAAATTCATAAAATAGACAAAGTTATATTAAATTAACACCACACAATAAAACTTGATCTGATATGCGCGTAGTGGGGGGGGGGGGGGGGAATAATCTAGAAGGAAACCAAAGTAAAACTGAGGAATCATTGTCGTTGCGACCACCATTTGTCACTCCTGAATGACAAGAGATCTCACAACAACGGCAGAAATTTGAATCATAACCATAGACGACTTTTCTTTTTCTTCAAAGTCCCACCACCGTTCCCCATCCCAGCCTCCTTTCTTGACCTTCTTGCATGAACACCACCATGGCCACCCTCATCTCCATCACCAACCTTTCCGATGAGATCACATTTGCAGTCAAATGGGGAGTCCAAAACTACCTTCAGCCGGGAAACATCCATAAATTTTTCATTATCTATAAAGATTTTATGTGTGTGTATATAAATATCTAATAATTCTAGTACAAATTAAAATATAATTTATGAAAAAAATTATGGGTTGTTCATATTAGAGTGATTTGGATATAGACTTTTATGCCATCGTTCAGTATTTTTCGATCAAATGGGATAAAAATCAATGAACCGAGAAAGATTTCAACACAGAACCTGAAAAGGAAAAAGAAAGAAAGACGATGAAAATATTAAGAGGCCCATAAAGTACGAGTAATAAAATAAATAAAAATGCAGGCTGTGGGGTTCGAACCCACGCGTACTTATGTACAGAAGATCTTAAGTCTTCCCCCTTAACCTCTCGGGCAAACCTGCTGTTTGTGGAGTTTCACGAATTTAATTTTATATTATCAGCATATATAATGATATATTCTTATCCCGCAGCAATGATGGCCATAACTTTTTTTCTTTCTCCTTCAAAATTCTTTGGATAACTAATGTGGTATTTATACTTACTTTTACACTGTATTTTGCACGAAATTATAGAACTTAAAACGATAATTCCCGGTGCTTGCTTGAGGGTATTTTAATTTTGTGGGCAGCCAGATACTTGAGCACAGAAGACTTCGAACCAGAAAAAAGAAGAAAAGCAGCAACCTGAAGGCACTTACACCTTCTCCTGTGCAACATTCCTTCTGTTATTTCAATAATATTGATGGCAAAAACCAAATATATGATGTCCATTTCTAGTAACCTTTTTTCTTTCACATAGAATAAAATGTTTCCCTTCTCGTTTTCCATAAATTCCTTGTATCACTGTTCAACAAAGGCAGCCAAAAGAGTTCTGCAGTGATATGTAATTTCTATTAGAATACACTCAGCTCTCACTGCCTCATGACCCTTTTTTTTTTAAATCAAGAAATGATACCGGAAGTGATGACCAAGAAAATGGACGGTTGAGACTAAGCAGTTCATCGACTCCCCGACAAGTTATTAGCTCTTTGCCAAAACAAAGCTTCAGCACATCTCTGCTTTTCAGGTTCCTAAGCCTGCCAGTTTATAAGTTCCAAGTAAACAATTTTTTGTGATTGTTAATGAATTCACAAAGTTGGGACTCCAACTCGAGTCCTTAACCCTCTTGCTTTGTAAGAATCCAATCTTCAACGAGAAAAATGATAGCTGAGAAAAGAACATTGGAAGAGAGAATAATGAGAAAATGAATATTCTGGAAAGGGCTTTGCAGGAATACTATTCCACAGTAATGCAGGTTTTCTCATAATGAATTCAGATAAAAGCTTTACCATGGACAAGCGACCATAGCGTGGGCTAAGAATATGCATCCGTTACACCTTTTCAACTTCTAAACTACAATCCTTAACTCCTCATGGTAACCAAACAATATTACTCTGCTCATTATCATTCCATGAGCACTGTATCACTGTTTCTGCTGTGTGTTTCCTTTCAGCAGAATTTTCTTCCTCGCCAAAAAGTGAAGTCTTGAAGTTTCAGTAAAGATAGGTATGATCATTGTACATGTGAGCTGTCATGTTCAAAGATTGAAGCATTGCTTCTCCTTTTTTGTTGAAAGTGAACACAGATATGCCACCATTATTTACATCAATTGAACGGAACCTGAACCAACAAATAAAGCACTTATAAGCTGAAAGTATGCAGCGAAAAGTGTTACTGTTGTATAAAACTGATACTCAAGCATGGTGGCAATCAGGCTTCAATAAAATGTCTAAATAAGGCCACATTAAACTTAATACCGAAAAACAGCCCAAGGCTCAAAGATGTTCTAGGTATTTGAGAACTAGCTGTAGATATCCCAAAGGATCATTATGCCTTAAACAGGGTTTCTGAAATTATTTCAAGTCCAGCACATACCTCTCTGGACTTAGCCCCAAAGCTGTACAGATCAATGCCCTCAATATTGACTTATGTGTGATGACCAAAAAGTTTTCTCCCTGAAGAAAATATTTTCAAGTCAGTAGACTTAACATTTCATGAAAACTAATAAGGTATACCCATCAGAAGCAAAGTTACTCACAGACGAAAACAATATTTCCTTCCAAGCTTCTCTAGCCGTCCCCCATAGCTTTCGCACAGGGTAGATGCCATTGACAGTAAAATTAGCAGGATCTTCTCTCCATGTTGTGTACTCCTTTGGATATTTCTCCCTAGCATCCACTGCCTCCAAATTCAGAACGTGATTTAGTCTTATAAAAATGAAAAGAAAAATGCATGTTCAGTGTTATTCTCCACTAGATTGTAGAGACTAGTTTTATTCATTAAAGTTGACTGCTCATTCTTCAAATTTGACTGAGTTATGACTTATGAACACCACAACTTGGTGATGGGGTGAGAAAGAACTTGACGAGTAAACAAGAGAATTTTACGAAGAAATTCTCAAGCTTTAGCAGTAGCTGAGCAAATAAAACAAAAGGAACAGACCATTTTTCATGCCTTCAAGGTAAAATAGATGGGCCTCCTTCAATGAATCCAGAAAAACCAGTGGCTCTTCCCTCCCTTGCCATATGACTTCGGCAGTGGACTGCATTGAATGCCAAGTTTGTAATTTGATAGAGAGAAAAACTGAAAGTTAGGATACCAATCATGGCAATCATTGATCAAACCTTGGCACGAGATATTGGACTTGAAAAGCACCGATCAAAGTACATATTTCCCAAGGCTTTCCTACACCTCTCCGCTTGCCTCACTCCAGTTTCTGATAAGACAGATAAGTTTGAGCTTCCCTAGTTACGCATAACATAATCAGGTTAGCAGCTTACAGAGAATGGTCAAAATAGAATTTTTATCCACAAATTGCAAGAGAGAAGCTAAAAACCTGAACTCTACTCTCTTTGTTCCAAGAACTAAGACCGTGCCTTACAATAGTAACCTTCTTTGGAGATGATAATAACTTCTGAGTAAGTGATGTTGATGCTCTATCAAAATCATATGCACCGCCAGTCAAATAAGAGTCATTTACAATCTTCTCTGTCATAAATCCATAACAAAAATCAGCTTCAATTGGGAACAAGCTTCACCTAGCACTTCACAAGATTGATTGAGCAAGCCTTGTGATCGCGGCAGATGGAGGGAAGGGGGTATTATGCACACATGCCTTGTGCACATATAGGTTGGCATCATGTCATGTATACTAAGATTATGTAATGCTATTGCTATTCACACAAAATATGCTAAAAGGGGTTTCTTTTATGCCGAACACCATATGTGCTCAATGGCTTCAGTAATTTCATTACATAGAAAAACTGCAACCTATTGAACTCCTATCACTGTTGAGATTTTCCCCAGGAAATACTTATTACCATCTCTCAGATTGGTACAGTTCATAAATTTCTTTCTTCATTTCTCCAAATAGGCAATTGCAACCACAACACTGAGTACCCTGCAAACTGGCTTGGTACTCTCTATCACTACAAGGCACGAGTTGGTGAAATCATAGTGTGATGGCTTTCCGGACACCAACATTTTCTAGGCCTCAATTCTTATTTGTTCTGGGGTGGTTGTGTTACTTGTGTACAGAAGAAAGTCATATGAAGATTCTCAAGAAACTTGCAAGGCTTTCAATAATGATATCTGCAAGACTAAAACTAGAGCAAGCACCCTATTCTGAGAGTACATAAAATGATCAACTGAGGAAAAATTACATCCTTTAACAGGTCAAACAGGCCACAGAGCTAACCATATTGCAAAACCAAATTCTCATAATTAATCCCAGACCACTCAAAAGTAAAGCATGCAAACGACTTTGTTGAAACATATAGCTAGAACACTGGATTCTTTACAATTTTGTGTATTGGATTTATAATGGAAACTTAATCCATTGCTTACAGAATGGAGAAGTACAAAAGCAAGAGCTTACCGGCGGTTAAAGGAATGTCCGGACTAGAATTTGAGCATTGAATTTTGAGTCTGGCAGAATGCTTAGCAGGTCTTTTTGAATCACAAGTGAATGAACAGCTTGAAGAAAGAGGAGCTCTGAAGGTGAGAACTCCACAAATCATCTTGCAGTAAGATGTGTCCGAAAACTAAGTGTATGTTAATGGTTCTTCTCAGTTTTTTTATGTCCCATTTGGCTCTCTACCATGTCAGTTGGTGGTTTAGATGCATTGACGAGGAAATACTGACTGGGGACTATGGTGAATGTTGATCAGATATATTTGCTTGACCCCTTTTCTTTCCAGGGCAAACTTCATTTTCGTCCCTATAAATTCATCAATGTTTCAATTCTACTGTTATAGTTTAAGAATTATCACTGTTACCATTCTAGTTTCTAAAAGGTTCTGATGTTACCCCTAAGTGATTTCTCTCTCTCTCTCTGTCTTCTCCCTCTCTTTCTGCATTTCCTCTCCTCTCTCTCTCACTCTCTCTCCATCCATCCATCCGTCTATTCTAACCTGATACTTGTGGTAGAGGTTTACGAAAGAGATAATGATGGGAACACGTGGCATGCATCACCGTATATGAATGCTATACAGCCTTATCAATATCACAGAGGAAATGTCTAAAATACCCACAAAAGTATACCATGCCGTAAAGGTACTAAGAAAACCAACCATTTGACAATCGAAACCTTGCACAGCTAAATGATTATTATTATTATTATTAACATAATACTATATAAAAGAGATGGTAATTAATTGTGATTCATCTCACATAACATTATTTATTTTAATATTATATTGTTTTTTAAATTATTTTTATTTCTATAGGCTTATCCTAATTTCATAACCCAAATAGCAAGTTTAGCAGGATAACCTAGGTTAACTTTGATCTTTTTTATTAATTGTTTTTTCAATTTTATCTTTCAACATTAGATTAATTAAGAATTGAGCATCATAATTTATTTTCTATGAGGTTATCATGGTTTTATGACCATGATTGTAGATTTGAAAGGTTAATCTAAGTTGACTTAGATAAATTCAATATGTTATCATCTCAATATTTATGTATAAAAAAGATATCGTCTTAATTTTTTTTTAGTCAAATTATTTTTTTACCTGTCATTTGAGTTGTTTTTCTACTACCAAGTTAATCATATTACATAAGCTCAACCCTCACAATGTTTATTTTTTCTACTAGAAAAGGCATTTGCTTTGTATGGATTTTTTTTTTTACATTTTAAAAAATTTAATCTAACCCACGGCATAACAAAAGCAAATAACTAGTTAATTAGCTAATATGTTAACTTAGTTATAATTTATTCATTGTTCATATGAACATTGAATCAACTCTCAAGTTTCTTTATTTTTTTTATTTTGAACTTCATTCTCATATTTTATTTTATTTTATTTAATCCTATTGTAATCTAATTTCATAAGATAAAATTTTATATTGTAGTAGAAAGACAAAATTAAAAGAGAGAGAACCACAATTTAAAACATTTAGAAAATGTATGGTCAATCTTAAAGTTTTTAGAATTTTGATTTTAGTTTAAAGTTCATTTCGTTTATTTTTCAGTCATAGGTTTGAAAGAGAAGAGAGAAACTCGCTGGGAAATAATGAAAGAGAGGGAATGTTATTGGTTGACCAAGCTTCTACCATAAAAAAAAAATCTTTGTATCAGTAAGTTCCTTTTCTCGAAAGGAGTTTAATGGAGGCAGTTTTCTCCTCCAAAAAAATTATATTAGGTTTTTTTTATTCAATTAATTTTTGTTTTTCAGAGTGATTATGGGGTTGTTGAGGAATAAATTATGTTTTTTAAGGTGTTTTTAGATAAAAACAAGCTAAAAATTAGGTTTTTTGAGGGTAGAAAACATGATCCTAGTTTTCTAATCACCAAAGGTTACTAGAAAAAGACTAGTTAGTGACAAATTGCCTACCACAACATGAGATTTATCGCTCACCTTAAAAAAAAAAAATACAAGAGCACCCACTTATAAGGAAAAAATAAAAAACCTAGGTGCAGGCCTAGGCTTCCAGGCCTATGTACACTTAGGCTTTTTTATTACGGTCTAGTGAGTGGGTCTAAACCGTTTGTGCTTGACGTCTTTGTTTATATATCTCTTTCCATTAATTTTTTCTATTTAAATATTGATTTGTGCTTACTCTCTTGTTTATAAATGAAAATCGACTCAATCTTTTTAGATAATGATTAATCTTTTTAAATTGTATTTTAGTTACATGACACTTTTAAGAGATTAGTTTGATTTGAATTAAGTATTTTTCTTTTATATTTTACATGAATTAGCTATATATCTATGAATTTTATATTAAAAAAGAAATCATTTGTTATTAACAACAATAATTAGCCTTAAAATAAAATTAATACAAAATTTTCTTCAAACTGACAATGCTCGCACTTTCTTCTTTGTTTTTTCGTTGAAAGACAATTTTTTATTCAACCATTAGCGTAGCACATGTAAGTTAGTGTTTCACTAAAGATAGGAGCGAAGCTCTTATGTTATAGTTGTCAGGTTTTTAAGAACGAATCTAAAAAAAGTTTAGATTATTGAATTATTAAATTATGTTATGAGATCAATTTGGATCTATTATTTTATAAACAACATCATTTTGTTTTTCTAATTTTTTTGATATTAACGTGGCTAGATTTGACTCGATCAACTAAGTTATTAAAATACTAATTCAATTATTCAATTTTAACCAAATCAATGTCTTATCCGATTCAATTAAAAATCCAGTCTATATCAGATTCTAAGTTTTGAGTTTCTCAAATCAACCCAATAAGTTTGACCATGTTAATAACTACTAGATAATTGATCCACATTATGTTGCAGGTTAAATCGGTTTTTTTAACCTAAAACAAAAAATATTTAGATGTTCCTAACATTTTTTTCTAAAAGTAAAAAAATATTAATCATTAACTCAAAATCTGATGCATACGTTTAATAAAATAGATTGAGAATTATATGCACTAACAAATGTTAAAAAAAAAGATCTCAACACTAACATTTAAATTAGGGGTAGGGGGCTCTTTTAACCTCAAAATTCATTTTTTAACTTATTTTTCACCTTAAAAACCCCTAATTAACACCTTTAGAACCTAAAAAAACTAACTGAGCAATCCAAAATACCTCTAAAATTGGTCCAAAAATATAAAATCAAATCGGGGAATAAAATGCTCTCTCAACTCGTATTTATTTTTTCAAACAAGATTAAGGTTTTAAAAGACCTCAATTGAATTTTCCTTGTCAAATAAAACTTGTTGATGAAATGTGACCACTCGATAACTCTCTCTCCTTTGCTGTAATTAAGCAACTTTCTCTTTGCTCTTCTAAATTGAGAGACTGAAACGTGAATAAAATAAAGTTTTGAACTAAATCGTATAATTTTCAAATTAAAAGGACAAAAAATGAATTTGGTCAAAATATTAAGCCCATAAAGGCGCTGACACCAGTTTTTTGTTTTAAAGGTTGCCATCTCATCAAGCCTTTAATTTCGGTATTTTGATTTTTAATTTTTCACAAACAACAAATTTTTTTTGTGAAATCAATAACCAATTTAGTGCTGAGAAATTTTTTATTTAGATTACAATTGCTTGAAAGAAAGTAACACAAACCGAATAATCAAGCTGAATCATCAATCAACACATTGTGAAAAGATAAAATTAAAAAAGAAAAACAAAATGGCCAAGCTAAAAAAGGAAATAAAGGACCAAAAAAGAAAAATATTTTCTTTTTAAATAAAGGACTACACTTTCAATTTTGGTCCTCCGAGTTTTAATTATTCACAAAAAATCAAATCAAAATTTTCTTTTCAAAATCAAGAACCAACTCAATGTTAGGATTTTTTTTTAGATTACAAAAATTCAAAAATAAGGAGCACGAAATAAATCATGAAAGGATCAAATTAAACAATATAATAATAATTTGATGACCAAAGTACAAAAAAATTAAGGAAAAAAAAACACTTTCACAATGATTCACTTATGTCTTTTAACTTTTCGTTTCTTTTCTTTTCTTATTGTCCTCTCGCTATAAAGGATTAGCTTGCTTGATAGTTAATAAGTTTTATTTCATTTTTTATTTTATTATCTCAAATTTTAGAATCATAATTTTATAAAATTTATTAAATGTATTATGTGGAGGAATTCATTTTATAAATTATCTAGAGACAAAAAAAATAATAATTCAATTGCCTAAAAGTGATGCAACTTATCATTCAAAAAAAAAAACAGAGAGACAAGCCCCTCTCGCAGCGGAACAACCTTCTAACTGTTAATAAAATATGTTGTCGTCTAGCCTGTCTTAATAAATAGAAGATTAACATTGAGGTTATTGTTATACTATAACTAGTTCCCTGGTTGCTGGTTAGCGCGTTCGGTGGCGCCAGTGGCAGTGAAAGCAGGGAGCATGGAAGAGATATGCGAAACTGCGTTTACTGTGAAAACTTGTCGAGGCAGCAGAAGAAAATGTAACTCATTTTTATACATCAATGGATGAGGACGGAGAATATGGATGAATAACCCTCAGTGAATATAAGAAGTTCCTTGAAAAGAAAGGTTTCGCTTGCATCACAAAACGTAAGTTCTTCGGAGCCCTGGACAAGGACGGGAATGGCTCTTGATTTCAGTGAATTCCTCACCGTCTACTACCTCTACGCAGCTTAAATAGTGATCTTTTGTGACTAGCGTGAAGCCTTTCTTGCGGGAGTCTGCTTCTCTTGCTGTCACAGCTTCTGTGGTTCATCGGGCAATGATACCTATGGCCTTTTATTGTGCTAGAAATATTTCTGATCATCATCAGAACGATGTTTTTGTTTGACAACCACGCCTTGCTGAAAATGACATGGCCTGAAGAAAGCTCTACAGATCACAAGGTAACGTCTACTATTTACTCTTGAGCTATATTTACTTATATTCTTCAAATAATTAATTTGTGAATCTACAATGGGAATATTCAAGTCCTAACCACGCTTGTATCACTCTCATTCATCAGGGACGTTTTAGAACGAGGGGTGTGGATAAGGTACGTAATTGCTTTAATGGAAATGATGAATACAGTTCATGGCTTCTTCAAGGAAACTGGAAAGGACGTTTTTGATTCTGTCGAGGAAACATGCAACGAAATGTAATGAAAATTACATCACAAAGTCTGCTGCAGCCACACAGTATTAATTAAGGACTCCAGCTCCAATAATGAAAACCCCAAGAGCACCATAGCCCGTCGAATAAAGTTTATAATATCTGTTGTTGCTTGCTTTCCTTTTCCTTTGTAGGCCTAGTGATTTCCATGGTTCCTCATGCAGTCATGCTTAGTGGCTTCTCTTTGCTAGGCCTGTTAACTCTTAAATGTTCTGAGGTGGTTGCCTCAAGCAGAAAGCCATATGAAGATTCTCAAGAAAATCCTTTCTAAGGGTTCCTACTGTCATATCTACAAGACAATAACTAGAGCAAGCATACTACACCGATATGTTAAATGATCATCAGTCGGGGAAGAGGTACATGTATTCTTTCACAGGTTAAGCAGTCCTTGAGAAACAGAGAAGTATATAAGCTAAACCAAATTGTATAGATGAAATTACAGTATATATCAAAGGAAGCTTATCTAAGGTGTTGCAACAAAAATAGGACTGAGGACAACATAGAGAGAACAGAGAAGAAGCACAAAGTAAATTATTGTTGCAGCAAAACCAGAAATAAGAGCTATAGTCACATAGTCGCAGAAATCAGGAACTTGTCCACAAATTGGTAGCCAACCAGCATGAGTGTTCCCTTTCTTGCCCACTTGAGCTATTGCCAACGCAGCAGAGATGCTTGATGTGAGTAGCACTGTTGTGACCTATATGACAAGCAAGTTCCCATTACAATTCATAAATTCATATTTCATGATCACAGAAGCACATATAGCTAAAAGGGGAAGAAGAAGAAGATCTGCATCATTAATTACCATATCCAGGATTACAATCAAGCGCCAAAACAGGCCTTTGAACGAGAGAAGGATAGATATAACGGTGTATCCACCTGCAATTGCCTCTCCAATCACCAAGTACCTAAATGCCAGCATTTGAGACCAGTAAAACCACAAGGCAGGCATAAAAATGTACTAAAAATAGGATGATAATAATGCAGGGGTCAGGGCAGAAAGGCGGGGAAACTAAACTTACTTGAATGCTGGTGTGTTGCTATATTTTGCAGTGAATGTTAAGTTCAAGACTTGGGCAGAGTCATGGCTGGTGACCATGAAGACAATTGCAACCACAGTGGCAGCCAAGGCAAGGAGCCTGAGGGTGTTGGTGAAAATCTTGTTACTCTTAGCCATGGAGGTTAAGCTCTTGTTGGATGGCTAAAGTTAGTATGAAGAGGCAAACGCGGTGTCCATGGAAGTTCTTAAATGCAGAAACATTTGGACACAAAAGCCTGGGATAGTCCAGGTGGGTGAAGCTAGCAAGGAGGTGTGATGTGAGAAAGAGAGAGAGATAGAGGGCTGTGATCTCGTCTCCTCCAATGGTATCTTTCTGGAAACAAGGGTTGGTAACCGGTCAATGCATGGAGCTACAGGGTTCAATGTCTTTGATTTTAATAAAGATTGATCCTAAAAATTATTTTAATAAAGATAGATTCTAAAAATAATATTTTTTTTTGTTCAATTTGAGTCTAACTTTACCGATTTCTCAATCATAAAAAAAAATTATTTACTTTGAAAAATCATAAGATATTATATTTTATTTTAGAATAATTCTATTATTAAAAATTTTACTTTTATTTGCTTTATATAAAATAAAATATGTTATTTCTCATTTTATTTGGTTGTTTATTTTTGTATTTTAAAAGTGTTTTAAAAAAAATTAATTTTTTTTATTTTTTTTCTTTGCTGCAGATTTTTTTTGTGTGTTTTCAGATCTTTTTGATGTGCTGATGTTAATAATAATTTTAAAAAATAAAAAAAATTATTTTGATGCATTTTCCAGCGAAAAACACTTCAAAAAGCAATCTCTACCACACTTCCAAACACTCTAAATTTGGTAGCAGTTGCTTTTTAAAGTGTTTTTCGCTTGCATAAAAATAATATATTATTTTTATTTTTTTAAAATTAATTTTGATATTAGCACATTAAAATGATCTGAAAACACAAAAAATTTAATTTAAATTAAAAATTTTAAAAAAAATTTTAAAAAAATTCTTTTAAAATAAAAAAAATAAAAACAAAATTGTGAAAATAAAAGGCTCATCATTTGGCAATTTCGGCTCCAATTATCAATGAGCAGTTGAACTACCAAAACCAATCCGGCCGGAGTTTTACGGCTATTGTCCACGCGGACTTTTTATGGCGGAGTAGATAGGTATTGGAGGCACAGTTTTCAAGCTCATCATTGAACCAGGAAAAGGGGTTATGGGTTCTAGATTAATACGTATTTTTTAAAGCTTTTGATTTTTTTTTAAAGCTTTATATTAATATATTTTTTTAATGTTTTTTATTAGTTTGTTAAGCTAATATTAAAAATAAAAATATAAAAATTATATTATTTTAATATATTTTAAAATAAAAAACACCAAGCATACCTGAACACAATCTAAATTTTTTATGAAAATAGTGCTCACCCAACTAAATTTTATCAAATTAATTTAATTTTACCACATTAACATCTTATCAATTTAACTAAAAATTTAACTCAAAATAAATTATAAATCCCAAATTTTCTAAGTTGAGTAGTTTTACTCCATCGATCCCCAAATTTTCTAAGTTTGTGCAGCTACCTTGAAGCCTTTGTGTTTATCAATCCTGCGTCATCATAATGCAAATTCTATTCTACTCTTTTTTGTTTTTTTTTTATTATTATTATTTCATAGTTTTTTCGCCTTTTATTTTGAGTTTCAGTTTTTTTTTTTTTAGGTCTTCATTATGTTTTAATAAATAAATTGGAGACAAACTAATCTTAAATATAATGATATTGAATCATGTGACTAGTTTTTGAACCCAATCCATCCCGGTAATTCAAGTGTGTTAACACATGTTAATTATTTAGTAAGTGGCTCCGTGGTAAGAGTTTAGAATTAAGGGGTTTATTTTCCCTGTAGTCTCAGGTTCGAACCTTGTGGTTGCTAATATGATGGTCACTAGAGATTTACATGGTCGTTAACTTCAGGGCTCGTGGGATTAGTCGAGATACGTACAAGCTAACCCGGACACCCACGTTAATCTTAAAAAAAAAAGTGTGTTAACACATGTCATTTAATTTCTTTTATTTTATAAAAATAATAAAATTTATATTATTTTTTTAAAAAAAAAAAATCGATCATATTTTTTATACCTCAATCGGCTCAATTAATCCAGGTTTTTTATTAATCATACAATGTCAATTCTTTTTTATTTTTATTTAAAAATAATCTGATTTAGTCTTTATATCACCTGAATTATAGGTTAACCGCTAAGCCAGATTAATTTTTCAAACATTGACTGTGGGTCATGATAGTTAAGAAAAACTTTCGGTAATAACCGGTGTCGTTTAATGACATGCTAAACGACAACACTCTCCATATTATTTCTTCTATTCACAAAGAAGTCCCCGACTTGGAGGGTCACGGCTCATTCTACCGGGCTACCGGCTCAATTCAGAAGTGCTTTAGTAACCATAATGAAGCAAATGATAATATTTGTTTAGGAAAGCCCAGTTGTAATGCTGTTTTTCTATGACCACTTCGTTTTGGATCTGCGCCACTCAGTTGGGGGATGCTCCCTCCAGCTTGAGCCAATCTTTTCTGAAGTGCTTGGGAATGGGTGCCGCCATCCCAGTGTTTTTTTTTTTTTTTTTTTCAAATCCATCTTTTTTTCTGGAATGTGGGAGCTATATATAACTGTATACATCCTTGCCATTTATCTCAACTGTCAACGTTGGCATTTCTGTATACTTTTGGGTCTATGCTGATTTGAATGATATATTTCAAGTTTCTCTGAGAATTTTTGTCATCAGATGCAGCGATTTTGTACAAGTTTCTTTCATTCTTGATGTAACTTTTCGAGTTATTCAAAGCATGAAGAAATATCTGTTATTTATCAATGGCTACTGTCTTTGGAATTTAGCCATTAGCTTGTCTTGGATTATGGATGTTCAGTCACAAGTAGTGCAACTGAAATTCAACTAAATAACATAGGTAACAAGCTTTTTTCCCTTTTCTTTTCATGTTTTTTTGGCTGTGGCAATGGTAAACTTGTCAAATAGTGTCCTTTATTTTTCATCTGCTAGTGCTTATCCAGTAACGTCGGAGGACTGCTTAGCGTTACTCTTCATTGCTGGAGCGGATAATGTTTTCTTATTCTTCAAGTTCCATCTCTAAACTATGTGTCTACTAAATTTCAGTACATTGCATAATCCAACGAAGAATTCTATTTTAAGAAACAATATATTGGAAGTATTAGAAGTTACTTTCATATCAGTAAACAACGTTTCACTGTAAGAACTTCACCTGTTGCTCCTGGCAAAAACTTCATCACAGCTCCGACTGGCTTGCCATGGTGAACAGTCTTGCACAATTGAGATTTTTTGTGGTAGCTTCTTTATCAGTTTTTGAAGCTGCTGCTTCCCAGTGATTTTTATTGGTGTTGAACGCAGAGACCAGAATGAATATTTGTCAACAAGAAAAATACGAAGGGAGAACAGTGTGAGGTGGAAGTGCCTTACAGTATATATAAAGGAAGCATATCAACTCCTGAACTAAAAGTTTAAAACCCATTGTCAATAAGCAGAGGTTAATGCCCTCTGCTTCATGCAACAATGCAGCACCTGAGCTTGTTAACGACGTTATGAAATGTTAGAAGAAGAAGAAGAAGAAAAAAACTTGCCGCAGCACATCATAAAAATGTTTTCCTTACAACATGCTATCAGTTTTAGCAGGCAATCTCCTGAGGAAATTTTGAGGAATGGAAGGAATGCCAGCACGAAGTCTTGGAGGCCTCATTGCATAAGTCCCTATAACAAGAACCAAGTACTTGAACTGAACTTTATGAACCAAAAAACAAGCAATGAGACAGAATGCCAAAAACATTGCAGTAGCTCGTGAATCCCTCCAGCTTACAAGAGCATGAATCCTCTCCAATTGAGTTGCCAAATCTCCTATAATTATCATCAACCTCCCTGAAATTCCTCTCAATCTATCATACCTTGTCTTTAGTGCTTCACCTTGCTTGGAAGATGGAAACGAATCGAATTCCTCGTCAAGTACATCAGGTTGTGCAGTTTCAGCATGGGATAATCTGGTATCCATATGTGGAGGATGTCTTGGCCTCTTTGGAAAACACCAAACTCCAAGCACGAAAGGAGCTAGAAAGAATGCAGTCAATATTAGTTTTGGGCACATAACCATGGCAACGAACAATGAGTAAATCAGGACTGTGATTGCTGAATTGATCTTCCAGTGGCGTATTTGATCAAACTGCCTCCAAAGAACAACGATTCCACTCAAACATGTCATGACTCTCTCACAATTTGCATTTGCTCTTCTCAAGCTCCATCTATTTACACCTGTATCAAGCATGTACTCCACAACCTCCCTCCTTAGGGGTGGGTCGGCACGGCCAAGCCTCAAAGAGAGAATGTAAGTAGCTTGGTGTCTTAAACTATCAAGCTGATAGACTGATAATGGTTGAAGGTAATGCATCATAGGAAGCAAAGGTTGTGAGTAAGTATGAAACAAGTTGATCCAGTTGTTGCAACTAAATTTCACAGCCAAATGAAGCTCTCCCATTTTCTTCAATCCATTAGGTTGCAAGACTAAAAGCGGGTAGGAATGTGTATAAATCCTACCAGTTTCGAGAGTAGACAGCCGAATCCTTACTTTGCCAAGTCGTGGATCACTCGTCCCATCGTTCTTGTCCCCTGCCTGTAAATGACAATTATCAAAAACTCCAACGGTAACAACTGTATATGGATCATAAACATCCCAGCAGTATTGCTCATTCCACTTTGGAGCATAACTGTCTACTATAGTACTCGTCCTAACCCATTTCCGCCCGTATTTCGCTACACAATAAGCATCGGTAGTTCCACGACCATTCCTGGACTTCGTTGGTAGCAACCCTTCAGCTTTTAGGATACCTAGCTCCAAGACCCCGATTTTCTCTGGCCATAACTTGGGAGATGTTGCTCTCAAATCACTGCTGTAGTAAGTTGGTTCATCAAAAACATGATATAAACCGTCTAAAAAGATCCTCAAATGAAGTCTACTGGCAAACTTCACTTCTGTCTTCTCTTCACCCTCCGCAACATACTTCTCAAGATTAATCCACTGAGCACCAATAGCTTGAGGCATCAACCTCTTCTCCACTTGGTGCAAAGGAATCACAGACCTCCCTAAACATACTTCCTTATTAGCTCCCATCTTGTCCTCCACACTTAAAATTAAATGATCATCAAATGGTTCTGCTGCAACAAACATCACTTCCTCATTCCAAGTAGGATTCGGATTCTTATCCTTTGAAACTGTAGTCCTCGAAACCAAGTTCCCAAGAACAGCCTTGATGTAAGCTTCTGGTTTCCTGTTCTTGTCTGAAGGTGCCAAATCCTGTGCTGCAATCACTTGAACTCTTAAATACCAAAGCACAGGGGAGAGGTATACATTAGAACGAATGTTTGTCACGCTTTTGCCGCTAACAGCAGCTGCATCAGAATGCCAAGCAACAGAAAACGCGTCGTCAGCTTGATTCCCTATCCAAGCAGCTAACATCAACTCTCCTGCAACCTTAACCCCATTGCGATCCTCCAATTTATACCACTGTGGTGCCAATGGACTATTTGGTGGAAACCGCGTAGGAGTATCGCCCAAATCAAAGGAAAGACAGCCAATAATCTCGTTAATCGCAGATTCTTTATCTCTTACCAAGATCTCCAATCTCCCACCCTGAAGGCGATCTCTTGTGAAAGCATAGACTTCATTCCATTCCGGGTTTGAGGTCTGTTCAAAGCATCTAGTTATTCCCTTGTAGTTTCCGATCTTCAGCTCGACAAAAGGGTCACAAGTGCCAGTCATGTTGTTCACTGGCAAGCCATTGGCTCTCACAATTCTGACATAAAGAAACTGTCTTTGTTCAACTAGAGTAAGCTTGTCACTGCCTATGACTGTCCTTCCACCGATATCAGGTGATGTCACCTTAAGGGTGTAGTCCTCCTTTGGTTTCTCTTTTGGAGGCATTTGCTCAAACTACAAGATATAACAGAAGGTGAAAAAAATCAGTCACTGCTTAGTGTTGGATCTTTATTTCCTGTTAAGACATTTTGTTGTAGGAGCAGAGACCTTTCAAAGGAAAATTGATGTCCAAGTATATAAAAATACCAGGCCTCTGTGAAAGTTTTGAATGCCTGAAATCTGTGATCATAAGAGAAGAAAATACTGTCAGATTTGACAGTGTTGGTTACACAAAAGAACCAGGCAATCTACACATGTATTCTAGTAAAACAGTTCAAGATATTATAATTCGATATAAATATGACGAAACCTAATTTGTATAGCCAGGACAGAATTGCATAACATCCCGATGCCTATCAAACACAGTAATTGCACACTTTGGCCCCTCGAGCTCCGGCACTTGAATACCCTATTAATGATTTATGAACAAAATCTTTAAATCATGATGATCTATATTATAGTAATATATAGAAGTTTGATGTGTGGTTGCGAGCACATTGATCATTTTGTAATTTTCCAGCATATAATGATCTGATCTGCATAATTTTTTCTGTCTATGAGAGACATTCATCCGCCTAGCATACCTTGGAAAGCTATTTATAAGTGATGTGATGCAGAGATTATTACCAAACATAAAGCAGAATCTCTAAGAAAGCTGAAAGGCGTAAATCTTAATAGAAATTTCAGACAAAGAAACAGTTAAGAAGTCATGTGACAATACTGTCTTTCTGTCATTAGCCAGGATAAACACACAGAATAGAGAGCTAACCTTTTTCATGCACAAAAATTTCCCGCAGACCTCATGCATGAAGTACAAATTGCTACAAACCCCATTAGCAAACCGTGCTGTAAATTAGTGAGAAATTAGAACCCTATACAAACAATATCCAAAAGTGCTTGGAATGAGTATTAAATTTTGAAAATACAGTAATTACTTGTTTATATATATATATATATATATAAGAGAAAATGATGCAAGAAAATTAAAAAAAAATACATTATCTTGAATGTCGTAGTTCTTTAAGGCATTAGCTAGCTCTTTTGTACCCAGGGGAAAGCATGATTGGATTCAATTTTTTGAGAACATGTTTTGTGGCAATTGTTTGAGTTTTTCAGGTCTAAATAATTAAATAGAGAGATTGTCTATGCTAAAAGAATTGGAATTAATAATTATAATTGAATATTTTGACAGTAATAGCAATTGAAAATGGTAAGTTTATATTTCTTTCAGAATTATGTAACGTTTGAGTGTTGAATGTAGAATAAGCTATGTACCAGGGGACAATAAATGAAAGAGAGCCTTGAGATTTTCCGTTTTCTTCTTGCAGGGCGGGGGGTGGGTCTTGAATATCATTCTAAAAAAGGAAATGTTTTTTTTAAAAAAAAAATAATAATAATACAATCAGGTTGTTTTCGAAATTCAATTTACATTGAATGCTAAAAGCTTCTTTTAAAATTGTTATAATTGTTTTTTGGTAGCAAATTGGCAATGTAAGAGAATATTTAACATTGCATGGATATAATGAGTCCAAAAATTTAGGATATTTAGAAATAAAATTGATATATTATATATTTAATTAATTTTTTAGTTTAAATAATCTGATTAATTTTTCATGATCAAGACTTATGAAAAGTGTAAATAGTTGACAGTTAATAGTAGATGATGCCTTGTAAATAAAGTTTGCTGATTCAAGATGGTGACTAAAAAAGTATCTTCTTTTTTTAATGGATATGGATATGACATCGGACATGCAACATGTCCCATGCATTGCCATTTGCATTCCAGCCATGAACAACTAGAGGGCATCTTTGTTTTTTAAAAAGCCGTTTTTGAAAAATTATTTTTTAAATTTGACTGTATTTGTTTGTTTTTAAAAAAATTAGTTAATAGAAAATACTTTACAGTCAAAGAAAAATTTAGCTTGATTTCCAGAAAAGTGTTTTCTTGAAAAATTTAGACGGAAAACATTTTCCGGAAGTTGTGAAAAATTTAGAAATGTCATATTATTTGCTGATTATATCAAATTTGGTCCTCAAACTTTTGATTGCTATATATATTTTGTTTTGAATATTTATTTTTCAATTTCATCTCTTAAAATTTAATTTTTATATTAATTTTGGTCCTCATTTTTATAATTGCTATTTGGTTTTCCCTTATCATTTTTTTATTGAAATTTTTTATCTATCAAATTTGATCATCATTCTTTTGATTGTTACTTATTTTATTTGAAATAATTTATGAAATGTTAATTATTATTATTTTAATTTCTTCATCTTTTATTTTTTTATTTTTTAGATTTAATCTCTATTATTTTTATTATTATTTATTTTATTTGAGATAATTTATGAAATTATATTTTTTTTCAATTTCATTCTCATTTCAACTTTTTAATTTGTAAAATTTGTTCCTCATTATTTTAATAAACTTGGCAAAAATAAAACATTAATAAGTTATTTTTCAGCTTATTTTTCATGATATAACCAAATACTGGAAAATGTTTTTCTACTTATTTTTCTTTACACTATCAAACATCAAAAAATAATTTATTTTTTTAAAATTTATTTTTTAAAAAAAACTATTTTACAGCAAATAAACACCCAAGATAGCTTGGATTTCTAAGTCGTTAATGGCTTGAGTTTTTTTTTAAAACAGAAAAAGTCACTTCCCCTTTCTCCCGACACTTAAATAATGATAATAATCCAAAGGAAAATCACTTTTAAAGCTCGAGGAGAATCGGTTTACTTTCATATCTAGAAAAAAGCATTTATTTACTCGTTTTGCTTTCTTCAATTTGTGTCATAAGAAGCCGGTGATATCTTCCGAAGTAAACCAGTATGTCAAAGGCTTGTTCTTCTTTCTATTCATGGCAAACCACCATAAGTAGAAGAGCGTCAAAGCTGCAAGTAGAAAAGTGAAGACATGAGATGAAATCATTTCCTCGTATCCTAAATTCATAACCAACATAATATAACATCTATAAATATTGCTTCTCAACTAAATCAAGCATTTAGTAGCAGCATTAGTGATTTCTGTGAAAAAAAAAAACATGAATTAACATTATAGACTCTATAGACCATGAAGTTATACAAAAAAAAAACAGAGCAAGCAAAGATCATCAACAGTTTCAGAAGATTAGAGACTGTAAAAGATCAAGTGATTTCAACTAAAATCACTGCTGAAGATTAGGAGAAATCTTCCAAACACCTTCTCTTTTATGTTTCTTTGCATGGTATCAGAGCAACCATAAAAAAACCAACGTCTACGCCATGTCTTCTTCATCTCCAATTTCCTCTACTATCACTAATAATTAACAATCGCAATCTCTTTTTGTTATCAATATGTCTAATGTGGATCAGATCAATTCTCACTGAACTCAGACTTTCTTTTCGACAACCACCTATTCTTTTGTGTGACAACATTGGTTCCACTTATCTCAATCCAATCATGTGTTTCATGCAAGAATAAAACACATAGGGATCGACTCATTTTGCTCGAGATCAAGTCTAACGCAAACAACTAAGAGTTCAATTCATCTCTAGTCGTAATTAGTTAGCAGATGCACTAACAAAACCATCACCACCAAAAAAAGTGCAGATATGTTCAATCCAATCTGAATGTTCGTGATCTCCCCTTCATATTGAGGGGGCGTGTAGAAAGATCAAGTGATTTCAACCGAAATCACTGCTGAAGATCAGGAGAATTGATCTTGTTGTGACTGAAAACGATGCAGTCAATCCTTGCTGGAGCTTAGGGATGAGAAGATATGATTATATAGCTGTATAGAAGTTTGAAAACCGAAGTTTATGATTTCAATCGTGGCTATACTGTAAACTACAAGCAAAAAACAAGGAGTAGAAATCTTTCAAACACTCTTTTATGTTTCTTTACAGAGACGCATAAATGTTGAATGAAACAAGTTAAACCCCATGGTCATGAGCCAACGTCCCTGCAGATTCTAACCAAGAAAATCCACAGCAGCATATGAGAGAAAAGATCCATGGATTGCAGTAACTCGAAAATGATTACTTAATTTTTCAAACAGAGAAGAAAAGAGCATTGCATCCTAGATACTCGTATGATGCGCCAAAGATTTCCGAGAACACCTCCAATTCCATTAGCAGCTTTACTAATGACAGACCCCATTTCTAACCACATCAATAACAAATAACTAGTCTGAAAATTCAATAATTACGCAAACCCTAATTCCAAAATACTGAGTTCTTACTATTCAGTATAAAATGTACACACACAAAAGCAATAGCTTGATGGTTATTCTTAACACTTACAATAAAAGAAGATGCAAACAGATAGATATAAATGAATGGAAAGTGAAGCATCTATAAGAAAATCTGAAAACAAAATTGGAGATTGAAAGGGAAATCAATAAATAGCTGGCCTAAGTCCTTACTGATCTCAAAGCCTTGTGAAAAGCCAGAAAGTGTTGAAAGAGAGAGGGAGCAGCCAAGGTACTTTTTAACGGTAAGAAATTTTGTTTTCAAATGAAAGGGTGTGGGCTCTGCACGAATTACAGCTAAGTTCACAGCCTGACTCATATTATAAGCCCAACTATGGATGATATCCATTTGAAAAGGAATTAACAAAACGAAAAACTTGTAAGAAAATGTTCCAATTTATGGAGGATCGATTAAAAAAAAATAAGAAGAAGAAGAAGAAATAGTTGCGCTTGTGTTGGATCTCCTCACAGAAGTAGTATTATGATATTTTGGTGGTGACTGTCAACCTTAATTTTAGATGTAACTAAGTTTAATAATTTAATTTTTTAAAATTTAGTTTTTATTTAATTAAATAATTTTAAAAATTGATATTAGTGGGAAAAATAAAAAATTAAATTATTGAGAAAAAATATATTTCTTCAACCTGTTAGTTTATTAATGCATTTCTTAATTGTTTGAACAAAAGCTTGTATTTTTATTGTAAGCACTATTCTTTAAATAAAAACTTATCATGATCTTAAATATAATTTTTTTTAATAAATAAAATAAAACATTGTTTTAATACTAGGTAACTGATTATTTTCTCTTTTATTATTTTCTAGTGACCCTCTTTCTCCACTCTCAAACTTTATAACTAAAATGTAAATAAAATAATATTTTAGATCAAAATATAAAAATTTCAAACTAAAAAAATAAAAATAAAAAGGAAAACCCACTTTTATTTTTTGTCTCATTATCAATTTTGATCCCTCATTTTCATTCAAATTGCACTTTAAAAAACACGGCATTATTTAATGTTTTTTTGTTAAAATAATTAGATTCCCTACAAAACGCTGCAATTTAAAAATCAATCAAAACATAATTGTTTGGGGGCAAAATTAATGTAAGAATTTGTTCGGACTCAATGAATACTACAAACCCAATAGCTAGGGCACTTTCTTAGGTTCGTCCAGAAATTATGGGATCCCACATTCTTATAATCACACGTATGTGTGGATCCCAATCTGAACGGAGATCTATTTGAAAATCACCATGTCAATTCATGTTGAATTATAGTCCTCCACAAAATGATGAATAATTGACTTTAGAAACTTCGAAAATAATGAAACTCGAAGCATTCAAACTCCTGGAAAGCATGATTTTTATGTCTAGCCAAACCTATATTAATTTTATTTTTTTTAACGTTAATTACTTCTGTGACTAACTACAAACTCCAACAAAGAACTCCTGTTGCCTCACCAAACTACTTGATTCATTACTGTAGTCATTAATTGATATTTTCCAAAGTCTCACCAAACAACTCTCTTACCACAGAATTTTCAGCCGTTATCGTTGGCCAGAACGTGAAAAGTAAGAGGTAATACGTAGCCTGACAAGGGTAGCTACAACCACCAACAGGTGCGTATGCAACATTGAACTAGTCATGTCCTCCTTACCATTATAGTAATAGAGGATATTAGGAGATAATCACCTCCTGCAACAAAATTAGATTACATCCAAAATTTAGACCCAAGTAAAAGTTAAATTGGCACATGAACATGAACGAGGAGAATGCTGGAAGCTGAATGCATACGAGTTTCCTAGGGGCTGTATATTGTAAACTAGAATGACTTTGGAAAGGAAGGAATTGGGTATTCACAGTTAAATGCTTGGAGTGATGAAAACTAATGCAGATATGCAACCTTCAATCATCAGGAGGGAAGTCCTCATCTGAAGCATCTTCCAGGAATGAGCCGAGGCTTTTCCTCAAAATGCTGAAAGTCTTGCCATCCTGTGCTTTTCATAAAGAAAAATGTGGTTAATTGTGTTGGCATGGAGGTGGGCGGATCTAATAATTCAGTAACCTGATATCTATAATCAGCATACCTGCTTTTTCTTTTTCAATGATTCCTCCAATTTAGCAATTTTATCAGCACAGGTTTTCTCATGTTCAGATATCATGCTTTTCTCTTTCTTCCCTGATATCGACCCATAACAGAATGAGTTGAGTTATACTTCACTAGAAGAAAGAAAGAGCTTTCTTGTGCAGTCCTTACTCATTTGTTCATATCTCATACACAGCCTTTCCTTGTCTTCCTCGAATTTGGAAACAGTATCTGCCAAACAGCATTGACAAACAAATAGCACCGAAAGTGATCACTTCGAACTGAATTTGCTTGCCATAAAGAGAACAGCATTCTAACATGAAAGGGCAAACCATGAGCTGTTTTCTAGTTTTACTCTACGAGTTGATCCTCCCGAAAAGATTCAAATTAAAGTAGCTCGATGTAAGAGCAAATCCTTTAGAATAGTGACACAATGCTTTACATTATTACAAAGTGCTGCTCGATGCACAGGGTCGGAAAAAAATCTGGAATTAATATCTAAGAATTTTCAGAGTGGTCCCATAAGCAAGCAAAATCATCTCATCTTCAACATAAAGGTATCAATTTTCAAAGAAACATTCAAATCGATGAAAGACAATAATATGGATTAGATGTCAGTAGAAGACAAGACTAGTGTATTAGGCGCAAATCCTTTTTAACCATTCCCATACTATCCGTGGCCCAATCTCCCTACTTTCCTTCACAAATCACAGTCTTATTCTACGTACTCCATCAAAACCCATGTGTAAAGTTGACTTTAGAAATCCGTTCAATCAACAATTGTTACACTAGCTCAGCGTTCATCATCAGTTGGGAAAAAGATCCAAGAAAATTAACCCCAGAAAGTCGGTAAACAAAGTACCTTTCAGGGCCTGTAAATGAGCTTCCTTCTCCTTGCAAAACATGTCATATATCTCTTGAAACTTGGCAGTCTCACTCTTCAAGCAGTTTTCACACTTCAGACATCCAATCACATAACCACACCCATATGCTCATCATTAATTACCCATTAAAAAATCTTAAAGAAAAAACAATAAAGCAAAAATTTTATCTTCGTTTTAATCCCCCTTTCTTCTCTACCTACCTCCTTTGAGCTCTTTGAGAGTGCCTTTGCAAAAGTTTGCCTAACAGTTAAAAAAGGAATAAAATTAAACAAGAACATCTACAGAGTACAGAGTTTATCTGGCTTTAATAATGGCTTTGTTTATTCTTACTAATTTACCTGTCCTTCTCAATTTTAGACTTCAATTCATCGATCATAGACTTGATCTCAGAGCCCACGCTGTCCCCAAAAAATAACAAACAGTCAAATCACTACACAAATTACAGAGATCAATAAATTAATTAAAAGCAAAAAAAAAAACTAAAAAAAACTAAAGCAAAATCAATTCTTAAATAAAAATCAAAAACTAAATTCATATTGTTTAGAGAACTAGAATTACTAAAACTGAGTCCGATCAACAATTAAATTTATATGAGATATAAAAAAGAATTACCAAGATAACATATTTAAACACACAGAAGCACACAAAAAAAAATCAGTATCTCAACGAATTTGGTTAAAAAAATTCGAAACATTAGAAACATGAAAATCAATTTGATCGCCTCCGAAATCAAACACTTCATTCAAGCTTTTTATCACTAAAATCCTGGAAGCATTACTAAAAAAACTAGAAATATCATGAATCCGCGAATATATATATATATATATATATAACAAATAACCGATTAATATCTAACAAAAAAAGACATTAAACTCTACTAACCCAGAAATCGTCTGCTCGTTCTTCTTCAGACCGTCCTTTTGAGCTTTCTCTCTGATCTGGTGTAGCGCCGACATAATCCCCTTGATATCGCTGAAATTAAGATCATAATTTGAAGTTTAGTATATTTCTTCATAAACAATGAAAAGTGAGGTGTTTTGAGGATGTACCTTGAGAGATCGGGATCGAACTCGTCCTCGACTCGGAATTTGGAAGCCGATTTGGTGAGTAACGACTCGGCAACTCGCTTTTTGGAGCTTGTTTTCGCTGTTGACATTTTTTAGTTTTGATTGAGGAGTATTTTCTTGTGGTATCTGGAATTGAAATTGAGAAAGAAGGAGAGGTTTTTTGAAAACGAGAGAGGGAGGTGCGTTTTCTGTGTTTGGCGCGCGCTTGCTTAATTTGGTTTCTTTTTCTCGAATTCAAATTTGCTCCTTTTTTGGTAGTGTGCGGTTATCTCGTTTGGTATTGGTCCTTGGCTCCAATTGATGACTGCCATGCGGCAACAGGGTTAATCAATGTGTGCACGTGTCATTACTTGTCAGGTTTGGGGAGAAGAGAAAATTACTTTTCCGCCCCTGCCTTCCCCCACACATGGCATGTATAAGGAACAGGATTGATTATGGTATATGCTAGTGATGATATAAATGAGTAGATTTTTTTTAGTAAACAATGATTTTAGCTGGTATTTGGATAAAATCGTAAAAAATATTTTTGGTTATGATTAAGTTATAATTTCTTTAACATTCCAGCTGAAATCCAAACTATTTTAATTTGAGAAAAAAAAAAATATATATATATATATATATTGTGATGCAAGAATAAAAAAAATAATTTGGTATTTTTTTTCATAGGAGTTGGCAGATGGAGTGGAAGGACTTTCTCAATTAGAGAGAAGAATCATCATCATTGCTGGTTTATATTAATGGAGTCTTGAATGGTGTGACTTTGTCTTGTATATCTGAAAAAACGAACGTTTTCTTTTTTTTGAAAAATAAAATTTATTGATTCGGATCAGCTTGTGTATACTTCGATTAATTTCATAGGCCCTAAAATTAACGACCATGTAAGTCTTCAGTACTCCTGAGATTTGTGAGACTCGAACTAATGATCTATAGAGAACAAACCTAGAATCTAACTAGTTAAACTACACCCCTCGTAATTATAACTTATGTATTATTTATAGTATAGAATGGTGTTTGAAGATGTAGTATCAATTATTTTTATATTTTTTACTTGAAAATATATTAAAATTATTTTTTATATAAATATATCAAAAAAAAATTAAAAATATATAAAAAAAATTTAATTTAATTTTTTTAAAATATACAATTTCAAATACATTCTCACACTAGCTTAGCCATCAAGGTTAATGTGTGGCAGGGAGCCAAAAGATGGAATTGAAGATTACAGTTAAAGGTGTGAACCTTTGAATTCCCTCTAACTTGAATTCATGTTCCTAGTCACCAAACTTGGAAAAAAGAAAAAGAAAAATTAAAGGTCAAGGGTAATTTCCTTATTATCTAGATGCTTCTCCTACTAATGTACTTTAATACCCCTCCACCTCCCCTGGATTTACAGTTAACCAGACCAATAGGCCAGCTGCCTCGTGCTTATATTAAATAATAAGGGAGTAATAAAGTGACGAGGAAAGATCATTACTAGTCCTGGCTTTATTAAAAGCCTAGCCTTAGATTTACAAGCACGTTGTGTTTGTTTAGTTTTTATGTTTTCAGTAAAACAAATGCAGTAAAATATTTGGTAATATATCAAATTGTATTTTATATGGAGCGACATATTAAAAAATTAAGTTTAAAATATAATTTTTATAAAACAGTTTTTATATATATTTTTAATTAAGTTTTGTAAAAATTTCAAACCCTATTTGTTTTTGTGTTTCAAAAATATTTTTAAAAATATTTAAATTTTTTTTATTTTTTTCTCTGTTTCAAATTTATATTTTTGTTATATTTTCAGATCATTTTGATTCGCAGATATCAAAAATAATTTTTAAAAAATAAAAAATATTATTTTAATTCATTTACAAGTAAAAAATACTTTGAAAAACAAACGCAACCATACTCTCAAACACAACAACCAAATATTTTATACATGTTTTTTGATGTACATAAACTTCAAATATAATTTTTATCAAATACATATTTAAATCCAACTAACCATAATTAACTATATTTTTTTAAAATTTATTTTTTTTAAACCACTACCACCAAATTTAAGTGAGAAAATATGGTAAATAGCAGCTTACGGTTTTTTTTTCCTTTCCCTTTCACTTTATCATGATATATTATTTTTTTTATTTTGTCTGAGATGGCGACCCAAAGATCGGGTAAAATTCAAAATTTATTTTACTTAAAATTGTATATATATATTTTTAGATTAACCTTATCACAAATCATGTATTATATTACTAGTAAATTAGATAGAATCCTTGTCTTTTCCATACAGCTGGCAATTGGATTATCCATAAATTATGGGACCAGCATTACTTTTCTTGAAAAGCTATTCATAACTTTTACGGATTTTCTCTTTGAATAATGCCAAATACCATTTATAAATGTTTTCATTTTAAAAACGCTTTTTAAAAAAATTAAATATTTTTTATTTTTTTTACTTCAAATTAATTTTTTTTTATCTTTTTAGATTATTTTAATGTATTGAATAATTTTAAAAAATAAAAAATATTACTTTAATATATTTTTAAATAAATTTTTTTAAAAAAAACAATTCAACACCCCTAAATTTTAGATTTGTATGCTTTTGGATCCCAAGGCCAGCTTTATTCCCTATTAAAGTTTTTACCTCATGTATTTTCTTGTGTTTTTTTGTGAAATTTATTGAGCAATGGGATATGAGCCATAAATAGACCCCGACCAATCAATAAAAAAGTCCAGGCTAATTAACCCTATTATTAATTATCAATCATTGTTTTCAGACTCAGTCTGGTTTAAGATCCGGGTTCTGTATTTTGATTGGATCACCGAGTCACCCAATTTAATTTTTTTTTTTAAAGTAAAAAGACGTCGTTTTAGTTAAAAAATAAAAGTCAACAGGTTGCAAACAGGTCTTGTCGAGCCGGGTTTCAAAACTATGGTACCAACACATATACTGTTTATTCAATTTAATTTACTTTTAAAATTAACAAGTTGACATTTCTAACCTGCCAAGAGACAAAACAAATTCCACTCAACCGCTACAATTGTAAAATTAAAAATATCAAATTAATTAATATTTTTTCTCGAGATCATTAAAGCATATGATACTGTGAACCGAGATAGATAGTCATATATTAGATTACCTGTACCCTCACGCCTTCCATCTTTCTGGTTCTTTGTGATATTGTCTGTGTGCTTTTGTGTAAACTTCACTTTGATGCTGTCATCAAGTTGCTCTGACAGCACACGAGATTAAAATACGAATATAAAAATTAGAATTCCACAAATTCCGGTGGAATTTGACGTCCTTGTTTAATTTAACCATGTGTCACTGCATGATTGGATTATTCTTTTTAGGGTTTTTTCATAGCAATAAAAAAATAAATAATACGACGCTGGTACCTAGGTGAGCAACAGGCCAAGAGCACGGGATTTCTATTTTAACCGGGACAAGTGGTAATAAATAATAATTTTAACAGGGTGTTTGTACTTGGAAGCAGTTGTTTTTTTAAATGTATTTTATTTAAAAATATAAAAAATAAATTTTAAATAAAAATAAATTGAATTTTTCATAAAACACCATTAAAACGTAATTATTAGGCCTGAGATAGAGCGTAACGTCCACTTGCATCTTTATTTATTTAAAGTCTCGTAATTATATATGTTACCAATGGTAAACATAATTAGTTATTTACTGTCCATGTCATTATCATTAGCATGATGGCATCACTGTATATATTTTTTAATATAATGAAATTTTTTTAATAGAATTACATTGAAGTGAACTTACGTATTTTTTTAATTCTATTTTTTTAATATAAAAGTTTGAAAATCATTGTATCTCAATTAATTATACAAATAGGAATGTCAATGTTTACTTTAAGGATTTGAAATTTATTAATTAATTAGAGTATATAGATGTGACATTATTTACCTTAATTATATATTAGGGGCGTCTCCAACCCCATCAATTATGTTCTAAACATATTTTCAAATAATTTCAATAGCATCATCTTATAAAATAATAATAATAAATCAGAAATCAATAAGCCACATGTGACTTGAAATTACACTTTTTTTTTTATATAACCCGGGGTGTCCGGGCCAGTTTACGCGCACCACGACTAATCCCCGGTTCCACTGAACACGCTGCAAGCCCAGTGGTTAGGTAAGACACCACGAGATGACAAACATACACAAAGAGAATCGAATCCGTTGCAGAGAAAGAGAACAAATCCCTTCCCCAGCGAGGTCTCGACCTCTTTCTTTGATACGAGGGGTGCTACCACTGAAATTTTGGGTGCGTTTTATCCACGTAGAAGGACGTTTCTAATTCTACTACTCTTAGCAAATGCCTCAAATCTCACTTGTTCAGGGCTAAAAACCAGAAGAAAATCATTTCGATTTAGATTATGGTGATTTTATATATGTTTGCCAAATCTCACCTGTTCATGCCATATTACACATTTGTTATGGGAAATTTGGTGAATTAGCTCCATTATGTTGTTTGTGAGGGACTCTTTTGTACATTTGGGGAAATGGGCCAGCCATTGACCATGCGTGGTGGCCGTATGTTTGATGATTAAAACAACCCGTGCCGTGGCCGTATGGTTGGAAGGTTTTTTTATAAAAATTTAAATATTTTTATTTTAAATAATAAGTTTATATATATATATATATATATAATCCTCCTTTGATATCGTCGTTACCAATTGTCCCTTTAGGAGCATTGGTAGTTACAGCGCAGTGGTGGGCAATGAAAGGGAAACAAGAAGCTTCGAATCCACCGAAAGGTTGTTTCCAAGAAAGTCCGGTCTGCTACATGTCAGAGATTTTGTGCCTATTTGCACACAAAAATTAATTAATTTTTTATTTTTTATTTTTGTAAAATAGCATAGTTTAACATTATCATAGTTACAAAATACTATACCAGGTAAATATTATATTTTCAAACCATGACTTTTTTATATGTCAATTTTAGAGACAGAGAGAGTTATGTTCTTATAGGGAAAAAGAAGAGAGCTGAGTTTATTTTAATGATATATCGTGAATTCAAAAAGTTATAAAGTAACGAGGGTATTGTTTTTAAGGTAATTTTTATTGTTGTGGTTTTTAAAAAATAAATTTTAAAAAAATACGGTTAGTTGAATTTAAATATGTGTTTGGTAAAAATTATGGTTGAAGTTTATGGATGTGTTTAGTATTGTGGTAGTTTTTGTGGTTGTGGTTTGAAAAAAATTGTTTTATAAAAAGTATTTTTAATTGAGGTTGGTTTGGTATTTATATATGTTTAATTAAAACTGTGGTTGAAATTGAGGTTAAATAAAAAGTAGTTTAATGTGTTTGGTTAAACATGCTTTTCAAATTGAAGTTATAAAATAATTAAAAATGATATATATTAATATTGATGGTTTTTAATTTAAATATTGTAGATTTAACTACCATTATTACATCATTAAATAAATAATATTTTATATCCAATATTTTTTATTATTCCATTAAATTATCTACAATTTCATCATGTATGAAATTTATCTGATAAGTACTATGGTTTTCATGGTTTTTTGAGCGTGCAACAAAATCAGGTAAAATATCATCAAAAACAAAATTGGAATTGCGATTAAATTCCACAAATGCTACGTCATCATGCGATGTTCTTCTAATTTATGTAGTGTTATTAAATAATATTAAACACTAGTTTTTCAAGTAAAATATAATTTAAAAAAAATAAATTTTTTTTAATATAAGTAATTATAATCATGGCACTGCACGTGAACAGTGTCACGTGAAATTCACCTGACACTGTTCACGCGAACAGTGCCCGAGTGAATTATATTCACCTGGTTTGCAGACGTGAGAAGCAGCTCTCAGCTGCTCAGGTGCTTCTCGCGAACCGGCGTTTCAATAAAAAAAAAACGTGGGTCCCACACGAAAAGTCAATTACATTTTGATGTTACCAAATATATGTTTACGCGGTGAGCTTTTAAAAGTAGAAGCTACTACGTAAACAAACACCTTCAGTCTATGTTGTGTTTGAGAGTGTGATTGTGGTTGTTTTTCAAAGTGTTTTTTACTTGGAAATGTATTAAAATAATGCTTTTTTTATTTTTTAAAAATTATTTTTGATATCGGCGCATCAAAATGATCCGAAAATATCAAAAAAAATTAATTTGAAGCAGAGAAAAAATTAAAAAAAAAATCAAATTTTTTCAAAAACGCTTTTGAAACGCAAAAACAAACAGGATTTTAGGATTTTTTACGAAACTCGGTTAAAAAAACTTGTAAGAATCACGCTTAAAACTCAATTTTTTAATGAACACTGTAACATAAAATACAATTTAAAATGTTGCCAAATAACTTCCTGTGAATGTTTCACCGTAAATGCAAAAACTAGCATAATAATAATAATAATAATAACACAACCTAACTTATCATGTTTTGAATTCTAACAAGATACTTTATCGTCTTTCGGAATATCAACATCTTTAAAATGTTACCTTTCATAATTGAGAAAGGCTAAGACTATACTATTTTATCAATTTTTTTATTGACTTGTAGTTTTTTTGTCATTTTAAATTTGGTCTGCTAATTTGTTTTTTTAAAACATCCAAATTATTTACTTTGTATTTTTGTGTTTTCTCTTACACTCAGTCAATTTGTAGTATTGGTGTTTAAATTTAAAGATACAATAAAAACAATCAAATCGGGGATGGAGGAACATGCTGCCCAACTACTAATGAAAATTAATCATCATTTTAAATTATTTTAACTACAAAACACACGTAAAGCTTCTCTAGAAGCAGGCCATCGATTCCATGCCAGAGTACCCACGTCGAAACCCTTTTTTTCTCAGGTTGTTTTTGTCAAATTCAATAGACAAGGTCCCCATTTAAAATTATGATTCTTTAATTTTCAATAAAATTAGTTTTTTTTCCTCCACTCGAAAAAATTCAGAAGATCTGGTCTGTTACATCAATCGCATAATTCATAATTTAATATATATTATTAGAAAATAATATAAATTATATTTTAAAAACTCAACTAATAACTTAAGTTATTGGGTTGAGATGATTTTTTGACACGGTATCAGAGTCTTGATGACCAAGCGGTTACGAGTTCGAATCTCACCACCCCCATTTATTTAATAAAAATCAAGTACAAAGTAATGTGGGTCTGTACAAGTTTCAAGCCCAAATAACTTTCACTTGAGAGGGTGTATTAGAGAATAATATAAATCATATCCTATGACCTCATCTAATAGTTTAAGCTATTGAGTTGAGATGATTATTTGATATATATTGTAGCTTTAATGCTTTTAAAAATATCAAATTAATATTTACTTAAAATATCTTTTGAATGATTTTAATTCAAGGAAGTTGGAAAAATCGAAAATCGTTTGCAAAAACATTAAATTAATGCTTTTAAAAAACAGATACTTATAAAAAATAAAACTTTTAACTACCTCACTAAATCACTGTTTAATATCAAATGAATGGAGGCTCAGGGTCAAATTCTTATGCAATAATTAATCATATGGATCCAGTTAGAAGTTTCTACTAAATAAGATAAAAGCTAGTTTAAGAGGGTAGTTGTGATTATTTTTTAAAATATTTTTTACTTGAAAATGTATTAAAATAATAATTTTTTTTTAAAAAAATTATTTTTGATATCAGCGAATCAAAATTATTTGAAAACATTAAAAAATATTAATTTAAAAAAATTAATTTTTTTTAAAAATATTTTTAAAACATAAAAATAATACCTATAATAATCAAATCATTCACATAGTTTTACAAATTCTGGATTGGTGACGATAATACACGCAACAAGCTTTTTTATTTGGTAACTTTTGGCTGATTTTGTTGGAGATTGGGTAAAATGACAGGTAGAAGGTTTAAATGGATTCTGTTTTTGATACTCTGATGTGAAATTTTTAAAAATATTATTTTATATTTTTATATTTTAAAATGATTTTTTATTTATTTTTAACACTAGCATATAAAAATCATTTATAAATATTAAAAAATATTAATTTAATATTTTTTAAAAACATATGAAAATAAAAATTAGAAATCCTAATCTAAAAAGAAGGAATCTAAATTATAAAATAAATAAAACCCTATTTCTTTTAAGACTACATGATACAGCACCATAACAAGATTCTTAATTTGTCAATAAAAAGAAATTTTTTTAATTAAATGGGAGTCTTTTTAAGAAATTTTTCTTAATTTAGGATATTAAATGGGAGTCTTTTTAAAATAATCTTCTTTTTAAATGATCTTAAATACGCACTCTATGCGTCAATTCACTAAATTCATAAAAAAAACATTTTTTTTAGATAATATCTTTAAAGGTTAAATTTATAGAGTTAAAGGAGGGAATGGAAAACATCGAGGCAGGATCCACATGTGTCAAAACCCCCCCACCGAATAGTTGAAAAGAAAATAAATAAAAAAAGATAGAAATAAATAAACTGAAGAATAAAAAAATATAAAAGAAAAAAAAAAAAACAGGGGACATTAGATTCCCGGCACTGTTATATAAACCCCACACCGGCAACAACGCTTAACCAGTCCCCTTCGCAAAAATCTCTCTGTTATCTGCAAAATCTCCATTAAAGCTTCCTCGAATCCTCTTATTTTATTCAAGCCAAACAACACACTGTTATTTTGCCTTTAATTGTTTTTCAGGTAATCTTTGGTTAGTCAGCTTTCTAGGATTCATGAATTTTTTTATTCTTTGTTTACTCTTAATGCTTCATTTCTCTGTTTGTTTGGATTTTTGAGTTGTGTTTGTGTCCTGGATCCTGGATCTCGTTAATTTGGCTGAGTTTTGTTGTTATCTCTTCTTTTTTTCCCTTTTTGTCTTATATCTTGTGTTTTGTTTGGTTTCTAGGAAAGGGAGGGGGAAAGGCAAGGTGAATGAGGGAAAATTGGCAAATTTTAAGCTTAATTAGAAAAAAATAAGGGTGGGAAATTTGCTTCTTTTTTGTGTGTGTAAAAGTAGTAAAATCTGCTTTAAATTTGAAGGTTCGAAGTGTGGACGTGAAGAATTAAACAATTTTGAGGTTCAATTCGACTACTTTTCTTGGCATCTTAAAAAAAAAACTACAATTATATAGAATTTTTTTTCATATATTGTTAATTACACTAAATCTTGAAACATTTGACCATCTGGGACATTGATGGTCATCCAACCATTGTTATCCTGCCGTCTCTCCCTCTCTGCGATCTTACAAATGGGCGTTCCCCTTGTATGCAATCATCTTTGTGTGCGTTACAGTTTTTTCGTTTCCCATTTTCTAAGCGCATAAAAAAATTCATTGGTTGAGCTTAAAATGGGCCTGTGGTGATAGCTTTGATGATTGGTGGTTGATGAAAGTATTAATAGTGAAAAATTATGGCGGTTCGTAATGGACCCGGTACTGGTAGTCTGGTAATTAGGTATGCTGGATGGATGTTCAAGGATAATCATAATTTATTTAGTTCTAGAGATGCTGTGTCGTTCCTAATTTAAGTGAAGATCGGTCCTAGAAAGGAACTTAATCTTATTCTTTTCAGTTTCTTTGTTGATGCGAGCGATCACCTTGACATTAAAGCACCGATTGTCTTGAAGTTCTTGTCATCTCTCTGAATTCTGGAGGTTGTCGAAAGCAAAATTGTTTTATTTTTTGTTTGTGGTTTTTTCTGTCATTGATTATATGATGTAATAACAAGAATCCAATGCTTGAATATCTGATTTATATGATTCGACTTCTTAAATATATTTTATATTTGAGACGGTCTTTGCTGATTGTTCACTCATTTGTAGTCATTTTCACTTGGCCTTAAAAAAAAAAAAAATTGTGTGTGCGAGCGCGAGGAATTGGGCTCTTCTTGAACTTATCCTTGTTCATTCCTGGTTAGATTTTGTCTTCGAAATTTTTATTTTATTTTTTAATCTATTTGATTGTCTAACAAAGATTTAGAAAGTGGTGCTAATCTAGAAGGATGGATTTTAACGTCTCTCATTGAAAAGTTGCGAAGTTTCTTGCTGGAAGGTCAAAATATTCAAATGTGTTGGTGAAAGCCATGCTTTGCCGTTGCTTTATCAAGAGATATGAAATGGGAAATTTTTAAACGGAATTTTACCGAGAATAGAAGAACGAAAAACAAAATGGGAACCAGGAATGGATATGTTTCACGCTCTACTTCTAATTATTGCTAGGGTAGTCCTTATCTGATAAGATCATAAGAAATCTAAAGTTGTGGGGTCCTTTAACCTGCGTTTTTTTGGAGCTCTGGCCTTTGGTGTGAAAACTAAACGATGGGGTGGGCCATGGGGACCTTTTGTTTGGTGCCTTTACTTATTCTAGTTCAGCCATCATAAGTGCTTTGCTGTTGGCATATATCTTGTGCCTATCTAGATGTTTTTATATGCTTATACGCGCAAGTGGTATCTTTAGTCTTTACTGATTCTGTATTCTTTCTCAGTTGAGTTTCAGAGTTTGTATTATTGGAAGGTTAATAAGTTAGTAGGTACTTGTACTTGGATGATGAGAGGAATTTTGTTACTGATATGGTTTGATTTCTCTCGCCTTTTTCAGAGTTAAAGAAGAACGTGAGAATCTATGGAATTTGAGAAATATTTTACCCAGGGATGGAAATCAGTTTCAAGTGCGGCATCTGACTCGGAAAATCCCAGTGGTTGTTTCGACTGTAATATCTGTTTTGACTTTGCACATGAGCCAGTAGTCACCCTCTGTGGCCACCTCTACTGCTGGCCCTGCATCTACAAGTGGCTCCACGTCCAGAGCGCCTCGCTTGCCTCCGATGAGCACCCGCAATGCCCAGTTTGCAAGGCTGATATATCTCACACCACCATGGTTCCCCTCTATGGCCGTGGCCAAGGCTCAACCGAAGCTGAAGGCAAGACACCATACAGGGGCATGATCATTCCTCCCAGACCTTCAGCTTGTGGTGCTCAAGGCGTGGTGTCAAACACATCTAACACCGGCCAGCGGCTTCCATATCGTAATCCTTACCGGAGCCATAACTACAATGCTAATCCACACGGCAGTTTCGAAGAGGCTTCCCCATCACCCTTGCTTAATCTTGGAGACCCTACAATGACCGGTTTGCAGCAACCAGTTGTAGGGATGTTCAGAGAGATGGTGTATGCGAGGGTTTTCGGTCCCTTTCCAAACTCGTATCACTTAATGGGTACTGGTAGCCCTAGGCTGAGAAGGCATGAGCTGATGGCAGACAAGTCATTGAATAGAATCTCCATTTTTCTCTTTTGTTGCTTTCTTTTATGCCTCATTGTATTTTGAAATATAGCTAGGTTATTCTCCATTGTTCACCTCGATAGTTAGTTTGTAAAGAGCAATGGATCCGAGTTTATGAAACATCCGTGGTTCAGTTATATATATATATATATATATGAATTGATCTTCATATTTTGCTGGAAATTCATGCCTCTTAATCAATTATATCCATGGCAAGAACCTGAACAGTGTTTCATGGGAAATAATGCTGAACATGCAGATTGTAAACTTACTGTTCCATCATAAGTTGTAATGCTATGGATGTCTCACTACTAGACCTGATGGCAGCTTTCTTGCAGTTTTAGGAGACTGACCACGCCTTCTGAAGATAGCTTGTCCTTCTTATTCCCAATCAGGTACTCTGCTGCAATAATAATTATTTTTTACAATGTATTTTTTTTAATAGTATATAAATTTTTTTAATTTAAAAAAAAAACATTTATTCCCAATCAAGAGCTTATAATTTAGATAGTCTTTATATTGAGCTTATAATTTAGATATATTGTAACATTGGTTTTTTTCAAGTGCTTTTAAAAAATATATTAAAATAATATTTTTATTTTTTTAATATTAAAACATCAAACTAATTTAAAAATATAAAATAAATATTTTTTTTATAAAACGAGTTTGGGAATCGTTGCCTTAAGGAGCCAACTGGGTGGTAGTATCCCAGCCATTACTGACGTCGCTGAAAGACACCTGCAAAGCAAACAAACGCCACCAGCTTGCAGGCCATACACGAACTATGGCGCCAGAACCACAGACAGAAGCCTACCGGATACCCGTAGAAAATATCATGTACGTACCGGCAAGCTGTGTCCGGTGAGTTAGGGCCCTCCGCTACCGTTCACTAACTCGGATAGGTTGGCCGTCCAGCTGCTGCCTGGATCAACCGGTGCTTGCTAGACGGTTTTGACCATCCTCAATTACGTCCCCAACCAAGGGACCAAACATATACCTCATAAAAGCTCCTTGAGTCGCCTTCATGGACAGATGTGAGCTGGCCTGCAGCTTTTTATTAAAATGAAATGACAGAAATAAAAAAAAGAAGCCTACAAAGTAAAAGTTTTATCTCTGCTTTATGCATCGTTTGTTTACTATAACTTAATTTTTTTTATAAAATATTTTTTTTAAAAAATAAAATATTTTTTCATGATTAATAGTATTATAAAAAAATTAATTTTTTTTAATATTTAATTATATTATAAAAAATAAACTGGAAAATAATTTATTAATATTTTTTTTCATGTTTATTAAAATAATAAAAAAATAAATATTATAAATTTAAAAGTTGAATGAATGAAATTGGAAAAAAAATTAATTTTATAAATTATCTCAAATAAAATAAATAACAATCAAAATAATAAAAATAAAATTTAACAGATAAAATAGTTGAAAGATGATGAAATTAAAAAATAATAATTATAATTTCATAAATTATTTTAAATAAAATAAATAACAATAAAAATAATGAAGATTAAATCTGATAGATAAAAATTTTCAGTTAAGAAAATAATAAGAGAAAAGTAAATAATAATTATAAAAATAAAAATTAAAGTTGATATAAAAATTAAATTAAATCAAATAATAAAGGATAAAATTGAATAAAAAAAAGATTCAAAATAAAATATATAACAATCAAAAGTTTGAGGATCAAATTTGATATTATCAGTAAATAACATGACATTTTAAAATTTTTCACAACTTCTAAAAAATATTTTTCGCTCAAAATAAAAGAAAAATACTTTTCTAGAAACTAAATTAAATTTTTCTTTGATTGAAAATTATATTTCATTGAACAACTTTTTTAATTATAAATAAATATAAAAAAATTTTAAATTTTTTTTTCAAAAAACCATTTTCTATAGAAACATGCATGCCTTAGTGATTGTTTAATTGAAAGCAATGAAGAGTAGAAATAAAAATAAAAATTAAAGAATTAAAGAATGAAAATGAGTTTTTTTAAATAATATATCATTTTTATTTATTATTTATTGTATAAATTATTTTTAAAATTTCATTTAATAATTTTAAATTTTAAATTAAATTGATTTGACATGATTGAGGCTGATGAGCGTAGAACTTGCGTTATGATTTATGCTTTTTCTGTCTCTGTCAACCCACTGCCATAGCCTAAATGGTTAACAAATCATCATCACCCCATTACCTTCCTCGAAGGGTAGTAGATGGAAGAGTAATTAAAGAAGTTTTGTTTTTTTTTTCTTTGCATTTTGACAAGAAACTAAGCATTGAAATTAATGTAAGCGTTGGACTAGGAACAATCGAATCTTGTTTATCAAATTGAATGATGTTGATGATGATGATGATAGATTGCAGGAAGTTAGCCATAGCCACAATTGACTCAACTGCCTCCAGTACTGGTGGCTGCCACCATGATGATCACTCATCGTGGCCGATGATGCAGAATAGACATGACACCTGCTTCATTTTACATCTCTTTTTCAGTGGATGTGGGTTAGGCCCTCCCTCTTCCCTTTTCTCCATGCCAAGCTAAAAACGAAGCTTCATAGACTTGCTTTTTGACTTGGAAGCCCTCCATGGTCACTTGGCTGGAACTCATCTTCTTCGTATACGTGTGCATGCTCCCAAAAAAACTTTCGAGCAATTGACTTGCAAGTCTACGCGTTGCCCCTCTGTATGCGTTGTCTAGCTAGCTTGATTGATGCCTGCAAATAATTGAAGTTCATAATTGTAGTTCTGTAGAGTCGTGATCTTAACTCATAGCCAAGCACCAAAAAAAAAACAAAAACAACAAGAAAAGAAGAGTAATTTACATATATTCTTCTCACCCCAAATAATTGTAGTGGTGTTAGGATGATGATTTGTGTGGTTTTTATATTTTAGAATTTTTTTTAAATTAATATTTTTTTGATGTTATTAGATCATTTTAATACGTTGATGTTAAAAATAATTTTTAAAAAATAAAAAAATATTATTTTAATACATTTTCGAGTTAAAAATACTTTAAAAAACAACCGCAACTACATTTCCAAACATATTTTTTATCATAATCAATTTAAATGTAATGGATAATATATTTCCAACATATAACTTTTATTCTTGTTTTCAATTACATTAATGGTTTTGAACGTTGAATTTAATAAGAAATAAATGAGTAATTTATTTAGTTTTTAATTTTCCCTTTTCACAAAAAAAAAGGAAAAGAAAAGGAAAATGGTGATCCATAGCTGATGGCATTTAATTTCCACCAAAATACGGAATACAAATAGTAAGCAAATCTATCCCCTTTTGTGGGTTACAGACTTTTGGACTTGAAATAAACGTTTATCTAATGGCGGGACCTTATGCTTTAATTAGTTAGTGTTTTCGTTAACTTAGCCTCTATTTTTTTTTTTTAGTATTTTTCGCTTGAAAAAAAAAAAGGGCATATTTCACGGATAAAATGACTATGTAAAATTTTTACATAGCGGTTACTTTTTAAAATAATTTTTATTTGAAAATATATTAAAATAATATATTTTTTATTTTTAAAATTTATTTTTTATATTAGCACATTAAAACGATCTAAAAATACAAAAAAAAAACTAATTTAAAATAAAAAAAATTTAATATTTTTTAAAAACACTTTTGCCCCCCACAAAATCATGTATATCTTGGGAAGAGTCCAAGTGTTTTTCACCTTTTCTCTCTTTTCATTGTTTGTTATCCACTCTAGGAAAATAAATTGGTTTTTTTGGATAACTGAGATCTTAAAAATTGAAGGATGCAAGCAAAAGTAACACAGAATTTGAGTTGCCCCTCAAAATGGCCAATCATTTCTCAAGTGACAAAGGGAAGAGAGAACAAAATTTGATACACAACTTGGGCTTCCTACAAAACAAAAGTGATAATTGTTTAGGCCTACAAATACCTTTCCAATTCTGCCTTTATTAGTGCAAGGCCACTTCCACTTCCCAGCAGGCGCCTGTCTGCCACTCTGCCTGGAATGCTTGTTTCAGACGCGTTCAGTGAGGTCTTTTTTTAACAATATTTACAAAAGCCATGGCAGCCTGTGGATTAGTGAGAGCCCATCTTGTTTTTTTTTAAGAAAAATGCTCCATAGATATAGTTCATGAGAATTATTCACACATGTTTCTCCATAGTTCATCATGCAACCTCACCAAACTTGTACCAAGTCATGATATGGAAGAAGTAATTAAAGTCTCTTTGATTGTGGAAACCTTTAATTTATGTTTTTAATAGGAGTTTACTTTTCATAGGATATTGGGACTTTATTTCAAGATCAAACGAATTTCTCCTTTTCTTTTCAATGTTGGTCATATCAGGAATCCAAAATCATGGTCACTCATCTTCTTCTCTAATTCTGCATAAAAAGAAGGCGAAAGGAAATGCAGAGAGAGACCAATGGCGGGCCTTTGGCCCATTTCCAAACTCTAGCATTGCAAAATAAGCCGACCCCTTACTCCAGTCCTCCCATGCAGCGTCCACATCACGGCAGAACTCCAGAAGCAGCCTCGTAGGCCATCGGATTGTCCCCGCTAACACGGTTCCTCCACCACTCACCAGAATCATACCTGCATAGCCTAAGTTGTGATAAATTGGTTATGTTCCGTATCTGCATTAGCATCCATCCTTTGCATACCAGAGGATTGCATGGTGTCAGCTTTGAAGCTACCTGCTATCCTTCAGCGCAGAACATCTCCATATATCCCTTTAGCTACCAAATCTATCACCAAAGCTTTCCTTTTTTTATTAAGTTGGAAGCGCAGATCACATAAGCTAGAAGCCCTATTTTTACCAAGATTGTATCCAATCAATGGCCCTATAGAATCACATAATCAAATGAAATATTAATTATAAGTTTGAGTGAGTTGTCTAGCATCATTTGTTCCTTTCCCCTCAAACAATGCCACATATTTCAACCTATCAGATTACAGAAGCCCATCAGATTGTGATTTGAGACCCTTAATATACGTCAGCAATCTGTTGTGAGCAACTGGAGAGAAAATATTCTCAGTTCTCAGTAATTCTATGAACTCTTCAGCTTTGTTCTGATCTCCCTTCCCTTCCAAATAATCCAAAACAGGAAGCCAAGGTTTCCTTGATGGGTTTCCTTAGCCATGGGGATTAATTGATTAACCTCAAGATACCCACTTGCCAGAGAATACCATGCATCAGCTGAAGGTTCACTCCCTTTCATCATCACATGATCTATAAGGGATTCAGCCTTCTCTAAAAGATTATTCCTGCAATATGCATTAATCAATATGTTAGGAACTCGGAAATAATAGGATAATCCCCTGGATTCCCTCTCCTTAAACATCATATCGGCAGCTTCAATATCATCTAACATCAAAAGCGAGCTTATCATGCTCATATAGCCCTTATTGTAGATTTTATCCCTTTTCTCGTCAGGTTTCCAGATACGATACAACTCATCTTTATTTCCTTTTCTGGAATACAACTTCAGGAGAGTATCAAATGCAATACTCTTTGTTTTTTCAATTATCTGTCCCTCAAGTTTCTTCAGCATTGTCATCGCCATTTCCATTATCCCAGCTTTCAAGCACCCATCTGCTGCAACGCAATAAGTATTCCAATCTGGAACCACCTCCCCGTTTGACTCCATTTTTTCCAGAATCTTATCCATTCCCTCATTGTCAGAGTCAGCTGCAAATGCAGCGAAGCGGATGCAGAAAGTATATTGGTCAGATGGAATGCCCTCTGATTCCATTTTGGACATCAAGGCATCTAGTTTCTCATTATTACCTGTCTGGAAGTAAAGATACATCAATATATTGAAAACTAGAGGGGACCTCATAACCCCAATGCCCGTCAGCTTCTTAAAAGTTGCCTCTGCCTTCTCCACATCTTTTTCACGTGCATAGCAGTTGAGAAGAGCTGTATAAACCATAAACCCTTTTAACTTCTGTGGGATGGCATTAGCATATTTCTCTGCTTCTTGTATGCCATGGACCCTCAAGATTAAGTTCATCCTGGTTGCTATATCATTGCATGAAAGAGGAAAATACATCCTGTTGCTCATCTAGTGAGATATCCAGCAAGAACAAAGAAATTAAAATTAAATCAAAATAAAGAGGATGAGGAAACAAGCATGACTTAGAAACATATCCACTACGCAAATAAAGTATAAGGTTCTGAACAACTTCTGCCTTGAAAATAAAATATCTCTGCAAATCACCGTATCAGGATGAGGCCACCTGCATTTTCAACTTCCCCGTCAATTTTGCAGCTGTCTCCAAGCAAAAAGATCAATTTTTTATAATGTCAAGAGTTCCACGAAATGCCAACAGCCTCGTTGGCAGAAGATAACCAATCCAAATCGACCATAAACGAATCACAGGCACAGAATAACTTACAAGTATACATACTTCTCTACAAGCTGATTAACATACTTAATTTCACAGGCCCATTTGCTTCGATTGGCAAAATCTGTAATAAGATTTGGTCGTTTAATAACAAAAGATCAAGGTCTCATTCTTTTTATTATATATAACAAAACAACAATGGTTCAAGTGGGTCATTCAAACCTCACAAATTCAATAAAATTTCATTTTTGCATCCCCATCTGTTGCAATCAACAGAATTTAGTCCCTGATCATCATCTAAAAAGTGAAAACCACATGAATTCTACACCAAGTTCACTTTTTTACTTATTTTCAATAAATCATTTCCTTCCATATAAAAAATAATGGGAAACAAAAAATCATAATCCAATACCAAAAGTAAAAGTAAAAATCATAATAAAAATAAGGGACTAGAGAAATGTGGATCCTCGAAGGCATGCTTGAAACGCTTGTAAATCTTCGACTCCGTTATTATCTGCTGCAACTCATATTTTGTTACAGAATTGCCTTGTCTAACCCATTGATCAAGAATTGGTGCAACTGAGATGTTGGGTGCAAACATGTTGAGAGGCCAAAATTGAACGTAAATGGGATTTGCAATAGAGTGAGAGCTTCATTTTTTATTTATTTATTTTTTTTTTTTTTGGGGGTGGGGGGCGAATTTAAGAGACGAGTCTTTAGGGATTAAGGATTTCAGTCTAGTGATGGAGAAGATATATTTTTGGGAACGAAAAGTTTGTTGTAAAATATTTTTATGGATTATAAAAAGTTATTTTTTCTAGCATATTTTCAACTTAAGTTTCGTAAAATAATTTTTTTTTTTATCAATTCATTTAGTTTATCCAGTGAACCTTCTGAAAAATAACTATTTATTTTCTAATGGTTTTTAAAGCAAAAATTATCAGGTTTTATTTATTTATTTGTGGAAGATAATTAAATCAAACTAGTGAAAATTAATTCTAATAATTATAAAAATTAATTATGTATCAATTTTAGTCTAAAAAATCAGTATAGAAAGGGTTAAAAGGGAAATGTTCTGCATAACAAGTGCCTTTTCTATCTAATTCCAGCATTTTCTACCATGTTTTTCTTCAATTATTTTAGAGCTTAAATTTGATTTTTGTATGGAGTTTTTGAGTTTGGTTTCCTTGATTTGTAGACCTTAAGAAGTAATGTAATTAATCAATGTGGTATTGTTGGAATTCTATAAAACAATTACATTTAATTATTTGTGCTAATGACGAGCAAAAAAAATTAAAGATAAATTATTGGTTCTCGACAACAATTAATCTTTATTAAAATCAAATTCTATGTATTTTAATAAACAATTGTTATTATAATAGTCTAGTTTAAATTTATATAAATTCATTGGATCATGATTATTGTATAGTGTTACCTTGGTTCTAAGTTTATGGAATTTAAATGTTTTACATTGTAGTTATGAATTAACATTAGAGTCTTTTATTTAGATCACTAATAACTTGTTATAAGCATTTTTAACATCAATGGAAACTCTATAACGAGGTGAATTACTACAGTACCCTTCTTTGTTTATATCATGCACTGAATATTTCCCATGGATCGTATGTTTAAATGAAGATCATAAATACGCACCCAAAAGGGAATGTGTGATTAATTAATGGCATAATTGAGAGGTTGTTCATCTCCTTTAATCTTCTTTTCAAGAACAACTAGATAAGGGACGCTGGGACAGATCAAGTTTTTTCTAACATAAAAAAAAATGCTAGGTGAAGCATACATTTTAAAAAAAAAATATTTGAAGACTCAAGACATTTACTTGTCCGGTTTAATAAGCTCAGCTAATTTAAATAATTCAAATAAAAAAGATGCAACAATAAAAAATAAACTAACAAAAAAAACCAACAACATAAAAAAAATAAAAAAAATTTCAACCCGAGGCCATCCAATTAACATGTCAAATTTGCAACATCGTCGTGATACCGGAGAAATCCCATTAAAAACAAACTAAATAAAACTATAAAGTTCAAGTATTTAAAAAACAAAAAAGAAAATTTGAATGATGAGCTCAAAAAAAAATTAATTAGAAAAGGCAATGAAAAAAAATATCTAAGTCAACCCGAGTTAACTTACTAATCATGTAATCATGAGCACATGATTGAGATAGCCCTATAGAAATGAAAGTAAAAAAAAATAAAATATAAAGATCAATTCCCAATAAATCAAATGTGGAATAATGAGATTTTAAAAAATCAATTTTAAAAAATTATCTAAAAAAATCAAAGTCAACCTGTATTAACATTTGAAACTCGTGATCCTAATCATAAGCCATAAACTAACCCTATAGAAAGCAAACTTTAAAAAATAAAGAAGTAAAATTCTAAATCAATAAAATATTGATAGATGAAATTGAAAAACAAATGCAATAAAAAAGGATCCAAAATAAAATAAATATCAATAAAAAAATAAAGAATAAATTTAATATAAAAATAACTTGAAATCAAATACCGAGGGTTGAGATCAAAAATAAAATTCAATTAGAAAAATGATAAAAAAAAATAGTAATCAAAAGAATTTGGACCAAATTTGATATACAAATCAAATAAAATCAACTGATAGGGGATAAATTGAAGAAAATAATAATAATAATAAAAAAAAAACAAATAGTATTCAAAATAATGAGAACCAAATTAGATATAAAAATAAATGAAATGACACCTTTATATTTTGGCAAAGAGAAGAGAAAAAAAGAAGGATAAGAAGAAAAAAGTTCATTAAAGCTCAATCATTACGCCGGCATGTAAATGCACAACACTATTTGGAAGATCGTGATGGGACGCTTCCAATGCTGCCATGGAAGGCATTTTTTAGACGCAACATAATGCCTCACATTTTGTTCGAAAGGCGCAGGAATCGCCCACTCACCAACACGTTAGAAACTTTTATTATTTAAATAATTCTGATATTTATTAAAAGACCAAATCCCCCCCTCGAACAACTCGATAATTACTAGAACACCTGATTGGAAATATAAAAGAGCCTTTGGATGCCAGTTTGAAAAAACTTGATTTCAAGGGTAATTTAATCATTATGCTATACTTTTAAAATATAAAATGACTAAATTGTACACGATCAAATTTATAGTGACTAATAAACCCTACAGAAAAGACTATATTACCCCAATAGCAAGTTTATTGATTTTTAGTTGAAAGAGTAAAATATTAATTATACTATTGTTGTGAATGATGATAATGAATTCTCCATGCCATTATTTTTTTTTAATATGATTGTCAAAAAGTAAATGGTTCTTGTTCTAAAGACCATTTTCTTGTCTTTTTTGTTGTAGAGTTGAAAGACAAACAAGTTTTTGCCTTGTTAATTCACTTCAAAACCTTTATTAGGTCACCATATACTTTTCATGGTTATCATGAAGGCTTGAGCGTTAAAAGACCTCTCGCCCATCAGTCTTCCAATCAAAAACCAAGTAGATTGCTTCCTGGGATCATTCCTTTACTGAGTGATTTCTCTATATAGAATTATCTTACGGATCAGTTCAATATATATGTCATTTGACAAGTATTTGCATATTAATTTTAGATATATCTCATATCTCAATTTATGAAAGCAATTGTCTCCTTTCATAAAGGAATGAACATAATATGTATCGGTCTCAACAACTCTAATTAATGTCCAATTTTACTAGAATATTGATCAAGAACATTCAGAAACAATGTTTTGGTGAAATAAGAATCTTATAATTATAAAAACTTTATAATTTTCTTTATAGAATATTATTGTCGCGTGAACTTTATCCTTACTATAGATTCATTAATCAAATATTAAATATATTAATCAAATATAAATGAATATTAAATATAAAGAAATCATTTATTAATAATAAATATGTTTTACATAAATAAATCTAGAGCTATGTGTAATCAACTAATTGACTATAATGTATATTCAATAACACTCCCCACAACGAAACATCTTCCTCATCAACATCGCCTCCTTCACTCCTTACTTTTAGGGTTTGAGCTAGAAGCTTTATCAATACTAGCATTGGGGGTGTATAGCATGTAGGGATGATAATGAGTACTTGTGGATCAAATTTTTTGACATTCATACTCTACTCATTATCCATATAGTAGGAAATTTAGATATCCATAAATTATTCATTGGGTTTTAAGTATCCAATGGATATCCATTATCTACCATTATGTATTAATCAATAATAAAATAGTTATTAAATATATTTAAAGTATGTATATGCATATTAAATGATAAAACAATAAATATTATATATATATATGTTTTATATCATTAGTAAGGTATGTATATATTATATTGTATTGAAAAAACTTAAATATTTTACAAATATATTTATATAATATAAATATATATTCCAAGTTAGTTAGATTTCAAGTGAATTTCATAATATCTATACGTTTATTATTCATTAAATCTAAAAAATATTTATCCATTTAAATTAGATTAAATTAATATTTATTGAGATTGAATTAAATTATTATTTCTAAGAGGGGCCAAAGCAATCATTAAACCTTAGAGGAATGACCAGAACCCCAGTAGACAGGATTAAAACCTGCAGACAGCAGGAAAGAAAGCCTAGAATACTTTTCGCAGTCGAAACTCGAGGCAGTTGCCCCAAAAAAAATATTCCCATTAATGAAGTTGTAGGGTAGTACTGGATAAACGAGTGAATAACAACTATTTTTAAAATATTTTTTGTTTATAAAAAATTAAAATAATATATATTTTTTATTTTTTAAAATTTATTTTAATATTATCATATAAAGCCATTTAAAAATATAAAAAAATTAAAAAAAAACAAATTAAAACTCCCTTTCAAGCAGCAAGCTTTTCCCGAGGAATTTCCGGAAGTCTCTGCCGTGCTGTTAGCAAATTGCTTTAAACTTTAAAGTAGAGGAAAAAAAAGAAAAAACTCTTTTGGATAGAGCATGACAGGCATGGTCTAAAGAAAAAGGGAAAGCAAGAGAAAAATGGAGGCTGCTATTAGTGGCTTTTTAAGCACATTGTGGATCGGTGAACACCTAACCACTTCAGCAGTCAAATCAAGTCTGCTTCCAGCTCTAGAATAATCTAACAATTCATTGTAGACTTGTAGTTTTCTTAAATATATTAAAATAATATTTTATATTTTCTAAAATTTATTTTAAAATAATCTAAAAATATAAAAACAATAAAGTAAAAATATAATTTTTTTAATTTTTTTAAAAATATTTTTAAAATATAAAAATAAAAATGCTTTAATTTATAAAACATTAACTTTAAAATTTTAATTGATATGTTGTTGTTCAAATCTTGGATGAAGACATATTTTGGATTGCGGTAAAACCTGATTTTTATTAAATTATTTTTTAAAAAATTTAAATTAATTGTTTGAGTATTTTTAAATTGTTTTGATATGTTAATGTCAAAAATAAATTTAAAAAAATAAAAAAAAATTATTTTAATATATTTTTAAATAAAAAATACTTTAAAAACAATCTTTTACTATACTTTCAAATACCTTCAGATCAAACACCTCCAGATCAGGATGAAAACTTAGAAATTGAGGATGGATTGTTTCATTGTGTTTTAATTTGAAGTTATGTTAAAGATAGACCGTTCACATTGAAAAAACAAAATTAAAAACCGGTAAAGATCTAAATCTCTTGTTACGTTAAAGATAGACTGTTCATATTAAAATCATGGAATTAATAAAAAAAATATTACTTCTTTGAATTCTAATTAGTCAAGAAGGACATCCCTCTAACCATTTTGCTAATCTTATTAAAGAGGGAGCGTAATCTCCTAATCATTTCACTAATCTTCTTGAATATATATGGTTGCTAACTTTTTAGGAGTAAAACATGTTCCATATTATGGTTTCCCAATACTTTCTATCGACTTTGGATAAATGCATAGTTATAAATATAGCTTGGATTTGTTTCTAGGCTTGGGGTTATAAATCAGGCAAGTTAAGTAGCGGGTCAATAGGTTGAACCGGGTTTATTAAGTTCAGTTTTTTAATTGTTTAAAATGATTTTATATTTTATAAATTAAAAAAATCCAAAACAATATTATTCTGAATAAAGATTAAAGTAATAATTGACTAAATTTCATTAACCTATTGGGTATCTAAAATTAACCAGATCAACTCTCTTGACGATTCAAAAACAAACTCAGCCCGAACTAAGTTTTGAAACTACGGCCGTGTTTGGAACGTGGTTGAAATCATATTTTTTAAAAATTTGATTCTTTTATAAAATTTATTTTAATATATTTTTAAATAAAAAACATTTTAAACCGCATTGCTATTAGAATCTAATTCAGGTCGATCATACGAGTCACTATACTGACCTAAGAAGAAGTTCCGAGTTTGATAAGTTCGGACAAAGGTAGTGATCACAATCATACAGTGAATCACAATTCAATAATGGCATAGGCAGACAATATAGCTTGTAGGGACTTCTAAAGTAAGGTCAGAGTTCCCGGCCCTTCTTTTGATTAATTTTGTATTTATTTGACTGAGGGATTAGTAAACATGTTCAATTTATTTTTATTTATTTTATTGGAATAAATTGAGAATATCACATCAATACTATGGGCGTGTTCAGTGATAAAAAAAATAAAACAGTTTTTCTTTTTAATTTTAGTTTTTTTTTTCTTTTTCATTTTTTCCTTTCTAATAAAAAACTAGAGAAGATGTTCATTTATTAAAAACGAAAACAAAGTTTTTCATTAAAAAAAGAAATACATCAAAATTAGAATTGTATTTCATAAAAATCAAAACCATAATTTATAATAATAATCTTAATATTTTATATCTATGATAATCTAATTACATAATATTAATCTTATTTCATTCAAATTAAAAACTATAATGGAAAAGATTATATTATTAACTAAAAAAATCTTCATATTAGTTTATTTTACAATAAAAACTAAACTTATGACACTAGCTAGATAATATTGAAATATATATATATATATAAAATCAATCTTTTAACTTGTATATAAAAGAAAAAAAAACCCTATAGTTCATGTTTTCTTTTCATTTATATAGATTTAAAAAACTATTTTTTCAATTTTATAAATTGAGAAGTATTACATTTGAAACTTTCAAACAATTTTTCCTTTTATTTTACTCCAATTTTTTTTTTTAAAAATTGAATTATCGCCCATTTTCTAGATAATCCCATACAATGTCCAATGATTATCTCCTTCCAACATAAGAAAGTTACATGCACCTAAAGAAACAAAAGGATAAGAAAAGAAGAAGAAGAAGAAAGAATAGAAAAGAAACATTCCACCTTCCATGGTGCTAGTAGTTTCCCAAGGCCGGAGTTGAAGATACAAGTAGAAAGCCTCGACATTAAAGAAACCTTTTGGATATCATAAATCTAGCTTAAGCTAAAACATGGCGGCCACTTTCTCTCAGCTTGACCAAGACACAACAAGCAAGAGTTCTTCAAGCAACACCAGGTCTCCAAGAACAAGAAGCCCTGCTCCATTTTTATCCAAGACTTACGACTTGCTAGAAGAAGGTGGGGCTCATGGTAGCGTTGATGATCATCCTCATGGCAAGAGAATTGTTTCTTGGAATGCAGAGGGAAATGGGTTTGTAGTGTGGTCTCCAGCTGAGTTCTCAGAGTTCACTTTGCCTAGATACTTCAAGCACAGCAACTTCTCCAGCTTCATCCGTCAGCTTAACACTTATGTGAGTAATTACTGTTACTATATGCTTTCATCTCTTCAACATTTAATGCTATGCCTTCTTATCAAATGCCAGCAACAACTTTCCTCTAGACAAAAATGATCCCCTTTTGTTTTGCAGTTAGTTTCTTTTAGGGTTCACCATATAATATATATATAGGGAAATTCTTTTTAGCACGAGATAATGGGAATTTTAGAGTATTTTTTGTCTCCTTTTTCTTAATGATCTGATCCAAGTTGAGGATTATCGATGAACACTATGAATTATCATGATCAGAGGTGATTGATTGTTCATATTTGACTGCTTAAAGTATAGGGTAAACAATGTCCCACTGCTAAGTTTAATGTAGTTGTTGTATGACTTTTACAATTCAATCATGTGGGTGAGAGACAGTTTTTCTCTCTTCTAACAAGGACTTTTTAGGGAGCAAACCTGTACTCCATTTTTTCGTTAGAAACCTGCACTTCAATCTATGCAAGCACCACAGGCTAGTGGTTATACTGTTTTTATGATCTACGTATAAGCTACTATATATGGATTCATTTTTTTGTCTAGGAATGCGGGCCGCCGTTCCCTTAAAATACATTAAAATAATTTAAAAATATTAAAAAAAATTAAATTTTTTCAAAAATATTACCAATCATCATCTTCATTTAATTTGGTATCCAAATGGGCCTTGGTGCTTTACTATATATATGACTTTCTATCAAACCAGGATAGCAACATTTTAGGCTCGGTGCCATGAATCTCATGACCTTGTGATTTTATAGTGAATCTAATCCTCTGAATTAAAGCAGGGATTCAAGAAAACATCATCGAAGAAATGGGAATTCAAGCATGAAAAGTTTCAGAAAGGGAGGAGGCACATGCTAGTCGAGATCATTCGAAAAAAATGTGAGCCTAGTATGTTTCCAGCATATTTAAAGGCTTCTTCTAATCAAGAGAATGCAACAATTGACATGGAAGAAACTAATTGTTTGATGCTCATGGCGGAGAACAAGAACCTTCGAAGAGAGAAACTTGAACTGCAAATCCAAATAGCACAATTCAAGGCTCTAGAAACTAAGTTATTGGACTGTCTTACTCAATACAATATGGGAAACCACCAGAACAAAACCAGGAGGCTATGTTAAGTTCTGATGAAATTACAAAAAATTTGGCAAAGGCCTAGCTAGGAGTGCTCTCTCAGCGGGTCTCCTTCCCCAGTATATTGCTTAGTGTTTAGTTTTACTTTTCCCTAAATATTTGTAATATTAATGTGCTGATGAGAGAGAGAGAGAGAGAGAGATGTTTGTAGTTTTAGTTTTTGAAGTAGATTTATGTTTTTCTAGTTCTCTTGTGTGCGTTTTTTCTGCTACGAATGTTGTTACTGCTTTGTTATTAAACCACGATAACTAAGTACGTCCACTCGTAATTAAATAGGTCAACCCATGACTTCTTGTATATATATTTTTTTATTTAAGAAAAATCTGGAAACTATATCTTTTTATCCAACTCAAAACTCATAACCTGCTCTTTGAATTAGGTTATAGATTTATAGTTTGTAGTTAGATAGGTGATTAGTGCTATGCTGAATGTAAGTTGGATCAAATTTAACTGAAAAAATAAGTTATCAATATTATATATAAAAGAAAAAGAAAAAAGAAAAGCATATTAGAAACTTATTGTGTTTTCGCTGTGACACCATCTCACAACAAGAAATAGCTCCTTAAAAAGGTTTTTATACCACCGTTAAAGGCTACACGATGACAACGAAATATGCCACACATGCTGTTAAAGCAATGATCCAAAAAGCAAACCAAACAAAATATCATGAAATGAGTATCTCATGCTCATATTTAATCAATTAATTTAATTTAATTAAAAAAATATTTTAAAAAAACTAAATTTAACAAAGAACGATAAATTATAAAAAAACTTGAGATAACCCAAGTTATTTACAAATCCAATGAAAAATCCCATATAAAAGAAAATAAAAAAAATAATAGAGTTCAATATCCAATTAAATAAATGTTAATAAAACTGAAAAAAACATGAGCTTAAAAAAAAGAAGCAAACCTTAGCGAAACTTTTAAAGTTGGATTAATCTCTCAAAATCACAACCCGTGAAATCTTAGACCCGGGCTCAATTAAGAAGCCCAGTCCACAACTAATTTAATGTTAAATTATGAAATTGAAAAAAAAAATTTAGAAACTTTACTAAAGTAAAAAAATAGCAATAAAAAAAATAATGATCAAATATGATAGAGTAAAAATAGAAGGAGGAAGAAATCATAAAAAAAAAAATCAATTGTAAAAATTATCTCAAATAACAATAAAAAGAATAGAGATCAAATCTGACAAAAACAAAATTAAAAAAGGAAAAAAATAAAAAAAATTAATTTTATAAATTATTTCAAATAAAACAAATATTAATCAAAAGAATACAAACCAGATTTAAAGGAAAAATAAATTAAATGACTGCTTTAAAAATTTAGAGGGTTAGACTCGAAAATTAAGGAGAAAGAGAAAAAAAAAGGTTGTTAACACAAAATCGAAAGTCAGCAAGTCACATGGGCCATCTAGGAATGGAGGGGTGCCAAGACGATTCGAACGCCATCTTGAAAGCTATTGTTAGGTCTTCAAATTCCTCCTTACGAGTTGCCTGAGTGGTGCAACCAGAACCTATGTGCTGACACTTGCATTGTACGCGTCAATCACTTTTGTAAATAATATTTATATTTATTAAATTTAAAAATCTGGAGAGTTGGGTGTGAAAATAAAAAATAAAAGAAAAGAAAATTATTAATATTAAACTGGAGGTTAGTAAGCCACTCATGTTATTTATGAATAAGAAACCGCTAGGATGATTCGAACATTGCATCCATCATCACCGTATGGCCGCCAAACACATCAAAATTATCATCTATCAATATAATAACTATTAGATCATTGTGAAAAGACCATATGAACCTGGTTTTATTTGAAAATATTACAATGATAATTATACATTTTCAATCTATAGTATGAATCTTGGTCTGAGCCCTATATATATATATTTATGATCAATTATCCTTAATTAAGCTAATTTGGAAATTACCGCTGATAGCCCAATAAAAGCCCAGCCGAGCTCTAAGACCCGTTTCTCTTAAACCCTCCTGGCAGGAAAATAAATCCGCTGTTTCTTTTACCCTGTCTTTGCTGCGAAACCCTAACAATGAACACAAAACTAATCTCTAAAACCCTAATCCAAAATCAAAATGCAATCATTTCCAGATCTTACTACAGCAACAAAACTAATAAAGCTACCCTGTACTCAAAGCTCAGTCCTTTAGGAAGCACCCCAAGTTTGGAGCCTGAGCTTGACAGTTGGATCCAAAGCGGAAAAAAGGTCAAGGTTGCTGAGCTTCAACGCATTATCCACGATTTTCGCATGCGAAAACGGTTCACTCACGCCCTTCAGGTTTTTCTCTTTTTGGGTTTTTCTTGTTTCTTTTGTGTTTTGTTGATTTGGGTTTTGTTTGGCTTCTGAGAAAATGTAGGAAAGGAAAAGAAAGGAAGGTTGAGCATTAAACTAATTGTCGATCACTTTGCTTAATGGTCAATGCCATGTTGGAATTTTGCCTCAAAATGAGTTTTCACAGAAAAAATGCTTGGCTATGCATGGATTTTGACCGTATGTGCATCTCAACCGTGTTGGTGGATGAATTGCTGCCTTTTTAATCTATATATCTTTCTTTATGAAAACACATAAAAATGTTTTTTTTTTCGGTTGATAAAAGATGCAATGTTTATAAATGGAGGTAAATGAGAGCATCAATTTTTTATTCATTTGAACTTTTTGTTATTAATGTTGGCTACCAAAGAATTATTTAATTTAATCTGCTGCTCTTTTAGAGTTTTTGTTCAGGTAATATATACTTTTATTGTATTGCCTCTAAGTTTGTGGCACTTTGTGGGTGCAGGTGTCAGAATGGATGAATAAAAAGGGCATTTGCATATTCTCACCAAGTCAACATGCTGTTCAATTGGATTTGATTGGTAGAGTTCATGGGTTTGTTTCTGCTGAGAACTATTTCAATAACCTGAGGGACCAGGATAAAAATGAAAAGACATATGGTGCACTTCTGAATTGTTATGTTCAGAAGCGTGAAACTGATAAGTCCATCTCGCATTTGCAGAAAATGAAGGAGATGGGCTTTGCCAAATCATCTCTCTCTTACAATGACATTATGTGCCTCTACACAAATGTTGGCCAGCATGAGAAGGTTCCTCAGGTCCTAAATGAGATGAAGGAGAACAATGTTTCACCTGATAACTTCAGCTACAGACTTTGCATGAATTCCTATGGTGCTAAAGGTGACCTTGAGGGAATGGAAAAGATGTTGAATGAGATGGAGCACCAACCGGACATTGTTGTGGACTGGAACTCATATGCTGTTGCTGCTAGTTCTTACATCAAAGGTGGCCTTACTGATAAGGCCATTGATTCCCTGAAAAAATCAGAAACAAGGCTAGATAAGAAAGATGGAACTGGTTACAATCATCTGATTTCACTCTATGCTACACTAGGGGAGAAGACTGAGGTTTTGAGATTGTGGGATCTGGAGAAATCTACTTGTGAAAGGCCTATAAACAAGGATTATATCAACATTATGGCTTCTCTAGTGAAGCTTGATGAGTTTGAAGAGGTTGAGAAAGTGCTAAAAGAGTGGGAAGCATCTGGCAATTTTTACGATGTTCGGGTGCCAAACACCCTTATTATTGGGTACTCTGGCAAAGGCTTGTATGAGAAAGCAAAGGCACTGCTTGAGAACTTGACCGAGAAAGGAAAGGCGACTCTCCCAAACAATTGGGGCAAAGTTGCTGCAGGATTCTTTGACAAAAATGAGGTGGCAAAAGCTTTCAGCTGCATGAAGGCTGCCCTCTGCCTATATGAGGAGAATAAAGAATGGAAGCCAAATCAAAAGGTGATCAGTGGCATTTTGAGTTGGCTTGGTGATGAAGGTAGTGCTGAAGACGCAGAAGCTTTTGTGTCCTCGTTGAAGAATGTCATCCCAATGAACAGGGAAATGTATCATGCTGTATTGAAGGCACATATAAGAGCTGGGAAAGAAGTGCATGGACTGTTGGACGGCATGAAAACTTACAAGATAAAGGAGGATGAAGAAACTAAGAAAATCTTGAGCATGATGCAGAAGTAAATTCAACAACGTAAGGCCTTAATGTTATTCCATTGAGAACCACAATAACTCCCGTATTCAAATCAAGTTTGTTCCTGAGAGAATCATGCAACTGATGCAGCACTCCATTTTGTCTGTCTAGTTGCGTTGAAGCAATTGGTAGTTCAAATTTATCAAGATTATTCCCTTGCTTGCTTCCAGTTGTCCATATGAAATTGTTCAAGCTAATCGTGATGGGTTTTATTTATATATGCTTGGTCCATTTAATTTATCAACAGCCTTATTCCATACATAATGCATTGGCTGGAGTGCTGCTCGGGATTTGCTGTCTCCCCGTTCTTTCTGGTTTGAAGATAGATTTCTACCCCCACACAAATTAAAGGTGGAAGACAACCCTTCTCCCATAAAAACTACATACAGTGTGTCGTTAGGAGATAATCCCTTCCTTGTACTATTTCTTTTTTTCTTTGTAGCAGTGATTGCTTAAAAACTTTAAAGATGCAAACATTAGATTTTAAGCTAGCATCAAAGCCAGAATTTTACACATTCAAGAAGGTAAATGCTAAGACATAGAATACGAGGCATAATTCATGTCCAAGACTCAAAATACGAGACACGACCTAAGCCTAAAAATAAATGGGCTAGGGTGTGGATCCAAGCCCGCAAAACCAGAATGTATTTTAGGCTCTGTTAGGCTCTGTTTGTTTGCTAAAAAGTAGTTATTTTTTAAAAAGTGAATTTCAGGAAAAGTGAATTTCGGGAAAGTATTTTCCGATGTTTGGTAGTGTAATGAAAAATAAGTTGGAAAACACTTTCCAATGTTTGGTTATGTCATGGAAAATGAGCTGGAAAATAACTTATTATTGATTTATTTTTCTCAAGTTTATTAAAATAATGAGGAACAAATATTACAAATTAAAAAGTTGAATGAGAATGAAATTGAAAAAAAATATAATTTCATAAATTATCTCAAATAAAATAAATAATAATCAAAATAATAGAGATCAAATCTAAAAAATTAAAAAAAAATAAAAGATGAAGAAATTAAAATAATAATAATTAACATTTCATAAATTATTTCAAATAAAATAAGTAACAATCAAAAGAATGTGGACCAAATTTGATAGATAAAAAATTTCAATAAAAAAATGATAAGGAAAAAGCAAATAGCAATTATAAAAATAAGGACCAAAGTTAATATAAAAATTAAATTTTAAGAGATGAAATTGAAAAATAAATATTCAAAACAAATTATATATAGCAATCAAAAGTTTGAGGATCAAATTTGATATAATCAGCAAATAATGACATTTCTAAAATTTTCACAACTTTCGGAAAGTGTTTTCCGCCTAAATTTTTTAGGAAAACACTTTCCTGAAAACCAAGCCAAATTTTTCTTTGACTGGAAAGTGTTTTTCATTGACCAACTTTTCTAATGGCAAACAAATATAGAAAAGTTCAAAAACTACTTTTCAGAAAACAAACATCACCTTACCTCTTTTAGATATATAAACTTCCATGAACTAAGCAAGACTACAACTTCATATTTTCAGCATCCTTATCACCTTTTTCATCATTTTTCTGTAAAAATTGACACCTTGTAGCCTCTAAGACGTCGTTTCTCCTACTACTTTACAAATTCTAGCATCATAGGGTCCATAAATTCAACTAATAACTTGTTTTATAGATGCTGATGGTTCTCAGTAATCACATCAATTCATGTTCAACTTCTTAACCTATTACCAGCTTAAAAGATATTTTGATCTCTTGAGGTTTTCTTTAAATCTCCTCAAATACAGATATTATGTTCTATTGGTTTTCAGTATCATCTGTGTTTTCTTGTTTGCTTTAAAATTGGATTTTTAAGCTTATTTTCTTAGGCCTTTGAATCGTATTCTTTCCATACCTCCTCTGGGTTGTCATAAAAAGTTCTAAATCTATGATAACTGCAAGGACTTCAAATGCTTCCCTTAGGGTCTACAATCCGAGTGCATCCAAGCAAGATTCCTTCGAAGAAACTGCGCAATTATTAAGCATCTGTTGCTTCTTTCTTTTTTCCCATAATGAATTTGTCAGAGTTCATGAAAAATCCTCGTGTGAATAGAAGTTCATATGAAATAAATCGATTTTGTAATTTTCTGCTTCCTACTTGAATTTCTGAAGTTTCTAGTGCAATACATGCTCTCATCCAAGCATCTGACCTCGTCAAACAATTAATAGTCAGGAAAACTTGTCTGTGTATTTGATTTCAGTTGAACTGGCAATATGACCATGTGATGAAACCTCTATCTTTCATCTTGCAAAGGAAAACATGTACATGCCCAAGCAAGCAGTCAAGCACATGTCATGTATTGCGAGCCCAAAACCACCGTTCAGATTTTAGTCATAGTTACGGGAACACTAATCTCCCTTTCTGTTCGACCAATCTTACCCCATGTCTGTCACCTCTGACTATTTGTGTTTGGCCATTAAGACTGCATTTAACGAGCAAATTTCGACATAACAGATCAACCCTTCATGATGATAAGAAACAGGAAAAGTCGAGCAAGGTGCAAGCACTAACAAATGACAATAGGACTCTGCGAGAGGGCTGATGAAAGCATGGACCCTACAATATTACCAGCTAGATTCATCCATCGTAAAAGCAAATCCAAATCATACTTGATACCACTTGAACCACGTTGCAAGAAAAACTTTCATAATATAGCTTAAATCTATGATCTATCAGAAAACCAAGCAAGGCATCAGAACATTGATAAGAAAGTATATTGTGCAATCTTCAGGATCATCACTCATGTATAACATCAACAGACATCACTAACATGAGTAGAAAATTTAGGTTTGGCTGGTCATTATTTGAAAGAATCGATGTCAACCCTACTCAGATAGAGTGGATTTTAGTTCTCCGTTGTCTCGCAGCTCCAGTATAATATCACAACCGCCTATTAGCTCACCTTTGTAATAAAGCTGAGGAAAGGTTGGCCAATTCGAGAAGACCTTTAGTCCCTGCCTCACTTCCTCATCTGATAAAATATCAAAGGACCCAAAACTGACACCCTTCTCCTTCAGGGCATTCACAACCTTGGAACTGAAACCACATCTGGGGGCATCTGGGGTGCCCTTCATGAAGAGCATCACTGGCGAAGAAGTGATCACGCTCTTTAAGCGATCTTCTAGAGTCTCCTTCTGAACAATCCCTTTCTCAACCAAAATCCTTTTAAGTTCCCCGCTTTTCTGCATCTCCAGCACGATGTCTGATCCGCCAATAAGTTCACCTTTGATGTACAGTTGAGGGTAACTGGACCAATTAGAATAGACTTTAAGCCCCTGACGGACTTCTTCGTCGGTGAGAATATCAAAGCTCTCAAAGGTCACCTTTTCCTCTTGAAGGATTGCAACTACCTTCCCACTGAAACCACACTTTGGCTCGGTAGGTTTTCCCTTCATAAACAACATAACTGGGCTTGAATTAATCAGGCTTACAAGTCTGGAGGTCAAGGTTGTGCTCAAGCCAGTGGATTGTGTAATGCCACCCTTTCCATTTTCACTTCCACTCACTTTTGCCTCAACGGAACCAATAGCATCAATTCCATGATCTCTGAAAACTTCTTTTAATTCACCACTCTCATGCATTGCAATTGCTATGTCACATCCGCCAAGAAGCTCTCCCTTGCAGTACAGCTGAGGAAATGTGGGCCAGTTCGAGAGCAACTTCAACCCGTCACGAACCTCATTGTCAGATAAGATATCAAAAGTTCCGAATTTCACAGTTTCATCCTTCAAAATATCAATAACTTTTTGGCTAAACCCACACCTAGGAGCTTCAGGATTCCCTTTCATAAATAGCATGATAGGGTGAGAGTCAATCAGCTGTTGCAATTGATTTTTTAATGTATCACTGAGGCCAGGTTGTGCTTGGTTTGCTTGTGGGGAGGAGCCATTTTCTTTGGCAAACTCTTTGACTGTTTCAAGAACAGTAGGTCCAGCAGCCATTCCAAGGCTGGCAGGGGCTGCAGGTTCTCCAGGTTTAGCTGAGCCAGCAACTCTAGCGACTTTGGTTGCCAAACTGGAAGGATCTGCACCTTCCAATGTATCAACTGTCTTGCCATCCTGATGAAGAAAATGCATGAAATGGCTGGTTAGTATTCACAATGAGAACTATGTTTTCAGGAGACTAGAACAGCAGTAATCCATTCCTAGGTTGCTATATATACATGAATGTAGACAATCTTGCAAAAAATAGAGTATCAAATTGAAATTTTCAGTTCATTTTCTAATTTTTAGGAATAAAAAGATGATGAAAATGGGCCCTTTACGGTGACTTGAGTGTGTGCTACATATCAAGAACTTTTCTGGTTTACATGGCTCGGAACTAGACATTGTATATCCATCTACTTGCCGGATGCACAGTTCAGCCCAACTAAATCCAAACCTAGCAATTTTAAGGATTTCATAATTCGTGTGGTTTTGAGAAGTTGTGTAATACATGATTAGGCAGGCAGGTTTCGAAAATGAATGGTTTTGGTTTTGAGAAGTTCGGTGGCCTGATTAGTCAGGTGGGTTTAAAAAATGTTCCAAAGCTAAGCCGCAAAACCCACAAACAATATCACATGATTTGGATGCAAACTTAATCCAAAATTTACAGGAGTATAAAATAAATAGCACCTTTCCACGGGATTATTAAACAGCACACAATAAAAGCATACAAAAAAGTCACTGCATCTCGTCTTTGTCTCAAAGCCCAGGCCAGCAGTACCATGTATCTCATGAATTCTAGATAGTTGTTCTTAAAAACCGATTTTAGTTGGCATTACTCCTTTCATTTTACAGACTGTAATAATGTGCTTCATGGATTTAATTTTGACCCAAATAAGAAATCCTTAATCCTGCAAGCTAAAAGACTACACCCTGCTCCACCAAATTATCACTTAAAACCATACGAATGACTTGCACAAGTGAATTACATAATTCAATTCATTAATCCATCTTATACAAGAGACGATTAGAATCATGAAACCCATTAAAACAGAGCAAAGTAATCAGTATTAACACAGCCAAAACATGTCCTTTTCTAAGATTACCATTACAGCCTAAATTCCAACAACAAAGCTGGATACGGATACTTCCTAACAAAACATCAATAACAACCCAAAAGAACATAAAAATCTCAAAACCACCCCTTTAAAAGAAAACGAAGATACCTTCACGAAAGCAAAATAAGGCACAGAAGACACTGAAAAGGCCTCTGATATCTCTGGTTGCTCCTCTGCTTCAACCTACGAAACAAAACCCACATCACCAATTCAAACAAAAACAAAAACCCACGAACATGCAAACAAAGAAATTCACATTACATACCGCGAGAAAGTGGGTGTTAGGAAAATCAGTGGAGAGATGAGAAAAGACTTGGTCCATTTGTTTTGAAGCATCACACCATGATGCCCAGAAGTGAATGATTACTGCTTCTCCACTTTTGGTTATCTTATCAAGCTCAGCCTTTGATTTCACGTCCTTTACCGACCCACTCATTTTTTTTTTATTCCAGCCTGCAACCACACACTCGCAGAAATTTGCAGACACAGCACAACTTCCCTTTCCTTTATTTATCAATAGAAACCTGTGTCTTTGTTTTTTCATTCAAAAATATTTTTTTATTTTTTTTATATATTATTTTTATATATAAATATTAAAAATAAAATTTTAAAAATAAAAAAATAAATATATTTCAAACTGAAAAATAATATCACAATCTCAAACACTGCATACTATTCTCTTATTTTTTTTTGTTTACTAGGCTACATTTTGACCCCATACAATTCAACAAGTTTCAAAATATAGCTTTAATTGGGACCAAAATAAACTTTACCTTTTCTTCTGTCGGGGAATCATCAACTTCTGATGGCACCAACGCAAGCATACATACATCCGTATCAGTCACCGTCTATTTTCAGGGATGCCTTATGTGGGTCCTTTTATGTGCTAGTGTAGGACACGTGTACGCTTGTGATTGAACAGATGATAGGTGAGTCGGGCCCACAGATAGTTTGGTTATTATTGTGTGCAATATATAGAAATATGTTTAAGTATTTTTAATCCAAACTTAAAAATCACATGTGCTTGAAATAATTCAAAACCTTTTGATTATTTGAAGAAGTTTATCTGTGCACATTAATTGATAGATTTAAACGACAATATTACTTTATATGTATAGCAGTTGTATAAAGCATAAATATAATTAATGCTCGATTTTATCTTCAAGAGTAATTTATCATTATTCATGCTAGTTAGATTAGCTATTAAATTAAGTTGAAATATTAGCCTCACTCGGTATTAAGCTAACCTTTTTCTAATGCCATTAAAAGTATTAAGCATCTCAAGAAGGGAGCTAAAATCAAGAAAGTTGAAACAGATTACTGGATTACAGAAGACGAGTTGAGAATACATCAAAGAATGCATCAAATTTTATTCTTCGTTGCTTCTTTATAGTGTTTACACGGTCAACATTTTGATAAATAGTAACTTGTCAACAAATGATCATGACAATGATTCTCAAAAAAAAAAATGGTGGCTGCTTGCCTGCTTCTCAAGAAACCCACTTGATTCCATGTTGTATGCTATTTTTTGGCGAAACTCAAGCGCTTAGGGTTGATATTATCCAGTTGAATTAGTATTGTTCCAACATCCGGTCCTTCAGTCCAGTTAATCGATTCCTTCTCTAATAGCTTCATAATCTGCAAAAGTAAAGGGGGTAAGGTATAAATTCTGTTTTGGATCCTTCGGATGTGATAAGTAGAACTTGAAAAAGTGAAACATGTTTGGTTCAATCTCTCAAATAAAAGAATCAAAGCAATCTTACCAATCTTCTACGAGCCCCTTTCGTAACATCCACCTCATTTGTCTCAATGATGACTTTGAGGTACTTGAATGCTGAAGCAAGAAAATTGACTTTGATAAGATACATGACGAGGAAATTATGAGGGCAAAAGAAGGCATGATGATAGCTTACATGGTATGCCTGAGAGTAAGAGAAAATTACTCTTCAAGGAGCGTATTGCATCTTTTGCACCATGTTCATGCAGATCAAGCAACATCTGGTCTTGAGTCTCAACATTTCTGATAATGAAAGCAACCAATAGATTAGAAAAAAAGCAAGGAGGGAAGCAAATAAAGATTTATAATGCAAAGAGAACAGAAAAAACAAAGAGTGCACACCATTAGATACTAAATGAAATGGAAGAAAACATAAACAAAAATCACTAACTTGGTTCCAAAAATCTTCTGAGTAGATTCCTCATCTACCTCATAAGCCTTGTCACGAAAAAAATTTCCCTGCAAATACCAAGGACATTTATAACTAAAATTATTATATTATCCAACAACACCTTCTAATTGAAATTGACACAACTGAGATGCTGTTGAAACCCACAGCTAAAAGCATATACATGGAACTTCCATTCGTGAACATTTCATTTTGGCTACGAACATTTCATTTTGGCTATTATGCTACCCATACTCTTGTGGTGACCAGCTCTACCAACCAGTCACAACTTGGTTTTGATCTTGCGGTCAACTAATTGATAACCATCCAAGAAAATAAAAAATATATATATCTTGTTTGTATCTTGAGTGCCGATCATGTTGCCAGAGAAAAAAAAAACGTGATGACTTGTAAACAGACATCTTGCTTTGTGACACAGTCAGAAACCTTACCTCGTCCATTAGTTTGTTTGCTCGCTCATCATCTCCCTTGGCAATCGCATCACCAGCCTGACAAGGAACATTCTTATTTTAGCATGAAAGGTGATTGATACAAACCACATTGCAGATTTCTTATGCAAAAGCTAGTCTGAGCTATCAAATTGCAGTAGCCTGTAGCTATTAATATTCATAGGAAATTTTTTCTCATGTTACTAAAATTATTAAAACATGTTACAGTATCATGACATATATAACCAAATTTACTCAGGAATAGCAAATTTACAAAATATAGGTATAAATGCCATTATCATAGGTAGACCAAATTTCAGGAAAAATAGAATTAGCAACTTACAGCTTTGTAAAATTCATTCATTGTGGTCCGATACTCCTTCCAAGCTTTACGAAGAAGATGGTAACTATCATCTTCATCTACATCTTCAACTGATAACACTACTTAGCATAAAGAGAAGAACATTAACAAACCAACCAAGAAAAAATTAACAAACTGAAAGGGGATATAGCATTTTAACCAAAAAAAAAAGTCTATACAGTTCACACAAAAAAGAAAAGAAAAGAAAAATATATATAAAGCTCAACAAGACAGGATCAGAACCATTTTTTTGCAGCAAGTGAAGAGGTCCATAAGCAATTTATTACCTTTTCTTTTACAAACACGGATTCTTACTAACCCCACATGGTAACATGTAAATGTCCATAGAGATTGTTTTTTGTTTCTTCTGATGAAAGAAGTAAAATTTATCAGTGTCTGAGACCTATTCAAAGTGCATCATATTGCTATTAAAAAATGCAATATTTCAGGGGGGGGAAAACAAATAGAATTTGCAACATGAGTTTACAAGCTGCAATGATAGGCCTGGGAGAGAGCGCAGGCATGCCCATTTAAAACATTTCAGAGCAACCAGCAAAACACCTGCCCTGAACTTTATTGCCTGATGCATCCCTAAGTTATCATCAAGCCATAAAATAAGGAAAGAATGGTGCATATCACTGAATCAGTGCTTTAATTCATACCAGAGAGAAGCATTACAAACAGGCCATCAAACAATTCTAACTCAAGTGACAGTGAGCAAATATGAAAGAAAATTGTCAGTTCCCAGATCCATGCAAGAATATTTCAGTTTGTTTTTTTGTTTCTTTGGTGAAGGGGATGTTAGGGACTAGCAAAAACATATCCAACGTGTTGCTCAGCTCTCCATGAATTAAAAAGCAATGTAGATGCAGCGAAAAGAAATCTAGTCCATAGAAACCAAAAAAGGGGCTCCAGGTCCCAAATTTCTTCTGAATGAGCTACTAAAGCATCCAAGCCTTCTAACTTTCTATACAAATCACTTCGTTAATGAAGTTCATCTCAAAAGAGTTCTTACCATTGTCATAATCTTGCAGAGAGTCCATAAAATCAGTCCTGTTCTCTAAGGTAAAGTCAGTAGGAGGTTCAACCACTGGCTCTCCATATACTATTGACCTCCTCTCAGCCTTTGTTATTCTTCCAGATAACTCCCCAGATCTCTCAGCACCATTAAAAAGTGAGGCCAAAATTTCCTTCTGGAGGTTGTTTCTCTCTTTCCCCTGGCCAGGTGATCCTCCCCCATTTGCATTTGAAATTCTATTTGCACTGCTGAGCAAATACAAGCAAACAAATGTATTATGACGTAAAATAATTAAAATGATAAGCTGATCTTTCCTTAATTATGAGAAAAGTATCCTATAGCTTAATAAAAGCAAATTATTTAACTCGCTAGAAATTTTGCAAGTATCATACCCTCCATAGGAACTCATAAACTGTAAAGTTTTTTGACATGAAGGTCCTCCACTATTTGACCGTGCATCTGTGAACTGTAAGACAATATTGCAAGAGGAAAAAGATATGTAAATCAAGTATATCATTATAACCCTTAAATTAGAGGAAGTTCACTTAATTTCAAAGATGATAATGTGAACCACAAGACAAATACCAACTTGTTGAGGGAGAAAAAAAGCAGCACAATTGAACAATTGACACATCCATATATTTCAATTGAATAATTAATTGCACACTTAAAAACCATGAAGCCAGTCATCATGAGCTTCTTACCACTAAACCTCTTCTTTAATACTAGGAAGAACTGTATTCAATAGACAACTAATTATTGAATTATAATCTCATACCAACCAAGAAGAACAAGAGTAAAATTTGTATCACATAGGACAAACAGGAAAGCTTTGGCATGTAAAATACTCTCCCAGCTTTACTCAAGCCTATTTAAGAGTGTGGTGGCTTCTTCTCGGATTTTTTTTTTTCATTTTTGATATCACCACATCAAAATATTGGAAAACACTAAAAAAAACATCAATTTAATGTATTTTCAGGGCAAACAAGATTTTGAAACGCACCCAAACACAGTTGCAAACTCAATGCCAAGACTAGTAACAACTGACTTTGCCTAATTACTCAAATACTCAAGTTAACAACTAGTACAAACTAAAAGTTTCTCTGTAAGATATGCACTAAATGGTATGTACAATGATCCCTCAATAAATGAGGATTTTTCTAAACTGAGCTGGTCATGCTAACCTTTCCAGTGGATCTACCAACATAATTGTTCCTTTTGTCCAAAATCACTGCTGACAAATTAAGTAGTTTCTCCATGCTCTGAAAGGTACAAAAAGAAAGAAAGATTTAGAAATGCTTACTAACACAGATGATAAGATCACATTAATTAAGAACAAACTAAAACACGCAGTATCTTCATGAGTTACTTCATCATGCATATTAACTTAAAAGTTTCATCCATGTTCATCAACGATGTTTAAACATAGGTTCTTTGATAGGCTCATTAAGGAAGATCAGGGTGAAGTTCATCAGTTGAGGCATCCTACTAAAAAGAACTGAAGCTTTAGCACATGTACGCTGGTAATACTCAAGTAGTTGGTTTGGTCATGATGGGTGGTTCCAGTTACATTCCACCTTAAAATTCCCTCACAACAAACACCCTCAAAATTATATAAACTTTTATAAGGTAGCCATACTTGTGGGAAAAATAGCATACTGAAAGAATGGCTTATTAGTCTAAAATATAAAAAACAAGCCATGCACCAAAAAAACGTCAATAGTTGCACAAATTTTAGGGTTTCTTGAAGGCGATCATGTTGTAATCACAAATTTTAACTATTAAAGCCCAAGCCTTGTGGCTAAAAACTCTAGCCTACTTTTAAAAGGCCTTCGTTCATTGTCACCGTAAATCCGTGATGCCTTTTAATCCTCTCAGTTAACTAATTTATAAAGCTCAACCATTGGAAGCAACCAAAAGTATATAATTCTGAATCCTAGGCAAGCAACAAATGCCAACCTACAATATGTCCCACCTATGAAAGCATCAATGCTTTAACTAGCAACAAGTGTAATCAAGATTTGGTTTTGAAAATAAATGATAGAAAAGAGGGCATTTGGTAAAAAAATCAAAATAGTCCTTGAACATTGAAGAGGACATTATACATACCTTTTGCATATCATACCCACATGTATCTGCAAAATCAACATAAAACCTGATTAGCGATCTGGTTGGATAGTTCATTTGCATATAGTAGTGCAGGATCGAATCTTTCAAGATCTAAATCCTCCATCCCATCTCAAATTTAAATCTTTAATTGATTGAAGATTTATGTTATTTACGAAATCATACAGAGTAGGTTACACAAATCATATAGAGGAGATCTCACATTTTATTAGAGAAAATCTCATCAATTTAAAACAGATTCCACTCATTCCAGATATTTTTAAAGGTAGAAGTTACAAAACAGCCAATTACTAGGGAACAGAAGGTTTCACATCAATATATGATTGAGAAAAGAGTTAAAGCATTGTTTACCTAGAGCTTGTCGAATCATTTCCCTATCCAGCTGGAAGCCATCTCCTAGCATTTTGAATAAAAAATCTTCCATATCCTCGTGCATACGATCATGCTTTGATTGGGTTTGTTTGGGTTCTTCTCCCCAAAGTTCAGACATTGGGAACTCCTGCGCGTCCAATTTCAATGGTTTGGTTGCGGCACAAGAGCCATTGCCCACTGGCATGGATCTAATGTAACTTTTTCCGAGAACACTTGAAACAGTGCCTCCTGAAACTGGACGCCATTTTTGCTTTACATTTCTGAACTTTCCATTTGCATCACATTTCTTCAAAACATAACCATTGGATGACTCAGAAGATCCTTCACTCAGCATAGCCTCTCCATTGGATGAATGACTTGAAGAGGTAGAGGCACCTCCCTCCATATCTTGAAGAATTTGAACAGTCAAATCTGCATTTCGGCCTGCCTTGCAATAAGCAGATGCTATTTGTTCAAGAGAAAATTTAGAACCAAATGCCTCAAGCAAGACCTCCAATGCCTTCTCCTCATCATCACATTTCAATATGTTGGAAGTAGATACTTCCATTTCAATGCACTACTGAAAAAAAGGAGAAAGAAAATTTTCGATAATCAATTCAGCATATTTAATTGGAATGGAGAGATCATTTCAGCATTCACATAAACCATGTCAGAAAGGAATTGAACGATAGCCCTCACCAAAACAGCAAATGCATACACTAGAAAAAAGGAAAAAAATGTCAGATTCACTAAATGCAAATCCAACCTCACATCCATACTACAGGCAAGACATGCTGTTTTCCCATCTGCATACACCCGCAAAACATCTAAGCAATAACAAACATGATTATAAAGCATTGAATTCATATGGGCCAACAGAGCAAGAACCAAAAATAAATTTTTACCGAAATCAAACAAAGCAATCAAAATAATGATACCAGTAATAGAAATGAATTTAATGAGGGTGGGGCGTCACAAAGAATTAATTTGAGAGAAATGCTCCATGATGCAAAAAAGAAACTATTAAAGCAACAAAAAATGAACATAAAAAGAGAAGCTAACCCCTTCCTAAATAAAAACCCATCTCCCAAATAATGCAGTCTGCATTTAGTCTATATGCTTAACAAAATGTCAACGACGAAACAAATCACCATGAAGATGATGCAGAAGTAGTGAAACCAATCAAAAGATCTATAATTTATATCCACTAACTCGTCTTTCTATTGAAGCAATCAAATGTAATTTAGAAGCAATTAAATTTACACTAAAACTGGATTCTACTTCCAACAGAAACAGACACAAGCATGCAGAGAAAAAAATCCCAATTTGTTATTTATTTCTTAGAGTCCTGAAACATGTAAAGAAAATTCACGACCATTACATCCATATCAGCTAACAGAACAGGAACCAAATTAAGCCAATAATAAAAGCAATAAAAAACAGTATAAATGAAAGGCATTCCAGTAGTGCTATAGAGGCTATGCCCACGAATTCGACTTTGAATGGTAGCAGACAGAAACCAAAAAAAAATGCATAACAGTTGCCAACCAACTTACTAAGCATAAAAGAATTATCTTAACCACCCCCCCCCCCCCCCCCCCCAAAAAAAAAAAAAGAGTATGGAAGCCAGTCAAGCCACTAAAAGTAAACAAGAACTAATAATAAACCAGATTACCAGAAATGTAGTCTACTTATTTGACAAAATGTCAAGACCAAGAAAATTAGAATCAAAACGCATCAAACTTTGTAAAGGCTCATACTTTGTATCCAATTACCAGTCTTTGGCTACCAAATTAATCAAATTTGATTGAAAGCTATTAAATCTACATCCATAAGTCATAAAAGATTTAAATTCCAACAGAAATAGAAGAAAAAAACTCGCTTCCCCACAAGAAACATTTTCACAAAAAAACAACTGAAACCCAAAAAAAAATTCTTTTTTCTAAGGAGAGTGAACTGAAGTAACTAACCAGAGAGGCTTTGGCGGTGAGAACTTGTAGAGGGAGATAAGCTATTGGCCTCAAGAGGTTCTGGTCAGGGTATGGTTTACATATATATATATAAAAGAAATGGAAAAAACATGAATGTTGATTGAATAGCGTTTTTATTTATTTATTTATTTTGAGTATCACTAAAAAAAGAAAAAAGAAAAAAAAAGGAAGAAAACAAAATGATTGCCTTTTGGCGCTCAATTGAAGAGTGAGTACATGTTTTGATTCTATTGTTATTTATTTAATAGACTTCCTTTTCCTTTACAGGTTGGGTTCTCTCCTCTTCCTTCTCGTCTCATCCATACGATGACAGAACAGTTAAAAAAGTGGTTGATAGATTATTTTTTAAAAACTTTTATTAAAATATTATTATTTTTTTATTTTTTAAGATTTATTTTTATGTTAATATATTAAAACGAATAAAAATATAAAGAAATAATTTACATATTACTTGGAATTTAAAAGAAATCATGAGAAAGAAACTTCATATAAAAGCTGCAAGGGTCAAAGGGGGCTCCATATGCTTGACTCTTTGAAAAGAAAAAGACAAAAAGTGTTCAACACAACAATTATATATATATGCATGTTACTTGGATTCAAAGATTACAAGTTATTCAATCATTTTAAAAAATAAAAAAAAAAGAAAATTGTAGCGTTTGATTAAGCTCCCCTCTCAAGTTAGTTTGGCATGATCACATTTTATTTGTGTGTATAATATTTTTTAAATAGTTTTTTTTAATATATTAAAATAATTTATTTATTTATTTTTATATTATTACGTTAGAATCAAAACACTAAAAAACATCAATTTAATATTTTGTCAAATAAAAAATATTTTTAAAAAACACCCAAAAACATAAAGGATATAAAACAGATTTGTGGTTTTAAATGGTAATACAACTAATGAAATGTTGGTTTAGCGGTTAATGCACTGTTATATCCCTATAAGAATGAAAACACAAGTTTGATTTTTATAAAACACATTTATTGAGAGGGGTAGTCACGACCCTGAATAGGATTAATCTCACCATTTAAAAGGGTGTGAGGATACCCGAATAAAAAAAAATTACAATACCAAAACTACTCCACAGTTGAAATTTGTCACCAATTTTCCGTGGTTTTTACAAGGGGAATTCGATCTTTTTAATCAAAGTTACAATTTCAAGCTATCTTGAAAATCCACACGATTGCTAGTCTATTCAATAGATGGAGGATCCAATTGGAAATATTTTTGTCGGGGTAGCAATTTGAGAGTTTGGTGATAGTTGGGGGACAAATGTATTGTCTTCCCAAAGAAGCTGCAGCCTGGTGATTATGGTCGATATCGCTGGGAAAGCATAGGGCCGGCAGGGCATGATGATGAAGGCCTGCTGAAAATGACAGAGAGGCAAGCATCAAGATACCTTCAATACGAAGGTGCTTCAACATATGGGGAATCTCCTTTCGCTTTCTTTTGACATATGGAGTCAATAACCATCTGCGTTAAGGTTCTTCTGTGCTGGATTCCTGCAGATTTCCTTTTAGGGATTGGAGGGCCTGTTTTCTTGGAAGATTTTGTGCCTGATCTCGTAAATTAAATCATTGCTCAAATTGAACAACGATTGGTGCTCTTCATGTGAAGAAATGAAGGGCAGGTTCATGTATCGTATCGAATCACGTTACTTGCTCCTGCAGGAACGTATAAAAATGCAGATGATCAAGTTCTGAGGATTTTGGAAGAAAGGATAGCGATGGTGTTAGTATTTCATGCAATTCTAGCGTTCATTTCCATTTCTGGGATATTAAAATCCAAGACTATGTTCAATTTAAGTCAATTTGATAAAATAGAGATATTACAAATATCTTTTATACTCGGACACTGAAAAAAAAAAACATCTAAGTTAGCAGGTCGACTCACGGGCCACTACATCAAATAAAATCAATTATTTTAATTAAAAAAACCTTTGTTTTATTTTTATGTAAAAATAGAGGTAATTATTCTATATTATTATACCACTCTCCATGATTTTTTTTTTTGTAATCATATCTTGGTCTTGGGGCAATATTGTACTTTCATAAATAAATAAATAAACTGTTGACGAGTGCTCTACCGTCTTCAAGCGGCGCGTGCAATTGACTTCAATAGTCAAAACCATTATTCTATCGTGTTATTTGAATCATCTTGGCTTTCTTTTTCTTTTTAGTGTCATATATGATAAATGAATTTCCGGTACGACGCCACCAACTTTTTCTTTCTTGTTAAATCGAGGTCGCTACTATCTTTTTACATCTTTTATTATTAGAATATCCTTAAACACAAAATAGCAATTAACTTGAGTCTAATGTTTTTTTTAAAAAAAAAAAATTCACTCTTAAAGCTTGATTTTAGAAGCTTAATCGTAATCTTGGGAGAAGTTTGATCTTTCAACTAATATTGATAATTATTAAAAAAAAGTATTTTATTTTTTTATTTAATTTAAGTTTTTGATATTGGATTGATTAATAAATAAAATTTATAAATAATTTTTTTTATATAAAATTATCATAATCTTGAATAAATATTTATTTTAAAATTGATACTCAAAATTATAAACATCAACTATTATCATATAATTATTAATTATTACCTTAATTTGACTTGGAGCACGTCTCTTCTTTGGATGAAGTTCTGGGGCAGCCGAACGGGGTTTTTCATTAACAAGGTCGTAGTTGCCATGGAGGCAGCTGCCCCTAGCTAGCACTAGACTAGTCTTCGTAAATGGTAGGCTTCAAGCATTTATATTTTTCTTGATTAAAAACAATATTCTACAACTGAAAAATATTGCCTTTAGCCTTCGTAAGACAGGCACTTGGTGTATGTTTTCTGTCTCCACCTCTCTATGTAGGATAGCCTTAAGAGAACTTGAGAGAAAGTTTCAACAAAAGGTGCATGAATCAAGCTCAATAAACTGTTCAAGGTTTGAAAAACTGACGCCAGAAAACTATTCCTACATGACTGATTTTTGTTACTGGTGCATGATATGCTTGGATGAGGACTGAATCAATCTAACAAGCAATGTAACTACTCTCCAACTTGTTACATTTATGCATTCAAGTTCAATCTGCCATCTTTACCATGCATTTTTTCTTTATCACACGTAATTTGAGGAGAGTGCAATATAAATTTTCTTGAACTTGTAACTCTGTGTTGTGGCATCTGTCAATCGCTAGTTTCTTGAAAATTTGGACGAGAGGATTCATCTTGTTTGGGATAAGGCCTAGTTGGACCGCGTGTGTGTTTGGGTCGAGAGCTTGGAGTGGAGAGTAGTCCAGACCAATTAGTCCCTTGAGCCTATTGGGCTAGTGCAATCCCTCAAGCTGGTATAGTTACTCAAATTGGTGCAGTCCCAGTCCCATGAGCTGGACTTGAGCTGGTGCAACCTTTTGAGCTAGTGCACGTCGTGTAGTCACTTTCTTATCTTCCTTTTTCCTATACATTGCATGCTATTGGTCAAACAAGTTTAAGGACTAAATTGTAGAGTTGTTTAAAGATCAGGGACTAAATTGGAGTGAAAGAAGGAGAAGTTTGTTGGCCAGCGGAACAACTCGTCATTTATGAGCAACGAGTGAGATGTTATCTCACCTGTGATGGTGGTTTTTTTTAGTGTTACTAGATTCATCTCGTTAAGATTTTTATGAAAAAACAAGGATATACGATGACACTCTAATGACTTCTTTCTTTCCTGTTTTTTTTTTTCCCCTCATGCTGCCTAAATGGTGGTTCTTGTGGAGGAATTGGTGTATACTTCGATTCTAACTTCAATTGGCCGAATTTACATAGCTCGGCCTCGGCCACCAAATGATCAACTGACAGTCACGATAGCCAACATGATAGTACCCAAGGACTCACAAATACCGATAACAAGAGCACTATTCACCAGCAAGAGGGCATTCTGCCAGGGGACTAACTGGCACAAGGCTGGTTTCCTCAGCATGTGGTAGTGTAAGCTCACCTGAGGGAATCAACATTTCCACGTTAACAAGGCATTTATGTTTCAGTTGTGATAGAGATTAGAGATAATTCAATAGATAATGTTGCAATGTTTAAGTATTCCTATAACTCATTTCTTGTATGGAAAAAAGGATGAAATGGAAGAGAGAAAAATGAAACCTGGAGACTTAGTGCTTATGAAAAGATCTGTGAGCAGCAAGTAAAATTCATCACTTAATATAAGAAACTGTACAGCCAAAATTCAGTGGACTTTCTGGTTCATATTTGGCAACACGCAGATGCTTACCTTGTACCTCCAGTGCGCACCCTTGACAACTCCAGTGCCATGCCATGCACAACAAAGATAACCGAGTGCGGTTCGCTTGCAGACATCGAAGAACAGTGCACTCGAGGGCCATAAGAAACGTCCTCATCTTTGTTTAGCTCTGAAAAACTCTTCTTGACCTACAATTCAAACCAGAACGACAAGGACATCTAGCTTAAGGAATCGCGGATGCGTCTGAAGCGAAGACAGATAGGAATGCCTGTTGTATCTGAAGCCATTGAAACTTCTCCAGAGCAGCAAACCATACATACCTGTCTCTTCAAACTTGGGACTAGAATGGTTGCTTTGCTTCTTCTTTTTCTTATCGCTTTTAATTGCTCTCATGTCACTTCTCTTCACTCGAACTCTTGTTTTACCGTATTGGACTAAGACTGTCTCATCATCACCAGGTGTTTCAACTACAGAAGCATATATATAAAAGAGGACAACAAAATCAGAAGCTGTTGTGCTCATTTAGATCTTCTAAATTCTACCTCATGGTAAAGCTCCATGCATAATCTCTCTATGAAGAGATGCAGCTTTCCTGGCCTGAGCTTCCACTCTTTCTCTTTCCTCCAACAATGATTGATACAGCATGTCACTTCACTCCTGCTGCTTCTCAGGCACTAACTTCTCCACCCAGTGCTCCTGTGCACGTTCAATTATATTTCTGTCAAAACCAATTGATTTAGCAATGCTTAATGCATTTGAATCACCAGTACCCCCCCCCCCCGGGAGAATCTAATACTTAGCCGCTCCATATGAAGGATCGGTTCCTCTACAAATTTCATCAATGAGGACAAGTGATTCATTGGAAGCTGCTTCCAAGATCGTACAAATCCGTGATACAAGCTTGGGGTATTCATAGCTGGCAAATATAACCAGCATTTGACATGAGAGACGCCACACCTAGAGTTTCATTGAAGCAGTTTTCCCTCCAGTGTTTGGTCCTGGTATCACAACCACTCTGGTTCCATCGGCACAGGAAATTCAGATACATTTTTGGAAGATTTTCCAGTATCCATTGAGCTATTTTCCTCAACCACTTCGTCGGGATTCCAAGAGTTGGATCCAAGAATATTGGGCAGACTTCTTATATGTCCCGAGGATCAAAAGATGTCGAATCGTATACCTTCAATATCTATGGACAATAAATAATCTTCTCCACGGGAAGAAATGCCCTCACGTCTCTCTGAAGTCTATATTGGACAGACCCCATAACATTCATCAATCTATTGGCTAAACTGACTTAAGCTAGAAAGGAAAAGGAATCAACATAGATGTTGTTTTCTGCTGCATCAATCTATCGTCAAAAACATTAGGACAACCAGGAGTTGGTAAACTGTATCGCCTCAAGGAAAAAAAATCCCCATAACATGCATCAATTCATAATAAAAGTAAACAAAAGGATAAATGGACTTGAATGGAAAGCTCCCCAAGACCGCATGAAAATCAAAGAACGTGGTAAGATCATGGCTTAAGCTTCGTAAGATTATCTTACTGAAAGCACTGATATGTATAAATGAATGATTTAAACATAATAATACAATCACCCTTCACCCTTTACACCTTGAGTCGTGGAGTTTCTGCAGAAACAGTTGAGGGAAAACTATTCAAGGGCATAGCAATCAACGTTGTAATACCACCCATAAACGAATAGTACGTACTAATGCGTAATGCTTGGTGCTATAAAATGAAACGGGGGAGAAAGTTAAAAAGAAATGGCATAAAAGATTCCATTACAATACATTTCAAAAGGTTTAATACTGCAGGAACACGAATTTACTATAAGAAGTTGATGAAAAAAAACCTGAACATCCGAGTCTCGATGTCTATTGACATCCCGTGCCAGCATTTATAAATATTATGCCTGAGAAGCCTAGACCGCACAGAATTTGGGAAACAAAAAAAGGCAAACATTCTGCCAGGATCAAAGAATTAAAACAACCTAAAACCCCATTAAAAAACAATGTTCACCGAGACTCGAGATTACGATGGTTGTGTCATTCCCTTATCTAGTACTTAGGGGTAAGAAAATCTTTTTACATTCTACAATAAAATAATCAAAATACCCTTACAATAAAAAAAATAATTAAAATTGCTTTGATTTACTCTACAAGAAAATGGACAATATTAGTCGGGAGTGGTTCGGTAATTGCACAAGATCCATTCAGGCATGGATTACTTTTGAAGCTGCTCACTTTCAGAAAATGTGTTATCCAAGGCTTTGAGAAGAAAATATACCATGGTTCTGTTTATTTTCATCAAACAGGTGGGAAAATCATAGCGGGAATGGTCTTCAGCAGAAATTGCTTTCATTTACTCTACAAGAAAATGCAATGGAGCAGGAGACATGGTCCATCAAATAATTGAGTAATATTTACCTTGCCTCTCTATCATGCCTCGTTCGTGACACTGCAAAGTTGTAATCTGCCCGTCAGCCCGTCAGTAGCTTGGTGAGCTGAAAGATGGAATATTACCATCTAGGCTTGTTAATTATACAGATAAGTTCGATACCAATTATTTAAAAAAATTTGTCTGAAATAATTTTTTTAACTTATATTTTATCTCGAGTTGATATAAATTTTTGACCGAATTATATTGAATTAATTATTTTTTTATTTTTTCTTAAACTTGGGTTGGTCCAGACCTCAGGTCGACCAAGTCTCGTCTAGCGTATACCGAATACAAAATAAAACAAATTATTTAGTTCAATCTAAAACACATCAAATACAAAACAAAATAGTTATTTATTCAATTCAATCTAGTTCAATTAATATTGTCCGCAATACTAACACTACCTAAAAATCTAAAAAAAAATAAAAAATTAAAGAAGTGTTATTTCCAGTAGTGAAGGCAAAATTTATTTTTATTATTTTTGTGACAAATTACAAGCTAAAATTTATGACGAGCTTTTTCCTTAAAAGGAATTTGTAAATGGATTATTGGTGTTTTTTAGGAATATAATAAATATCAATTTATTTGAAATAAAATGTTTAAAATTGAAGTTATTGATCTTGAAGTCATTTACCTTCTAAAAGTGAAATTACGAGTAATTTTCCCAAGGGAAGCAATTCAATTCATAGAAAAATTAAAAGGAGTGTTGCTGCCCAGGATCGAACTGGGGACCTTTAGTGTGTAAGACTAACGTGATAACCACTACACCACAGCAACGTCTCTGCTACGTTTTCTTTTCTTATGATTACTATATAATAACATGCAACTCTCCTCTGCAGTTATGGTCAATTGCAACCATAATGCAAGGCCATGAATTGTTGTGAGTATCTATATATTATAGGATTTTTCTATATATATACACGCACATACTGCATGCCTTTGATAGGCCTATACAATTTCAAACTATAATTTGAAGTCTCTGTAATGATCTACAGCTCAAAATCATGCAGGTGTTGCCTAGACAAGTTCTTGGGATATCAAGATTCGATGTGGTTGTAACAAAGGATGTAGCCACTTTAGATGATCGATAAGATATTGCAAGGAACAGAAAGGTTCACTGGTACACCACTAGCAACCATCTGGTGAGCCTGTTACTATCTTTTATATATATATATATATATATAAGCCCTGCTGCAAATCTAACAAATTTATCACCAAATCCTCACAGAATATGACAGTTCCTAAGATTTACCCTACGACACCTAGCACAGAGGAAGAATGGTCCGAAAGAAAAACTGACGGTGGGATAGCTGAAAGTTATTCTTCAGTATCAACATATGCAGAGTCAGAAAATGAGGCTCAAAGTGAAGCTTCGATTCTCTGAGAACTGACACAATTTATGCGGGAACTTACAGTTGACGTGGAGGAAATTGAGGCTGCCATCAAAGAGATTTCTGATAACTTTGCTGAATTGCTCAAGACGACCCCTCCAGCTAGGTCTAAGGAAACTTAAAATCCGGCTCTGACTCTCACACTAAACTGATCAGCCTGGAAGCTTGAATGATTGCATTTCATAATCTTTTGGGTGCTAGTTGACGGAACTTATGATTTTTTTTCGTTCTTTTTGAAGTAGTTTTATGTTATGAGTTTTAAGTTGTGTTTATTTTCTAGTGCTGTTTAGGATTTCTTGAAATCTTAGCATTTAGTTTTGCATTATGAAGCTTTTTACCCCAATTTTTGTTGATGACAAAAGGGGAAGAACGAGTTCGGTGGATATGTGTTAGTGTATGACGGATAATGTTAATAGTTGGATGATTTTGCTCGAATTTATGCATAATGATTTTTGTGGTTTAAAATCCTGAGAATTAATCCTGCTTTTATCCCATAAAACAGAGTCTTATAGCCTTGTTGAAGATTTTGAACAGGGTTGTCGTTTAAGGATAGAGAGATTTGAAAGAGGCAGAGCTGTTGTCCCTGCATGTGTTCTTCGCAAACAAGCTAATGAATCCATGAATGACTTGTTTCTTGACTGCCATTTTGTTAAAACAGTTTGATTTGAAGGTGAGCACAACTGTCACATTGATAGGCAAATTGGAGATTAAGAATCAATAGCTCACATGGGCCGAACAGAATTCACAGAATAAAAATCCTTTCACTTTGTGTTATTGAGAATCTCATAGTGTGCTTGTCTTTACTTCATTTGGATATAAAGGAACTTAAGATGGAATGAGATTCAAATATCTTTTGTTGATATTGAACTGTCCATTTTATTGTTAATCTAAAATATAGCTTGCAGATTTCCTTTATCTTGAATAACTTCTGTGAGGCATTCTCTTTTGTCTGATATTTGCTAAAATTGGGGTCTGATTTCATATAGCTGTTGATTGTATTTGTTGTTTCATGCTCTACAGCAGTGATTGAACCCTGCTGTTCTTTTACTGGTAAATGAAATTTGATTCATTTCGTCAAAGAAAAAAAGATAATAATGTTTGATTGATCAGAATGTTAATGATGTATCATTACAAAGAAGGCTTGATGAAATTCAGGTTCAGAATTTGAAACTCCTTTGCAGGTTCGGCTGGCTTAATTGATAGCTTGTTCAAGATATGTTCTTGATTATGATTGACAGGTGCATCTCTGCATGCATTTTGTTTTGTCTTCAGATTTTATGTAGGCGTGCGTTTTCTTCATTAGATATGTCTTCTGGGGGCAGACATGCCTTAAACTTGTATCTCTATCATATGAATATATGCACTTTGACAAGGGGAGTCTAATTGTTTTCAATATACATGCATATTTGTGTTGCTTTGGGGTTAATGGCTTGTCATTATCAAAAAGGAGGAAAATGCTCCTCGGAAAGTTTATCTGTTGGCTTGCTGTACTAAACAGGCTCACTATAGAGGTCAGACAAGTTCATCTGGGGAGAAGTCTCGATCCTACTTGCATGTTTTGTAATGCCCATCCAAAAGATGTTGGCCACATATTCTTCACCTGTCAATTTACCAAATATATATGGAATGCCTTCAGCAGGAATGAGGCATTTACAGACAGATTGGTAATTGGTTGTGCGAGTTCGAATGGGAAAAGGAGAAATCTTAAAAAACGGTGCTTTCTATCTGTAGAACTTCTCAGGATTTCTTCTTTTGCATATGTTTAAATTGTTTGGAAGGAAATAAATAGCAGGATCCATGGTGTTTATCACTCCACTTTGAATGTTTTATTCAATTAGATTGTCAATGTGGTGGAATTCAGATTGAAGAAATCAAGAACTCTTCAGGAAGCTAAGCAGAGTTCTCACTATTCTTGCTTGTTAAGTTCCTGAAAATCGCAAAGTCATATCTATTGATAGCTGTTTAGCTTGTTTTCTTTAAGTTCCCGTGTTCCAAAATTCTTTGACAGTACGGTGAGATGTGGTTGAAACTGTGTTATGTCTCGATCACAGTTTTGAAAGCACGTCACAATTTTCTATAGTTCTATTATAGAAAACTGTCTCTTTAAACCTTAATTACCAAAAAGCTACAATTTGTAAAAAAAATTAAATTTATTTTTTCAAACGACAATCACATCACTAAAAACATGCTAATAGTCTTGTATAAGGAACATTTCCTGATTCATAGTTGATTTTGCTAATGAAATTGCCTTCATTTATCCAATCAAAATGTCAACCATCTCTATTTCGATGATCCAAAACCAGTAACTTCATTGAATTTAATCTTGTTCTTTTCACTGCAAAGTGAATTATATATTTCTTTCTTTATAATAAATATAGCAGGTAAATACATCAGGCCAGTTACGAACTTTGTCCAGTTGCTATACCTAACGACAAACATAATAAGAACTCCAGTCACTATTTGCCAACTTGGAAAGTGAGTCCAGCCAAGAACTATAAAACAGAGAGTTTCCAAGAAATTTCCTAGCCTTATCATTATTCAATAATGGCTCTTTTCTGTAAGCACCTTGATCATATCACATCACAGGACATGAATAAGAAAAAGAAGAAAGAAAATCCAAGTTTGAAACTTTGTGTGTTGCTTTTACTTAACCACTTAAGAAAAAGAAGGCCCAGTTCTCCATTTAGTCAGTGAGAATTTATTTCCTAAGAAAATCATGAGAGCTTGAACCATTTTATGCAGGTTTTTCTTTTGTAAGAAAATTTCTTCAATCCTTATCATTTGATTACTAAAATTTTAAGTGGAGTTTGTTATTTGAATTTCTGCAAGTTCTTGGAGTATTGGCTCTAGACTATTACAGCAATGGCAAGAGTTGCAAGGACTTGTCTGCGGTCAATATTGAAAATTGTGAATTCGACTTTGGGACTTGTTGGCATAGCAATGATTCTCTATGGTTTTTGGATGCTTAGAGTATTGCAGAGAGACACGGAAAGTCCATCTTTTGATGATTTTGACTCTACTGCCCTATGGTAAAGGCTCTCTCTTTAGAATGCTCTTTACTCATGTTTTTGTCTGTCTGATTTCTCATCATTCGAATATTTCACTGTACTGTCCCATAGCAGCTAGTCTACCATTTTGATGCTTGCTTTTGCACTTAGTTGAAACAAGATCCCCGTAGAAGAAAAGGATATTTTTTGCTGAAGCTTCTTTTCCACCATGTCTGTCACCTGCTTGCCATTATAGAGTGGAGCTCTCTGGCAATTTCTTAGCGGAGTAATTGATTATGAATCTAGGAATTGTTACTACTCACTACTGCTAGCAAAAGTTAATTTGTAATTTATGATTGTCAAAAAGGTTCTCTTTTTTGTGCACTTATTAAAGACCTTTTTTTATATAATTATTTAAATTTCTGGAACTAGCTAACAATTCTTCTAGAATTGCAGGTTCATATATACTTTTCTCAGCATTGGTGTTGCCTTGTGCCTAATTACATGCCTAGGCCATATCTCTGCAGATAGCTCAAATGGGATTTGCCTTTCTTGTGTATCCTTTTTCAAGTCTGGTGAATCCAATTACTACATTTCATGATAACCAGAGATTTTGAAACCAAATAATGTTGTTGGTCTTAATAGAACATAGTACATGGTGATTATCTTCTTACTTCTCTTACTGGAAACGTTAGTTGCAGCAGATATACTCCTAAATTCTGACTGGGAGAAGGTGCACTGCTCTTTGAACTTCCTCCTACTTCCTATCTTCCATGATAAACATCCTACGTATTTTTCAGCTTATACTTGGAGTTGTTCTATTAGGATTTACCTGAGGATCCGACAGGGACGTTCCATGATTTCAGAGAGTTTGTGGAATCTAATTTTGACTTCTTCAAATGGATAGCCATGTTCATCATCTTAGTTCAGGTACTTTCCTAGTGTTTGATTTCTATATTTCAACTGAGCCCTTCAGAAGTTTTTTCAAGTTGCGGCAAGCAAACTTGTTGATGAAAGTAATTTCTTTTAATTACCCGACTAACCATTTGTTGATGACCGTCTTCCTTTTTGGAAACGGAAACGAACATTGATGAAAATCCTGTTTCGGCACACGATTTTTAAATAGATACGCTTGGCTTTTAGCAGTTAGCACCCCACTATTTACGTCCTTTATGGGTCTTGTCTGAAGGGATTTTCTATATTATTGGCAATGACTTTAAGAGCTCTTGGACCCAACAATGGATCCAAATATGACACTGACGAGGAATACACCTCGGCCAGGCTTCCACTCATCAATCCCCATTCACAAACACCTCCGTACGTTGTCGGTGAACCACCGTTTTCGATCAAGAATGATGCATGGAATGTAAGGATTCATTTTCAGTTAACTATAGGTCTTTTACTGGTAGCTTGTGGTGTAGCAGGCATATAACATATATTTCTCATCCTTCTCAGGCCAACAAGTGAAGGAAAAACCACCATATTGCAATCTGCAGTTTGATACAGAGAGGCACGAGAGCAGGGATCATTGTCGAGACAGACATTTTGGTTCGGTGGAAGAGCTTGGGATCGAGAGGGAATTGATGGAAGCTACAGGCATTTTCTAGTTACTAAGAATTATGAGCACTTCAGAAGCTTTTAATCAAAATACCTAGCCTGTGGAGTGCATCACCAGCACTTGAAATTGTTTGCAATGCTATGTTGGAGTATATCTACATCTCTAATAGTTTAAATCCCAAAAGATTTAGTTGCGCAGAACATAGAAGATAATACTTGAAATCTATCTGTATGCTCCAAAGAAGCAAAGCATTGAGGCAGGCACTCAGGAACTGCAACTATCAGTATGAGCACTTGGTTGCACCAAAAACAGAAATAATTTCAGCATCCGAACAAATTCAATTCGGAAGGAAATCCAACTCAGAACAGATAAGACTGTGTCTCAATTGTGTTTGTGACAAGAAAACAAAAAAATAGTCATAAGAGATTGAATAAATAGTCAACTCGGTTTTTAGTCTAAAACTACAGCAAAAGAGACTAACTCCTCAAGAATGGAATCTAAAATAGTAAGTTGGCTAAATTAAAAAAAAAACTATACTGAATTTGAGTCAAACTAAACTTAATCCATGAATTTTTTTTTTTATTTGAGTACCTCAAACTATTTTTTTGTTAATAAAAAATAGATCCTTCTGTTAATTTTGACAATATATAATAGTTTAGAAACACGACACATTTTGTAAACACAAGTGATTTGGAAAAAAAATTAATAAAAAAACAAAAACCTGGAGAAAAAAAAGTGATGCATGACATAAGAGATTAAAAGAAGTAGTAAAGAGCTTAAAAGCCAAAGAAAGAGAATAAAAAGCTGAGGTAGAGAAATAATGTGGTTCGGAAAAGTCTGTAACTCGGTAAATTTTATTTAATTCATCAAGAAATAATTATAATCTTAAAAAAATTACATATAAATAATAAAGCTCAAATTATAATCAAATTTGGATTTAAAACCCACTAACTAATAAAAATTTAACAAAAAAACATAAATTAAAACCCAATAATAAAACTAAATAACAATCAATAACTTGAGCTTCGATATTCTTAGTCTCCCAACTAAAGAGTTATGAGTTAGGATATCCTCCATTATCGATGATCATGCATGTTTGTAATTTATGTCTCAGGTTCGATGTCCCACCAACTCTTCCACGGTTAAAGAAACTCAACTTTATTGAGTGAAATTCAAGGCATCTCCAATAATGCTCCCAAAGATCATGATCAAGTGTTAAGTTGTCTCTCTGATAATTCAATTATAGTATGAATTTAGTTGTCTAGATCATGAAATTGGGTTCGTTGAATCTCATCATCCCTAATAAAAACAATGTGTGCATTCAAAGTAGCATTAATATGTTTTTTTTTTTTTTTGACAAGGATAAGAATAACAATGTAAGGGTTTAAAAGAATAATAAGTGATAAGATGTTGTAATTTATGTATAATCAAGTCCTTTACATTAAAAGTATGGTTAATACCAAAGTTTGGTGGGAGGTTAATAACATAAATATTTGTCTTAGTAATTTGTAACACTTTAGATAATCCTATAATTTTTTACTAGTTTTTAAATGACATTTCTTAAGTCTAATTTGTATCATAAAATAATCTCTAACATTAAATACATCATGATACTCAAGTAAATTAATTTTAAATTTGTATTGTTCATTACTTATTTCATTTTATAATCTCAACATGCAAATCGTAAACTCCACATACAAAACAAATAACTGACTCGAACATTCAAGTGAAGAGAGACATGGGAAGAAAACCTGCATGCATCCTAAATTTGTGACCATAAACAATATATAATTGAGAGTGGAATGAAACAAACACTATTTAAATCTTGAGTGAATATAGATTGAACATAACACAATGAATCAAGACCTTCATTACCCTTATTATCATGAATAAAAGGTAAGAATTCATATTGGATGTCAAGCGAAAGGAATAAAGCATTTGGAAGCTTAGGAGTTTATTCAAAATCTATGAGACGTTGGATGCGAAGTATAAAAGGTGAAGAATCTAGGTGCTAAAGGCTGCTCAAAATCTGACATGCTAAGTGTCAAGCATGGGAGGCAAGGAATTACTTTATAAGCCCTAAAAGATCAATTAATTTTAAGAATAATTCAAAGCCTATAAAAGATATTAAAAGTAGTAAAGAGAAAAAAAAAATCTAAGAAGAAGAAGCTAAAAATAGAGAAGAAAAGACTGACAAAAAAGAATCAATAGAGGTTGAGAAAGTCTACAACTTGCAAATTTTATTCATTTCATTAAAAAAAAATAATTGTAATGTTAAAAAAATTACATATAAATAATAAAATTCTAATTAGAATCAAACTTGAACTTAAAACTCATTAACTAATAAAAATCCAATAAAAAAAACATAAATTAAAGTTCAATAATAAAACTAAATAAAATTAAATAACCAAGGCTTGAATGTACCCAATCTCCCAACTAAAAAGCTATTCTTCATCATCGATAATCATACATATGCATAACTCATATCTCAGGTTTGATGTCCCACCAAGAGGCCTATTTTTTACCAAAAATAGTTCACGATAAAAGATTAAATTCCGGGACTAAGTTTAGTTTGAACCAAACTTCACGGCAATTTTGAATAATTTAGCATGGTAAATTTTGCTAGTTCCTTTTTCTTTTCTCTCGACAGAAGATTATGCACCAGAGATGGGAGCAGCTATTCAGATTTCTTTGCAGTGCCCGGCACCTTTCTCTTCATCCGGCTGAAGGGTCCAACCGTCCTGTCCATAAGATACATGTATATGACCTGGCTCCAAGATTTATACGACTCTAAGCCCTCGTAATATTCAGGTGCAATATCCTTCACCTTGTGAAGCTTGCTCCCAGGAATCCTCGGAAAATCATGGTGCTCATTATGGTACCCAACATGCCAAGTCAGAAAATTAAGGGGGGCCATAGTAAGAATATGTCTCTTGCTCTGGCTTGAAGACATAGTGTTCTGAGATGAAATGACCAGCCATTGGGTGCATACCACCTCCTACGAAGGTGGAAAGGATCAAATAAGCCAAAGATCTCCAGCCCCAAAAATAAACCACGGCTGCATCTAGGGCTATCTGGATAGAAAAATTAATGAATTCCCAATAACCAGGGGGCTTTGGTTTGATAAATAGAGGTCGAAAAGCATAGAAGAAGAGTTGTAACATGACCCATATGGATTTTGCGACAACATTTGTCACAAGAAGGGTTTCAGCACGGCTTGGGATGTCCATATCTATGCCATCTACTCCTTGAAAGCGGTGGTGCTCAAGGTGATACTTTTGGAATGTTACTGACATGGGTACACCAACAGGAAGATTAGCAAAAATACCAAGACACCTGTTGTAGACTGGAGTTGAGAAGGCGAGATTGTGGGAGAGCTCATGGATGGCTAAGAAAAGGTTGTGGTTGAGGAAAGAGCCAAAGAAGTAGGCTATTGCCAGCATCTTCAGCCACCCAGCATCGTGAAGTAAAGTAGCGGTCCAAAGCTGGAGTGAAACAACCACAGTAATCTGCAACACCGTGATGTTAACATCATGAACCATGTAAAGAGCATACAGTAACCAAAACAATTTTCATTTATGAGTGTTTCCTCAAAATAGTGTGCATAATTGATCCAAATAAACTAGGTTCCGAGCACTGTTTATATTTTTATGTATAATTGCTCAACAGTTCTAAATTCATCTTGTACAAATTAAATGGGAAATCATGCAATAGAGAAACACAATTGGTTTTAATTATCTCCTCATTTATTTTGCAGGATTTGGTATTAAAACATATCAAACCAATCCACAAAAGAAAAATGGATGGCATTGCAAGGCATATGTCAGACACATTGTTTGTTCCCTAGTAGAAAGGAAAGGGAGAAAAGTGCCTTGAGGGTGATGTCTACTTTAAGATCTCGTTAAACCATATAAAACCTTGCATGATTTTGATCGAAGAAATGCCTTGTTCGATTCCCTCAGAACCTCAAAACAAGTCAAACCAAAGAAGATGAAATGTCAATCCAGAAATATTGGAGAAACTAAGAAATATTGGAGAAACTAGAGGACAGGGCAATTAAAAATCAGAGCTAGTTCTTGATGTAAAACCGAAAGGCAACCAGATGCATTCCCAGTTCAGCAAACAATGCTTAAATGGTTCAATCAGAAATTATCCAGTAATTCCACCCATTTGGATTGTATGCACAGAAGGTAATAAACGAATAAAAAACTGACATTCTCATATGCTCTCAGAAAATAAAAAGAAAACAGGTCAAACTAACACAAAGCATTATGGAAAGAAGTTGCAAAACAAAGCTCTGCTATTGCAAAAATATGAAAGAATATATGTTCATGTAAATAACAAGAAATCTATAGCAGCAATTGCTCTGGGGAATTATCAGCAAACAAAAGCATTACCACGATGAGGCCACATATGCTTGGCTTCAAATTTCTGAAGAAAATAACCAGGTAATTTGGGAGGCTATCCTATGTTTTGTTATGAATTTACATCATTACGACATGCAAAATTCTGAATCCAACTAAAAAGAAATATCTGTAATTGACAAAAAAAAAAAAAGCACTGTTAACCAAATGTTAACAGAATATTTTAGCACATACATAAATAAAGCAAGTGCTCGTTTTAGAACTTGCAAAACATCAAGCTACAAAAGTAATTCGAGCCAAAAACAAAATGTATGCATCAAATCTGGCCAAACATTAAACACCCTGATTCAATTCTCTCCAAAAAGAAAAATCCCAAGAATAATAAAATGCCATTGAATCTGAAACCAAAAAGGGTACCATTATAACCAATTGAATGTACAAGACAACATGAACAAACAAAATTAACAACTTGACACCCATAAACATCAAAGCAGAACACATGGACAGACAAACAACATTAACTTTCGTGATTAACCCCACAAATCCACCAACATTATCTTAGATCTAAACGCATTTAATGAAACCAAAAAGAAAAACAACAATGCAGAGGAAGAAAGAGTAGGGAACCTTAAAAAAGGCCCAAGGATCAGGTCCAAAAAGCTCTTTAATTTGAGGGTATTGAGAAAGGATCTGTCTTCTCCTAGAAGCATGAGGTTCATCTGTATAAGACCAAAAGAAGTCAGTTGCCATGACTCCCTCTTCCTTCTGCTCCATCTCCTCTCTCATCCCCATCTCTCTCTCTCTCTCTCTTTCTGTGTCAAGTCTGGAACTTTCTTTCTTCCTTGATGTTTTTTTGGCTACTTGGATTTTTTGCTTATTTTTAAATTGGTGGAAAGGAGAGGAGAGAATCAAATGCATGTTAGCATGATTGACGGTGATGATGATGTATGTATGTGAGTATATCCTCTCTCCCCCTTTCCTACGTTGGTGTCTGTAATATCTGAAATTGCGGGGTTTCTAGTTTTTACAGGGTGGCAGTGGGGAGGGGTGTTCGCACTTTGCTGCGAGGCATATAGCCAAATAGCCAATAGCATGAACGTGAGGAGTCTTGGCTGTGTTAGCCAATAGCATGTTCGGTTTTGGACATGGACGCCTGTTCCTTTTCTCCCTACCCTACATGACCCACTGACGTGAGGATGAGCTTCCTTTTTTTGCGCTTCTCGCTTGTCTTTATCATTTAAGATTTTTCTGCCACAAATTTAGGTGCCTCGCACATCATGAGTATTGATGAGTGTTTTTCAAAATTATTAGAACAGTGATAAAAAAAAAAAAAAAAAAAAAGCATAGATTGTGTAGATTATCCTATTAAACAAAAATTATTTATAAAAATATAAAAATATTAGTGTTTATAAAAGTTTAAATATATAAAATAAAAATTTATGACAAATATTCTTTTTAATAAAAATATAATATTAGAATTCTAGCATGCATATTAAGTGTGTGTATATGTTTAAATTAAAATAAAGAATGTTATTTGTTGAAACACTTTAAAATAATAAAATTTTTATTATTAATAATAATAAATCACATGTTCTTAAGACTTTATTATTATCACTTGGTGCAACTATAATACTTGCAATCTTTCAAGTTATATATATTAATTATTTTATTTTTTATTAATTAATAAATGATAGTAGATAATAGATACTCATTGGATATTCAAAACCTGATTGATATTTAAATTTTTTATTCTATGAATAATATATAGGGTATGAATATTAAGAGATCTGACATGTGTGTATCTATTATCATTCCTAGAGCTAATGTGTTTTTAAAAAATGTAAATTAAATAGCTAGTTGGATTATCAAAATTTAAGTGACTGTACTACTATACTAAACTATGTTTATTTTTTGAATTAGGGTTAGAGCTCAAATCTCAAAATGATGGGAGCTCCTCCAAACATTAAAAATTTACTATTGTTTTCAATGAGCTTGAAATCAATATTTCCTATACAAATGAAAGGGAGAACAGAAGCAACTGAGACGAAATAATCTTCATATTTCCTATGCTTTCCTTTTGCTATGCAAATGAAAGGCTGCTAATTCTACCCTTTATATATGATCGTTATCTGAAAATTATCTGCGAAAATGTCTTCGTAATTAATGAAATCAAGCGCGTATGAAGTTTTCAGATGTTATTTCTGGTCAATAAATGATAAGTTCTGCTGCTTAGTGGAGTAGTCGGATTAATAGTATATTATTGCAGTAGAAAATCTCAGGATTTGAGCAAGTCCAAGTATCATATGACCATGGAAGTGAGTAGGAAATGTCTGCGTTGCCGACTAGCGAAATGTATTAAGACATACTTTATTATTTTTTGGAAAAGTTACCTCTCAAACATGAATTAGGAAAAGATCAACCGGGAAATTTCCAAACTTTTGAAGTGGGTTATCCTGTCCTTCTAGAATCAAAGATTCATGACTTTTCAAACTTGGTTTTTTTTTTTTTTCTTAAATCTTCTCGGGAAGGGGATGAAGGAAACAGATGATCAAGACAGAGTCAAACATTTAGAAAAGAAGATTAAAATGAAAATTCAACAGGGTTTGAAGATGAAATTAGTTCCATCATGCAAGATAAGAGCTTATTATTAATGTCCACTTAGAAAGATTGTGAAATGTGAAGAAAATCTTAATTAAGTTCAAGTTTTGAGTACACCATCACACGCTGTTGGAGTCAACAAAAAACTATTTTTAAGTATCAACCAACAATTTATTTTTTCTATTAAATGCATATATATATATTTTTGATGTGGTAATCCTAAAGGATGTAACTCAACTGGTCAGGTTTTAGGTTTGCTCTCTAGAGATCACCAGTTCGAGTCTCGCACTTCAGGACCCGTGGGATTAGTCGAGGTGCGCGCAAGCTGGTCCGGACACCCATGCTAATAAAAAAAATAACGAAATAAAACAAAAAATAATATTCAATCTGTGCAAGTTTAAACATAATTTTTTGAGTTGGTAATTATACTTCTTTGATTCAAAAAATTCATCAGGACTTTTGTTTCTCTAGACTCACTTAGATAATAATAGTTGAAGCATGGAGTTTAATTGACATATCTTTTAAACTCTTGCTAGAAATTCATTGAGGTGGTATAGGGATTGTTTCACATGTCAATTTATATAGAACACTACTATAAAATCATCAAATACAAACAAAAAAAAAACTATCAATATATTATGGTGACATTTACTGACGGAATATAACGTCATTGTTTATGTAAATGAATATCGAGAGAATTACAGATGAGAATCAAGAAATGAAAAAAAATAGGCAAGTATCCCCTTGTTATTTCCTCGGAAAATATTACGTGTCAATATTATAAACAAAATTACTGATGAAATATAACCATCGCTAATATTCATTAGTGAATTCGTTGGTAATATTTAAGTTATAACCTATCAGATCTCTTATCCTTCTCTTTCATTTCTTCTTCTTTTTTATGCAGAAAAAAAAAGCATCATTCCCTCTCATTTTGTCACAAATCAAGCTCTCATCATCACAAATTTGGCCACCCCAACTCTCAGTTTATTAATATTCATATTCTAGTTTAATTTCCTGAATATTCGCTACATCAAGTAAGCAAACCTATCTATTTTTTGTTAATTTTTTTTCGAGTGATATTCGTACAGTTTCTGCAAATATGGTATTTTGTCTTTCCTTCAGTTTCTGCAAATCTGGTATTTCATCATCTCTTCAGTTTTTGCAACTTGGTATTTGTGTTTTGTTTCTGCAATTTTTTTTGTTTTTGGAGTTTAGTTTCTGCAATTTGGTATTTTGTTTTTCGTTGCTTTTGCATTCTAGTTCTCTATGATTGTTGATTATGGCTACTGAAAGAGATGATTCGCTTCATTCTGTGAGTGTAAGGTTGGATGGAAAAAATATTCGTATTGGAGTTATGTAATGCAAAGTTTTCTTAAGGATAAAAAGATGTGGGGATATGTCAAGTGGAACCTATATGGTACCTAAGAATACTGAAGAGGGAGATGTTGTTTTGATAAATGCATGGGAAGCAAACAATGCAAAGATTATTACTTGGATCAACAATTCTGTTGAGCATTTTATAAGTACACAATTGGCGAAGTATGAGACATCAAAGGAGGTTTGGATCATCTGCAAAAGATACAATCAAAATTATTAAACTAGTGATAAAAAAAACATAGATTGTGTAGATTATCCTATTAAACAAAAGTTATTTATAAAAATATAAAAATATTAGTGTTTATTCAAGTTTAAATATATAAAATAAAAATTTATGACAAATATTCTTTTTAATAAAAATATAATATTAGAATTCTAGCATGCATATTAAGCATGTGTGCGTATTTAAATTAAAATAAAGAATATTACTTGTTGAAACACTTTAAAGTAATAAAAATGTTATTGTTGTCGATGGTGAATCACATGTTCTTAAGGCTTTATTATTTATTACTTGGTGCAACTATAATATTTACAATAAATCTTCTAATATATACATATTAACTATTTTATTTTTTATTAATTAATAAATAATAGTAGATAATAGATTCTCAAAACCCGATTAATATTTAAATTTATTATTCAACAGATAATGGATAGAATATAGATATCAAGAGATCCGACATGTGTGTATCCATTACCATCCCTAGAGCTAATGTATTTTTAAAAAATCTAACTCTCGGCAGAGAACACAAATCAAATAGCTAGTTGAATTATCAAAACTTAGCTGATTATACTAATATACTAAAATATGTTTATTTTAAATTATATATCTATGAACAAGTGGTTAGAACTCAAATCTCAAAATGATGGGAGCTCCAAACATTAAAAATTTACTATTGTTTTCAATGAGCTTGAAATCTTTTTACTTATAGTGCTATAAAAAAAAAAGGGATGTCCTTAAAACGTTTACAATTTATTAAATATTTAGATTTTATTTAAGTTCCTCTCTAATTCCTAATGAGACTTGGTTCTCAAAATGAAAAAACAAATTCAAAGCAGGTGACGTTATTTTACCTGTTTTTATTTAATAAATAGCCCTTGATATGGAATTTATTAAATTGGTTATTTTATTGTTTATATATACACACATATATGAACCAGTCAAACATGTCTTAATTTACTAGTTATTTATTTTTATATTTGAATCAACAAAAGAAAATTATTTAATCTGTATAATACTTGTGTTGACGGGTAAGCAAAGGGAGAGAGGGAAAAAAAAGTCATATAAAGCTAGCTTATTTCTTTAAAAAAAAACCTTCAATGGCATTATTAATATCTTAACTGCCCCTCTTATTTGTCTATAATGCTCATTTTTCCTTAAAAACAATAAAATAAAATGAAATATACATTGTTTGTTAATATTGCAGGCCTAAATTCTGATTTTTTAAAAATCCCAAAAATTGACATGCACGTATCCGTATCCAACCCTGCTCCCCGGAGCGTGAACAAGGAAGGCGTCCCAGCCTTCGCTTCTCGGCTGCCACGCCATGAAAGATGGATGGCGTACCTCAAATTCATGGGCGTCCCTCAAATTCATGGGCCGTGACACACTGTGAATCTGTCCTTGTACTCGTACAAAAATTCGATTCAGCATGATCTTTTAAGATGAAAAGGTCCATAAGACATTCCATCAGGCTGCTGTATAAAATCTCTAAAACAAGAGAGCACGTAGAGCTTTTATCTTCATCCAGTATGAACTTCACTTCCAGTTGACATGCCGTGTTTTTCGAGAAATTTAAGTTTTTTTTCTAAATTAATTTTTTTATTTTTTTAATATATTAATATAAAAAATTGAAAAGTACACTAAAAACTAGAGTGTGAACTAGATTTCTTTAGCTTTAAGGAACAACCTCGCAAGTTTACAGTGAATCAAAAAGAGATTTGTTGTTCCCAAGACACGGATAGAGTGAGGTAGAGAGAAATTGCTGAGCTTTTATAAGCAAGCTTCAAGCTATTCAAGGATGTACAAATGTGCTAGATACAATTTTATAAGACCCCGTCTTTAATATATCAACTTCACCTGCCAACCCACAATAACTCGGGTTGGATTTTCTTCTGACAGGAAGTGGGAAGACGCTGCTGAAATTCTTAGAGCCCTAAATTTTGCCAAATGAATTCCAGCGATTATGTTATATTAAGAAAAGGAAGTGTACTGCTCATCCAAAGACCATATCAGATGGCGATTCCAGGCTGTACTCATCACCTATCTTATATGAGAATCATACAAGTCGAAAAGGTTGTCAGGAAGAATCAGCGGCAGCTTTTCTATATACATGAAAAGCCTTCTAAGATTCTCTCTCGTCACGGTGGCCATGTCCACAATGTCCCGGTCGTCAGTAAATACCCAGAGATCTCCCGAGTTTACTCTCTTGAGACTGTCACGACAGAAGGGGCATGACTGGGATCTTGTTCGCCTGCAATTCATTGCAACATATCAGTATTCTCAGGTATGATGTAAACATTAAGAAACAAAGCAACGACCAAATACAGCATAGAACAGAGAAAGAGCTAGGCACTAGCATCTGACAAATACACCAACCAGAAAACATAATCAATAAGAACAATATTCAACTGATGAGGATTCAAGGTGGAGCCAGACACAAAAACCTTCAGCATTCTCAGCCTGCTGCAGGCCCAACAACTACGCATTCCATCTTCATGATGAGCTTTACAAGTATCATAGCGTGGGAAGAAAAGAAGGATGATAGTCAAGACAGGCAAGGTCGAGAAACCTATCATAAATCAAGGTTACAAAGATAATGATGGTGAAGCCATGCCACATTAACTAATTTATTTGATTGACTAGACTGACAAGGCTTTTTGCACCCCAAGAGCAAGCAAGCCTCAAATTGCAGAATCAATTTCATGGTCTAGGCATTAGCCAAATAAACCTGCCAGGTATCATTATTGAATTCTTACAAAATTCCAACTTGAATTACCTGCCTTTCCAATGATTACAGAAAAAAGAGTGCAATGGGATCACTTATACATGTAACCACAAATAAAACAGAATGGAGCAATTCTAGTTTGCTATTGTATTTCACATTGAAGTGTAGAGATTGAAACCTGCATTATCTAACAGGATAAGAAGACAGCCTAATAGAAGCATATACCATGTGGTTGACACAAAAACCTGCCCAGCCTCAGAAAGGAGCAGGCTAACTCCAGTACTTCAAGAGGAAGAGAGGGACAGGGGGGGGAGAGAGTACCATTCACGGTAACATTTCAAGCACATGGCATGGTTGCAGTTGGGCAGTACTATCTTGCTATTCATCTCCATGCATATTCCACACTCTTCTTCTCTTTCAATGTCAATGTCAGTATGCTGCCTATGTTCCTCATCATCTCTTCTTCGGTACCTTTCCAGGCATACTGCCTTCTGCTTCTTATCTTCTGTATCAGTGACCCCTCTTTGAAGTTGCAATAAAGAGGGATAAATCACAGCTGGCCATAGTAGCAATGCAGATTATGATAACATGGAGGAACTAACTTAAGTGATTAAAAAATATATTACACTTGAAAATATTTGGAAGACAGAAATTTACCATAGAACTCCTTGATGCTTGCTTTTCTTTCGTGAGTGAACATGGTCGTTGTGCCATCCACATAAACCTGAGGCATGGGGAAACAACCAAGTTCAGGCTTTTCTATGATTCAGTTAATTAATACTAGGGAAAAAAATTCCACTGACTAATCTAAATGAACAAAGTTCAACCTTATAAATTAGGATCCTTAGCAGTCCAAGTGCACCTGCAAGATGGCAGTCTGTCCACTGAAAAAGGAAAAGAAACAGGTTTGCTGCTGGAGCATATGACATTCTCATCTGAAGACAGGCTCCATCATAATCCCTTGAAAAATCTGATGCCCTGCACCGAAGATTGAAAGATAAAAATTTAAACAGGCATAAAAATCTAGCAATAGATTCAAGTTAGCAAGCTCATAATTCTCATCAGTAAGATACAGAAACTGGTAAAATGTATGAGCATGATAAAAGATAAAAGGAGAAAAAATTCAAAGCATACTTAAGCATAACCCCCGCCCAAATCCATCTTAGTTTCCCCTGACCATTTTTGGCATATGGGTCCACATTAATCAGGAATTTACAGGACTTAACTTCAAAGTTTTAAAACATTTTAAATATGTTGTGAACGAAAAAAATGATTAAAAAGGATGCTCTGTGCAAAAACATCCATTCTGAAAATTCCATGGAACTGGTAAAGTCTTCAGCTTTCAAAAACTTTAAAAGAACTGGTTGGGTTGTCCTTTACAAAACTTAACTCACGCTCCAAATGACAACATCTCTATGATCCAGATATCATTAACAAGCATATCTAAATACGTGACTGCATTGAAACATGATAGGTAGGAAGAGGGGGCGGCAATAAATAATCCAACCACGGCGATCATATCATTATAAACAACACAAACACAGTGATGACTCTGTTAAGGAGGTGGATCCCATAAATCATGTGAAGCCAAGTAAACTCAGCTTATCAAGATAATGAAACTAGCCCCCTCTATCCTTCAACACAAACACAATGCCTTCCAATTGCTAAAGCAAATGCAAAATGCAAAACCCATATGGATATTTTCAACCGGGACATCTTTGAAATGACATTTCAAGTTATAGGCTAACACAGAAAAGTTCCCAACTTTAACCACGAGAATCATTGCAACAATTTCACATATCACAAACCAATAATCCAGGAATTAAAACAATCGTGCTCGATGCTTGCCTTTATCATGAAATGCAGCCACGCCAAACACAAAGTGAACAATCTAAACTCAAAAGCTAACCGCAAGAATCAAAAGCCGTAAAAAAATCCATCTTGAAAAATCAAAATACACAGAGAAGACTTGCAACATTTCAGAGAGAGAGAGGGTAAAAAATAACTTGAAATTAGACTTTGTCAAGCAAATTTTACATAACAACAACAACAACTGGATATGTTAAATGACAATTCATATAACTCATTCTGAAAAAAAAAAAAAAACAAAAAAAGCAGTAGTAGTGGTAGTGGTAGTTAAATTCAAATAAAAAAAACAAAATTTAAGAACAAAAACCTAAAGAAGTTGAATTTAAGACCACAAAAAAATATATTTTAAGAACAAAAAAACAAAACCTCATCAATCTAACAAGAAAAATATTAAAAAAAAATGCAAAAAGTCAAATACTTCTATCATTCCATTCAAGCACCAACCAACAGAGAAAAGGAATTCCGAAGAAAAAATCACACACAAAATGTAACAAGAAAACCCAGGAAAAAAAAAGAACAACTTACAGAGTATTAGCATGTTGAAGATCAGCTTCAAGAACTTTAATAGAGTCCTTAAAAGACTTTGTCATAGACCCTATATACATATCTCTCATTAAAAACCTCCAAGCAACCGGATTCTTTCTTTCGGCTAAAAACCCTGAAAATTGTTCTTCTTTTGTCTCCACCAAAACCTCCTTTTCTTCTTGTGGTGGTGGGGTTGGTTCCTCTCAGAGGAGCTTCTTCTACTCTGTTCTTGAAAGGGAAGCCATAGACAGAGAGAAGACACGTGGATTAGAGAGTGGGATGTCGTGGAGCTAGCGTTGAAAATTTAATTTTTTTTTAAAAAGAAAAGAAATTTACAAATTTCGAAGATGATTCAAATGGTATTTAATTGAAACCAACAAGGGTATAAGCGTCCATTTCAAAAAGGACAGGCTGATTATTTAATTCCGGACACATTTTAGATTAGGTGGTGTTTGCTATATTCATACAACAGCAAGGAGTTACCTGCTTCCCCTGGTAAGAGATAAAAATTGTTTTAAATATTGTTTTTTAAAAATATTTTTTATTTAAAAACATATTAAATTTTTATTTTTTTAATTTTTTTATATTTACATATTAAAATAATCTAAAAAATATTAAAAAAAATTAAAAACTAAAAAAAAATAAAAATATAATTAAACTGCAATATCAAATGAATTCTTCGCTATATTCTTTATTTTCTTTGTTTAAATTTTAAAAACAATTTTAGAGAAATTTTCTTTAATGAATCAGTAGTGGGTTATTAAGATAATTTAAACATGATATTTAATTTGGATAACTACAAAAAAAAACCTCATATAATTTGGTTTAAATTACAATTATTCATTATAATTTTTAATTTTATACACACATTCACACTTAATATACTTCTAGAAGAAAAATAACAAAAAATATCTTATTATTTACAAAAAAAAAATATTTAATGACTAAAAAACTTATATTAAATATTACAGTTTTGTCATTAGATTAAAAAATAAAAATAAACAATAGCCACGCCCTTCAGCTTTTTCTCCTCTCTTTTCTAAATTCTAACCCTAAATTCCCAAATAATTGCCCAAGGAGCCAGTTTTTTTATTCTAAAAATATTTTTAAAAGAAATTAAAAATATTTTTTTTTATTTTTTTGCTAATATCAAAAATATTTTTAAAAAAATAAAAAAAAAAATTTAATATATTTTTTTAAAAAAACCACTATAAAAAAACAATTAAACACGTAATAAATTTACGATGAGGCTGCGGGATTGTGGAAGAGCACATGCCATTTTTAATGCTACGGTGTTTATGTCTGACTGCATTGGTTTTTGAACAAATACAAGATGAGAATTCCTAGCCTTTCCTTCACATGCCCAGATTCCCCTTCAAAAGGCCTAGATTCTTATTGTTACTAAGGTAAAAAACATAGTTATTAAACTTGTTTTGGAGATTGATCCGGTTAAGAGGTCTGATTTTGAATTTTATAGGTCAACTCGGGTCAATTTAGATCAATCTGGAAAAATTTAAAAAATATTTAAAGTTTTAATATTTTATATGAAAAATTAAGAAAAAATCCATGTGAATTTAGACTATATATGTTGTAAATAATAAAGTTTAAAAGAATATTTAAAAAAAATTATCCCACATTGAAAAAATATAATTTTTTTATTGTGAACATAAAGTATATATACAAGATGATTTTAAATCCCACATTAAAAAAATAATTTTTTTCTTGGGAACATAGAGTATATACTAAAGGATTTGAAATTCCACATTGAAAAAATATAATTTTTTTCTTATGAACATAGATTATATATACGAAGGGATTTCAAATCTCACATTGAAAAAATAACTTTTTTCTTGGGAAAATAAAGTATATATACTAAAGGGTTTCAAATCTCACATTAAAAAAATAAAATATTTTTCTAATATTTATATAGTGAACTTTAAAAAGTGTTAATAACCAACTAAAAAATATAAAAAAAATAGGGGTATAGAAGAAAAACCACATTTAAAAAAAACACCAGATCTCATTCAGTTTGCTTAAGTTATGGGTCGACTAGGTTTTACCGGATTATTGCATTAGTTGATGTTTTAACAAATCCAAACCGATTTAGATACTAGATTCCAGATGGACCCGTCCAAGTTTAATATCTGGATGTACAAGTGTTATCTGGGGTTGCTTCTCTCGTCTCAATCTCTCAAACTCTCGATTTGATTTTTTTATTTCTTTACTCGGTCTTCCTTCCTCGAATGAGTTTCTAAACTCATTTCTTGTTAATTTGATGATAAGACTGTAGTTGTTAAAATTTTGTTTTGAATATTTTCATACACGAGGGTATTCTGATCATTTTATTAGATGTAAAAGCTTTCATTAATTCAATATGTAAATTATAATTTTTTAAATAATAGTAGTTAATCATAATCTAAACCGAAAATCTTTTGTAATTACTGTCAAAAAATTATCTTAATCCAATATCTTAAAAATAAAAATGGTAAAATTTAAACTCGTAATTATTTGGTCAATATAACTCTGATACTATGTTAAATAATCAATTCAATCCAATAGTTTAAATTATTAGGTGGGGTTTCAAGATATAATTTATATAATTCTCTTTAATAATTATCCTTATTTAATTTTTAAAAAAAGATTAAGCTAGTTTATGGCTTCATTTGTATGATTTTTTTATATGAAAATGCGGGTTGCACCCTAGAATTATAGAAAAAATATTTATTATATAAAATTTGATTTGACATGCATAAAAATAATTATTTTAAAATATCAATATACCCCATTTCATGTTTTTACTAGTATAATCAATATAACTTTTATTTGACAAATATAAGGGTAGATTTTTTCCTTTATGAGAAGGGGAAGGTAAACTCCCTAATGAAAGTATGGTTAACAACCTACCCTAACTCCCAAGTTACACCAAACATTAAATTAAAAAAAAAAAAACTCTTTTTCAAGTAAACAAACGCAGCCTTTTGATAGTAAGAAATTTCTCGGAGTACAGTAAAAAAGATGCACCAGTCGGTAACTGCACCCTCTCCATTTCCTCTCGTCGATATTAATAGTAACACCCACTTTCTTTGACTCTATCTGCCACTTTTACCCTTGCTTTCGATTGCCTCCACGCACTCCTGATCGTTACTTATTTCCTAATAGTTGATTATTGCCCTACATTTTCAGTTTATTTGCTAATATACCCTTCACCCCTATAATTTGTTTTGTGACTTTTGTCTCGAAAAAAACAAGTAATTAAAAATTACTATTCTTTAACAATCAAGTGTTTAATTATTGTCCATAATTTACATTTCATTATTGCAGAAAAAACTAAATCGCATGGGTTTTTATTCTAGCCCCATATGTCACTCTAACACATACCGTGGATTGCGATAATATTTTAATTTTTTTGTCTCTAAACTTTTTTTTATTTTTTTGTATATTTCATCTGTGTAAGACTAAATTACTGGTAAATTTAAGAAAATTTGTTAAGAAATGATAAAATTTAAAGATAGAGGACTAGAATTAAAAAAACACAGAAAATATATGGCATTTTTCAAATTAATGTGAAAAGTTCACTTTGATCTTTCTACTTTTCAGTTGATACATTTTTAATCCCTTAGGTCTTCTAAAATTTAATTTTGTTATAAATTTTTTATATATATTTTTTATTTTTTAAACTGCGAGAGGAAAGAGAGATTTACTAAATCTCAATTAAAGAAAGAGAAAATCTTGGTTGACAATAGTTTTAACCCTGAAAAAAAATTAATTTTGATATTAATGTGTTCCATTCGACGAGAAAATTTTATTGAGGTGTTTTTCCCTTAATATTGCCAAAAAAAGATCAAACTTAAGAGAGTGTTTTATTTTTTATTTGGATTTGTGTTTTTAAGGTGTGTTTGAAATTGTGATAGCGGTCATGGTTTAAAGTGCTTTTTGCTTAAAAATACATCAAAATAATATTTTTTATTTTTAAAAAATTATTTTTGATATCAACACATCAAAATAATTTAAAAATATAAAAAAATTAATATTTAGCAAAACAAATCAAAATTTAAAAGAACACAGTTTACACCGTTTTCTTAAATAAACTCTTAGGTGAGCTATGAAATCTTGTTAGAGGGGGCAGATTAGAAATTGTTTTCTAGAAGGGTCAAAACTTAAATTTTACATAGTTTTATCTCTAAAATTTAAAATTATTCAAGGCAAGATTTTTTATTTATTTACAGGGCCTAACCTCGCCCTTTCTCCGTCCCTATATATGTATATTCGTGAATAAAATATCATTGTCGGATAAATAAGCATGTCAATGCATTGTCCCTTTCGCTGTTATCCGTTTATTATCATTGTCGGGTTACTCGGGTAAGCCGATTTTAATACATTTATTATTATAAAAAAAAAAATTTCTTTTCAATATAACATAGGACTATAAAATTCGGACTGACCGTGATTTTAGCTGGTTAATTTGGGTTAGTTTGCATTTTATTTCTCGAGTTACAAGTTTATCATGCTAATTTAGATTCATTTGAATCAGTTTATTTTGTTCTTCTTTTATATTTAATTTTATCATTCTATATTTAATGAGCTGAAAATTAAGGTAGATCATTTGTCTTCATTTACAAAAGTATTTTCTCCCCCATGTTATCATTATTTTTTTAATTTGATCTATTTGCCATTATTATTTATTTTTTATAATTTGATTAAAATAAAACTATTTTATTTAACTCAATCTACTTGGATCATAGATTTTCTTTCTTTTTTAAAAAAACATGCTTGTGCTACATAAACACAACTTTTAACTAAAAAAAACTTGCCTCGCGGCATGGGTACATAACTAATAATAACCATGTTTTAAATCATTTGTTTTTGTATTTCAAAAGTGCTTTTGAAAAAATTTGAATTTTTTTTATTTAAATTAATATTTTTTTAGTATTTTCAGAATATTTTAATGTGCTGATATTAAAAATAACTTTTAAAAAATAAAAAAATATTATTTTGATATATTTTTAAATAAAAAATATTTTAAAAACCAACCATAACCACACTTCTAATCAGGCTATCGTTGTTTTTTTCTTTCCTTCGTTCTAAACTCTTGCCAAACTAGCATGCTATACTTCACAATTATTGATCATTTCATACACGAAGTGCATTCTTTTCTTTTTCTTTTTCTTATTTCTTATTTCTTCAAGTTGAGAGATGGAGCATCAACATATTCGTGATCAAAAAGATAATTGCAATCCTTTTACTTTTCGAATCCCAATCTCTTTCATCACGTTACTGGATGTAGATGCATCATTCTCGACTGATAATTGAATCTTGGTAGATAGCTAAGCTCATCATTGTTCATCATCAAACTCATGATAGATGATTAACCTTTGAGTGAGTTCATTGGAATTACAGAGTTGGGAGACAACTCATCATTTTTCTATAGTTATTAAACCCGACTCGGAGTTAACCAAACTGAGGGCTAGGATCCAGGTTATACGGGTTAACTCGGATCAACCCAGAAAAATTAATTTTTTTTTTAAGTTTTAAAATTTCATACGAAAAATTAAGAAACAATTCATACGAACATAAGCTATATATGTTTTAAATAATAAAATTTAAAAGATTATTTCAAAAGATTTTTTATCCCACATTGAAAAAACATAACTTTAAATCTCATATTAAAAAAATAAAATATTCTTATATTATTTATATAACGAACTTTAAAAAGGGTTAATAACCAACTAAAAAAATATATAAAAAAGAGGTTTCTGGCTAAGAAAAAAACACATTTGAAAAAAAAATCTCTACCAAATTCTGTCAAGTCACCCCGATCATGGATCAACCGGGTTTGATCATTTTTTTGTTCTTACATGTTTTTTACTTTACTTGAATTAATCCAGCTACTGAATCGAACTACTAGGCCGGTCCGATGTAATACCTATACATTTATCCCATTGGTCTTTAAAGCAGATAAATTATTTTAATCCCTGTTTTCAGAAGAATCAAGTAAAATATACAATCATTGTTGCCTCAACAGCCAGCACGCAACTCACCTGCCGCTAAGATTCTGACGAGCCCTGGATAAAAAGATTCAAACAAGAACAGATCGCCAGGAAATCTTCTGCATGCATGCCTTCTATAGATTTATTCATCATATCGGGCAAGCAATGGAATCTTGTCAGAGGGGCAGATTAATAAGAAATTGTATTCTAGAAGGGTCAAAACTTAAATTTTACATACTTTTATCTCTAAAATTTAAAATTATTTAAGGAGAAGGCAAGATTTTTATTTTATTTTATTTTTATTTTTATATTTCGTGAATAAAATATCATTGTCGGATGGATAAGCATGTCAATGCATTGTCCCTTTCGCTGTTTTCCCTTTAAGCTTTCTTTTAGAAAAACAGCATCAGTCATCTCAGCATCGCTTGTAACTCCCTGGGATATGGTGTGTATTGTAGTAGACGTGGGCCTGCGCTATGCCATGTTGCCTTATTATTATTTTTATATAGAAAATCATGTTTAAATGTTACAAATATTTTTTTAAAAAAGAAAATATACGAACACAGGTTGTGAATCCATCTAATAAAATAAACTACTTTTATTTTAATTATATAAGAATAATAATAATAATAAATTTTAATAAATAAATAATATAGTGTAATTTTCAACCGGTTAAATATAAAAAAATAAAACTAAAAAAACAATTCCCTTATTAATCCAAATTAACATAGGGTTATCAATTCTTTTAAAAAAATGGTGTGATCCAGAGGTAAATAATAAAATTAAAAAACCGATTAAACTAAGAAAACCAAAATTTTTTTTCAAAAAAACCGAACCGTGAAAAAAACTGATTAAACAGATTAGAATTTTTAAAAAACCAACCGGTTCGGTTTTGGTTTTATAAACTTGAAACTGAAAAAACTGAACCGAATCCAAACCGAAAAAATCGAGTCAAATCAGAAAAACCGAGCCAAACCGGAAAAAACCGAGCCAAACTGAAAAAAACCGGTTTTGTTCTAAAATAACTAAACCAATTTGAACCGGTTTTGATTTGATTTTGATTTTTTACCATAGGCAAGTGAAGTGGTTTGGACTTTGGAGGAGAAGTCAAGAATGAAACCTGGCGATGCATAGGGTTTAGCCAGTCACGAGCTGGGCCTAACCGAGACTAGCAGGATGTAAGCTTCCATTCTCTTGCGGCCCGTTTGGTATAGGCCCATTCTTGAGGGCCAGATCAGGCAAGGGTCTCAAAACACTGGGCCCTCCGTGAGCGTACACCTAAAAGTTTAAATTTTTAAAAAACATAATTTAATTTTAACCGTATTCCGAAACTTTGTTTAAATAAACAAATAAGAAAGAAATGCTAGAGCGCATCGGCCCCGAATTAAGGTGTCTCGCTCGGTTACAAAAAATGAAAGATTTGAAATGGAAAATAAGGAATTAGAATAAAAACTAAGGAGTTCAAATGATTTTTTTAGTGTTTTATAATTAGAAAATAATAAAAAAATTGTAAAAGAATACGTGAAAACATCAGAAATATATTCTTCAAACTCAGTATATTTATAAAGATAGTCTTCTAGTTCTACAAATTAAAAAATATTACATTTGAATATAAAATCCAATTTTTCAAACTTAATTCTAATCAACCTCCTAGTGTTTTTACGAGAGAAGACAAAGATTTGCAAGGAAAAATATGACAGAAAATTAGTTTTTTTATTTTTAATTACAAGATAACATGCGAGAAATATAAATATAACATCAAAAAATATCAATTGATTATTTAAAAAATATGATAGATATTATTTTTTAAAGTATTTTTTATTTATAAATATATTAAAATATTTTAAAAAAAAATTAATGTCAAAATAATATAAAAACATATAATTTTTTATTTTAAATTATTATTATTATTAATATTAATATTAATATTTAAAGAATGGTTGGATTGTAATGATTAAATTACGAGGGTAGAAGTAGAACATATGATGTTCAACGACGTGTCGTCTTCTTTGTTTCCCTCTGAGGTCCCTTCCTCCACTTCTCTTCACTTTAAACGTGCCTAACAAACTAACCAACTGAAAATTCCTCCTGGGTTGCAAGTGTAACAACAAACAGAAAATTTCCACTTCAAACACTTCAATCTTCAATCAACAAAATTCCCAAATGAAAACCCTAATTTTTATAAACCCAATTAATTGCGCAGCTCCACAATCCCCTCCTTCAATTTTCCTCTTTCATTTTCAATCACTTTCTCGAGAAAATAGAAAATCCCTCCTTCGCATTTCCCATACAAAAAACCCTCTCTTTACTCACAAACCCCGACATTTCTCTCCAATCAAAGCATCTGCTTCAGACACTTATAATGGCTGGCACGACTTGGGACTCATGGGTGGTGACTCAGTCAACTCGGGTGAGTCAACCCAGTTGAGGAATTTTCTAGTTTCTATAGGAATCGATGATAAAAAACATGTCTTTATGTTTATATTGGGTATTTTTTGTGCCCTTGCAATTTCTAGGGTCAGGGTTTCTTCAATTATAGTGTTTCCAGCTTCTGTTTTGGTTTTTGCTGTTGGGTTTTCCTTTGGGTTTGTACGTGGGGGGAGTTTTAATGAGTTTAATGTGAATGCAATTAAGAGAAAAGCTAAAGAGGATTTTTTTAGGGTTTATAGTGAGAGGTTAAGGAGTTTAGTGGGTTTTTTTGATGGTTTTGATGTTAAAGCTAGTGACTTGAAGAATGATATACAGAGAGCTATTGATTCTAAAGAAATTAAATTGGGTGATTTGGAGAATTATGTTAATGTGATTCAATCGATAAAGGCTTCGGCTTTGAATGCGAGAAATGTTGTCCAGGCTATCGTTAATTCAGGAAATGTTAATGGTGTGTTAGTTGAGAATCAGAAATCATCTTCAAGTATGAAAGGTAAGGAGATTGGTGAAGTTGGGTTTGAGTTCTTACAATTTGTTGGGGGTTTGTTTGGAGAGAAAGCGGTTAGTTCAAAGAGTAATAAATTGAAGGAGAAAGAGAAAGAGAAAGAGATTGCTAAGCAGGGGACTGCGAAGGGTGTGGAAAATGATCGGGCTCAAGGAAATAACTCGACGCCAGTTGTTGAAGAAGAGGTTCTTAATGCTGTTGATAATGAGAAAACGAATAGGGATTTCCTGTTTTCTCAAGGTTCAATGAATAAGTCTGCTTTGAATTTGGATAGTCAAAGGACTAGAATTGTTTCAGAAAATGGAAAGATGAATTTGGGGGATGTAGGTGGGGATAGAAAAAGACTTGTTAATAATGAAGAGTATCGGTACCAAAATAACAGGTTGCAGTTCATGGATAATGATGGTGTTTATTGGAAGATGGATCAAAATAATGAAACTGAAACATGGAAATCCCAGGAAAATCTATTTGATTCTGTGGATTTTGGTGTCAGTTTAGAACAAATGGAAACAGAAACTAACTTCGTACAAAAGCAGATGTACAGGAAATCCTCCAGAGCTTACAGATCCTCACACACCTGGAAGATGAGTGAAGATGAGAGTTACAGGTCTCAACTCAAAGAAGGGTGGGTGGATGATGATTTGCATTTAGGTGATCACCAGTCAGTACCTGAGAGTGAAGTTGTTTCGTCTTCTTCTTCTTCAGTGGTTTCAGATGACGTGGTGTTTGATAGGCACCTTACAGAAGCTAACAACCTTCTGAAACAAGCCAAGGAGTTTCTAAGGGGAAGGAGTGATGAAGAGCATGTAGAAATTATTTTGCACAAGTCTGCGAAGTTACTTTCCAAAGCCATAGCCATGAAGCCCATGAGTCTGTTGGCTGTCGGCCAATTGGGCAATACATATCTTCTTCATGGAGAACTAAAATTAAAGATTAGTCGCGAGCTGCGAACTCTCCTCTCAAGAAGGGATCCGTTTTATGCAAATGATCACGTTGGAATACTCAAAGGTCTAGATGATCAGGTAATGAAGAAAGATAAAATAGCATCTGTACTTGTAAATGTGTGTGAAGAGTGTGAAGAACTCCTAGTTGAAGCGGGCAGAAAATATAGGCTGGCATTATCGATTGATGGGAATGATGTGAGAGCCTTGTACAATTGGGGCCTTGCCCTCTCCTTTCGTGCTCAGTTGATTGCAGATATTGGACCAGTAAGTGTTCACTGGCACCTTGACATTGTTATAATTTTATTGTTGATTCTGTATGTACTGCTAAGGCTGCTTGGTTTGGCCCTTCTTGTACAAGTGTCCGTGTAATTAGCTCAGTTAGGATTTGGACTCCAGGAATAACCTTTCAGGTTGTAGCTTACTTTTAACAATTTAACATCCAGTGCTGAATCTTCAATCTTTTTTGGGTTTCAGGAAGCTGCTTATGATGCTGAAAAAGTGTTCTTGGCTGCAATTGACAAATTTGATGCCATGATGTCCAAAGGCAATGTCTACGCACCAGATGGTGAGTAACTTTTTTTCTTTACTAAAAGCCAATCGAGTTATAAACTTATACTGGAAGGATCTGTTTGACAAAAGATGATACCCATTTAAGACAATCGCAAAGGGAGAATCATGTCTTACCTGGAGTTCTAAGGAGCACTGCAATGTAGGAGTTGCAAAGATAAGATTATCATCATTCAAACACGTTCAATTGCCAGCATAAAGTGCTTTTATTTGTGCAACAAGAAATTGAATTCGTTCAGAAACAACAAAAAAGAAAAAAAAGTGGTGTGTCATGAAAGTATAAAATTATACTGAACTTTAACATTGGTGGATTGCAGCCTTGTATAGATGGGGTGTGGTATTGCAGCAGAGATCCCGTTTACGGCCAACTAATAGTAGAGAGAAAGTGAAGTTGCTGCAGCAAGCAAGGAGGCTCTATGAAGATGCTCTTCATATGGACTCTAACAATCTTCAAGTAAGAGAAGCCTTATTATCATGCACGTCTGAGCTCAATCATAGGCTATTGTAATCACTTTGAAGCAAGAGTTGATTGTTTCAATGCTTTCCATTTGTATCCCATCCTCATTCTTTCCAGTTCCAGTTCACCAGCTAGGTTGTATTCTATGTATAGAAAACAATACCCAGATAAGAAAATAAAAGGGGGGAAAGGTCTTACTAATTTTTTTCCCGAGTCATTCTCCATCATGCTCAAGTAACAGATACTGTCTCCTCCTCTTCTCTATAACCATGCCATTTGTTTTCCGGGCATCTTCAACCGAGACACCGAATAATGACCTTGTTAATGAAAATTATTGTTCGTGTTCATTTAGTAGACCTTTTCTTTCTTTGAATTCCACTGGTCAAACTTGGGAGATGATTATTTGTTAATGAAATTGATTTTTAAATTCTGCCTTTCATACTCGAGAGTGGATTTGCCAATGAGAGGAAGAGATTTGATATGCACCAAACCCTGTTTGCCATCTTGAACATCGTTTTCCAGTTCAAGACAAATTTCCCTCCACGCATGCTGTCCCGCTCCGCTGGACAGGATATCTTCTAGAAACTATTTACTTTTGCATTAAAATTATGTTTTGTAATTTTTTTTAATTTTTTTAGTTTTTAAAATAATTTTTAAAATTTAATTCACAGCCATTATGTATTTTTTTCCTTCATCTTCAAATAACAATTGTTAAATTGTAAAGCGTTGAATTAATTCAGTCCAGCATAAGAAGGTCTCATTGTCATACCAATCCCAGTTCTGTGATGTCCATTTTCATAGATGCTTAAAATAAAATGTTTTCAAAATTATAAATATTAAATTGAAAGAAAAGAAACCATTGAGCAGAATGTTGGCATAAAATCGAAGTTTTGGCTCTTCTTTATTTACATGCCTGATTCTGAATGCTCACGCCATTGACTTCAAACGTTCCCGCAACACTTTAATCATTCCTGCGAAGGTGACAACACCAAGCAAAGTGCCATCCTCTTCGATAACCCATGTGCAGCTTACGCGATGTGAAAGAGCCTGAATCATCACTGCCACCAACGAGCTCCATGGATAGCACACGGTTGTCTGGGCGGTACCCCTCACCCCTGCTGAATGCCCAGACACCCCCCCACTCCTTCCCATTCCAAACTCTTCATCTGATGAAGATGAATACGATGACAATGATGAAATTCCTGATTCCTCTTCTATCAAGTCCAAAGCAGGTCCTAGATTCCTCTCTTCCAGTCTTTCCTTCACCAACCTTAACAGGTCATCTGGTGGGTCACGGCAGTCTATGTAAGCCATCAACTCCCCAGCAGAGAGTGTTGCGATTGCAGCTGCCACTGTCTCGTCACAAAAGTTCAATGTGAATGGTGAGATTTCGCCAATCAACTTACTATCTGTATCAAGAATGGCTACAGATGTTTGTTTAATGAGGGACTGAGAGATCAAGGGCAATGTAGAGGAGGCAGGGTCATCATAATGGACAGTAAATAAGGATTCAGAGTCAATGAGGCCGAGGGACTCGATGGTGTGGTTTGGAGTTGGAGAGAAGAGGCCAATGGAGTTGAGGAGGTAACGGATTATGTCTTCCTGAGCCAGCCAGCAGTACTCACGGTTGTTGTGGAGGGTGGAGTTGGCTGCGGATTTGTATACCAGCTTCTTTCTTGTGAATGGGTTGCGAAGTGGTATCACAAGGTTCAGTGCCCCTCCAAGGATGGCATCTATGGCCTCCAACAGGCTGAGAAAGAGCAAGAGAAAATCATTAGATGCGCAAAAAGACACGATTACGACTGAGACAGATTAAACAGATCGGAAAATCTCAGAAAAACAGATACAACTGCAGTCATAGTAATGAGAGGGTGGTAAATTCACTGTCAAATCCATTAAACAATTACATTCTTTATGGCAACACGTCTTTCTTATGTAGAGTTCACCCTACAGAAAGAGATGTTGAGCCACAACGCTCTCCGGCAGCCACACATCAAACACTCCAAAATTTGTTCCTTTTATGTAATTTTTCCGTGTGATTAATTAAATTCCTGTACTTAGTTGTCGCATATAAAATTCATCCAGATTTTAAGTATTATGCATCACATGAAAAATCTATAAACATTGAAGTTTCAAATAAATAAAAAATTAATAGCGACAAATTCTTGACACGGACAATTTAGGTGGGGGACATTTCAAGTCAGCTTGAGATTTTTTAAAAGAAAAAAAAAATTCAACCAATACGTAACCTAACAATGAACAAGTAAAACAATATAGTTGGTGGTGTGATGATAACAACTAAAAATATACAAGGAAAAAAAAGCATTAAAAATATTCAATTCCGTGACAGCCACATTAAAAAAAACTCCAAATTCCCTAAAAAATCAGCAATTGAAAATCCAAATCTCAGAAAGAAAAAAAAATCAAGAAATGAACGAACATGCCTGGCATGCGGTTCCAGGTGCCTAACAAGTCCAGGAACCTTAGAGTTTAAAAGCACAGAGACCGGTTCTTGAAGGGCTTTTCCCGGATTCTTCAAATTCTCTTCTACAGACAAGAAACAAATCACATCCACCAAGCAAACCTTGCCAACGCATTTACATTCTTCAAAGTCAACCTGGATCGATATTGGAGAGTTGCAATGGTGAAGGTGATCACAGCTCCAAACGCTTAAGAACAAATCACCAGATCTTTTGAGAGCAGACAACGCGTCACCGACGGTTGCAGAAGCTGACAGAGAGCTCAACGCAGGTTTTCCAAGACACAGGTCAGATACCTCATTAGATAAGATACTGACTGCCATGCACAGAAAGAATTTAACAGAGAGAGAGAGAGAGTTGTGAGAGAGAGAAATCTGGAGAAACAAGACGGCCTGATGGTGTGGTTTGGAGAGAGAAGAGGCAGCTATGTGAAGGAGAGGCGGTTTTGGATTATTTATAAGCAAAGTGTTTTTTAAATTTGGTGAGATAGGTATCGAATGTTTTTTAAATGTATTTTTAATTTAAAAATATATTAAAATATTTTTTTAGAATTTTTAAATATTAATATATTAAAATTATTTAAAAAATATTAATTTAATATTTTCTTCAAGTTCAATGAATCTGAATACAGTCTTAACTGCAACGTCAATCAATCGTTTCTTCAAGTTTAAATACAGTCTTAAATCCAGTACATATTTAAACCAAACTAACATGAAAGAGTAAGGTTGTCTTTTTATATAGTTATTGTTTTGGATTTTATATAAATATTTTTTTATGGTTAATAAATCTAATATAAATATTGTTAAATCTGATATAAAATATAATATAAAATACATTCATTAGTATCACACATGCAAAAAAAAAATATATATATATATATATAAATGAGTATTTCTTTAAATAGTTTTTTATTATTATTAACGTGAGTGTCTGAACCAGCTTGCGCGCACCTCAACTAATCCCACGGGCCCTGAAGTTAACGACCATGTAAACCTCCAGTAATCATCATATTAACAACCACATGACTTGAACTTGAGATCACGTGAAAGCAAACTCCTTGATCTCAGGTTTTTATTATTAAATTATTTATTAGATGGTTGTAATTTTTTTTAATAGTTATAATTTTGGGTTGCGTATGAATATAAAAAAAAACTTTATAGGTTATAAATAAAATATAAATATTATAAAATCCGACTTAAAATTTAATTTAAGTTATATAAGTGAGTATTTGGACTTCATAAAATGAAATCCCTGCCGTGTGATTTTGATTTTGAGGAGGCATTTTATAGGGGGGATGGACTGCCTTCAAATTACAGGTAACATAATACAATATATTTAAGATTTAATTTTTATTAGTTGACGATGGAAATGTTTATTTTTCCTAATTTGTAGTTATTTTTCTTTTTAAATCCAAACCAAAATCGTGGTTTGGATTTCAAAAATAGAAACCGTTGATTTTGTCAACCCAAATCCCATACCTAAACACAAGATTTAGCATGTACTTGATGTTTTCTTAATATGGAATCCGATATCTAACCCCATTGTGGTCCCACAATTAATGAACATTCAAATACATAAAAAAAAAAAAAAAGATCCAAGTAGATATGCTGATTCTTTCATGCGTGATTTGATATGAGTACAATGTTAATTATTTTTTAAAATAATTTTTATTTAAAAATATATTAAAATAATATTTTTTTATTTTTTAAAAATTATTTTTAAAATTAATATCTTATCACAAAGCTACGGGTCTCTCACATGATTAAGGTGTACGGAGCCAAGTTTTAGGTTGGAATAATTGCTGGAAAGCTTACATCAAGCCAGCTTGCTGCAGAAAGATAGTAAGTCTCTACCAAGGAAATCCCAGGACCATTTCTTCTGGGAGATATTTCCATACAAGAACAAGATGTGATTCACAGCAACCATGATCGATGATCATATTCTGTCACTCTTTAACGTTAATAACAGTGAGATAGAAGGCCTTAATTATACAGAGAGATCAGCCATGGTTTCTTCCCTCCATCGAGCTCTTGAATATTCTTTCAATTTCTAACTCATCAGACTAATAGATCAAAGGCATGCATGCCTGCTTCTTTTCTTTTCTGAACTTGACTAATAGCATATCTTTTCGAATATGTTGTTTAATTTGGTTAATTTTAGCGTGAAGTAGATGGCTTGAGTTTCCATGGCCTCACAATGCTAGCTTGTGGCAGCAGCTCAACCAAGTTTCGCTACACTTGAGTCATTGTCGTCCTAAGTATATGAAAAGGAGCCGTGTTCTATCTTAGAATCAGCACTCTTTAATTCCACTATTTGTTACAGAACATGTTTGAAAAGGACGAGGAAGAAGAATAGGATTGCGATTTTTACTACTGAAAATATGAAGCAAAAGAGCTTTAAATTTGTTGAGAAAATCATCGAGTGATTTGAGATGATTTTTTTAATATATTAATTCAAATTAATCTTACTAATTTATTTTTAATTATATTACCCCACAAGAGTAAACTCATACTAGTTTTATGATTAAAAATTTTATTTAAAGAAATGTATTATAAAATTAATATAAAAACTGTTTTCTACATATCACTCAAGAATTTAAATTTTTAAATTTAGTATTCATTAATTTGATAGACCCTTTTTGTTATTTTCATTTCTTTTCCTGTTGGAAATAAAAGTTAAAATGGCAAAGAGGTTGGGTTAAATTTTTCAACTAAAAGTTCACATCTTCGAACTTCAATCCTATTGTAGGTAGACTAACCGAGATGGAAATAGAAATTCATGAGGATGCTATTTCTTTTTGTTTTTTTATTATGTTTTCTTTATCATAATAAAGAAATAAATGGTAACCCAATTTAAAAATTAAAAAAAATATTGAGATTGTGATTGTAGTTTAAAATATTTTTTTTACTTATAAAAGATAATATTTTTTATTTTTAAAAATTTATTTTTAATATTATTGTATTAAAATAATTTAAAAACACTAAAAAAAAATTTAAATTTTTTAAAAATATAAATTAAACCGTATTTCCAAACATACACTCGCCTCATTGTTTCTCGCACTGCACAAATCAACATGGCCCGAGTGAGGGCGGTCATTGACACTGTGATTGATTATGGGCAGATATCACGTGAGATGTTTATTATATTATATGATTTTTATCTAAAGAGAAATTTATACGAAGTCAATACCTTCACAACTTATCATGGGAAACCCGCTAGGCCGGCTTCTCTGACCATTTACTTGTACCATTTTCAACACGTGTCTAATAGCCTGTCTCGTAGCTCATCATAGCTGTAGAAAAATGCAGGCTTGATGCATATAATTCATTTACGTGTTCGGTTTTCTTGTAAGAATGATTCTTAATTAAAAAGGTATTAAAATAGTTTTTTTATTTTTTTATATAGATATATTAAAATTACTAAAAAAATATTAAAAAAAACATTAAACATGTTAAACCGTCAAAAGAAACACACGACATTGATAAGACTTCTAATTTGTACGAGGATATTGTTAAATTGCTTGGTACAATTTTGACTATGGAAGCCCCAAAACAAAGTTTAATTTAATATTAACATTTCAAAATCATTAAAAAAACTTAAAAAAAATCAATAAACAAACACAATTAAAAAGCAATACTAAACCGGCAAAAAGGAAAAATCTAGGGATCAATGAAAGAAAAAGCCCTGTACATAACTTGGTCCGGCACACACAAATTAATCCGGTGCTGTCTCAGCAATGACGTTTTTAGTCGTTGGGTCCACCACGTGTTCTGACGTGGCAGATAAAAATGTTGCAGGCAAGTCATGGTATAAAAAGAATTATATTTATGCGCGTGCAGGTAAAAGATAAGGAGATTTGGAGGTGCACCAAGTGCCCGTGCAACTGACATTGAAACGACACGTCTGTCTACCATGCCTCGATTAAATTTTCATGTCAAGATAAGCAAAACACATGCTAAGTTATTAAATTTGGTTCCACGATTTACATAGTAAATTCATGACTAAATCTAGGTAAGCTAGCATGATGTTTATAACTTTGATGATATAGTTAAACTGTTCAAAATCTATTTAGGTCAAAATTTAAGATATATTTTTTAAAAATTAAAATAATATTGCATTAAACAATAAAAAATAATAGATTCTGATTCAACAATAAATTTATGAATTAACTCTTAACATAATAACTATGACACTTTTTAAGATCAATTCCAAACGAGTTTGAGAACTATATTTGACTTCTACTTTCTCGCGGGGTTGGATAAAAAAAGATTTAAAAAAAATGATGTTAAGCCGAAACAAATATATTTATATAAAAAAAAAAAAGCAACACCAAGTAATAAAAACAAAAGAGAAAATGAGAAAAATTCCAACTCGTATTGATCTATTAAATTTATAATCCGAGTTATCTAATCAAAAGAAACAAATTTAAAAAAATCTTGAATCTCAATTCTCAACAAACCAAATATTAAAAGATAAAATTAAAAAAAACAAAATATAATATATAAAATAATAAAAAAATAGCAATTATAAGTAAAGAAAAAACATGAGCTTGCTCAGGTCAACTCTCTAAACTTACGAGCCGGTCATAAAATTGAAATAACCCGACAAAAAAAATAGAGAAAATCACGAACCCAAATTTTTTTTTAAAAAAAAAAACCAATATCAAATTCTGAGATGGAAAAAAATAAGTCCAAAAAAAATTTGATGCCAACCCTTGTTCGCTTATAAAATTCATGCCTTGAGTCATTTAATTGGAAGCACCAAATATATATAAAAAAATCATGAATGTCAATTCTTAATAAATCAAATAGTGAAGAATAAAATTCAAAAAAATAAAATCAATAACACAAAAGGATCCTAAAGAAAAAAAAGTAACTAAAATGAAAAAAAAAATGTGAGCCTACTTATGTTAACCCACCAAACCCACGGATTGGGTCATTAGATCGAGATAACCCTATAAAAATAAAAATAAAATTATAAAGCTTATTTTTAAAAAATAAAAAATCAATCTGGAGTAATGAGATCGAGAAAGAAAATAAGTCCACAAAAAAGATAAGAGCATGTGTTAGCTCATGAAACTTATAACTCAAGCCATTTAATCAGAACACATCAAATCTGAAAAAACCATGAAGACCAAACCTTAAAAAAATAAAATGTTAAAGGAAGAAATTCTTCAATCACAAAAAAGAAATTAAAAATATAAAATAATAATAAAAAGAATGAGAGTTACAGAAAAAAATAATATAAATAGTTAAATTAAAAAGAAAAATTAATTTCATAAAAGATTTGAAAATATAAAAATATTTTTGTATCTCATTAAAAATAAAAATTACAAATGGATCACATTGAAGAAACTATTTTATCCCTGAATTTAATCTCTAATCCAATGAAGGATAAAATCTTCAATTTATAATTACAATTCATAGCAATATATCGCAGGTGCTCTAATATCTTTTCCACGTCCTATATATTTTATTAATAAACAAATCGTCATCCTTTGTCTGTCTAGTCAAGTCGTAAAAAACTGTGTTTACTGTACGTACGAGGTGGGCGACACTCAAGCGTAGAATGCGTGATCAAATTCCCCACGAGATGCATTTAAATCTGTTGAAGCGGTGTTTGGTTTATGGGCCCACCATATCATAACTCGTAAATTAAAAAACCTCTGACATCTTAATTTACGAGTTATGACATGGTAGGAGTTATGACATGGTGGGCCCATGACATGTATAAATCTTTATACAAAATCATTTGAGTGGATCATTTTTCACAAAGAAACCAAATATACTATTAAGAGTGTATTTCGCAGTATAGTAGCGATTGCTTTTCAAATAACTTTTCATGCATAAAATACATGCTAATGATGTTTTTTTATTTTTTAAAAATTATTTTTAATATCAACACATCAAAACGATCCAAAAAGTACAAACCATATTTAATTTTAACAAAAAAAAAATTCAAAATTTGATGAAATACAGATTAAAACGCACAGCCAAACACTCTCTGAATACATTGTTCAACAATTATACAAGTGTATCTGAAAGTGAATACTGAGAAGTGTAATTTAACTAGATTTTAAATTTAATTTTTAAAAATTATTAGTTCATAAGATTATTAAAAATTTATATAATTATTAATTTTAAAATCTTGAAAAATTAATTAAAATATATAAACTGACTCAAACATAATTATATATAAAACAATAAAAATGCTATGAGTGTGTGCCTGTGTTTCTAGATTATCAGGTGCCTCCATGTAATTTAATAATATGACATGAAAGAACTCACATGATTTTTTAAGAAAATATATCACAAGAAGTAAGTTTATAGATTATCTAATTATTACATTATGGTTAAGAATTATCTTATTATTTTATAATTTGATTGAAAACACATTTAATTATTGAGTTTTGAAAAATTACACTTTATAATCTAAACTTTGATATGCGCGTAAAGTTTACATCATATATAACGGTCCAAAAAAATCAACAATAGGTTTGTCATTATTTTTCTATTTAATGAGTAAATAGCCATTCAACCTCAATTTTATTTTAAAAAATGCCATTTTGTTAATATTGCACCTATTTTTTAAAAAGAGTTGTTGCTCCCGTTTCATAAATATTTACAAAAATTCCATTATTTAAAAACAAACCCATATTTCAACCACAATCCAGCCACATTCAAACAGAGAAAAAAACCCCACATTTTAACCATCGGTGCTGCACCAAGTATTTGATTTCCTCTTATTGCATCTAATTATTTTTTTTTATTAAAAGTAAAAACAATATACAGGCTGATGGTTTTTTTTAGTAAAAAAAATAAATTATATGAGAGTTGACTCAATGTGACTCGATTGATTTGGAGAGTCTAAATACAACCTAGATAATTATAAAAAACATAGTTGGGCTAAAAAAATCAAGATGACATCATTTTTTTAAAATATTGAGACAATAACATATTTGATCGATTCGAGTAAACCCGAATTAACTTGCTAAATCCACGATCTAGATCATTAGATCATGATAACCTCATATAAAATAAATCAAAACAAATTAAGATGCTCAATTCCCAATCAACTCAATGTTGAAGGATGAAATTAAAAAAAAACAATTAAAAAAAAACAAAAAAAGACCCAGTTAACCCGGGTTAACTTGCTAAACTCATGACTTGAGTTATGAGATTATGATAACTTCATAAAAAGTAAATTGAAAAAAATATTATAAAGATCAATTCCCAATCAAACTGAAAAAAATTCAATTAAAAAAAGGATAAAAAAATGACTCGAGTCAACATCAGTTAATCTGTCAAACTCATGACACGTGTTATTAGATTGATATAATCTCATAGAAAGTAAAAAAAAGAAACCAAATCAACTTGGGTTAACCCACAAAACCCATGATCCTGGTCATGAGACTAGAATAACTCAATAAAAAACAAACCGGAACAAATTATAAAGCCCACTTCTCAATAAATTCATTGTTGAAGGATAAAATTGGAAAAATTCAATCTAAAAAAAGACATAATAAAATGACCAAAGTCAACTCGGGTTAATCTGCAAAACTCATAATCTAAGTTATGAGATTAAGATAACCTCATAAAAAGTAATCAACTCAATATTAAAAGCTGAAAAAAAAGAGAAAAAAATCAAGTCAACTAAGTTAATCCACTAAACTCTCAACATGGGTAAAGAGATTGAGATAACCACAAAGCGCAATAAATTATAATGCTTAACTATAAAAAAAATTAAATATTAATGGATAGAATGAAAAAGAAAACATAAATTCTAAAAAATACCTAGGTAAAAAAATAATAAAAAAAGCAGTTTGCATCAATGCCAGAGTGTAAGAAAGCCTAAGTACTGCAGATGCTAGTGCATCGACAAATCAGCTACACCTTCCTTCCTTGAGATGTTATATTATATACTACTTTCCTTGTCAGATTGTTTGGGAGCTTTTAAGATTGCAACACTTTTTTATGTATTTGCTATGTTATAATCTGCATTAAAATACGTATCATCTACTCATGTTTCCATGTCACTATTTGAATTTTTTTTGTAAAAAAATCAATTTACTAACTTTTAAGATTGCAGCAATTTTTTTTTGTCATTGCTATTTTATTAATAAATAATGATAATTATGGTTGGTGAAGATGATATGATAAAAAATGATAAAAATAATATAATAACTTAAAAAATATTCATAATTTGCTTGTGAGGATTTTGTAGATAAAGGTGATAGTTTATAGTAGTAATTATAGTTTTGAAACTCGACTGGTCAACCCGGGGTTGTAACCTGGCTGGGTTGAAGAAACAATAGAGGAAGGAAAAACTCGGTTGACTCGATGGGTTGATCTGGTTAAAACCCCGGTTACAACCCGTTGACTTTTGAATTTTTTTTTACTAAAATGGCGTTGTTTTGATTAAAAAAGAATTGATCCAGAGGACCAAGTCAAAACCCGGAACCTGGATCTTGAATTGAGTCGGGCCTAAAAACTATGGTAGTAATAACAATAATATTAAAAAAGATGATAATAGTGAAGAAAAATAAAAACAATAATTTCAACTATAACGATAGTGGTAATGGTATTATAAGAATAATTATTGTTGTGATAATGATAAAAATGATGATATGATAATGTTGTAATTAATATATTATATAAGAAATTCAAAATAATAACATAAATTTAAATTTTATTGTTTACAAAATCTGTTAAAATTATTAAAGTTGTTCACAGTAAAAAATAAGAAAAGAGAAACAATAACCAAACACCACCTTAGCTCTTTGATTCTTATTATACATTGTCTTATATTTTTTAAGAAACTAGCAGTTATTATTCTTAAAAAAAAAAAAACAAGAATTTACCCGAAACCCAAAACCTACACTGCTTATAATAAATAAGCAAGAATCGAGGACTGAGTAATAATTTACTAGTGAAACAAGGTAAGCCATTTGAGCCCTTTACATAGGAAAACCAAGCTTAAGCCTTGAACACGGGCTTCTATTTTAATTGTTATCTGGGCTTATCACGCAATTGCAAGCAAGAAAGGCTTTTTTTTTAATCCATTTCACTTCTTCTCTATTTAAGCCAAGGTTCAAATCCAAATCAAAATTAGGGTTCTTGATTTCTCAAAATTTAAGCTACAATGTCTTCTAACGAAGCAGGATTCGATGAAAATGGCGATGATCACACTGATCGCGTCTCCCGTTACAGGGTACCACCACTTCTTCTTCTTCTTCTTTGTTTCTTCTCTACAAATTTTAAAACTCTAACTGTACTAGAAGTACACCCCCTTTTCATTTTCCGTAGATAATTTATGTCCTTTTTCTTATGTTAGACGCACAGTTCTCGTGAATCTGAACAAGATAGGTCAAGGACTCGCGGCAGGGAAAAAGATCATGACCGCTATCATAGAGGCTCTAAGGATGGAAGTGTGAGGGATGATAGAAGAAGAGAAAAAATTGGTGATTTTGACCGTCATGAAAGGAGTAGCCGGGATCGAAATTATCATAGGTTAGAATTTTCGCAATTTTGTTTTTGCTATATGAAGTTCATTGTCGTGTTATTTTATCATTGTTCGGATATATTTAATTGAATTTTGAGCTCATTAGATATGAGATTATTGCTAGTTATCTATTTTAGGATGATTGTTGGCGTGGGAATGATATTTTGATTATGAATATAATTGCTCTTTTCATAGGAACCGTGATTATGATGGTGATAGAGACAGAAGGAATGGAAATAGATCAAGTTCTCAATCGCAGGGTAGATTTCGGAATCGATCTAGGTCGCGTTCGCCTTCAAAAAGGTATGTGATTTCTGTAATGTTAATGTGCAATATACATACATACATACATACATACATACATGTCTATATGTATATGTATATGTAATGAAATGTATTGGGTAGATTGCCGGCTTGTTTACTGGTTAGCTGGTCCTTTTAATTAATTTAAACAGCTGTTGGAAAGTGGGGGCTACCGAACCCTGTTATAGGTTTGCTGGTGTTCAGTACAATCAAAGTTTCTCATAGCACTGACTGTTAGAAAAATATAACTGCAATTTCTGTTGCTGTTGTGGTTAAAATTGCACTTAGCTCACTTACACATAGTAAAACTGCAACTTTTTACTATGATTTACCATGCTAATCTGCTTTTTCTATCATATGAATTTCCAGGTGCGCCACTTCTGGCAATCTTAATGATGCAGAACAGCCTTGGGGGGCTGTTCTGAATCTGACTCTTAAGAGGTTGTTTAGGGTTGTAATGTTGTGGATTAATGCTAGAATGTGAGGAAGGATGCATATAGATTCTCAGAGTCACACCTAGAGGATGGAAAAACTTAAGCTTCACACCTAGGCTCTTAGGAGTCACACTCAAGGGGAGATTGAGTCGCAATCAAAAGAAAATTGCTATAATTTAATTCATCAACTGTCACTAAAATATTGAAACACTACGAACCTTTATATAGAGATGCTCGTACTCCTAGTCCAACAAAGACTTATTTTTCTATATAAGAAATCTATGTAGAATAGGAAAAATTTAATAAAGCTAATTACTTTAGTACTAATAGAATACTAAATAGAAAATAACCTAGACCTGGAAAACTTTTAGATTTTCCATCAAATCTGAAAATTACAGAAATATCCTTATCTACCTCAAGACATTAATCTTGCTTCCTTTGTTGTCAGCATCACTTAATCTTTTTTATTTTATTGCTGTTTCCTTTCTTTTCTCCCCTGTTCTTCTGATTAATTACCTTTTTTTGATTATCTTATTCTTGTATGGAACATTAATCTAAATTTTTTGAAATGTCAAAGCTCAAATAATAATTCTTAAAGATTATATTGTTTCATAATGACGTTCTTAAGGTTAATTTTGTTGACAGCAAGCGGAAAAGTGGTTTTGACATGGCTCCATCTATGGTGGGCATGCTTCCTGGTGCTGCAGTGACAGGTCCGCATCTAGTTTCTGCCTCATGTATACATAGGTTCTTCCATTCAAGTAAAGTGGTTTCTTAAAGTATTATATTTTCAGTCTGCTATTGCCCGCGACATTCTAGTCAATTTTTAATTTTTATTTTGAAAGACCCTTAATTTCATTTCCTTTTAGTTTTTATCTATTGTTTACTACCAAAACTAAGAAGCATCATTCTGTTGTTTGGTTGTTGTCTGTTGTTTGTTTGTGTTTATGTTTATCACTTGGGTAAGAAGGCAATGTTGGGCTACATGTCCCACCCTGCTACCCATCGGAGTGACCACTGTAGATTAATGGTCAACAGAGAACAATGCATCAGTTAGCTGGATCTTGTTCGTCCTCAACTGACAAGAGTGCCATTTGGTAGACTTACAAATATTTCCCTGGCATCTCCAGAGATGGAATTCATTTCTTTATTATTTGAATCGTGTAATTTAGGTATGAGATAGGCTTCTTTATCTAGCTTTATGACTAAGTTGATAACTCTGAACTTCCATACATCTGATGTCATTAAATTTATTAGCAGGTTTTTTTTTAATCTATATATAGGAGAATTTCTTCATCTTTTTGGCTCCCTGACTTATTCCTCTATAATTACTTGTTCATTTTAGTTAATGATGCTGGGCAACTGCCAAGTGTTCCTCAAACAATGCCAGGAATGATACAGAACACTTTACAATTTGGAACAACACAGGTGCACGTCACAACTTTCATTGTTTTTGTATTGATGTATATGTTGTGCACTTTTGTGCATATGATTTTCTCTTATTATGTGTTACAGTTTGGAGTTCTTCCATTAATGCCTGCCCATGCCATGACCCAGCAGGTGGATATGCAATGTTGCTTATTAAGTAGCTGTAAATAGTATCTATCTATGGAATCTCTGTCATGTATTCTCTATGTTTCTATCTTATAGGCTACAAGGCATGCACGGCGTGTATATGTTGGTGGTCTCCCCCCCTTGGCTAACGAACAGGTTCAATCTCATTTTTTGGTTTGCTGTTTGTGAGATTAAATACATTTATAAAATGTTTACATTCAACATTTAGAACTTGTAATTTGAGCATTGCAAAATGCTTTTATAAATACATGATTGTGTTTGTTCTCACATTGTCTTTTTGTCACCATCTTTGTTTCCTATGTGAAATTGCCAGCATCTTCTTAAACCGCAACCTTTTTTTTTTAATTATCTCTTATAATTTTCATGGTTATTATGTTGTGAGTGCATTCTACGAGTTATCCCTCTTGTTATTTGATTTTAAAAAACTAGCAAGGACCAATGCCTTGGGAATTCTAAGACGAATGTTGTAAAAGGATTTTGTAGCATTCAAAAGGCTAATTGTTTTCCAAGCAGTATTATTTTGTTACAAGTTTAGTTCAATAAGTGGATCTTTGAAGACATCTTGTTTTAAAAGCTCCATGTCCAATGATTTCTTTGAGAAATTTTTGTAGATGCAGCTACATGTCAGGGTCTAACATTCTCGCTGTTATGTATTGAGGGGATATAATATTATATTTTCTTAAGGTTGCCTGTTCATGATATTCTATGACTGGTTGCAGTCAAGAGATTGGATTTATCATTTGGATCTTTTGAATATTTCTTTTCTTGTTTCTTACCAGTATTTAGGGTGATTTCCTTGCAGTATCGGAGCATTAAATGGTTTCTTATGTTTTGAAACAGACAATCGCAACATTCTTCAGCCATGTTATGACTTCAATTGGAGGAAATGCTGCTGGTCCAGGTAGTTGAGCTTGTCAATGTCTTTATTAGAGTTCCTCTGGATGTATTTCTAACATTTTCATTTAATCACGGTGCACAATCTGATGTTTTCACTTGCAGGTGATGCTGTGGTGAATGTATACATAAATCATGAGAAGAAGTTCGCGTTCGTGGAGATGAGAACTGTAGAAGAAGCAAGCAATGCAATGACATTGGATGGAATTATTTTTGAGGCAAATGATTCTAAACTCTTTTCCTTTATTCTTGTCACATAGTGTTAGTAAAGGAGCAATATGTGATATTTTGCATTATTATATAATTCTTTCCTCAAACTACAGGTGTATTAATTTAATATTAAATGGAAAATGTTAGTTTGATGGATAAGACTCATTTAGCATATGGATTTGATACTGAAGATGATACATATTAGTTTTCTTAAACCTATGCTTGCCAAATTTTTTCTTGTTGACCATCGTTAACTTCTTTTATGTGTGAGACTTTGCGCTTCAGCTAGCAGAAGTATTAGCAGGAGATGGTTAAGTAGGTTGTAGCTTATTATCTTATTCATCAAGAAAATGTGCTTTTAGATGTATAAAAGCTCGTGTATCCTTTGACAACGATTAACTATTCATGAATTGACCTAGTATGCTATTTGGCAAGAGTGAACTATCGCAAATATTTGGTTAGGATAATGATATATTTTGGTGGTCTTTTTATCCACATGCTGTGGGGCTTGAATTTAAGATGTTTTGGGGAAGAGCTGGGTAAAAAGTTTCTATATGCTTTAATATTTATTGCCTTCATTTTCATGGATGTGAATCTCATAAATTCATTTCTACTTGTCCTTACTACTTTGCTTGATCTTTGATCTCATAAAGTTCACGCATCTTTGATCTTTCCAGGGGGTTGCTGTGAGAGTTCGGAGGCCTACAGACTATAATCCATCATTGGCTGCAACACTAGGTCCTAGTCAACCAAGTCCTCTCCTTAACTTAGCCGCTGTTGGTCTCGTACCAGGGTAAGCAAGTGCCTCATCATTATTAATCTGAAGATTGGCTAAGCATCTATTTGCATTAATATGGCATTAATGATTATTTAATTTCAGCAGGAGTTTGTCTTGCTGATTGTGTTATTGTTTTTGTTTAGTATAATACGCCATTGTCCATTTGCATCAGCACAGATGGATTTTGCATTGAGCTGAAGGATCTTCCTTTACTTTTGGTCTCCTTATTTATGATCTGATTTTCAGTACAATTAGCGGAGCAGAAGGGCCTGATCGTGTCTTTGTGGGTGGATTGCCATATTACTTTACCGAGACACAGATAAGAGAGCTGCTAGAGTCTTTCGGGTATGAAGTTCAACCACAATTGTCTTTCATTTTCATTTTTCTTGCTGCAATGGTCTTCTTTGTGTTTTTTGCTCTTCATATTTATTAATCTAATCTCTTTTAGTCGGTATGCTAAATAGATGTTTTAACTGTTGCAACGGTTGCCTTTGATCTATGCAGACCTCTCCGTGGTTTTGACCTTGTGAAGGACAGAGACACTGGGAACTCTAAAGGATATGGTTTCTGTGTCTATCAGGTGAGTGAATTCAAGCATTACATTCATTTGGTATCTGTCTCAACAGCTAAATGATATTATGTTTTGATCTGAATAGTATCTTGATTGCTGAAATTCAATATAGCTTTTCTCATCTCAGGTTGGATTTATAATTGGTTGTTAAAACCTTTGTTGTCTTGCTTGTTTTAGATTATATATATAAATACTAGGGTATAATGTTGGGGTGTCATTTATTTTTTTCCTAACTGGTGAAATATTGTGCAAGCTCTTCAGGATCCTGCAGTGACTGATATTGCATGTGCTGCTCTAAATGGCTTGAAAATGGGAGATAAAACTTTAACTGTCCGTCGTGGTACTGAAAGGTTAGTCTTTTTAGTCAAATGAGCCAAGATTTGCCTGGAATTTACACTATCATTCCTCATGCATGCATCAAAATTTATGCTCCTTTTTTATGTTACCTTTCTACATGCTTGTACTGCTATGGTTTTATAGGGCAGGCTTGTCAGTTTGTGCAGATTTTCTTTTTACAAAACTTGGTAGTCCCGGATTTTTTTCCAAAAGTGGCACTGGTGGAAATTATGCCCGTCTATGACAGGAGTGTCATTTAAAACCAATCTGGTCTCTCAAGCTTACTGGAAGTGTAGTCTTATTGTGTTGCTGATTTCCTTGTACTTCAGCAATAATGATAAATTTTAGACTTGGGATTTTTAGATTCCAAAATGATAAGTGACATTTGAGATTCACTAATGTTGAAACTGTGCAATGGGAACAGAAATTGTGCATTCGCGTACAAGTGTGTGTGTTTGTACAAGTGCGAATATTAAAATTTGTGCTTTTACAGGGAGAACAAGAGGTGTTTTATGTTTTCCTTCCTCTTCATCAATCTTCTAATGAATCAGTATGGATTGCTGATTGGAGGATGTCCCCATGAATAATTTTGAATGGTGTTAAGTGGGTCATGTGAAACATAAAACTTTTGAGGAATTATTCAGATAAATTTGATTGGTTTCAAAGAGGGATGAAAATATTTTTTCTCAATCAAATAGCAATTGTATTCTTATTTGGCCTTTATATTTTTATTTTCAGTGAAAAGCAAGAAATCTTTGCTTTTGTTGACCGTGATTTTGTTTTAACCTTTCTAGGTTTATTAATCCCCATATACACTAGAAGCCAAATAAGATATTGGAGATAAAAAGAAGCTCAAGGAATATCTAGACATGACTGGAACATGAGAGATGCACAAAATAGCAGTCCATGACTTTTCTTGAGACCTCAAAGAAAAAAACTAACCCTCTCCGAGGTGTCATGGCTCTTGTGCAATTTGTTTAATCTCACTACCATCACACACCTAACTGGTAGGGTTGTTTGGACTGTGGAGGGGACATTGCCAACTTTGGCGATGCAGCTGGTTGTCTCTGTATCGCATCTGTTGTCAAAGGCTATGAGCAAAGGGTGGACAGTTTGCCTCTCTAACTCTTGAAGTTTGATGGGTATAAGTGAATCTCATGTATCACTCAATGATTGAGACAAAAGATGTACATGCGTGTCTTGGGAGAGGGGGGGGGGGGGGGGGGGACTTGAGAATAATTAACCCATGGACTTCCTTGTTTAAGTTGAAGATGTTTTTTCATTTTGAGAATCCACACGTTAAGGTCAGTTAAGTTAAAACGGACTCATTTTGACCTGTGGATGTAAATTGAAGGCAATAAATTAATGCATTTCTGTCAATGAAATTCATTTTTCCATCCCTCGTTTCACACGAATCAGGTGATGTGAAAACAAGCCACAATAAAGAAAGGAACGAAGAATGTGTTGTATTCAATAGAATTGAGAAGATATAGTAAAAAGCATGAAGGGACATGAAAAATTGGTTTCAGAGAAACATAAATTTCTTGTACTGCACCTACCTGCTGTTTGTTCCATAGACCCTTAGCTATGAGAAAATGTGCATGTGTGGTTTCAGATTATACTTGTGCATTAATTTTTTAGTTCATTATTTCTGTACACTTAGTGGATGCATGTTGCCTGAAACAGTGGTGGGCAGTCCAGGTCGGAACAGGAAAATATATTAGCTCAAGCTCAGCAACATATAGCTATCCAGGTAAAAGAATACGTTTCTTCTGTTTTATTTACTCTTAAAACTATGATTGGGGCTCTCATATGGTTTTGGGTTGCAGAAAATGGCCCTGCAAGCTGGTGTTATGAATCTTCCTGGAGTAGGGATACCATTGGCGGAATCTTCACACTCTCCATCTAAAGTTTTATGCTTAACTGAGGTGCCATATATCTTTTTTCTAGTTTGTGATTTTATTTCTTCTTTACTAGTATTACTCTTACTCTTACCACTACCATAACCCTCTATTTAAAGAATGGGGGAGAAGAAGAGGAAATAAACAGATCTCCAGAATGCTCAGAAGGGAAACTTGTTTCTATAGCACTTTGATGTTCTTCCTTCACTTGTCCCAGTTCCTTCATCCCCAGATAATGCATGCCATGATATTCCAGATGTTTGTCCCCATTTATATGATATTTGCATACTGCACCAGTGAACTTAGATCATCCATCCTTCTCACGTACACCTTGTTTAACCATCAGTTTTTTCATCCTTGGTTTAATGGATGTGTGCTGACTGAATGATTGATAAATCTAATTCTCTTTTATCCTCTTTCTGATAAAGGCAATCGCAATGGAAGTACTAGCAGACGATGAAGAGTATGAAGAAATATTAGAAGATATGCGGGAAGAATGTTGTAAATTTGGTATGCACATAATGATGAAAATTTACTTTTGTAGATTAGGACAGACTATATGTTGCCATGCAGAAAAATGTTCTTATCATGGAAATTGCTATTATGCTTGTTTCTAACAAGGCTGTGTTTGGTTTTGGGTTAAAGGGGGTTGAGTCTTCGCTTGTTAACCTTAACTTCTTTTAACCTTGTTTGGGAAACTTTAGGGGTATGGGAAAAACTTTAAGGGGTTAACACTTAATTTCTCTATTTAATTTTTATTCAAATCATCATTCATTCTTGTCTTTTTCTTACACATAATATTGGGTCCCATCGATATTCTATATTTATTTTTAAAATTGTATTTAATTTAATTTATTATTTTTAAATTGCACCCTACCATTATGCTTAATTTATTACACAAAAACTAAACATTTTTAACACTTCACCCTTCAACTGCTTTCTTACACCCTTGACAGTTCATTCATTAACACTTAACATCCAATTATTGACCCTGAACCACACAACTTATGTATGTAGTTATTTTGTTTGTGCAGTATATTACTGCATATTGCAAATAATAATATGTGCTTGGTTGTGATTAGGAACCTTGATCAATGTTGTTATTCCACGCCCAAGTCAGACTGAGGAGCAAATATCTGGTGCTGGAAAGGTATTTGGTTTTCTTGTGCTGTATCTGTTTTAAACCTCTTGTATATATAGTGTTGAGATCTGTCTAGCTTTCTTCACAAGTATACCAATACTTAGGAAAGCATCCGCCATTCAATCTAAAATTTTTAAAGTTTACTGCCCAGTTTGAAAGGAAGAGGAACTGTTCTAATGAAGTTAGATGCACCAGAGAATATGAGATATTTTATAGCACCCTGTACTCGTGTTTCTTGCAGGTGTTCTTGGAGTATTCCGATACCAGTAGCTGTGCAAATGCAAGAAATGCACTAAATGGGAGGAAATTTGGAGGAAATACTGTCAACGCGTCTTATTATCCAGAAGACAAGTATCACAATGGGGATTACGGTTTTTAGTGAACTTAGGAACATCATTTCCATTCTTAAGTTCTATATGGCAATTTATTTTATCAAATCATTTATTGCCATCTGTTAGCAGCTACTTCATGCGGAGAGGTCTCAGATATATAAATATGATTTTATGTCTCAACTGACAGCAAACAAAGAGCATAATCTGATAGTTAAGGTAGCTTGTTCCCCGTTCATTCTCTCCGTCCCTTGTGCGCCATTGTTTTGAGCAACTTGTGGATTAACATTACTGCAAGGCCACCTGCATTCTTTTTCCAGGTGAACCAGCTTTTATGCCAGTTTTGGTGGTGGACGTCAAAAACTAGGCACTGACAGTGGAGTGTAAAGGGGTGATCGACTACCAGGAACTTCTGTTTGTTGATGAAACGCAATATTGCTCGACCTTGCGATTTAGGGTGTCTTTGATTACATTAAAAAAATTGTTTTTTTTTTTGTTTTAAATTAGTTTTTTGGGTGTTTTTGTATATATAAAAAATAAATTTTAAAAAATAAAAAATATTATTTTAAATAAAAAATTATTTTAAAAAATAACTACTGTTATAATGTTAGCTAAACACCTTGAGCCCCAAGCAATGATGTTTTGCATCTCTAAAAGTTTGTTCTGGGAAACAAATATTTAAAATATTTTTAGTCAATTTTTGGAGAGAAATATTTTAACCTTTGAAGTGGAAAATATTTTCCTTCACATTATCAGGATGGTCATGAATGTCGCTAATTCCATCGCTGCTCGCTACCTTATTAATTATTATTTTATTATTATACGACCATGATTTTTCATAACCGTTGCCACAGTCACCTTGTCACTACCTCCCCACCACCGTTAAATAAAACCTTCTAAGACTATCACAACCGTCATTGATGTGATTATTATCAACATCTTTTTATTAAAATAAATAATATTTTATTATTATTATCATCATTTTCACTACCATAACAACTATTATTATATTATTATCATTTTTTATTGAGTAAATTACCTTGAAAATCATATAATTTAATCATTTTTATTTTATAATCAAGTTTTTAAATATTACAGTTTGCAACCCGGTTAAAATAAATTTTGAAAATCAACAAAAAAAAAAAAACCCAATAATATCTTCATATATATATATATATATATATTAAAGCATGAAAAATAATTATTACTCCACAATTCATTTTCTCTCTTCAGGCTAAACCTTCTCTCTTTTCTTGCTTCATTAATCAAACCGAGCCCTTTAAAATGGAAGCAAATTTTCCCTTTCCAATCACACTCACCTTTTTTAAAGGATATTTGAAATTGTAACAATGGTTTTTATTTTAATATATTTTTTACTTAAAAATACAATAAAAATTATTTTTTATATAACACTTTAAAACAATTTAAAAATATAAAAAAATTAATTTTTTAAAAACACAAATTTAACTGCGTTCACTGATGTTACATTATCCCAAGACACCTGCCTCTCTCGCTTTTCGTTCTTGCTTGTTTTTTAGGTTCTTGGGTTTCTGCTATCTGTTTGACAACGAATTAAAAAGATTACAGAATCTGACGTCACACACTGAAACATAAACGGCGAAAGCTCAGGCCAGCCATTATAGGGAAAAATCTCGGAAGCAAGCTCAGAAACGGTGTCGCACAGCTTCTTGGTGCTCGGTTTAGCGGATTGTTGCTAGAGACAGGCGAGGAGGAACGATTTGAGAGAGGGCTGAGTTTGCGGGGAGAGACGGGGCCGGAGTTTGTTCGGAAAGTCATCAATTTTTAAGCCCACCTGGTAGCGGTGCGGCAGCACAACAGCAAATCCAAAACCCAAGACTTCTCTTAGACCGTCAAAACCAAAATCCTAAAAAGAAGAAGATGGAAGCAATAGATTAAATTGAGGGGGACGATAGTCACTTGGATATCTTATTGGGCCCCGCTAATGGTGGTGCTGTTACACAAGTCAAAGAATGCTCACGGAAGAGGGGGCGCACTGATTCATGTAGCAGAGCAGGGATCAAAGCTTGCCACGAGAAGTTGCGGAGGGAGAGATTGAATGATAGGTTTCAAGATTTGAGCTCTGTTTCGCAACCTGGAAGACCAACCAAAATTGACAGACCTGTCATACTATACGATGCTATTAGAGTTCTGAACCAGCTAAAAAATGAAGTGTAGGAGCTCAAAGAAACCAATGAAAAACTTCTAGAGGAAACGTGAAAACTCTGATGCTTCAGTTGGCTCGAAACTGGCCTCATCCACATCATAGAATAGAACTAGACCCAGTTAGCTTAGAAACAATAACAGTGTTTCTAAGTATTTATAAATGCAATCATTGCTGTTTGATGTTATGAACTTGTGTGATAATCAAGATAAAGGGACTGTATTTGTGATCCACCGCAGAAGCTGTTGAAACAAAAACAGAAGAAAATATCGTCGATAAACCCTAGCATTGCTAGTAACTGTAAATAATGGTGGTAAAGTTTTAATTCAGTTCTGCATATAATATAACATTTGATTCTAGACATTTCACTCGTCCTCACAAAAGTTTGTTTCTATTTCCGATGGTACTTTGACCTGGTAATTAGTGAAGGATCTTTGACTATTACTAATAATTACTGAAACTAGATTCTATAACATTAGCTTTGTCTGGTGTGATAATTTTATGACCTCACTTTTATGTGTTCATGGACATTACAGTAACAAGATAAGCTAAATGAGGACAACATTTCACTCTGACTGAAAACTCAGCTGCACTGTAGTACTGTAGACTAGTACAATGTAACTACAGAATTTCATCCTCCACCATGTATAAACTAAGATTCATTAAACCAAAATGAATCAACTCAGGGTTGGCCGGACAGTCCATAAGCTCAATATTCAAGCTGTGCTTCTTTAATTTACAAGGCCTTGCTTAGAACAGGAGTTTCTCACTTCACTGCTGAACTAACAAGCCTAAAAGAACTTTGATATCCCATAGATTTCAGGGAAAAACATATTGTGCTGAAGATCAAGCATGTCATCTTTTAACAGATTACACAGAGAAACATTTCCAACAAAAGATGATAAAGAGAGGTGAATCAAGAGTTTTGACAAACAATAATGGCTTCAAGTGGGTTAATTATCAGTAAGTGATCCAAACTCCTGTCTGCAGTTGTACTAGATATGGTCGGCAGAAACCAGTAGTGCTGTAGGGAAGCAAATAATCTTGGCTAGGTCAGAGGAGGCCTACAAATGTTCTAATATTTGAAAGCCACAAATATTAGGATGTGTAATAAGATTGGTTTCGTGAAAATATTAGCCAGCACAACTGCACAAGGTTCCTTATGACCTTTTCATTACAAATATAATTATAGTTTGTTCCAATGCCATCATGCATATTGAAGTGGTCGGTTATTTCAGCCTCCTCTACACTTTCCTGCTGGGAAGGCAGACAAGACAACAATTAATAGTTTTTTGTTACCTCCCACTGCAGATTGACTTTTACCACGACCTTTCAGCTTACATAACGACGGTGTTCTATATATATATATATAGAGTTAACTTGCGCGCGCGCTATACTACGGCCGAAACCATGTTTATAAAAATATATATAAAACAATTATTAGGAGCATGATGAATTTTTTTTGCAATGGTATAAACCAGGCAAGATAATAAATCTTTAAGAATTAACTTGATGTAAATTATTTTATTTAATTGGTTTTAAAAAAATTTAAATGATTTTTTTATATTTAAAAACCAATATTAAACTATAAAATAAAACAAAATAAAAAAAATATCAAACCATATAAATTTTTCAAACCAGTAATCCGGGATATTAGATAAAAAATACTATACATGAAAAAGCAATGAAACTCAATTCCTAACAAATCTAACATTGAATGATAAATTATCACTATAATAATAATAACAACAACAACAACAACAATAACAATTACTATTCTCATTCTCATTATTATTATTATTATTATTATTACTAATATTATCACTATCATTACAGTTATCACCATTACTAGTATAATCAAGAAGTAATATCATAATTATTATTAGTATTATAATCGTGATCATTATTATCATTGTTATTATCATTGCTATTATTATTATTATTATTATTATTATTATTATTATTATTATTATTGTTTATACTATTTTTATAATTATTATCACTACAACTATAATTAATATAACTATTATTTTTATTCTTATTACTATCATCATCATTATTATTACTATTATAACCACAATTACTACTATTATTATAATTATTACTATTGCTATCACAATTATCATTATCATCACAATTATTACTATTATTACTATCATCTCCACAATTATTTATATCATAACTACTACAACCATTATAATAAACTATTATTACTATTACTATTACTACTATTATTATTACAACAATTACAATTACCGTTATTAGTATTAATACTACTACTACTATTATTATTATTATTATTATTATTATTATTATTATTATTATTATTATTATTATTATAACAAAAATCATAAACTTGTTTTGAATGATAAAATAAAAAATCATAAAATCTTTGACAAAAAGACAAATGAAACAAATAAGAAACCAAACGAAAAAGGACCAAACTAAAATAAATATTATTACTATTGAAAAAAATAAAACATATGAGAAATTGCAACTGAATGATAAAATTGAAAAAAACAAAACTTTTATAAAAAAAATAAGGATGAAATAAGAAATTCAAAGAATGATGACTAAAATTGAAAAACAACAAACAAAGATGATAATTGTGTACTTTAGCTGTCAGGAGAGAGAAAAGAAAGGAAAAATAAAAATAATCAGTCATTAGTGGCAATCCAACCACCATAAGCCTACACGCGCCACACCATGTGGAAGAGAACACGACTGCGCATTCATGAAGATGGCTGATAGCCAGATTTGACCATCGGGTTGTGTCATACGCTTCACCTGAATGGCGCGGACACCACTTACTCGTTAGCACGTATTCCACACTTGCCAACAACTTTTTGATTAGAAAAGTAAAAACAAAACATGAAAAATACCAAAACACCCCTAATGATACTCTTAATTACATAAAATACCCATTTGAAAATACCAAAATACCCCTAAAAGTAAAGTTTTTTTTTTTTGTCTTTTCTAAGGTTAAAACATCCTTTTATTATGTATATAGAAAGTGGAAAAACCTGAAACACCATTGTCCAACAACTTAATATTTGTTTGATCTGCAAAGAAGTATTTTTACTGTTACGAAACTTGTGAAAGATCAAGAAATCTCTTGGTCAATGATTTTAAATTTTGTTGATTTTAGTGGTAAAAGAGCATGTATACACCCCCATGCAATTTTTTAATGATCATAGAGCAAGAGAAAAGAAAAGAAAAAGCAGCTTGAAGGCTTAAATTTTCTCCACTCAAGGGTAAAAAATTAATTTTACTATAGAAACCGTGGTGTGTGTATATATATATATTTCACCCAAAAAATAATAAAATCTACTCAAACTACCTTGAAAAATGGTACTTGACCAACAACAAAACCAATATGAAAAAACTGAATCATCCAAGTTCGGTCACTTCTAACGGGGGAGGATGAAAATTCTGAGATTTTAACCCGACAGCTTTTTAGAAGGTTCTATGAAAATCTCAGATTTTTTTTACAGATCAAAAATTATGTTTAAACTTGCACAAATTGAATACTATTTTTTGTTATATTTCGTTATCAAGACTTTTAATATCACATAAAAATAAAATAAATATATATATATATATATATATATATATATATATATATATATATGCATTTAATAGAAAATTAAATTGTTGGTTGATACTTAAAAATAGTTTTTAAGTGACTCCAACAGCGTGTGATGGTGTCAATTAAATTGTTGGTTAATACTTAAAAATAATTAAAATTTTGGTTGATACTCAAAACTTGCATGTTGATAAGCTCTTATCTTGCATGTTGGGACTCTGTCTTGATCTGTTTCCTTCATCCCCTTCCCGAGAAGATTTTTTTTTTTAAAAAAAAAACCAAGGAGGGCACTGGCCAAGATGGCAGGTCCTCTACTTGTTCATCAACCTTGATCTCTTCCGGGAAAGAGATGTGTAGAATTAATTATCCGAGTCATGAATCTTTAATTCTGGAAAGGACAGGATAACCCACTTCAAAAGTTTGGAAATTTCCCTGTTGATCTTAACCTAATAGATGTCTGAAAGGTAACTTTTCCTAAAAATAATCAAGTATGTCTTAATACATTTCGCTAGTCGGCAACGCAGACATTTTCTACTCACTTACATGGTCATATGATACTTGGACTTGCTCATATCCTGAGATTTTCTACTGCATGGCTTGCAATAATATACTATTAATCTGACTACTCCACTAAGCAGCAGAACTTATCATTTATTGACCAGAAATAACATCTGAAAACTTCATACGCGCTTAATTTCGTTAATTACGAAGACATTTTCGCAGATAATTTTCAGATAACGATCCTATATAAAGGGTAGAAATTAGCAACCTTTCATTTGTATAGCAAAAAGAAAGTAAAGGAAATATGAAGATTATTTCTTCTCTGTTGCTTCTGTTCTCCCTTTTGTCCTTTCTGCAGATCAGTCCAATATTAGCAGTGAAAAAGGCAAGTAATATCAGTTCTTGACCTTTGATCATCATGTCCTTTGCTTTCTCAGTTGCTTACTTTTATACTCATGCAATGCTTTTGCTTGCCATGATCAAAATAAATTTAGCCCAAGTTCTGAGTATATGCCAAGGTCTTGACATGTACAAGATGGCGCTAGAGAGCATGGAATTAAGCACCGTAGTGTTAAAACTTACTCTCAACTACTATGCATGTTTTCTGTTATTCTTCCAATGATAATATATATATGATTTCCATGGTTCAGTCTTATGTGGTGTATCTCGGGAGAAATTCACACACTTCTAAACCTTCAACCTTGGGGAATGATGGAATGACCGAGTCCTACTATGATCTATTGGGTTCTTGTTTGAAAAGGTAATGACAACTAGTTTCATAAATATTCCATCTCCATTGCTGTACTGATAAATTGTGAATTAAACAGCAAGGAGAAAGCTAAAGAAGCAATATTTTATTCGTACACAAGTCATATCAATGGCTTTGCTGCAACCCTCGAAGATGATGAAGTGGATCAATTATCGAGTACGAAAACATGGCAAGCTGATGATATTGTCATTCCTTCTGCTTCATTTCACAGTCTAATATATACTCGGATCTTTGATTGTTGACTGTTCTTTCCTGTCGTTGCAGACCGTCCGGAAGTTGTATCAGTTTTTCCAAATGAAGTAAATCAGTTGCATACAACTCGGTCATGGGAGTTTCTTGGACTAGAGAGAAATGGACAAATCCCTGCTGATTCAATCTGGTTAAAGGCAAGATTTGGTGAAGACGTAATTATTGGAAATCTTGACACTGGTAATCTTACTTGTGTTTGACTTGGTAAAGTGTATTTTATTAGTTTCATAACTACTGCTTTGTTTCATCTTTGGACAAGCGAGCTTCAGCTTTGAATGGTCCATAAAGACTGCCCTTAATGTATTTTATTAGCTCTAGAACGTTAATATTTAAATCCTCGTTGCGGCTGCCCTTAATGTATTATATAATCTATCGTCGATGATGACACATCTTCAGAATGTTTCTTTAAGCTATCCACTGGTCGGCAACAGCTTTTGAATGGTCCTTTTTTATTTCTTCTTATTAGTTGTAACATTTTAATCTTCTCTCTTCATTAATTCGTGGTTGATTGATAGGTGTCTGGCCGGAATCAGAGAGCTTCGACGATGAAGGAATGGGACCAATTCCAACAAGGTGGAAAGGATATTGTGAAACAAATGATGGGGTTAAATGCAATAGGTTTCTTTCTTCACCTGCTCTCTAACATTACTAAGAACAGTGAAAAATGCTTCTTGATACAAGTTCTAAAACACGAAATCATTGTCATTACTTACAGGAAGTTGATCGGAGCAAGGTACTTCAACAAGGGTTATGAAGCAGCTCTAGGCCGTCCACTTGATTCATCCAATAACACCGCAAGAGATACTAATGGTCATGGTACCCACACTCTATCTACAGCTGGTGGTCGCTTTGTTTCAGGTGCCAATTTGCTAGGATCAGCGTACGGGACAGCTAAAGGAGGATCACCTCATGCACGAGTTGCTTCATACAAGGTGTGCTGGCCGAGTTGCTATGATGCTGATATATTGGCTGCCTTCGACGCTGCTATTGAAGATGGGGTTGACATTTTGTCCATTTCACTTGGAAGGGCAGTTGCTATCCCTTACTTCAGAAGTGGTATTGCAATTGGATCTTTTCAGGCTGTTATGAACGGAATTCTTGTAGTTTGCTCGGCTGGGAACTCCGGACAAGTCCTTGGCTTCGGAACAACTTCAAATGTAGCTCCGTGGGTTCTAACCGTTGCGGCTAGCACAATTGATCGGGAGTTTCCATCTAATGTTGTCCTTGGAAATAACAAGGAATTCAAGGTTAGTATAGTGGATGATCCAGTCAATTAACTCTTATATTTAGCATATGAGCAACAAGAAAGCTGTCCCATTTACACTCTACAACAACCGACATAGTTCAACTTGTTCATTATATCTTGATTCTTGGATTTTTTTTTATAAACAGGGCACGAGCTTTAACACCAATGACCTGTCAGATAGGAAGTTTTACCCTATAGTTTATTCTGTGGATGCTAAAGCTGCAAATGCCTCTGCTCAACTTGCGTAAGCAACAGATTCATATTGACTTATTGGCTATTCAATTGAGCATATATATGTATATCCTTATGCATTTGTGATTGGCAGACAAATATGTTATCCTGAATCCCTTGACCCAAAAAAGGTAAGAGGAAAGATTGTGTATTGTCTTCGTGGTATGATACCTGATGTCGAGAAGAGCTTGGTGGTTGCTCAGGCTGGTGGTGTTGGGATGATCCTCGCTGATCAATCTGCAGACAGTTCAAGCATGCCTCGAGGTTTCTTTGTTCCTACTTCACTTGTCTCAGCAATTGATGGTCTTTCCGTTTTATCTTACATCTACAGCACAAAGTAATTAAGCTCTCTGTACTAATTGATTGGTTTCGATGTTTCAAATCTTGTAGCAAGTCAGTATTCTATATGACCAATATCTTTTTATCTTTTCAGGTCACCGGTAGCTTATATAAGTGGCTCTACTGAAATTGGAAAAGTGGTTGCACCAGTCATGGCTTCCTTTTCATCAACTGGACCAAATGAAATTACACCAGAGATCCTCAAGGTATGCTACAGGATTCTTCTCTATTCTATTATTGGTTATTTTGATTTAAATGTTTAAATTGTTGGACTTTGAGACAATAAATGCCTCTGTTGTGTTCATAACATCAAAATTTTGTTAAAAAATCCAGCCAGACATCACTGCACCTGGAGTCAATATTTTAGCTGCCTATACAAAAGCACCAAGGCGTTTATCTCGGCTTATAGACCAGCGCCCTCTTTCCTTCAACATTATATCTGGGACTTCAATGTCATGCCCCCATGTTTCTGGCATTGCTGGTCTTCTCAAAACCATGCACCCTGATTGGAGCCCAGCCGCAATTAAGTCAGCAATCATGACCACCGGTAGTTCAGCTTCTATTTGTCGGCTCTCCGCTATAGTTTCTATATTATGATTTTATTTAATTTCAAATTCAACATACTAACAAAACTTTTCATGTTTATGATGTTCCAGCTAGAACAGGTAGCAATGCTAGACAGCCAATAGCCGACAATTCTGCTGCGGAGGCAACCCCCTTCAACTATGGTTCAGGACATCTGCGGCCAAACCGCGCGATGGATCCAGGGTTGGTCTATGACTTAAGCACCAAGGATTACTTGAATTTTCTGTGCTCCATCGGCTATAATGCAACCCAGATGTCAATATTCATCGAAGAGCCATATGATTGCCCACCGAAGAATATCAGTTTGTTGAATTTCAACTATCCTTCAATTACTGTCCCTAATCTCTCAGGAAATGTCACGTTGACTAGAACCTTAAAGAACGTGGGAACTCCAGGATTATACACAGTTCGTGTCAAGAAGCCTGATGGAATATTAGTTATGGTAGTGCCAGAGAGTTTGAAATTCAGCAAGCTAAATGAAGAGAAAACTTTCAAGGTCATGCTGAAGGCTATGGACAATTGGTTTGACAGTTCTTACGTGTTTGGAGGGCTCACATGGTCAGATGGTGTGCACCATGTTAGGAGTCCTATTGTGGTCGGAAGGCAGTCAACCCAACTTTGAATTAAATGAATTTGTTCTAGCTAGTCTAAGATGGAATTATGTTAAAAAAATTATGTATTGTCAACGAAATAAACAAGCTTTCAAATAATTAATTTTAATTTTTTTTGAAAGTATTAAATTTACATTTTTACTATTCATGTTTTAATTTAAACATTACAAGAGCAGATTACAATTTCGCTGGATTGGATAATTTTTTTTAACAAAAAAAATAATATAACCGGATTTTCAAACTTTATTTTACATAAAAAAATCATAATTATAAATCGAGAAATTTTTGTATCATTCAATTAAATAAATCAAGAATTATTTGTGCCATTAAATACAAAAACAATTAACAATAACTAAAGACTAAACTGGAAAAATTAAGAAATAGATGTAGATCAAGATATTTAATCTCACAAGTCATGTATTCGGTTGTGTTTAATAATTTTATTTATTATAATATATTTTTTATTTAATCAAACAATAATAAAAATAAATACACACATAAAAATGATTGAATAAAATCAAAGAAAAAAAATGCAAGGTTACATGTTGCACATATTAGGAAAAAAAGTATTATCATTATACGTGAAAACCAAGTAAAAACTAAATGATAATTAACAAAAGACTAAATTGAAAAGTTGAAAGATAAATGTGAATGTAGATGTAATTATTTTAATAACTTTATTTTTTTGAAACTACTATTTTATTTAATAAAACGATAATAAAAAAAAGACATGTAAACAAAAGCGATTAAATAATTTTTTTTAAAAAAGTAAGGCCACATGGAAAGCATGTCTCCTAATATGAAAAAAAGTTCAAATCTTATTTGTAAACAAAGTAAAAATTAAATCATATTTTATAAAAAAACCTCATTAAAATAAAAAAAAACAAAAAAAATTGAATAAAAACTTAAAATTAAAGGATAGAATTAGAAAAAAAAAAGATATAAAAAGACTAAATAAATATAAACAAAAAAAACCCAAGCACGTGAACTTACCTAGGTGGCCAGTGTGCATAGGTTTAAAAAACCTAGGCGTATAGGCCTTTCAATCCAGTTTTGGTGCTTGGGCTTACTTTTGTTTCTTTTAAAAATAATGGTGACTCTATCATTCGCCTTTGTTGTTTTTCTAAAAAAAATAAAAATGCAAGCGTCAAGCCTATTTTTAGGAGACTAGAGGATCACCAGAAATTCGAGCCATGGGTTTTTTGCAAAAATAAAAATTAATTTTCAATCTTTTTTTACCAAAAAACAATTAGAAAATATACACCTCACTTTAACAAACATATGCATGGCTTCAAATAACCCAACATACAACCTAAAAATCAAAAATCGATTTGAAATTAAAAAAAAGATTTTTTGATTTTAGATCTATTATTTTAGGAGATGAGAAGGATGAAGAACATTTAGGTGAGACTTCTCTCATCAAATGAAACTCATTAATATTAAAATTGATCTTTTTTATTGTTTAAATTGAAGTCAACTAAATTTTTTTTTCTTTATCATTGGAATCTGACGACTTTTTCTTTTCTCTCTCAAATCAAAAACCAAAAAACAAGAAAGATAGAGTTTGAATCGAAATTGATGTTTTGAAAACCTAAGGGACCAAAAAAATAAATGGGAAAGTATAAGGATCAAATTGAATTTTTTTGCAAACTTTGAAGTTGACACCTATTTTACCTATATTTTTCACCGCAGTCCTTCATCCATCAATCTTGCCCTTGTTAAACAAATCAAAGTCAATATTTGACCATCAATTTGGCCACAAAAGAGCTTAATCAATGAAAAAGAATCACAATGGCAATCCATCGTGAATTAATTATGGTACAGTGGCGTAGGCTACAATGTGTTTTTTACCCACGCAATTTAATATTTTTTAGGAACTTAATTTAATATATTTAATTTCATAGTACAACAAAATCATCACAACACATTAACCATAATAGATACTGAACAGACTTTGATTATCTACGTGATTCCAGAGAAACAAAAATCGTGATATATTTTTTGAAGCAAAGAAGTATAATTACCAACTCAAAAAATTATGTTTAAACTTGCGCAAATTGAATTCTATTTTTTTTTGTTTCGTTATTAAGACTTTTAATAGAAAAAATAAATTGTTGGTTGATACTTAAAAATAGTTTTATATTGACTTGAAAACTTGAACTTAATTAAGATTTTCTTCATATTTCACAATCTTTCTAATTGGTCATTAATAATAAGCTCTTATCTTGCATGATGGAACTAATTTCATCTTCAAACCCTGTTGAATTCTCATATTAATCTTCTTTTCTAAATGTTTGACTCTGTCTTGATCATCTGTTTCCTTCATCCCCTTCCCGAGAAGATTTAAGAAAAGAAAAGAAAAAACCAAGTATGTCTTTGGCACCATAAAAATTTAGTAATTAATTTTAATATTATTTAATCAAGATATTAAAGTTTTAACAAAAATATCATTTAATTGAGGTTATTGATTTATCAAGGTTATACTGTAATTTGTATCTGATTGACGATGGGTATCTTGTAAAGGATGGATGGTTGAGATGGATTTGATAAAATGAATAAAAAAATAAAGGGTTATGAGATTAGTCTGGGATTTTGATCTAAATTTATCAGACTGTGCCGTTCAATTGAAAGAGGGAAAATACGTGAAATTATAAGAGAAAAAAGCCACCTTTTCTAAACAGTAAATCATGCCACTGTTATAAAACCTGCTTAGCAATTTGATTTTAGACTTGGCCGATCTGGGATATGGATGATCAATTGACTCGGTTTGATCTGGTTAGAAATCTAAGTCAAAACGAACATCTACTTAAAAGATATTTTAGGGCACGGGCCAAGATGGTACGTCTTCTTTCTTTATTCTTTCTTTGAATTGTAAGCAACCAATAAAATAATCAAATATATATATATATAAATAAACAAAAATAAAATAAAATAAAACCAACATGAAGCTAGCCAAATTACGCATGCTTCAAAGGCGTGATTGTCTTCATTATCCGAGTCGTGAATCTTTGATTCTAGAAAGGACAGGATAATCCACTTCATAAGTTTCGAAATTTCCCGGTTGATCTTTTCCTAATACATGTTTGAAAGGTAACTTCTCCTAAAAATAATCAAGTATGTCTTAATACATTTCGCTAGTCGGCAAAGCAGACATTTTCTACTGACTTATATGGTTATATGATACTTGGACTTGCTCAATCCTGAGATTTTCTACTGCATGGCTTGCAATAATTTACTATTAATCTGACTACTTCAATAAGCAGCAGAACTTATCATTTATTGACCAGAAATAACATCTGAAAACTTCATACGCGCTTGATTTCATTAATCACGAAGACATTTTCGCAGATAATTTTCAGATAACGATCCTATATAAAGGGTAGAATTAGCTGCCTTTCATTTGTATAGCAAAACGAAAGTATAGGAAATATGAAGATTATTTCGTCTCTGTTGCTTCTGTTCTCCCTTTTGTCCTTTCTGCCGATCAGTCCACTATTAGCAGTGAAAAAGGCATGTATCATTCTTGACCTTTGATTATCATGTAATTTGCTTTCTCAGTTGCTTACTTTTATACTCATGCAATGCTTTTGCTTGCCATGATCAAAATAAATTAAGCCCAAGTTCTTAGTATATGCCAAGGTTTCGACATGTACAAGAGGGCGCTAGAGAGCATAGAATTAAGCACCGTAGTGTTAAAACTTACCCTCAACTACTATGCATGTTTTCTGTTATTCTTCCAATGATAATATATATATGATTTCCATGGTTCAGTCTTATGTGGTGTATCTCGGGGGAAATTCACACACTTCGAAACCTTCAACCTTGGGGAATGATGGAATGACCGAGTCCTACTATGATCTATTGGGTTCTTGTTTGAAAAGGTAATGACAACCAGTTTCATAAATATCCCATCTCCATTGGTGTACTGATAAATTGTGAATTAAACAGCAAGGAGAAAGCTAAAGAAGCAATATTTTATTCGTACACAAGTCATATCAATGGCTTTGCTGCAACCCTCGAAGATGATGAAGTGGATCAATTATCGAGTACGAAAACATGGCAAGCTGATGATATTGTCATTCCTTCTGCTTCATTTCACAGTCTAATATATACTCGGATCTTTGATTGTTGACTGTTCTTTCCTGTTGTTGCAGACCGTCCGGAAGTTGTATCAGTTTTTCCAAATGAAGTAAATCAGTTGCATACAACTCGGTCATGGGAGTTTCTTGGACTAGAGAGAAATGGACAAATCCCTGCTGATTCAATCTGGTTAAAGGCAAGATTTGGTGAAGACGTAATTATTGGAAATCTTGACACTGGTATCTTACTTGTGTTTGACTTGGAAAAGAGTATTTTATTAGTTTCATAATTACTACTGCTTTGTTTCATCTTTGGACAAGCGAGCTTCAGCTTTGAATGGTCCATAAAGACTCCTTAATGTATTTTATTAGCTCTAGAACGTTAATATTTAAATCCTCGTTGCGGCTGCCCTTAATGTATTATATATATAATCTATCGTAGATGATGACACATTTTAATTTTCTCTCTTGATTAATTCGTGGTTGATTGATAGGCATCTGGCCGGAATCAGAGAGCTTCGACGATGAAGGAATGGGACCAATTCCAACAAGGTGGAAAGGATATTGTGAAACAAATGATGGGGTTAAATGCAATAGGTTTCTTTCTTCGCCTGCTCTCTAACATTACTAAGAACAGTGAAAAATGCTTCTTGATACAAGTTCTAAAAAAGAAATCAATGTCATAACTTACAGGAAGTTGATCGGAGCAAGGTACTTCAACAAGGGTTATGAAGCAGCTCTAGGCCGTCCACTTGATTCATCCAATAACACCGCAAGAGATACTAATGGTCATGGTACCCACACTCTATCTACAGCTGGTGGTCGCTTTGTTTCAGGTGCCAATTTCTTAGGATCAGCGTACGGGACAGCTAAAGGAGGATCACCTCATGCACGAGTTGCTTCATACAAGGTGTGCTGGCCGAGTTGCTATGATGCTGATATATTGGCTGCCTTCGACGCTGCTATTGAAGATGGGGTTGACATTTTGTCCATTTCAGCTGGAAGGTCACTTGAGATCCCTTACTTCAGAAGTGGTTTTGCAATTGGATCTTTTCAGGCTGTTATGAACGGAATTCTTGTAGTTTGCTCGGCTGGGAACTCCGGACAAGGCCTTGGCGTGGGAACAGCTTCAAATGTAGCTCCGTGGGTTCTCACCGTTGCGGCTAGCACAATTGATCGGGAGTTTCCATCTAATGTTGTCCTTGGAAATAACAAGGAATTCAAGGTTAGTATCGTTGATGATCCAGTCAATTAACTCTTATGTTTAGCATATGAACAACAAGAAAGCTGTCCCATTTACACTCTACAACAACCGACATAGTTCAACAGTATCATTATATCTTGATTCTTTGAATTCGTTTATAAACAGGGCACGAGCTTTAACACCAATAACCTGTCAGCTAGGAAGTATTATCCTATAGTTTATTCCGTGGATGCTAAAGCTGCAAATGCCTCTGCTCAACTTGCGTAAGCAACCGATTCATGTTGACTTATTGGTTATTCAATTGAGCATATATGTATATATATCCTTATGCATTTGTGATTGGCAGACAAATATGTTATCCTGAATCCCTTGACCCAACAAAGGTAAGAGGAAAGATTGTGTATTGTCTTCGTGATATGATACCTGATGTCGAGAAGAGCTTGGTGGTTGCTCAGGCTGGTGGTGTTGGGATGATCCTCGCTCATCAATCTGCAGACAGTTCAAGCATGCCTGGAGGTTTCTTTGTTCCTACTTCACTTGTCTCAGCAATTGATGGTCTTTCCGTTTTATCTTACATCTACAGCACAAAGTAATTAAGCTCTCTGTACTAATTGATTGGTTTCGATTTTTCAAATCTTGTAGCAAGTCAATATTCTATATAACCAATATGTTTTTATCTTTTCAGGTCACCGGTAGCTTATATAAGTGGCTCTACTGAAATTGGAAAAGTGGTTGCACCAGTCATGGCTTCCTTTTCATCAACTGGACCAAATGAAATTACACCAGAGATCCTCAAGGTATGCTACAGGATTCTTCTCTATTCCAGGATTGGTTATTTTGATTTAAATGTTTAAATTGTTGGACTTTGAGACAATAAAGGCCTCTTTTGTGTTCACAACATCAAAATTTTGTTAAAAATTCCAGCCAGACATCACTGCACCTGGAGTCAATATTTTAGCTGCCTATACAAAAGCACCAAGGCGTTTATCTCGGCTTATAGACCGGCGCCCTCTTTCCTTCAACATTATATCTGGGACTTCAATGTCATGCCCCCATGTTTCTGGCATTGCTGGTCTTCTCAAAACCATGCACCCTGATTGGAGTCCTGCCGCAATTAAGTCAGCAATCATGACCACCGGTAGTTCAGCTTCTATTTGTCGGCTCTCCACTATAGTTTCTATATTATGATTTTATTTAATTTCAAATTCAACATACTAACAAAACTTTTGATGTCTATGATGTTCCAGCTAGAACAGGTAGCAATGCTAGACAGCCAATAGCCGACGCTTCTTCTGCGGAGGCAACCCCCTTCAACTATGGTTCAGGACATCTGCGGCCAAACCGCGCGATGGATCCAGGGTTGGTCTATGACTTAACCACCACGGATTACTTGAATTTTCTGTGCTCCATCGGCTATAATGCAACCCAGATGTCAATATTCATCGAAGAGCCATATGCTTGCCCACCAAAGAATATCAGTTTGTTGAATTTCAACTATCCTTCAATTACTGTCCCTAATCTCTCAGGAAATGTCACGTTGACTAGAACCTTAAAGAACGTGGGAACTCCAGGATTATACACAGTTCGTGTCAAGAAGCCTGATGGAATATTAGTTAAGGTAGAGCCAGAGAGTTTGAAATTCAGCAAGCTAAATGAAGAGAAAACTTTCAAGGTCATGCTGAAGGCTAAGGACAATTGGTTTGGCAGGTCTTACGTGTTTGGAGGGCTCACATGGTCAGATGGTGTGCACCATGTTAGGAGTCCTATTGTGGTCAGGAAGGCAGTTGACCCAATTTTGAATTAAATGAATTTGTTCTAGCTAGTCTAAGATTGAATTATGTTTTGTCAACGAAATAAACAAGCTTTCAAGTAATTCATTTTCATTTTTTTGAAAGTATTAAATTTATATTTGTACTATTCATGTTTTAATTTAAACATTACTTACAATTTTGCTGGATTGGATAATTGTTTTAACCAAAAAAAATATATACAGAATTTTTCAAATTAACTTTTTTTTACAAAAAAAAATCGTAATTATAAATCCAGAAATTTATGTATGCATTCAATTAAATAAATCGAGAATTATTTGTGCCATTAAATACAAAAATAATTAACGATAACTAAGGACTAAATTGGAAAAATCAAGAAATAGATGTAGATCAAGATATTTAATCTCACAATTTTGGTCATGTACCCGGCTATGTTTAATAATTTTATTTATTAGAATTTATTTTTTATTTAATAAAATAATAATAGAAATAAATACAAACACAAAAGCGATTGAATATTATCAAACAAAAAAACATGCAAGGTTGCATGTTGCACATATTAGAAAAAAAATATTATCATTACGTGTGAAAACTAAGTAAAAACTAAATGATGATTAATCAAAGACTAAATTAAAAAGTTGAGAGATGGATGTTAATGTAGATGTAGTTATTTTAATAATTTTATTTTTTGGAACCAATGTTTTATTTAATAAAATGATAATAAAAAAAAAGACATGTAAACAAAAGCGATTAGATAATTTTTTTTCTTAAAAAAAGTAAGGACACATATAAAGCATGCCTCCTAATATGAAAATAAAATGCTCAAATCTTTTTTGTAAATGAAGTAAAAATTAAATCATATTCTATTAAAAAAACCTCATAAAAATTTGTTAAAATTAATAAAAAGACTATAAAAAATTAAATAAAAACTCAAAATTAAAGGATAAAATTAGAAGAAGAAAGAAATAAAAGGATCAAACAAATATGAATAAAAAAAGCCCAAGCACATGGGCTTAGCCTAAGTGGCCCAGTGTGCAATGGCTTAAAAAACCCAGGCATATAGGCAAAATTGAAGGATGGAATTAGAAGAAGAAAGGAATAAAAGGGCCAAACAAATATGAACAAAAAAAGCCCAAGCACGTGGGCTTAGCCTAAGTGGCCCAGTGTGTACGGGCTTAAAAAACCCAGGTGTACAGGCCTTTCAATCCAGGCCTTGTGCCTGGGTTGACTTTTGTTCCTTTTAAAAATGATGGTGACTAGGGGTGTTCAAAAAAACTGAAAAACCGAAAAAATAAAAAAAAATAACTGAAAAAACCGAACCGTGAAAAAAAACCGATTAAAATTTTAAAAAAACCGACTGATTCGGTTCGGTTTTGGTTTTTTAATCCTAGAACCGAAAAAACCGAACCGAACCCGAACCGAAAAAAACCGGATAAAAAACCGAGCAAAACTGAAAAAACCAAGCCAAACCTGAAAAAACCGAGCCAAACCGGTTTGAACCGGTTTTTGCTATAAAAAACCGAACCAAACCGAAACCGGTTAGTTTGAACCGATTTCGGTTCAGTTTTAGTTTTTTTTTTGAAATTTGGTTTGGTTACTTTTTTTGATAAAAACCGAACCGAACCGAAAATGAACACCCCTAATGGTGACCTATCATTTGCTCTTGTTGTTTTTCTTAAAAAAAAAAAACATCGAGCCTATTTTTCGGAGACTGGAGGATAACCAAAAATTTGAGCCATGGTTTTTTTTGCAAAAACAAAAATTAATTTTCAACCTTTTTTGACCAAAAATACTTAGAAAACATACTCCTCGCTTTAACAAACATTTTCATGGTCTTGAATAACCCAACTGGTCGATCGTCCAAACCACCAAAATATAATTCTGACTTAATTATCACAAACAAAATAAATTTGTAGTATGATCGTAGAAACTAGGTTAAACCAAGAAAAATTTCGTTTAATCTTCTTACAGTATACTGAATGAGAAAAAATGGGGGATTTGGATGAAAAATTCAAGAAATAATAATTCTGAAAATAATAAACTGATGTCGTTAAATCAGTTCAAGGGTCCACACATCCATTCCTATAAATCTATTGATAATCAAAGTAAAATAAATATTCCTTCACGTCATGCAAATAAATTCGATATCCCTTAAAGCTGAGGAAAATCGATGAGATTATAAGTACATTAATTAGGAAAAGCTCTCTAATCAATTTCTTACCATCAAGCGAATGTAATATTGAAAATAATTTTTGTTCACTCGGCAGTAGTCTTAGGAATAAAATCTATGCATTCATTCTAAGCAAACGTTCAAAAGCTTGACAATTTTAACTTAGTTTATTCTTCCCTAATAAATCAAGATGAGAGTTGCTGCAATCAAATTGAAAGGAACTAAAAAGATAAATACTTGAATTTAAAATAATTACAATAATAACGTTACTTCTCACAATGTGCTAATGAAGATGGTGTGTGTCCCTCTTGAACCGAATTTAGGAGTTTAGTTCATGGTTGCTGGAAAATTGACAAAAGCAGAGAAGAAATGAATGTTTTTCGACCCCTGTTTCAGCTGTGTTCTGTACTCTTTATCCTCCCCCTTTGCCGCCGAAACCTTCAGGATTCTTAGACTAATTAGGAGTCTTCATGATGATAAATTCTTTCCTTCTTTATCTGGTCTTTAAGGTTGGATAAATCTCTCAGAATATGCGTTGAAAATTGATTCTGCTGCTGTAACAATTCTGTTGTAATTCCAACTCTACTGCAACTTAGACTTTGTTTTTGACTTGGTTTCTTGCAATATCCAACTATCCTAGCAGTATTAATTCATTAATGGTGTGTTAGAGGCTTGATATGAATCTTTCTTGGGTCCTAAGGCCCACCGTTTTTATGTCAGATTCGCAGCCGTAGTAGGATGTTCGACACTGTTGGTTTCCTTATCAGAGTAGGAAACCCATCTCGTCCTCCAGATTGCGTCCGGAGTTTGGTCTTAAAAAGGATTTTATCTGGATTGAAATCCTCATCCAAGTTGTAGTAATGGATGTGTAGATGAATTTGGGCTTTTGAATCTCCTGATTTCAATATCTTAAGCTTAAGATATTCTCATTTGAATATCTAGTGTGAAAGTAGAGAATCCTGCTGCGAGTAGGATTCTGACCCGAGTTTGCAGGTCTGATTATAGATCCAAATGAGATCATATTTTAGCCAATGATACCTTTCTAGAAAGCTTGATATGTGTGATTCAACTTAGATTAAGTTGACGTTCTCATTCGAGAACTCTAACGTGACGAAAAACCTATCATAAAAAGCTAGGTCCAAAACATAAAATGCAGAACTTCTTATCTTAAACAATTAATTCACAGAGTCTCTTCTGCATGCCAAACTTATAAAAATAACTTCCAATCAACTCAAATAATTTTAAAATACATTAAAAAGCATAGTGTAAAAGGAATAAAAACATAAGCATATTTTGCACTTATCACCGACAAACAGTCTAAAAACCTGAAATTGACTCGAATTAAAGAAAAAAAGACTTTTTGATTTTAGATCTACCATTTTAGGATATGGGAAGGACAAAGAACACTTAGGTGAGACTACTCTAATCAAATGAAACTCATTGATATCAAAATTGACCTTTTTCATGGTCTAAATTGAAGTCAATCGAGACTTTCTTTCTCTACCATTGGAATCTGATGACTTTCCCTCTCCTCTCTCAAATAAAGAACTAAAAAAACAAGAAAGATAAAGTTTGGATCGAAATTGATGTTTTGAAAACCAAAGGGACCAAAAAAATAAATTGGAAAGTATAAGGATCAAATTGAACTTTTTTGCAAACTTTGAAGTTGACACCTATTTTACCTATCTTTTTCACTGTGGTCCTTCATCCATCAATCTTGCCCTTATTAAACAAATCAAAGCCAATTGACCATCAATTTGGCCACAAAAGAGCTTAATCAATGAAAAAAAATCATTATGGCAATCCATCGTGAATTATGTATGTGAACAGTGGCGTAGGTTTCTGTGTGTTTTTACCCATGCATTTTAATATTTGTTAAGAACCAGATTTAATATGTTTAATTTCATAGAACAACAAAATCAGCACAGCACAATAACCATAACAGATACCAAACAGACTTTACTCCTACAACTTTAGCAGAAAGACAACTTCGTATCCCATAAGCGACAGAAGTCCAAAGAACACAAGAGTTCATTTGAAAAAGATCCTGGCATGGCCAAATATATCGACACAAATATTACCTTTCTTTAAAGTGTGCTTCAGTCGCCCTCCGTAAACCAACTGTATCCTTTTCTAGGCTAAATCTAGACCCTGTCTAACAGCCATGACTTTCACCTGCAGATCAGAAGCTTTAGCAGCATGATCTGAAAGTCCTATAGCCAAGTTCCATAATGAAGAGATGATATGAGAGACCTTGAGGCAAGCCTCAAAAGATAGGCTAGGAAGAACCAACTTCACTAGCGCCTCCTATGAACCACTCCTAAATTACCATGCAAAATCCTCTTTTAATTTTTTACAAGCTTTACAAGTAATTTTCCAAGTAGAAGAGGTGGACTGAGGAGGGAGGTGATGGAGATCGCTCGCTCATCATGAGATAAGTATTTATTCTACAATAAGAATTTTCCCCATATGCCAACTGAGATTTCCCAAAAAAACAATATTTTTACCTCCTTGCTAGTACCACCTACATGCTTGAATTTTATATGTCCCAATTCTAAAATTGAATGCCCGTTTTGCTCAATCATTTGACCTCAGAGAAGGGCTAAACATTTTTGAAAAATGATTCGTTAAAAGCGCAGCATGGTGTTGACAAACAATGGAAGGATTTTGTGTAAAACATTCACATCAAATTTCATCTCTTCCGCTTCTAAGAAATAAAATGACTTCTGCCCCAGAAACGATGTTATGGGTCGTTATAGAAAATTATACTATACTTTAAGCTATAACATGATAGAATGCATTATTTTTGTCACTGTAGCGCAATAGTGACATTGAAACGTTACCTTTTGTCTCTCAAGTTTTTGTTTTCTTATGACTTGGTACCTAGAGTTTTATAGTTTTATGTTTGTCTTCGAACTTTATTTTCATTGTTTTCCTGTCACCAGATTCTAAAAAAATTAAAGAGAAAAATACCATAAAATATTTAGTCAACCACATCTCGACCATCAAAAAATCAATTTTAATGTCAATAGATTTATTTTGGAGATGAGAGTTCAACAATAATGATCCCTTTAACCATCCCAATAAAAAAGCATAATCAAATAGAGAATTATAGTTAAAATGGGCTTAAAATTGAGCTTAGATCTAAAAAACCTCAAGCTCAATTTTTTGACAAGCAGAGGTGGATGGAGAATTGTTGCAACTAATAGCATGTTGTTGCTACAATTTTTATTTTTTTTTACAATGAATGGGCAACACATCGGCTGCTAGGAGCGCACACGCTTTCCCTTTTCTTTTTTTAGACCAAATGCTTGGGTTTTACCTGTTAAGTCCAATATGTCTTCCTATGAATATTTTTTAAAAAAATTTCATTCAGTGTACATTATATTTTGAATTTATGATTAAATTATTTTTTTCATAAAAAATTGCTTGGATATTTTTTTTTCACATAAAAAAAATTATTTAACCCATAGAGCAACGTAATCTACTAATCTATTACTATTTAAATTAAATTAGATCTTTTATATTTATATTTGCAATCATTTTTTTAAAAATTATATATAAGCTTAATATGCAAAAAAGAGTTCGCACATTAATATTCAATGAGAATTAAACAATATTGTGATTGTTAATTTTTATATTGTTTTAATGAATTTCTTTTATTTTGTATATAATCACATAAAAATTATGATGATATTTTTTTAAGCATGATGAATTTTTGCTTAAAAAGCATTTTATTAATAAAAACAATATGTTTTCATTTAAAAAAAAATCACTTTATGAAATAATTTTTTTTTCACTTCATTATTTAAATTTCTTAGAGCCTTACAAATACTCATTTTAATTAATTATATTGGATTTCTATTTTTAAAAAAACGTTGTTAATCAAAAACTATTTTTTTTCTTCAAAACAAAAAAAAATACATAAATAAGAAATGAGGGCTTCAACTTAAAAAATGCATTTTATCTTTCACAATTTAAATATTTCAGACCTTTACAAATATTTGTTGTAATCATTGAATAATTAAATAAAAATTATCTTTTGAAAAGTACCCTTCAACATGACACAAGTATAAAAGCTAATTTATTGCTATTTAGCTGTCTCATTCTATCCTTTTGTAGTCCTAAACTATATTTTCTTAATTTTATAACCCTACACCTTTCAGAAATTAGTGTAAACACTCACACCTAATTGTATAAAAAGAGTGTAATAGGAATATTATACTATCATTTGTGTGTGCGCACGTTTTTTTTAAGCTTTCTGCCGATTATTATCCAAGGTTTTAGCCACTTTATCACAGATACTCTGAGGGAGTCAGACATGTTGCATGATGCAATTAGAGAGAGTGCAAGACGTAGAATGAGTTATAAAGTGAGGGGTCCTTGGCCATCCTTGAAAGCACGACCCATCAAGACAAGAAGAGACATCTTTCATAGCAATCTGTTAAGAGTGCTTGGGCAATTTGATCGAGGGGAAAGAAGAACGACGCACCATGATACTTTCTATTTTGTCGCGCCATGGTTTGTGGTTTCGTCATAATCTGCCTATTCATCTTTAATCAACCTATTAAGGTAATGAATTTTCAGTTTACAAGGTAGTATGGTATTTGTGAGTTTTCCTAATTTATAAACCAAAATTAACGGATCTAAAAAAACATTCTAAAACACCCCCCTTAATTAATGTACCCAGCCTCTTCATGGGTTCTTTCTAGGGAAGGAGCATGACTCTATAGGTTCTCCCTAGGCATCACACCTGGACTAATTTTTTACCTCTAATGGGCTTAGACATCTTGCTCGAGCCCAACTTTCTTTTATGAGTTTTTTCAGGACCTCACATGAGTATCTAGCTTTTTATATTGATTCAATACGTATTGTTTTGAGTGGAATATAACTTAAAATATCACAAAAGTAAAATTATATTTAACCTAATCTTCTTCATAAAAGGATAAAGACTCGTGAGTTATAAATACCCCATAAATCCTTCAAGAACAAGGTTCACAATCTTTTCATTCTTAATATTTTCAATACATATATTTTCAGAGTTTATCTCTCTAAAATATAATCACACTTTCTCTCTCTACAAAGTTATTGACTTTATCATCAGAGAATTCTCACATCTATAAAATGAAATCTTTTACAGGTATCAGCTACTGGTCACATTGACTTACCAAGCATCATCTGCTACTACCACAGCTATCGGTCACTTTGGTTTACCTGACATCATTTACTACTACCAACTATCTGAGCTTTCCATATTATTTATTAGAAAAAAACAAATTAGATTACTTGAACTAAAAGATTAATCAATTATTCAATATATCAATCCTATTTCTAAACGTATTGGATTTTAAAACTAAGATAATATGAAATTTGTTACTTTTCCCTTCCTTGTAAAGTGGTAAGGTATAAAGTGGTAAGGTAGGGCGCTCAATTATGAATCATCTTTGAGCACTCCAAGTTTCCTATTTGCAGCTATTCTTCAAGAAACTGCTCTCTTTTAGCAAAAGCTACTCTCCAACCAATCATGTTCAAAAGCTTTTAATTTTGCGTACATCTTCTCCTTGTTTTTTTTCTGTTTTCAGTTTGATTTTTAATGTTTTTGTAACATTCTCCTTAGTTCCTAAACATTACGGTATAAACATAATCATATACACGTGCACGCATTAAATAATATTTTATGATTAAAAAAAAGTTCAAAAGCTCACACTATTAAAAGGGATCGAGAACAGAATGGATGAGAGGAAAACGAAATTTAGATTTGCTTACTCGTTATAAAAAATACTCAAAAACTTACACCAGAACATAGATATTAACAAACTAAGAGTTAGAATAGTTAGATTTATGATGATAAGAGCTTGATCTGTGACAAAATAAAAAGAATAGTATTTTTTCTACTTAAAAAAAATGAAAGAGAGGGATAGGAGATTTGGTAGGTTATAGTTTAAATATTACCAATGAATTCACTAACGAATATTAGCGACAGTTATATTTAATTTATAATTTTTAAAAAAATTATTGACACAGAATAATATTTTTCGAGAAAATAATTAGGGAATACCAGACTCTTTTTTTTTCATTTTTTAATTCTTATCGGTAATTCTTTTGGTATTCATTGACAGAAAGATTTACGTTATATTCCGTTAGTAAATGTCACATAATTTAATGACGGTTTTTCTTCTTTAATATTTTGTATTTGATAATTTTATAACAGTGTGCTATATTAATTACCATGTGAAACATTCCCTATATATATTAATTATATTAATTGACATGTGAAACAATCACTATACGGTCTCGATGAATTCTAGAAGAGTTTAAAAGATATGTCAGTTAAACTCCATGCTTCAACTATTATTATCTACGTGATTCTAGAGAAACAAAAGTCGTGATATATTTTTTGAAGCAAAGAAGTATAATTACCAACTCAAAAAATTATGTTTAAACTTGCGCAGCAGATTGAATTCTATTTTTTGTTCTATTTCGTTATTAAGACTTTTAATACCACATCAAAAATATATATATGCATTTAATAGAAAAATTAAATTGTTGATTGATACTTAAAAATAGTTTTTTTATTGACTCCAACAGCGTGTGATGGTATACTCAAAACTTGAACTTAAGATTTTCTTCACATTTCACAATCTTTCTAATTGGACATTAATAATAAGCTCTTATCTTGCATGATGGAACTAATTTCATCTTTAAACCTTGTTGAATTTTCATATCGAACTTCTATTCTAAATGTTTGACTCTGTCTTGATCTGTTTCCTTCATCCCCTTCCCGAGAAGATTAAAAAAAAAAAAAAAAAAAAACCAATTAGGGCACTGGCCAAGATGGCAGGTCCTTCCGGGAAAGAGATGTGTAGAATTAATTATCCGAGTCATGAATCTTTAATTCTGGAAAGGGCAGGATAACCCACTTCAAAAGTTTGGAAATTTCCCTGTTGATGTTAACCTAATAAATGTCTGAAAGGTAACTTGTCCTAAAAATAATAAAGTACGTCTTAATACATTTCGCTAGTCGGCAACGCAGACATTCTCTAATCACTTACACTGTCATATGATTGGACTTGCTCAAATCCTGAGATTTTCTATTGCAATGCTTGCAATAATATACTATTAATCTGACAACGTCACTAAGCAGCAGAGCTTAATTATCATTTATTGACCAGTAATAACATCTGAAAACTTCATACACGCTTCATTTAATTAATTACAAAGACATTTTCGCAGATAATTTTCAGATAACGATCCTATATAAAGGGTAGAATTAGCAGCCTTTCATTTGTATAGCGAAAAGAAAGTATAGGAAATATGAAGATTATTTCTTCTCTGTTGCTTCTTTTCTCCCTTTTGTCCTTTCTGCAGATAATCAGTCCAATATTAGCGGTGAAAAAGGCAAGTATCATTCTTGACCTTTGATCATCATGTCCTTTGCTTTCTCAGTTGCTTACTTTTATACTCATGCAATGCTTTTGCTCGCCATGATCAAAATAAATTTAGCCCAGGTTCTGAGTATATGCCAAGGTCTTGACATGTACAAGAGGGCGGAGAGCATGGAATTAAGCACCGTTGTGTTAAAACCTACTCTCAACTACTATGCATGTTTTCTGTTATTTTTCCAATGATAATAAATATATGATTTCCATGGTTCAGTCTTATGTGGTGTATCTCGGGAGAAATTCACACACTTCTAAACCTTCAACCTTGGGGAATGATGGAATGACCGAGTCCTACTATGATCTATTGGGTTCTTGTTTGAAAAGGTAATGACAACCAGTTTCATAAATATCCCATCTCCATTGGTGTACTGATAAATTGTGAATTAAACAGCAAGGAGAAAGCTAAAGAAGCAATATTTTATTCGTACACAAGTCATATCAATGGCTTTGCTGCAACCCTCGAAGATGATGAAGTGGATCAATTATCGAGTACGAAAACATGGCAAGCTGATGATATTGTCATTCCTTCTGCTTCATTTCACAGTCTAATATATACTCGGATCTTTGATTGTTGACTGTTCTTTCCTGTTGTTGCAGACCGTCCGGAAGTTGTATCAGTTTTTCCAAATGAAGTAAATCAGTTGCATACAACTCGGTCATGGGAGTTTCTTGGACTAGAGAGAAATGGACAAATCCCTGCTGATTCAATCTGGTTAAAGGCAAGATTTGGTGAAGACGTAATTATTGGAAATCTTGACACTGGTAATCTTACTTGTGTTTGACTTGGAAAAGTGTATTTTATTAGTTTCATAACTACTGCTTTGTTTCATCTTTGGACAAGCGAGCTTCAGCTTTGAATGGTCCATAAAGACTGCCCTTAATGTATTTTATTAGCTCTAGAACGTTAATATTTAAATCCTCGTTGCGGCTGCCCTTAATGTATTATATAATATATCGTCGATGATGACACATCTTCAGAATGTTTCTTTAAGCTGTCCACTGGTCGGCAACAGCTTTTGAATGGTCCTTTTTTATTTCTTCTTATTAGTTGTAACATTTTAATCTTCTCTCTTCATTAATTCGTGGTTGATTGATAGGTGTCTGGCCGGAATCAGAGAGCTTCGACGATGAAGGAATGGGACCAATTCCAACAAGGTGGAAAGGATATTGTGAAACAAATGATGGGGTTAAATGCAATAGGTTTCTTTCTTCGCCTGCTCTCTAACATAAGAACAGTGAAAAATGCTTCTTGATACAAGTTCTAAAAAAAGAAATCAATGTCATTACTTACAGGAAGTTGATCGGAGAAAGGTACTTCAACAAGGGTTATGAAGCAGCTCTAGGCCGTCCACTTGATTCATCCAATAACACCGCAAGAGATACTAATGGTCATGGTACCCACACTCTATCTACAGCTGGTGGTCGCTTTGTTTCAGGTGCCAATTTCCTAGGATCAGCCTACGGGACCGCCAAAGGAGGATCACCTAATGCACGAATTGCTTCATACAAGGTGTGCTGGACGGGTTGCTATGATGCTGATATATTGGCTGCCTTCGACGCTGCTATTCAAGATGGGGTTGACATTTTGTCCATTTCACTTGGAAGGGCAGTTGCTATCCCTTACTTCAGAGATGGTGTTGCAATTGGATCTTTTCAGGCTGTTATGAACGGCATTCTTGTAGTTTGCTCGGCTGGGAACTCCGGACAATTCCTTAGCTTCGGAACAACTTCAAATGTAGCCCCGTGGGTTATCACCGTTGCGGCTAGCACAATTGATCGGGAGTTTCCATCGAATGTTGTCCTTGGAAATAACAAGGAATTAAAGGTTAGTATAGTGGATGATCCAGTCACTTAACTCTTATGTTTAGCATATGAGCAACAAGAAAGCTGTCCCATTTACACTCTACAACAACCGACATAGTTCAACTGTTCAACTGTATCATTATATCTTGATTCTTGGAATTTTTTTTATAAACAGGGCACGAGCTTTAACACCAATAACCTGTCAGCAAGGAAGTATTACCCTATAATTTATTCTGTGGATGCTAAAGTTGCAAACGCCTCTGCTCAACTTGCGTAAGCTACCGATTCATGTTGACTTATTGGTTATTCAATTGAGCATATATGTATATATATCCTTACGCATTTGTGATTGGCAGACAATTATGTTATCCTGAATCCCTCGACCCAACAAAGGTAAGAGGAAAGATAGTGTATTGTCTTCGTGGTATGATACCTGATGTCGAGAAGAGCTTGGTGGTTGCTCAGGCTGGTGGTGTTGGGATGATCCTCGCTGATCAATCTGCAGAGAGTTCAAGCATGCCTCAAGGTTTCTTTGTTCCTACTTCACTTGTCTCAGCAATTGATGGTCTTTCCGTTTTATCTTACATCTACAGCACAAAGTAATTAAGTTCTCTGTACTAATTGATTGGTTTCGATTTTTCAAATCTTGTAGCAAGTCAGTATTCTATATAACCAATATGTTTTTATCTTTTCAGGTCACCGGTAGTTTATATAAGTGGCTCTACTGAAATTGGAAAAGTGGTTGCACCAGTCATGGCTTCCTTTTCATCAACTGGACCAAATGAAATTACACCAGAGATCCTCAAGGTACGCTGCAGAATTCTTTTCTATTCTATGAGTAGTTATTTTGATTTAAGGAAAACAAAGACGAGTTACTGTTGGACTTTGAGACAATAAATTCCTTTGTTGTGTTCATAACATCAAAATTTTGTTAAAAATTCCAGCCAGACATCACTGCACCTGGAGTCAGTATTTTAGCTGCCTATACAAAAGGACCGAGTCGTTTATCTCGGCTTATAGACCAGCGCCCTCTTTCCTTCAACATTATATCTGGGACTTCAATGGCATGCCCCCATGTTTCTGGCATTGCTGGTCTTCTCAAAACCATGCACCCTGATTGGAGTGCAGCCGCAATTAAGTCAGCAATCATGACCACCGGTAGTTCAGCTTCTATTTTTTGGCTCTTCGCTATAGTTTCTATATTATGATTTTATTTAACTTCAAATTCAACATACTAACAAAACTTTTCATGTTTATGATGTTCCAGCTAGAACAGGTAGCAATGCTAGACAGCCAATAGCCGACGCTTCTTCTGCGGAGGCAACCCCTTCAACTATGGTTCAGGACATCTGCGGCCAAACCGGGCGATGGATCCAGGGTTGGTCTATGACTTAACCACCACGGATTACTTGAATTTTCTGTGCTCCATCGGCTATAATGCAACCCAGATGTCAATATTCATCGAAGAGCCATATGCTTGCCCACCAAAGAATATCAGTTTGTTGAATTTCAACTATCCTTCAATTACTGTCCCTAATCTCTCAGGAAATGTCACGTTGACTAGAACCTTAAAGAACGTGGGAACTCCAGGATTATACACAGTTCGTGTCAAGAAGCCTGATGGAATATTAGTTAAGGTAGAACCAGAGAGTTTGAAATTCAGCAAGCTAAATGAAGAGAAAACTTTCAAGGTCATGCTGAAGGCTAAGGACAATTGGTTTGCCGGTTCTTACGTGTTTGGAGGGCTCATATGGTCAGATGGTGTGCACCATGTTAGGAGTCCTATCGTGGTCAGGAAGGCAGTTAACCCAACTTTGAATTAATTGAATTTGTTCTACCTGGTCTAAGATTGAATTATGTTAAAAAAATAATGTTTTGTCAACGAAATAAACAAGCTTTGAAGTAATTCATTTTCATTTTTTTTTAAAGTATTAAATTTATATTTGTACCATTCATGTTTTAATCTAAACATTACAAGAGTAGTTTACAAAACAATTAAATGATTTTAACCGAACACAATATAGTAGTTCACTAGCTATCTAACCCGTGCTTTGTTTAAATTGAATAATTTTTTTAACAAAAATAATATATAGGTTTTTTCAAACTTTTCTTTTTACATAGAAAATCATAATTATAAATCAAAAAATTTATGTATGCGTTCAACTAAATAAATTAAGAATTATTTGTGTTAATAAATATAAATACAAAATCATTAATGATAAGTAAAGACCAAGATTAAAATGTGTAGATTGAGAATTATAATTAAAATGGGCTCAAAATTGAGCTTAGAGCTCAAAAACCTCAAGCTCAATTTTCTTTTGACAACTAGAGATGGATGGAGAATTATGGCAGTTAGGTGTGTTTGGCAATGCATTTCAAAAATATTTTTTAAAAAATTTGAAATTATTTTTGTTTTAAATTAATATATTTTTTATGTTTTCAAATTATTTTGATGTGCTGATTTTAAAAATAATTTTTTTAAAAAAAAACATTATTGATATATTTTCTAAGTAAAAAATACTTTAAAAAACAATCACAATCACACTAATATTCACGACACTTTTTCCCCCTATATACATTATTAATCCATCAGTGCATTGTGAAGAAATGGACATAACCTAACTTGTCGGAAAATATCTAGATGTTGAGGAACTCAATAATTGGTTCACCGAATAAATCTCTATTATTTTTAAGTAGTTCTTGTTTTTTTTTTTTTTTTACCGTTGTATTTTCAATAAATCTGGCAGATGATGCTGGAAATAACCTTTTTTATTAGCTTAAGTGTATTCATTTAATATTTAATAAAAGGCCATGCAGTTAATTTCTTTGCACGTCTTGTTTGCTTTCTTTTTTTATCTTTTTATTGCACTACATGTTTTGCAGGAATATCCAAAACGACCACCACCTAAAAATATGAAATAATTACTTTAAAAATATTTAGCTTGATTTCAATAAAAAAAAAATGCAATTGATGAGGAAAAGTGAGGTGAGCAAGATATGCAAGAGTTTGCTAAATTGATAAAGGGAACTCGATCATAGAAAGGAGACTTGGGGGCAATCCAAGCTGATGGGTCTGACGACAGATATTTTTGAATAGTAGAGTTGGGAATAAGGAATCCGAGAACCAAAAGCAGAAAAGGGTTTAAAACCAAAAAGGTAGTTGCCTCCAAGACTATTTGTTTGATTATTTGATGTAAGGATAGTCGAACTCCAATAAAACTATTTGTATTTGTTTAATTCATTCGTCTCTCGATAAGACTATATTTTATTATTTGATTATGAGAATAATTATTCTTGATGAAAATATGTTTGTTTTATTTTTTTTAAGGGTGATTGTCTTCCTATGAAACTATTTAATTATTGGGGTAATTACATTTTAATGAGATTATTTATTTGATTATTTGGTACGAGGGTAGTCACATGTCGATGAGACTATATTGGTTGTTTAGGGTAATCGTTTTTTAATGAGATTATTTGATTATTAAAATAATTGTTTTTTAATGAGATTATTTATTTGATTATTTAATTAAGACGGTAGTCGTCTCCTAATGAAACCGTGTTTGTTTTGACTACTTTGAGAGTAGTCACCTCTTAATAAGACTTATTTTGATTTTTGATTTTTGTGAGAGTAGTGTCCTCTCAATGAGACTTGTTTTGATTTTTAAAATTATTTTGAGCGTAATCGTCTCTCAAAGAGACTGTTTTATTTTTTTTAAAAAAAATATGATGTTATTTATCTTTATAAACTTAGTATATAAAATCAAAAGAAAATAAATTTTCAATGATTTTTTGTCGTAAGTATTGTAAAGAAGAGGTAGTTATCATAACCATTTTTTACCCCTATTTTTTTTATATATGTTTTCAAAAATCATACTTTTGGTCCATATGAGAATTATTAATTGAAATATAAATTAAAAAATTATTTTTAAAAAATATATCAATTAAAAAAACAAAATTAAAAAAAATAATACTCAAGTGTTGTTGTTTAACCCATTAAACCTACAATTATAATCATGAACTTAATAGAATTAAATATTTTTTTAATTTAAATTTATATTTAATCTAATATAAAATTAAAAAAAAAAAAACAAAAAATAATCGAGACGCACGGGCCTATGCCCAGCACGCCAGGCCATTGCAAGGTTTGGGTTAGAGCTGCCTCATGTCATAGCTATTAAACTCGGTCTGGGGTTGACCTAGTTAAGAGATCGGGTCTTGGATTTTATGGGTCAACTCGAAAAAATTAAAAAAATATTTAAAGTTTTAATATTTTATATGAAAAAATTAAGAAAAAATCAATGTGAATATAGACTATACATGTTGTAAATAATGAAGTTTAAAAGAATATTTTAAAAAGTTTTTTATCTCATATTTAAAAGATATTATGTTATACTTTTAAGTTGAAATATTTAAACAAAAAAAAAATTATCCCACATTGCAAAACATATTTTTTTATTGTGAACATAGAGTATATATATTAAAGGGTTTCAAATCCAACATTTAAAAGATATTATGTTATCCTTTTAAGTTGAAGTATTTAAACCAAAAAGTTTTTTATCCCACATTAAAAAAACATAATTTTTTTATTGTGAATATAGAGTATATATACAAAAGGGTTTCAAATCCCACATTGAAAAAATAACTTTTTTCTTGGGAATATAAAGTATATATACTAAAGGATTTCAAATTCTACATTGTAAAAACATAACTTTTTTTGTTGTGAACATAGAGTATATATACAAAAGGACTTCAAATCCCATATTGAAAAAACATAACTTTTTTTTGTGAACATAAAGTATATATACGAAAGGATTTCAAATCCCACATTAAAAAAAAATAACTTTTTTATTAGGAACATAAAGTAATATACTAAACGGTTTCAATGAAAAAATAATATATTTTTCTGATATTTATATAGTAAACTTTAAAAAGTTGTTAATAACTAACTAAAAAAATATGAAAAAGAAGGATATAGGAGAAAGATCACATTTGAAGAAAAAAAAACAAAAAAAAAACAAAACGGGTCTTGTCCAGTTTCGTCCAGGTCGACCGGGTCATGGATCGACCCGTTGGGTTTTACCGGATTTTTGTACTGGCCGGTTTTTTAGCAAACTCAGATCGGTCCAGTTACCGGGTTGACCCACCAGGCTACACTGGGTTAATACAACTACTGGTCTGGGTTGGAGCTGGTTGATTCAGACGCAATCCAGACATGGCACGCGTTTTTTAACCACTTGCCTAATTTTGCCGCCTCATTTCTCTGTCAGCGTCAGCTCACCTCATCTGGATAAGACAAAGACTAATTCCCTCGTTTCATAAATTTTTTATGCTATATCCTCGTCTAAAAAATCTATAAAAAGAGCGTCATCACGCTCACCGGTCACATGCTCTTCCTAAATTAAATCATTGAATATTCTTAGAGCAAAATTTAAGGAAAAGATTATCTTTTTATTTATCCATTTAACGAAAGTATATCGTTTTTTTGGAAAAAAAATTTGTGGGATCCACGAGTTTGGATAATGTTGCCACGCTATGTCACACATCACTCCCCTAGCACTATATATAGAGAAGCAAGCCTCACTCATTTTCCACAATTAGTATCCTCTTGAGATTCCCATCATTGTTATTTTTCTGCTTTCAATCTCATTGATTAAAAAGATTTCTGGGTTTTTTTTAGCATTTAAGGGTACCTGGAAAGAGAGAGATGTTGGCAATATTCAACAAAGGGTTAGTGAATCCACCCCAGGAGCTGTACAGCCCAGCTTCCTTATGTTCGTCGAGAAAACCAAAGCTTCCTGAGGAGATTGTGAAGGATTTTGTCTCTGCTAATCCTCCTAATGCTTTCTCACTGAGCTTTGGAGATGCTGCACTGCTTGCTTATATTCAACCAGGAAATTCTTACCCCAGAAACCAAAGGTAAATTATTACATCTCGATCTGATCTTCAGTCTTCAATCTTTGTTTTTGTCTAGTTTAATGTAGCCCGTGAACTGATCTTGAACATGACGGATTTGCAGGCTGCTCTGTGGATTGGATGGCATATACTGCATTTTCTTGGGGAGCCTGAACAACCTCTGCAGTCTCAATAAACAGTATGGGCTATCAAAGTGCACCAACGAGGCTATGTTTATCATTGAAGCATATCGTACCCTCCGTGACCGTGGCCCATATCCAGCTCACAAGGTTCTTCAGGATCTGGATGGCAGGTTTGGATTTGTGGTCTACGATACCAAGGCTGGACAGGTGTTTGCTGCACTGGTAAGCTTAAGCCACTCTAGAAACTCTTGAAGAATGGATGAAATTCTGTTTAATGACTCTGGAAAATGGGAAATAATTTTGCAAGCATTTGTAATGCAGGGTGAAAATGAAGGTGTTGGGCTATTCTGGGGTATTGCAGCTGATGGGTCGGTGGTGATTTCTGACAACTTGGAGGTGATAAAAGGAAGCTGTGCTAAATCATTTGCTCCATTTCCATCAGGGTGCATGTTCCACAGTGAACAGGGCTTGACGAGCTTTGAGCATCCAAGCAGCAAAATGAAAGCAATGCCGAGGATTGACAGTGAGGGAGCAATGTGTGGGGCTAACTTCAAGGTTGATGTTCACTCTAGGATTAGCAGCATGCCTCGTGTTGGAAGTGAAGCCAACTGGGCTTTGGGAGGTTCAACAGCCTAATTAATCAAAGACTGCAGTGATTTTTAGATTGATTTTGAATTCTCAGTTTTCTTGTTTCCAGCTTCCTGTACATGTTCCTTATCCTAGATTTGCTTCCATCATCGGCTTTTATTGAGAAAATTAGCGGCCGATGAATCTCCCCCCTGGCAATCCTTTAAAGCTTTGTTGCATTTTGTATTTTCAGTTTTCATGTTTATATTACTCACGTCCTGTGTTTCTCAACTTTTTCTCTCATGCAAACATTATAATCAAATCTTAAATCTATCCAGAAGCAATCTTCACTTATTTCATGCCTAGCAGAGATGGTAAGGTAAAGATTAAACATTATGTCTTTGATGACCTCGGCATCGTGATGCCTACCTAGGTTACAATTCGTGCACAGTGGATCTTGTACTGGAAGCAGATTATTAATGAATGCCAAGGATCCAATCTAAAATCATTAGATTCACTGATTCGAAAGCGTAACTAGCTTTCGTGATACGGGTACAGTTTCATGAATCACGATAAAATGAGTTCAGTATCTCACAACTGAAAAACGCCAAGGTTGAATTCTACTTATCACAGTAAATGCTTGCAAAAGATGTTTTATACATCAGCACTCTCCCCAATCCTGGAATCATCTTACAGGAATCCATCTGGCCTTGCTCCTGGGAATGGAGAGATTAGTAGTGAAGCACAGCAGCAAGTCATTGAAGCAGCTGCAAGGTGGGACAAAAAATAGTCCACGAAGGTAGTTGAACAAGGGCTTTCTGTATAAATTGATGAATGCTCGTAGGATCATATATTAACACATTTTGCTCCTTGGACGGCTCACGGCACAGAAAACAGATAAGGATTCATGTCTACGAATATCTGCTACAAGTGAGAGATCCTACGAGTACGCAAGGATTCATAATAGCAGCAATTAGATCATGCATTAAACCTGAACTGTCCACATATGATGAACTGGAGGTGACTAGTTGAACAAGATAAATAATCTAAAGCTACATTCAGATCTCATATTCAATGTTTTACATGCACATGATTTGCCAAGGATAGAAATTACTTCATTGGAAAAACAAAATCTCATTAGAAGATGCTAACAAATGCCTTTCGATATATAATAAAGGCAGCAATACACATGCAGTGATTCCCAAATCTGGATGGGACTAAAGATGACCAACTATTCAATTTAACCTAATAGAACTCTTTGGTAATTTTTGCCAAATTGACTGTTTGAATAACCATCCATTGAGCCGCATATTCAGAGCATCGAGCAAAAAAAAATTTAGGAACATCAGAATATGGTATTCAAAATGCTAATGGTCACTAAAAACACTGCACCTGCCGTACATAGCTAACCCCTAAATCAGGCAGTGGGTTGTAAATTTTCTTCTCTGATTTGTCAAATACTGTAACGCCTGTTATTTTCTTTTTAGAGCAATGAGGTTCTGCAGAAGTGAAAGCAGCAAGAAGAATGTGAATTCTTTTTAGAGCGAACTGTCATTAAAATAATGCACTGTAAAGGTTCCTTGCACAAAGACATGCAGAATAAACAAAATAAATTTACTTGCAAAAAAGAGAGACATCCAGCACCAGAAACTAAATCAGTGTAGAATTTACAGATCACAATTATTCTATATACCACGTGAAAATGTCCAAATGCTTACAACTGGGATAATTCCTAAGATCAGGGGTCATACCACAAATCAGTCCAAAAAAAAAAACCAGGACTCTTGTATATTTAAAAAAATCAATAATCAAAACATAGAAGATCCTTTACAACTATATAAGTTCCTAGAATATTTCATCAACTCAGATCGTGCAATTTATCCTATATCCTAACCCACACCCTTAATTCAGAAAACAAACACAAATAGAGCAAGCTGCTGTTTGCTTGCACTAAGTAACAAAATACATAGTTCAGCTGCGCTACTAAGTTGAGGTCATGGGCTCAAACCTATAAATATCTCATGACGATTCAATGACAAGTTGTCATGACAAACAGCAATACTTCATAGGTGAGTTTCATTTGAGCACATGCACATCTTAAGCCGAAAAAATGTATCTAAGCAAAATGTGGCACTAAAAATAAGGTCAGCCTTAGTGAAGGAGACACTTTGAAGCTCAATAGAAATGTTACCATTGTCTGGAGACCATTGATCGTAACAGCCTTCTCATCATGCGTATCTTGTGACAATCAAACTTTAAAAAAAAAAACAATTCTCTATCTGTCTGGTTTGAGAGATTCAAGTGTACCTGAATAAAGCAGACTCCAGTTGCCAAATCAAACAATTCAAACTGTCAAAAAGTTCATAAAAAGCAACATTTGGTAAAGGAAATTATATGGTGAACTTGAAAATGCATGACAAAAAGGATGAATTCTATCTGCCACTAAATTACTTACTAAAATCATCAATATGGTCTATCCAAGTTGATGACAAGATAATACAAGAGAAATTCTGAAATGTTTTCTGTATTTTTCACTAAGAGAGTTACAATATATATATACATCAAGAAGTATCAAATCCCTTAATTCTAGGATTGAATAAACATAATCAGATCCTTTAAAATACTAGGCCTAGACAATAATTGAGATCTTTAGAGAGAATCAAGGGATATACAGCTATGACAGAAATTAAACAAGGAAAGAAGAATATAGTGACAGCTATGAAAGAAATAGAATAAGAAAAGGAGAATATACTGACAGCTACAAAAGACAGCTACTAAAGAAATGAAATAAGAAAAGAAGAATATATTGACAAGATGGAACCTCCACAACATGCAACTCAATCTCCTTAGGCATGGTGGGCTGCAGAAGAAAATTCCCAGATGCTAATTACAATTATGAAGCAATATATCTATACATGTGTCCTATACACGGGTAGACACAAGGAAAATGTCCATGAATGTGCATAATATCTGAATAGAATCCTAAAAGCAGCATTGGTGGCAATTTGGCTGCAAGTTTTATATTGAATTGCAACAATTCTATTTTCATCCTACTCTATTTAGCTCATGAACCGTTAACTGGAAGACATATTTGCACTCACCAATAAAATTATATAAAAAGCTATAGTGCAGATTGATTATGTGGTGCAGCAGTTCTTGAAAATGTTATGTGCAAACTAAATTGACTATTTGCTAACCTAAGGTTCATAACAAGCAACACAAAAAGGAAAGCCAAAGCAGAGTCATGCCACCAATTTTAACATGCTTCCATGGACAACCATATCATGATGTATGAGTAAATTAATACAGCAAGAGAACAGATAAGATGCAGGGTATAACAAAATATTAAAATAAATGAAATTCTAGACAAATGTTCCTTTCAGTAAGTGATGGCATGTCAACATGGAAATGAAGCTTCCTTATTTTTTTCACTACCATAGCAACACACTCACAGTGCCAAGTATTTGCTGTGTCTGTAAGCAACCGGGTTCACCTAAATTTGTGCGCCATGTTATCCGAAGCTTACCAAGAACATTGCTGTGTGTGAACCATGCGAAGACAATGACAATGGGTAAAGATAGTTGTGAATTCCTCCATCAGATGTAACAAGGACAGGTGGCTTGAATATTTCCCTGTCAGCAGCATATGATCAATGGTAGAAAAGATTAAAGGTTTGACAACATCAGTATCGCTCAAGATTCTGAAAGTTCATGAGAAAATGCAATTACGTGCAATGAAAATGAAATGAAGCATAAAATTTGTTGAGTTGAGGAAAGATATCCCAAATGATACATCTGTTACACACCTGGATGGAGAATCATCCTCAGATTTTTGTTTATCAGCTTTTAGAATTTTTGCACTCCAATTTGGAGCAGGCTCAAACTCAACTTGGTCCATATAAAGATTTGTATTTGTGTGACTCTCAATGCATGCCTCCAAGTATGTAGTTTCCTGAGATACAAGAAGCAGCATTTATAGGAAGGATAAACAAAATGTGAAACATACACAAACACCCCTTATTATAAAACTTGGTCATTGTAGATACAATATATCTAAATTATGCCAACATAATTTAGAAAGCATTTCGAAAATCTTAGAAGAATCATTATTAATTATAGAATTGTTAAGCAAGAAAGACTAGTGAGCTCAGTCGAGCTGAATAAACCATACAAATCGATACCACACTAGTAAATTGACCTTAGGTCAAGACTCAAAAGTCAAAAGTAGAATAACTGAACAGTTTCAAGTAAAAATATACTATTGCATAAAGGGTCTTCACATTACAATGAAGCTAATTTTAGCTTGCACCTATCCAGGATTAACATGTCTAAGACCATGTTGGCACTTAACACAGCTCTCTTTCATCAGAGCTACCTGAATAAAACTTGCATCATCCACGTACTAGCCCCCACGTTAGACATTCGTTATTTCAACAACAAGAAAGAGAGAACTAAAATTTTATTCGTTGTTGCACATTCAAGAAAGAACTTGTAATACTGAAACTGGTAACGTGTTTGTGTTCATTTCATTTACTCCTATATTCCTTCACAAAATCTAAAAGCATCACATGTTTATCTAGACAGGATCTTCACTTACAGTAGAAAAAAGCTGAACATTACCTTGACAACGCGGACCTGCCAAAGAAATAACAGCACAAAAACAAATATTAAAATAAAAATCCAAAAACAATCAACCGAAACATACCCGGAAGTTTCTGACAGCACAAAGCAGCAAAGCAACACTGCCTCTAGCACTAACCACACGCAATCATTTAAATTTAATGACACTGTTCACACATTCTCTGCACAAGAAACATACCTTAGTCCTACGTGAAAGCGAATTAGCAACAATAAACTTGAAAAACTGCGGAAGATACTTCCTTTCACCATTACCATCACTATACAATGCAGTACAAACCAACCTACAGATCACAACACCACACACTACCATCAAACAACAAAACCACTGTATGTGCATCACGCGCGCGCCTTAGATTAAAAAGAAAAATTCACATATGAGCTCCGAGTTCTTTCACATCATGTTCAACAATAAAATCATAACGACCACTGGCTCGAATCGATTCGACCGGTGCTTTTGAGGTATGTAATAGTAAAATCCTTTCTCTCAAAATCACAGTATAGTAATTAAGAGATTAACTAACCTTAATTATATCGTCTCTAACTTCAACATTATAACTTTTATTAATGTTAATGTAACCGCAACCCGTCTTTCCCAAATAAATAGCCATACGCCCAAAAAAATAAAAAATCAAAAAGGATAGTTTTAGCAAAGAGAAAAGGAGAAATTTTAGAGAAAGGGGGGAGGAGTGGGACCCGAAAGACTGAGGGGGGACGAGGAGGCCAGAGAGACCGAAGGAATCGAAGGAAGAATGGAGGAGGAATCGAGAGCGGTAAGTGAGATCGGAGGAGACGGAGAGGTGGGAGTTGATGAGTAGAGGGAGGTGAGTGGAGAAAACAGGGTCTTCGAAGATGTCTTCATCGACGATGAGATCGGAGGGGTCAAGAAGGAGAGCGGTGTCGACGAGGAATGAAGGTTGACATAATCGCATAACACGAAAGGCTAGTGATTGAGTTGCTGGAGGTGTGCTCCTCGTGATTTTGTTCTTGTTGAATTATTATTTCGAGAGTTTTGTTTGAAATTTTGCCAATGAGGAGGAGAGAAGAAGAATAGAAGAACAGCAAGCAAGCACAGGGAGGAGGGAGGGAGGGAAGGAGAAGTTGTAGAAGACACCGGAATGAAATTGATTTGCTTATACGGTGTCGTTTCATTTCTAAAATGACGTCCATAAGCTAAAAGATAATTGTTTAAAAAAGACCAAAGACAATGTGGATACAAATGTAATTAGATATTGAGACGAAGATAATGTAAACATAAATATATTTAGTTAAATAAATATACATAAAAATAAATTTATCTTGGTATAATTTAGAAATATAAGGTATATAAAAGACATTTCACATATAATATTTTTTATTTCTAAAATATTCATATAAAAAACTTTTAATTGCAAACTTATCCTATTAAGATATGTAAAACAAAAGTAAAAACAATAAAATCTATCTTTTCTGTCCCAATACAATATCCAAATAATTTGAAAACTATTTAATAAAAGTTCGTGTACTTGTCATCCATTTAAATTCAACTAAGAGTAGATAAAATTGTAAAAATATTTGATAATTAATTCAAAATGCTACGGTTTATAAGCTTTCAGCTGTTACATACATACTTCTTTTACATTAACAAGAAGGCAAGATCAAAGACAACTTTTGTTCTGTTAAAATAATTTACTTGAAACCATGGGATCCAAACTAAATGATTAATGCTGTACCTAGTAAACCTGGATCTGTTGTATTTACAAGTAAAAATCCCTATCCTGATCAATTGTTCATTATCTCTACTTGTATTTCATTATTAAGCAAAAGTTTTGGAAATACTGGGAACCATCACTATGGAGCTGTCCTGCAACATACCCCGAAGCCTTCACATGCATCCTTCCAAAAATATTGCAGTCGAGCTGAATACCTTAAAATAAACACCAGATAGCTGATGCAGAGGAAGTATGAGAAGAAGTTTTGCCTCCCATCTTGGATCACGGTTGAATTTCCAATCTTGTAGGGCTACGGTCCTCTTTTTTACTTCCAAGCTCCAACCAGCAACTAAGAAAAAGAAACACATCATATACTATCAAAAGGGTTTTATTTTTTAACCTACAAATGCCCCAAGTCTGCATCATCTTCTGCTTAGCAGTCAAGAATCAGCTAAGTTATGCACGCACAGCCTTGAATTGATTGTCAAGAAATAGAAAGAGGCGCATCTGGTTAAACATTTGTAATCGCAGTCTCGTCTATACAACTCGAACCCATGTACCCCCACACATCGGACAGCCATAAGCCCAACGGCTGATCCACCAAGCCTCTCTTTCATTTTGGTTAGGTGGGTTTGCCGCAGCACCTGTGGAAGCAAATGCTGAAGTCTGCCGCAAACATCTTATACACTGCATTAATAGCAATGATGTTACGTAGAAACACGTGCAGAGCAAGGAATGGAATTGGCAACAAAATAAACATAAGATTGGTGATATGGTAAAAGAAAAAAAAAAAAAGAGTATGGATAAAGTATGCTATCTCAGGTAGGAACATATTATGCAAGAGAAAGATACCTTGTCATAAGCTAAACAGTTCGTATGTTTCATTCCATAGAACCAGAATTAAATTGAAAAGAACGTCAGATCATTCCTATCTTATGAACCACAAAAACAAAAACCTAATGATCACCTCTTGACTATTCATTCCCATGTCCAAGAAGAGATACAAGAGTACTACTCCTTCACCCACATTAAAGTGGGAACCGCCAGTGATTATCATGGTGGGTCCTACTTTTATGTGAGTTGGGGAGTACCTCTCACGGATTATCTATGAGCATTTTTCAGCTGCCGATATCAATTCAACACCATCATATATCTCCAATGATGTCATTAATACCACAACCTCTAAAGAAACATCCATATTAGAGTGGATTTACGGATTATGCATGTCCATTAATGATACATCATTAAAGATAAGAAAAAAAGATGATGCAGAGGGATGATTGTTGGTTTCCTTAACACAAGATGCACTTGGACAGGAATTAAATTGCACGATGCATTTATAGCCAACTAGATGTCTTCAACTTCATGCTTACCAAAGAAAGAGATTCATAACTCGAGGAATTCCTTGGTGGGACTATCCATGTACTATGAACACTCTTGGGTGCACCGAACAGGATTAGGGTACAACTAAGTAGGTATTAAAAGAAATTGGGTTTTAAGCACATTGTGGATATGGCAGTAAATAGGGCAGAGCAGGGGAATAAATTTTCATAGCTTGCCACAACTAAATTCACTTCAAGGCTTAATTGTGTTGAGTACCTTCTTTGAGACACTTGACATAAAACCTACCGATGACATAAAATTGGATTTTCTTTTGAATTCAGTGATCCTACAGAACAAGAAGGCTGAATAGCAGAAAAATTCAAATCAGAGAGAGAGGAGAAAAATGGAGAGAGACCTTGTACCAAACACCTTCAAGACCAGTCTTCCACATTGCAGTAACAACATCTCTTCGAGATCCCATTATGCCAAGATAAGCTCCCAGGCCAACAGAAGTGTTCAAGCCAAAAGCTGCATCTCTTTCAGACAGTCTGCGCTTCCTTGGCCATAAGCCATGAGCACCGTAATAAACATCACAGTTTTCGAGTGAGCTGAAATCAAGTGGATCTGCGTTAAGCTTCAGAGTATCATCTGAACCCATATCCTCAGCATCAGACCAGGGTCCACCAAACATATTGCGCCTGTGCCACTCTTCAGATGGAGGGTGGAGTTCTAACTCTCGTAATAACAGACCAGCAGCATCTGCACCTCTAGGCCGTGGCATGTTCTGTGGATTTCATAACAAAATTTAACATAAAGTCAACAAAACAGTCGTTTTGTCAAGAAAGGGAAGAAAGAAAAGCATGGGGAGGTTTATCCCTATGAAAAAGGAAAAAAATTACTTTGAAACCTCCTTAGGGTCATTTACAAGATTAAATCATAAGCATGGATACCTGCATATGTGGGCCAAGAGATGCTTCTACAACCTCTGGCAATACTGTATAATTGCCATCAATATAATGCAACCGCACCTGGATATTGCTGCTTCCTACTTGAGAAACTGGCAATGGGTGTGCCAGAGTTGCTGTTCGCCGACAAAGATCCATGAGAATGCGGAAAAGGACCTTCACCTGCACGAGGCAATGAATGAGGCTTTATCTGAATCTAGGGCGTGAGGGCACCTCTGCTGATTGATTAATTAATTCCTTAACCAATAGAATTATCAGAAACTTTTTGGATGCCCGAAGACAGTGATTGTCATGGAAGTTAAGCAGCTTTTTCTCTATTCGTACACCAGAAAGAATATATTTAGCCAGACAAGCAACCAAAAATCTAATGAAGATTGTTCATAACATGTGAAGCCTAGAAGGAATTAAAGAGCACCAGTATGTACCTCTTCAAAACTGTATCCTTGGCCGGCATTGCCACTGCCTACTCTGTGCCTACCAGCAGGTCCATCTTCGACTGGTTTAGCTCCAGGCATTACTGGACCACCTCGAGCTGTCTGACCTTCATCCGACCTGACCATAGCTGGTGCTGGCTTTGAAGAAACAGTGTTGATCTCCTCCACTTTGCCAGGAGCACCAGACTGAGGTTTTTGCACATTTGTATCAGTTGAATTTCTCTGTGCACTTCCGACAAAGCGAGGTAGTTGAGTTCGGCGAAAGAAAAAACAGAAAAGCAGGAGCTGGCATAATCTGCGGAGGAAATGGCAGTCACCAATGAGCCTAACTGCTGGTGTTCCAGGAAAAGTTCCAGTGTTAATGCTTATCGGCATAACGGAAGATGGACCACTTATGGGATTCGGAGTTGAACCGGTCACTCCATCAGTCGTGCTACTAATCTTAGCAATGGCACCTTGAACCCAAGCTTGCATCTGAGTGCTTCCAGTGGAACTTGTAGAGCCACTTTGACCACCTGGAGAAAATGTAATAAAAAACAGAGTGTTGATCACAATAACCCAGAGAGAGCAGAAGAGAGAAGAAATATACAAGATCTTCTGGAGACATTTCCACAGCAACTGTGGCAGTGACCTCTTAATCAGTAAAGATCAAATTGCAGGCACTTCACCAGCTTTTGAAGTCAACACCGCATAACTTTAGTAAGCACAAATTATTGAATAAAGGTCTCCCCTTTATGTATCAGAACACTAGACACTGCATACTTACCCTGACTTGGCGCAGGAGATGCTGAACTTTGAGTAGGACTAGTCACCAAATTGCGGTTACTGCCTGTGCCTGCTGTAACAGCATGACTAGCCAGTGTGCGACAGAAACTTGCATAACGCCGTAGACGTGTGATAAAATGTGAAGCTAGATCAAGAACTGCATCAACATAAGCCTGCATGAAATTCTCATGGTTAGAGAAAATCATCAAATCAGTAAACCTGCATCTACATAGGACAGATGTTTGAGCTGACTGGAGGCAGGGAAATATTCAACAAGCACAATCTGAGTGCTTGGATACAGCAGACTGGCAAGCCTAGAAGGTGACAAATATATTGCTGGTTCAGGAATCAGATTCTAGGCCATAAAAAGCCAGTGTATGGCCCAAGCAATGCAACCATCATTAACACATTGAAAATATCAGGTTTATCATTAGCATGTAGAAATATAAGCACCACATCGCAGGCAATCAGATCTTGATGAAGCCTCATATTGGGGGTATCAGTAGATCTTCAGTACTTCACTCACAACTTCAACAGGAACCAAAATTTAACATGAGACAATAAAGAGATAAAAGCATACCTGAATACTCGGAACAAGGTTTGGCTCAACTGTCATTGCTTCAGGGTCGATGCCAGATAATGTCTCACCAGAAGCCTGCCATGGTTCAGATACTAATGCTGAAGGATTTATCAAAGCTGACTCAATGCCTCTGCCCAACATATCAAGCAGCAACCTAGCTTGCATGTCAAGAACCATTGCCCTAACCTCCTGAGCATTTGTACCTTCCAGCAGTCTACATTTTATTCTGTCCAGACTCTGCATCATTAAAAAAACAAGTTTACCTTACCCAATCAGGGCATTGTAGAACCTGGGACAGGTAGTCACATGTGCTTTGAATTGTCACAACAAACTAAAAGGAAAAGGAAAAGGTACCTGTGCAATCGGTTAATTAAGAGAAATCAGAATTAAGGTATGTTAGTGTATCTTGTTTCCTTATTTGATTGTGATTCATGTCTTGTGTGGCATTTTTGGGTTATAATGTGCCACAATAAACTGTGTGCTCATAACACATGTTACATGCCACACCTTATGTAAGAACGTAGTTTATTTGGCTAGAAGCAGATGATCGCTAAATGTAATTTTCATATTTGCAGCTTTCCATATTCCTCTTTTTTTCTGGTTTCAAGAACTCTAACTTGAGGATCCACGGAGGGCACAGTAAATTTCTAAGTTTCTAACCACCTCAATTTCCACAACCCATTCTACATCCAGTCCACGTCAACTATTCTACAAGTCAATTATTCTAGATGCCCTTGCTAACTCTAGAAATTATAATTGATTTTGAAAAAGAAAAAGAAAAGGAAAATAAAGATCGCCATGGCAGACTATTTCCAAACAAATAACAAAAAGATTTTGACATGGGAAATTACTGCAATTATAAAAATATTAGATGCCTTTGTTCAATATTGTCATTCCAATTATCATAATCATAGATTATCTTAAAAGAAATAGTGGTGCAATGGCAATAGTGCAGAAAAACATACAGGACCATACTGCTGTCTGTGCTGTGAAGTGGGAAGAGAATGAAAATCCGCATCCAAGACAGCAATCACACTGTTAAGTGAAACTGAAAGGAAACAAAGAACCAGATCAGCAGAAGATGTCACCCAAGGATTTGTGTTATTTGCTAGGAAATCTTAAATAGGAATCCTTGAAAAGACATTGTTCATCAATATATTTTCTTTTTCATAAACCACAATAATACCAGAGAATCTAATTATTATTACCAATGCCATCCTCAGCAGCACTCTGTGTACAGCCAACAGCATCCCACCAATCAACTCCAACCAAAAGGCTCCACCAAAACCTGCTCTGGCAAAACTCAATATCAGTATGACCATGTAGAGTGTTGAGATTATCTGCAAATTGAACCTTCATCTAATTTTTAGCCAAAGGAAATGTCCATAACCACTAATATGCGGACTTCCAAAGTATTTCCCAACAAATGACTCTTGCCACATACCTCTCAGCAATAGCACGTTCCCAGATTGCTGAGTTAGCCTTCACCTGACTGCTTGGAACAGCAGGAGGAAGAACACGAATTATCTTCAATACAGTGCGATCCTTACTAGTGTCGTGCCAAACTGAAGCTGAGCAGCAGCTTGTGGAAGAGAAGGCAGGAGCAGCAATTGTAGATCCAACATTAATCTGGTGGTTGTCAACTAGTGTGAAGTTTGTCCCAGAGAAAATGTGAACTCCACCCCCCAGAAAAGCAACAGCAATCTCGCCACCATGAGCAGAATAAACAATTCGAGTAAGTGTTCTAACATCACTGGGCAGATCAGAGGGATCAAAGATGACTCTCTTTGTCTTCTCAGCACCAGAATCAGATGTCTTTCTTACATCAGAGATTGGTCCTGCAGCAGCTGGTTGGTAATTTTTGAAATCATTTGTTGGAGGTATGCTTGTATCCACTTTGGACACCCATACAGTTTGCATGGGTGCCTGCCCACCAAAACCAGAAGTGGGATTTCCAAATATTGGATGAAGAACTACAGGTTGAACAGATGATTCCCAGCGTTGCACCCTCCATCCTGTGATTAAAGGACCCTCATCTGGATCATAAGGGGACATATACTGTCCTGCGTGTGTAAAATCAGTTATTGACATATGGAATCCAGATAACTGTAGGCAGATAAAGGGATATTCAACTGACTCAAACATGAAAGTTAGGCCTCACATCTCTTTCAACTGACTCAAACATGAAAGTTAGGCCTCGCATCTCTCTATTAGTACAAGGATAAATTTAAGTGGAGGAAGAAAGAGAGCCCAGGAAACTGTTGCACAAGCATAATCACACCAATCATATAAACACACACCAACACGCATACACACGCTAAAAGAGGATTTGTTATGGAAAAACATGGAACTGGCAAAAACTAAAATTGCAAGTCAGAATACTGATAGGTACCCTCAACTATAACAACTGCAATCACGGAGCCACCACGAGTTGGATCAAAAGCAACAGCACTGACTCCAGAACCCCAAGTAGTAGTTGCTGCAGATTGAGCTGCGGCCTCAGGACTCACATATGCAGAAAAATTTGAAACTGGTGAACAATGAAGTGTGATGGTGTCTGTGAAATCTTCATCAATCTGCTTTTTCCCTTGCTTTACTTCAGTCAGATGCTCTTGCCAGTTGAATAAATATGCAGCCAGAGGAGCAAAACCTGACCAATTGGGTGGCTTAACTGAAGGTGGGACCCCATTGCCAACACTTGCCATTGGAGTTGCTTGAAATCCATTTCCAGGGCCAGGAGTAACCTCCCAAACAACAACAGTTGAAGGATTGACAATTGGAACACCTGCAACATGCATTGCGCCACTGTCTGTTATAATAGCATCAGCAGCCATAATCCCACTAGGGCCAGCACCCAAGAGTCCTTTGCTCGTGCAAAACCACTTTGGTGATGTATTATTCTGGCTAGGGGACCAATGAAGTTGAACAGAACCCGATGAGAAAACAGAACAAACACAAAGGAAATTTGGCCATCGAGCTGTAAGAAATTGAGAAAGCACGTCAGTGATGGTCTTGATGCTGTTACATCAGTCAGGTGGAAGTTTTTCAATAGTGGAAAGAACAGATGACCAAAAGTATCATCACCATTTTTGCAATACTTAGCATTAGCAGCAGCCATCTAAAGGTTGTTAAAAGCACTAGTTCATTCGAATAAAAAAATGGCAGATATTAAAATTTCCCACTTTAAAAGTTTTTATGCTTGTCATTCGTTGCATCGTTCTAAAAGCATTCATGATACAGTAGTTAGCCATAGATGTAATTATGAATAAAAGCATTGCAGAAACTGCAGCCAAATTACTATTCTAAATTTACAGCTATTCAAAAAAATCTGACCTGTTTTTCTCAAAGCAACAACAAAATAATCTAACTCATTGGATGTAAAGTTGCTAGTCAAAAGGCATAGCCCCAATTTCACACATTACTTGTTAAAAATAGAACCGGTCCTAAAGTTCCCACATGAGCTTCTAAAAATGCTTACAAAGAGAAATCAAGCAAACAAACCTGAAGTTTGAGAATGCTGTGAAAGAAATTTTTCCTCAAAAGCTGACTTTGAGCTTGTGGGAGTACTAGACTTTGACGAAAGCCACCTGTACTGATTTTTTAAGAGAAGTCATACTACAATGAAAGTATAACCAAATACCAACATAACTTGAAAACAAACATAGATTAACCAGGAAACTGAAAAGCACAGATGAATACCAAATTACTACCACATGCATGCTGTCAAAGAACCATCTCAACCTAATAGTTTAAGCTGTTAGATGAGGTCCCAAGATATGATTTATATTATTCTCTAACACACCCCCTCAAGTGAAAGCCCATTGGGCTTGAAACTTGCACAGGCCAACACTACCTTATGTTTAATTTTTATCAAATAAATGGGGGTAATGAGATTCGAACCCGTGACCACTTGGTCATCAAGACTCTGATACCATGTCAAAGAACCATCTCAACCCAATAGCTTAAGCTATTAAATGAGGTCCTAATATATGATTTATATTATTCTCTAACATATGCAAAGCAAAATACATGGATAATTTCAGAATCAGATATCAGATAATAGAAAACATAATAACCACATACTGGAGAGACACTGGATAGCCATTTAGTAACAACTGCGATATCCTGCCGCCATTCATGCTCACGCTGCCAACAGCTAGCATCACGTACCAAATTAGATGGACCCTGTATGACAAGATAAAAAATAAGCAAGACAAGTTTTTAAAATTCTGAGCAAGTGGCATGCCATAAACACGGAGAAGCAAAGAGTAAAAACCAGTGCAGGGCCAGCCCAAAACTCTTGAGTTGAGTAAAACATGAAAACCTTAGTTAAGCATTAGTGAGAGGAACAAGGCATCTTCTTATTATATATTTGGGTACAAAAATCCATCAAGTTAGCTTACTTGAGAAGGCTGAGTCCAGATGGTTGTCCTTCCATGGAAATTAGCAATTAATAATGCACGAGAGTAAGAAGTAGGGGACCATTCAATAAACTGAACAGAATCACGAGGAGAATCTGCCAAGGGACTCGTGATTTAAGAAATTAGAGCCCAATAGAAGAGGGAACCAATATATCAATGGAAAATCTACCATATAATAGACATATTTCTGCATACATAATAACTAATTAAAACTAAAAAATTGGAAGATAAGGTAAAAGATGCAAGGTGGCTCAAAATACCTGCTATGACATTGAAAACAGCACATTCAGTTGGTCTCTCAGGGATAACAACATGAATGGGGATCCAGAACGGTGGGTTTGCGTTGGAGCTACAAAAAAAATATAGTGAAAGATGATATCAAAATATAAATTGATGAACACTAGGCACAAGCTTATTTTCCTATTAGAAGAACCCTAAATAGTAAACAATAACAAACATCGTTATGCTTTAACATTTGTTCTCAAGCACATTTGAAAGTTATAAGCCTGATTAGCATCTATGTAAAGCATATGCTCTCCTTATTAGACTGAAACACATTAGAAGTGCAAAAATCCACTGACCTTGGAATTCTAGCACAAGTTTCTGATGCACAAGCTATAGCATTCAACTTGCCACACCAAGCAACAGCACTGAAAAAACAAACGTTAAAATAAGAATTTGGCAAAGATCAGTAAAAGAATTTTAATGGACAAGGAAAGATGCTTGAAATAACGACACCTCATTTACTTTTAAGACAGCCATTACTAGAATCTCAATATCTATATTAGGAGTATCATATTCTAACAATCACGATTTCTCATATCAACTGCATTTGGCTACAGGTATGTGATGCTTGTAATGGCATCCGGTTTCAAGTTTAAAATAGATGAGAACAGCCAGTGAATGTAAGAGTGATATACTATGGTAGCAACTAGCAAGGATGCATCAAAAAATCTCCAAGTGAAATCTACGATCTCCTCTTGCACTACCTTCTGTTCTACTTTTGCCCCCTGTGGCAGATTGTTTGGTGGCAATGCAAATAGTCCGCCTTATTTTCTGTGCTATAAAATGTCATACTCACACTAGGCATCGCAGAAATAAAAAGATTAATCACCCTAATACAGGTGCAAAGATTGTGATTGTCGATATTTAACAACAGCCAACAGAAAGCTTACATCTAGCATATACTGAATAACTCGAAGATATAGTTCTTAATTGACAGCACTTCATCAAGTTCATTGTATCCTGTATACATCCACTAATCATTTGTAAAACTCTCTTTCTCTCTCCTGTTTTCTCAAACTTCATTTCTCGTTCATCCTAAACTCACTTCAACTTCCCACACTAACTACCAAACTAGGTAGCATCAAAACCAACAAAATCAAAGCATAAATTAGTAATTCGAGGACTCCAGGAAATCTAAAGATTAGATGCAAAAACCATTACTGCCTAGAGATTAAAACAAATAAGAAACTCAAATTCCATAACAATTTGAAAAGTAAAATAACCAAAAACAAACACACTAAACTCAAATTGCAGAAGAGAAAACACAGTTTCCACAAAAAGAAGAGCCCACGCTCCAATCAACCGACTAAAAACCGTAAACCTCCACCGAATTCCACTTAAAATCAACAACTTTAGACACTAACAACTTCTTCTGCACACAAACACAATTCTCTTGAAGGACTGAATAAAAAAGTTGCACCATTTAAAAAAAAAAAAAAACTAACTTGACATAATCACACCACTGAAATTTTTGCAAAGGAAACTCAATCCCAACCATAAAAGAACCCATAATCGCACCATCGATGAGCTAAAAAAATACTCAAATCCCATCAAAATTCACTTGGAAAGCATAATCTTTATTCAAAAACAGAATTCATCCAAAATTCACTTTCAGAACCAGGAACTTGGTCATATTTCAAAAATACTTTGAAGAACCCTCAAAACTATCACACAAATCACTCCATTAGTCTAAAAGAAGCTCAAATTCCACCTAATAGAAGCCAATCCAAAAAAAACTCCAAGCCCATATCGAATTTCAGTTTAAAAAACGACAAATTCAAACCCTAAACAGCCAAAAATCACTCAAATTAGAATGAAAAACCCTGCTTTATCCATCAAGAACTTTACCTAAATTGGCGACAAAGCTCAGGCACACTCATTTTATGCTGCAAATTAGACCGTGGCTGTTTCAGCCTAATACAAAACACAGTAGCTGGACTCACTGAGTCCTCCTCCATTGGATCGTCGACTTTCTCACCAGCACCACCACTCTCTTCCTCACCACCACTACTGACAGGATCAGCCTTCCCCACTCCTCCACTACTAGCACCTCCACCACCTTCGGCAGCCGAAATCTCCGGCGCAGTCTGCTCCTCCTCCGTTGTCTCCTTGTTAGAAGAAGAAGAAGTCATTTGGAAAAATAAAAATCTAAACTTTATATATACTACTAGAGGGAGAGAGATGAATTTCGTGAGTGGTGGGTGTAAAAGTCGCAATTGAAGGCGACAGGTATGACTGACTGTTTAGACAAAGAGAGATAAGGAGTGGGGTTAGTGTTGGATTTTGAGGTTTTTTATTCTTATTTTCTTGTTGGATTTCGGCTTTTTAGGGGGGTTTTTTTTCCAAAGAAGAGATACAAGAATGGGAGAATGAGATTCCAGGTGTTCCTTGATAAAGAGAGTGAGAGATAAAGGTAAGGTTTTTTTTTTTTAAGGTTTCTTCCTTTCTTCGGTTCTTGCTTATGTCAGAAATCCTTACAGTTTGCTGGATGTGTCGAGGGAAGTGGGGTTCTTTTCATGATTTTGATTTGAGATGAAAAGGGAGGGGATGGGTTTTTTTATGTCAGCATATGGGAATTGTATAGACTTTCTGCTGTGTCGTGTGATTGGATTGAAATTGCGTGCTGGGATCGTGTGCTTCCATTGAGAATTGAGATTGTGTGCTGGATTGATTGGGTATTTTAGAATTCTAACATGATTTCATAACAAATTTTGAAAATAATAAATGTTAAAAAATATTAAAAAAATAGCACGGTTTTATTATAATTCTCGTTAAAAATAGCGGTTGAACAAAATCATTATTATAAATAATGCTAGTTCTGAAAAATAAATCCCTCTCAATTTAAATAATAAGTATAAAAAGTCAGCCCAAAATTTTATGAAGATTTAATTGTCAATGAATAATCGGTCATTATGGACATGTCAAAGCTATGTTTTCAACATACTTGATATCGTTAGAAAGATCTCAATGAAACAATTATAATTGCACCTTGAAATACTATCAAATATGATCATAATTTGTTAGGGATTTTGTTCATGGTTAATTTAGAGTTAATTGCAGCCTCATTTGGTGTTCTTCGAAGAAGTAGTTAGAATTGTCTCGTCAAGATTTTTCTAACAGTAACGGGTGTGTCAAAAATAGAGTTTCGGTGTATCCCTAATGACTCGTTCTTTCTTTCTTTCTTTTTCCTCATTTCTCTTTCCTGTAATGTCACCTTATCTCATATTTCTTTATTAGCCATTGATCTTGAATCCCATCTTTTAGCCATTAGATATTCATAAAAAATTTGGTTAATTTTTTTTAGGTTAATTAATTTGTAAAAAAAATGTTTTGAAACATTCACTAAATAACTATTGTTTCAATAGTGGTTGTGTAGAAAAAAATATATTTTGAGACATGATCGTTATTTCAAGTAACAATTGTATATAAAACAATATTTTAACACGTAAATATATTTAAATTATGCTATTTTTTATAAAGATGTTTCGAAATATTCACTAAACATCTATTGTTTTAATAGTGGTTGTGTAGAAAAAAAAATTTTTGAGATGCAATTATTATTTTAAATAACAATTGTATATAAAACAATATTTTAACATGTAATTATATTTAAATTATACTATTTTTCAAGTACTTTTTTAACATGTATTATTATTCCAACTTGTTTGGCAAACTATGCTATATTTTTTTTAAAAAAAGTTATAGATTGCTTTGGTTTGTTCGCTTTTTTTTTTTGTTTACCAATTTCAATGCTCATGACATGACAATTGGCAAGTTGTGTGCATTGCAATTTGTTTTTGGAGAAGTGTTGTGTATAGCTGTTGGCATGGTTATAATTATTCAAGTGCCGGTGTTGTTCTAAATCATTGACAAAACCCAAGATTAAGAGCATGGTTCACAGTGAACCGTTTAATTATGGTTGTGTTCTTCTCACAAAAAACCTTAAACCAGCAATTAAGTGTAGTTTGATATTTGCATAAGACTTATTAGATATTAGGCTAAAAAAAAATGATTTTTCATATAGAAAGCATAGTAAAATAATCAAAATATTATTGAAATAAAAAAAAATTAAAACTGACATACAAGGATACTTTTGTCTTTTCATGCCGGTTTTTTTATTATAAATGAAGTGGGATAAAGGAACAATTTGATATTTTAACAAATATAATATATATTTTTTTATTAAAAAAAAGTAGTTGGTGCACGCATAGCGAATAGGAAGCGCTCACGTCTTTCCGGCGACCAGTGTGACTCCTCCCGCCAAAAAATATTCATTTGTCATTAGATGCAACGTAACCCTCTTTTTCTTAAGGGATGACAAGTGTGCTCAGTAGTGGTGCGGTTCGTCGACGACAACCTTTTTTTTCTCCTTTACTTTTCTCTTTCTCCTCTTGAAAATCATGCTACCCATGCAACATTTTAGAGTTGTCACTTGTTATTTTGAGATTTCAATTGCAGTCTTTATTCTTTTAATTTTTAATTTTTACTTTTGAATCTTTTATAAGAATTTAATTTGTTTTCAATTACATCATTCAATCTCAGTTTGTGGTATTATTTTTTTTCAATGTGATCCTCTTTCTTTTGGTTAATTTTTTCTTTTTATGTTCTTTTGTTAAATTAATTTTTTTTTTCAATTTTACTATTCAATCAAAAAATTATTTTTATTTTTTATTTCAATTTTTATCCTTGTTCTTTTTTATTGTTTTTTTCTTTTGTGTTCTTTTTTTTCAATTTGATTTTTCTTTTCAATTTCACCATTCCATCAAAAATAAAAATTATTTTTTATTTCCATTTCAATCCTCTTTCTTGTATATGTTATTTTTTATCCTTTTATATAATTAAAAAAAATATCAATTTCATCCTTAAATATTTGATTGGTTGGGAATTGAGCTTTTCGATTTTTTTAGATGAAATGTTTTTGGTCTAATGATTTAGGTCACAAGTTTGAAAAGTGAATGTAGATTGACATTTTTTTTTAAAATACATTTTTTCTTTTTAGCTTTAATTATTTGACAATGTTTTTTTTAATAAGCTTTGAGATTTTTTTTGTTTTTTTTCTATCGAGTTATCTTAATCTTATGACCTAAGATGTGCATTTGGCAGGTCAATCGGGATTGACTTGGCCTTTATTACTCGAGTTACAGATTTGTCACACTAACCCATAGTTATTAAACCCGGACCGGCCCGCGCGGGTCGACTTGGGACCCGGTGGCTGGACCGGTCTGGGTTTGCCAAAAGACCGGCCGGTGCAATGACCCGCCCAACCTCGGTCGACTCAGCGGGTCGACCTATGACCCGATTTTTTTTCAAATGTGGTTTTTCTCCTATACCCCTCTTTTTTCATATTTTTTTAGTTGGTTATTAACACTTTTTAAAGCTCACTATATAAATATTAGAAAAGTATTTTATTTTTTCAATGTGGGATTTGAAACCCTTTAGTATATATACTCTATGTGTCCAAGAAAAAAATTCATGTTTTTTCAATGTGGGATTTGAAATCCTTTAGTATATTTAGTCTATGTTCCCAAGAAAAAGTTATTTTTTCAATGTGGGATTTGAAGCTATTTCGTACATATATTTTATGTTCACAAGAAAAAAGTTATATTTTTCAATGTGAAATAAAAAACTTTTTGGTTTAAATACTTCAACTTTAAAGGATAACATAATATCTTTTCAATGTGGGATTTGAAGCCCTTTAGTATATATACTTTATGTTCACAAGAAAAAAGTTATGATGTTTTTTCAATGTGAGATAAAAAAAAACTTTTTTGGTTTAAATACTTCAACTTAAAACCATAACATAGTATCTTTTCAATGTGGGATAAAAAAAATTTTAAATTATTCTTTTAAACGTCATTATTTACAACATGTATAGCCTATATTCATATAAATTTTTTCTAATTTTTTCATATGAAATATTAAAGTTTTAAATATATATTTTTTAATTTTTCTGAGTTGATTCGGGTTGACTCGAGTGGACCCGGGTTGACCCATAAAACCCGGGACCAGGCACCTTGGCCGGGTCAACCCTCGGATCGGGTTTGATAACTATGCACTAACCTATGTTAAATTGGGCTAATTTTTTTATTCTTTTTTTACCTAGATTTATCATTCTTTATTTAACGGAATGAGAATAGAGCTAGTTGTTTCCTTTTTTAAAAAAAAAATTCCTAGATTATCGTGATCATTTAAAAAATAGTTTATTTTTTTTTATCATTTATTTTTTCTATTTATAATTAAAATAGAACCAACTTATTTGCTTATGTGCAATATTATAAGCACGATTAATGGAGTACTGCTAGTAATTAATATAATTTCAGAGTTTATTTCACATTATTTTTTTTAGTTCAGAGAATCAAGATTCAAAAGATTATTTTTTAATGTATTAGTATGAATATGAATGTTGGATCTAAAATCCAATCATACAAGAGGCACAAGTTTAACTTCAAAACATTTAATAGTGAAATATTAAAATAGTATTGGGTGTTTAAGAATCCGATGACAAATTTTGTTTTATTAAATCCTTTACATCATGAGGAAGCATTTGATGGAGTATTATTTGTTGAGCTCGACTGAAGTTGTACTGTGTAGTTTCACCAGAGTTTTAAAATTCGGCCTGACCCGGTAGGTCGACCCGGGATCCGACCGACCAGGGCCTAGGACCGGTCCGGGTGGAGATGAAAACTCGTTTGGGAGTTGACCCGGTGAAACCCAGTCGACCCGGTGGATCGACCCGGGACCCGGTCCACTCGGGTGAGACCCGATCTATTTTTTTTAAATATTAGCAGTCATTAAACGACGTCGTTTTGGCCTTTTAAAAGGCCAAAACGCTGAAAAAGAACAAAGCAATATTGGGGACAGTTGCAAACCTAATTAACAAAAGAGGAAATCAGCTCTTTGAAACCCAGCTAAATGATTTTTGGTTTTTTTGAAGTCCTAAGAGGTCAAGGAGAGATGGAAAACCAGAGACAGAGAGAGTAACAATTGACTCTAATTTAGATCAAAAGAATCGGCGCTGGTTGTAAGATGCATTGCCTCTTGAGACCCCGTCTGGTCCGGATTCCGCCAAGGTGGAGTCTGGTGGTGTGAGCAAAGAAACAGACAAGAAAACAAATGAACACGGCGAAGGAAGCAAGCATTCTTCTAAGCCAACTAAAGTGCCTTGGTCACGGTCCTTTTTTCAGCTTTTTTTTTTTTGAAGTAATTGTTGATATGTGGTTTTGTGGAATTTCTTCTGGTGTCTCATTGTCATTATCTAATGGATGTGAAATCTAGCGCGGTTGAGACAGTAAGTTCCGCAGCTAAGGTTTGCTTGGGTGCCTATGGAAATAGAAAATTTGAGTTTATAGCCATTATAGGACTTAGTGGTTTGGGATTATTTCTATACTTTCCTGAAATGCCATTTATACTTTACAGTGGTTGTCTTTGTAAATGTTTATTTGCTTGAATCAAAACAGAGCAGTTCAACTTTTGCAACAAAAAAAAGGAGAGATTTTTTTTTATAGGTGTTATTTTTGTTGACCCAGGTCAACCCATCTGATCCATGATCCAATCACTTGAATGGGTCGGGTTTCAAAACTATGGTTTAACCATTGATTTTGTAAACTAAGCAAGGTAATTAAATAAAATCTTGACACAATTTTCTTAATATATGCAAAAGTTGGAGAATCTAAGGCCCTGTTTGTTTTTGCGTTTCAAAAGCGTTTTTGAAAAAATTTAAAATTTAAATTTTTTTTCTTTACTTTAAATTAATATATTTTTTTAGTGTTTTCAAATTATTTTGATGTATTGATATTAAAAATAATTTTTAAAAAATAAAAAAAAATCATTTTGATACATTTTCAAGTAAAAAGTACTTTAAACAACGTGTGTCGCCTTCAAATAAATGAGAGGAGATAAATGCAATGCACTTGCACATCACTTGAAGGAAATGTTGTTATATAGCATAAAGCTTGCAAAAGTCATGGTTTTGTGTTTACAAGTTTGACCAGAAAAAAGGGAAAAAATAACATTATTAAAGAAATTAAAAGAAGATGGCTTTTTTACTATAGCATTCACATCCATGCTCTTCATTTTTTAGCTAATCTCTAAAATAAACAATCATACTTATTTATTAAAATTCAAGAAACTTAGTTTTTTAACCAAAATTTTTTGATGTTAATTACATGCATGACATTGTGATTCATAAGGAGCACAATGAAAAAAAAAAAAAAGATTTCCACTGGTAGGTTACAATGATAAAAGGCATGTAATCAAAGGATATGATAAAGTTGATAACTATATAATATGACAATAAAAATAAACAATATATAGGGTTTGTTCTCTTCAGTATATCAAGAAATTAATAAAAATATTAATTTAAAGAAAAAAATAAAAAAAAATTAAATTTTTTTAAAAACGCTTTTGAAATGTAAAAAAAAACAGAGTTTTTAACTTTGAATTATTCTAACAATAAAACTATTTAAATATAAATATATCATGAAAAAAATCTCAAAAGGCCAGGCCCAGATTCGGAATAGTCCGGCCCATAAACAATTGGACTAACAGTCGTGAAAAGACTACTTTATAGCCCAAAATAAACGAGGGAACATGAAAGCAAACGTCAGTAGATAACTTGGTTGTAGGCTTGCAGCATTTTGAGTTAAGAGTTGGGCCTCATTTAGCTTAGACGGGCCGGGCAATTGCCCTCTTTTTGGGGCCTCTTGTAGCTGGGCTCATTGTCTAGGCTAGATTATAGCCCATATGCCATTACTGGGCACGACCATAAACTAATCAAGCCCGATTGATAAATCTTAACAGGAAACCCAAAAAAAAGAAAAAAAGGAACCTTGCGCAATTATTGTGGTGCTAGTTCAATTTGACTGTCAATGAGAATTGCGAAGCCTGTATTTATTCAACTTCAAATTCGAGGAACAGAGACTTGAAAGTAGTGGCCTCAGAAACTGGACTTTTGACAGGAAACTGTTGATCCAGTCACAATAGATACGGCAGCCACTCGATTGTTTATTCCATGGAAAAAAAACAAAAATCATTTCGCAGGAATTCAAAGTTTCCTGGAGAAGTACGATACCCTAGGTTGAAAGTTTTGTGCTGCCCTAAAATATGAAGTAAGATTAACACAATGTTAAAAATCAGATTTGATAAAGAAGTATTACACAACAATTACTTTAAATTGAGACACCAATATTATTAGAATTTAAACTTTCATTTATGCGAATGGAAAATATAAACCCCTACTCAATACCTATAAAAAGACATGGATGAAAAATATGAAAGACGCTAAGAAACTTAGTTTTTCGACAAATCAGAGCAGTTCCTTGAAATATCGAGAGTATAACTTAAATAGTTTCAACAAACAACTCTAATAACCTTAATGGATTATAGACCAAAAATCCAAAACAAAACCCAACTAAACTAAAGTTGAACAATGACTATTACCCAAAACTTATGGGTAGATACAATTAAACTCATAATAAATTCAATAAGCCAAAAAAATATTAAAACAATAAAAATAAACAAATCTGATCCTTATACCAAAATTGTCACATATATAAAAATAAAATAACCTAAGAAAGTATAATTTCCTAGCTTAAACAGTCTTATAGTTGAAATTATATCCTCAAGAGGCTAGGATAACAATTGTTGCCTCTTAGGAATCCATATAAGCCAGGAGAATTAGATCTAAAATTACCACCTTTTTATTTCCTTTCTTGGCCAGAACAATTTAATTATAGTTTTAAATAATCCCCTCCAAGCAAGAAAAGTTGTTGCCCCTCTTAATCCTTTTTGCAGGACTAGGAAACTCTCCAAAATAAGCTATTGAATATCCTTTTATCACTAGAAAAAGAATCATTTCCAAATAAAAAGTTTACAAATAAAAATAACAAATAACAAAACTCATATAATATTTTTTTAATCTGTATTGCAATATATAATAATATCTAAGAAAATTTCTAGTAAAATCTCAATTCGATCTAACAATATCATATTGAGATTTATGTTCATTAGCATAAAATTTAACAATGAAAAACATTACAACCAAAATCTAAATTTAATTGTTAAAATATATATTTGAACAAAAAAATATAATAATTTTGATGCCCCCCCTCCCAATGATTTTGGTAGCATAATGTCAACACATGTTTTATTTTTGGTGAAAGACAAGACAATAATGAGATTGAAATCACATACGTCTGTTCATGTCTGACAAAACTGTGAAATTTGTAAAAGAAATCCGACAGAAAACTTTTAAGACATGATGGAGAACATTTCTAAAAAGTTAAAAACCATCAAGTTTTAAGTTCTAACTAACAGTTGAGAAGAGTTTACAGTACTATCCAAGAATCATGGAATAACTCTCTTAATTTCACTGCATCCAGAAGGGCGTCCGGTGATTTTTTTAAATATTTGGTAGTGTGATTGTGATTATTTTTTAAATAATTTTTTATATTGAAATACATGTTATTTTTTTTTTTAAAAAAAAAATTATTTTGACATCAGCACATCAAAACGATTTAAAACATACAAAACATATTAAATTTTAACAAAATAAAAAAAATTGAATTTTTTGAGAACGCGGTTTGTACCGCGTTCCTAATGACATTAGTAAAATACAACATTGAAATTCTTCAAAAAAAAACTGTTTTTCTTCTGTAGTATTTTAATAAATATTAAATGAATTCATCAGAAATTGAAAGACAAGATAGATTACAAAGAGATGCGCAACTAAGTCAACAAAATGTTATAATATCCTAGTAATTATCCAAGTTTCATTGACTATAAGATGCCTCTTAGTATATTAATAATTGTTTTTAAAAATATTTTTTGTTCAAAAATATATTAAAATAATAAATTTTTCATTTTTAAAAAAATATTTTTAATATTAACACATCAAAACAATTAAAAAACATAAAAATATTTAAATTTTTCACGTTATTAAACAAGATACAGAATATGATGATGAAGTGGGAATAGATATTGCAGTCCCCTCGTGATGTTGAACCCACAGAAAAAATCCCATTTCATATAAATTAAAGTTTTCTTTGACAAGTACTAGATTGATTATTCAAAGTTTTTTTGCTCGAAACTATATTATTAAACAGGATCTAGAATCTGATGGTGAAGTGAGAATGGATGATGCAGTCCTTTCGTGAGCTAAGGTGTGCTTCTACATCGTGAGCTTTAGTGCACAAGTCGTCGAATCCCTTGAAGGTTTTAGGCGGGAGTATCGACGACAAGTCGTGCCTGAAGTTGTTCATGCACATCTTGAGGAGCTCTTGCCGAGTAAACTTCTGGGGACAGGGGCTCGCCACCTTGCAATGGATGTTGAACCTACCGAGAAAATTCCATTTGATATAAATTTAAGTTTGCTTTGGAAAGTAACCATTTCTAGCCCAATGATAAAAGCTTGGGCTCAAGAAGTTTGCTTTCCTTGTGGTTTTAGGTTTGAGCCTTGTGGTTGTTTATATGATAGCCACTGGAGGCTTACATGGTCGTTAACTTCAGGAGCCGTGAGATTAGTCGAGGTGCGCACAAGCTGCCCGGATACCCACGTTAAACTAAAAAAAAAAAATTGCTTAGAAAAGTACTAGATTGATTGATACTCAAAGCTTTTTGCTTCATCGGCCAATTGTCTAATCTATGTCTCATCACGTGGAGAGTTTCAAGTTCTGGGTTTGCCCAATTATCACAAATATGCAGCCTTCGAGGTTTGCTTGCTTGCCGGGGCAAGATCATATGCAGCCTTCGAGGTTTGCATGCTTGCTAGGGCAAGAATTAATTAATGATAATTGAAAAAAGATGGCATCACGTAAGCCAACTGAAGTGGCTGTATGAAACCTTAACAGTGTGCATTAATGAAGTGTCGGTGAAAAATTGGAGCAATTTTTATTTTTCCATTGGTTGTTTTGATGTGTATTTTGTCAAAGAAACATTTTCAAGCAAAGGTTTAAATCATTTTTATATTTTTTTCAGTGAAAGATATTTTGAATTTATAACTTACATCCATTACTGAATTTACTGGAATGCAACAGTGTAATGACTTTTTTATTTTTTACACTAAAAAATTTATAACTAGCTAGTAGAGATGTTAAGATTTTTTTATAAAACGCATTGGTCATTTTTAAATTAATTAGGGGTAATTATAATTTTTTATATTTCAAAAGTATATTGAAAAGACTGAAAAGTTTTTAAAACAAAAATCTCAATACTAGTATTAAAGGGCGATTTGTTACTTTCAAAATAGTTTTTTCATGAATATCATTTAAGATGAGGGATATTTTGTATCTGTACAAACATATAAAATAATAAAGTAATCAAAAGCACGGCGAAAACAATCAAAATGTCTTTGGAAATCAAAAAATTAAACCTGGTTTTAAGGGGGTTTTTCATTTTTTTTTCTAAGGTTTTTTTTTTATATTAATATGTTAAACTAGGAACAATTTGGTATTTAAATAAATAAATAAAAAGACAAAAGAACATGAACGTATGATGCACCCAGAGATACTTGGGAGGCACCCGTGCCTGCTGGGTGTCGTGTGCGGCGCTTCCAAGCATCTAAAAATGCTTTTTTGCAGTGTTGTTAGAAGCATTGATGTGTTTTTTTTTTCTTTTGGTGCAGCGCATGTGTCCGGTGGTGGTTTGATTTGTCATATGTGAACCTTTTTTTTTCTTATTTTCTCTCCCCTCTTCAAAAATTACAGCTTGACCCTTTTAATTGTCGATATTTCAACTCTAGTCCTTATTCTTTTGATTTCAAATTTATAGTCATGGTTTTTTTGTAGAAGTTTTATTTGTTCTCAATTTCATCCTTATTCAATTTAGATTGATGATATTATGTTTTCCAATTCGATCCTCATTATTTTGATTTTTAATCTTTGTTTTTTGCTCTTTTGTAAACTTATTATTGTTTTCAATTTCACTCTTCAATCAAAACATTGATTTTTTTTATGTCAGTTTTAATCCTTATTCTTTTAAATTTCTTTTAGTCCTTTTACTAAATTTATTTTTCTTTTCAATTTCACTATTGAATCAAATATAATATTTATTATGTTTTTCAATTATGATCCTCATTTTTTTAATTGTTAGTTTTTTAATCCTTTTATATAATATTTTTTTTTTCAATATTTGATTGATTGAAAATTGAACTTTAAGGTTTTTTCAGATTAGGTCTTTGGGTTTAACTAGGGTCACGAGTTTTTTTATGATCTTTCTTTTATTGGGTTATTCCAATCTTTTTATCTGCGTTATGGGTTTAACAAAATATCTTGGGCTGACTCGACCTTAATTATCATGGCTACATGTATATTATACTGATTTGGGTTGACAAAAACTATTTTTTTTTGCTTTTTTTTCATTTCATTTCAGCACCTGAACATTATTTTTTTTCTTTTCATGAGAGACTGAACAATACTGAAGCTTTTTATTTGCATAACTTATTTTTAAATTTTTCTTGCTTGAAAAATATAAAATTGAAAATTTTTAGAAATTTTTAATAATTTTTATACATTAATTTTAAAAATAAAATTTTTTTAAAAATATTATTTTGATATATTTTTATATGGATGATAAAGAAACAATTAGGAAACAATCACCTCATAAATTTGGTCGGCAAAGTTATAAAAGTTTTTAAAATTTGTCAAATTATTGTTCATTATAGGTAGAGTTTCATGATTTCACAATGGTCAACACCTTGACTAATTGGAAATCCTAGAAAATGAAAGAGCAAAATTCTAAATTCAACTGTGCACTTTGACCACTGCCGTCCTGAAGACTTTTTAAGGAGGCTCGTCGTGAATTCCTGGAATATTCAACAGAGACCCTCCCAGCTCAATAAAAATGTTTAATCTAATTAATTGTTTTGTAATTTTTATAAAATTTATTTTTTCCAGCTCAGTAACAATTTTTAAATTTTTCATTGATTGAAATTGAATTTCAAAAAACTTCTATCCTAAAACTAAAACCAAAAGGTAATTTTTTTTAAAGAATACACAATATGTTTTATTTTCTTAATGCATATTGAATTTAATTCTTTAATTATTCTTATTTTTTAAAATAAATACTATTGCATAATTAATTGTTTTAAAAAAAGAGTATGATAAAAAAATGATAAAGAATCAAATAATAATGGACTCGTGAACAACTTGAAGGTGAAAGATTTTGATATGATTTGACCTGCATAATATATATATTTTTTCTCTTATATCTAGATGAAAAAATATTTCTCTTTTCAACTTGTTATTAATATATTTTTTTTAATTTTGTTATTTGTCTATTTGGAAGCGTGGTTGTTTTTCAAAGTGCTTTTCATGCCGAAATGCATCAAAATGATATTTTTTTCATTTTTTAGAAATTATTTTTGAAACCAGCTCATTAAAACGATCCAAAACACAAAAAAAATTAATTTTTAATAAAAAAACAAAATTAAATTTTTGAGGAACGCGGTTTGTACCGTGTTTCCAAACATATTCTTAAAATGAAAACTATCATAAACTTTTAAAGCATTTAAAAGACCTTGAAATGGGTTGGTTTAGCATAAGAGGTGGTTTTCATAATTTTTTTTTTTTGGCTTTTAAATCATACTAAAAATATTTAACATGGATCATAAACTAAATCTTTTAAATACCAACTTTCTATTGGTTTAGCAAAAGATTAATGAAGTCAACTTACATGGAAGGACAAAATTATCACAATAGTCAGACAAGACACAAGGTGAACAAAATGTTTTTTTTTCCCCATTGGATGTAATATTGCCCTTGTAGGTTGCCTACATGTAGTTATATTTAACACAATTAGGGAGTTTTATTCCATTAATTTGCTTTTTTAAAAGTAAGAAATATATCCTTTTCAGTTCATACATTAATAATGAACTAGTTAGTTGACTCTTATTTTGTTGCGGGTTAAGTAAATGTTTCTGGTAAAAATAAATAAATATACAAGCTTTTTAAATCCATTTTTTTATAACAAGAACCCTAATTATAAATAAAAAAGCTTATGCATGCATTTAAATAAATAAATAAAAAACTATATGTGCCAATAAATACAAAAGAAAGTGTTAACAAGTCTATTTAACTCGTTTAGTTGCAAGTCGAATAATTTTTTATTCTAACGTAAATGAATTAACGTGTAAGTGTTATTAATATGTTTTCTGATAGGAAGTAAAAATAAAAAATCATGAATAAAAAAATCAATGCTTACATATAATAAAATACAATGAAGATCATATGCATTATTAAAAACATATAAGATCTAAAAATCATTTTTAACATAGTAGAAAAATAAGACAATGTTGCAATTGCTACATTAAAACACTATTTTCTTAGTCTCTGCATAATATTTTTTTAAAAAAAAAGTGTAAATAAAAAAACTAGAAAAATTAAAAAAATAAATTACAAAAAAATGAAGATAAGAACAAAAAGAATGATATAAATAGGTTATGTGTAGAGTGATAAATATTCAAATTGTAAAGAATAAAAAATAATTTTTTTCCAAAAAAATATAAACAAAAAAGAGGAAAAATAAAAGAAAATATTACAAAAAAATGAAGATATGAAAAAAAATGGTGATAAAAAATCCAAATATAAAATGATAAAAATATCAAGTATAAAGAGAAAAAAATATTAGAAAAACTTGTTTTCTAAAATAAAAAACAACCAAAAATTAAAGATTTGTCACCACTACAATAAAAGTTTTACAAATAATTTCAACTGTGTTATTTGTACAGTAAAACACTATTTTCTTTTCTAAAACAATCTCTAAAAATCACAAATTTGCCACCATTATAATAAAAAAAAACTTGAGAAAATTTCAATTGTGCTATTTATACAGTAAAACATCATTTTATTCCAGTATATACTAGCCAAACATCTGCAACAAACTTTGCATTAGACTAGATGCCATACCCGCGCGTTTGTGGCATGCTTGTGCGTTGTTGTGAGTTTGTGGAAAACAATTATATAGAAAAAAACTATATAGCAATCTATAGTGTTTCATGAGAAAATCTAAAGTTGTAATTCTCAACCAGCTCAATATTAAAAATAATAAAATTGATAAAGATAATTTTAAAAAAAATCATAAAAGAAAAAATATGTGGGGGAATATTAGGACAGCTAATGGAAAACTAGATCCACCAGACTCCTAGCCGAGAATCATGTATATTAATGCAGACAGATAATGCAGCAACATTCTAGGAAAACAATTACAAATCATTCTATATTTAACTTACTGTAATTCCTCTGTAACTCCTTACATTCAACATACATTGGGTATAAATCTAATGCTCAACAACAGTAATAAAGTGTGGAAAATTTCTGTTGAAGAACTCTGTTATATCTCTCTTTATTATAATTTCTTTATGGTATCAGAGCACCATAACTCAAACGAGACTACGATCCCTGCTTCCAACATGTCTCTATCTCAAAATCTGACCAACCAACCCACCTCCCACACGAGAGAATCCACCGATTGCTCTCAACATTACAGCTCAAATCAACGAGAAATTAATTCCCTCCACCTTTCCACAATGGCGTGCCCAATTTGAAACTCTGTTATATCTGTCCCTGTTATAATTTGCTTTAGGGAACACTGTAGTAATCCATAGTGTTTTTAAAAAAACCTACGAAGCTAAATTCTCAACCAGCTCAATATGAAAAAAATAAAATCGACAAAAACAATTCTAGAAAAAAATTCATAACAAAAGAAAAAAACCATGTGGTGAAAACACTGTAGCAATCCACAGTATTTTAAAGAAAAAAAACTACAGCTAAATTCTCAACCAACTCAATATTAAAAAAATAAAATCGACAAAAACAATTCTGAAAAAATAACACAAAAAAAATGAAAAAACAGAAGAAGACAAATTTGGGAAAAAAAAGCAAAATTAAAAAATTAAAAAATAGAAAAAAAAACATGTGGGGAAAGTTAAAGTTAAATTCTCAATCAGCTTAATATTAAAATCATTTAGGAAAATACTATAGTAATCTATAGTGTTTTGTGATGAAATATATAATTATAATTCTCAACCAACTTAATATTAAAAAAAATAAAATTAACAAAGGTAATTTTGAAAAATATCACAAAAAAAAAACGAAAGGAAAAAACAAACCATGTAGGGAAACAATGTAGCAATCTATAGTGTTTCATGAGGAAATCTACAGTTGTAATTTTCAACCAGCTCAATATTAAAAACAATAAAATCGATAAAGATAATTTTGAAAAAAATCATAACAAAAAATCATGTGAGGAAATATTATAGCAATCAACGATGTTTTAAAGAAAAAAAACTACAAAACTAAATTTTCAACCAGTTCAGTATGAAAAAACATAAATTCGATAAAAACAATTTTGAAAAAAAATCGATAAAAAAAGACATATGAAGAAACACTTTAGCATGGCAAAAATCAAGTGGGGAAACACTATAGCAATCCACGGTGTTTTAAAAAACTACAAATTTAAATTCTTAATCGGTTTAATATAAAAAAAATAAAATCGATAAAGATCATTATGAAAAAAACAAAAAAAATCATTAAAAAAAAACCATGCGAAGGAACACCGTAGTAATCCACAATATTTTTTTTTTAAAAGTACGAAGCTAAATTCTCAACTAACTCAATATGAAAAATATAAAATCGACAAAAACAATTCTGAAAAAAAGAAGATAATTTTGGGGAAAAAATGGAAAAAAAAATGTGGGGAAAGCTAAAACTAAATTCTCAACCAACTCAATATTAAAAAAATAAATTCGACAAAGATAATTTAAAAAAATAAACATGTGAGAAAACACTGCAGCAAAAAAAAAAAATCGTATGGGAGAAACACTCGTAGTAATCAACAGTGTTTTTTTTTTAAAAAACTACGAAAATAAATTCTCAATCAGTTCAATATTTTAAAAAATTAGCAAAGATAATTTAAAAAAAAACAAAAAAAACAAAAAAAATTAAAACAATGAAAAAAAAAGAAGTGAATTTTGGAAAAAAAAAAGGAAAAAAAATCTAAGACAAAAAACAGGGGAAAAAAAAACATTGCGTAAGGAAAACAACAGTGCTTTTCCCACGTGTTTTAAAGTATTTGATAATATTCCTTATAAAAACTAATCTAAAAGCATATATTTTATATTGACTTGATATAGTCAAATTAAATAAAATCCTTTACACTATAACAGAAAGTTCAAAGACCAACCACATATCAATAATAACTTAAAATTTGAATTTACTATGATTTTTGTAAATTATTTTAAATTATTTTTTAACTTTTAAGTCTTGACTCACAGAAAAGTTATAAATATATTTTATTAGAAATAAATTTTGATCCGAATAAAAATTTTATTATAGAATAGAATAGAAATCTAAATTTGATGAAAAATTAAAAATTTTAATTCTTAACTTATGAATTCTACTTAGACTACTTATCTCACTAGAAAAAACTATTAAAATTTATTTTTAACAAACATATTTTTAATTAGAATTATTTTAATTATAAATTACTTTTAAAAAACGGCTTTTAAATAATAATTCTAAGTCAAAATTTTAAACGACGAATTAGGTAGAATGGACTCCAAGGCTGAAAGCGAATCGGTCCCATGTGAAAACAAAGACGAGATGACAGAGAGAAGTAAAAGAATTGACTGGCTGGCGACAGGGGCCATAGACGGCAGAAAAATGAGAAGCAAAGCTCCACTTTCTCCTTCTCTCCTTCTCATTAAAACAACTACGCAAAAGTCACAAACAGCATGTATTGTAGCTTTAAGAATACTCAAAACCTCAAATCATTCATAAAAATATTCAGAAAGTTTTGTCAAAACCTCAACAGTATTCATAAATAAAAGAAAAGGAAATACTCAAAATTTTGGATTCAATTTCATGCTCTGTGTTTCTCTATTATTATTTTTCATATAGAAACTGTACAACTTGGAGACTTCTTAATCACCTTGTTTATGCATCTAATCAGGTAATGACCTCTTCTTAAGTACCAGCTTAATCCTTTCTTTTTCCTGTTCTTTTTTGCTTTGCATAGAAGTTGAAGTAAAGGGTTCTTAATAGTCTGAAAGAAAAGTTCATATTGAGAGATATCTTTGAGCTAGAAAAGGTACTGGGATTAGGTTTGATTAAAGAAAAGTATGAAACTTTCAAAAGGGTAGCTTTCCTTTTTCTTTCTTTCTTTCCTTTTTTTTTCTTTTTGTGATCAGGGAAAGGCTAGTTAGAATTCAAAGTAATTACATGTAATCAAGAAATGGTAATTTGAGAATGTAGTTTGGTTTATCATTGGAAGTTTTAGTTTAAGCATTTTATTGCAAAATCAAGGATTTCAGTAAGGAGTCATCTTTTTAATCTTGGAAGGTTGATAACTGTGTGATGTAGAAGACAGAGGTCATAAATTGCGGCGCGCGGATATGAGGTGTAGCTGTTTTGGAGGACCAAGGGTAGATAGTAAAAAAGGGACTGCTGCTGGGACTCTTCATGGTATAGATGGTGAGAATTTTGTCAATTATTTAACAAGATTTATGAACTACTAAAGAAGAAGATGCAAATTCAAATCTATATCCTGTTATGTTTGTTTTGTGAGAGTTGCATGTTTTTTTCATTACATTAGTCGTCGATCGAAAAGGAACTAACTCATGCATTAGAGTTTCAATCATGGTGAACTGTTATCTTTCTGCTCTTTCAGTACTGTCACAATCTTTGCTGGCAATTTTTTAGCAAGAATAATACTATTATAGCTCAGATTTCCCATAAGTGCATAACCTGATGCTAGTAAGCTTGGAAAATCTAACATGTAGATTTTACTCAATTGCATTAAGTGCCAGTTTTGGGGAGGGATGGTATTATTAGCCCAGATTTTCAGAGCCTAAGCGTGTAATCTACTCGTCTAACATGTAGATTTTGCTGAATTGTTTTTGGGCAAGATTAATGACTATCATTGATGCTTGTGGGGTTGTCATTTGTGACTTGAACATTCTACAAATGTGCTGGCTTCTGCTAGATTCTTTGGCTGTTCTGGGATTTAGACACCGTGTCAGACAAGTCAGATTCTTAAGCTACAATACATTCTGGGTTTTAGACATTGTGTCAGACAAGTCAGATTTTTAAGCTACAATACATGCAGACAGAATATAAAACTTTCTCATGTATTGTTGCAGTGCCAGTGCACATGGCATATATTCTAATGCAACAAATGCATGACCTGTATTATAATTTTGTGGTTCATCTACAATCTAATACAGATACCATAAGAGCCATTTTTTCTACAGTTATATATGTTACAGATTATTTAATCAAGATCGCACTTTGCCAGCACTATCTTAGTGATTTTTTTCTTTCAAATTCTAGCTGTCAATCAATCAATTGTAATAATTTAACCATAATTCAAATTGATACCCCCCCCCCCCAAAAAAAAAAAAAAAAAAAATCCTTTCTCATGTATCATTAAACTGTGATTTTCTCCTTGCAACTTCTTTATGATGCTTCCTCTTTTTGTCGTTGGTAGGTGATTTGCTTCAGGATATTAATCATTTGTCCTACAAGGAATTAAGATCAGCAACAGATAACTTCCATACAAGCAATAAGATAGGACGAGGAGGTTTTGGTACTGTCTACAAGGTGGTCAGAAATTTGCAGATGGTTTAGCTATAACAATGATATCAAATTAATTAGCTTGTTGATTTTGTTGAAAGTGACGAACTTATACTATCCTTTGGAATTCATTCAATAATGAAACACATAGCTTTCTTTTCTTTGCAATGTGTTTCCTATCTAAATTTCATGGTCTTTAATTTTTTCATTCATTGTTGTCATAACTTGCAACCTCAGATCATTGAATGGAGTAGTAAAGGAAAAAGTCATGGTCTGTTTCAAAACTTATCGTGGCAAAACATGAAGCATGCAACAATCTACACCGCTTCTTTCCTGATCTATTCAAATTCTTACTATGCTTGAAGTTATATACTTATGTTGCCATCAAATACACTATGATTTTTGTCAACCACATAATGCTCCTCCATAATTATCATGCAAGTATGATGGAAAACTTTTCTGCTACTTGAGATATTCTGAGATTCTCCTATTGATATCTCTCATGTGTTTACTTAAGCTCATTTTGCTCTAATTTTGTTGAAGAGAGCTTAAAACACCAATCTTTAGGACTCTCTTTGCCAGTTTCTTTCCTAAACTAATATTTAACTCAATTGTCTCGGTTATCATTCTCGAATGACAAGACATATTATCTATATTTTGGTATCATTGTATCGAAGATGCACTCGTCATTTTGACCAATTTACATTTATAAAGACTTATTTTCTACTTGAAATTGTTGCTAGGGAACCCTCAAAAGTGGAACACAAGTTGCTGTGAAGACACTTTCTGCTCAATCAAATCAAGGCGTGCAGGAATTTTTGAATGAAATCAAAACTATATCAAAAGTTAAGCATCCAAATCTTGTTGAGTTGATAGGGTGCTGTGCTCAAGGAACTAATCGGATTCTAGTGTATGAATATGTAGAAAATAACAGCCTTGATCGTGCATTGTTAGGTAATTTGAACAGAAATTTTATTGTGAAAGCTGAACTCTGGTTATTTCCTATCATAGCAAGACAGAAATGTACAATAATGAGCTATCCCTTTCAGGTTCAAGGAGTACAGATATTAAACTAGACTGGGGAAGAAGATCTGCTATTTGCTTGGGTATTGCTAGGGGTCTTGATTTCCTTCACAAAGAAGTGGTTCCACATATTGTGCATAGAGACATCAAAGCTAGCAATATACTCCTTGACAAAGACTTCAACCCAAAAATTGGAGACTTTGGGTTGGCTAAACTGTTCCCAGATAATATCACCCATATTAGCACAAGAATTGCAGGAACAACGTACGTTGCTGTTCTTTTAACAGTATTTTACTTTAAGCAGTTGCTTTAGACAAACCACTGAGCAGCAGTGATGAATTGCTAAATCCTCATAATCAATAAGTTTGTCTTTCAGTCCTTAAAGTTGCTAAAGTTCAAAAAATATTTTTGCTTCCTCCTGTAATGATAGCGGAGGGAACTACATATACTAAACAAGTAATGCTGCATTGTGAGCATCAATGATGTTACTTCCTTAATGATCATGCAGAATAATTTCTGACTAGTTAAAAATCATCTGAGAATTAGATGCAATTCATTTTTTGAAGCCATCAACAATCCCCTATATAGTTTCCATCAGACCCTGGGTCAAAAACAATCTCTTCATTGTTGGAACTTTGAAATACATTTCTTAAAAGAAAAGAAAGGTTGTTCCTAGATCTATAGTACTGACAGGCTCTTCAGTTTCACTTCATGAAATAAACCTTTCATGTGTTTCTTATTCTTTAATTTTGTTTACCTGTCTGTTTCCTAGTTGGAGTGTCATTACTCGTTCATTCTGATTTTGGCCCTGTGGTTTCTCTGTAAGTTTTGTGTTGCAAGGGAAACCAGATAAGCATCACCTTGTTCTGTTTTTTCTTATGCAGTGGTTATTTGGCACCAGAATATGCATTGGGTGGTCAGTTAACAATGAAGGCTGATGTATACAGCTTTGGGGTCCTTATCCTTGAAATAGTTAGTGGCAGAAGTAGTGCAAAGCCAAGCTGGGGAGGGACGCAGAAGTTACTCTTAGAATGGGTACGTCGATTTTACTTGTGCAATCTTCAAATATACTTCCTCGTAGCTTTCAAAATCATATTTTATATTGCCATTATGATCACCAGAATGTTGGAGCTTTTCATAGTATGGATTCATTTTGTAACTTCCATCTTCTGTTTCTTGTTGTATCTCCTGGTTATTGTTCAGGAAGTAGAATATTTTCCTCATGATTACGTAGGTAACAGATCAACATCAGAAATTTTACATTTCTGCTCAGAATAATCAATATGCCTTTTCATAAGATAATAGTGGGATTAATTTGAATGTCAAAAACAGCAATAAGCTCTGGAATAGGAAGAGAGCTATATTGAATGAAGCCTAATTTTCCTTGCTGGATCTGATATTGTTCATTAGCAATCCTGAACTGTTTGATGACTCATGCCTGTTCTGTAGGCATGGCAGCTTCACGAAGAAGGGAAACACTTGGAACTTGTGGATCCAGAGATGGGAGAGTTTCCCGAGGAGGAAGTCATTAGGTACATAAAAGTAGCCTTTTTCTGCACCCAATCAGCGGCAAACCGAAGGCCAATCATGACCCAGGTAGTTGACATGCTCTCGAGGCAAATCCAGCTAAATGACAAGGAACTAACTGCTCCAGGTTTCTTCCAAGATTCAGACAGTCCCAGTGGGGGGCCTTCTTCCACGAAAGGATCTTATGCCGACTCTACTTGCTACCAGATGAGCTCTGTTCCAGTTAGAATCACTGAGGTGATCCCCAGATGAAGTATAATCTAGTATTTGCTATTAAGCATCAAAATGTCCGAGGTGGAGAACAACAGGAACTAGTTACTAGGGCACACGTATTTCATTACTCTATCAGTGTTCAGTTATAGGTTCACACACAGAGTTCATTTCTAGGAAGATGATCATACTCGATGCCCAATTGAGGCGGCAAAGTTGTTTTGTTGTTGCTAATGTGTTCAACATGCAATTATATGATTTTTATTTTTCTTGATTCGAGAGCGATGAGAGTTTTTTACTCTTACTATAGAACTGAATAGGATGGTGAGCTTGCCAGGCTTCGGTTCAACTAGCAGTGCTGATATAACTGTTGGTTTATTCCCTGAATGAACTAGCATGTATTTTTTTTTACTTATTTTTTATAATCATAAATAATTTATTTAATTTTGTAATTAAAATAAATTTACTTTTGGGACCCGACCCGAGACACTTCAACCCTTCAAGGTTTATATATCAAAGAACAATTCGGCAGTAGCATCTGCTTCCTAGTGCTGGTCGGTTTGGTTTCATTATCACAGCATGACAAGCTTAATTTCCCCTTGCCATTTCCCATCTATGCTGAATATCATGGTTTCCGAGCCTAAAAAATCTTGGCAATGCTCTAATTTTTTTAGAAACATGGAATCAGCAAAAAAAACTATGATAACAATTGCGGTTCAAAATGTTTTTTACTTAGAAATACATGAAAATAATAAATTTTTATTTTTAAAATAAAAACAATATGAAAACATAAAAAAGAAATATTAATAAAAAAATTGAATTTTGATAAAACAAAACCCATTTCAAATCTCGGTCCATATAATATACATATATATGCCCAAAAAAGAGAGTAAAGCCGGACGAGCCTCCATACCTGGTCATTATGTGGTCAACGACGGGAGAGACGCCGAACAACAAAATAAAACCTTGATAAAGATGATACAAAAGAATATAGAGCTGAACAACTGTGGAAAGAGAGAGATGCGAGGGATTAGGCAGCTGGTGTTGACTCTGGTTCTGCGACAGGCTGGGCATTGGCAGCAGCGACATCTTCTTTGGGCGTGTTGGAGGAACCATTTGCAGTGGCTTCTTTGGCAACTGGAGCAGCCTCCCCCTTTGTTCCTGACACAGTTGCACCTGCTGTTGCATCTTTTCCTTCCTTCCCATCTTTGGCATCTTTTGGAGGAGGTGGTGGTGGAATCATATGTGGTGGGGGTGTATGCTTCAGCTTAACAAGTAAATGGCGCAACCTTGAAAGATCAGTGGGTTTTCCAGGCTTTGGGCCCTGGATTACGGTAATTGATGGCATCTTATCTTGATCCTTATCCTTCTTGCCTCTCTTCTTCTCAATATTAGGAACCTCGCGAGGAATAAGCTCCGCTATTGCTTTCCAGTACTGTTTGTCTGCCTCTTTGTGGAATTTCTCTTGATTGGCCAAGTACAACTGTTCCAATACAGATACTCATCATCAAAATATGGAAAATGGTATATACATAAAAACCTAGCACATCCAAAACTCTTTGAAACAATTACCTTCTCCCTTTCTCTGTTAGTCGCTATGTTGGTCTCAATATTGAGCTTCCTCTTCTCATAGAAACCACGTATATACTCCTCCCCTTCTTCAATTATCTGTTTCCTCATGTCCTTCTCTCTCTTCTCTTTTTCCTCAAGATGCATGGCATTTTGACTGCAAAACTCAAAACAGGTCATAAATTGGATAAGCAGAAAGGTTCTGGAGAATTATGAACACACATGCACCTATCATTTTCTGAACAGTGAGTGGTCCCTGCAGGAATAACAATATTAATGGATATTTTTGACTGCCCAACCCAAACAGGTGATAAATCTTGATGAACAGAAACTTCCAAAAGAGATGTGAATTTACATGCCGATGATATGTTACTAATTCCTTTTTGGAATAACAAATTACTGTATATTAAGAGTGTTGACAAGACATGCATCATCACAGAAACTTAAGAGACGATTGATCTCTCCAAAGCATATTATATGCTTATGAATCTTTCAAAATTTCTATAATTTCATGACAAATTCATAGCAGACCCCCAGCAGTACTTCGATATGCCAGGGATTGAATCCCTCTTCACTGGATATTTGCAAAGAAACATGTTTGATACCTGAATCAGGTAGATGTGACAAACAACGAGAAACAAGTGAAGATTTCTTTCCATCTTCACATCAACCTTCCACTACAAATGACTTGCCAAAGCAGCTAACATACCATCTGGTAATTTGTAGTTTACAACCATGCTTCAGCCCATTCAACAGAGTGAATAACTACACAGATATAGGAATGTTCTCAGAAATCTACAAACAAAATCCTAAAATAAGTAAATTGTCCAATTTGTATAATCCCAAGTGCTTCCATAGAGAATTGTCAAAATAACCAAAATTGGCACCTCAATAAATGCATAGGCTATGATAAAAAAGTTGAGTAATCGTAAATGATCCATCAACGCTCAATTCAAATAGCTAACATAGCCACAACTCAATTCCAATTGATTCAACTAGCAAACTCTCACAATTCATTATCTGATAGCACTGAGTCATAAAGCACTTACCACTCGGACAATTCCTCAAAGCTCAAAATATAAAACTACAGATCCAAATTCCAAAATCCCTAGGCATAAAACTGCAGTGTCAATCTCACAAGACATAATTGCAAGCAGAGATTAGAACACCAAAATTGGTACCAGAGTTGTCGTATATTGCCCCTACTTGCTAATAGCATCTAAAAGATGGCATTAAATCAAGCTCTCATCCTAAAACAAATCAGTCAACTAACAGTCAATAGTGAAACACCAAACCCGGTACAATACGCACCAAAACAAAATCCCATACATACATCAGGACCAAACAACTGACTAAATCGGAACTGGAAAGTCAAAGCTCAGCTGAAATATGGATTCAAGCAGCATTCTTTCCCACAATTCAATTCCACGCAGCTCAACTTGAAATCACCAATTCCAAGCATGGACCACCAAGATCAGTACCGGAATCCACTTCCTTATAACTCCAATATCAAAGTATATATAACCTACCGCGCAAACTAAGTTACAAATTAACACTAAAGTCTGAAGCTAATCACTTGCTATTAACAGATCAATCAATTCACTTCCTCTGCTATATATAAAGAAACCAACAGATCTAAAAGGAAATAAAACAATCAAATTAACTAACGAAAAAATATATCTCACCGACGCCACTCGCGAAGAGCGAAACCCTCTTCAGGCTCCATTTCAGTAGGCGGAGGAAGGATCGGTCCATCACTTACAAAGAAGCCATCGTCCGCTCCATTATATCCATTACTACCATTCCCGTTCTCAACATGTACCGACCCGAACGGACTCTGATGAGAGTAACCGGGATCCGCATCAGATCCGAACCCGAACACATCAGGAGAAGCACTGGCGTGATCGACGGACACACCTCCTCCGGAGAACTCACCGGGAGCGGCAGCGGCGGTGGAGTAAGAGCCGAAGTTGGAGTAGCTCTCATCGTCTACTTCATCGAAAGGTGTGTGATTTGAAGGTTGAATGTCTTCAAATGCATCAAAGGCAGCCATTTTACTGCTTTGGTGTTTCTCTCTCTAAAAAGTAGGAAATCAAAGAATTTATCTCTCTAGAAATAAGCACAGGTTTGTTTCTTTTGTAAGATTTTGGATTCTTTCTCTCTCTGTGTGTTAGCCAAGCCAAACCAGGCCAGGGTGGGAATTTGAAGAGATGCAGTTCGCTCGCCTTGCCCTTTTCTTTTTGACTATTTATATAGTGCTGGTGACGACTCTCGACAGAAATGAGAGGAAACGAAACGAAACGATTTTACATTTACTTTTACTGTCTTTAAGTGAAAAAAACAAATAAAAGATTTGGTGGCTGGCTCCCGAAAACGACGTTGTTTTTTTAACTTAACGCAGACGTCAAAGGAGTAAGGTATCTCATCAGTGGGCTAAAGGCCATGCCTCCTTTTCTTTCATGGATTTTTCGATTGACAAATAGTGGAGCTCTATTATTGACCGTGGGGATTATTATTTTTAGTTCGGTTCAGTTTTTATAAAAAAAGTAATTAAATTAATTTTTTTTTTAAAAAATTAAAACTAGTTTAAACTAACCGGTTTCAGTTCAGTTTGGTTTTTAGAATAAAAACCGGTTCAAACCAATTTGGCTCGGTTGTTTTGGTTTGACTCGGTTTTTTCTGGTTTGACTTGGTTTTTTTTCGGTTTGGGTTCGGTTTGGTTCAGTTTTTTCAGTTTTAGGCTTATAAACCAAAACCAAACCGAACCGGTTGGTTTTTTTAAAATTTTAATCGGTTTAATCAGTTTTTTTTTCACGGTTTGGTTTTTTCGGTTATGTTTTTTCCTGTTTTCTCGGTTTTCTTGATTTTTTAGTTTTTTTACTCACCCCTGCTTTGCTGCACTACGTGCTGCGGATCTGCATTATATTTATTTTAAAATATTTAAGTATGCAAGTGTATAATAATAATAAAAAAAAATTGATAAATTTATTGTTAAAAGATAAAATTAAAAAAAAATTATCTAAAAAAAACATAATTAAATAACCTTAAATAAAATTATAAAAATATTATCGGCAATTACCCTAAAATTTTAACATATAACAATATATAAAAGAACTCCTCATAAAGAATAAGTAACAATATTAAAATTTTATATATAACAATAAAGAAACTCAAACTCAATTTAATAATTAGATACTGTAAAACTAAACAATGTTAAATAAAAAAAACAAGAAGAACAAAACTAGAACTTTCTTGCCGGAATTTGGAAGGAATTTCCATAAGAAGCCAAGATTCTTCGAGAGATTAAATCTATTCCAGTTCGTTTTGTTTTGTTTTATTGAACTGGAACAAGATAACCAGGTCAATTAAAGGTGACTAGAACTGTTTCCACAAAATCACCAGGGGACAGAAATGAACGAGAGAATGACAAATTTAAACCCATTTAAACAAATGAAGCTGTTACGTATGCTTATTAGGTTAAACTCAAGATCGAACTTATCCAGTAAGGTGGAGAGAGCCAAAATAAACTGACTCGTTAGATTTTTTACATCAACACTGTCAATGGTAAGTATGTTCCGAGACTTTGAGCATGCAGCCAGAAACTACTCTCCATCATCAATTTTTTACTTCGGTTAAACATGTACACATCATAAACAGTCCGGACCTAGTGACTTCTCCCAAGGCAATGGCAGCATCGACTGCCCAGCAGTGATCGGGTCTTTGTAGCCCTTGCCCTTCTTGATGCACAAGTCTTCTGTGCATTTTGACGCGCGGCGAGTAGAGACAAAAGCAGCTGGAAATCACAAATATATGAAGTTGTGAACATCACAAGATTTGGTCAGGTGGGGGGGGGGGGGGGCGGCTCTTCTTGGATTCATGTTACACATCGCAAAAGACTTAACCATTGATTCAACTGGTGGCTCGGGATCAAACAGTCGTCCATTTATTACAACAAAGTGGGAAAAGGGAAGTACTGTATGGTCTTCAAGGAACAGGAGGAGCATTCTTGTGATATCTAGCAGAAGAGGGCATGCGCTGCAGAACTCGTGGAAACTCTTGCTTTAGACGTTTATTTGGCATCCCTTGTGTTGGCCTAAAACATTATAAAAAATATAAAATAAGAAATAAAAACAGAAAATAAAATACAAGCTGGAAATCCATGCTCCCCGCACAAACTATCTTTGAGCTAGTAAATCAAAACAAAAGCGATGATAAGGAGACTACTCATTATTCAGTGATGATTTGGGAAGACAAGTAAAGCATGGAACTTTAAGGACAAAGCTGCAATGTCTACTGTTTATACATGTCAACTTTCCTATTAGTTTTTAATTTAGTAATGCAGAGCCATAACAGAAGTTAGCAACAAAAACCTTCATTCGTGCCAGGTGGTGGAGATTAATAGTGAATGGAATAGTGCCTGTTATACAGCTAATATTCAAATGAGAAGAATAAGCAATCACAAACCTAGGGGAACCCTGTCGTTTCTGTGTATATTGACCGAACACTGTTCTTAGACTTCCAAGGGCCTTTTCGGCAGCCTGGGAAAAGAATGTTTGAGTGATCAGCCAGATGAAATGAAGATATACACAGATTTAATAAAAAATATAAATTTTGGTCCCACAAAAGATGATTCTGAATATGAAACAATACATACCTGCATCTTAGCTTCATCCCATGTCGACCCAATCCCCTTCCCAAGAACCTGTCCATCTATTTCAACCTAAGGCATGACATAAACAGATAAAAAAAAAGTTCATTGGAGCTGTGTTGGAAAATGATTGATAACGATAAGATCTGAAAGTCAAATGACGAGCAAAAGGAAAAAAAATGATATTTTCCTCCACTCAAACAAACCACGCAATTATTGATTGGCAGCTCAAACAAGAAATAACCCTTGCTGTTTCAGTTGGCTTAAACTCTCCAAACACATGTAGACCTTCAATAGCTAGAGCATCTTACTTCTTTTGTTCTTACATGTGAAAATATTAATTCATGACCAAGGGACAGCCACACAAACCAAATGTGCAAAATGAATTCCAGGAAAACATAAGGCTTCAAAATGTCAACTCAAGGTGAATGGAATTATGGTTCTAAATTCTTTCTCATATGGATTGTTACCCTATAAAATAGAGGACCCCTAATTCAGTCAGTTTCCTTGAGATGAGAAAAGGAATTCCGTAAAAACTCTGCAACTTTTTTGGCTGGAATTGTCAAGATCTTGTGAAAAAACTAAAGGGAAAAATATAAGTAAGAAGGAAAAGAAAATTTTAAAGGAAAAAATTGTGTTCAAATACAAACCTGTGCATGTACTTCCTCTCCTGGTATTGAATTAGCTGAAAGTGGAGTCTGTGCCAAAAAATTTACTCCAAGTCCCTCCATCATGCACTGAGGACAATTAAATGCCAATCCATGACATAGCAGTAATAAAAAACATATTTAATAGCCATTGAAACATAGCAGGGTCATGCCTAACTCATTGGAACTTACAAATTCTTTGAGTGCAGTGACAGAACCCGATGATTTCTTAGAGCCTTCCAGCCTTGGATCCAGAAGCCTGGATGGCTCTGAAGCAGCTGAATATGCAACTAGCTCATCTTTAGGCAATGGCTGATTTCCAAATAAATTCATATTACCCAAGAAACCATTGTCGTTTGCACTAGGATATCTACTTGAATCCCCATGCATGGGCCCAGAATCAGGCTTTGCACGCAACATATATATGCCTGCACAAACATTGTCATCAGCATCACTGAGCAGAGATGTTAGGACAAAAGGAATTTCCAGTGTCAAAGATATTGAAACATCAAACTTTAAGAACATCACCCGAACAACGTATGAGACACATGACATGCTAAGTTAATATTAAAAAGTGCATCATATGGCAGGTTTCAAGACATTTAGCACACTGGTATGCAACCAGCTCAACTTGGATTCTGATCAAGACCATAAGCTCAGAGCAGTCTTAAGCTTTAAAAACTGAATAGCAGCAGACTAGATTCCATGTTATACACATCAGTTACAATAGTAAGCACCAGATATTATAAACAACAAATTCCATGGAGAACTTAGCTGAGCAGCTGTATGATACACTGGACAGGCACAACATTGCCAATGCGCAATGACAAGCATGCTAATAATCAGAAGGCTGATTCAACTCAATGACTTTGCATACTAACAAGTAGTAAAAGAGATCTTACCAGCTAACTTCTTAATAGAACCCTCAGCTGCCTGACGTTGGGCTTCTCTTCTTGTTTTACCAGTTCCTTCGCCAACCTTTTCTCCTGCAAACCAAGCCTGCAAAAGTAAAAAACAGAAAGGATAAGCAGCCATACCATTTCTCTACTAGCAAAATGATGTCCTTCGTGGTCTTCTCTCCCCTCCTATTTTTCTCTTGTTTTTTAAGCAAAAGACACACAATGATATCAGTTAAGAACTAAAAGAACATACTGGATTTTTACAGTTTCATACAGCTACCTAATAAATTACATGGAGTTGGCAATCCTTTAATTTCCTCACTCTTCAGGGCATTAGGCGCACTGTATTCCATGTAAGGTGACTGTGCATCCTTTTCAATATTAGAAAAGAGTTATTATTTGGATAAGCTAGGCAAGTAAAATGCAGTTACCGGGTTATAAAAAAATGCCATCATAGTTCTATCTTCCATTTGGTTATTAAAATGACTGGAATGCAAACTATTTGATGTTTGCTTGGGTGCCAAATTGCTTTTGAATAGATTTATCAGAGATCAGTATGCTAATTGTGTATCAATTTAAAATAGTCTTGCCCAGAAATGTCTTCAAGTTCTTTCACAAGCTAGTAAATGTTGCGCAAGAGAAAAGGTTAAAATATACATGGATCATCCCACCATATATACAAACTAAACACTGTATTCCATGAATTTAAGAAAATACATTGCAACGCAGATCCCATATTTTAAAAAAGAAAGGATCAATTACTTCTGATTGAACATACACAAATTTCATATTACTGATAATAAAGCAACAATTTAAGTTTTAAGCCAGTGAGTTGAGAAAACCTCAATGGAGAACTGCAGATCTATGCTAGCAACCAAAGCAAGCCTGAATTCCACCTGTAGATTTCCATTAAATTAAAGTTGAGTGAGAAAAATGGAAGAAAAGAAAAGCTTAGATGGAACATAAAGGTTAAGGTGCATAAATTGTTCAGTCTAACTTACGCTCCAAAATATAATCTGTCCCCTTACCTTGGTTTCACACTTCATTGCAATTTCCTGCAAAACTTCAACTGGAGTTTCAGCAATTGTAAAAGCTCGTTCAGATTCCAAGTCAAGGTCCCTGTTGCTGGATGATCTACTCAATGGAGTCTCCTCCACTTCAACAAAAACTCAAAATATGACTTCAGGTAACAAAATTAAGTTCATTGCACTAAGTAACTAAATCTATAAGGAAACAAACCAAAAACACCAAAAGCAATATTGCAAAAGTCATTGCAACTGTTGCAATAGCTAACAAAGCTTACATGTCAAACAAATTAATATAGAAGATTCCTTCAAAAAAAAAAAAAAAAAAACAGAGAGGAAATTCAAGCTAAGTGATAGCATCAGTCCAATCCTATTCTTGCTGATAGGCAACATGAGATTGATACTGTACACAATATGGTTCCATTTTTAAGAGAAAAAATATATCATCACTCACCTTGGAAAGAATGATAATTGGGAGTTGAATGGTTTAGCCTCATCCGATCATTTCTATAAGGTGCCTGCAAATAAATGATCGTGGAAGTTTGATATTCTTCATCAGTTACAGGTAAAAGTAGGCTAAAGTGAGACACCGCAAAGGAAAGTTACCTCTTTTGGCAGTCTTTGATTCTCATGAATCATCCTATCAGATGGAATATTACTCTCAACCTTAGGAAAAAGAGATGGATGATGAGTTTGGTGCTTTTCAATATTCATTGGATCTGAATCTAGAGGAAATTCTCTGGGTGTTCGGTTAAGTTGCCTTGGGGTCATCTCTTCCTCCACTGGAACCCAGCTTCCACGAGATTGCACATGTGCAGCTGACACTGGTGCTGAAGGTCTTGCAGGAAATGGGGATTCACTTGGTGCATTGTCTCTTGAATCTTGCCCATGTTGTAATATGAGAAGCCGCCTCCTTGTATCAGGATCTAATTCAGATTCAGGTACTTCACCTTCTTCTCGAGCAGGAGAACTCTGCAAGCTTGGTTCTGGATGAACAACCTGGCCTAACTGTTTAACTAATGGAGCCACCTGAGGGAACTGTGTGTTGGGAAATGGCATCATTGATGTTTGTGATGCTGGCACTGGCTGTTGTGATGCCAGCATTGATGGTTGTGATGCTGGCATCAAGCTTGAAGAAGATGCCACTGCGTACTGGAGAGACTGAAGAAGCCTTGGATCTAAGCTGCTGACTGTTGAAGGAATTGTTGAGGGGATTGTTGAAGAAGCTGAAACTGCTTCCTGGAATTTTGGGGAAAAAATACAGCATAGAAAGAAACCCATTTCAACTTGAATGCACACATAGACAACCCACATTCACCTCAGAAAGATCAGGAAATATAAAACAAATGTTTTCCATATCACAACTTCAGCAGTCCCATAGGCCTTTGTAAACCAAATGAACATGTACTTTTTTGTCTGAACTTGCAGTTTTCCAAACAAACATGCATCAATATACACAGGTCTAAATACCTTTAGCCGTCTTTCAACCTCAGCATCTGCCGTGCTGTCAAAAGAAGGTGGATCTCTGTTTCCATTTGCAGCAGAAGCATCATCCTGAATGCCATAAGAAATTTAATTATGAACAGGAAAAAAAAAGAGCATTAAGTCTGCTAGGTGATGATAAAATTGTGTACATTCATAGCAGAGTGTAACAACACATTCTGACATCACGACTTCAAATGCAAAGAAAGTTGCCATAACTAACCTCCGAAACTAAGTAGTTGCTCACATCAGGAGGAGAAGGAATATTACTGGTATCATCTTCATATGCAACCTCAGGTATCTTCTGCAGAAGACCCTCATCAAATTCTCTGCAGTCATATTCCAAGGTCATGCTATGCCCAAACAATATCACAAGCATAAACAAAATTGATGCAAAATTAATTGGTAACACAAGTAGAATGGTGAAATATATAGGAGTGCCCAAGTAAATAAATGCCCTTCGGATTTTGTATTCTTACTTGAAGAAACCACCTCTAACATTGCAAGCAACATTTCTCGCAACACACAAGATTGGAACAGCATTATTTGCCTATGACACGAAGACATATGATGAGTGGGTGCTACTACAACATAAAAAAAAGTGCATAAGCATGTGTTGTGTGAGCGTGGGTGTTTTGAGTGAGTAGTGTGTGCAAGCATTACTGCAATGTTGAAGTTTACACCAAGCAAAGTGCATATAGTTTATACTTCAGCTTGAGGAGCATAATAAGGAGCAAAAGCAGGAACCACGTGCACACGGGATTGATCCTTCTCATCCCACACGTTCATGCGGTCATCAATCACAAGTGCCATCTTAGGATGGCATATTCCATCTTGAAAGACATTGAATAATGACTTTCTTGAACCTGTAATTACATACACAAATAAAATAAGCATTAGCATAAATGAGCATGCTTGCTCATGCATTTGTAAGACTTTCAACAGTGAGCAAAAAAGTTGTATTAACAAACTACATCTGACTCCATAACCAGCTAAAAGAGTAGAAGCCATCTGCAAGCTGGATGCCACATACCAGAGCTGACACACACAATCCGATCTAGCAATTCATTTGAGTTTATCAAGTTTGATTCTGGATCCAAAAGCCTCCACATTTCTAAAGCATAATCTCTTTCAGCCATTGTGCAAACATAAACCTCAAAGCGCTTGCGCCCTCTTGCAGTCAAGTAGCTTCTAAGATCCTCCCAGGCAGGTCTCAACCTCACAAGCACACTTGTATCACGAATCTACATAATAATAAAACAAAAATCCTTTTATTCTTGGACCAAAATTAATGCACATGTTCAGCAGAAACTAAATATTATCAAACATTGTTGAGCATGTAGTAGCCTATTGATTCCTGATACAAATTCCAAAAAAATCTAAATTCATTGTTGTAGCAAATAAAGATCATTACATATCTACTAAATGGCAAATAGGAACTAGACAAATGATAACTTTTTCGAGGCAGTGACATGGTTCGAAAAAACAGCAGTACAGAGAACATCAAAACAAGGTTGCAGCTTGTCTCACTCTAGAATCCATGAAGTACACACCTGTGGATTGATGCGAGTAAAAATTATGTTCTTCTCTGGCAACCGTATCAATGGGCGAACCAAAGGTTGATGGTTGTCAGACACGGCCGGAACGACCTCAAGCTGTGTTTTGATCACCTTTCCATTTTCAATAACCTGATCATTTTCTACGTACTGCTTCAAAATGATCTTGTCATCCTGATACCTCTTGATCTCTGAAATAATAGCAAGAATTCGCTGTTGGTCCACCTCGGTGCTTATTTTCTTCTGCAAAGCTTCAATTTTATCTTCAAATGAGCGCATTGTATTTGCAACTATGAGAGTTTCATCAAGATCAAATACAATGCCAAGGCATCTGAGGTTCAGCATGACAAGACAAGAGTCATAAAGTCCTGATGCAACATTGAATCCCCAGAAACATGGATGCTTTCTTTCATTACTCCTGGAGGGCATTGCAACCAAATGGAGCTCCTCACCTCCCAGATGCATTACTGCAGTCTGAAAATAACATCACCATCAATATCCAAAAAGAAAGAAGACCATGAAAAAAGAAGAAAAAGAATTCAACATAAATCTGCTGATGCACATGAACATGAACATGAAAATGAACAATGAGAAGGAAGAATAAGCATAGTGAACAAAAGAAGTCATGTTTCGTATAATCATAAAGGTGCAATTCGTATTAAGGCCAGATCATAACAACCCAGGTTTCTTCTCAAACTAACTACAAGAACAATGTCAGAAAAATCATTCGTGCATAATCATTAATTTTTTATTCTACATCAACAATCAATAAACCGTTGACAAAATGAGACAAAGCCAGCAAAAAAGCCTCCTCTTAGTTTCTGTTCAAGTCCCTCTGCCATAAAACGAGAATAAGAGAGCAATATTGCAGAGTAACTATCCAAAATTCCAGGCTTCTATTCACTCAATATTCAATGTCAGCAAAACCCCAAAGTTGCTTCCTATAGAAGCAAATATTCAACTCCATATGAAGCAGCTATATCAGTAACACATGATTCTCGTGATAAAATTAGTTCTATCTTTAGCATTAAGATCCCATGACAGCACATATTATTCACTTTCAAATTCCATGAAAGCACATCTTCACTTCAATTGTTCATAACAATTTACTGGGAAAAATATAGCTAGTTCAGGCAGTTCTCATGATAATGGCAAAATTGTCAAGAAATTCAGCTCATAATCATCTGGGTCAAATTAATTGCTTAATAAAGTTCACAAATTTGCCACAAACTTGAGGTTCATTCACCGAAAAATGTCTGAGAAAAATCAATTGGGTTCTGGGTCCTTGTTCAAAGCTGTCCAGAGTCCCGTGTACAACAAACCCAGTTTAACTGGGTTATAAAATTTGAAACTTTTTCTGGTTTTATCCAATAATTTCGATCAAATCCTTTAATAGGCTTCCTTTAAATTGATTTTTAAGTTCATTATTATTAATTAGCTATACCTTGTTTTCTTGGATACAGGAGGAGTGCAAAAGGCGAAGCGGCGATTCTTGTTGAGAGGAGATCTTTGTTGATGATGATGCTGTTGACTCTTCCATTTTGAAGCAAACACCAATAGATGTAATTGTATGAAGCACTGCAAGTGGTGGACATCTCTCACTAGCTTGTGAGAAGTGGCTAATTCTGATTCCCTTCACTATCTCATCAATTACTCTCTTCCTCTTGTTCTTGTTCTCTTCATCTTCTTGCTGTTGTTCTTGTGCATATATTTCAACCTCTCCCAGTAACTCCTCTCCTTTATACACCACTGATTTATACATCTTTTTCCACAAAACCCCCCCAAAAAAATTTCCAATCTTTGCTTCAAAGTTTCAAGCTTTTGATTCGAAGTCCATCAAAGATCATAAATTCCCATGAAAGAAAGTCATTATATGATCTGAATCCGATTTCCTTGAAATTACAACAGGAAAAAGATCTCGAGGGAAAATAGGAACAAAATTAAGGAAACTTCTTTTGTTGTTTTTGGTCAGATTTTTAAGATGAACACGGATAGATCTGTAAATTGATGATGATGATCCAAAAATCAAAACACTAGAAAGTTCCTTCGATGATGATATTGATTGATAAAATTACCAGTCTAAAAGTCAAGGTGGAGCTAGCTAGGGTTTGTTTGTTTGTTTTCTCTTTAGTTGAAGATGGTGAAGTCTGCAGAGAAAAGGGAGAGAAACCCTAGATCCAGATAGGGAAAGGTCAAGAATAACACTCCAAGCGTTGTGGTTTGGTTTAGTCCGATAAGAAATTATATTATTAAGCCCCCAAAAATATAAAAGGAAAACACAAGTTAACATGAAGTAGGACTCTACGTCGGGTGGGGGTTTCTATTCTAATTTTTTTTTTTTTTTGTGGTTGTGAGAAATCCCAAAAATTAAAATTAAAATTAAAATTGCACACGAAATTTTAGAATTTTTCTTCGATTTGTTTCTGGAACCTTTTCCACAAAGAGAGATACGAGGGATTATCACCCTTGTTGCTAAACCATGGATGAAACCTCTAGGGTTTTTTTCTATCTTTTACTAATTTACTTTAAAGCAAAGTATAAAAAAATAAAATTACTTATTTATAGCTTGATTTGAGACTTTGTGAGTTGAAATTTTTAAATTTGAAATTATTTTAAAAAAATTGATTTTAATTTTAAATAAAATTCAATTTATAAAAAATATGCAAAAATAAATAAGGGATATCCTCATATTTACTACACTAAGTAATTAATATTGAAAAAATATTCTAAAAATATTTACAGTATATAAAATGTTATCGAAGAGTTAAACTTTTGGCTCTATATTTTATATTTGAAAGAGTTTAAAACCTAATATACTAGACTCAGTCATATTTTGAAGCTCAAATTAACTTGAATCTGACAAATTGATAGAACTCAATATATTTGAGTTTAGCTATGTATTGAGCTAAAGGTGGCATGGGTTTTGTAAGCTCTCAACCTTAATATATTGGGTTCAACTGTATGCTGAACCTAAATCAACATGGGTTTGATAAGTTGTCAAACTCAACATATTTAGATTTAGCTATATGTTGAGTCCAAGGCATCCTAGGTTCAATAAACTGTTAGACCTAATATACACAGGTTCAGCCATACGCTAAGCCTAATGTATCATGGATCGGCAAGTTGTCGGACCTAATATACTTGGGTTTAGCCATGTGTTGAGCTCAAGGCGTCTTGGGTGTGGTAAGTTGCTAAACCTAATATATTTGAGTTCAACAATATACCGAGTTTAAGTCAACGTGGGTTTGCCAAGTTACTAAACTCAATATATTTGGGTCTCTCAATAGCCTACCATATTTTCATTTTATTAATGTCATCAAAAGAAAATGACTCTTTAATTTCTGCACTCCATCAAAATAATAAGGTTTAGGGATTATAAATACCATTTGAACCATTCAGGTAAGAGGTCAGATTTTTCTACCCTTCAAGCTTTCATACCTTAACTCTTGGAGCATTTAGGCGGCGCATGAGGTATCTCCCAGTAGCCAAACGCATATTTTCACGGCGGTGTTGGAAGCGACACGTGGCAGTGGTGGTTTGGTTTCAACGGCACTTTATTTCTCTATCTTTTCCTCAAGATTCGGCCCAACCTTGCCAAGTTTAAAAAGTGTCCTGTTTTTTTATTTTTATATCAAATTTGATCCTCAATATTTTGATTGCTATTTGTTTAGCTTTGAATCTTTTTTTATTTAATTTTTTCTTTTAATTTCATTCCTCAATCTTTTGTTTTATTTGATTTATATATCAAATTTGGTCTTTATTATTTTGATTGCTATTTCTTTTATTTTGAAGCATTTTCTTAATTGGTTTTTTTTCAATTGCATCCCTTGATATTTGGTTTCATTTTAATTTTATATCAAATTTGGCTCTCATTCTTTTCATTGTTATTTCCTTTGTTTTAGGTTGCTTTTTTATGGATTTTTTTCTTAATCTTATCCCTCAATATTTTGTCGATTGAGAATTTAGCTTCATAATTTTTTTGGGTTTACCTTTTATGGGGTAATCTCGATCACATGATCTAGATTACGGGTTTGAAAGGTTAACTCGAGTTGACTTCGATCTTTTTTAGGTCCTTTCTTACAATTAATCTTTTTTCAATTTTAATCTTCAATGTTGGGTTTGTTAGGGATTGAGTTTGATAAAGATTTGACTTCATGATTTTTTTTCAATTTAATTTCTATGAGGTTATTCAGATTTCAGGTCCCGAATCGCGGTTTTGGCGATTAACCTAAGTTGACTCAAGTCGTTTTTTTCATTGTTTTTTTAATTTCTTTTTTAAGTTTTGTTGTTTAGGATTGTGTTCATTTGAGAATTGAGCTTCATAATTTTATTTAATTTGGTTTTTACTAGGTTATTCCGGTCTCACAACCAGATCACGAACCTAGCTAACTACTTCAGATCAAGTTTTTATAACCTTTTTAAAAATTGATTTTTTTTTAATTTTTTCCTTCAACATTTGATTTGTTAAGAATTAAGCTTTATTTTTTTTACTTTACTTTTTATAGGGTTATTTTGTTCTCATTTAATTTTTTATTTATTATTAAATAAGATCATGTAGACCTTTTAAGAATATTGTAAGGATTTCTTTTTATAATATTGTCAAGCATTCATTTTTTTTACAATTAATCATTGTCATTTTTTAGTTCGTTTATTTACTGTCATTGCATGTTTTTTTTTAAATTTTATTATTAAATTAATTATGCTTGGTGAACCTAGTATAGTTAATAGCCCGAATCTTGGATTTTTCTTGTTTTTTAAAACTTTAGCATCACATGAGTATTTTTTTTACGTTAAAAAAAATTAGCCTTGCCATGACAAACACGGGCCATCAATCTAGTTCTCACTAAAATGGATCAACTAACACCTAATTTAAAGATTTTGTTTATGTTATTTAAATTAAAAAAGATGATGGTTGCAATTAATATTGACAATTTATTTTAAAATTGTGATGATAATTATTATTATTAGCTAATAATCTTTTTGTTTTAAAAAATTAATCATTTCGGTAATTAGAATTTATTGTTTTTATTTTTATTTACGATGAAGTACATTTTTTATTTATTTATTTTTAATAAATTTTATGGTTTTAGAGTCCCACCAAAATTTCAAAAACTTTAAATTGATGACCAATGTTGTGATCCCAAATCACTTATTTTTTAGTAATGTTGAGTTATTGTTGTTGTTGAAGTTGTTGTTATTACTATTATTATTTTACAATTTATACAAAGAAATGCATATTAGAACTTATTTTAACGACACAAATAAATTTAACCAAAGAAAAAAGAGAAGCACATCAATAAGAGTAAGATTTTTGTTGTCGTGGAATAAACAAAATTGAAAGGATTATTAATATGCAATATATGTCACGAGAATGGATTATTCGGGTATTTGAAGGGGAAAAAATGGTCTAAAGTGATGGAATATAAAAAAAAGAAAAATAAATTATTATCTATTTGAGCTTAGCCCAAATGGCTAGGTTGAGACATAGTAATCCCTCTCTCCCTTAAATATGCGATCTCTTAAAAAAATGAATATTTTTGCATAATCAATCGAAACTTGTATATATATCCAATGACAGAAGAAGAAACAAGAATATCTAACAACTAGGTTGGTAATAAGATCAAATGACCAAGAGAAAAGAGTAAGATCTAATGGTAGAGAAGAAAAAAATGGGATACATAATAATCAAAGCAGGATAAAGAAAATGGAGAAGAAAAGGAAAGAAAGAAAGGGACATTAGAGATGCACTAGAGCTTCGATTATGATACCCCAATACTATTAGAAAGATATCAAAGAGACAAATCTACAAATATAAAGGAAAGCCACCATACAAAGCTAGAGTAAGTCACACATGTTATCCAAATACATAAGGCAGCTCATTCGCCTAGCGCGTGTATTACACGCGCCAGACAATTACCTTCTAGTCGTTTGAGTTAGCTCAAATGATAGGTTTTCTCTTTTTTTCTTTCTTTTCCTTTTCTCTTTTTTCTTCCTTACCAAGCCAGGTTACCCCTACCCTGACACACACCTCTATGCATTTTTTAGTTCTCAAGAATATGTAATAGATAAATTCTCTATGCAGCACACATTGTCTATGCAAAACATGCACTACATTTCTATATGAATGATTGTTTCTAGCACCAACAATCACCAAATTCTCAATTAGCAAGCACCACAATCTCCACCAATAATCACCAAATTCTCCACACACACTGAGGTACCTGCAACACTACTCTCCACACTTCATGAGGTAAGCAGAAATGACATGGGTCTATAAATGCTTTGGTCACCAGGCAAGCAAGTTAAGTTATATTTTATCCATTCAAGGGCAGTTAACTATCATTCAATGCAATTCAACAAGCATTGTATAAAAATGCTTCATACAACTTCATTATTTTTTTAACCTTTATATTTATTAACTTAAGTATTAGAGTGTTCTTTATTCCCATATAAAACTTAGTTTGGAGGAAACATTGGGCTTAGAAAAGAAACCCCACATTTAAACTAGCCCCCAAGATATAACCTAGAAAGTTCATTTATGTGTGAAGTCTTCATAACTTCATCATAAAGATTTTAGAATTAAAAAGATAAAAAAGAGAGAACAATAAAAGAAAAATAAACATGATTTAACAAAGAGAAATGCAACCTATAATATTATCAATGTGTTGCGGTTCCAAACCAACTTTTGTGCCTTTAGCTATCCTCCTCTTATTCCATTCTCTTTCTCGAATTACTGCTTGTTTGACTTTCAAAAAGTTGCAAAATTTGGTGACATATATGTTTCAAAATATAAGTAGAATGAATATCTTTATACGATTACATTAATCCATTAGAAATAGCTTTTATTGAACAACACGAGCATGACCCAAGTCTTCAAGTCTCTTACATGTTATACTCTTTAAATGACCAAATCTTATATTCCTGGCTCAAATTGTTATATTTCATTGCATTAATCTTTTTTTCTTTTAAATTCTATATGATTCAAGTCAATACCAATAATCACATACCAACTAGTTGATGAAATAATGATATAAAATCCAATGAAAAGCTCTATTTAACATCACTCTAGTCTAGAGTCAAATATATGATTGACTTTTTCAAGGATATATTTAAAAGCCTTACAACTTTTAGGACTAAAAATTAATATTTTATAAAATCTTAGGGTGTCGTGGCCCAAGATATGGTTTAGTTCCGCCCCTAATTCTAGTTGGATAAGAATAGTTTCGGTTTCAATATAGTCTTTAGACATTAGATAGTTAATAAAAGCTAATATCAAATCTACAAATTGATTTTTTTTTTTATTAAACATTAAGTGTATTTTCAAACAAATCTATATTAATTAATAATAAATTATGTTTTAGATAATTTTAAATGCACATTCTTTTAATAAATACAGTCTATTGTTTTTTTTAAAAAAATTCACTATATATCTATCTAGAGTTTCAAACTCAAAAAACTAAAGAAGATAAAAAAAAAAACCCTTGTTGACCATATATCATATATTATATAATTGTTTTTAAGAATTTTCTCATTTTCTTATAACATATGCAAAAGTTTAAATAACTAAATGGTAAAAAACAATAGGGCAACAATATATCTTATACTTATTCTTCTTAAAAAGTGACCATTGAATTTGGGCATTCTTATTAATAAAAATAAATATTTTTGCAATTATAATTTAATATTTAAAATGGGTAGGCAATGTAAAACTATTTTCATACAAATATTAAATATTAATATATTGTTCACAATACATGAAAAAGATATAAACAACACCGAAACAGTTAGAAAAACTTCAAATGATTTTAGGCCTTTCCACAACTATTTGATGAGCCTTGATTTTTTTTTTTAAGTTGAGCTGGTTGTGATTTACGTACTCTTACAAAACAAGGTCTCTTTGTAGAATAGAGGACCCCCCCTCCCGATACCTAAGTTAGTAAAGTGCAAAGATAAATGTAATGTAAAAAAGGAAAAAAAATGTAGGAGATTGTTTTTTAGTGATTGTAAATATAGGGCGTGTGTTATGTTTAATACATGGCGAACCTTGGTATTTTATACATGAATCTCATGAATTTCAATTGTGGGGAGTAGGGTGTGTAGACTTACTCGTAGGAGTAATCATAGAGTTTATTGTGAATGATCATGTAATTAGTTTGTATAATGAATTGTTCATGTAGAAGCTCATTTTGTTAACTTGTGAAACAAGGCTTTCAAGTAAGCGCATAAAGAATTTGAAAGACAAGAAATTCAAGTGGATGTCATATCAATAACTTGTATAATAAAGAATTTGGTTGGGTTGTTGCATGTGCCTAAATATCGTTTGGGGTGCCATACCTATTAAAAAAATAAGAGCTATTGTTTTGATTAAAGAAAAAACAAAGAGCATATGGGCTTTATAACATTATTGGGCTAAATTGGGCCTTATTTTATCTCTTTTCCTTCTCTTCTTCCTTTTTTCGTCCTTCTTTTCTTTTCTTTTCTTTCCTTTTACTCTAATTGGGTTATTCAGTGTTAGGTTTAAGTGTTGCCTAGTTAGGGTTTTCCTTTTTTTCTCATTTTTTTCTTTATTTTCTTCCTTTCCTCTTTTGTTAGGATGCTTAGTGATAAGCCCAAGTGCTGCGTAGCTGGGACTTTCTCTTCCCTTTCTCCTTTCTTTTATTTCCTTCTCTCTTGTTAGGTTGGTTAGTGTTGGTCCTAGTCTAGGTGTTACTTGATTGCCATTTTCCTTTTTTTTTCTTTTCTTCCTTTCTCTTCTTACTTTTCTCTTCTTCCTCATGTGGGCTAATTAGGATTGTTTGATTAGGCCCTGGCTAAACTCTCTTTCGTTTGCTTTCTTTTTTTCTCATTCTAATTTGACTAGGTTGTTCATTGTTGGGCTCGATTGTGCTATGATAGCTAGTTAGGCCTTTTTTCTTCCACTTCTCCCTTTCTTGTCTCCTCCTTTTTGTTTGGTTGAGTTTCTTTCTTTGCTCAAACTGTTTGACTAGGCATTTAGTCCACGTTTGAGAATGCGGTAACTTCCACTTTTAAGTGATTTTTTAAAAATGTCTTTACCTTGAAAAAACATTAAATTAATGTTTTTTTAGTGTTTTTTTGATAATTTTGATGTGTTAAAGTAAAAAAATCTAAAAAATAAATTACTTTAATGCATTTTCAAACAAAAAACATTTTAAAAAAACACCCTACACCACAATACCAAAGACATACTTAACTTTTCTTAAACCACAAGTTCGGCCACAAGTGTTGATGGGTCCTACCAAAATAAAACCGCATTTGAAACATAACCAAACACAAAAACATGCGGCTTGCTTTCACCTCGGGTGCAACCACATTACCAAACGGCACCTAATGTCATATCCCTATCTAGGGGTGTTTAAAATAACCGATTAACCGAGAAAACCGATAAAATCAAAGAAAAATTAATTGAACAAACCGAACCATAATGAAAAACCGATTAAACCAATTTAAAAAACCATAAATGTTAACAGGTCCGGTTCGGTTTTGATTTTGACCCAGAAACCTGGCCAAACCGAACCAGACCCATTAAAGAATTAAAAAAAAAAGGAGTATAAATACTTAACTTAACCTAATCGGCCTCCCTCCCTGACATCTCATTCTCATCTCATCTCACAAAGCCGTCTCCTTCCTTCCCACTTCCCAGAGAAAATTCACAATCTTCCTTGATAATTAATTCCCAATCTTCCTTTCCTAGAAACCATCTTCATTTGAGCAACGACAACAAGGTAAATTCCATCTTCATCTTTGTTTAGTGGGTTTGAAAGTCTATTGACTCTATTCTAAGTCTATTCCATCTTCATCTTCATCTTCATCTTTCCCAGAAACTGTCTCCATTTTTTAGGCTTCAAAGATTTAATTCCATCTTTATTCTCTCTTTGCTTCTGCACAAACCGTCTTCATTAGAGAAACGACAACAAGGTAAATTTTTGTTGCATACTTCTTTTATTTTGTATATATTGCTTTAGATTTCAAATAATCTGTTGCATATTTAATTTATTCTGTATGTATTGCTTTAGTTAGTTACCTAAAAACTCATAATCTATTGACTGTTGCTTTAGTCTGGATAACGTGATAAATATCATAGGTTGTTAAGCTTTAGTTGCATCTATGACTAACTGACTATAGATTAATTAGCAACAGAAGCGATATAGATTAATTACTTTAGAAATTCTGTCATAGCGATATAGATTAATTGTTGAGAGACTGTAATGGGCCCTTACTGCTACCCCTGTGATTTTAAGCTTAAATTCATATCTTTGTTCTGTTTTGTTGATGTTTATTTAGATAATGAGTTTTGTTGATCTATTTATTTGTTTTTTGGTTTTATGAATTGTGTAAAATGTGTTGTTTTTATTTCTTTGTTTTTCAGGCGTGGATCTTAGATCATTTAAGATTTGTGAGCTTGGGTTATTGAAGTGCAGTGTTTAAGTTTAAGGTGATTTTATCTTGTTCTCAGGCAAGTATTATATGACTTCTATTGTGCAGCCTAATAGTATTAGTGTATTACAAATTGCATTTTCTTTTCCAAATGTAAATATACGTTTCAATTTCATGCTAAATTATTAGTCTTTTGTTTACTGTTGATAAAAAAATATGTATATATTGCTTCTAATTAATTTGATTGTGAATTTGATAAAATATGTATATAAATTATTGCAAAATGTAGGCATATTCCGTATGAGGCATAAATTTCAATGCAGGCTTTTTTCTTGCTTTTGCATTAAATGGCAGAATAGTTGGCAAGACAATCTTAGGCTATTTTCTTATGTATTGCATCTGCATGTATTGCAAAATGTATCATAGGCTTTTTTCTTGCTTTTGCATTAACTGGCAGAATAGTAAGCAAGATAATCTTAGGCTATTTCTGTATGTATTGCAAAATGTATCATAGGCTATTTGTAAAATGTATCTACATAGCTGCAAATAATTGCTTGATTGATGTTGTTGTTGTTTTTTTAATTTCAGATGGATAATGGGGAAGATCCTACATCAAATGAGTTAAATCCTTCAAATTCGGAACCAAATTCTTTGTCTATTCCAGTTCCAGTTACTACCTCTAGTACAAATAGCAACACTGAAGAAGGTAATCTACCTTCTAGATGTAATAAAAGAAAAACATCCCAAATTTGGGATCACTTTAGAAAACTAGATGGTAATTCTAAAACTCTTAGGGCAACATATAGGTATTGTGGAAAAGACTATGCATATCATACTATACTTAATGGGACTAGTAACATATGGAGTCATCTAGGTGTATGCAAAAAATTTCCTTTTGTCATTGATCGAAAACAAAAAAACTTTAGTTTTAGAACCTAAGCCTATAATAGAGGAGGGTAATAATAGAGAGGAAAATTTGGTGACTGTTAAAGCCCTTGGAAAAATGATTATACTTGATGAGCTACCTTTTAACTTTATAGAAAACCAAGGATTTAAATCATTTTGTAAAGTAATGCAATCTAGATTTGATGTTTCTTCTCGTTTGACGATTTGGAGAGATTGTTTGAAGATTTATTTAGTTGAGAAGGAGAAATTAAAGAAAGCTCTTAAGGATCAACGTTTATGTTTAACAACTGATATTTGGACATTAATCCAAAATATTAATTATATGTGTTTGACTGCTCATTGGATTGATGAAGGTTGGAACTTAAATAAAAGAATTCTAAACTTTTGTCAAGTTTCTAATTATAAAGGTGAAACAATTGGCCAAGCGATTGAGAGTTGTTTATTAGAACGGGGAATTGATAAGATTTTAACAGTTACTGTAAACAATGCAATATCTGAAAAGAGTAACAATTGGATAGGCAACTAATATATTGTCAAATGACTTCATGCATGTTAGATGTTGTGCACATATTGTTAATCTTATTTTATGTGCGGGATTGAAATATATTGATGATTCAATGGTTAAAATTAGGAATGCAGTAAGGTTTGTTAGATCTTCTCCTTCTAGACAACTTGTTTTTAACCAATGTGCAGAGAGGTTGAAAATTAAGAGTAAAGAATCTGTTTGCTTGGATGTTGCAACTAGATGGAACTCTACATATATGATACTAGATACAGCTGCTAAATTTGATGTGGTTTTTATGAGGTTAGAAGAAACCGATCCTAGGTATTTGAGTTACTTTAAGGTTGATTCAAATTGGAAACAGAAAAACTTAGGTCCTCCTACTTTAAAAGATTGGGAAAAGGTTAGATCTTTTGTCAAATTCTTGAAACTATTTTACACGGTTACATTGAAATTTTCTGGCTTGTTGTATGTGACATCTAATTCTTTCTTCCATGAATTGATTTCCATGCACACAAGTATATCTCAACTTTGTAGAAGTGAAGATGTTAATGTAAGTGAAATGGCTAAGAATATGATGACAAAGTATAAAAAATATTGGAGGGATCAAGATACACAAAACTTTTTGTTGTATGTGGCTGTTGTGTTAGATCCATGTTTCAAATTGAAGTATATGAGATTTTGTTTTGGAAGATTGTATGATGTTGAAAAGGCTGAAAATTTTACAATTAAGGTTAAAAATACTTTGCTAAGGTTGTTTGGGCATTATATGAATGTTGATGAGAATGTTGAGGTTGTTTCTAGTGTTGGAACTAGTATAAATGAAAATGTTAATGTTGATTTAACGATGGTAAATGATGATATGTTGGATGACTTAGCTTCTCAATTCAAAAAACATTTAGAGGAAGAAGGCGGTGTAAAAAAAAAAAAAAAAAGTTGAGAGGCATTTGGGTGATGATTATGAGGATCCTAATGATTTTAAATTAGATATTTTGGGTTGGTGGAGGTGTAATGCTACAAAATACAAGATTCTTTCTAAGATGGCACAACACGTGTTAGCCATCCCAGTATCTACAGTTGTTTCTGAAGCAGCATTCAGTATTGGCGGTCGTATATTAGATCCATTTCGAAGCTTTTTATCTCCCTCAACAGTGCAAACACTTGTTTGTTGTCAGAATTGGTTGAGTTTAGCACCAATTCCAATCAACATTAGAACCTTCATGGATTATATTGAAAATTCTAAGATGATTGAGTCAGGTAATTTCTCTTACAAATTTAAATATAGTTATTTTATAATATTGTTTATTCATATGTTTAATCTAACATTTTAATTTATGTTTTTGTAGAATTTGGTGAAAGTTTAAAAATCTCAACTGATTGTTTGTAAGTAGTATTGGTGGCTTGGTGCAATCTTGGAATATAATTGTTCTAGGTAATTAATTTACTTTACCTTGTTAATTCCCCTTAACATTTTGCATACTTAATTTAATTCTTTCAACAGTTGAACTCTAATATATTGCTAATTTGCTAGTGTTTTTTTATAGCATTATCCTTACTGGAATTTTTGGATGCTCATGCTGCCGTTGCTGTAATTTTTGGATGCTTATTCTTTGTTTTTTTCTTCAAACTATGCCAGATGTTTATGATAATTTATTACTGGTTGCTAATATATTCGCTTGTTAATGTTAACTTTTCTAATGCGAACAAACTTTTAATTTGAGGTGTTCAAATTTGATCATGCATCTTACATATTGAAATTGATTTATTGCATTACATGCATATTGAATTGATTTATTACATTGTATCTGTCAGATTGAATTCATGTCTAAATTTATATTCAGATTGAGTCAGATAAAAGTTAGTCAAGCTGTGAATTTTATATACCTATATTAATTCTGGTATCTATCAATCTTATTTGAGGAAATGAATATATGGCACCTAAAACCAAATTCTATGATGTCATACAATGATCACATATAGATCGGGAAAGAGATCATTAAATGAAAGATGTTAAAACTCATATATGAAGGGGTTAGGTTTTCTAGTTTTTTCCGAAAAAAATTAAATTTAACTGAACCGGACCGGTTCGGTTAATATTTCTCCAAAATACTGAAATTTGATTCAGTTGGTGTTTTAAATCTAAACCGAACCGAACCGTGAACACCTCTATCCCCATCTCTATATCCACATTTGTCCCCGTGAACAACTTCGCTGTGATTATGTTCTCACACGCAAATGTACTGTTGTGATCTTTTTGAAATAATAAACATTAAACTACATGATTCAAATTGAAACATCACTGAATCTCTAGGGACTAAAACAAACAATAAACTATAGACTATATTTCTAGATCTTGCTGCTGGATAATCAACTAACGACCCTCTCTCCGTCTGTCTGATTGCCCTCACCCCCCCCCCCCCCCTTTCTCGTTTCTCGAGCTCGCAACCCCAAGCAGAAAGAAAGAGAAATTCAAAAATTTTCCCCAAAAAGCCCTCGTCTTTCCATCTGTATGCCAAACTTACTCTCCTCCCTCCCCCTCCTCACCTGAGTTAAGCTAACGGGAAATTCAAAAAAGCATGATCGTTAGAACGTACGGTCGGCGAAACAGAGACGGAGGAAGCCTAACGAGAACCTATTCAGATTCATTAGACGACGACGTAGCTGACCATAATTACTCCTTCAGCGACTCCTTTTCTCTCTCTCAAGAAACTACCCCATCTAATCAAGATTTCTTCAGCCATAACTTCCCTTTCTCTTCTCAAGAATCCACCTCTTATTCTCTCGATCTCGATCCCTACAATTTCGACGACAATCCCATCCCAAACGGCGTCGTCCCAAGAAAATCGAAGAAGCCGAGGCGTAGTAAGTCAAAATCTGAGAGAAACGGTATTGGGAATTCAAATCTTTTGACTAGCTCGACGACGTTAATGGAGGCTCAGGAATTTGGGGAAATGATGGAGCATGTTGATGAGGTTAATTTTGCACTTGATGGGTTAAAGAAAGGACAGCCTTTGAGAATTAAGAGAGCTAGTTTGTTGTCTTTGTTAGGGATTTGTGGGACTCAACAACAGAGACGGCTTTTGAGGGCTCAAGGGTATGTGGGTTTTGTTTTGTTTTTTGTTTTGTGATGTTTAAAGATTGAATTTGGAATTATTTCGTGTTTTTGAATTTTTGAAATGGTCTTGGGGATTCTGCGAGTTCTTGAATTTAGAAAAAAAAGGCGGATTTGAATTTAGAAAGATTGAATTGATGGTTATTGCTTTAGAAATTGTCGGGACTTTTTGAGTTCTTGAAAGGCTGGGTTTGAATTTAGAAAGCCTGAATTGAGGGTTATTGCGTTAGAAATTGTTTGGATTGTTTTGGAAGGTTTTTGATGGGGAGAGGTTATTGGCATTTCAAAGAGTTGTTTTAGGTTGATGGGTTATCGAGTCTTCGTTTTGAATTTTTCTAGTGTAGTTTAAAGGGTATCGTGAGTTCTTGAATTATTTTTGTTTCTTTTACATGGGTGTTTTGTAGAATTTCTTGTTGAGTTTTGAAATTCCTGATCTTCTTATGGCTTCTTGGAGAATGAAAAACAGCATGTTGGGTTCTCCTGTCAGATGTTTATGCACACAAAATCACTCCTTTGTTGGTCTGCTATCACGTATTTACTATTCTCATTTTACCGGCCTCAAGTTTCATGTCTTATTTCTGTTGCATGTTAAAATTCTCAAGTTTTGTGCTTTCAGGATGGCCAAGACAATAATTGATGCTATTCTGGGCCTGAGCTTTGATGACTCAACAAGCAATCTGGCTGCTGCTGCACTCTTCTATGTTTTGACGAGTGATGTAAGTTCTTTATGTTTTATACCTTTTCTTTCTGCACTCTCTTGTGCATGTACATGTTTTGTTGAAAACCTCAAAACGAACCTCTGAAATCTATACAAAGGCAATTGGGAATTCAGCATTACCTCCCTCTGAGTTCTTAGATACGGTTGTGTTGTCTTTAGTTGTCTGGGCATGGATAAAAGGCAATGACTGACATCAGTTATTTTGAGAGACATGATAATAGCAAGTAGAATCTGTAACTTTACTGATAATTAAGTTCACATGGAGTTCTATGTTTGTACAAGCACAACTCTTCAGTTTCAGTTTTCAAATGTTGTAATGCTCTCAAATCACAAGCTGCTGCTTGTAGTTGGTTATTTCTTATTTGTTTATTTGATTCTCAAGGCTGGAACTCATTTTCTCCATGTATATTGTCACCCATCAGAATAGTTTTGACAGCTTTAATTTCACTGTTTCAGGGTCAAGATGAACACATTTTAGAGTCACCAACTTCCATTCGTTTTCTTATTAAATTGTTAAAACCCATCATTTCTACTGCCACTGAAGATAAGACTCGAAATATAGGCAGTAAGCTTTTAGCATTACGCAAGGATTCTGACATCTTACGAGATACAAGTAAGCTGGCAGATTCTAGCTCTACTGCCATTGCTGCCAAAGTTCAGGAAATTCTTGTTAATTGCAAGGACATGAAGTCACATTCCGGTGATGATAGTAGAACGGAGAGACCAGAATTGACTCCAAAATGGATTGCATTGTTGTCCATGGAGAAAGCTTGTTTATCTAAGATATCTTTTGAAGGTATGCTTGATATCATATCTTCCAATTCTGTCGATAATGAAGTGTTAGTTTTTCATTTCTGTTGCATACTTTCCATATGCAGCCTGCCATTTATTAGTTTCCTTATGGTTTATTTTTATCAAAGGATGAATAGTGGTTTTGTTAATTGGAACTATGAATAAATTCCTGGATACCATTTATTATAAAGCTGATATTGTTGATGCAAATGCTTTTACACTAGCTTTTCATTACTTCTGCTTCTTTCTTCTGACTTATCTTCTTGAAATAGATCTAAAATACACCATTATGTAATGAACAGCATGTCTTTATAATTTCGTTGGCATTTTTATTTGCAAGTTTCAGTGGTGTCTATTTTTGTTTGATTACATGCTGGTGTAGTTTTGTTTTAGATATTTATTAATTACTTGAGTTAAAAATGATCTAGGCACAAACGAGTTTTGCATATTTCTGTTTATTAAAGACTTCTTTAACTTAATTATTCTATATGGACATTTTCTATTGAAATTTATGATTTTTTTTTTTTAATCATGGAACAAGAAGAATGCAGGCCATTGTGCATGCAACATGCTTTCAAGAATTGCATGATAAGTTGGTTGAGGATTTGGGATGCTATTTTTCAAATGCTTAGTGATTGTTTTGCATGATCTTAACTAGAGCAAGTTAGCATTCTGCCCATTTTTCCATAACAAAAATACCCCTTGAGTGCATTTTGTATTGAAAAATTAATTGAGGGTACAAATGTAATCTCAGATCGGTGGAAATGCCCAATTCTCTGTCTGGAGTACATGTCTCTGTTTTAAATTAATGTTGCTGAGGCTTTTGTGTTTTTGTGAGCTAGTTGGCTAATCTATCCAATCTTTATCCCTTTTGTTTGAAACCTAAATTCTATTAAAATTGTATGCAGCGGCTCTTTCATATCTGGATGATAGTGTCTTGGTAAAGAAAATGGTTTTGGAAGCCCATTATCGGTGTTTGATAATTACTCATCTTGTACATAAACAGATTCCATTTTATGGAAGAAACAAGCAATTCTTTTTAAGCATGATTCATTAGATGGCAGCATTTTGTTTGATCATTGGATAATCTTTTTATCTCAATCTCTCTCTAGGAATTCATGAAATAAGAAACATAATGAAAACTAAAACATTTTGGAATCTCTAGTGGGAAACAAGCACTTGTTATTAGGGAGAGATTTGCTCCTTTGTTCTAGATAAGGAAGTGACTGGGAGGTGAAATTAATTTTTTTTCTTTTGACTGCAAAAATTTCTAAACCAAGGATGGAGAAGGAATAAGAAACACCCCATGGAATTACAATTCTACGCACATTTTAATTTCAATATAAAAGGCACTCGTAATAGTTTCATCATAGAAAAATGGGCACAATGCTAACTTGCTCAAATACAGACAAGTTAGCAAAACCCATAATCATATGTATATGCAGTGCCATATGTGCAAGTCTTTCTCTAAGCAATAGAACCTTGCATGCATGATCATGCATGCGTGCACACACACTCTCTCTCTCCTTTTCTGATTGCTTATTTATTTCACTGTGTGGGTTGCATTCATTCAGATACATCTGGCATGGTAAGGAAGACAGGGGGGGCTTTAAGGAAAAGTTACGAGAGCATGGAGGACTTGATGCTGTCTTTGAGGTCACCATGAACTGTCACTCTGTTATAGAGGTGTGAGCTTGTATGTTTGTTTCATCTTTCAGCAATTCACAAAAAATCAAGAGCTTATACGTTGCTTTAAAGTTTAAGTGCAACTCTTATTCTAGTTAATCATTTGAGAAATGAGGAACAGTTTGCAACTGGGAAATATGTGCTCAATTAATGTATTCAATTGTGGGAAAAATCTGTCATATGCTTTTCTCATCTTATGCATGATAAAATTTTCAGCATTGCTTATTAATCTCTGGTTCTGACATTTAGCATTATAGCACTGCTCTGTTATTAATTTCTTCATCTTGGAATGTAATTCTATATGGTTCTGAGTGTAGTCATCACTGTTCTCGCCAGAATCAAAGATTAGTGGTGTGCATGCATGCATTTCCCTGTGTTTTACTTTCACCTTATAAGATCTAAAGCAGTGCATGCATGCATTTCCCTGTGTTTTACTTTCACCTTATAAGATCTAAAGCATATCCTAAACCAATGGTGGCACATTAACTTGCTTATCAGTACAGTTTCTTTTGTTTATGGAAGTCTTCTTGTCATTCACATATTCTAAATTGAGTCATTATACCTGATAATAAATTCATTCCTATCTCGATCCATTTCTGTCTTTGACATTCTAAAGAGTGAATGATTGTTGGAGTTGGTAACTATTGAACACAAATTTATTTGCAGAGGTGGACAGAACATAAATCACCTTCCATTCAGGATGCAAAAGATGACATGCATCTGTTTTGTATATGGAAGTCTTCTTGTGATTTACTTATTCTAAATTGAGTCATCATCCCTGATAATAAATTCATGCCTTCTCAGTCCATTTCTGTCTTTGACATTCTAATTAGTGATTGTTTGGAGATGGTAACTATTGAACACAAATTTATTTGCAGAGGTGGACAAAACATAATTCATCTTCCATTCAGGATACAAAAGATGACATGCGTCACTTGAGCCTGGTGCTGCTTCTGAAATGCTTGAAAATTATGGAAAATGCTACATTTTTGAGTAACGATAATCAGGTGCAATCAAACGTGATTTTGTTATGTTATTCTTCTCCTGTTTATTCTTCCTCTACTTAGTTATTGGGATATAAAATGCCATTTGAAGTGAGTTATTGGATTTTAATGTTCATTATTTTCTTCTTTAATACAGACTCATCTGCTTGGAATGAGGGGGAACTCAGATTCTCGTGGGCATCGGCTATCTTTTACCAAAATCATAATAAGCATCATAAAAATTCTATCCAGTAACAGTGCTTTCTTGCTCCGTCTGTTTCCGGTTCTTAACTAGAGTTCTTTTGTCTGGCATGTTTTCTGATGATTGATGGCATTGTTTTTTAGGTCTTCATCTACTTAAGAGTTCTCCCGCTGCTTCCATTGATGGAAACCATTGTAGTCTTTCTGAAAGGAGTGATAATGCTCCTGATTTGGCCTTGATTGACAATGACAGAGGTGTGTGGTAGCCTAATATCACTGTAGTGTTTCTGTTTGGCAGCTGCTCCTCTTTCTCTATCTCTCTTACTAATGATGCATCTTTAATTGTATTAGCAGTAGACAGCAATGGGGTTATTTGTATCAGTTCTTCTACAGATTGCTGCAATTCTGGGAAACGCTTAAATGTATCTCAGAATTCCATTGCTCAGTTGAGTCTTTCTGCCTCCAGTTCTGAAACTGCCACACGATTTATGAAAAATACTTGTCAATTGAAGATGAGAGTCCCTTCCATGCCCAGTTCATGTAGCGAGACATTAAGGAGTTACGACAGTAATAGGTCAAGGACCAAATTTGGTCTTGTTGAAAAAACTAATTGTACAAAAGATGCCTGCAGTGACTTGTTAGATGATAGCCAAGATCCTTATGCATTTGATGAAGATGATTTTCAGCCCTCGAAGTGGGACTTGCTATCTGGGAAACGAAAAATCTCTCGAACTCATAATGGTAGGGTAACCCCCAGAGAAGTTGAAAATGGGTGTCAATATAAGCTAATGAGTCAGGAAGAATCAAGTAATGGTGGAAATGGCCTACACAAATCAAGTAACAGGGAACATCGTCATTCACAGAAAAGCTCTTATTGCAATGTTCCTGATGAAGAACATTCCAGCCTTTTGGCAGACTGTCTTCTCACTGCTATCAAGGTATTCCTCTGAACCATTTTGAGGAATTTCTTCCATGTTCCATTCCTTCTTTTCTTCTGTCGAAGTAAGAGAAGGTTGCTGCATATGCCCTTTTTTTGCCTTTGTAGTCAGAATCTTTTCTTGGCAGGTTCTAATGAATTTAACAAATGACAATCCTATTGGCTGTCAACAAATTGCTGCTTGTGGAGGACTGGAGACTATGTCTTCATTGATTGCTGGCCACTTCCCTTTGTTCAGTTCATCTATATCTTTCTTTGGTGGGATGCAAGAGGACAGTTCAAGCATTCCACTCGAAAATCAGAATGATATTCATCTTACTGATCAAGAGTTGGATTTGCTTGTTGCTATATTGGGCCTACTTGTGAACTTGGTAGAAAAGGACGGGGATAACAGGTCAATTTTACTTGCGCTATAATCACTGCTCTAATGCATATACTGTTTACTTGCAATTGGTGGATGGCACAGTGAAATGCTTCTTTGTTCTTTATTGCTATTATGAATTTAACCTATTGAAACTTGATTTATTATCCTTGCTGTGTTGCTTTAAACCTGCTGAAGCTTTCCTTCATGTTAACTATTATCTTTGTAAGTATGATACGAGTAGATTTATACATCCTAGGAATTTCTGAAAATTTGATTTTACATGGCTACTGCATGTATTGGATTGACCTTGTATTGGTGTTGCTTTCTGACCATCCTTTGGAAGTGTCACTTGTGCTTGTATTTAAGCAACAATTCCTCAAACCAACTTTCTCCTTGTATTACCTAGATTCCTTGTGCTATTGACTGATTACATTCAAATTTCTGTGAAATTTCCAATTCTTTATTTTTCATGTTAGATGAGAAGATGTTCTTATTTTGAACACTCCAATAATCTCTGTTCAGATTTGCATTTGATGAATTTTAGCAATTGCCCTTCATTTTATGGACTGGCTTAACCCCACTTGGATATCTTTTTGATGATTAGATCTCTCAATTAAGTAGCAGTCTGCTCATTAGGGTTTCCTTCTTTTGATTGTATCGGAGGCATATGGTTCATGTTTCTTTATATATTCATAATTTTCTGGTGGAAAAAGTAATTGTGATGTTTATTGCCTACCAAAATTTATGGTTAAAGTCGATTGCAGATCAAGGCTTGCTGCAACAAGTATTTCGCTGTCAAGCTCAGAAGGGTCAGAAGATGAGAGTCGCAAGGATGTAATTCCACTACTGTGCTCCATCTTTCTAGCCAACCAAGGTGCAGGTGATGCAGCTGGAGAAGGAAACATCGTGTCTTGGGTGAGCAACCTGCTTAATTTCTAGGAATTTTATTAAATGCAATTTGTTTACACATGTATGTGGAGATGCATGCAAATAATAGAGTAATATTGAATGTTTATTCTTGTTCATTTTCCTAATACTGTAAGATTCAATTTGAATAAATTGAATTGTAATTTATGTTTCCAAATTTTTAATTTTATTGGGAATTGTACAGAATGATGAGGCAGCTGTATTACAAGGAGAGAAGGAAGCAGAGAAGATGATTGTTGAAGCTTATTCAGCACTGCTACTTGCATTCCTATCAACTGAAAGGTTTGCTGTGCTCCATCCTTTTGTTCTTGCACATGCTTTTTGGTCCGATGTTTCTCAAATTGTCCTTGTTCAATGACAGCAAGAGCATACATGATTCCATTGCTGATTGCCTCCCGAATCACAACCTGGCTATCCTTGTTCCTGTGTTGGAGAGATTTGTGGTATGTTTTGTTCTTTTCTTTTTTGTCTTAGGGTACATCAAGGCATGAGATTAGTTGCAACTTTGAAATCCATGTCCTCCCTGCATCAACATTCTTTGTTTGTTTGTTTTTTTTCTTTTTTTTGAAAAGAAGCATTGCATTATATAAAAATTGGATCAGGGAGCATTTTGGTAAAATAATCACTACGTTCCTTGCATTGTAGCTAGCTAGCACGCTGTGACATGTACATGCAAGAGTGAAAACAAAGAAGTAGGCTATTATTTCTCTCTAATAAATTATACATTTTGCTTTCTCCAGGCATTTCACTTGACATTAAACATGATATCACCAGAGACTCATAAAGCTGTGAGTGAAGTGATCGAATCATGTAGAATCCGATGAAATACTTGCATTTCTGGTTACTCATGTAGATGTGAGCAATGTGATTGAATCATGTAGAGCATGATGGAAAGCACCAGAAATGCAAAGCTTTGTACAGCCTTTTTCTCTTTCAGGTCAAGTCTTTTTTGTACACAGATGGTTTTAGCTTGTCGTAGGACACCAGGGAACTGACTGCAAGCCTGCCTTGGACTGATTTACCTTTTCCAGACTTCCCCACTTTCTTTTCTTTCCTTTTACCCATATTCCATATCATTCTTTTTGTATGACCTAGGCCGAGACGCGAGACGCTTTGTATACAGTAATGAAAGCAGAATCAAATTGTATCTCTTTGTGCATGACATCTATCTGTATGCTCTCTTCAAGGTTTTTATTATGTATTGCAATCGGATGTTTCCCGAGGCGACACTAGCAGGGAAAAATGTTTTGGGTGAAAGCTAAACCATACCACCGTTGAGGGATAAAAGAGTGTCATGAACATCTCATCACACGACCATTATCAAAGAGTTTATTATACAAAGAGAGTGATGCAAGCCATGATTCCATATGTAGTGCTTGATTGCATAATCTTTTGTAGAAATGTTCCCAAGACTACCTGCCAAATCTTTGTTATCAAATCCTAGGTTTGCTAGATTGCACCTCCGACAATGATACAAAAGGCAGCTTCCCCAAGACTCTTGTCACAGCAGACAAGTTCCTGATCATGAATCATCAGCTTATGTTAAAAGGAAAGCTTAATTTGCCAAAATTGAAATACAATAGAAGCAGATTTAATTATGGGTCTAACATTACCTAGTAGCATCTAGGGGCAGTTTTGGTTTTTTGCTTTTAAATGTGCAATGAGATTACTTAAATGTCCTTGGAGTAAAAAAATATTGCCTTCGGCCAAGGGATTTTTTTTGTTTTTTATTTTTATTTTTTTCGTTATTTATTGTTTTGTTGAGAACATTATGATCACGTACAATAAACTTAAGAAGTCAAAAAATAAAAAGCTTTAGTTTCAGGGTATTTTTTGTCTTTTCATATTGTTTTTCTTTATTTTTTTTTGGTTGAGGGCATTATGAATTTTTAACAAAAAAATAAACAATATTAAAATTAAAAAAGCTGAAGGAGGTGCCCATGAATTTTTAAGCAGAGCGGGCAATGGCTCTGGCTGTAAAATCAGATCTTTTATTATGTTGTTGGGAGCACCACTACTTTCTCTTTCTCATGGTACGATTCATGTAGCTAAGTTTGTCATCGATGAATCTTTTTTTTCTTTCCTCCCCCCTCAAATTGCAGGTTTTTCCTATTTGAATAAGCTTTTTTGGTTTCAATTCTCTTTCTTTTATTTTTATTTTTTGTTCCTGATTCTTTTATAAAAGTTTTATTTCTCTTCAATTTAATCTTTCAATTCTAATTTGTCATGTATTGGTGTTTTTCTTTTGATTCTTGATTTTTTCCTTTGGTCTTTTTATAATTTTTTATTGTTTTTAATTCCACCATTCAATCTAATGTTATTTTTTTTAATCTTAGTTCTCATTTTTTTAATTATTTTTTTAAATGTTTTAATTATGTTCAATTTAACCTTTAAATTGAAATTTTTTTATCACCCTCTAATTTATTTTTTATTTCGATTTCAACCATCATTCTCTTTATTGCTATTTTGTCTTATTTTGAATTTTTTTATGTAATTTTTTTTTCAATTTCATACTTCAACACTTCATTTCTTATAGATTCAAGTCATGAGTTTAAAAAGTTAATAGGAGCCGATATTTTTTTGTCTTATTTCTTTTTTCAACATTGTTATTTGACATTGTTTTTTTATATATATAAATAAATGGTAGTGTGATTTTTTCAAAATTTTTTTCTATCTGATTATCCCAACTTCATGTCTTAGAACATGGTTTGGTGGTTAAATTGGATTGGCTCACCATTTAATATCCATATTACATGTCTATCATGTTAGCTCGGGTTAGCTCACGCTAAATTTTTTTATCCATTTTTTTATTTTATTTTATTTTTTATATTTAATTAGTTAGAAATTAAACAACATTTTTTTTCATTCTTGGATGAAGGTTTTTTTTTTTCTCTGTTTAACGTTATCGCTTTTTTTTTTCATTTAATCATTTTGTTTTCTATATGATTCAAATAAAACTAATTTATTTAGTCGGTGAAAACCATAACATGAGCTGTTAATTTTTTTATATATAAAAAACATGTTTGTAATATTTAAATATTTTACAGGAAAAACAGTATGAATATGCAGGGTAGCTTGCCTTGCTTGTGTGGATTTGGCGATAATACTTCGATAAATAGCAAGCTAACAAGGGTGACCGCTATATTTTGAATATATATATATTGGAAAATTTGTTTTAAAACATGAAAAATAAATACATTTGAGATCAAATAAAAAATAAGATCTACTTATTTTTAGGATTAAAATCTTATTAGAATTTATTCTTTAACCAAATCTCTTTAACATTATATATTAAAATGATTAAAATAAATTATAATTAAAAAAATAAGAAATTGATCTTAAAAAATCATTGATAAACATATTTTTATGAAATTCAAAATCTTAATCTCACATAGAAAATTTTTCTTCTTCTTGTTAATTATATATTGAGAATATAAAGAGTTAAAATTGAACTTAAAAACACAAGCTTTTAAAAAAGAAAAAACTTAAGTAAAATTAGCTTTGAGCTTAAGTCACATGTGTTAAATTGACTTGGATAGTCCCGAGTATGATTTTACTGTAATTTCTTAAACTACAAGGAATTATTTTTTACCAATATATTTTGAATTTGGGTATGAGTTTATAGGTTTTTTGACCCTTAAATATTTTTTTTTCTCTTTAACCCTTTAGTTTGTACCGTTAATAAATATAAAGTCTGAGTAGTTTCTCCCATTTAAACAATTTTTCAGCTAAATATCAGGTTTAATTTCAATTTATAGCAGGTAATTAAAATTGATAATGGTAAGAATTAATTTTTAATAATTACTAGAATTAGTTATATAATGGTTTTTGTTTCAAAATCCTCTCTATGAAGGGGGATAAAGGAGTGTTTCTGGAATTTTACAAAATTTCTTACACTTTTTTTCACCTCAGTTTTCAGCTTAGTTTCCTATGTTATAAGCTCTAATTTTCCTCTTTGTTTTTCTCCTAGTTAAGAGTTCCAAGGATAGTTTTCTAGAGAGATATTTGAGTGAATATTTTTTGACTTCATAGATCTTATTTAAAAATGCATCGTGGTGAACTCATTTAGTTAACGTCGGACTTTTCTGTTTGATGCCGTTGCCGGAGAATATCTTCTCTTAAAGACTTTTTGCCTTCTCATTCTCTGCAGAGACCCGACTGCGAGTTAGAAAAACATTAGACAATGGAAAGAAAAACAAAATGGATGGTTGTCTCGGTTGGTCTATGCTCCGCCCACATGTATGGTTGTCTCGGTTCTTTTAAAACATGTATAGCTGTGAAGAAAACACACTGCAATTTCTGCGAAGAAAACACTCTAATATTATATATTAGAGTAAATTTATTCTAGGAGTGGAAAACACGAGTTCTCCTACAGATCTTGATCTTTATTTTCATTTGGAGATCCTTTCAGCAGATGTGCCGCCTACGTTCATTTGATCTGCAATTCAACAATCTTAATGGATGGTTGTCTCGGTTGGTCTTTGCTCCGCCCTCATGTATGGCTGTCTCGGTTCTTTTAAAACATGTATAGCTGTGAAGAAAACACACTGCAATTTCTGCGAAGAAAACACTCTAATATTATATATTAGAGTAAATTTATTCTAGGAGTGGAAAACACGAGTTCTCCTACAGATCTTGATCTTTATTTTCATTTGGAGATCCTTTCAGCAGATGTGCCGCCTACGTTCATTTGATCTGCAATTCAACAATCTTAATGGATGGTTGTCTCGGTTGGTCTTTGCTCCGCCCACATGTATGGTTGTCTCGGTTCTTTTAAAACATGTATAGCTGTGAAGAAAACACTCTAAAAAAAATGAATCCCATTTTGAATTCTTACAGACATGCAAGAAAATCAATGAAAGTCACAAACGCAGATTCACAAAAGAATATTGCTTATTGACATGGATGATTCACAAAATGTGAATACTTGCTAGGAAATACAAGAGATGAACAGAGGGTATTTATTGGGAAACACAGTTGCTGTTTCATGAGATGTTGATAGCAGCTTTTGATAAACCCACTTCGGCCATAAACATAAGCAAATGGGACCCCAGGCACAGTCACCTGGGCAGCTTCAAGCCCGAACCCTTGAGCTTCTGCTCCATTATGTCATCTAGACGTGCTCCCATTTCAGGTGTCAAGTGATTTGCCCAGTCGCCTATCTCACCTTTCCTGAAGTATACACTATTTTGAATAGGAATTGATGTGCCTGGAGTACGGTGCTTCCCATTTTTATTCACCTCCAAGCTACTCAACTCCTCAAAACTACACATGCTTATGATCTTTTGCACCTCCGCTCCCTCCTCTTCCTCTAAGGTGAAAGAACAACCCATGAACTCAGCTAATTCCTTAACATGAGCAGCGGTGTCTTTCTTCATTTCCTCGTATGTCAAGAACAGTATCTTCTCAGGGAACTCCAAGCTTGCTCTCCAATACCCTAAAACATGGTCCCAGTACGGTCCATAATTTGCAATTCCATTGCAAAACAGCTCAAAAGCCTCTTCCAGAGGAACAGGTTCGACATTTTCCGACCTTTGCAGCTTGGCAAGAAAGTACCACAAAGAAACAAAAGCATCCTTTGCGTCCCTGCAAATGTAAATAATCTTGCAACTGGAAGAAATGATAGATCTAGGTAAACAACTGTAAGGAACGTGAGTAGATAGCAGAGGAATTGCCAAGTCCCGATTACTTGGGTTTTGAGCAAGGTTATATTCCAAAAAAGGAACACAGTCATGTGGCATCTTGGTAAGTAAAGAACTAGTTGTCGAACCACTTAAACGGGATCGTGTAAGAATAGCATAAGTGAGGGCCTTAAGCCAAGTTGTGCCAGTTTTTGGAGAACTGGCGAGAAATATATCAGTGGATTGAGGATTGAAGTGCTCTTGAACAGACAAGAGTCCTTCCAAGAAGAAGGGAGCGTACCAAAAGCCTTGGTACAGGTAATAATCAGACCCCCTCAAGCCTTTAACTTTTGGAAGGGTGGACATCACTTCATTGTAATTTTTAGCTTCATTTTTCCTCTCAGCACTTCCATCAGAATCCAAGATTTGGGAGGAAGGCAAAGAGGATTCCATGAACGTAAAAAAAGAAAATATAATGTAGAATGAAAGGCCATGGCAGCTATTTGTAGCGAGCTGAGAGCTGATTTAATTTTTGGCACCATCGACTATTACCTTCCGCGAACATGTTGTCTCCAATTACTAATATTTGGTCACCATCATCCAAGATTTTCTGACATTGCCACGCTGCCTCGAATTCCAATAATTGAATTAAATCAAAATTTACTGTATTTTAATATTATTGATCACATGTCCGCTGATGCAATTGGGTATTATTTCATATTATATTCGATAGCAAATCTTTAACGTCATTGTGTTTCAAACCTTTCTTTATAACCTTATATCGAAACCCTCCACACACTCGATAGTATGGTATTAATTATTTTTTAAAATATTTTTTTATTTTAAAAAACAATTCATTGACAAATCTTTAGCATGATTGTGTTTTCAAAATCCAATATCTAAAAATGAAGAATACATTTAAATAAAGGAATTGAAGATGCTCCAAATCCCCTCTCAGGGTCATGCTTCCGCTTAATTGCGGTAAAAGGTAAGAAAGTAAATTCTTAATTAGGTACTTCTACTTGGTGGAAAAATTAAACAGTTTTAATTCCTATTTTTTTGGCATGATTAAGTTAAAAAAGCAAATAGAGAGAGAGAGAAATAATCTAAAATTGATACTCTTAAATGGTGGCCTAAAGTAGTTGGGACTAATCCTTCATCGACTGAATTAAATAGTACGGTGAACTTAATTTCTTCTTGAATTTTAATTAATGTCTAAATGCAAACCTCATGATATATATATATATATATATATATATATATATATATATATATATATATATATATATATATATATATATATGATGAGTGATGGTTGTGTTTGTTTTTGTGTTTAAAAAATATTTTTGAATTTTATTGTTTTAATTTTCTTTATAATTTTAGATTGTTTTAATGTGGTGATGTTAAAAATAAAATTTAAAAAATAAAAAAAAATATTTTCAAGCAAAATAATTATCATCTTAATTTTAAACATTAAGTTAGGATTTTGGCCTGGAAAAAGATTAAAAACAAATGTGTCAAAAGAAAGGGATATAAAACACGGGAAAATCTAGGGCAATCAATGGACCAAACTTATGAGATTTTAATATAGAAAATTGATCTGAAGCTTAATGTGAAGCTCCACTTCTAATGTCAACATCTTTGTGTTGTCTATGATCCATTTAGAGAGAGAGAGTTTTGACTGATATGAAGCTTTCTGTACTAATAAAAAATAGTTCATGAAGGTGGGAATTGATCTGGTGATCAGCAGTCTTTTTCCATTTACTGAAGCTACTGTCTGCTGACAAATAAACTTCTCAATTCTCAATCTTATCTTTCATAGTTAGTCGATTACTGGCTATTTCAGATAATTGTTTTAACAAGGAAAAATAAATATACAGACTTTTTAATTTTTTTTGGATATAAAAAATTTCTTAATCATAAATTAAGATATTTATACACATATTTAATTAAAATATTTGATCTGACAATATAATCCATGCACTCAATTATATTTAATAAATCTGTTTCTTATAATAAATATTTTATTTAATTAAATGGTTATTCATGTCAATAAAAGGTTAAAAAATTATTATTGAAAGTGAATTAAAAAAAACTATGATGTTCTACTACAAAATATTGATGTGTCTCTGTTGCACATGAAGCCGGCAACTGGGCTTAATTTAGGAGTGGAAAACACGAGTTCTCCTACAGATCTTGATCTTTTATTTTAACCAATTACAAGGCATTTGGAGATCCTTTCAGCAGATGTGCCGCCTACGTTCATTTGATCTGCAATTCAACAATCTTAATGGATGGTTGTCTCGGTTGGTCTTTGCTCCGCCCTCATGTATGGCTGTCTCGGTTCTTTTCAAACATGTATAGCTGTGAAGAAAAACACACTGCAATTTCTGTGAAGAAAACGCTCTAATAGTATATATTAGAGAAAATTTATTTTTTTATCAAACTGATGAATGGAATGCATGCACTTGTGTTAAATAAAAAAAAAAAAAAACGAATCCCATTTTGAATTCTTACAAACATGCAAGGAAATCAATGAAAGTCACAAACACAGATTCACAAAAGAATATTGCTTATTCACATGGAAGATTCACAAAATGTGAATACTTGCTATGAACAGAGAGGGTATTTATTGGGATACACAGTTGCTGTTTCACGACATGCTGATAACATCTTTTGATGAACCCACTTCAGCAATAATCATATGCAAATGGGACCCCAGGCAGTCACCTGGGCAGCTTCAAGCCTGAACCCTTGAGCTTCCGCTCCATTATGTCATCTAGACGCGCTCCCATTTCAGGTGTCAAGTGATTTGCCCAGTCGCCTATCTCACCTTTCCTGAAGTATAAACTATTTTGAATAGCAATTGATGTGTCTAGACGGTGCATCCCATTTTTATTCACCTCCAAGTTGCTCAACTTCTCAAAACTACACATGCTTATTATCTTTTGCACCTCCCCTTCCTCCTCTTCCTCTAAGGTGAAAGAACAACCCATGAACTCAGCTAGTTTCTTAACATGAGCAGCGGTGTCTTTCTTCATTTCCTCGTATGTCAAGAACAATATCTTCTCAGGGAACTCCAAGCTTGCTCTCCAATACCCTAAAACATGGTCCCAATATGGTCCCAAGACTGAAATTCCATTGCAAAACATCTCAAAGGCCTCTTCCAGAGGAAGAGGCTCAACATTTTTCGACATTTGATGCGCGGAAAAAAAGCACCGCAAAGAAACAAAAGCATCCTTTGCGTCCCTGCAAATGTAAATAATCTTGCAACTAGAAGAAATGATAGATTTAGGTAAACAACTGTAAGGAACATGAGTAGATAGCAGAGGCATTGCCAAGTCCCGATTACTTGGGTTTTGAGCAAGGTGATATTCCAAAAAAGGAACACAGTCATGTGGCATCTTGGTAAGTAAAGAACTAGTTGTTGAACCACTTAAACGGGATCGTGTAAGAATAGCAAAAGTGAGGGCCTTAAGCCAAGTTGTGCCAGTTTTTGGAGAACTGGCGACAAATATATCAGAGGATTGAGGATTGAAGTGCTCTTGAACAGACATGAGTCCTTCCAAGAAGAAGGAAGAGTACCAAAAGCCTTGGTACAGGTAGTAATCATCCCCCCTCAAGCCTTTAACTTTTGGAAGGGTGCACATCACTTCATTGTAATTTTTTGCTTCATTTTTCCTCTCTGTACTTTCACCAGAATCCAAGATTTGGGTGGAAGGCAAAGAGGATTCCATGAAAGTAAAAAAAGAAATATAATGTCGAACGAAAGGCCATGGCAGCTATTTGTAGCGAGTTGAGAGCTGGTTTAATTTTTGGTACCATCAACTATTACCTTTCGAGAACGTGCTGTCTCAAATTACTGATATGGTCACCATCATCCAAGATTTTCTGACATTTTCTTGATGTCTCGAATTATTAATATGTGGTCGTCGTCATCATCTAGTTTTGTAACATTTTTTTTCACATTATTATAGCACCTTGAATTATAATGTTGAATTAAATCAAGTTTTACACTAATTTAATATTCTTGACCATTTGGCCGCTGATGCGAATAGATTTTATTTCATATTATATGAGATATCAAATCTTTCTGAAAAGAACCTGGAAAACTCAAAGCATGCATGATTGTGTTTTAAAAACCCTATATTTTGAAAGAAGAAGACATCTATATAGAAAAATTGAAGATGAAATCAAAATGCCTTCTCCATTTTTTTTTTTAAAAGGAAACATTTTCAATGTTCAAATCAATGTAGTGAGTTATAAAAGATATCAACAGAGGCCCATAATTAAGACTCAATATTTTGATTGAAATAAGAGAAGACAAAAACTTCGTTAGCATCCAACGCAAGACCAATATTTTTTTTTTTGGTTCAAAACTAGCTAGTTCGATGTTTGTGCAAGATCCCATGAATAATGAGAGATGTCGTTTTGGAACAGTAATTTCAAACTCCAAAGATATAACCCGCCCAGGTCTCAAATAGATGGTCGTGACAAGTACCAATAAAAAGGTAATACTCATTACAATAAATTTCCTCTGCTCTTGAAAAAGACATCCTTTTTTTTTATTTAAATAGCATGGTTGTTCAGCAAGCTTACATGTTTCTCAATTAATTTTACAGATTCTAAAATTAATGGTCATGTAAATCTTATATGATCTTAAGATTTATGGAACTCAAACTAATAATTTTTAGAGAGCAAATTCAAAACCTAACCAGTTGAGATACACTTCTCAAGATTAAAAAATATACACCTTTTAATCCTTAGGAATATAGTTTAATTGGTTAAGTTCTAAATTTGTTGTTTAGAGATCACTAATTCGAGTCTTACAAATTTCAGGGCTGCTGGAGACTTACATAATTTTTAACTTCAAATCATTAAAATTAATCAAAATACATGCAAAATAATCAGGATATCCACGTTAATAAATAAATAAAAAAACACATCTTTCGTGTTTATAAATGGGAAATGGTGAAAAGGTAACTATCCTAGACCCCAACTTTCTAAGATGTCCATTTCATCTGCTTGCAAATGTCTCTATTATAAGAGGCATTATTGGATTTATCAACAAATAAATAAATAAATAAATAGAAGGCACTAGTGAAAAGTCAAATATGTGCCGCTGCCCAGAGTGACCCAGCAACGATTTATGAGGGTCAACAGTGCACCATAGACTTTGGGAGGCACGCTCACAAAATAGGTCCCCTTAAAACTGTCTGAAGGAAAATGGTTTTCTAACTATTCTTAACTGGTAAACTTCCTTTCTAATAAACAATAGATAAAAGCATGTTTGGCCTAGTGTGCTTATGAACAAAGTACTTTGGATCGATTATTTTAGGAGTATGGTTGCAGTTGTTTTAAAATATTTTTCAATTTGAAAATATATTAAAATAATTTTTTTTTTATTTTTTAAGAATCATTTATATTAATTTTTTTATATCAAATTTAGAGAAAAAGAAGATCATAAACATGCTAAATCATAAACTGCTCATTTGCAGCCACTTGCTCTGTTTATATAGCTCAGGGAGTGCGCAATCACGTCTCTATTGGTTTTGCTTTTCAAGACTCAGAGAAGAGCCTAATCTAAATGGCTTCCAAATCCTTTCCCATGATCATGATTCCGCTTAATTGAGGTAAAAGATGAGAAGGTAAATTTTCAATTAGGTACTTCTACTTGGTGGAAAAAATTAAACAGGAAATTAAACAGTTTTAATTCCTATTTTTTTGGCATGATTAAGTTAAATTAATCCATGAAATGTTTTTGACATTTCAAGAAACATGATTTAAAATAATCTAAAATTGATCCTCTTGAAAATTATGTTTTAAATTTTTTATGCCTATAAATTAATAGTACCTAAAGCAAATTGATGGTGCATATATTTTTTATGCCTCTACATAGCTTACGTAAGATATAAATTGATGCCTACTTGGTGCATATATTTTTTTATGTCTATAAATTGATCGTCTAAGATTGATCCTCTTAATAATCTAATTGTTTATTCAAGCAGTCAATGGTGGCCCTAAAATAGTTGAGACTAATCCATCATCGATTGAATTAATAGTACAGTGAACTTAATTTCTTCTTGGATTTAAATGTTTAAATGCAAACCTACTACATGTTTGTTTTTGTATTAAAAAAAACTTTTAAATATTTTTTAATTTTATTCTTGTTTTAAATTAATTTATTTTTATAATTTTAGATTATTTTGATGTGTTAATATCAAAAATAAAATTTTAAAAAACAATTATTTCAATATTTTTTTTAAATAACCATTTAAAATTTTGGTTTGGAAAAAAATAAAAATAAAAAGATGTATAAAAAAGGGTATAATATAAGATTGAGATAAGCCGGTAGAGAAAGAGAGATGACTGATATGAAGCTTCTTGGACTAAAAAAAATATTTTATAAATTGAAGGCTTATCTAATTATTAATTTTAGAATTTAAAAATTAATTGAGATACGTGTAAGTTAATCTAGATATACCCCGTTAAAAAGAAAAATCCAAGAAGGTGGGAACTGATCTAGTGATCAGCAGTTCAGTCAAAATTTTCCACCTACTGAAGCTACTGTCTGGTGACAAATAAACTTTTTAATTCTCAATCTTATCTTACGGTTTAGATGATTACTAGCTATTTCATTTGCATTATATCCCACATCACGTAATTTTTCTAATAAAGAAAAATAAATATTCAGGTTTTTTAAAGTTGTTTTGGGATATAAAAAAAATTCCAATCATAAATCAAAATACTTATATCTACATATAATTAAAATATTTGACCTAACAATAGAGGCATATACCTAATCTTGTTTAATAACTTTCTTTCTTATAATAAATATTTTATTTAATTAAACAATTATTTTTGAAAAGGTAAAAAACATGTTATCAAAAGCGAATTAAATAAAACTATGATAACTATAAAATAGCTCGTTGTTGAATGGAGAAACTGAAAAAAATATATTTAAAATCAATGTAATGTTGAAATATGAAATCAGAAAAAAAATATATCAATTTTAAAGAACCAAGACAACCCGGATGAACTTCCTAATCCTGAGTTAATTTTTAAAACTTGCAACTCATAAAATATTAGACCTAAAATCAATAAAAAAACTTAATTTCAAACTAATTTAATGTTGAAGGATGAAGACGAAAAAAATTAATTTAAAAAACTTGCTAAAGTAAAAAAAATAACAATCAAAAGAGTAAAAATAAAAAAAACTAAGGAGAATGAGATTGTAAAAAAAAAAAACAATATAAAAAATATCTTAAATAAAATAAATAGTAATCAAGGAGATCAAATTTGATGGGTGAAAAAATTTCCTTATAATAATAATTTTTCACACCATAAACAGTGAGTCTAAGGTCTTGTACAGGGATGAATAGTGCAATTCCCCACCATATAGATTTTCTTTCTCCTGGTTTAACTATATAATGCCCTTTTTTAAGGTGCTGTGTGTCTCCCCTTGTGCTGGTAACTGGGAAGTTAATCAACAGATGTGGCATTCTGAGCTCGAGCTGGCACTGATGCTATTCAGTTTTCATCTAGGAAATCCACTCTTTTAAGACTTGTTGTAGTTATTGGGGAGCTAATGCAAGACATCTATACCTAACATCTAGGAGAAGTAAAAAAAAAAAAAATCCTTCGGTCAAGGGTATTTTCTATCTTTTCAAGTTTTTATGTTTTATTATTTACTATTTTGTTAAGAGCAGTATGATCTTGTGAGTTTTGAATGTATAGTGAACTCACTTAAATATCCTTGAAGTAAAAAAAAAGAAGAAGATGAAGCTTTAGGTCAAGTGTATTCTTTGCCTTTTCATATTGTTTTTTTTTATTGAGCGCGTTATGATCTTCTAATAAAAAAATAAATAATATTAAAATTTTAAAAATTACTTGTGAGAGAGGCACTCGCACACTTCGAGTAGAGCATGCAATGTCTTTGGTTATAAAAATAGATCTTCTATCGTGTTGTTGGAAGCGCCATTGCTTCCCTTTCTTTATAGTGCAATGCATATAGGTAGAAGTCGAGCGGTTTGTCGTTGATGAATCTTTTTTTTTTTTTTTTTTTCTCCCTCCCTTTAAATTGCAGGTTTGTCCTTTTTTTTAAGCTTTTTTTGATTTCAGTCCTCTCTTTTTTTGTTCATAACCCTTTTGTAAAAGTTTTATTTGTTTTCAATTTAATCTTTCAATTCTATTTTGTCATATATTGATGTTTTCAATTTGAACCTTATTCTTTTGATTCCTATTTTTTTTTTTGGCCTTTTTATAATTTTTTATAATTTCATTATTCAATTCAAGTTTATAGTGTTATTTTTTTTTATGTTGGTCCTTATTCTTTTGAATTTTTTTTTATTATTCTGTTGATGTTTTTATTCTTTTCAATTTAACCCTCAAATTGAAATTTTTTTACGGACCACTAATTTATTTTTTATTTCAATTTCAACTCTCATTTTTTTAATCATTATTTTGTCTTATTTTGAATCTTTTTGTATAATTTCTCTTTCGATTTCATGCTTCAACGCTTCATTTCTTAGGGATTCAACTTCACAAATTTTTAATTTATAGTGCTTTCAATCTGATGACCCGGATCATGAGTTTAAAAATTTAATAGGGGTTGATATCTTTTTTTTTTGCTTATTTCTTTTCCTGATATTGTCGTTAGACATTTTTTTTTTTAAAATGATTGTATGGTTTTCTTAAATTTCTTTTTCTATCAGATTATACCAACCTTATGTCTTAGGACATGATTTGACGAGTCATCTTTTAATGCCCAAATTACATGTCTTCCATGTTAATCTAGGTTGACTCACACCAATTCTTTTGTCCATTTTCTTATTTTATTTCATACTTAAATACAACTGGAAATAATAACTGACCGAATTATAAAGACTCAACCCAATAAAAATAGCATAATCATGACGAACCACGACTATGATTATAAGCTAACAACCTAACCTCAAGACCTATTCTTAAGCTAAATTCTTAGTCTAAAATACTTGGCTGTGAATCAACAGATTAAGAACAAGTCTTAATCTAATGTCAACATATAATTATTGGACCCAAATAATCAAACTAACGACTATACTAATAATAAGCAACCAACAACTGGACCCTTTATGCATACCAATGTGAACATGACACCTAGTTAAGAGTTCAAGGTTAGTTTACTAGAGAGATATTTGAGAGATTTTTTTTTTTAAGTTCATAGATATTATTTAAAAATACATCTAAATAAGGTGGTTTACGGCACAAATCCCCTGTAAGTCTTTTATTTTTCTGCTTCTCGGTTCTTCACTTATTCTGCAAAAGTATTTTCAAATTTTCTAACAAAATCTCCGTTATAAATGAAGCCATCCCTCGACATATCGGTTCCAAAAGATTTGTTTGAAGTAAGAAGGATTGTGATCTGAGCCTAGCAGGGGAAAACTATCATTCTGCGTGGTCAAATTATTCTGCTGATAGTGCATAAAAACTGCTTTCAGATTCTTTATGTGCCTCTGTTGCACAGATCAAGGTTGTTAAAATTATGAGTTAACTCGGCAATAATCGCGAGTAGGGGAAAACAATCATTCCACAGATTCACAAAAGAATATTGCTTATTGACATGGAAGATTCACAAAATGTGAATACTTGCTAGGAAATACATGCGATGAACAGAGAGGGTATTTATTGGGATACACAGTTGCTGTTTCACGAGATGTTGATAACAAGCTTTTGAAGAACCTACTTCGGCAATAATCATAAGCAAATGGGACCCCAGGGACAGTCACCTGGGCAGCTTCAAGCCTGAACCCTTGAGCTTCTGCTCCATTATGTCATCTAGACGCGCTCCCATTTCAGGTGTCAAGTGATTTGCCCAGTCGCCCATCTCACCTTTCCTGAAGTATAAACTATTTTGAATAGCAATTGATGTGCCTGGACGGTGCTTCCCATTTTTATTCACCTCCAAGTTGCTTAACTTCTCAAAACTACACATGCTTATTATCTTTTGTACCTCCCCTTCCTCCGCTTCCTCTAAGGTGAAAGAACAACCCATGAACTCAGCTAATTTCTTAACATGAGCAGCGGTGTCTTTCTTCATTTCCTCGTATGTCAAGAACAGTATCTTCTCAGGGAACTCCAAGCTTGCTCTCCAATACCCTAAAACATGGTCCCAGTATGGTCCATAATTTGCAATTCCATTGCACAAAAATTCAAAAGCCTCTTCCAGAGGAAGAGGATCAACATTTTTCGACCTTTGCAGCTTGGCAAGAAAGCACCACAAAGAAACAAAAGCATCCTTTGCGTCCCTGCAAATGTAAATAATCTTGCAACGAGAAGAAATGATAGATTTAGGTAAACAACTGTAAGGAACATGAGTAGATACCAGAGGAATTGCCAAGTCCCGATTACTGGGGTTTTGAGCAAGGTCATATTCCAAAAAAGGAACACAGTCATGTGGCATCTTGGTAAGTAATGAACTAGTTGTTGAACCACTTAAACGGAATCGTGTAACAATAGCAAAAGTGAGGGACTTAAGCCAAGTTGTGCCAGTTTTTGGAAAACTGGCGACAAATATATCAGTGGATTGAGGATTGAAGTGCTGTTGAACTGACATGAGTCTTTCCAAGAAGGAGGGAGCGTACCAAAAGCCTTGGTACAGGTAATAATCAGACCCCCTCAAGCCTTTAACTTTTGGAAGGGTGGACATCACTTCATTGTAATTTTTTGCTTCATTTTTCCTCTCTGCACTTTCACCAGAATCCAAGATTTGGGTGGAAGGCAAAGAGGATTCCATGAACGTAAAAAAAGAAAATATAAGGTAGAATGAAAGGCCATGGCAGCTATTTGTAGCGAGTTGAGAGCTGGTTTAGACTCGGACCAGCCAAGCGGGTCAATCCGGGACCTGGTGCCTGGACCATCCGAGTAAGGTGAAAGACCAACAAGAGCAAAAAAAACGATCAAACTCGGTTGACCTACTTAGTTGACCCGTAACCCGAGCAACTCGGTAAAGACCTGTTTTTTTTTTTCCAAAGTGTTTTTTATACTAATGAGAGACTTTTTATATATATATATGTGTGTGTGTGTGTGTGTGTGTGTGTTTTCACAGGAAAATAAATTATATTTTTTTAATATGAAATAATTTTTTTTTATTTAAATATTTCAACTTAAAAGAATAATATAATATCTTTTTAATATGAGATAAATTTTTTTTTGAAATAATTTTTGAAATTTTATTATTTGTAATATATATAGTTTATATTTATATGAATTATTTTTTAATTTTTTTTTATATAAAATATTAAAATTTAAAATATATTTTTAAATTTTTTTAAGTTGACCCGAATTGGACCGATGAAGCTGTATAATTTAGAACCTCATTTCTTAACTCGATCAACTCTGAAATTGGGTTTGATATCTATGCCATCAACTATTACCTTCGGAGAACGTGTTGTCTCAAATTACTGATGTTTGTTAACTGTCACCCAAGATTTTCTGACATTTTCTTTCACATTGTCATGCTAACTCAAGCATAGTTATCAAATTCAATCTGGGATTCGATCATGAAATCGAATCCTAAATTTTATAGATTAACTTGATTTAATCTAGAAAAATTTAAAAAAAAAATATTTAAAATTTTAATATTTTATATAAAAAATTAAAAAAATATTTATATGAATATAGACTATATATGTTGTAAATAATGAAGTTTAAAAGAATATTTTAAAAAGTTTTTTTATTTCATATTGAAAAAACATATTTTTTTTCTTGTGAATATAGAGTATATATACGAAAGGGTTTCAAATCCCATATTGAAAAATAAATTTTTTCTTAGGAATATAGAGTATATATACTAAAGGGTTTCAAATCCCACATTGAAAAAACATAACTTTTTTCTTGTGAATATATAGTATATATACAAAAGGGTTTTAAATACCACATTGAAAAAATAATTTTTTTTTGGAATATAAAGTATATAAACTAAAGGATTTTAAATTCCATGTTGAAAAAATAAAATATTTTTCTAATATTTATATAGTGAACTTTAAAAAGTGTTAATAATCAACTAAAAAATATAAAAAAAGAAGGGTATAGGAGAAAAACCACATTTGAAAAAAAAACACCAGGTCTGTCCGAGTTCGACTGGGTTTTGCCGGGTTATTGCACCGGCCGGTCTTTTAACAAACTCGAACCAATCCAGCCACCTGATCGATCTAGTCACGGATCGACCCGTCGGACCGGGTTTAATTACAGTGGCCTCAAGGTCTAACAATTGAATCAATTAAAAAATTACAGTATTTTAATATTCTTGATCACATGTCCACTGATGCAATCCACTGATCCAATTGAGTTTTATTTCATATTCGATAGCAAATCTTTAGCGTGATTGTGTTTTAAACCCTTCTTTACAAGCTTTAAATGGTGTGGAACCCACAACACAACTTGATTATGTAAAATAGATTTTGAGAATAGTGGTTAGGGAAGGTATTATCATCCTGAGGTAAACTGCTCCGTGGCTATAATGTGTTAAAAAAGTTTTAAAAATTTTATTTTTTCATCGGATATTAAAAATACAACTTATGTGTAAATTCTCAAATTCTAGACCGTGAGCAAATCAAAATGTTAAATTCTTCTTTATTCTTTGCAATTTTATTATAAAATCATCTATAAAATAAAAACACATTCACTTTCACTATATTTTTTCTTTTTTTTTACATCCACACTACAAATTATAAAAATTCAAAAAACCTAAACAAAAATTACATTAAACAATTTGAAAATTACAAAACGGCCCCTAAAAATCCCGGAATTGCTGGGAACGTTTCGTGAAGCCCGAGGAACACCAGAACAGTGGCGGCGCGTGGATTCACGTGCCGCCGGTGATGAAGGTGGCAAAACCGGTGGATCGGGAACATCTTCCTCTTCTCTGTCTCCCTAAGCCGGCGGTGACCTGCAAAACATCCGAAAACACAACAGGCAGTTGATTTTAATTTTTTTTAATTTCAATCTGTTTTTTTCTCTTCTTCTCCGTTTTGGATCTGTTTCCCTCTCGGTTTCGCCTTCTTCTTTGTTTCAAGCGGTCGACGGTGAATGGGTTTGTGTCGACGGCTGTGCAGCTGCGGGTGGCTAGTCTGTGCAAAGGAGAGCCGGGTCGATGGAGACGGGGAGACGGCTCGTGGTGTCTTCTTGGAGGCTGATGCCGTGGGCACTGTTGAAACTGGGTCGACTAGGAGAGGGTGAGCGGTGGCTGGCGTTGAAAACCGACTGAGAGGAGAGTGAAGGGTTGTCTTGTGGGGGCAGAAACTGCCGCCGGTAGAGGTTGGTGAGGGAAATCAAAGAGCTTGAGAGAGGAGAGGTCTGGTGAGGGGGATGGCTGTGTTTAGGCTCGGGGAGAAGGAAAATGGCGTTGGGCGGGGGAGAGCGACTGTTGGTTGAGGGAGAAGAAGATGGGGCTACGGTATGGAGGAGGTGGGGATGACTTTGGGTAGCGGCCAGGGAGGAGGGTTAGAGGCGGTTGTGAAGGGAAAAAAAATGGCTAGCGGGAGGGGGTGGCTGCTGAACGAGGAAAATCAGTGATTGTAAAATGTAACGCATTCAAAGTCAAACGTGTTTTTAAGATTTTTAAAAATTTAAATTATTTTGAGAAGATGCTGAAAATGTTAAAAACGATGCAAATATATATTAAAAAACATATTTTTTGGATTTTTTTTTTGTTTTCACTATTTTTAGATTTTTCAAAAATTTTATAAAAAATATAGGTCAAAAATTGGGTAACAACAACATTAAATCACATTGCATAGTGATAAATGTGCATAATTGAATTGTTCTTTCTGATTTATTGGTTGTTCTTAATACCTGAAATCTTGCAATTAATATCTCTCACCTTGATGGCATGATCCATGAGTACAAAGCACTATGAATTTAATTATTCCAAGCCTTTCAAACATAGTTGATATGAATTTAATTATTCCAAGCCTTTCAAACATAGTTGATACATGAGGACCAATCAAGTACTAACAACACAGCAAGAAATCCATTTTTTATACAGAAACCAAATGACCCAATTAACACAAAACTTCTACCCCTCACCTACTACCTATTCATCTTCGTAGGAGCTAGAACTTGCCACCACATCTTTAGTGAAAGCACAACAAAAGAATGGCATCAACCACAACTTTTTACTGAAAGCAAAATTGAAAGGCATGTTAGCGTCCTCATTGACCAATATTAATTCAGATTTGCATCAAATCTATAGGGAGAGTAGTGGCTTATGCAAGGTTGGAGGAGACGATGCAACAAAAAAATAAAAATAAAGAGATGGTAATTTGAACGGTAATAAGCAACCACAATTCCGTTGTTTGATTTACCTCATGACCAACTTTTTCATGTGAAAAGCATCTTTAAGATGCTTCTCATTAACCGAGGCCAGATCTTAGCTTTATCACAATTCAATTTTTAACCAAACATTGATAAAAGAGAGTTTGGGAGAAACCACACAGTCCACCACCACTCTCCAAATTAAACACCCTTAGTTTCCTATGTTACAAGCTCTTTTTTTCTTTGTTTTTCTTCTAGTTAAGAGTTCAAGGTTAGTTTTCTAGAGAGATATTTGATTGATTTTTTTTTTTGAGTTCATAGATATTATTTAAAAATACATCTAAATAAGGTGGTTTACGGCACAAATATTCTACTTGATGAATTGTCGATGGAGTATGGTCTGCTTCATTCGTTATAATGGGGTAGGGTCCTCATGATCTTTCGCCGGTTGGTCAGAGCTTGTAGGATCTATTGCTGGGGCAGTGTCCATTCGCTGTTTACTGGCGGATCACAATTCATTTGATTTGTTGCTTGTTATGATGTAGTTGGTAGCATGGGGGTTTTTGGACAAGGTTAGTTAAGAAATTGTTTTATAGTAAAATCAGACTCAGGACGAGCCAAGCCAATATAACGCATGTGACTCAAAATAGTGTATACTTCAGGAAACGTGAGATGGGCGACTGGGCAAATCACTTGACATCTGAAATGGGAGCTCGTCTAGATGACATAATGGAGCAGAAGATCAAGGGTTCAGGCTTGAAGCTCCCCAGGTGACACTGCCTGGGGTCCCATTTGCTTATGATTATTGCCGAAGTGGGTTCATCAAAAGCTGCTATCAACATCTCGTGAAACAGCAACTGTGTATCCCAATAAATACCCTCCCTGTTCATCTCTTGTATTTCCTAGCAAGTATTCACATTTTGTGAATCATCCATGTCAATAAGCAATATTCTTTCGTGAATCTGTATTTGTGACTTTCATTGATTTCCTTGCATGTTTACTAATGCCTTTTTCATTCCCCGCAACTCACTTTCTGTCATTTTTTCCCCTGGAATCAATTTGTGCATCCAAGGTATAATTAAGCCATGCTTCTTTAATTTTCCAACAAAATCTCCGGTATAAATCAAGCCATCCCTCGACATATCGGTTCCAAAAGATTTGTTTGAAGTAAGAAGAATTGTGATCTGAGCCTAGTAGGGAGGAAAATTATTCTGACTGATCAAATTGTTCTGCTGATAGTGCATAGAAATTGCTTTCTGATTCTTTATGTGCCTCTATTGCACAAGAAGCCGGCTCCTGGGCTTATTTTAAGAGTGGAAAACACGAGTTCTCCTACAGATCTTGATCTTTATTTTAACCAATTACAAGGCATTTCGAGATCCTTTCAGCAGATATTCCGCCTACGTTCATTTCATCTGCAATTCAACAATCTTAATGGATGGTTGTCTCGGTTCTTTTAAAACATGTATAGCTGTGAAGAAAACACTCTATTATTATGTATTAGAGTAAATTTATTTTTTTATCAAACTGATTAATGAAAGTCAGTTGTGTAAATTAAAGAAAAAGAATCCCATTTTGAATTCTTACAAACATGCAAGGAAATCAATGAAAGTCTGAGCCTTGTAGGGGAAAACAATCATTCTGCGTGGTCAAATTATTCTGCTGATAGTGCATAAAAACTGCTTTCAGATTCTTTATGTGCCTCTGTTGCACAGATGAAGGTTGTTAAAATCACGGAGTAACTCCGCAATAATCGCGAGTAGGGGAAAACAATCATTCCACAGATTCACAAAAGAATATTGATTATAGACATGGATGATTCACAAAATGTGAATACTTGCTAGGAAATACATGAGATTAACAGAGAGGGTATTTATTGGGATACACAGTTGCTGTTTCACGAGATGTTGATAACAGCTTTAGATGAACCCACTTCGGCAATAATCATAAGCAAACGGGACCCCAGGTACAGTCACCTGGGCAGCTTCAAGCCTGAACCCTTGAGCTTCTGCTCCATTATGTCATCTAGACGCGCTCCCATTTCAGGTGTCAAGTGATGTTCCCAGTCGCCTATCTCACCTTTCCTGAAGTATATACTATTTGGAATAGGAATTGATATGTCTCGAAGGCACTTCCCATTTTTATTCACCTCCAGGTTGCTCAACTTCTCAAAACTACACATGCTTATTATCTTTTGCACCTCCCCTACCTCCTCTTCCTCTAAGGTGAAAGAACAACCCATGAACTCAGCTAATTTCTTAACATGAGCAGCGGTGTCTTTCTTCATTTCCTCGTATGTCAAGAACAGTATCTTCTCGGGGAACTCCAAGCTTGCTCTCCAATACCCTAAAACATGGTTCCAGTATGGACCAAAATTTGCAATTCCATTGCAGAACAGCTCAAAAGCCTCTTCCAGAGGAAGATGCTCAACATTTTTCGACCTTTGCAGCGTGGCATGAAAGTACCACAAAGAAACAAAAGCATCCTTTGCGTCCCTGCAAATGTAAATAATCTTGCAACTAGAAGAAATGATAGATTTAGGTAAACAACTGTAAGGAACATGAGTAGATAGCAGAGGAATTGCCAAGTCCCGATTACTTGGTTTTTGAGCAAGGTTATATTTCAAAAAAGGAACACAGTCATGTGGCATCTTGGTAAGTAAAGAACTAGTTGTTGAACCACTTAAACGGGATCGTGTAAAAATAGAAAAAGTGAGGGCCTTAAGCCAAGTTGTGCCAGTTTTTGGAAAACTGGCGACAAATATATCAGTGGATTGAGGATTGAAGTGCTCTTGAACAGACATGAGTCCTTCCAAGAAGAAGGCATCGTACCAAAAGCCTTGGTACAGGTAATAATCATCCCCCCTCAAGCCTTTGACTTTTGGAAGGGTGGACATCACTTCATTGTAATTTGTAGCTTCATTTTTCCTCTCAGCACTTCCATCAGAATCCAAGATTTGGGAGGAAGGCAAAGAGGATTCCATGAAAGTTAACAAAGAAATATAAGGTAGAATGAAAGGCCATGGCAGCTATTTGTAGCGAGTTGAGAGCTGGTTTAATTTTTGGCACCATCAACTATTACCTTTCGGGAACGTGTTGTCTCAAATTACTGGTATATTTGGTCAGCATCATCCAAGATTTTCTGACATTGTCATGTTGCCTAGAATCCAATAATTGAATTAAATCAAAATTTACAGTATTTTAATATTATTGATTACATGTCCGCTGATGCAATTGGGTATTATTTCATATTATTTACCGTATTTTAATATTATTGATTACATGTCCGCTGATGCAATTGGGTATTATTTTATATTATATTCCATTGCAAATCTTTAGTGTGATTGTGTTTCAAATCCTTCTTTGCAAGCTTTAAATGGTGTGGAACCCGCAATCCAATTTAATCCTATATTTTGGGGTGGTTGAGAGTATACTATTAATTTTTTTTTCATATGTTTTTTTAATTTAAAATTATATTAAAATAATATGTTGTTATTTTTTAAAATTTATTTTTGATATTTATACATAAAAAAATCTAAAATTATTAAAAATTATCTTCTAAAATATTATTTTTTATATAAAAAAAAAGATTCAACTAGTCACCTAAAAAATCACCTTGTAGATGGCTTTTCTATACTAGTGTTTCTTTTTTTATTTTAATTAATATTGGTATCTGAACTAACTTGTATGTACATCGATTAATTTCACGGGTCCTGAAGTTAACGACCATGTAATCCTCCAGTTACCCTAAAAGAACTCGAACTCATGATTATTGAGAAACATACTCAAAGTCTAACTAGTTGAGTTACCTTCGGGGTTTATAAACTAGTGTTTCTTGAATATGTGATCATGGCAGCTATTTGTAGCAAGTTGAGAGCAGATTAATTATTGGCACTAACCATCTAGTCAGTGGTTTAATGGTAAGAGTTTGGGATCAAGAGGTTTGCTTCCCCTGAGATCTCAGGTTCGAGTTATGTGGTTGCTAATATTGATGATCACTAGAGACTTATCTGGTCGTTAACTTCAGGATCCGTGAGAGTTAGTCGAGGTACACATAAGCTGATCCGGATACCTTCCTGTAAAAAAAAAAAAATTATTGACACTATTAACTATTTCTTTTCAAGAACGAGATGTCTCAAATTACAAATATTTGGTCACCATCATCCAAGGTATTTGTACTGTTTGCCCTACTTTTCTGACATTTTCTTTGACACTGTTACGCTGCCCCAAATTCTAATAATTGAAATATTGAATTAAGTCAAAATTTACACTTTTTTAGTATTCTTATCAGCTGTCTGCTGGTAGAGTTAGATTTTATTTCATATTAATATTTTATTTGTTATTGTAAAAAATGTTAAAAAAATCAATTTTTTTAAAATATTTTTAAAATACAAAAACTTTAAATAATAGCTCCGAGACCTTAAAACTGGATATTTTGAGGAATATTTAGTGCCCTCAAGCCTCAACTCTATAACTTTGTCCTTTTAAGAATGTGTTTGGAAGTGTATTAGCACTTATTTTTCAAAGTGTTTTTTACTTAGAAATATACTAAAATAATATTTTTTTATTTTAAAAAAATTATTTTTGACAACAGTACATCAAAATAATCCGAAAAAACAAAAAAAATATTAATTTAAAAAAATAAAGAAATAAATAAAATTCAATTTTTAAAAAAATATTTTTGAAACGCCACATCATGGAACATCACCATGCATTTGACACACACATTGAGATTGAAATTACATTTAGCATTGATGCAATCTTGCGTTTTCTAATCTTTTAAATAGAATAATGGAACTCACAAAAAAGACTCAATTTAGAGCACAAGAACAAATGAAATGTTCGAACGTAAAAAGGTGTGAAAGGCACGTAAATTTCACTGTTGAAGGAGAAAAGGAGTTATTAGAGAACATAAACCAAAGATTTCCTTCGTTTTTGGAAGCTGACGACAAATATATCAGTGGATTGCTTGAACTGAGATGAGTATTCCCTTTGTAGTTTTTAGCATGGACTTTGAATTTGTGTAGAAGGCAAAGAGGGTTCCATGGATGTACAAAAGAAAATATTGTGCAGGATGGTGTAAGTAAAATATTAAAGAAAGACCATTGCAGCAGTTAGTTGTAGCAGGGTTGAGAGCTCCTAGCCTGTTTGTTTTGTTTTTATATTTTAAGGAAAAGTTACGAGAGCTTGGAGGACTTGATGCTGTCTTTGAGGTCACCATGAACTGTCACTCTGTTATAGAGGTGTGAGCTTGTATGTTTGTTTCATCTTTCAGCAATTCACAAAAAATCAAGAGCTTATATGTTGCTTTAAAATTTAAGTGTAGCTCGTATTCTAGATAATCATTTGAGAAATTAGGAACAGTTTGCAACTGGGAAATCTGTGCTCAATTCACGTATTCAATTGTGGGAAAAATCTGTCCTATGCTTCTCTCATCTTCAATTGCGGGAAATCTGCATGATAAAATTTTCAGCATTGCTTAATATTAATCTCTGGTTCTCACATTTAGCTTTATAGCACTGCTCTGTTATTAATTTCTTCATCTTGGAATGTAATTCTATATGGTTCTGAGTGTAGTCATCACTGTTCTCGCCAGAATCAAAGATTAGTGGTGTGCATGCATGCATTTCCTTGTGTTTTACTTTCACCTTATAAGATCTAAAGCAGATCCTAAATCAATGGTGGCACTTTAACTTGCTTATCAGTACAGTTTCTTTTGTATATGGAAGTCTTCTTGTGATTTACTTATTCTAAATTGAGTCATCATCCCTGATAATAAATTCATTCCTATTTGAACTCATGTGTGTTTGGTATTGTGGTAGTTGTTGTGGTTGTGGTTTGAAAAAAGTTGTTTTATAAAAAGCATTTTTAGTTGAGGTTGGTTTGGAAAAATATATGTTTGGTTAAAACTGTAGTTGAAATTGAGGTTGAACAAAAAGTAATTTAATATGTTTGGTTAAGAATGCTTTTCAAATTGAGGTTATAAAATAACTAAAAAAGACATATATTAATATTGGTGGTTTTTAATTGAAATATTATAGATTTAACTACTGCTTTTACATCATGAATAAACAATACTTTATATAAAGTATTTTTTATTGTTCCATTAAACTATTTGCAATTCAATCATGTACGAAATTCATTCGACAAGGATTACAGTTTCCAAGGCTTTCTGAACGTGCACCAACATCAGATAAAATATCATCACATCAGGTAAAATATCATTAGGAAAAAAAATTGAGATTGCAATCAAATTCTGCACATGCTACGTGATCATCCAATCTCCTTCTAATATAATTATGTAGTGTCATTGAATAATTTTAAACACTAGTTTTTCAAATAAAACACAATATTTAAGAAATTGTTTTCGATTTTTTTTATTTTACTGGGTCAGACCCAGTCCAATACATTTAAGTTTGGGCCGGACCCGGTCCGGCCATGAACAGTGGAGAATGCAGAAGATGAAGGAGAAGGAGAAGGAGAAGGAGAAGGGGAAGAGGAAAAGCAGTGGGCTGGTGGTGGAAACAATGGAGACCGGTGGTGAGCTGCTCTCCACTGTTCAAATTATCAGTGGAGAACGTAAAAGACGAAGGAGAAGGGGAAGAGGAAGAGCAGTGGCTGGCGGTGGAAACAGCGGGGTCGGTGGTGAGTTGCTCTCCACTCTCCGCTGTTCACGTGAACAGTGGAGAATGCAGAAGACGAAAGAGAAAAAGAAGAGGAAGAACAGTGGCCGGTGGAGGCCGGTGGTGAAAGGGAGCTGCTCTCCACTGTTCACTGTTCACTGCTCTGTTTCTGCTCTTTTTCTTGTGGCCTGTGTTTATAACACAGTTTGCAACTCAACACAAAAGGCAGCTTGAAGTTGCTTCTGGTTATCTTGCGGTTTAAATGCAAAAGGTAATGGGTCCCACAAACAAAAAATTATGTTTAGACCATAACCAAACACATGACAACGGTGTTTTTCTATAAACGTAGCAGCAATGCCAAACTCGCACTTAGTTGACGGCGGACTTTTCTGTTTGATGCCATTGCCGGAGAATATCTTCTCTTAAAGAGTTTGTGCTTTCTCATTCTCAGCTTCTGCTGATAGTGCATAAAAACTGCTTTCAGATTCTCTATGTGCCTCTGTTGCACATGAAGCCGGCAACTGGGCTTATTTTAGGAGTGGAAAACACGAGTTCTCGTACAGATCTTGATCTTTATTTTAACCAATTACAAGGCATTTCGAGATCCTCTCAGCAGATGTGCCGCCTACGTTCATTTGATCTGCATTTCAACAATCTTAATGGATGGTTGTCTCGGTTGGTCTTTGCTCCGCCCTCATGTATGGTTGTCTCGGTTCTTTTAAAACATGTATAACTGTGAAGAAAACACACTGCAATTTCAGTGAAGAAAACACTCTAATATTATATATTAGAGTAATTTTTTGTTTATCAAACTGATTAATGGAATGCATGCACTTGTGTTAAATAAATAAATAAATAAAACGAATCCAATTTTGAATTCTTACAAGCATGCAAGGAAATCAATGAAAGTCACAAACACAGATTCACAAAAGAACATTGCTTATTGACATGGAATGATTCACAAAATGTGAATACTTGCTAGGAAATACAAGAGATGAACAGAGAGGGTATTTATTGGGATACACAGTTGCTGTTTCACGAGATGTTGATAACAGCTTTTGATGAACCAACTGAGCCAATAATCATAAGCAAACGGGGCCCAGGCACAGTCACCTGGGCAGCTTCAAGCCTGAACCCTTGAGTTTCTGCTCCATTATGTCATCTAGACGGGCTCCCATTTCAGGTGTCAAGTGATTTGCCCAGTCGCCTATCTCACCTCTCCTGAAGTATACACTGTTTTGAATAGAAATTGATGTGTCGGGACGGTGCTTCCCATTTTTATTCACCTCCAAGTTGCTCAACTTCTCAAAACTACACATGCTTTTTATCTTTTGCACCTCCCCTCCCTCCTCTTCCTCTAAGGTGAAAGAACAACCCATGAACTCAGCTAGTTTCTTAACATGAGCAGCTGTGTCTTTCTTCATTTCCTCGTATGTCAAGAACAATATCTTCTCAGGGAACTCCAAGCTTGCTCTCCAATACCCTAAAACATGGTTCCAGTATGGTCCAAAATTTGCAATTCCATTGCAGAACAGCTCAAAAGCCTCTTCCAGAGGAAGATGCTCAACATTTTTCGACCTTTGCAGCGTGGCATGAAAGTACCACAAAGAAACAAAAGCATCCTTTGCGTCCCTGCAAATGTAAATAATCTTGCAACTAGAAGAAATGATAGATTTAGGTAAACAACTGTAAGGAACATGAGTAGATAGCAGAGGAATTGCCAAGTCCCGATTACTGGGGTTTTTAGCAAGGTCATTTTCCAACAAAGGAACACAGTCATGTGGCATCTTGGTAAGTAAAGAACTAGTTGTTGAACCACTTAAACGGGATCGTGTAAAAATAGCAAAAGTGAGGGCCTTAAGCCAAGTTGTGCCAGTTTTTGGAAAACTGGCGACAAATATATCAGTGGATTGAGGATTGAAGTGCTCTTGAACAGACATGAGTCCTTCCAAGAAGAAGGCATCGTACCAAAAGCCTTGGTACAGGTAATAATCATCCCCCCTCAAGCCTTTAACTTTTGGAAGGGTGGACATCACTTCATTGCAATTTGTAGCTTCATTTTTCCTCTCAGCACTTCCATCAGAATCCAAGATTTGGGAGGAAGGCAAAGAGGATTCCATGAAAGTTAACAAAGAAATATAAGGTAGAATGAAAGGCCATGGCAGCTATTTGTAGCGAGTTGAGTGCTGGTTTAATTTTTGGCACCATCAACTATTACCTTTCGGGAACGTGTTGTCTCAAATTACTGGTATATTTGGCACCATCATCCAAGATTTTCTGACATTGTCACGCTGCCTAGAATCCAATAATTGAATTAAATCAAAATTTACAGTATTTTAATATTATTGATTACATGTCCGCTGATGCAATTGGGTATTATTTCATATTATTTACCGTATTTTAATATTATTGATTACATGTCCGCTGATGCAATTGGGTATTATTTCATATTATTTACCGTATTTTAATATTATTGATTACGTGTCCGCTGATGCAATTGGGTATTATTTTATATTATATTCCATTGCAAATCTTTAGTGTGATTGTGTTTCAAATCCTTCTTTGCAAGCTTTAAATGGTGTGGAACCCGCAATCCAATTTAATCCTATATTTTGGGGTGGTTGAGAGTATACTATTAATTTTTTTTCAAATGTTTTTTTATTTAAAATTATATTAAAATAATATTTTGTTATTTTTTAAAATTTATTTTTGATATTTATATATAAAAAAATCTAAAATTATTAAAAATCAACTTCTAAAATATTATTTTTTGGAAGCTGACGACAAATATATCAGTGGATTGCTTGAACTGAGATGAGTCTTCCCAAGAAGGACGGAAAGTACCAAAAGCCTTTAACTTTTAGAAAGGTAGAGATCATTTCTTTGTAGTTTTTAGCATGGACTTTGAATTTGTGTAGAAGGCAAAGAGGGTTCCATGGATGTACAAAAGAAAATATTGTGCAGGATGGTGTAAGTAAAATATTAAAGAAAGACCATTGCAGCAGTTATTTGTAGCAGGTTGAGAGCTCGTAAGATGTTTATTTTTGCGTTTCAAAATTATTTTTGAAAAAAATTGAATTTTTTTATTTTTTTTACTTTAAATTAATATTTTTTTAATGTTTTCATATTATTTTGATATGCTGATGTAAAAAATAATTTTTAAAAAATAAAAAAACATTATTTTGATGCATTTCCAAACAAAAAACACTTTAAAAAGTCACCGCTACTACACTCTTAAACACCCCCAGCACTTGGGTGACTATATCAACTATTTCCTTTTGAGCATCTTTACGCAGTGCAACCGCTACCACACTCTTAAATATCCCAGCACTTGGGTGACTATATCAACTATTTCCTTTTGAGCATCTCTACGCAGTGCAACGATGATAAAACTAAAAGGAAACATTTAGACGGGAGTTTTTAAAGATTTTGATTTTTTTAAAATTATTTTTTTTTTGTGTTTTTAGATTGTTTTGATTGCTAATGTCAAGAATTATTTTTTTTAAAAATAAGATAAAACTAAGAGGGTGTTTGGTACAACATTTTAATCGAGGTTTTCAAAAATTTTAATTTTTTTTCAAATTAATTTTTTGGTGTTTTTGCATTGTTTTGATGTCAAAAATTAATTTTAAAAAATAAAAAATATATATTATTTTAATGCATTTTTAAGTGAAAATAACTTTAAAAAATAACCGCTACAACTTTTCCAAACACCCAAACGTTAAAGTTATAGTCCTAACATAGTAGCGAAATAAAAAAAATCTCTAAATATTTATAAAAAATCTAAATAATAATATGAATCCTCGAACAAAAAATAAACTAAATATTTTTATTTATATTAATTCTAGATATAAAATTTTGTATAGAAAAATAATTTTGTATTTAAAACTTGCCTAACTAATAGAATTAATCTACTATTAGAATTTTTAAATAGTAAAATGCTAATTAAATTAAAATTTCTAATATAAATAGAAAAAATATCCAAGTAACTTTAAATCCTTATTAAAAGGTCTTTCTTCGAAGATCTTGAAATTTTAACCACAAAATCTTTAGAATTGTATGTCAAAATTTCAGCTTAATATAAATGATAAAATCAAAAGCTATATTTATTTTATTATACTACATCTTGGACTTTTCACAACCTAGAAAGTCTTAACAAGAAATAATACATCAAACATTATTGTACAAACAATAATCACGATGAAAGTGCCCCACGTCATGTCTCGAATTATTGATATGTGGTCGCCATCATCTAGTTCACACTCTCTCTCTCCTTTTCTGATTGCTTATTTATTTCACTGTATGGGTTGCATTCATTCAGATACATCTGGCATGGTAAGGAAGACTGGGGGGGACTTTAAGGAAAAGTTACGAGAGCTCGGAGGACTTGATGCTGTCTTTGAGGTCACCATGAACTGTCACTCTGTTATAGAGGTGTGAGCTTGTATGATTGTTTCATCTTTCAGCAATTCACAAAAAATCAAGAACTCGTATTCTAGTTAATCATTTGAGAAATTAGGAACAGTTTGCAACTGGGAAATCTGTGCTCAATTCACGTATTCAATTGTGGGAAAAATCTGTCCTGTGCTTCTCTCATCTTATGCATGATAAAATTTTCAGCATTGCTTATTAATCTCTGGTTCTCACATTTAGCTTTATAGCACTGCTCTGTTATTAATTTATTCATCTTGGAATGTAATTATATATGGTTCTGAGTGTAGTCATCACTGTTCTCGCCAGAATCAAAGATTAGTGGTGTGCATGCATGCATTTCCTTGTGTTTTACTTTCACCTTATAAGATCTAATTAAAGCAGATCCTAAATCAATGGTGGCACTTTAACTTGCTTATCAGTACAGTTTCCTTCAGGTATTGTTTGGTATTGTGGTAGCTATTGTGGTTGTGGTTAGAAAATGTTGTTTTATAATTAAAAAAGTACTTTTAGTTGAGGTTGGTTTGGAAAAATACATGTTTGGTTAAAACTATGGTTGAAATTGAGGTTGAACAAAAAGTAGTTTAATGTGTTTGCTTTAAAGAATATTTTTCAAATTGAGGTTATACAATAATTAAAATATTTATATTTTACTGGGTTGGACCCGAGCCAATACATTTAGGTTTGGGCCGGACCCGGTCCGATCATGAACAGTGAAGACGCTCTTCACTATCCGCGTGAACGCTTGAGAATGCGAGAAGACAAAGGAGAAGGAGAAGGGGAAGAGGAAGAACAATGGCTGACAGTGGAAACAATGGAGGCCGGTGGTGAGCTGCTCTCCACTGTTCACATGCAACGTGAACAGTGGAGAATGCAGAAGATGAAGGGGAAGGGGAAGAGCAGTGGCTAGCGGTGAAAACGACGGAAGCCGGTGGTGAGCCGCTCTCCACTGTTCACATTAACAGTGGAGAACGTAGAAGACGAAGGGGAAGGGGAAGGGGAAGAGGAAGAGCAGTGGCTAGCGATGGAAACAGCGAAGGTCGGTGGTGAGCTGCTCTCCACTCTTCATTGTTCACGTGAACAGTTGAGAATGTAGAAGACGAAGGAGACGGAGAAGAAAAGGAGAAGGGGAAGGGGAAGAGCAGTGGCTGGAGTTGGAAACGGCGGAGGCTGGTGGTAAGAGGGAGCTGCTCTCCATTGTTCACTATTCACTGCTCTGTTTCTGCTCTTTTTCTTGTGGCCTCTGTTTATAACACAGTTTGCAACTCAACACAAAAGGCAGCTTGAAGTTGCTTCCGGTTATCTTGTAGTTTAAATGCAAATAGTAATGGGTTTTACAAATAGAAAATTGTGTTTAGACCGTAACCAAGCACATTACAACGATGTTTTTTCTGTAAACGCAGCTGCAACACCAAACACGCACTTAGTTGACGTCGGACTTTTCTGTTTGATGCCATTGCCGGAGAATATCTTCTCTTAAAGAGTTTGTGCTTTCTCATTCTCTGCAGAGACCAAACTGCGAGTTAGAAAAACATTAGACAATGGCTGGAAAAACAAAATAAGAAATAAAAGGGAGTAAACCAAGGAACGATGCCCTGAAAGGTGTTGAGTTTACTAATGCCTTGTTCATTGCCTGCAACTCACTTTCTGTCATTTTTTCCCTGTAATCAATTTGCGCATCCAAGGTACAAATTAAGCCATGCTTCTTTAATTTTCCAACAAAATCTCCGGTATAAATCAAGCCATCCCTCCACATATCGGTTCCAAAAGATTTGTTTGAACTAAGAAGAATTGTGATCTGAGCCTGGGGGGGGGGCATCATTCTGACTGATCAAATTATTCTGCTGATAGTGCATAAAAACTGCTTTCAGATTCTCTATGTGCCCTCTGGTGCACATGAAGCCGGCAACTGGGCTTATTTTAGGAGTGGAAAACACGAGTTCTCCTACAGATCTTGATCTTTATTTTAACCAATTACAAGGCATTTCGAGATCCTTTCAGCAGATGTGCCGCCTACGTTCATTTGATCTGCAATTCAACAATCTTAATGGATGGTTGTCTCGGTTGGTCTTTGCTCCGCCCTCATGTGTGGTTGTCTCGGTTCTTTTAAAACATGTATAACTGTGAAGAAAACACACTGCAATTTCTGTGAAGAAAACACTCTAATATTATATATTAGAGTAAATTTATTTTTTATCAAACTGATTAATGGAATGCATGCACTTGTGTTAAATAAAAAAAATAAAAAAACGAATCCCATTTTTAATTCTTACAAGCATGCAAGGAAATGAATGAAAGTCACAAACACAGATTCACAAAGAACATTGCTTATTGACATGGATGATTCACAAAATGTGAATACTGGCTAGGAAATACAAGAGATGAACAGAGAGGGTATTTATTGGGATACACAGTTGCTGTTTCACGAGATGTTTATAACAGCTTTTGATGAACCCGCTTCGGCAATAATCATAAGCAAATGGGACCCCAGGCACAGTCACCTGGGCAGCTTCAAGCCTGAACCCTTGAGTTTCTGCTCCATTATGTCATCTAGACGGGCTCCCATTTCAGGTGTCAAGTGATTTGCCCAGTCGCCTATCTCACCTCTCCTGAAGTATACACTGTTTTGAATAGCAATTGATGTGTCCAAACGGTGCTTCCCATTTTTATTCACCTCCAAGTTGCTCAACTTCTCAAAACTACACATGCTTATTATCTTTTGCACCTCCCCTCCCTCCTCTTCCTCTAAGGTGAAAGAACAACCCATGAACTCAGCTAGTTTCTTAACATGAGCAGCTGTGTCTTTCTTCATTTCCTCATATGTCAAGAACAATATCTTCTCAGGGAACTCTAAGCTTGCTCTCCAATACCCTAAAACATGGTCCCAATATGGTCCAAAATTTGCAATTCCATTGCAAAACACCTCTAATGCCTCTTCCAGAGGAAGAGGTTCAACATTTTTCGACATTTGCAGCCTGGCAAGAAAGTACCATAAAGAAACAAAAGCATCCTTTGCGTCCCTGCAAATGTAAATAATCTTGCAACAAGAAGAAATGATAGATTTAGGTAAACAACTGTAAGGAACATGAGTAGATACCAGAGGAATTGCCAAGTCCCGATTACTTGGGTTTTGAGCAAGGTCATATTCCAACAAAGGAACACAGTCATGTGGCATCTTGGTAAGTAAAGAACTAGTTGTTGAACCACTTAAACGGGATCGTGTGAAAATAGCAAAAGTGAGGGCCTTAAGCCAAGTTGTGCCAGTTTTTGGAAAACTGGCGACAAATATATCAGTGGATTGAGGATTGAAGCGCTCTTGAACAGACATGAGTCCTTCCAAGAAGAAGGGAGCGTACCAAAAGCCTTGGTACAGGTAATAATCATACCCATTCAAGCCTTTAACTTTCGGAAAGGTGGACATCACTTCATTGTAATTTTTAGCTTCATTTTTCCTCTCTGCACTGTCACCAGAATCCAAGATTTGGGTGGAAGGCAAAGAGGATTCCATGAATGTAAAAAATGAAAATATAACGTAGAATGAAAGGCCATTGCAGCTATTTGTAGCGAGTTGAGAGCTGGTTTAATCTGTGGCCCCATCAACTATTACCTTATTTTAATATTATTGATCACATGTCCGCTGATGCAGTTGGGTTTGACTTCAGCGTATTTGGTAATTTGAAAAAAATTATTTTATAAAAAATATTTTTAGTTATAGTTGGGTTGAAAAAATTTATTTTTGGTTAAAACTGTAATTAAAATTGAGGTTGAATAAAAAATAGTTTAATGTATTTGGTTAAGAATACTTTTAAAATTGAGGTTATAAAAAAATTAAATATATATATATATATGGTTTTTAATTTAAATATTGTAGATTTAATTATTGCTATCATATCATGAAATAAATCATACTTTATATAAAACAATTTTTATTGTTCCATTAAACTATCTATAATTCCATTACGTACAAAATTCATCCGACAAGAACTACAAAATTAGGTAAAATATTATCAGGAATAAAATTGAAATTACAGTAAAAGTAAATTTAATTCATCTTAAACTAATTTTTTTAAAAAACAAAAAAAAATTGTTGTTCACATTCACGTGAACAGTGCGAGTGAAATCAATTAACTGCATTGGTTTTTTGAAAAAAAAAACTGTTCACTTTAATGAATAGTGCGACAGTGGAGCATACTGTTCATTAGAAATCCCCACGAGAAACAGCAAAATGTTGTTTCTCCAAAACCTGCGGCACGGCTGCAAAGTTGGTGGGTCCTATCATAGAAAATCACTTTTTTTTTATTTACCAAATGGTGATACGTGTGGCTGCAAGTGAACCTTACCCACAGCCACATTACCAAACAGCATCATGTGAAGTTTGGGAATGCAGTATTGTTGATCACCTCTCAGTTGATGCAATTAGAATGTTTTTAAATGCCCCCAATTCTAATAATTGAATTAAGTCAAAATTTACACTATTTTAGTATTCTTGATCACCTCTCAGCTGATGCAATTAGAATGTTTTTTATATTAAATCTTATTTGTTATTATATTAGCGGTTATTTTTTAAAAATATATTAAAATAATATTTTTTTTATTTTTTTAAATTTATTTTTAACAGTAGCACATCAAAACAATCTGAGAATAAAAAAAATTAAAAACAAATAAAACAATTTCAAAAACATTTTTAAAATATAGAAACAAAAATATTTTATTTTATATTAGATAATAAATTTTTAGCATGATTGTGTTTTCAAAACCCAAGGAAACATTTATATAGTAATTGAAGATGGAGTTAAAATGTCTTTTCCATTAAAAGAAAAAAAAACATTTTCATTATTCAAGTAAATGTAGTGAGCGGTAGAAGATATCAACTAAGGCCCATTATGTAGATAGTATTTATAGATTAGCGATGAGTCAACTTTTTATTTAGTTTTTGTTTGGTTTTTTTAAATGTACGGATGTGGCACATATACTTAATTCAAGGCATTTTAACTTTGTAATGTGTTAAACTCAAGGTAATATGAGTCTAGTGTATATGTCGATCTAGACCTAAAATATATAGACTTGACAATCAGTCAAGTTCAAGGTGCTTGAATATAGTAATGTGTCAACCCCAAGATAACGTGGGTCTAACACGCATATTAAACCCAAAGCATTTGGGTTTAGTAGTGCAGTCTAGCGTACCATAAGTTTGACATGCATGTCAGACTCAAGGCATTTAGACTTGATAGTGCTCCAAGTTCAAGGTAGTGTGGATCTGACACGCATGTTAGGCCCAAGGTGCTTGGATTTGACAGGCAACCAAGTCCAAGATAATAATCATTCTTCCTTGGCATGTCCAGGGGAATGACCAACCTCCTTTGGATCTAATCTCAAGAAAGAACTTGATCTCTATAAGCTTAGTTACACTTGACGTCTTAAATTCTAATTTCTCTATACATTTTTAGGTGAATAAAACTTTTTTGAGGACCCATCATATTCCCATCAAGCAAGGAATGTTTATTCATCATTAAATGTTATCAGGGTAATTACACTACAAACCCTTATTTTCACAAAATAACAAGACTCATGAGCTATAAATACATTATGAGATCTTCAGAACAAATATTCACAATCTTCAATTCTCTACTACATTTGTATTTTTAAAACATCTCTTTATAGAATATTTATTTATTTTTTCTTTCTAAATGAATACTTATTTAAGCATTAAAATTTTTTATTTTCACCAAAAAGAAACTTTTAAAGGTAATGACTATGAGCAGCTTTGACCTATCTATTAGCTATATCGACCAATTGATCTATGACATTTCTCACTTGCTGAGATTTTACATAATAGATAGTGGCTCGCTGTGGAACATCACTATGCATTTCACACACAGAGGTGGATCTCTCTCTCTCTCTCTCTCTCTCTCTATATATATATATATATATATATATATATGCACGCACATGAAATTGAAATTACATTTAGCATTGATGCAATCTTGCGTTTTCTAATTGTTTTTTTTTTATGTTTTCTAATGTTTTGGAGTGATGTTGTCAATGTAGGGAATTCCGACCGGTGATGTTCTGATATTTGCCCATTGGAGGCTAAGCACACTGACACAATATTTAACGTGGTTCGACAAACCGCCTACATCCACGGGAGAAGCCATTGCATTATATAGGGAGAGTACAAGATTTACAACAATAGAGGAGGAGGAATCATCCCCTCTTTGGCAACTCTCAACCTCACTCTATTTCTCTCTTCTTAGTGCCGCAATGGCGGCCTCTTCTTTGGCTGCCTTGGCAGCCCACTCTCTCCTACATTTCTCACATCTTTGGCTCTACTTTCCTTCTCTTAACTCTCTCATTTTGCTCTCTAACATATGCCTCTATTTATAGGCATCCATGGCAGCTCCTCTTACTCTTTTGTCAATAATGGTGGCTGCCAAACTTACCAAACTTTGACATTAGACAATGGTTGTTGGCTGCCACCAACAACCCACCATTGCAGCCATCTTCTTTGACAATGGCAGCCACATAATTGGCAATATTCCAACAATCACCCCCTTTGCCATTTATGTGGGCAATTGTTCTCTTGCTTCTTCAAAGACACGCTTGCATCCCGGCAGCTCTTCCAAGCTTACCATTCCGAGAGCGTCTTTGGCCAAGTTTCCAGGTACTTGCCAAACCTTTCAATCACGTAGTCACCCAAGCACCCCTTTGCTCACTCCAAAGGATCACTTCAACCAGATGGTTTGTCACATCTCATCTAAAGAGTGTTAACGCTTGTCTCTGGAACAACATTCCCTTCAAGCATATCAATCATGCTTGGCCCAGAATGATTTATCAAGCCTTACACCAAGGCTTACAACACCCCCTCAAACGGATATTTCCAAGTGTGACAGTCATTGAATATTTTAATGTGATCTCGAGCTCACCACTCTTCTAAGAGTCTACTCATCCCGGAGTTGTGTCTGCCCTCTGTTCCTCCCTAGGAACCACGCCTTACTTCTCCGTGAGTCTCCCGCTCTTAGTCTCAAGAGTCCAGGTAGCTCTCCACCTTTAACCATGGGGGCAGCCCATTAAAGGTTAATCCATCTCTGTCTTCATACTCTGAGTATTACAATGCCATTACCGAGCTCACCACCTTGACAAGAGTTAACTTGTTCCCGGAACCTGCGCATGCCCTCTACTCCTACATAGCAGTTGCGTCTTAATGCTCCACAAGTCATCCACTTATTGTCCAAGGAAAATGTCTTCTAGCTCATTGATCTTTAGCATGAGGCAATATCCATGAAAGTCAATCCTGCATTTGTCTCCATACTCATCATAGCCACTTCATTGGCTATACACTTGTCCACTTATATCCAGCCATCACATTGGCTCGGGGCGTTCTGAAATTGAGCTCCTATCATGGCCCTCACACCTTCTCCCGAGGTGTCTCGCCCGTCGTCATGAGACGGTCCGAACTTGGACTCATATCATGGTCCTCACACCTTCTCCCGAGGTGTCTCCGCTTGTCGTCATGAGACGGTCCGACCTTGGACTCATATCATGGTCCTCACACCTTCCATCCGAGGTGTCTCCGCGCCGTCATGAGACGGTCTCGAACATGGACTCATATCATGGTCCTCACACCTTCTATCCAAGGTGTCTCCGCTTTGTCGTGATGAGACGGTCCGAACATGGACTCATATCATGGTCCTCACACCTTCTATCTCGAGGTGTCTCCGCCTGTCGTCATGTGGTGGTTTGTACTTAGGCTCGTTTCATGGCCCACACACCTTCCGCCTGAGGTGTCTCCGCTTATCGTCATGTGGCGGTCTGTATTTGGGCTCCTTTCATGGCCCACACACCTTCTTGCCTGAGGCGTCTCAGCTCGTCGTCATGCGGCGGTTTGTACTTGGGTTCCTTTCATGGCCCACACACCTTCTTGCCTGAGGTGTCTCCGTCCGTCATGAAGCGATCACATCCTCCTTCATCGGGGATGTCTCTAGTGACTCTAAGATTCTCTACCACCATGTGGACTTGGGAGAGATCATCCCACCGATCACATAGAAAGAGAGAGTTGCGGTCCACTCTTCGCAATCCTCCATCTCATTTTCTATGTTTGGAGCTTCTATGCCTTTCTGCTTAATAGCTCCACCCACACCAACTCTCTTTGGTGTTTTCGCCTTTCATCTCGCGGTCGCACCCCTTAATTAGGTGCTTCGCAACAGCCTCATCTTTCCATCCTTGCATGCATTGGAAAGGTCCTCGCTTGTTGCCTTTATCAAGAGCACAAGAGACTTCCTGTTGTATAATTTTTTTTTCCACACAGTCTCTGCTCTAAGCTTCATCTGGGAACTCTTCTTCTCCTTGCACCTATCGTCTCATTACAATACCTCGTTGGATCCTACGGGTACTCCTGCACAATCTTCGTGTGCTCTCGTGCAATTTCAGTTCTCCAGATTTCTCCCTATTCTTTGCTTTTATGTTTGACAGCAGCTCATCCCGTCACAACATTTATCCAAGTCAAAATAGGGTGCCAATCTTAATCCCTTGTTGTATTTCTCTTCCATTATCGTGGTCTTCATTAATTCTCCCTTCGAGAAATTACAGTCACCGAATCTAACTTCTTTGGAGAAATCACCACTCCATCGATCCTTGAACATACGGAACCCAACTGTTTCTTTGTGCCATCATCTTGCTAGTCTTCAACAGGTTTCATTACAAACCGTTACATATACAAAAATAGTACCGTGTGGATGATCCTTCAACTAAGCAAGTTCCCAGGAAAGATTTGGAGGGGTCACACTGGTCCCGCTTAAAACCCAATGTCCTAGACAGAACTTCTTAGAACGTATCTATCCACCGTACTACCTTTTCGTATATACAACCATTTGCTAGCTTTGTTGCGGCTTTCCTTTACAAGTGATCTGGGGTATCCCTGTTTTATACCTGATTTCTCAACATCTGGCGAGACTACCAGTTCTTAGATTCGTCAAGATTGGTCTTCATCAATTTCCACTCTCCACCTCAAATCGTCCACATGATCGGGTGTCCAGAGTATCCCAATTTTGCCTTCCTTCAAGGCAATTAAAATTTCTCCCCACTTAGCAGTTTAGCACATGTAATTGGGCAAACATGTGTGATTTCTTCTTCTTCATCTCCACCGACCACCATGATGCCCTTCAGATGCCTCCTAATCGGGCAATCTCTTTTCTTAATTCACCACCGTCATTTTTGGTCTCAAATCTCAATGATCGGACCATACCATTACATCCGGAACAATCAAATTAGTTGGAAATAAGTCTGAAATCATCCAAATCGCATTTCAGACGGCTACGATTTGATCAAAACAATTCTGGCCCGATGAACGGCTCGATTCAATCTCGAATCCAGTTGCACATAGGATCGCCTACGCTGGATCCTATTCCTCGGCTCGCGGCTCGGCTCCAACTCGGCTCCATTCAGCTCGGCTTAACTCGGGCTCGCGATGATGACGTGGCGGTGGTCCCACCGTTGTCGACGTGGCCGGCTGACCGGGCGCCGACATGGCATGCTACCGTGACATGCCGATGTCACAATTACATCGGATGACGTCATCCCTGGTATGTCTACTGTACATGCTGACATCATCTTTATCCGGGTCAGTCACATGGGTCGGGTCAACCGGTATTCGGGTCGGGTCAACCCATCCGGCGAAGAAGACGCGTGGCGCAAGTTTCCGACGTCCGATTTCGACGCCGTTTTCACCAAAGGCTTCGTCACTTCCTCCTCTACACAATGGTATGGTCAAAACACAATTTTGACAACTTTTATTTTTGAGCAAAAATCAAACACCACTTCAAACCATCGCTCGATACCAATTGTAGGGAATTCCGACCGGTGATGTTCTGATATTTGCCCATTGGAGGCTAAGTACACTGACACAATATTTAACGTGGTTCGACAAACCGCCTACATCCACGGGAGAAGCCATTGCATTATATAGGGAGAGTACAAGATTTACAACAATAGAGAAGGAGGAATCATCCCCTCTTTGGCAACTCTCAACCTCACTCTATTTCTCTCTTCTTAGTGCTTTGCAATAGCAGCTCTTCTGCTGGCTGCCTTGGCAGCCCACTCTCTCCTACATTTCTCACATCTTTGGCTCTACTTTCCTTCTCTTAACTCTCTCATTTTGCTCTCTAACATATGCCTCTATTTATAGGCATCCATGACAGCTCCTCTTACTCTTTTGCCAATAATGGTGGCTGCCAAACTTACCAAACTTTGACATTAGACAATGGTTGTTGGCTGCCACCAACAACCCACCATTGCAGCCATCTTCTTTGACAATGGCAGCCACATAATTGGCAATATTCCAACAGTCAAAAACATAAATATTAAAAAATTAAAAATATATATTATTTTAATATATTTTTGAATAAAAACACTTTAAACAATTAATTACTACACTCTTAAATACTCAGTAAATAAAATAATAGAACGCACATAAAAGACTCAATTTAGAAAAGAAGAACAAATGAAATGTTCTAACGTAAAAAGGTACGAAAGGCACATAACTTTCACTCTTGAAGGAGAAAAGGAGAGATTCAGAGAACATTAACCAAAGATTTCCTTCGCCTTTGGAAAGCTGGCGACAAATATATCAGTGGATTGAGGCTAGAAGTGACATGAGTCTTCCCAAGAAGGACGGAACGTCGCAAAAGCCTTTAACTTCTGGAAAAGTAGAGATCACTTCTTTGTAGTTTTAGCATGGGCTTTGGAAAGCTCTTCATTTTTCCTCTTAATTAGCAGTTTCACCAAAATCCGGGATTTGTGTGGAAGGCAAAGAGGGTTCCATGAATGCTGTAAATAAAATATTATTTAGAATGGTGTAAATAAAATATTAAAGAAATGCCATTCTAGCATATGTGTTTGGGAAGGCGGTGCAAACCATGTTTCTAAAAATTTTTAATTTGTTTTTGTTTAAAATAAAAATTATTTTATATTTTCAAATTATTTTGATATGCTGATATCAAAAATGATTTCTAAAAAATAAAAAAAATTATTTTGATGCATTTCTAATTGAAAAGCACTTTGAACCACCACCACTAACACAATCCCAAACAGGCCCGCACATCTTACAAACGCAACCGGAGTTTTTAAAATTTTAAAATTAATATTTTAGTATTTTTAGATTGTTTTGATGCATTAATATTAAAAACTAAGAGGGTGTTTGGTACAACATTTTAACCGGGGTTTTCATAAATTTTAATTTTTTTTCAAATTAAGTTTTTGGTGTTTTTGAATTGTTTTGATCTCTGATGTCAAAAAAAGAATTTTAAAAAAATATATATTATTTTGATGTATTTTCAAGTGAAAAACACTTTAAAAAACAACTGTTTCTATTATTCCAAACACTCAAACCTTAAGGTTATAATCCCTAACACCGTAGGAAAATAGAGAAAATCTTGAAATATTTATAAAAAAATTAAATAATAATATGAATACTCGAACAAAAAAATTTATATTTAAAATTTTTATAACCTTAAGGTTATTTTTATAACACTCAAACCTTAACTAATATTTTTATTTATATTAGTTCTAAATTTAAAATTTTGTATAGAAAAATAATTTATATTTAAAATTTGCCTAACTAATAGAATCAATTTACTATTAGAATTTTTAAATAATAAAATACTAATTAAATTGAAATTCTTAATATAAATAAAAAAATCCAAATGGGAAAATAAAGACGGTCCCATAGTAACTTTAGATCCTTATATGAAGATCTTCCCAATCTTCGAAGATCTTGAAATTTTAACATATAGTAAACAACTAAACAATTAAAAAATAATACAACAAAGTGACAAACATTATTATACTAATAATAATGATAATGATGAAAGTGCTTTAATTACGTGATGTCTGGAATTATTGATATGTGGTCGCCATCATCTAGTTTTTTTATTATTTTTTTTCACATTATTATAGCACCTCGAATTCTAATGTGGAATGAAATCAAGTTTTACACTAATTTAATATTCTTGATCACCTATCCGCTGGTGGATTAGATCTTATTTAAGGAAAAATCTAGTTTGCATTGACAAAGTAGTGAATAAGATTGAGATAGAGTAGTATTCAGCCAGATTAAGTGGAAGACTAGGGGTTTTTTCTTTTTCCCTCGTACTCTTCATAAATTACAAGGAGGGAGAAGAGAGAGCATAACAAAAATTAATAATAATAGAAATACATTGAAATTATAATGATAATATTATGGGGATCATTATATAAGAGATGAATTTAACAGCATCAAAAAAGATTATAAATAACGAATAAATTGAATCATACGAGCCGTTTAAAAATATTAGGGCTCACTTATCTTGGGCCACTCGTATGGCTTACTCTAATCATAATTGGTGAACTTCATTGTTATTTTTAGCTTTATTTTGTCGATATCTTTTCAACAATACCAATAATATCATCATCGGAATTTTAATATACCTTGAAGATTTTTTTCTTTTCTTTCTCCTTTATCATCTCTTTCTAATAAATCTTCTGTCCTGTAAATCTGAGAGAGCCAGCATATAATAATTGCTACTGATTAATCACAAATATCTATTTCACTAAATATTCTTTACACTTTGTTATTTTATCATTTTTTTTACTACGTTAGAATCCCAAAGAACTCATGAAAACTGGCGTTGAGTTTTACACAAGGGGTAATAGCTCTGTGTGAAACCCCACCCATGCATTTGACACAGCCAAAAGTGGATCACAATCTGGCATTTTCAACAAGTCTTTGACGAAGATTCCACATGGAAAGAAGCATCGTATCAATCAATGTGAAATAAACAACTCTTTCTTTCTTTTCTTTTTTTTGTCCTGATCATATTTCACAGTATTATAATAAGATCAATTGATTTAACATCTTGCCTTCCGCACTGTACCATCTCGTTTATAGTTGTATTGCAAGTATAATTTTCTCTGCATTCTTGAAGGAATTATTCCCTTACCATGCAGACACCGGAGGGCTGGCTGTCTCACTCCTAGGTGAGGCTGGAACAAGTAGTAATTTGCTTAGGTTAGGTCACCTTTTATGCTTTAATTTTTCAGGACCTGAATTGGTGCTGACATTTGTTTGCAGCCACTTACTCTGTTTATATAGCTCAGGGAGTGCGCGATCACGTCTCCATTGGTTTTGCTTTTCGAGACTCAGAGAAGAGCCTAAACTAAGTGGCTTCGAAATCCCTTCTCATGATCATGCTTCCGCTTAACTGAGGTAAAAGATAAGAAAGTAAATTCTCAATTAGGTACTTCTACTTGGTGGAAAAAATTAAACAGTTTTAATTCCTGTTTTTTTGGCATAGGAATTAAGTTAAATTAATCCATGAAATGTTTTTGACATTTCAAGAAACATGATTTAAAATAATCTAAAAAAACACACACACACTAGAGCTTATCTAAACGAAAATGTCAAATATTTGAAAACCAGAAAAAAAAAATAGATAGAGAGAGAGAGAGAGAAATAATATAAAATTGATCCTCTTAAAGATATGTATTAATTTTTATATAAATTAAAATTATTCAAAGCAATCAATGTCAATGGTGGCCTTAAAGTAGTTGGGACTAATCCTTCATCGATTGAATTAATAGTACTATGTACTTAATTTCTTCTTGAATTTTAATGTCTAAATGAAAATCTACATGATTTTAGTGTGTTTGATTTTACAATCAAAAAGTGCTTCTAAATATTTCTTTTAATATTATTTGTTCAGATATAATATTGAAATATAGTTTTATAATATTTTGGTGTTAATAAAAAATTAGTTTTTTTAAAAAAAAGACTTGATCTTGAAAACGATTGATTGGTACATTGACTTGACTTATGGTGGATAGTGTCTTGGTGTCTTGACGCTCAGGTTTAGAAAAGCAATCACATCTTATGGCTCAGGTAGGTATAATTGTTAGATCTCAGCACCTTGAATCGCGAATGCCATGAGTTGTGATACCCAAAAAACTTGGATCTACTGAGAGTATCACATCCAAGTTGTTTGGACCTAACTGTGATAACTTCAGTCTGTAAGGATGTCAGAGCCAAGAAAAATGAGTCTTATTATTATTATTATTAAAAAATATTATTATTATTAAAATAGAATTATAGATTTAATTTTAAGTATACAAATTAAAAACTATAAAAACTTAAATCAAGCATATTTAATATTATTATTAATATTATAAATATTATTATTTTTATTATTATTAATATAATTATTAATAAATTTGAAAAAACATTTTATTACTATTGAAAAAAAATCATAAATTTAATTTCAATAATAAAATTAAAAATTATTATTATTATTATTATTATTATCATTATAACCAGACTTACGGCGCTTGCATATGACATATTGTTCACAAATTTAACTTCCGACTACCACTATTATAATGATTTATATTATTTGTGAATCGGCTTGCAACAACACTCGGACCATCAATCTTAGAAGATGGTCTTCACTATCGTTCATTAATATTCTTTATGAATGCCCGCAACATAGCATCGACAATCTGACTAGTTTACACTATTTTAATATTCTTGATCGCATGTTATATAATTAGATTTTATTTCATATTAATATCATATTTATTATTGTGATGACAATCACTTTTCAAAATATTTTTTATTTAAAATTATATTCAAATAATATTTTTTATTTTTTCAAATTTATTTTTTAATTAAAAAAATTCAATTTGTTTCAAGAAAACTTCTAACAAAAAAAAAAAAAAAAAAACCATTGGCTTCCCTCCCTGTTGGCCTGCTTTCCATCTTGTTTTACAGGTTCTTAGCACAAGGAAACACAGGAAAAAGATACAAAGACGCGGAGTGCAAGTTTGGCTGGCATGAAGTGACCCCCTTAATCTATATAATTCATCTTCTGACTTACTCTATTCTAATTTAATTTCATCCTTTAAACGTGGTCGATATTATTTTGTCCAGCGGGTAAAAAAAAATTAAAAAAAAAAATCAAGTTAAATCTAGTCAGCTCATCAAATCAAGCATTTAATTTGTTCTTCTCACTTTTAGCCGAAATGAGATATTTTACTCACAATTGTATCCAAACGAAACAAAACTATGACTAGTATTATTCAATTGTGAGGATTGAGATCTTTTCTATATATATATTAATTTTTCTTCTGGGTAGGTTCTTGATTACCAAGTTCTTGCATCGGTTCTAACAACTATACTTATATAATATAGTATAAAAGGCTATCCTTCACTCTCAAACCCCATCTCAACATTTTAATTTCTTTTAAATGATATTATTCTATTACAACTTTTAATTTACTATATTAATTTTTTTAAAAAAAATTAAAAAAATAGGAGTTAGGTACAGCCAAACGGATATAATTAAACGCGCATGAGAGTGACCATGATGTTGAATTGGGTTCTATGGCATCGTAGCCTTGTCCCATGAGAATGGATGTGGTAATGGACCAGCATGCTTTGATGAACAGAGAATCCAAGGCTTTGGAAGTTTCCCTCCACACATGCTTCCTTTTCCCCCTTGGTTTCCCTTTCCTCTATCGTCCCTCTCGGTCCCATTTGGCTTTTCATCATCCGCCTCTCTGCTCAATAATGGCTTCTTTTTTTAGTGGCTCCTTTTGATTTGCTTGTAGTCGACACAGCACAATCCATGTCTTGAGGATGGAAGCACTGTCAAAGATGAGTAGCAGTGTCAAAAGCTTTACACGTTTCCTTTACAGTACTGTTTTAGCATTGCCATGAGCTAGCTAGCACGTCAAGAATTAAATTGGTGTAAACAAATTATCAGGGGTGAAGCTAACTCGGCAGTTCTTTGAATTTATTTTTTAGACATCACCAAACTAAACTGGCTATCATTCAAGACATGATTGTAGAAAAGTCGAGTGTCGTAAATCTTGAAATTACTAGAAGTTTATTTAATCGTTAATTTCATGATCTTAAAAGGATGAGTTAATATATATATGTAAGCTGGCTGAACTAAAAGAAAAAAACAGAAGTGTCAAGTGTCAACTGTATTGATCAATGAACATTACAGCAGAGGCTTCCCACTCAGTTTTTGGTTAAAGGAGCATGGTTACCTCAAGTCCAACTGGACCATGCGGCCTTGAAAGGTGACTGGCATGCATGGTTTCTGGCTAAGCAATAGCATGAATTAATCTAAGAAATTTGGTATAAGGAGTTTAACCAAAAATTAATTTTTTTTTCATACAATCCAAATAATTAAAATTAAAATTAATAAAAAAATTTAATTATATGTTGCGTGGCCTTAAGAGGTTTTTTGTTTTTACATTATATCCATCTAAAAATCCAAAATCATCGACTACTTCTGACCTCGACTTGTTCAGGTTAAGCCAAGTGAAGGTCACTATCCATCTAGAAGCCAAGTTTATTATTATTAAATTTTAAAAAAATATTATTACTATTAAAAAATAATTATAGATTTGATTTGAAGAATAAAATTAAATATTATAAAAATTTGTATTATTTTTATTATTATTAATATAATTATTAATAAATTTGATAAAAAATATATTACTATTAAAAAAAATCATAGATTTGATTTCAAGAATAAAATTAAAAATTATTATTATTATAACCAAATTCATAACATTTGCATCTGAATGATTACCAATTCAATATCATTTGCGTCTGGCATGATGTTCACAAATCTACCTTGAGAGATTTTAATACAGAAAACTGATCTGAAGCTCAATATGAAGCTCCACTTCTTATGTCAACATATTTGTGTTGTATCTGATCCATTGATTGAGAGAGAGAGAGAGAGAGAGAGAGAGAGAGAGAGAGAGAGAGAGAGAGTGACTAATATGAAGCTTTTTGTACTAAAAAAAAGTTCATGAAGGTGGATTTGGGAATTGATCCAGTGATCAGCAGTCCAGTCTATATTTACCATCTACTGAAACCTGACAAATAAACTTCTCAATTCCCAATCTTATCTTAAGTAGTTAGTTGATATAATTGTTTTAATAAGGAAAAATAAATATTCAGGCTTTTTAAAAAAAATTTTGATATAAAAAAATTCTTAATTATAAATCAAACTTGATAATACCCAATCATGTTTAATAACTCTATTTTTTATAATAAATATTTTATTTAATTAAATAATTATTAATGTAAATAAAAGGTAAATAAAAAAAGTTGTTATTGAAAGGTTATTAAATAAAATTATGAAACTTAACTATAAGATAATATGTTGGTGAATGGAGAAATTAAAAAATATATATTTAGAATCAATGTAATATTAGAGTTAAAATCAGAAAAAAAAAATTAATAGTGCAGATTGCACATTGAATCCTCCACCTCCATTTAGATTTTCTTATAATAATAATTTTTCTCTTGGTTTAACTATATAATGCCCTTTTTTAAGTTGCTGTGTGTGTCTCCTCGTGTTGGTAACTGGTAAGTTCATCAACAGATGTGGCATTCTGAGCTCGAGCTGGCACTGATACTATTCAGTTTTTATCCAGGAAACTTACCAGTTTCAGAGAATTTATTAGGAATAGCGGATTTTTGTGCTATTCTTCAGCTTTACACCATATGAAGCTGTAATTCTTGGGAAACCATGCGATGCAGTGTTCTCCTTCTATGACTTTCATTATCCATTCAACCTCCACGAAATTTTTTCCGAAGAATTCACATAGAGCTTAACATTAAGGTGTGAAGAATTCACATGGAGCTTAACATTATGGTGAGGCAAGATATTTCAGCATGCGTACAAAATTATGATTATTGAAAACAGTAAAATCCATTTAAAACTCGAATTATATGATGCATGGTTTTTCTTCAAACTCAAATAGAAACAGGTCCGACCACAGATACAGAGGCAGAGAGCAGTGGTCCTGCATTAACAATTCTCTGCATACTCAACAATCACAGAACTCAGCATCAGAATTAGATTCCAGTGTTCCAAGGTTGCAGCATTAAGGCCAATTAATATTAAGACATCCTTCGCAACAAATCCTCACGACCAGATTCTGGCATTAAGGAAAGTAAGTATGAGCTGATTCACCTCGTCAGGTGATTGCTCCTGAACAAAATGGCTTCCTTCAGGCAAATATATGATGTCCAAACCAGGGACAAACTCCTTGACCTTCCCACTCTTTATGTAAGGTTCAATCCCAGGAAATTTGAAGACATAATCTTTGTCGCCCATGATCAGAAGTGCTGGAACTTCAACTACTGGTTCTGTTATGTTGATATCTTCATCAAGGGACCTACAAAGTATACAATCAAACCAATCTTATAAGATGCTAACATTAAACAAGTCAGACAAATTAGCAGAGACTGGCACTCCTTTAAAAGACACGCCACTTACCTATATGGAACTTGCAACGCCGTTTGGAATCCAGACTTCTCGTACAAGGCTCCATATGTCGCAAGATCTTCCTCTGTGAACCAAGGGAGAAGAGGAGTGGATAGGTCCACCAAATCCATAATCTCCTGGTTTTCAGCAGCTATTGGTATTTCACTTCTAGAGAACAAAATGTAGATGTTCCTGACAACCGTTTTTGCATCAAGTCGACCAAAATCAGCTTCTGCTCGTCCAGGTTTCTACACACAACTCAAAGAAAAAATAATAAGGAATCAGATAAATGATTTTTAGACTTCAGCAAATTAGACAGTCTCGAGCATGTAGATTGTTAAATTCTAAACCGTTCATGTAAATGTCCTAGTCGATGCATGCATAGTTAGTATTCGATGGTCATTTAGAATTTCTATGCATTCTTACAAACTATCAGATACAAAAAATAAAGAGAAAAGAAAAAAAAAGACATGCCATATCGAATGTTTAGAGCAAGGAATATAAAATGGAAAACGACCTTCCATCTAGATATATAAAAGCCTTCGGGGAGGTATTTCTGGTATTGACTTGGACCTGGACCTGGTGGTATGAATGGCACTCCGAGTGTCACAACCCCTAGGACCCTCTCTGGATGCAGAAGTGCAAACAAGTAAGCTGGCTTGGCTCCAAAATCTTTTGCAACAAGAACAACCTATGATCATTAAAGCAACAGAACAGAGAGAGAATCAAGTCAATAACACCCCACAAATGATAAAACTGATCACAATCTCTGAGATTTCTTCTTAATTTTGCTTGGATTTCTCAGTAACCCATCAGAAGTCAACATTTCAAAAGTCTCTTCTTTTCGTCACTTCTCTCCCACACTAAAACACCTGCTCACGTACTGTAGTAATTTCTTTCTAGCTATATTTTCCATACCATCACTTTCCTCTTGGAAAATTTCGGTTACAAATATATTCTTGATGTGGAATTTCGTTTCTTTAACATTAAGGTATCATCAGACCGGTTGAGAGTCGGGACTAACAGCCCGTTTGTCTCTGAGACCACCCACGTTTCAAGTTACAGGTGGCCGCGCAAAAAACTTTTTGAGCGACCAACCGCGATTTGAAATGCGGTTAGCAGCGTAGACCTGGTGTGCATGAAATATATTTTTTACAAAAAAAATCTTTAGAATTGTATGTCAAAATTTCAGCTTAATATAAATGATAAAATCAAAAGCTATATTTAATTTATTACACTACATCTTGGACTTTTCACAACCTAAAAAGTCTTAACAAGAAATAATACATCAAACATTATTGTACAAACAATAATCAAGATGAAAGTGGCCCCCGTCATGTCTCGAATTATTGATATGTGGTCGCCATCATCTAGTTCACACTCTCTCTCTCCTTTTCTGATTGCTTATTTATTTCACTGTATGGGTTGCATTCATTCAGATACATCTGGCATGGTAAGGAAGACTGGGGGGGACTTTAAGGAAAAGTTACGAGAGCTCGGGGGACTTGATGCTGTCTTTTGTTTGTTTTCTGACAGTATTTAGAAGAGAACTAGATTTACTGCCCGCGCTTCGCTGCGGGGCAAGCCTCGCAGCAGATTGAGACATTAGTTCTATGTTTATATAAACACAATAAAAGCAGCATGCATTATCTTTTTTAACATGTGCAAGGCTGTAATGCAAAACAACAAAGCAGTCGTATGAATTGTTTCAAACCCTTCAAAGCAATTACATATTTGAATTGTCTTGTTCAATTAAGCACGTTAGTCTAGCATGGTATGGAGTTTCATGTTTCTTAATGAATATACATAGCAGCCGTGAAAAAGTTGATGAAGGCCACAACTGCATCAACAAAAAAAATTCTGGAGCGGTGGTGCAGCCTCTCTAGAGCTTCAATTTTCCTGTAAAAAGAAGGTGATGTTATTCATGGACATTAATGAGATGAGCAAAAATAAATGGAGTGAAGGATAAGGCTAATCCAATATCAATAGTAATAAAACATGAAGAGAATGAAAGAAATCTTTGAATTAAAAAGGGCAAACCAAAAATAAACCACCTAGCTTGTTCTCTATTTTCAAGCTATACAGCCCACAAATGGTAAATATACATTCTTATGAATGTTTATGATCTTCATTGAAATTCTAATCCAAAAAGCTCAATGGTTGTTATGTGTTAGAAATCACAACCTAATAGGAGCATTCATACATGTTACCTATATGTTCTTTTCAAATTTCTGGAATAAAAAGTTCAGTGGTTGTGCTGTGTTAGAAATTGCAGGTTCATGGGAGCATGCAGACTTGTTTCCTACTGGCATCAACATACGGGACCATTGTAACATACTGGAAGTCCACTGTCAATGATAGTGATAGTGTTGATTATAGGAAGACCAACTATAAGAACCTTGGAAGCCACTCCTGCAACAATGCACTTACCACCTTTGATTTAACAAAAATATACAAAACATAGCATTGCACTTGCCAAACTCTTTTTACAACCTATTTTCCATCAATGACCACATCTTCTATGTGGTCCAACGTTAATCGTTGATGGTGTTGTAAACACTCAAAGTGATTTTGTGTTAGGATTGCAACCCAACCAACCACGAAGTTCTGCCAACCCCTATCCAAAGCTATAGTATATCATGTAAACTATTTGTTTAATGGTGAAACCAAAAAAAGGCAAAAGTAGGAAGCCATCAAAATCTTGAAAAGGCCAAGAATTAATTGATCACATTCTCATTTCTGAATGAAGGAAAAAATTTGATTAACCGGGTAATAAATTGCAAGTTACACAGAATGATGTACACCACTTACAAAATTTTCTTTCTAATCAACTTGTGCAGATCCTCTCTCTCTCTCTCTCTCTCGCACGCACGCACGCACAAAACCCTCAAAACCCCATAAAAATCCAATCTTTCCCTCTCACACTCTTCTTCAGCTAACAGCCGGTGGCAGCAACAGATCCCTCAAGCGATATCAGTTACCAAATATTGTCATAACACGGGGTTTGTTCATCAAGATATAAAGCTAGAAAATAACCTCCTTGCAACCTCCGCGAGAAAGAGGTCCATCCCAATTCAAGCAGCAGTTTCCTGAAGGCAGAAGTAAAGCCAAGAAAGATATCTTGTGCATAGTTAGAAAAAAATCATAAGTCTCTTTGACATGCATATGGATTAACTTTGATTCGGATCACTTGAATAATCACACCTCTCAGCATAACATGAAGGTCAATGCTTAGTGGTTACGCCCACAAACCTGTCATCCGAGATGATGCCCCAAGAATCTACATTATAAAAAACAGTTGTCGGCATTAGAAAGAAAAACAAAATTAATAAAAGACTTCTCTGTCATTACATTTAGGCATATAACATCAAAGAAAGGCACAATTAATAGTCCAAGACAATAGTTTTACTACAATGAGCTTGAACTGTAACATATTGATAGTAATGTAATAGACCACACACGTTGTACATATAGTTCATTCTTTACTTTTGACACCAGGGTTTGAGACCATAAAATAAAGTCAATATTGTTGTCAACTGAATTCATGAAGTTATATGGACAAAATCATAAATAATTGCTGATCACGATACATACGTTTACACAGCTCCATGTAATATAACTTTCCAACCACTACTTTCATTTCTTCACCCCGACCCAATAGCTATGCTACAAAAATCTTCAATCTGATTACTGAGTCTGACTGGGCAAACTGTTTTTTATAAAAACCAAGTTAGGGACTGCAGATGGAATAACCAATTTAAGCTTGGATTGTTAAATATACATGGAAATAATCAAGATCAATGGTAAGCAATATAAAGATGTCAACAAATTGTGCACTTGCTTATTCAAAGATGAAGAAAATAGCATAACCTAACTAACAAATTTGATTCATTGATTAGCAATTAATCATGTCCATCATCAAATTCAAATGAATTAGCATTCAACACGAAAAAATAAAAGATGGAATTTGAAAAGGCAGGCCTAACCTTGGCGACAAAAACGACAGATGACTTGGTCTTGCAGATACAACGACGACAATCATCGCAGATGAAACAGAGTCGAGCCATGCATGTGGAGCAAACTTCACGATGGCGGTAAACAACCCATTCTAGAACTTCTACACAATAATAAATAAATATGCAAGATCATAAGGGAATTCAATTAAAATCATGAAAAAATCTTCATGCAGGAAGGAGTTTACAATAATTGAATAGAAATAACAAAAAATAACAAAAAGATCAATTTGTTTTTGTGAATGGAAGAGAGAGAGAGAGAGAGAGAGAGAGAGGCCTGGTGTGTGTGTGTGTGTTTTTTTTTTGTTTAAACACAGAGACAAAGTGAATGGATGATTCTGGGGAGGAAAGAAAGAAGAATATTTTACGGCAAAGAAGCCATGTGCGTGAGAACGAAAAGGAAGTGAGATTGAGCAAATCAATTTTGAGAGAGAGAGAGAGAAAGAGAATCGATTTCTTTAACTTTAGCCTTCATGACTGTTTTTGTTCTAGAGGGTAGGGTGACAGAGATAGGAAAAAAAAATAAAGAAGACAAAAGATAGCAAATTGATCTGACAGATTGAAACTCAACTGAAATGCAGCTTGATTTAGGCAAGCACAGTAACCAGTAATCTCTATAGCTATAACAGTACACAAATTGCTCAACAACAAAAATTAAAGTAAAATCCCCAACTAAACACAAATAAAACCACCAGCTTTTTCAGTAATTAAAAAAAAACTAAAAGAGTGGGCGTTACATTTAATGCACATAATGAGAACCCATACAATCTAGAAGAAATGTCTCCCAAAATCACGCCGGATTTTCTGGGTTGGTGCCCATGTTTTTGTTTTTTTTTTAGGCAAGTTCTCGGCTGGTTCTTGATTGATTCCAGATTCATTTTGGAAAGGCTGCTTTTGGTCTTGTAAGCGTGATTCCTATGCCATTTGATTGTAGTCTCAACCCCAACATCAGTCTCATCCCCTGCAAACCTCACCTAACCATCCCAGCCCTAATAACTGTCCCATCCCCCATAAATCGCACCTAACGAATCCAAGAAACCACCAAAATCCAAGAAACCACCAACAAATAAAACAGAGATGAACCCAATCAAAGAAAAACTGAGTTCATTGTGCGAGTCCACAGTGCATAACTCTGAATGAACAGTTGAATCATCAAATCTTTTAGTTTTTTTTTGTTATGATGAAGCAAAAGAAAACACGCCAGCGAACAACACATAAAAATAATTGAAGAAATTGAACAAAACTTCTCGTGAAATTGAACAAACTCGCCGTGAGAAACACTATTTGAATCCACAGTGAATCCACTCAGAATCCACAGTGTTTTCCTGATCTCTTTTAGTTTTTTTTTAATTGTATTTATGTTTTGCAGAGATGATTGAGAAGAATTTCTTATTTTTCATTAATGCAGCAATTCTATTTTTATACACCTTGCATGTAACTGATTCTATTATTTTAGGAATTAAGATCATCTCTGTCATAACTCAATTATGGATTATTCCTCAAAAATTCATTTTTTTCAAAATAAAAATTAAAAAATAAAATAAAAGGCTTGTAACGTGGAGAAAGCAGGCCGGGAAATCAAGCTGCAATTTTTGAAGGAAATTCAAGGCCTAATTGTACCCTATTATGCCCAAAAATGGAGACAAAATGCAAATTCAAGGTTAAATTAAATGATTATTGGACGAATTTGCCTAAAAATTAAGTCCAATGACATAATTAAATTTTTAATAGGCCAATTTGATTTAATCATGAGCCAAATTAAATTTTAATTATGTTTAAGAATTAATTTGAGTCCAATTGAAGGATTTAATTAAGTGCAAGGACTTAATTATACTTTAAATGGGTCAAATTAATTTTATTTGAGGCTTAATCGGTGAAATATTAATTTAGGCTTAATCGATGAAATATTAAGATTGAAATATTAACTTCTTAGAACGTATCTATCCACCGTACTGCCTTTTCGTATATACAACCATTTGCTAGCTTTGTTGCGGCTTTCCTTTACAAGTGATCTGGGGTATCCCTGTTTTATACCTGATTTCTCAACATCTGGCGAGACTACCAGTTCTTAGATTCGTCAAGATTGGTCTTCATCAATTTCCACTCTCCACCTCAAATCGTCCACATGATCGGGTGTCCAGAGTATCCCAATTTTGCCTTCCTTCAAGGCAATTAAAATTTCTCCCCACTTAGCGGTTTAGCACATGTAATTGGGCAAACATGTGTGATTTCTTCTTCTTCATCTCCACCGACCACCATGATGCCCTTCAGATGCCTCCTAATCGGGCAATCTCTTTTCTTAATTCACCACCGCCATTTTTGGTCTCAAATCTTAATGATCGGACCGTACCATTATATCCGGAACAATCAAATTAGTTGGAAATAAGTCTGAAATAATCCAAATCGCATTTCAGACGGCTACGATTTGATCAAAACAATTCCGGCCTGATGAACGGCTCAGATTCAATCTCAGATCCAGTTGCACATAGGATTAGCTACGCTGGATCCTATTCCTCGGCTCGCGGCTTGGCTCCAACTCGGCTCCATTCAGCTCGGCTTAACTCGGGCTCGCGATGATGACGTGGCAGGTGGTCCCACTGTGCTGACGTGGCTGCTGACTGGGCGCTGACATGGCATGCTACTGTACATGCTGATGTCACAATTACATCGGGATGACGTCATCCCTGGTATGTCTACGTACATGCTGACATCATCTTTATCCGGGTCAGTCACATGGGTCGGGTCAACTGGTATTCGGGTCGGGTCAACCCATCCGGGCGAAGAAGACGCGTGGCGCAAGTTTCCGACGTCGTTTTCACCAGTGGCTTCGTCACTTCCTCCTCTACACAATGGTATGGTCAAAACACAATTTTGACAACTTTTATTTTTGAGCAAAAATCAAACACCACTTCAAACCATCAGCTCTGATACCAATTGTAGGGAATTCGACCGGTGATGTTCGATATTTGCCCATTGGAGGCTAAGCACACTTGACACAATATTTAACGTGGTTCGGCAAACCGCCTACATCCACGGGAGAAGCCATTGCATTATATAGGGAGAGTACAAGATTTACAACAATAGAGGAGGAGGAATCATCCCCTCTTTGGCAACTCTCAACCTCACTCTATTTCTCTCTTCTTAGTGCTTTGCAATAGCAGACACTCTTCTGGCTGCCTTGGCAGCCCACTCTCTCCTACATTTCTCACATCTTTGGCTCTACTTTCCTTCTCTTAACTCTCTCATTTTGCTCTCTAACATATGCCTTTATTTATAGGCATCCATGACAGCTCCTCTTACTCTTTTGTCAATAATGGTGGCTGCCAAACTTACCAAACTTTGACATTAGACCATGGTTGTTGGCTGCCACCAACAACCCACCATTGCAGCCATCTTCTTTGACAATGGCAACCACATAATTGGCAATATTCCAACAGTCAAAAACATAAATATTAAAAAATTAAAAATATATATTATTTTAATATATTTTTGAATAAAAACACTTTAAACAATTAATTACTACACTCTTAAATACTCAGTAAATAAAATAATAGAACGCACAGAAAAGACTCAATTTAGAAAAGAAGAACAAATGAAATGTTCTAACGTAAAAAGGTACGAAAGGCACATAACTTTCACTCTTGAAGGAGAAAAGGAGAGATTCAGAGAACATTAACCAAAGATTTCCTTCGCCTTTGGAAAGCTGGCGACAAATATATCAGTGGATTGAGGCTAGAAGTGACATGAGTCTTCCCAAGAAGGACGGAACGTCCCAAAAGCCTTTAACTTCTGGAAAAGTAGAGATCACTTCTTTGTAGTTTTAGCATGGGCTTTGGAAAGCTCTTCATTTTTCCTCTTAATTAGCAGTTTCACCAAAATCCGGGATTTGTGTGGAAGGCAAAGAGGGTTCCATGAATGGTGTAAATAAAATATTATGTAGAATGGTGTAAATAAAATATTAAAGAAATGCCATTCTAGCATATGTGTTTGGGAACGCGGTGCAAACCATGTTTCTAAAATTTTTTAATTTGTTTTTGCTTAAAATAAAAATTATTTTATATTTTCAGATTATTTTGATATGCTGATATCAAAAATGATTTCTAAAAAATAAAAAACTTTATTTTGATGCATTTCTAATTGAAAAGCACTTTGAACCACCACCACTAACACAATCCCAAACAGGCCCGCACATCTTACAAACGCAACCGGAGTTTTTAAAATTTTAAAATTAATATTTTAGTATTTTTAGATTGTTTTGATGCATTAATATTAAAAACTAAGAGGGTGTTTGGTACAACATTTTAACCGGGGTTTTCATAAATTTTAATTTTTTTTCAAATTAAGTTTTTGGTGTTTTTGAATTGTTTTGATCTGCTGATGTCAAAAAAAGAATTTTAAAAAAATATATATTATTTTGATGTATTTTCAAGTGAAAAACACTTTAAAAAACAACTGTTTCTATTATTCCAAACACTCAAACCTTAAGGTTATAATCCCTAACACCGTAGGAAAATAGAGAAAATCTTGAAATATTTATAAAAAAATTAAATAATAATATGAATACTCGAACAAAAAAATTTATATTTAAAATTTTTATAACCTTAAGGTTATTTTTATAACACTCAAACCTTAACTAATATTTTTATTTATATTAGTTCTAAATTTAAAATTTTGTATAGAAAAATAATTTATATTTAAAATTTGCCTAACTAATAGAATCAATTTACTATTAGAATTTTTAAATAATAAAATACTAATTAAATTGAAATTCTTAATATAAATAAAAAAATCCAAATGGGAAAATAAAGACGGTCCCATAGTAACTTTAGATCCTTATATGAAGATCTTCCCAATCTTCGAAGATCTTGAAATTTTAACATATAGTAAACAACTAAACAATTAAAAAATAATACAACAAAGTGACAAACATTATTATACTAATAATAATGATAATGATGAAAGTGCTTTAATTACGTGATGTCTGGAATTATTGATATGTGGTCGCCATCATCTAGTTTTTTTATTATTTTTTTTCACATTATTATAGCACCTCGAATTCTAATGTGGAATGAAATCAAGTTTTACACTAATTTAATATTCTTGATCACCTATCCGCTGGTGGATTAGATCTTATTTAAGGAAAAATCTAGTTTGCATTGACAAAGTAGTGAATAAGATTGAGATAGAGTAGTATTCAGCCAGATTAAGTGGAAGACTAGGGGTTTTTTCTTTTTCCCTCGTACTCTTCATAAATTACAAGGAGGGAGAAGAGAGAGCATAACAAAAATTAATAATAATAGAAATACATTGAAATTATAATGATAATATTATGGGGATCATTATATAAGAGATGAATTTAACAGCATCAAAAAAGATTATAAATAACGAATAAATTGAATCATACGAGCCGTTTAAAAATATTAGGGCTCACTTATCTTGGGCCACTCGTATGGCTTACTCTAATCATAATTGGTGAACTTCATTGTTATTTTTAGCTTTATTTTGTCGATATCTTTTCAACAATACCAATAATATCATCATCAGAATTTTAATATACCTTGAAGATTTTTTTCTTTTCTTTCTCCTTTATCATCTCTTTCTAATAAATCTTCTGTCCTGTAAATCTGAGAGAGCCAGCATATAATAATTGCTACTGATTAATCACAAATATCTATTTCACTAAATATTCTTTACACTTTGTTATTTTATCATTTTTTTTACTACGTTAGAATCCCAAAGAACTCATGAAAACTGGCGTTGAGTTTTACACAAGGGGTAATAGCTCTGTGTGAAACCCCACCCATGCATTTGACACAGCCAAAAGTGGATCACAATCTGGCATTTTCAACAAGTCTTTGACGAAGATTCCACATGGAAAGAAGCATCGTATCAATCAATGTGAAATAAACAACTCTTTCTTTCTTTTCTTTTTTTGTCCTGATCATATTTCACAGTATTATAATAAGATCAATTGATTTAACATCTTGCCTTCCGCACTGTACCATCTCGTTTATAGTTGTATTGCAAGTATAATTTTCTCTGCATTCTTGAAGGAATTATTCCCTTACCATGCAGACACCGGAGGGCTGGCTGTCTCACTCCTAGGTGAGGCTGGAACAAGTAGTAATTTGCTTAGGTTAGGTCACCTTTTATGCTTTAATTTTTCAGGACCTGAATTGGTGCTGACATTTGTTTGCAGCCACTTACTCTGTTTATATAGCTCAGGGAGTGCGCGATCACGTCTCCATTGGTTTTGCTTTTCGAGACTCAGAGAAGAGCCTAAACTAAGTGGCTTCGAAATCCCTTCTCATGATCATGCTTCCGCTTAACTGAGGTAAAAGATAAGAAAGTAAATTCTCAATTAGGTACTTCTACTTGGTGGAAAAAATTAAACAGTTTTAATTCCTGTTTTTTTGGCATAGGAATTAAGTTAAATTAATCCATGAAATGTTTTTGACATTTCAAGAAACATGATTTAAAATAATCTAAAAAAACACACACACACTAGAGCTTATCTAAACGAAAATGTCAAATATTTGAAAACCAGAAAAAAAAATAGATAGAGAGAGAGAGAGAGAAATAATATAAAATTGATCCTCTTAAAGATATGTATTAATTTTTATATAAATTAAAATTATTCAAAGCAATCAATGTCAATGGTGGCCTTAAAGTAGTTGGGACTAATCCTTCATCGATTGAATTAATAGTACTATGTACTTAATTTCTTCTTGAATTTTAATGTCTAAATGAAAATCTACATGATTTTAGTGTGTTTGATTTTACAATCAAAAAGTGCTTCTAAATATTTCTTTTAATATTATTTGTTCAGATATAATATTGAAATATAGTTTTATAATATTTTGGTGTTAATAAAAAATTAGTTTTTTTAAAAAAAGACTTGATCTTGAAAACGATTGATTGGTACATTGACTTGACTTATGGTGGATAGTGTCTTGGTGTCTTGACGCTCAGGTTTAGAAAAGCAATCACATCTTATGGCTCAGGTAGGTATAATTGTTAGATCTCAGCACCTTGAATCGCGAATGCCATGAGTTGTGATACCCAAAAAACTTGGATCTACTGAGAGTATCACATCCAAGTTGTTTGGACCTAACTGTGATAACTTCAGTCTGTAAGGATGTCAGAGCCAAGAAAAATGAGTCTTATTATTATTATTATTAAAAAATATTATTATTATTAAAATAGAATTATAGATTTAATTTTAAGTATACAAATTAAAAACTATAAAAACTTAAATCAAGCATATTTAATATTATTATTAATATTATAAATATTATTATTTTTATTATTATTAATATAATTATTAATAAATTTGAAAAAACATTTTATTACTATTGAAAAAAAATCATAAATTTAATTTCAATAATAAAATTAAAAATTATTATTATTATTATTATTATTATCATTATAACCAGACTTACGGCGCTTGCATATGACATATTGTTCACAAATTTAACTTCCGACTACCACTATTATAATGATTTATATTATTTGTGAATCGGCTTGCAACAACACTCGGACCATCAATCTTAGAAGATGGTCTTCACTATCGTTCATTAATATTCTTTATGAATGCCCGCAACATAGCATCGACAATCTGACTAGTTTACACTATTTTAATATTCTTGATCGCATGTTATATAATTAGATTTTATTTCATATTAATATCATATTTATTATTGTGATGACAATCACTTTTCAAAATATTTTTTATTTAAAATTATATTCAAATAATATTTTTTATTTTTTCAAATTTATTTTTTAATTAAAAAATTCAATTTGTTTCAAGAAAACTTCTAACAAAAAAAAAAAACCATTGGCTTCCCTCCCTGTTGGCCTGCTTTCCATCTTGTTTTACAGGTTCTTAGCACAAGGAAACACAGGAAAAAGATACAAAGACGCGGAGTGCAAGTTTGGCTGGCATGAAGTGACCCCCTTAATCTATATAATTCATCTTCTGACTTACTCTATTCTAATTTAATTTCATCCTTTAAACGTGGTCGATATTATTTTGTCCAGCGGGTAAAAAAAAATTAAAAAAAAAATCAAGTTAAATCTAGTCAGCTCATCAAATCAAGCATTTAATTTGTTCTTCTCACTTTTAGCCGAAATGAGATATTTTACTCACAATTGTATCCAAACGAAACAAAACTATGACTAGTATTATTCAATTGTGAGGATTGAGATCTTTTCTATATATATATTAATTTTTCTTCTGGGTAGGTTCTTGATTACCAAGTTCTTGCATCGGTTCTAACAACTATACTTATATAATATAGTATAAAAGGCTATCCTTCACTCTCAAACCCCATCTCAACATTTTAATTTCTTTTAAATGATATTATTCTATTACAACTTTTAATTTACTATATTAATTTTTTTTAAAAAAATTAAAAAAATAGGAGTTAGGTACAGCCAAACGGATATAATTAAACGCGCATGAGAGTGACCATGATGTTGAATTGGGTTCTATGGCATCGTAGCCTTGTCCCATGAGAATGGATGTGGTAATGGACCAGCATGCTTTGATGAACAGAGAATCCAAGGCTTTGGAAGTTTCCCTCCACACATGCTTCCTTTTCCCCCTTGGTTTCCCTTTCCTCTATCGTCCCTCTCGGTCCCATTTGGCTTTTCATCATCCGCCTCTCTGCTCAATAATGGCTTCTTTTTTTAGTGGCTCCTTTTGATTTGCTTGTAGTCGACACAGCACAATCCATGTCTTGAGGATGGAAGCACTGTCAAAGATGAGTAGCAGTGTCAAAAGCTTTACACGTTTCCTTTACAGTACTGTTTTAGCATTGCCATGAGCTAGCTAGCACGTCAAGAATTAAATTGGTGTAAACAAATTATCAGGGGTGAAGCTAACTCGGCAGTTCTTTGAATTTATTTTTTAGACATCACCAAACTAAACTGGCTATCATTCAAGACATGATTGTAGAAAAGTCGAGTGTCGTAAATCTTGAAATTACTAGAAGTTTATTTAATCGTTAATTTCATGATCTTAAAAGGATGAGTTAATATATATATGTAAGCTGGCTGAACTAAAAGAAAAAAACAGAAGTGTCAAGTGTCAACTGTATTGATCAATGAACATTACAGCAGAGGCTTCCCACTCAGTTTTTGGTTAAAGGAGCATGGTTACCTCAAGTCCAACTGGACCATGCGGCCTTGAAAGGTGACTGGCATGCATGGTTTCTGGCTAAGCAATAGCATGAATTAATCTAAGAAATTTGGTATAAGGAGTTTAACCAAAAATTAATTTTTTTTTTCATACAATCCAAATAATTAAAATTAAAATTAATAAAAAAATTTAATTATATGTTGCGTGGCCTTAAGAGGTTTTTTGTTTTTACATTATATCCATCTAAAAATCCAAAATCATCGACTACTTCTGACCTCGACTTGTTCAGGTTAAGCCAAGTGAAGGTCACTATCCATCTAGAAGCCAAGTTTATTATTATTAAATTTTAAAAAAATATTATTACTATTAAAAAATAATTATAGATTTGATTTGAAGAATAAAATTAAATATTATAAAAATTTGTATTATTTTTATTATTATTAATATAATTATTAATAAATTTGATAAAAAATATATTACTATTAAAAAAAATCATAGATTTGATTTCAAGAATAAAATTAAAAATTATTATTATTATAACCAAATTCATAACATTTGCATCTGAATGATTACCAATTCAATATCATTTGCGTCTGGCATGATGTTCACAAATCTACCTTGAGAGATTTTAATACAGAAAACTGATCTGAAGCTCAATATGAAGCTCCACTTCTTATGTCAACATATTTGTGTTGTATCTGATCCATTGATTGAGAGAGAGAGAGAGAGAGAGAGAGAGAGAGAGAGAGAGAGATGACTAATATGAAGCTTTTTGTACTAAAAAAAAGTTCATGAAGGTGGATTTGGGAATTGATCCAGTGATCAGCAGTCCAGTCTATATTTACCATCTACTGAAACCTGACAAATAAACTTCTCAATTCCCAATCTTATCTTAAGTAGTTAGTTGATATAATTGTTTTAATAAGGAAAAATAAATATTCAGGCTTTTTAAAAAAATTTTTGATATAAAAAAATTCTTAATTATAAATCAAACTTGATAATACCCAATCATGTTTAATAACTCTATTTTTTATAATAAATATTTTATTTAATTAAATAATTATTAATGTAAATAAAAGGTAAATAAAAAAAGTTGTTATTGAAAGGTTATTAAATAAAATTATGAAACTTAACTATAAGATAATATGTTGGTGAATGGAGAAATTAAAAAATATATATTTAGAATCAATGTAATATTAGAGTTAAAATCAGAAAAAAAAAAATTAATAGTGCAGATTGCACATTGAATCCTCCACCTCCATTTAGATTTTCTTATAATAATAATTTTTCTCTTGGTTTAACTATATAATGCCCTTTTTTAAGTTGCTGTGTGTGTCTCCTCGTGTTGGTAACTGGTAAGTTCATCAACAGATGTGGCATTCTGAGCTCGAGCTGGCACTGATACTATTCAGTTTTTATCCAGGAAACTTACCAGTTTCAGAGAATTTATTAGGAATAGCGGATTTTTGTGCTATTCTTCAGCTTTACACCATATGAAGCTGTAATTCTTGGGAAACCATGCGATGCAGTGTTCTCCTTCTATGACTTTCATTATCCATTCAACCTCCACGAAATTTTTTCCGAAGAATTCACATAGAGCTTAACATTAAGGTGTGAAGAATTCACATGGAGCTTAACATTATGGTGAGGCAAGATATTTCAGCATGCGTACAAAATTATGATTATTGAAAACAGTAAAATCCATTTAAAACTCGAATTATATGATGCATGGTTTTTCTTCAAACTCAAATAGAAACAGGTCCGACCACAGATACAGAGGCAGAGAGCAGTGGTCCTGCATTAACAATTCTCTGCATACTCAACAATCACAGAACTCAGCATCAGAATTAGATTCCAGTGTTCCAAGGTTGCAGCATTAAGGCCAATTAATATTAAGACATCCTTCGCAACAAATCCTCACGACCAGATTCTGGCATTAAGGAAAGTAAGTATGAGCTGATTCACCTCGTCAGGTGATTGCTCCTGAACAAAATGGCTTCCTTCAGGCAAATATATGATGTCCAAACCAGGGACAAACTCCTTGACCTTCCCACTCTTTATGTAAGGTTCAATCCCAGGAAATTTGAAGACATAATCTTTGTCGCCCATGATCAGAAGTGCTGGAACTTCAACTACTGGTTCTGTTATGTTGATATCTTCATCAAGGGACCTACAAAGTATACAATCAAACCAATCTTATAAGATGCTAACATTAAACAAGTCAGACAAATTAGCAGAGACTGGCACTCCTTTAAAAGACACGCCACTTACCTATATGGAACTTGCAACGCCGTTTGGAATCCAGACTTCTCGTACAAGGCTCCATATGTCGCAAGATCTTCCTCTGTGAACCAAGGGAGAAGAGGAGTGGATAGGTCCACCAAATCCATAATCTCCTGGTTTTCAGCAGCTATTGGTATTTCACTTCTAGAGAACAAAATGTAGATGTTCCTGACAACCGTTTTTGCATCAAGTCGACCAAAATCAGCTTCTGCTCGTCCAGGTTTCTACACACAACTCAAAGAAAAAATAATAAGGAATCAGATAAATGATTTTTAGACTTCAGCAAATTAGACAGTCTCGAGCATGTAGATTGTTAAATTCTAAACCGTTCATGTAAATGTCCTAGTCGATGCATGCATAGTTAGTATTCGATGGTCATTTAGAATTTCTATGCATTCTTACAAACTATCAGATACAAAAAATAAAGAGAAAAGAAAAAAAAAGACATGCCATATCGAATGTTTAGAGCAAGGAATATAAAATGGAAAACGACCTTCCATCTAGATATATAAAAGCCTTCGGGGAGGTATTTCTGGTATTGACTTGGACCTGGACCTGGTGGTATGAATGGCACTCCGAGTGTCACAACCCCTAGGACCCTCTCTGGATGCAGAAGTGCAAACAAGTAAGCTGGCTTGGCTCCAAAATCTTTTGCAACAAGAACAACCTATGATCATTAAAGCAACAGAACAGAGAGAGAATCAAGTCAATAACACCCCACAAATGATAAAACTGATCACAATCTCTGAGATTTCTTCTTAATTTTGCTTGGATTTCTCAGTAACCCATCAGAAGTCAACATTTCAAAAGTCTCTTCTTTTCGTCACTTCTCTCCCACACTAAAACACCTGCTCACGTACTGTAGTAATTTCTTTCTAGCTATATTTTCCATACCATCACTTTCCTCTTGGAAAATTTCGGTTACAAATATATTCTTGATGTGGAATTTCGTTTCTTTAACATTAAGGTATCATCAGACCGGTTGAGAGTCGGGACTAACAGCCCGTTTGTCTCTGAGACCACCCACGTTTCAAGTTACAGGTGGCCGCGCAAAAAACTTTTTGAGCGACCAACCGCGATTTGAAATGCGGTTAGCAGCGTAGACCTGGTGTGCATGAAATATATTTTTTACAAAAAAATCTTTAGAATTGTATGTCAAAATTTCAGCTTAATATAAATGATAAAATCAAAAGCTATATTTAATTTATTACACTACATCTTGGACTTTTCACAACCTAAAAAGTCTTAACAAGAAATAATACATCAAACATTATTGTACAAACAATAATCAAGATGAAAGTGGCCCCCGTCATGTCTCGAATTATTGATATGTGGTCGCCATCATCTAGTTCACACTCTCTCTCTCCTTTTCTGATTGCTTATTTATTTCACTGTATGGGTTGCATTCATTCAGATACATCTGGCATGGTAAGGAAGACTGGGGGGGGACTTTAAGGAAAAGTTACGAGAGCTCGGGGGACTTGATGCTGTCTTTTGTTTGTTTTCTGACAGTATTTAGAAGAGAATTGTATTTATGTTTTGCAGAGATGATTCAGAAGAATTTCTTATTTTTCATTAATGCAGCAACTCTATTTTTATACACCTTGCATGTAACTGATTCTATTATTTTAGGAATTAATATCATTTCTGTCATAACTCAATTCTGAATTATTCCCCAAAAATTTATTTTTTTCAAAATAAAAATTAAAAAATAAAATAAAAGGCTGGCAACGTGGAGAAAGCAGGCCGGGAAATCAAGCTGCAATTTTTGGAGGAAATTCAAGGCCTAATTATACCCTATTATGCCCAAAAATGGAGATAAAATGTAAATTCAAGGTTAAATTAAATGATTATTGGACGAATTTGCCTAAAAATTAAGTCCAATGACATAATTAAATTTTTAATAGGCCAATTTGATTTAATCATGAGCCAAATTAAATTTTAATTATGTTTAAGAATTAATTTGAGTCCAATTGAAGGATTTAATTAAGTGCAAGGACTTAATTATACTTTAAATGGGTCAAATTAATTTTATTTGAGGCTTAATTGGTGAAATATTAAGTTTGGGAGTCTAATTTAGGTTTAATTGAGGAGATTGAAATTTTAAGAGACCAAATTTAATATTTACCAAGTTAATTGATTGAAATCAGGGGCCAAATTGCAAGACAATTGAAGTTTTGGGGTCAATTAGGGGCTGGATTGAAGAAATTTGCATCCAAGGACCAATCTGAAAATGGCGCCATAATTGAGGGGCTTAATTGACAAAAACCGGGGGTGAAATTGAAGAAATTGAAAGTTTGATGGACAATTAGGGGTTAAATTGACAAAATCCGAGACCAAGGACCATATTGCAAAGGCGCGTAACTTTGGGGTTCCAATTGAAGGTCATCAGGGGCTTAATTGCAAACATTTAGGGTCAATTAGGGGTTCCGGTGAAATAAATTGAAAGAGGAAGGACGGAAATGAACTTTGGCCAAAACAGAATCCTGAACACTATTCATTATCTTCTTCTTTTTTCCCGGAAAAACTGGTTCAGTCACCTCCTTTGCAGGTGCATTTAATGCACCTAATGTCCACCAAATTTGCCAAACCTTGCCCGAAACAGATCACCTGACATGCCTCTACGTCGGTGTATGGTTTTCACCAGCACACTGGCAAATAAACGGACGTGGCACCACCCCAAAGAGGCCAACTCAGGCAGCCTGCAGCTGCAGATTTGACAATTTGACAGTGCACCATGCCTACTTTGAGCCAACGGTTGGGATCCTTCTCATCCGAATCAAGGGCTGAAAGTTTTATCTAGTGTAGAAAATATTTCCCTCTTCCACCGCCTATAAATATAGGTGGATTTGATGGCATGGGGGAGGAGAAAATTGGGTCCAAAATAAGCCAAAAAATCAGCCTCTTCCCGGTTTCTGCCACTTTCTCTCTGTTTTTCTGTTTTTCTTTCTCCCTCCACCGCTGCAACCACCGGAAGCGCAACACCACAAATACCAGCTCCACCATAGGAAGCCGGCACGACCACCAAGCAGCCACCGCGACTCCTTTTCTCTCTCCTGCAGACCTGTTTCATCCTCCTCCTTCTCTGCTACCGCAACCTCAACAGTAGCAGCAGAGGCAGCAACCACCTCTTCTAGGGGCTTTCATCCTTAGAAACAGCAGCAGAGGTACTCTCTCATCACAGCGGCGACTTGAACAGCTCCAGCCATTAGCAACTCCAGCACCGACCGCGGCAGCTCCTGTAACGTGAGCAGCAGCCACTCCTTCGAGCGCCACCAACTCTTCCACCAGCACCTCCGCCAATTTCATGCCAGGCCAGTGACAGCAGCTCCTTCTCCACCGCAGGTTGCCTCCATCTTCACTCCGCCCGTCTACGGCTTCTGCAACCGTTCGGTTGCATTTAGAACGTGAACAGTAATTGTTCACTTTCCGCACATAATTAAACAAACTTTGGGGTGGGCCGGACCTGTTCCAGCCCAACCCAAGTGGTTGGGCCGGTCTGTCCCACCCCCTTTAAGGAGCCAGTTTTGTGGGGCTGATTTCGGCCCAACCCGGCTGGGCCGGCCCATCCCACATATTTAATATTATATAGTATATATTATATTATAATATTATTAAAAAAATAAAAATAAAAAATAAAAAAATCATTTAAAAAAAATGTGATTTTCTCAAATATTTTTTCAATTTTGCATAATATCGGGTTGTATATTTACACTGTAAAATACAAATCCGGTATTAAAATACCTGGTTTTCTCCGAAATATTTTTTTAAAAAAATTCAAAACATTTCCGAAAAGAAAAAAAATATTTTGTTGCATACGGCCACATCCTAAAATTTTTCCAAGCATATTTTTCATAAAAAAAAAACAAACAAAAATTGCATCTTTTTCATGTTTTAAAAAAATGGATATCGTAACCAGTTTATGATTATCCATTAGGATTTGGCCAACATGTCAAAAATCTTTTTCCAATCTTTTTTTTAGGATCCAGATGTAGACTTCAATATTTTTAGGGTGTAAATTACACGATAAAGTACACCCCCATATATTAAAGATACAAGGTGCACATAAATGTGATGCTAAAATTCAGACTTTAGAACGGTTAGGATTTAACCGATAAGGTAGAGACTCTCTCATGAAGAGAGATCTGCCTTGAGCCTTAGAAAAGACCAACAGAAACCTGGTTGAGGAAAAAAACAATCAAACAACAATGTAGCTTACCTTAGGTAGGGTGCACTGGGGGTGATGCGTTTTTCCCTTGCACAACTAGTCTCTTACTCAGACTCTCGCAGACCATAGGTTCCTAGTAACCATAATACTAGGTGGCGACTCCTAAACATTAATCATAATTTTATGATTAAATCCAAAAACTCTTCCCAACACACAACACCTCTCATCAGGAGGCACGACAGGGAGCCTCTGCCGTCGCCAAACGACTTCGCGCCCCCCACGACAATCTCATCCATCCATTAATGGAGGGCTACAATTCTTACATATGTAAGAAACAGTTGTAACAGAATTTAACAGAAAAAACTAACTATAACTGCCATAACTGTTTTAACTGCTTCTTAAACTGTTTTAACAGAATTTCTTCCATTCCTTCATTCTTCTCGCTACAGCCTGTTGAGTCTTCTTCTCTACCATCAGAACAAGCAATCAGCTTACCTTTCAACAACCTCTCCTAAGTCAAGCATCGGTTTAACTCCAAGCTTCAGCCTTAGTTGCTTGAATCTATCTTTAGACAATGCTTTCGTGAAGATGTCTGCAAGTTGTTCTTCACTTCTGCAGAATTGCACATTTATCACTCCCTCTTGCAGAGCCTCTCTTATGAAATGATACCTTCCGTTTATGTGTCTAGTTCTTTGATGAAAAACGGGATTTCGGCCATTGAAATTGCCGACATGTTATCACAAAACAAGGGTGTTGCCTCAGCTTGCATTTCACCAAAATCATCAAGCACAAACCGTAACCAAATGGTCCGAGCAGCTGCTTCGATCTTTGAGACATACTCAGCTTCTGCAGTTGACAATGCTACTGTGTTCTATTTCACAGAGGACCAGGAGAATACTCCACTTCCAAAGCTGAATGCATAACCCGAAATGCTCCTGCTATCATCTTCACTTCCTGCCCAATCTGCATCACAAAATCCAATAAGAGTTGCTGATTGATCCCTTACGTATTCAATCCCATAGCTGAGAGTTCCTTGCACATATCTTAGGACTCTTTTTGCAGCTCCCATGTGAATCTTGGTAGGTCCAGTCATGAACCATGATAATAAGCTTGCAGCATACATTAGATCAGGTCTTGTTGCTGTCAAATATAGTAAACTCCCTACTATTCTTCTATAAAGTCCTTCATCAGCCAACTCACTCCCATCCACCTTCTTTAGTTTCTCACCAGTGGCTAAGGGAATGGAGACTGGTTTGCAGTCATCAAGTCCAAACTTACTAAGTAAGGATTTGGCATATTTGCCTTGATGAATAAATACCCCTTGATCGGTTTGCAGTATTCCCATGCCAAGAAAATGATGAAGGAGCCCAAAATCAGACATCTCATACCTCTGCATCATTTCTCTTTTAAATTCACTAAGCAGCCTTTCACTACTGCCAGTGTAAACAATGTCATCAACATAGATTGAGACAATGATCAAATTTCCTTCCAGGTCTGACCTTGTATACAGAGTAGCCTCACTTGTGCTCCTTTTGAATTTGCACATAGAGAGGTATGCATCAATCTCACTATACCAGGCCCTCGGTGCCTACTTTAATTCATACAAGGCCTTCTTTAGTTTGTAAACTTTGTGTCCCGCATTCTTGACTTCAAACCCTTCAGGCTGCTCAACATATACTTCTTCTTTGAGGACACCATTTAGGAATGCTGACTTAACATCCAACCGAAACAACTTCCATCCTTTCTGTGCTTGCAAGTGCAATGAGAGTCCGGATTGTGTCCAGCCTTGCTACTGGTACAAAGGTTTCATTGTAATCAATTCCGGATTTCTATGCATATCCTTTTGCTACAAGGCGAGCCTTGTGTTTCTGTACTGTTCCATCAAGATGAAGCTTAGTTTTGTACACCCATTTCACTCCTATCACAGGTTTATCAATCGGTCTCTCCACCAATTCCCAAGTATTGTTCTTCTCTATCACTTCCAATTCTTCCTTCATAGCCTCCTGCCAAGCTTTATCTCCAAAAGCTTCTTGATAGTTCTCAGGTTCTACGATGCACATGTGACACCTTGCATATATATCTTGCAAAGTTTTCAATTTTACTGGAGTAGAGCTAGGTGAAGATTGTTGACTGTTATCACTGTCAATATTCTCAGCTAACTCTCCAACTGTAGAATTTTGATGGCAATTTTCAATATTATCGGGTTGAGCTGCAGCAAGGTGTTCTACAGAATTTTCACCTTCAACTTCACCTCCTTCAAGATTGAGAGACAAGTGGTTTTGGTTCATCAGATTTCTTTCCCAATTCCATGCTCTATCTTCACTGAAAATCACACTTCTTGAGAGAACAATTTTCTCAGATTTCAGGTCATAAACTCTATACCCCTTCTCACAGCTACCATATCCAACAAACACTCCTTTTCTAGTTTTGCTATCCCATTTCTGCCTTAGTGATGATGGGATGTGAGTGTAGCACAAGCAACCGAACACCTTTAGATGCTTGACTCCTGGCTTTCTTCCAGTAAAGGCTTCAAATGGAGTCTTTTCAATAACTGATGTTGTATAACATCTGTTCTGAATATACAAAGCTATATTCACAGCTTTCGCCCCGGAAGATTACGGCATTTCTTTCTCCAACAAGCATGGACCTTGCCATTTCACAAATTGTTCTGTTTCTCCTCTCTCGCAACTCCATTCTATTGAGGGAGTATGCAACCTGTCATTGCCTCTCCATTCCTTGTAATGCACAGAATTATTCAAACTCATTTGAGGTATATTCACCACCTCTGTCACTTCTCAGCTTCTTCAATTTATATCCACTTTGCAGCTCAACGAATGCTTTAAATTTTTTGAACACATTGAGTGCATCAGATTTGTTTCTGAGGAAGTATACCCAGCACATTCTTGAGTAATCGTCAATGAATGTGATGAAGTATCTGTTCCCTCCCACAGATTCATTCTGCATTGGTCCACATAGGTCAGTGTGGATTAATTCCAGTGGATAGCTTGCTCTCCACGCTTGTTTTTTGTCGAATTGTTCCCTGTGATGTTTGCCTGATGCACAGCCTGCACATACATCTTCTACTTTTGTCAGAACAGGAAGTCCACTTACCAGCTCCTTTTGCTGCATCTTCTTCATGCTAGTAAAGTTCAAGTGTCCCAGTCTTCTATGCCATATCCAGGAGTCCTCAGTCACTGAAGCTTTCCTTGCTGCAAGTGTGATGGACTCAAGTGAAAGTGGAAAGCAATGATTTCCTCCCATGGTCACTATTGCAATAACATTGTTGAGGCTTTCATCATCAAATATCACTGCTTTGTTACCTCCAAAGAGGATATAATAACCATTCTCCATCATCTGGCCTACACTCAATAGATTTTCATCCAATCCGGGAACAAGCAATACCTTTTTTATATATCTTTTTCCATGCTGAGTTTCCACAATTAATGTGCCTTTTCCAGTTGCTTGCACAAGGCTCCAGAGCCCATCTTTACTTTGCAGGTCACTGTTCTATCGATGTTGATTAGTTCAGATTCTTTAGAGGTCATGTGGTTGCTGCAGGCACTATCCACAAACCATACCTTTCTATCTTGCAGACTTGCAGAATGGCAAGCATAGAACATTGTTCCAGTGAATACTCTCTTCTTTTGCATAATTTGCTAGTTGTTTGTGGCTGTGACTCTCACAGTCTTTTGCAATGTGACCAAACTGATTGCATCTTCCACATCTTGGTTTTCCTTTGTGTCTGCACAAACCAAAATGTTGGTTTTTGCAGACTTGACACTGTGGCTTTACACTCGCTTGACTACTTCCCCAAGCAGTGTTGTTCTAGTTAGAATTGTTGTAGGTGTTTAAGTTTCTGTTTGGAAATGAATTTGATCCCCTCCTGTCTTGTGATTGCCATCTTTGAGAAGGTCTGCCTTGAAAACCCTTGTGTGAGCTGTAGACTTGATTGTTTCCAACCTTTAAACTACTGAAGGCTTTCTCTGTTCCTGTTAGCTTATCCCTATCATCATGTAGATCTTCCCTCTTATCATATACTTTAACAGAAGCAATGACTTCTTCTGCTCTCAAAACATCAAGATCTCGTGTCTCCTCAATGATTGACACAATGGACTTATATCTTCTGCTTAGACTCATTAGCAGTTTCTACACAATTCTGTTTTCTGATACATCTTCTCCTAATGATTTCAGGTTATTCACAGTTGCAAAGAATTTAGCTAGATATCCATCTAGGCTTTCACCTTCTGACATTCTCAGGTATTCAAAGTAAGCTCTCACAGCTTGAAGTTTTACAGCTCTAACCTTTTTATCTCCTCTGAATTCTTTGCTCAAGATGTCCCAAGCTCCCTTTGCAGTCTTCTCATTTCTTATACGTGGGAAAAGGTCGTCTGTTAATGCTCCTTGTATGAGGCTTAATGCCTTTGCATTCTTGATTTTATCTTCTCTGGATGTAGTGGATGTTTGCAATATAGTTTGCTCAGCTTCGCTCTCTTCATCGCCTGATCCAATTGCAACCTCATGTGATTGATGAGGTTGTATTCCAGCTTCTATTACGTCCCATAGATCGAATGCTATGAGGATTGTCTCCATCTTTACAGCCCAAAAGTCGTAATTTGTGCCATTGAACTGTGGAGTTCTTAAATCTCCTCCAGCAGAGCTTGATCCTACCATTTTTTAGTAATTAACAGTTTAATCAATCTATGTTTCACAATTTACACCCCTCTTAGGAATCAGTTTACAAGCTCTGATACCATGTTTGTTTTCTGATAATATTTAGAAGAGAATTGTATTTATGTTTTGCAGAGAAGATTGAGAAGAATTTCTTATTTTTCATTAATGCAGCAACTCTGCTTTTATACACCTTGCATGTAACTGATTCCATTATTTTAGGAATCAAGATCATCTCATCCATCCATTAATGGAGGGCTATGATTCTTACATATGTAAGAAACGGTTGTAACGTAATTTAACGAAAAAACTAACTATAACGCCATAACTGTTTTAACTGCTTCTTAAACTCTTTTAACAGAATTTCTTCCATTCCTTCATTCTTCTCGCTACAGCCTGTTGAGTCTTCTTCTCTGCCATCAAAACAAGTAATCAGCTTACCTTTCAACATCTTTGAGGTCACCATGAACTATCACTCTTTATAGAGGTGTGAGCTTGTATGATTGTTTCATCTTTCAGCAATTCACAAAAAATCAAGAGTTTATATCTTGCTTTAAAATTTAAGTGCAACTCGTATTCTAGTTAATCATTTGAGAAATTAGGAACAGTTTGCAACTTGGGAAATCTGTGATCAATTCACGTATTCAATTGTGGGAAAAATCGTCCGTGGCTTCTCTCATCTTATGCATGATAAAATTTTCAGCATTGCTTATTAATCTCTGGTTCTCACATTTAGATCTATAGCACTGCTCTGTTATTAATTTCTTCATTTTGGAATGTAATTCTATATGGTTCTGAGTGTAGTCATCACTGTTCTCGCCAGAATCAAAGATTAATGGTGTGCTGTGTGCATGCATGCATTTCCTTGTGTTTTACTTTCACCTTATAAGATCTAATTAAAGCAGATCCTAAATCAATGGTGGCACTTTAACTTGCTTATCAGTACAGTTTCCTTCAGGTAAAATATCATCACATCAGGTAAAATATCATTAGGAACAAAATTGGAATTGCAATCAAATTCTACAAATGCTACGTCATCATGCGATCTCCTTCTAATATAATTATGTAGTGTCATTGAATAATTTTAAACACTAGTTTTTCAAATAAAACACAATATCTAGGAAATGTTTTTGGATTTTTTTATTTTACTGGGTCGGACCCAGTCTAATGCATTTAGGTTTGGGCCGGACCCAATCCAGCCATGAACAGTGGAGACGCTCTCCACTGTTCACATGAACAGTGGAGAATGTAGAAGAAGAAGGAGAAGGGGAAGAGGAAGAGCAGGGGTGCAGCGGTGGAAACAAGAGGGAGGCTGGTGGTGAGCTACTTTCCACTGTTCACATGCACGTGAACAATGGACAATGGACAATGCAGAAGATGAAGGAGAAGAAGAAGGTGAAGAGGAAGAGCAGTGGCTAGCGGTGGAAACGGCGGAGGCCGATGGTGAGAGGGAGCTGCTCTCCACTGTTCGCTATTCACTGCTATGTTTCTGCTCTTCTTCTTGTGGCCTCTGTTTATAACACAGTTTGCGACTCAACACAAAAGGCAGCTTGAAGTTGCTTCCGGTTATCTTGCGGTTTAAAAGCAAATGGTAATGGGTCCCACAAATAGAAAATTGTGTTTAGACCGTAACCAAACACATGACAACGATGTTTTTTCTATAAATGTAGTCGGAGCGCCAAACACACACTTAGTTAATGTCGGACTTTTCTGTTTGATGCCATTGCCGGAGAATATCTTCTCTTAAAGAGTTTGTGCTTTCTCATTCTCTATAGAGACCAGACTGCGAGTTAGAAAAACATTAGACAATGGCAGGAAAAACAAAATAAGAAATAAAAGGGAGTAAACCAAGGAACGATGCCCCGAAAGGTGTTGAGTTTACTCAGGCCTTTTTCATTCCCCGCAACTCACTTTCTGTCATTTTTTTCCTGTAATCAATTTGCGCATCCAAGGTATAAATTAAGCCATGCTTCTTTAAGTTTCCATCAAAATCTCCGGTATAAATCAAGCCATCCCTCGACATATCGGTTCCAAAAGATTTGTTTGAAGTAAGAAGGATTGTGATCTGAGCCTAGTAAGGGAAAAAAATCATTCTGACTGGTCAAATTATTCTGCCGATAGTGCATAAAAACCGCTTTCGGATTCTTCATGTGTCTCTTGCAAATGAAGGCCGGCAACCGGGCTTATTTTAGGAGTGGAAAACACGAGTTCTCGTACAGATCTTGATCTTTTATTTTAACCAATTACAAGGCATTTCGAGATCCTTTCAGCAGATGTGCCGCCTACGTTCATTTGATCTTTAATTCAACAATCTTAATGGATGGTTGTCTCGGTTGGTCTTTGCTCCGCCCTCATGTATGGCTGTGTAGAAACAAAAATTTTCTACCAATCAAATTTCACCATGTGTTATTTTATTCTTTAAAAGAAAAGATAAAATAAAATTGAAATAAATGACATGGAAAATAAATTAGCCTTCATATATTTCTTGGCCAATGAAAAGTTGACACTTGGTATGAGATATTCAAGATATCTTGTCATAAATACAAGATCCCAACAGATATCTTTTCATAAAAGTAAGATCCCGTCAATAAATATCAACCAATAAAATTATGTCATGTGGCATTGGAAAAGGACATGAGAGCCCCTACATATCTCTATCAATAGAGGGCCTCAACCTAAAGGAAGAGGATTCCGGGAGATACAAATTTCCTTCAAGACAAGCTCTGCAAGCAAGGAAGCTCTCGCTCTCTCTCTCTCTTCAAGCAAGGAAGCTCTCTCAAAGAGTTCTCAAGCCTCCTTCATCTACGCTTGAAGTCTACAAAGAACGAAGCTCTGTTGGATCAAGCCTAAACGCCCCATAAGAGTTCTTCAACAACACTTTGAAGACACATCAAAGGTACTCTTCAAAGCATCGAATCACCAAATCTCGCTTCGCAATACACGCCTAAATTCGCGTTCTTGAAAAGCACAAATCTTGGCTTGATTACTCAAATAAATCAAGTCGCCATATATCAAATCCAAGGGAAGAATGAGAGGATTGTCATATTCTTTTTGAAAGAATATATTACATAGAGATTGTACCCATTCATATATTTAATAAAATCATATATTTGTACACGTGTGCTTGTTTAATTTCAGGTGCTTAAAATTGTGTCTACAAATTTCTGGCGACTCCACTGAGGACATCCCTACCTCTCATCTCTTCCTTTCAAGAAAGAATTTTCAACAACCTCTCAATGGCAACTAGGAGGAACATGATCACCATTGTCGCTTCGAAAAGCAACAAGGCCACTGATTCAAGTCACCAACATACTATTGAAGATTCTTCAACCCCGCCATTGAAAACAAAATCCATCATCGAGTTGTATGAACAAATTAAGCCGACTCTCAAGTTGACATCAACTTCGAATGCAAGAGGGGTACAAGATCTCGCCTCAAAGATGAAGCCACAAGCAACTCCACTACAAGAGTCAAGTAGGGCGCGCGAAATTCTCTTCGACACTCAAGGCGACTTCGACAATTCACCTATGGAAACTTCTCCTTGTCAATCACCAAGTAAGGCTTCGGGTTTTGGCACCATATCAGTGATGATGACCGAGACAACATCTTTAGAGGATCAAGTGGCTAACTTGACAAAACTCATCGAGGGGTTTTCGACTTCACTCAAGGCAAAAGACCACGAGATAGCAAAGTTAATGAACAAACTTGAGAGCTTGAATGAAGGAGGCCAAACCTCGACTACCAAGGCTTTTCAAGCAGATCAACTAGATGTCATTGAGGAGTCTGAAACCGGAGCTGCGAAGAATGTACGCGGTATTACTGATGGCATCTTCACCACAAATCAACTGAAAGAACTCATCAAGGAAGCCATCACAGACCAGGTGGAAAGCTCAATTCAACCCTTGTATTCGTATGCGAAGCCATACACCCAAAGAATCGACCTGTTAAAGATGCCTCTAAGTTACCAACCACCAAAGTTTTAACAATTCGATGGCAAAGGAAATCCTCGGCAACACGTAGCTCACTTTGTGGAGACTTGCAACAATGCCGGGACTAATGGTGATCTCATGGTAAAACAGTTTGTTCGTTCCTTAAAAGGTAATGCCTTCGATTGGTACACTGACTTGGAGTCTGGCTCGATTGATACTTGGGAGCAGTTAGAGCGCGAGTTTCTTAACCGCTTTTACAAAGACTGGTCGTGTGGTTAGCATGATTGAACTCACTAATGCACGTCAATGGAAGGAAGAGCCTGTCATCGACTACATTCATCGGTGGAGAAACCTTAGCCTCAACTATAGAGATCGGCTCACCGAAAATTCTGCGCTAGACATGTGTATTCAAGGGATGCATTGGGGACTACGCTATATTCTACAAGGCATCAAACCAAAGTCTTTTGAAGAATTGGCTACTCGTGCACACGATATGGAACTTAGCATTGCGACGGTTGAAAGTTCATTATTACCCATGCAAGAGCCTAAGAGAAATAAGCCTGAAGGTCGTAGATTCAGAAAGAGCACTCTAAAGGTGGAAGGAAAGCAATCTTTAGTAGTTAACTCGGCTGCTGTAAGGGTACCAACTGGAGTTAAGAGGAATGATCATGCAACGCCGACTACTTTTCAAAAGGGTGAAAGAAAGAAACCATCCTTGAAAGAGCGACAAGAAAAGGTGTATCCATTCCCCGACTCAGACATATCTAGGATGCTGGATGATTTGCTTGAGTCAAATATCATCGAGTTACCGGAGGTGAAGCGACCTGATGAAGCAAACTAAGTGGACAATCCAAACTATTGCAAATACCATCGCTTGATTAGTCATCCCATAGAGAAGTGCTTTGTGTAAATTAATAAAGAAGAGATTGAATTCAATGCAGCGATTTATTATTGATACCGTATCACATATTTATACAAGGCTTTTGCTTTACGGTAGGAAAGAAGAATTCTCAGATCTCCTATTCTAAGTACAAGAGGAAACATAATTACAATAGGAAAGCTAATATCTACGTATCTCCTATTCTAAGTAAGAGACTATGATCTTTGTTCTCTCAACACTCCTCCTCAAGTTGGAGAGTGAATATCCTGCACTCTTAACTTGCGAACCATAGGCACAAAGATTTCTTTTCCGAGAGGCTTGGTTAAGATGTCCCGCTGGCGATGTGCGGAATCCACATGTCTTGTAGTTACGGATCCATCTTGGATTTTATCTCTAATGAAATGGCAATCCATTTCGATATGTCTAGTTCTTTCGTGAAAAACTGGATTAGCTGCAATGTGTAAGGCAAGTTTATTATCACAATACAATAAAGCTGATTCTTGGTACGAAATTCCCAAATCCCTCAATAGATGGCGAAGCCATGTCAATTCACAACAAGCTCCTGTCATTGCACGGTATTCTGCTTCAACTGAGGAGAGTGAGACTTTTTTCTGTTGCTTTGATCTCCAAGATATCAATGATGATCCAAGAAAAACACAATAACCCGTTGTGGATCTCCTAGTGAGTAGGCATCCTGCCCAATCTGAATCACAATAAGCCCTTAACCTGAAGTCACTATTTGAAGAGAAGAATAATCCTTGGCCGGGTGCCTTTTTTAGATAACGAACAACCCGAAGAGCCGCCTCCATATGATCTTTCCGGGGTTGATGCATAAATCTACTCAAGACATGTACTGCATAAGTTATGTATGGCCTTGAAATAATTAAGTAAATTAATCTGCCAATCAGTCTTCTGTACCGGTTTGGTTCTTTGAGCAAGGTGCCTTTGTCTGATAATTTCAACCCTCGTTCCATAGGAGTATTGATTGGGGCAAGACCCAGCAAGCTCGTATCTGCAATGATCTCTAGTGCATACGTACGCTGGGAAATAAAAATCCCTTTTTTGGAAGCCGACACCTCAATTCCAAGAAAATATTTCAAAATGCCAAGGTCTTTGAGACGAAAATGGTTATGCAGAAATTGTTTGGTTGTAGCAATTCTAGCCGGATCATTACCAGTGATGAGAATATCGTCAACACATATCAGAAGAGCAGTAAAGGACTCACCCCGTTTGCTGGTGAACAAGGAATAATCAGCACGAGATTGTATATATCCAGCTGAGCAAATTGCTTCTGAAAACTTTGCAAACCATTGGCGAGATGCCTGTTTCAGCCCGTATAATGACTTATGAAGGCGACAAACAAGATGGTTCTCCCCCTGTCGCCGAAGACCTGGCGGTGGTGACATGTATATTTCTTCTGCTAAGTCACCATGGAGGAAAGCATTGTGGACGTCCATTTGGTGGAGAGACCAACTAGAAGAAGCGGCCAAGGCAAGTAAGCGACGGACGAGAGATGATTTTAGCCGTGGGAGAGAAGGTATCGTGAAAGTCCGAGACCTTCCAATTGTGTGAACCCCTTGGCGACTAGGCGTGCTTTGTAGCGCTCGATAGAACCATCAGAACGGTGTTTAATTTTATACACCCATCTACAACCAATTAGTGTCTTGCCAGTCGGGAGTGGTGTGAGGGACCAAGTACCATTTTCCTGAAGAGCCTGCAATTCATTATGCATGGCTTCCTGCCATACAGGGTGAGCAACAGCTTCGGAATAGGATTTGGGTTCTGTGACAGTATGGAGCTGAGCAACAAAAGATTGGTTTGCAGGTGTATAGTGGTGATAAGAAACAAAATTAGCTAGTGGATAACGTGTACCTTTAGTCGGACCTGGTAGTGAGGAGGTCGATTGGTGGGAGTAAATATTGGAGCAGAAGTAATCGTGAAGCTTGGCTGGTGGCATAGTGTGTCTGGTGGAGCGACGAAGTAAAGTGGCGTCAGAGGTGGGCTGGGGAGGATGATCGGTTAGGGAAGGGTGGGGTTGTAGGGGAGGCTGATCAGGTGGTAGTGAAGGAGGAGCAGAGAAGATGAGTTGGGATGGGTCTTGATGATCGGTAAGTGACACATATAGGGCGAGAGGTTTAGGGCGGCGGGTGTAGGTTTGTAGAGTGGACATGGGTTGTGGAGATGGTGGATCGGTGGCAGGTGTGGTGGGAGCTGAATCAGTGGGAACAGGGGACAATGGTATAGGTGAAGGGGAAACTGGAGGTGGAATGGGAGGGGAAGTAAAAGAACTGAAATCAAAGGAATTTATATCATGGGATATAAGGGGAATAGGACCAGAAGGTGTGTGTGGATGAGAGATGGTGGATTTGGGTTGGACAGAAGCATATGGAAAAATATTTTCATGAAATCGCACATCACGACTGGTGAAAAATTTTTTAGTTGACAAATTGAATAATTTATATGCTTTTTGACCGATGGGATATCCAATAAAAACTGAGGGTATGGAACGATTGTCAAATTTGTGATAAGGATGGACGTTGGTAGCATAGGCTAAACAACCAAAGACACGAATATAGGAAAAAGAGGGTGATTTGGAGTAGAGAAGTTCGAAAGGAGTTTTGAAAGAAAGGGTGGAAGAAGGGAGTCAATTGATGATGTGTACTGCAGTAAGTGCACACTCGCCCCAAAATTGGACGGGAAGGTGAGCATGAAATTTTAGAGCTCAGGCTACCTGTAAGATGTGACGATGTTTGCATTCCACAACCCCATTTTGTTGGGGCGTGTAAACACAAGAATGTTGAAAGATGACACCGATGTCTTGAAAAAAAGAACGGAGTGAGAGAAATTCACCACCATTGTCACTTTGGAAAATCTTAATGTGAGAGTCAAATTGAGTATGAACGTAGCTGAAAAACTGCTTTAAGAGTGATTGTGTTTCATTTTTATGTCGCATTAAGAAAATCCATGTAAAACGTGTATAATCATCAACAACAGTAAGGAAATAATAAGCACCAGAAATAGAAGGGTGTCGATAACGACCCCAAATATCACAATGAATTTTTTCGAAAGGTTTTGTGAAAGAAATAACACTAGGACTGAAAGGTAAGTGACTTTGTTTAGCCAATGGACAGACAGGGCACACATCATGAAATTGTGCGGAAAATTTTTAAAAATTCTTGGCAATTAAATTGAGGCGATGAGGTGATATGTGACCGAGGCGATTATGCCACGATTGGTTGATGAGATGGTGGTATTGCAGGCCGGTAGGGTTTTTTTGGTGAGGTGGAGTTGATCGTAGATGTCTTCTTTGCTAATGCCACCAAGTAGTATAATCCGTCACGTTGTTTACCCAAACCAATCGTCCTCCTCGTAACCAGATCCTGCAAAATACACCAATAAGGAAAAAAAGTTATTGAGCAATTCATCCCTTTTGTCAAACGACTTACTGACATTAGATCAACTTTGAATGTGGGTACACAAAGCACATTGTGGAGATAATAAACAGAATTCAAAGGCGTGATCCTTTGGTAACGATTTTGGCCTTTTGGCCGCTAGGCAACAAAACGAAGGCAAAGAACAATTTTTATCTCGTATGTAAAAGAGATTTTGACGAAGAGGAAATATGATCTCGTCGCCCGCTTGTCAATAATCCAATTGCGAGAAGCGATTTTAGGCAAACCTGGCTTTGTTATGGCATGTGCTTGGGAGCTAGGTCCTTCATTTTTATTAAGAAGTGATAAGAGCTGCTTTAATTGAGTTTCTGAGATGCCAACCATTGATTTGCCATCTTCTTTAGAAAAATCTTCCCGACACATGATTAGCTACGATCTGTTGTTGTTGCCGAAACGCTTTGAGCCTGAATTATGCCTCGCTTTGGGATGACCAACTGGATATCCATTCAACTCATAACATGTTTGAACCCAGTGGCCTGGTTCTCCACAGTGGGAACAAAAAGGACGTCCCTTTCTAGATCCAAAATGACGTTTGTCTTGGTCATGTCTGCGTGCGAAAGTCTCCGGTTGCGATCGAAAGTCATGCATCCCATATGATTGATAAGAACGTTCGGATTTTCCCGGCACCTGTTAATGAGGTGGTCTTGCCACTATTGCTGCGGACGGCCATGGCAGCACTCTCAACGAGTCATTTATAGTGTGCATTGAGCTTAAGAGACGTTGCTTCTCTTCTTGAGAGACGGAGGAATAGGCTTGACGAACGGATGGGAGTGGATTTAGGAGAATTTATCCACGAATAGCACTGTAAGAGTCATTCAACCCCATCGAAACCGCATTAACCTTTGCCGATCTTCTTGTGCTCCATGGACTGTGTCGTTGTAGGAGGCTAATTCATCCCACAGGCCCTTCGCGTTTTGTATAATAGGCCGAGATAGAAAGTTGGTCCTGTCGAAGACAAGCAATATCTCGTTGAATCTCAAAGATACAACTTGCATTGCTTTGAGAGAATCGATCATGAAGATCTTCCCAAACTTCTTGAGCTGTATAGTAGTAGATCACACCGTCTCGAGATCTCGGAATGACAGTGTTAATGATCCATGAGTGAACCATATCCTTACATCTAGACCATACGGCATAACCTTCAAGATCAGTCTCCTCTGAAGGGATTCTGATTGAGCCATTAACAAAACACAATTTGTTCTTGGAATTTAAAGCTAGAGTCATAGCCCTTTTCCAAGTTGAATAATTATCCCCATTCAGGGGTTTAGAAATCAAGACCAGACCTGGATGATCTGAATGATGAGTGAAGTATGGATTTGAGAGATTTGTTTTTAGAAGTTCTGCAGGAATTTCTGGGTTTGTAGAAAAGCCAGGATCAGTAATTTTCTTGCCAATGATAGAACTTTCTTGGTTGGCCATGATAGCTGAATTAGAAAGGGTGCTACACGAGAGATTAAGGTGTATAGAAGTTGCGGGGTTCTAGTCCCGCTCTGATACCATGTAAATTAATAAAGAAGAGATTGAATTCAATGCAGCGATTTATTATTGATATTGTATCACATATTTATACAAGGCTTTTGCTTTACAGTAGGAAAGAAGAATTCTGCAGATCTCCTATTCTAAGTACAGTAGGAAACATAATTACAATAGGAAAGCTAATATCTACGTATCTCTTATTCTAAGTAGGAGACTATGATCTTTGTGCTCTCAACACTTTGTGCTGAAAGATAAGATCATGAGGCTACACGAGAATGGAGATATCATTTTCGATGATGAAGTAACGATCCTCTAATGTCACAACCATGGTCAATTTAGGACCACGCCAGTCACTCCCTACAATAAGTTTTGGCTCATTTGAACCTATAGAGCTTGACATCGTTTTGCCTACGATCTTCACTGCATCCTCAAGTCAAACTCCATGTATAACCCTCGCACCTCATGTTGACAACTCGAAACTTGATTCATCTGAAAATTATGATGAAAAAGGATGACTTTAGTCACGCGTAAAAGAGGAAGGAGGAAGAACATGCAGATGACAAAGCCAACTAGAATGAGAATCTCAATGGTGAGGAAGCTAATTGATGAGCCGATACGCCGAAAGACTGAACGAAAGTCCATGCCAGCCAGAAAGGAGGGTTTTTCAGCACAAAGTCTTAGAAAGCCCATTACACTGAATGAGTACATGCCAATAGAGCTGAGAAGGATTAAAAATATACATGTTACTTGCTATCATGTTGATGAAGAGAAAACTCCTATTGAACCTGTCATGAAGGAAGGTTATGATGACTCTTCAAATTTATCTCACGGTGTATGCACAACAGAGATATCCTTCAAAGATGAAGACTTGTTGCTTGGATCAAAACTCTATAACCGACCTCTTTTCATTAAAGGATACGTTGATCAAAAGATGGTGAATCGTATCTTAGTGGATGATGGCTCAGCGGTCAATATACTACCTCTTAAGACTATGAAAGAGCTAGGGATTCCTATGGATGAACTTTTCCCAAGTCATTTGATGATTCAAGGTTTTAATCAAGAAGGGCAAAACGCCATTGGAAAGATAAGACTCGCAATGCACATGGAAGATATGGAATCCAATGCACTTTTCCATGTCAAAGATGCCAAAACTACCTACAATATGTTGCTTGGGCGACCATGGATACATGAAAATGGTATCATCTCCTCAACACTCCACCAATGTTTTAAGTATTGCCGAGATGGACAAATAAGAAAGATAGTGGTGGACACCGACCCCTTCACCATAGCTGAAGCTTACTTTGTAGACGCAAAATTCTATTTCAAGTCAAATGTGATGGAAGAGTTACGATCCCCACTTGACCATCTAGGAGAAGGAAGAATTGACTCTAAAAGCTCAAAAGAGCATAAGTCATCTGCAAATGAAGGGGTGTCTCAGCCAACATGGAATAAAGGAAAAGAAAAGGTGGTAGAAAACTTTGTTGACAATAAGCTACCACGTAAAGCCACAAAGACTCCGATATATCCCAAGTATCGGCAAGAAAAGAGGGTCAATCTTCTTTTGCCAAGGATGAAGAGAAGATCAACAAGGAGCTTGAAAATTTGACCTTGCCAGCTACTAATCTCGCCTTGAACAAGGTCTCAAAACCTTTATTAAAAGGGTTTGTTCATCAAACCGAGTCGGTGGTGATAAATCCTAGAGGACTCCCTGATAAACGGGCGAATGGCTTTGATCCCAATGCTTATAAGCTTTTAGCCAAGGCTGGTTATAGTCGTGAGGACATCAATAAGTTACCAAAGGATGGTGATAATACTCAACTTAAAGGTAAACAAGTTTCTGCAAGGACTAGAAAGGCATGGAGAGAGAAGAAAACTTTTGGCAAAACTTTAAGGGCTGGTCTTGGATACGATTCTTCCACACCGCTGCATTTTCAAATTAATAAAGAAGCCTCACAATACATAAGTGCGGAAGAAGTGAAGGGCAAACAACAAAGTCAGTTGGCACCTCTTAGAGCTTCAGTCTGGGATCGTCTTGGTGGAACTACAAGTCGTGCTCCTGTTTTTGCCAGGATTGGAACCCAAAATAATGGTGTCATCACCCAATTTTGGGTGATTCCCCAAAATTCGTTTTTTTTCCAAAAAAATCAAAATCAAAAAAATAAAATAAAGGCTGCAAAAATAGGCGAAAATCAAGCTGCAATTTTCGGAAGAATTTCAAGGCCCAATTGTACGCTGTTATGCCCAAAAATAGAAAAATGCGAATTCAAAGGTCAAACTAAATGAGTATTGGACGAGTTTGCATAAAAATTAAGTCTAGTGACATAATTAAATTTTTAATAGGCCAATTTGATTTAATCATGGGCCAAATTGAATTTTAATTATGTTCAAGAATTAATTTGGGTCCAATTGAAGGAGTTAATTAAGTGCAAGGACTTAATTATACTTTAAGCGGGTCAAAATTAATTAGAGGGCTTAATTGGTGAAAATTAAGTTTGGGAGCTTAATTTGGACTTAATTGAAAAATCGGAATTTTAAGAGACCTAATTTAATTTTTACCAAGTGAATTGATTGAAATTAGGGGCCAAACACAAAACTTGAGGGACCAATTTTGAAGCCCGAAAAACTATTTTGCCTATAAATAGCCTTCAATTTCAGCTGAGCAAAGGGGGGGCATTTTTGACAAAAAAAAAGAGGAAGAGAAACCCTAGAGAAAACCTATCCCTAAAGAAAAACCCAATTTTTTCTTCCCCAGCCTGCCGCCCTCCCTCCCCGTTGGTTTTCCGCACATCTTCCTTCTCTTCCCTCAAACCCACCGCCATCTTCTTCTCAAACCAAGCCGCAGCTCAAAGAAAGCCAAACAGACCGGCTCCCCCCTCCCCTTCGGTTTTTTGACAGAATTTTCTCTTCTTCTCCCACTGATTTCAGCCTTTTCTTCTCCCTCTCGGCCATAATTTTTCTCCCCTTTGTTTTCCTTCTTCAGCCGGTTTCCCCATTTTCTTCTTCTTTTCCAGCAGCTGCACCCGCTCCTCTTCCTCCATTTTCCAGACCGCCGAGCACCAACAGTGGAGGAAGACCATCACAGCTCCACAGAACAGCCTCATTTCCCCCCGACCGGAGAACACGAGCCGTTCCCCATCTCCTCGACCAACGGTTTCCACTTCAACCAGCGGGTCTTTCCTTCCTCAGCCGCCGAACAGCCTCCAGCGGCAGCAACCAACCCAGCAGCACTCAGCAACAAGGCCAACCACCGCTGCCAACAACAGCAGCGCCGTCCACACCGTCGCCCACCGATCCATCTCCTCCTACAACCGACCGAGACAGAGGAGCAAAAACCCAAAGGAAAGCAGATCTGTAGAGACAAAAAGGGACCCAAAACGGAGAAGAAATTAACTGCCATCTGTTGTGTTGTTGCGTTTTGTTTTGTTTTGCAGGTGACAGTGGCTATCAACGCCGGCGAGGAATGGAAGGGAAGAAAAGGCTGAGCCAGATCTTGTTGTTTCCGGCTTTCCGGGCGGCGCGTGGGTCCACGCGCCGCCAGTGGTGGTGGCGCGTTGGAACACGCGCCGCCAGCTGTTCCTGCGCCCAATTCCTGTGCAGAAGGATTCCCTTGCAATTTTTGGAGTTTTGAGGACTGTACGTAAAATTTGAAATTATTTGATGTAATTTTTATTTATTTGTGACTATTATAATTTGTATTGTGAATTATATAAAAAAAAAGAAAAAATAAAAAGAAAAACAAAAAAAACAAAAAAATGCATGTTTGTATTTATTTCGGGGATCTTTTTATAACAAGACGGCAAAAGAATAAAGAAGGATTTAATATTTTGATTGGATCACGGTGTAGAAGTACAAACTTGTACGGAAGTTGTATTTCTAAAATCCGATGAAAAAAACAAAATTTTTAAAACTTCTTTAACACATCAAAGCCATGAAGCAGCTTACCTCAGGTAGGGTGCGTTAGGGGTGCTAATACCTTCCCTAACCACAATCAGTCCCTTACCCGCGAATCTCTGACAAGACCAGTCAACTTGGGTTTCCTAGTAACCCTCAATTAAATACTAGGTGGCGACTCCAAACAAAATCAATTCCAATTAACAGAGAGATAAAAACCGCCATCGCCAGGACGGGACGACGCGCGCGCGGGTGTTTTTCGACGTGCGACAGAATGGCGACTCCACTGGGGACGTACTGCTTCTAACAATATTGGACTAAGCTTTGTGCATTTGATGTGTTTAAATTTTGCCATTTTTGTCCTTTTATTTTATCCATGCATTTTTAGAATTTTTCATGCATCACCTGTATTTTTGAAAGCACACACAAACCTCTAAGTTAGGAGGGGAGTAGCGGTCGCCTCATGACTTTCGGTCGGGGTTCGATTTGTGAAACATCCAACTATGAGTCGAGTGTTTACTCGGTAATGGCGGTCACGGGGTGCCCCGACCATTCCTTGTAAACTCCTATACCGCCTTCACATGAGGTGGTCACCTGGGCGGTTCATAGACCCTTTTGAGACCAGGTAGAAAACCCACCCATGTTCACATAATGAATAGTACATGTTCTTAGGCTGTATGTGCTATCCTTTATTTGCATCGGGGCGAACCCTTCTTGAAGCATCTTGAATGCAAGACTTGTGGGTGACAGAATGACCGTCACTCCGAAAATTTTCATTGTAGAGTTTGGGGCAAGAATCAAGATTCTTGTTTCATCATACAAAAGTGACGATCATATGTCACCCCTCGAAGGGCAAGTTCATCATATAGATTGCATGTTCATATATTTTTTCCCGCATGCACCGAATGAAAAGTAGGTCCCCTATGAGTCTGCAACACCCAATTTTGAGCGAAAAACATGGGAGATAAAAAACGTGCTCGTCGCAGCACTCATTTTCAAAAAGTTGGAGTCTCTGAACAAAAGCTTGACTCGCCTTTGGCTTACTCGAGCAGATAGTGAGAAATGACCATAGGGAAGTTCCTTCCAACTGACCTATCATCTTTGTTCAAACCCCAACAACAACTCAGCCCAAAGAAACTGGGGGGCAAACATGGTCAAGAGCCTAAACACAATCGAAGGGGAATTGCACCTCCGTGGCATAATGGAGTCTCGTTCTTGTTCTCGCCCAAAAAAAAAATATCAAAAGCCTTGACACAATCCAAAGGGAGTTGCACCGCAAAATGGCGAGCCGGTTGCTACCCCCGCTTGATCATGCCTCGCAAAAGTTTCTTGATTTTTTCAACCTATTCCAGCTTTTGTCGGTAATTTGGCTCAAAATTCCACAAGATTTTCCTTGTCCAATGAGCCTTTCCTCGTAAATAAAATCTTGTGTTTTCTTTTTTGTGTGTTCATGCAAATAATATACTAAGCACACCTTTGTACTTACAAAACCACCGCACCAAGAATCCTTTGGTGTTTTTCCCTTTTTCCCAAAACAACAAGCATGACCCCATGTTTTCACAAGGAATTTTTGGGAAATCAAAGTTTAGTACAAAAAAACAGAATCATGTTGATGTTTGTCCGAAACAAACAAGTTCCGAAAATTCGGGTGATTCCTTAGAGAGGTAACCATACACCAAGAAAACCCAAAAAAAAAAAAAAAAAAAAAACACAATGAAGTGACTCTAAAGCCGAGTTTTGGTTGCATGAATAATGAGAAATCACTCTGCATACTCGCATGAAAGCAAGGCTTACCGATCCTAAATGCATGCATTTGAGATGAAGAAAGGCCATCTTTGATAATCCTTTCACAAGGCTGAAATATATCCTTTGTAGTCCCTTTTGAGCCTGGTAGTGTTTTTTTATAAATAACCTTGACTAGGATCACACCCTACACCGGGGGGGCAAGTGCCAAAAAAAAATCCTCAATGATTGAAAGTGCCCAAATAACTCTTGGGGGCATGAAAAACCTCAACGATTGAAAGTGCCCAAACAATACTGGGGGGCATAAAAGAAAATTCTCAATCATCAAAGGTGCCCATACAAAGCTGGGGGGCATAAAAAAATCCAAAGGATCAAAAAAAATTCTGAGCATAAAAAAAAGCCAATGCAATGATGCTCAAAATAAAAAAAAAAGGAGCCCAAACCCAAGACTGGGGGGCACCGTGGACCATTTTACAAATCAAATTCAAGGTCCAGAATGTATGAACAAAAGAGTTTGGGATAGAAGCACTAGTGATCCTTAGTCTTAAAGTCCCTTAAACACCTTTTGAGCCTACAAATATCCTTTTCTTCATAGCCAAGAGCCCAAGCCTACATTACGTGCCTAGTCAAGCCCTTTCTGATCAAAGGCGAGCAATCTGGATCGATAGGCAATGCTTTCTCATGCAAGCCAAATCATTATTCATGCAAATAAAATGAATGCTTTGAAAACGGTTCTCAATAATCCTCAAATTGAAAATTAAACCTTTTGTGACCAACCGATGTCACTTCTTCACATTTTCGTCGAAAAGACAGTTCTCAATAACCCTCAAATTGATATTCCAAAATTTTGTGACCATCCAAATGTCACTTCATATTTTTCACCAAAATCAAAACCAAAAGTTTTCATCACTTCTGAAAACCTCTCCATAGGAATCACTTGAATTTCTTCAGAATGAGTTTGCTTTGAACAAACATCAAAATGATTTCTGTGTCTGGAATAGCTTTGAAATTCCAAAAATTCATCATGAAAACAATTCCTTGTAAATAACCAAACCTTCTTTCACATAGCCTCATCCCCAAACCCGATTTGAATACTTGGGGGCATGATCAAGCCGAAAGGCAATCAAAAACATCTCGGTAGAGTTGGCTCCATGATTCCCTTTTCCCTTTCTAGGAAACCTATTGGGCAAAATTGACAACCTTTGAGTTAAAGGGGCGGAGGACAAAGAAGCATGATGATATCAAGCCCTTCCTAGAGGTCAAGGTCACAAGATATGACTCGAGTAAGCAAGAGTAAAAAGAGCCATCGAAGCTTACTATCAGAGACTCAAACTTTTGAGAAAATGAGAACTCCATGAAGAAAAGAGAACTCCATGTAGAAAAGGGAACTCCATGAAGAAAAGGGGACCTACATTTCTCGGGTAAGTATACATGCATATTGATCATGATGCATTACTTTCAACCTTGACATATTAGTGTCTCATCATCACCTCTTTTGAGCGGCCTGTTAAGCCCTCATCATTTAGGTAGTGTGTTTTCTAACCTCGCCTCCATCTTTAAGTGGGCCTTCGTGCCCTCACACCTTAGGTAGCGTGTTTTCCAACCCTACTTCCTTTTTTGAATGGGCTTTCGAGCCCTCACATCTTAGGTAGTGTGTTTTCTAACCTTGCCTCCATTTTTAAGTGGGCATTCGTGCCCTCACACCTTAGATAGTATGCTTTCTAGCCCTATCAACCTTCCTTTTTAAGTGGGCCTTCGTGCCCTCACATCTTAGGTAGTGTGTTTTCTAACCTTGCCTCCATTTTTTAAGTGGGCCTTCGTGCCCTCACACCTTAGGTAGTGTGTTTTCTAACCCTACTTCCTTTTTGAATGAGCTTTCGAGCCCTCACATTTTAGATAGTATGCTTCCTAGCCCTATCTACCTTCTTTTTAGTGGGCCTTCGAGCCCTCACATCTTAGGTAGTGAGTTTTCTAACCATACCTCCTCTTTTAAGTGCGCCTTAGAGCCAATAATCACCTTAGGTAGTGAGTTTTCTAACCATACCTCCTCTTTTAAGTGCGCCTTAGAGCCAACAATCACCTTAGGTAGTGTGTTTTCCAACCATACCTCCTTTTTAATGTGCCTTCGAGCCATCAACCATCTTAGGTAGCGTGTTTTCCAACCATACCTCCTTTTTAATGTGCCTTAGAGCCATCAACCATCTTAGGTAGTGAGTTTTCTAACCATACCTCCTCTTTTAAGTGCGCCTTAGAGCCAACAATCACCTTAGGTAGTGTGTTTTCCAACCATACCTCCTTTTTAATGTGCCTTCGAGCCATCAACCATCTTAGGTAGTGAGTTTTCTAACCATACCTCCTCTTTTAAGTGCGCCTTAGAGCCATCAATCACTTTAGGTAGTGTGTTTTCCGACCATACCTCCTTTTTAATGTGCCTTTGAGCCATCACACCTTAGGTAGCGTGTTTTCCAACCATACCTCCTTTTTAATGTGCCTTCGAGCCATCAACCATCTTAGGTAGTGAGTTTTCTAACCATACCTCCTCTTTTAAGTGTGCCTTAGAGCCAACAATCACCTTAGGTAGTGTGTTTTCCAACCATACCTCATTTTTAATGTGCCTTCGAGCCATCAACCACCTTAGGTAGTGTGTTTTCCAACTATACCTCCTTTTTAATGTGCCTTCGAGCCATCAACCATCTTAGGTAGTGAGTTTTCTAACCATACCTCCTCTTTTAAGTGCGCCTTAGAGCCAACAATCACCTTAGGTAGTGTGTTTTCCAACCATACCTCATTTTTAATGTGCCTTCGAGCCATCAACCACCTTAGGTAGTGTGTTTTCCAACCATACCTCCTTTTTAATGTGCCTTCGAGCCATCAACCGTCTTAGGTAGTGAGTTTTCTAACCATACCTCCTCTTTTAAGTGCGCCTTAGAGCCAACAATCACCTTAGGTAGTGTGTTTTCCCAACCATACCTCCTTTTTAATGTGCCTTCGAGCCAACAACCACTTTAGGTAGTAAGTTTTCTAACACCGCCTCCTTTTAGTGTGCCTCCGAGCCACCAACCACTTTAGGTAGTAAGTTTTCTAACCCCGCCTCCTTTTAGTGTGCCTTTGAGCCATCAACCACCTTAGGTAGTGTGTTTTCCAACCATACCTCCTTTTAGTGTGCCTCCGAGCCACCAACCACTTTAGGTAGTAAGTTTTCTAACCCTGCCTCCTTTTTAGTGCGCCTTAGAGCCATTAACCACCTTAGGTAGTGTGTTTTCCAACCATACCTCCTTTTTGAATGTGCCTTAGAGCCATCAACCACCTTAGGTAGCGTGTTTTCCAACCCCGCCTCCTTTTTAATGTGCCTTCGAGCCATCACACCTTAGGTAGCGTGTTTTCCAACCATACCTCCTTTTTAATGTGCCTTCGAGCCATCAACCATCTTAGGTAGTGAGTTTTCTAACCATACCTCCTCTTTTAAGTGCGCCTTAGAGCCAACAATCACCTTAGGTAGTGTGTTTTCCAACCATACCTCATTTTTAATGTGCCTTCGAGCCATCAACCACCTTAGGTAGTGTGTTTTCCAACTATACCTCCTTTTTAATGTGCCTTCGAGCCATCAACCATCTTAGGTAGTGAGTTTTCTAACCATACCTCCTCTTTTAAGTGCGCCTTAGAGCCAACAATCACCTTAGGTAGTGTGTTTTCCAACCATACCTCATTTTTAATGTGCCTTCGAGCCATCAACCACCTTAGGTAGTGTGTTTTCCAACCATACCTCCTTTTTAATGTGCCTTAGAGCCATCAACCATCTTAGGTAGTGAGTTTTCTAACCATACCTCCTCTTTTAAGTGCGCCTTAGAGCCATCAATCACCTTAGGTAGTGTGTTTTCCAACCATACCTCATTTTTAATGTGCCTTCGAGCCATCAACCACCTTAGGTAGTGTGTTTTCCAACCATACCTCCTTTTTAATGTGCCTTCGAGCCATCAACCATCTTAGGTAGTGAGTTTTCTAACCATACCTCCTCTTTTAAGTGCGCCTTAGAGCCAACAATCACCTTAGGTAGTGTGTTTTCCAACCATACCTCCTTTTTAACGTGCCTTCGAGCCATCAACCACCTTAGGTAGTGTGTTTTCTAGCCCTGCCTCCTCTTTTGAATGTGCCTTCGAGCCCTCACCTCTTAGGTAGTGCGTTGTCCAACCCTGCCTCTTTTTAAGAGCTCCTTCGAGTCCTAACCTTTTAGGTAGTGTGTCTTTCTAACCCTACCTCCTTTCGAGTGCGCTTTCTAACCCTCAAGAGGATTCTTCATTCCTCAACGAGATGAGGCAATCATATCTCATCCTTTTTTTCTTCTTTACAACGCTTACTATCTAAAGTCTCTTACGAGACTTTCTACCGTAAGCATTGTAAAGAGGGGGGCAACTCGTCATCACCCAATTTTGGGTGATTCCCCAAAATTCGTTTTTTTTCCAAAAAAATCAAAATCAAAAAAATAAAATAAAGGCTGCAAAAATAGGCGAAAATCAAGCCGCAATTTTCGGAAGAATTTCAAGGCCCAATTGTACGCCGTTATGCCCAAAAATAGAAAAATGCGAATTCAAAGGTCAAACTAAATGAGTATTGGACGAGTTTGTATAAAAATTAAGTCTAGTGACATAATTAAATTTTTAATAGGCCAATTTGATTTAATCATGGGCCAAATTGAATTTTAATTATGTTCAAGAATTAATTTGGGTCCAATTGAAGGAGTTAATTCAAGGTGCAAGGACTTAATTATACTTTAAGCGGGTCAAAATTAATTAGAGGGCTTAATTGGTGAAAATTAAGTTTGGGAGCTTAATTTGGACTTAATTGAAAAATCGGAATTTTAAGAGACCTAATTTAATTTTTACCAAGTGAATTGATTGAAATTAGGGGCCAAACACAAAACTTGAGGGACCAATTTTGAAGCCCGAAAAACTATTTTGCCTATAAATAGCCTTCAATTTCAAATTGAGCAAAGGGGGGGCATTTTTGACAAAAAAAAAGAGGAAGAGAAACCCTAGAGAAAACCTATCCCTAAAGAAAAACCCAATTTTTTCTTCCTGCAGCCGCCGGCCTCCCTCCCCCGTTGGTTTTCTGCACATCTTCCTTCTCTTCCCTCAAACCCACTGCCATCTTCTTCTCAAACCAAGCCGCAGCTCAAAGAAAGCCAAACAGACCGGCTCCCCCCTCCCCTTCGGTTTTTTGACAGAATTTTCTCTTCTTCTCCCACTGATTTCAGCCTTTTCTTCTCCCTCTCGGCCATAATTTTTCTCCCCTTTGTTTTCCTTCTTCACCGGTTTCCCCATTTTCTTCTTCTTTTCCAAGAAGCTCGCACCCGCTCCTCTTCCTCCATTTTCCGGACCGCCGAGCACCAACAAGTGGAGGAAGACCATCACGCTCCACGAACGGCCTCATTTCCCCCGACCGGAGAACACAGAGCCGTTCCCCATCTCCTCGGACCAACGGTTTCCACTTCAACCAGCGGGTCTTTCCTTCCTCGGCCCGCCGAACGGCCTCCGGCAGGCAAAGAACCAACCCAAGAAAGACTCGGCAACAAGGCCAACCACCGCGCCAACAACAAAGGCGCCGTCCCACACCGTCGCCCACCGATCCATCTCCTCCTACAACCGACCGAGACAGAGGAGCAAAAACCCAAAGGAAAGAGATCTGTAGAGACAAAAAGGGACCCAAAACGGAGAAGAAATTAACTGCCATCTGTTGTGTTGTTGCGTTTTGTTTTGTTTTGCAGGTGACAGTGGCTATCAACGCCGGCGAGGAATGGAAGGGAAGAAAAGGCTGAGCCAGATCTTGTTGTTTCCAGCTTTCCGGGCGGCGCGTGGGTCCACGCGCCGCCCGGTGGTGGCGCGTTGGAACACGCGCCGCCAGCTGTTCCTGCGCCCAATTCCTGTGCAGAAGGATTCCCTTGCAATTTTTGGAGTTTTGAGGACTGTTCTGTAAAATTTGAAATTATTTGATGTAATTTTTATTTATTTGTGACTATTATAATTTGTATTGTGAATTATATAAAAAAAAAGAAAAAATAAAAAGAAAAACAAAAAAACAAAAAAATGCATGTTTGTATTTATTTCAGGGATCTTTTTATAACAAGACGGCAAAAGAATAAAGAAGGATTTAATATTTTGATTGGATCACGGTGTAGAAGTACAAACTTGTACGGAAGTTGTATTTCTAAAATCCGATGAAAAAACAAAATTTTTAAAACTTCTTTAACACATCAAAGCCATGAAGCAGCTTACCTCAGGTAGGGTGCGTTAGGGGTGCTAATACCTTCCCTAACCACAATCGAGTCCCTTACCCGCGAATCTCGACAAGACCGGTCAACTTGGGTTTCCTAGTAACCCTCAATTAAATACTAGGTGGCGACTCCAAACAAAATCAATTCCAATTAACGAGAGAGATAAAAACCGCCATCGCCAGGACGGGACGACGCGCGCGCGGGTGTTTTTCGACGTGCGACAAATGGAAAGGCGCTAAAACGCACATCAGTCTTTGCAAGACTTGGACAATCCATATCAAAAGATGACAAGCATACATTCAATCATCAATCAAGTTCGATGAGTGATTCAAAGGTTCTTCGTAGCAAAATACTTTCACGCATGAAGAGACAATGTGAATGGGTGGTGAGTGCTGAGGAGACATTGAAAGGAAAAACACGCACAATAGTGATAACAAACCCCTATAATGAAGAAAAGAAAGATGAAATAATATGTCTCACTTCAAATCACATCACTATTGAAGAAGATGATAATGATAAGTTTGTCGTCGAAGAAGATGTTGAGGAAGTTCCGCCTTCCCTTGAATCAAAAAATAAGCCTCCAATGGATGAACTTAAAGAGGTTAACTTGGGAACTATTGAAAACCCACGACCAACCTTCATCAATGCAAACTTATCACCCGAAGAGGAAGCAAATTACATGGAACTTTTGATGGAGTATCGAGATGTCTTTGCTTGGTCCTATGATGAAATGCCGTGTTTAGACCCAAGGGTTGCTGTCCACCAACTAGCAAGAAAACATGGGGCTAGACTCAGTAAAACAAACTCGCGTCGCTTTCGTCTTGAACTCATATCACGAGATTGAGGTTGAAGTCAATAAACTTATCCAAGCAGGTTTCATTCGTGGGGTCAAGTATCCTACATGGATTTCAAATATTGTGCTAGTAAAAAAGAAGAATGGCCAAATGCGTGTTTGCATGGATTTTCGAGACCTTAACAATGCTTGTCCCAAAGATGATTTTCCACTTCCAATTACCGAGATCATGGTCGACGCTACCACGGGTCATGGGAGATTAACCTTCATGGATGGTTCATCTGGCTATAATCAAATTTGAATGGCACCCGCAAATGAGGAGAAGACGGCTTTCCGAACTCCGAAAGGGATATATTGCTATAAAGTTATGCCTTTTGGCTTAAAGAATGCAAGTGCCACTTATCAAAAGGCGATGCAGAAGATTTTTGATGATATGCTTCACCAACATGTTGAACGCTATGTTGACGACCTCGTGGTGAAATCAAAAGAAAACAAAAATCATTTGCAAGATCTTCATCTAGTATTTGAACGATTACGTCGATTCCAGCTAAAAATGAACCCACTAAAATGCGCATTTGGTGTGTCATCAGGCAAATTCCTAGGGTTTATAGTTCGACATCGAGGGATTGAGATTGACCAGCCTAAGATTGAAGCCATTCTAAAAATGCCGGAGCCAAGAAACATCCATGAGTTGAAGAGTCTCCAAGGAAAGTTGGCCTATATACGGAGATTTATTTCTAACTTAGCGGGTCGATGTCAACCATTCACCCACTTAATGAAGAAGGATACGTCATTCTATTGGGATGAAGCTTGTACTAATGCCTTCAACAAGATAAAAAAAAAATACTTGTTGAATCCGTCTGTCCTTCAAGCACTGGTACCGGGACGCCCACTTATCCTTTATATTGCAGCTCAAATACGTTCCTTGGGGGTGTTGTTGGCGTAACAAAATGATGAAGGCAAAGAAAGTGCTCTCTGCTACCTTAGTAGGACATTAAATGGGGCTGAACTGAATTATTCTCCAATAGAGAAGACATGTCTAGCATTAATGTTTGCAATAAAAAAGCTAAGGCATTACCTCCAAGTGCATTCAGTAAGACTAATCTCCCGAGCCGACCCTCTCAAGTACATCATCTCAAGACCGCACTATCGGAAGATTGGCAAAATGGGCTTTATTGCTTCAAGAATTTGAAATTGTCTACGTCTCACAAAAGGCTATCAAGGGGCAAGCACTAGCTGATTTTCTCGCCGATCATCCTATTCTCGATGAATGGAAGTTCTCCGAAGACCTGCCGATGAGGACGTTTTGTTTATTGAAATGTCGAACCATGGAAAATGTTCTTTGATGGCACAACATGACAAGATGGAGCCGGGCTTTGGGGTTATATTCATCACACCGAAGGAGAGGTCTTGTCGTTCTCCTTTTCACTTACTGAATGTTGTTCTAATAACATGGCCGAATATCAAGCCTTGATTCTTGGGTTTGAAATGACAATGAATATAAAGATGTCTCGCCTTAAAGTTTTTAGGGATTCTCAATTAGTCATCAGACAACTCCTCTCACTATATAAAGTCAAGAAGCCAGAATTCATCCCATATCACAAGTATGCACTTAAACTGATAACATCACTTGATTGTGTTACTTTAGAACATGTGCCACGAAAAGAGAATAAGCAAGTCGATGCCTTAGCAAATCTTGCGTCAACATTAGCATCATGTAGTGAGGAGATAAAAGTCCATGTATGTCAAAGATGGGTCGTTCCACCACTAAATCATGACATAGAAGAGAAAAAACAAGTGGGTGTAGTTTCTGTCTACGAGATTGAAAGAGAAGACTGACGTCAGCCACTTATCGATTATTTGAGAATGGAAAGCTACCTAAAGACCTACGCCATAAGACAGAGGTGAGGCGAAGAGCTTCTCGCTTCATATACTTTCAAGGCACTCTTTACCGACGCTCTTTTGACGGAGTCTTTTTGCGTTGTCTCGGAGAAGAAGAAGCAACGAAAGCACTAGAGGAAACTCACTCAGGTATCTGTGGAGCACACCAATCAGGCCCTAAACTTCACTTCCGGATCAAAAGAATGGGATATTACTGGCCAACAATGGTGAAGGATTGCATAGACTATGCTAGAAAATGTCAAAGTTGTCAATTGCATGCTAATTTGATCCATCAGCCACCCGAGCCTTTACACCCGACAGTTGCCTCTTGGCCCTTTGATGCTTGGGGACTTGACCATTGCCGAAAAGCTCTGCGGGGCATCTTTACATATTGGCTGCAACAGATTACTTCTCAAAGTGGGCAGAAGCTGCAACATTAAAAGAGGTCAAGAAAGAGACAGGTTGTAAACTTCATTCGAACAAACATCATTTACCGTTATGGGGTACCAAGATACATCATAACCGATAATGGAAAGGAGTTCTACAATACAGCCATGAACAAGTTGTGTGCACAATTCAGCTTCAAACAACATAACTCTTCTATGTACAATGCTCCGGCTAATGGTTTGGCAGAAGCCTTTAACAAGACTTTATGCAACATTCTCAAGAAGGTGGTGAATCGCTTGAAGAAGGACTGGCATGAGAGAATTGGGGAGGTGTTATGGGCTTATCGTACTACATTCCGAACACCAACTCAAGCTACTTCATATTCCTTGGTATACGGGTCGAAGCCGTTCTTCCACTAGAATGTCAAATTCCATCTTTGAGAATCGCAATCCAAGAAGGACTTTCCAATGAAGACAATGTTCGTCTACGCCTTGAAGAGCTTGAAGCTTTAGATGAAAAACTTCTTGAGGCACAACAACGATTAGAATGTTATCAAGCACGACTTTGTAGGGCTTTCAACAAGAAGGTGCGACCACGCTCATTCCAATAAGGAGATCTTGTCTTGGCAATACGACGCCCAATAATCATGTTAAAACACATGGGCAGTAAATTCCTCTCCAAATAGGATGGCCCTTATGTGCTTCAAGAAGTCTACACCAATGGAGCTTACAAAATTATCGATGAGAATGGATTGAGGATTGGGCCTATCAACGGCAAATTCTTGAAAAGATACTATGCTTGAAATCTGATGTAGCTCCCGGCCCGCACGAGCTAAAACTGTGAAAGGCACAAAAAAAAACAAAATTGAACTACGTTATGACTTGATCCTTTATCCATAAAGGTATGTAGGCAACTCAGACTTCATTCTGAGTACAGTCATGCAAAAAAAAAAGTCTTTGAAAAAAAAATGTTTTGAACTATGTTGTGACTTGATTCTTTGTCCATGAAAGTACGTAGGCAACTTAGAATTTATTCTAAGTACAGTCACACATCATCCTTTAAAAGCTGTTTGAGCCAATATGATTGTTCACATGGAAAAAAAGGGATAAATAAACCTCAAAACACAATCATAACATGGAAATTCAGGTAACAAGACACAAGTGAAGGCAAAATATAGACTTTATTAATAGAAAGAAGAATTCTGTTACATAAAGTATGTAGCCTCAACAGAAAGTCACAATCTGGTGTTACCAAAACAAAAAAATTCCAAAGCATAAGAAACCATTATCATACTATGGTTTTCAGCTATGTCCTTCTAACTCCTTTTGTTTGGTCTCCAACAATCCTTTCAATTTTTGAAGAATGGCTACGTCAGTTTCACTTATCACAGGGGAAGAGGATAGTGTGGTGATCTCTGCTCGAATGCCAGAGGTGATGATTTTCCTCTCAGAAAGCTTTTCATCACACGCTTTGAGAGATGACTCTAACTCAGTCTTTTTACTCTGCAGCTCCATTAATTGTTCTGCTATTTTTGTTATCTCAGCATGAGTGGTGGAAATGGATCTAGATGCCTCATCTTCAAAAGCTTCGGAATCTTTAAGTTGCTCTTCAAGCTTTTCAACATCTAAGGCTCGTTGCTCTGACGTCATCATAGGAGATAATGAAGACTCTAAGTGAATAAACTTTTTAGCATCCTCAATCACCTCAGTCACCATTCTTCTGATAGAGGAGCAATCAACCTTTATATCTTCAATGGAGTGGAGGATCTTCTCAACTTCACCAACCAGGTTAGGAATATAATGGATTGGTGTACGAACAATCTTATTTCTGATGCTCTCCCAACAATTGATAGCAAATTCAGATCTTATCTCTCCTATTATGTCATCAGCACAATACCTAGTAACTCCCGAAGGCTCAAAGGCGTAGTAGGTCCAAGATTATGCAAGTTGGTCACTGTATTAAAGATCGGCGGAGGTGGATTAGGCTGCTCATGTGGTAAACTAAATGAAGGATGAGAGTTTCCAATCCCAATAGCTAAAATATTGAAAGGATTAGGGCTAGCAATAGAAGCAACACTCATTTCGGCCCAATATACATATCAAAGTCATTCCCCAGGTCTTGTTGACCAAGCTGAAACAAAGAACAAAAAAAGGGGGGGTTAATATATGACAAGTAACATGAATTGAAAAAAAAAAGTGTCAAACCAATTCGTCAATATTGTCTGGCATGATTGATGCACTAGGGACTCCATGAAGAAAACCCGAGCCGCAAGGATTGAACACTTTCTTGGTACGTTTTAAACGTTTCCAATGATGATCACTGTTTTCATGCTCACTGTCCTCAACATTTAAGATTGCTTCAAAATTGTCTTCTTTCTCCTGCTACATGCATATCCTTATGAGCATCTAAAAAAAAGGAATTAATAAGGCACATAAAAAAGGGACAAGTATTTATTTACCAATTGTGGAGAAAAGAATTGTGCACTTCTTTCCTTTGCATCTGAGGAGTTAGAGGATTTCTTATTGAGATGATCTTTTGAAGTACTCACTCTCTTCACACTAGGAATCACAAGTGGTGTCCTCCTTATATGGGCAGACGTTTGAGTACCATCTTCCTTGCCTAAATCAACATCAACTGTCCGCTTGTCTCTTTTATAGACAGGAGAAGATCGTTTCTTTTTGGTTAAGAGAGGGTCATTCTTCTTTTCTTTTGTCCTTCGAGATACTATGGCAACATTAACAGGACTTTTGAGAATGATCTTCACCTCTGGAGAACAAACTTTGGACCACTTCGGAGTCCACCAGTCCATGTAACGTTTAGTCACCAAAGGAAGTTTATCACTTGGGGGCAACGGAAGCTTGCACTGAGAATGAGTGTTGAGTTTGGTAAAACTATGCCAAAGTTGGGATACATCCTCCAAGGTTGGAACTCCGGTTCTCCCTTCAAAGTCACGGGGAACATGTTGGCAAAACCTAAATTGTCTACCGAATCTATCGGAGACGGTAAGATTCAATAATAAAAGTATCATCATAACGAAGAGTCAAATAGCCGGATCGAATACACATGAAGTAGTCACTCTTGAGGACCGATAAGTTGCCATCATCACACAAGACCACAACTTTGGCCGGGGAAGTAATGCGGAAATATGACTCTCTTGGGATCTCCGAAAAGAGCATTAGCTTGAGATTCATTGAAATGTTTTGCCAACCCCACGCCGGCATATTTTGTCATCCCAACTAACTTGGCAGGACTAATGACTGTTTGATGGGCATCAAATTTTTCTGCAAGCCAACTGCTGAGAAAATGAATAGGAAAAGGGATGTCTCGTGCGGTCACACTTAATGCAGATTGGACTTCCTTTAGACCTTTGAAGATACTTGCTAGAACTGGTATCGCAAGAGAGAATTGCCTTCCAACCGCCATCATGGATGCTACTTTGAAAGTACTAGGACGAATGAAACCAACGTCCTTGCTAGGAAATACAAATTTGCATAGCCAGCATGAAAGAAAAGCCGCTAAATAAACTTCATCTTGAATATGAGAAGGGACATTAAGCTCTTTAAAAGGATGAATGAATTTGCTTGGAACGAACACGAGACTTATCAATTGAGCCGGATGGATAGGTAGTCTTATTGGATCCGCTAGACTTACCCACAGAAAAGGGTACCTTGTATCTCAAATCATCTCAAAACCAGAAATCTACCCAATCTTGAAGGGTCATTACATGGTCACCATCAATGGTCTGACATTCTTTATGAAAGGCGATGAATAGGTACTTGCGGCTCTTTGGAAGAAAAGAACGTCCTTTCTTGGCGGCTTCATTAAGTTCATCAGCAGAAGGGATGACTTCATCATAAAAAGTACCAAAAATAGGAAGGCCGCTACATGATTTTAACTCCCAAAGGGATACAGACTCCTCGCCATTCGGGGTAGATAGCGTGTTGGTAGCAGGATTCCAATGATTATAGAAAGAAAGGATAACATTCATCTGCCAGTCATATGTGAAAAGGGATGCAAAAAATAGTGTCTCGAATATGTGCCCTCTCGAGGATTGGCTCGTAATGTTTCAAAATATCTTCTCGTCCATTCCCAATACTTGGGAGTATACTCAAGTGCATCGGAGATTGGGAAATAATCCTTGCAAGTAGCATTTCCATCACGTTTACGATAGTCTAATGATGGCAGATCGGCTAGAAAAGTTGTTGAATGTGGAAAGGAGGATTGAAGTTGTAAACCTGATTGAGGCAAACCACCATGACCATAAAGTTCATAAGAAGTCTCCAATGACCAGGAAGTCAAATGCTTGATGCTTTCGGAAGACCGCTTCTTAGCAAATGGACCAATGGCAGGTTCATATACGCGAAGGCTTGTCCGACGATACTTCTCATCAATTACTAAGAATCTTTTAGTGGAAGAAGAAGAATTTCTGAAAAGCACCATCTAAAAAGAAAAGGGAGACATATAAAAATGCGTGAATTAGATGCATATTTGAAAGAAGAGAGGAGGGACAAGATTATAAATCCCATGATATTTGTATGTCCTAAGAAAAAAAAAAATCTAATGAGAAAAAGGGAGAGAACAAGAACTTACCTTGATCAAGAGCTAAAGAAAAGTGATGCTCCAATGTTAAGAAATTTATGATTTGCCAAAATTGATGACGTGTTAAAAACAGCAATCGTGACCCTTAAGAAACAACTCGTCAAGCACCAAGGCTTGTGAAGTATTACGGCAAGAGAATTCAGATCACCCAAAGAAACCTGCAACCCTGCAATAAGAATAGATGTTAATTAATGGAAACAGGCGGGCTCACCAATAACTCAATCAGGCTTAGTCAAGTCTATTTCAATAACAAGTTTGCGCCATCGATCATGCGTTGCCGAAGCAGAAAAGGTTGCTTTTGGTTAACACACACATGTCAACAATATGTTCTTCCTCAACATTGAAAAGCTACAGGAAGAATTTATAAGACTAGGCGCGCAAACAACGTTTGACTTCTGATGCAAACGAGAAGAAAAAAAAACATTTGCAGAAGCTCTTTTATTTATAAGGCTGAGATGGTAGAATTGCTTCAGCGCTCATGTTTGATGAATTCTAGAGCAATGGGAGAACTCGCCTTGAACTCGCAATGTTTGCAGAAATAAACCAGAGCTGAGAGAACACCACATGAGCTATCAATTCAGGGCTGAGAATATATCATAATTTATGGCAGCAGTGATTAGGGAGCACTGGTGACAAGGATGCTGAATCCCTTACAGCAACTTCAACCATGAATATGCCTGATGAACAAGGAATTTGCAATTCTGGACCACTGGTTCGAAGATCATGTAAATTCACACATAAAGCTTGAGAAACTACGTGAATGAAACCAGTTCACAGGCTGAAACAGCAAAGTTGAAATTCTGCTCCGATTGGTTTGTAAGCATAATGGACATCCAAGTTGAGGTTTTGCAATGCTGACAACAGTGAGAAGAATGATTAAGTGGAATCTATATCACATCCAAACTTCAATATTTGATGAGGTTCTGCATATAAATCATGTGACATCTATCTACAACAGACGAATACATCCAATTCTATAGGCTTTGGAATCTATCTACAAACCAGAATTATATCCTGCATACACACACAAAAAAAGGGGGTGCAGTTGTAATAAAACAAAAGGAGGAATGGGGACGTGCATACCGGGACTGCTGTGTGCTGTGTGGAGGCTGCACTGTTAGTGAAGAAACAGAAGTATTGCTAGGTTGAGGCTGCACCGTTAGTTAAATTCAAACTTGAGCAGTACCACACTTGGTTTAATGATATCACCAAGCAGTCACCTGACCCGACAATGTTTTGCTCGACCTTTGGCGGACCAATTCTGCCCGCAGATGCTGACGGACACTTGGCAATCTTCACGAAGCAGCCAAAAAGTTTGATATTGATTTTGAAGCGAGATGTTTGGTTGCCAGGTTGATGCTACGCGGTTAATAAAAGAGCAACAGGAAGTGCTGCGTCGGTAACAGGAAAAGAGCAATGTAATGTTCTTTTATAGCCGCCTCAGTGATTCTTTCCTAATCTAAAAAAAATTCTTTTCTTATTCTGTGAAAGCAAAGTCGGCTTCCAGTACAGGAAATTGTTTTGTTCACTTTCTTAATAATTCATTCACGTTGGACAATTCATTCAGGAAAAAAAAAAAAAAAAAAAAAGGGGGGGGCCAGTTAAGCTAAGTCAGGCTATCAGTATGGAAGGACCTTTTGTTTACTATAAGCAGCTAATTCACTCTAAGCAATTGATTTAGAAAAGAAAGTCAATTAAACAAAGCAATTTACGTGATAAGTTCTTTTGCTTTCTGGACATTCTTCCAGGAAAAGGTTGAAATTAATGAAGGATGGAGGGCACGGTTCCCAAGGCAATGAGAAAAGGGAGTTGCAACTTTCAAAATTCATAACTTGCTAACCGTTGGTCGGAATCACGAATGGATTGCGTTGTTGGATTCAGCACAATGAGATCTCTAGAACAAGAAATTGCAGTGACCACTTCCAGTGAAAAAAAAGTTCTTGCAGCCCAGTCAAAGTGTTGGTCGCTATTAGAGTATAAAGATAAATTTTGCTTGGTCCTGAATATGCAACAGTTTCAAATGAGGTATTGAATTTGGATATTCTATCATTTAGTTTGATAAAGTTCAATCAAGATTGGTCCATAAATTTTCAATTTTAACTATCATATTTTATTTTCATAATAAGATTTATCTGCTTTGTTGTGAAAATGTAATACGGTTAAATCAAATTTTAATCGAAAATATACAACCCTCTCAACTATATTTTTCGAGACATGCCCACTTATTTTGAAAGTAAGTGAACTTGTCTCGAGGGGGCATCTGTAGAAACATAAATTTTCTACCAATCAAATTTCACCATGTGTTATTTTATTCTTTAAAAGAAAAGATAAAATAAAATTGAAATAAATGACATGGAAAATAAATGAGCCTTCATATATTTCTTGGCCAATGAAAAGTTGACACTTGATATGAGATATTCAAGATATCTTGTCATAAATACAAGATCCCAACAGATATCTTTTCATAAAAGTAAGATCCCGTCAATAAATATCAACCAATAAAATTATGTCATGTGGCATTGGAAAAGGACATGAGAGCCCCTACATATCTCTATAAATAGAGGGCCTCAACCTAAAGGAAGAGGATTCCGAGAGATACAAATTTCCTTCAAGACAAGCTCTGCAAGCAAGGAAGCTCTCGCTCTCTCTCTCTCTCTCTCTCTTCAAGCAAGGAAGCTCTCTCAAAGAGTTCTCAAGCCTCCTTCATCTATGCTTGAAGTCTACAAAGAACAAAGCTCTGTTGGATCAAGTCTAAACGCCCCATAAGAGTTCTTCAACAACACTTTGAAGACACATCAAAGGTACTCTTCAAAGCATCAAATCACCAAATCTCGCTTCGCAATACACGTCTAAATTCGCGTTCTTGAAAAGCACAAATCTTGGCTTGATTACTCAAATAAATCAAGTCGCCATATATCAAATCCAAGGGAAGAATTAGAGGATTGTCATATTCTTTTGAAAGAATATATTACATAGAGATTGTACCCATTCATATATTTAATAAAATCATATATTTGTACACGTGTGCTTGTTTAATTTCAGGTGCTTAAAATTGTGTCTACAGGCTGTCTCGGTTCTTTTCAAACATGTATAGCTGTGAAGAAAAACACACTGCAATTTCTGTGAAGAAAACACTCTAATAGTATATATGAGAGTAAATTTATTTTTTTATCAAACTGATGAATGGAATGCATGCACTTGTGTTAAATAAAAAAATAAAAAAACGAATCCCATTTTGAATTCTTACAAACATGCAAGGAAATCAATGAAAGTCACAAACACAGATTCACAAAAGAATATTGCTTATTCACATGGAAGATTCACAAAATGTGAATACATGCTAGGAAATACAAGAGATGAACAGAGAGGGTATTTATTGGGATACACAGTTGCTGTTTCACGACATGCTGATAACATCTTTTGATGAACCCACTTCGGCAATAATCATATGCAAATGGGACCCCAGGCACAGTCACCTGGGCAGCTTCAAGCCTGAACCCTTGAGCTTCCGCTCCATTATGTCATCTAGACGCGCTCCCATTTCAGGTGTCAAGTGATTTGCCCAGTCGCCTATCTCACCTTTCCTGAAGTATAAACTATTTTGAATAGCAATTGATATGTCGAGACGGTGCTACCCATTTTTATTCACCTCCAAGTTGCTCAACTTCTCAAAACTACACATGCTTATTATCTTTTGCACCTCCCCTTCCTCCTCTTCCTCTAAGGTGAAAGAACAACCCATGAACTCAGCTAGTTTCTTAACATGAGCAGCGGTGTCTTTCTTCATTTCCTCATATGTCAAGAACAGTATCTTCTCAGGGAACTCTAAGCTAGCTCTCCAATACCCTAAAACATGGTCCCAATATGGTCCCAAGATTGAAATTCCATTGCAGAACATCTCAAAGGCCTCTTCCAGAGGAAGAGGTTCAACATTTTTTGACATTTGATGCGCGGAAACAAAGCACCACAAAGAAACAAAAGCATCCTTTGCGTCCCTGCAAATGTAAATAATCTTGCAACCGGAAGAAATGATAGATTTAGGTAAACAACTGTAAGGAACATGAGTAGATAGCAGAGGAATTGCCAAGTCCCGATTACTTGGGTTTCGAGCAAGGTGATATTCCAAAAAAGGAACACAGTCATGTGGCATCTTGGTAAGTAAAGAACTAGTTGTTGAACCACTTAAACGGGATCGTGTAAGAATAGCAAAAGTGAGGGCCTTAAGCCAAGTTGTGCCAGTTTTTGGAGAACTGGCGACAAATATATCAGTGGATTGAGGATTGAAGTGCTCTCGAACAGACACGAGTCCTTCCAAGAAGAAGGAAGAGTACCAAAAGCCTTGGTACAGGTAATAATCATTCCCCCTCAAGCCTTTAACTTTTGGAAGGGCGTGCATCACTTCATTGTAATTTTTAGCTTCATTTTTCCTCTCTGCACTGTCACCAGAATCCAAGATTTTTCTAATTTAAACAATTTTTCTAATTTGGATAGTTTTTATTATAACAAAAAATTATATTTAAAGTTAAATATCAGGTTTAATTTCAATTTATAGCAGGTAATTAAAATTAATAATGGTAAGAATTAATTTTTAATAATTACTAGAATTAGTTATATAATGGTTTTTGTTTCAAAATCCTCCATGAAGGGGATCATAAAGGAGTGTTTCTGGAAAATTTTACAAAATTTCTTACACATTTTTTCACCTCAGTTTTCAGCTTTGTTTCCTATGTTATAAGCTCAAATTTCCTTCGTTTTTCTCCTAGTTAAGAGTTCAAGGTTAGTTTTCTAGAGAGATATTTGAGTGACTTTTTTTTTTGAGTTCATAGATCTTATTTAAAAATGCAGTGGTGAACGGCACGAATCTATTTGATGAATTGTCAATGGAGCATGGTCTGCTTCATTGGTTATAATGGGGTAGGGTCTTGATGATCTTTCACCGGTTGGTCAGAACTTGTATGATCTATTGCTGGGGCAGTGTCCATTCGCTGTTTACTGGCGGAACACAATTCATTTGATTTGTTGCTTGTTGAGATGTAGGTGGTAGCATGGGGGTTTTTGGTCAAGGTTAGTTTCTGCACTTCTCTATTCAGACAAGAGATCCATCAACTCATTTAGTTAACGTCGGACTTTTCTGTTTGATGCCATTGCCGGAGAATATCTTCTCTTAAAGAGTTTGTGCTTTCTCATTCTCTGCAGAGACCAGTCTGCGAGTTAGAAAAACATTACACAATGGCAGGAAAAACAAAATAAGAAATAAAAGGGAGTAAACCAAGGAACGATGCCCTGAAAGGTGTTGAGTTTACTAATGCCTTTTTCATTCCCTGCAACTCACTTTCTGTCATTTTTTTCCTGTAATCAATTTGCGCATCCAAGGTATAAATTAAGCCATGCTTCTTTAATTTTCCAACAAAATCTCCCGTATAAATCAAGCTATCCCTCCACATATCGGTTCCAAAAGATTTGTTTGAAGTAAGAAGAATTGTGATCTGAGCCTAGTAGGGGGGAAAATCATTCTGACTGCTCAAATTATTCTGCTGATAGTGAAAAATCATTCTGACTGCTCAAATTATTCTGCTGATAGTGCATAAAAACTGCTTTCAGATCTCTATTTGCCTCTGTTGCACATGAAGCCGGAAACTGGGCTTATTTTAGTAGTGGAAAACACGAGTTCTCGTACAGATCTTGATCTTTATTTTAACCAATTACAAGGCATTTCGAGATCCTTTCAGCAAATGTGCCGCCTACGTTCATTTGATCTGCAATTCAACAATCTTAATGGATGGTTGTCTCTGTTGGTCTTTGCTCCGCCCTCATGTATGGTTGTCTTGGTTCTTTGAAAACATGTATAGCTGTGAAGAAAACACACTGCAATTTCTGTGAAGAAAACACTCTAATATTATATATTAGAGTAAATTTATTTCATATCAAACTGATTAATGGAATGCATACACTTGTGTTAATTAAAAAGAAAAAATGAATCCCATTTTGAATTCTTACAAACAAGCAAGGAAATCAATGAAAGTCACAAACACAGATTCACAAAAGAATATTGCTTATTGACATGGATGATTCACAAAATGTGAATACTTGCTAGGAAATACAAGAGATGAACAGAGAGGGTATTTATTGGGATACACGGTTGCTGTTTCACGAGATGTTGATAACAGCTTTTGATGAACCCTCTAAGCCAATAATCATAAGCAAACGGGGCCCAGGCACAGTCACCTGGGCAGCTTTAAGCCTGAACCCTTGAGCTTCCGCTCCATTATGTCATCTAGACGTGCTCCCATTTGAGGTGTCAAGTGATTTGCCCAGTCGCCTATCTCACCTTTCCTGAAGTATATACTATTTGGAATAGGAATTGATATGTCTACTAGGTGCTTCCCATTTTTATTCACCTCCAAGTTGCTCAACTTCTCAAAACTACACATCCCTATTATCTTTTGCACCTCCCCTTCCTCCTCTTCCTCTAAGGTGAAAGAACAACCCATGAACTCAGCTAGTTTCTTAACATGAGCAGCGGTGTCTTTCTTCATTTCCTCGTATGTCAAGAACAGTATCTTCTCGGGGAACTCCAAGCTTGCTCTCCAGTACCCTAAAACATGGTTCCAGTAAGGTCCAAAATTTGCAATTCCATTGCAGAACAGCTCAAAAGCCTCTTCCAGAGGAAGAGGCTCTACATTTTTCGACCTTTGCAGCTTTGCAAGAAAGCACCACAAAGAAACAAAAGCATCCTTTGCGTCCCTGCAAATGTAAATAATCTTGCAACAAGAAGAAATGATAGATTTAGGTAAACAACTGTAAGGAACATGAGTAGATACCAGAGGAATTGCCAAGTCCCGATTACTGGGGTTTCGAGCAAGGTCATTTTCCAAAAAAGGAACACAGTCATGTGGCATCTTGGTAAGTAAAGAACTAGTTGTTGAACCACTTATACGGGATCGTGTAAGACTAGCAAAAGTGAGGGCCTTAAGCCAAGTTGTGCCAGTTTTTGGAGGACTGGCGACAAATATATCAGTGGACTGAGGATTGAAGTGCTCTCGAACAGACATGAGTCCTTCCAAGAAGAAGGCATCGTACCAAAAGCCTTGGTACAGGTAATAATCATCCCCCCTCAAGCCTTTAACTTTTGGAAGGGTGGACATCACGTCATTGTAATTTTTTGCTTCATTTTTCCTCTCAGCACTTCCACCAAAAACCAAGAATTGGGAGGAAGGCAAAGAGGATTCCATGAAAGTAAAAAAAGAAAATATAAGGTAGAATGAAAGGCCATGGCAGCTATTTGTAGCGAGTTGAGAGCTGGTTTAATTTTTGGCACCATCAACTATTACCTTTCGGGAACGAGTTGTCTCAAATTACTGATGTATTTGGTCACCATCATCCAAGATTTTCTGACATTGTCACGCTGCCTAGAATCCAATAATTGAATTAAATCAAAATTTACCGTATTTTAATATTATTGATTACATGTCCGCTGATGCAATTGGGTATTATTTCATATTATTTACCGTATTTTAATATTATTGAGTACATGTCCGCTGATGCAATTGAGTATTATTTTATATTATACTCCATTGCAAATCTTTAGTGTGATTGTGTTTCAAATCCTTCTTTGCAAGCTTTAAATGGTGTGGAACCCGCAATCCAATTTAATCCTATATTTTGGGGGTGGTTGAGAGTATACTATTAATTTTTTTTCAAATGTTTTTTTATTTAAAATTATATTAAAATAATACTTTGTTATTTTTTAAAATTTATTTTTGATATTTATATATAAAAAAATCTAAAATTATTAAAAATTATCTTCTAAAATATTATTTTTTATAAAAAACAAATTCAACTAGTCAACTAAAAAATCACCTTGTAGATCGCTTTTCTAGACTAGTGTTTTTTGTATCTGAACCATCTTATTTGTACCTCGATTAATTTTACAGATTCTGAAGTTAACGACCGTGTAAGCCTACAGATGCCCTAAAAAGACTCAAACTCATGATTATTGAGAAACATACTCAAAGTCTAACTAATTGAGTTACTCTCAGGGTTTATAAACTAGTGTTTCTTGAATATGTGATCATGACAGCTATTTGTAGCAAGTTGAGAGCAGATTAATTATTGGTACTAACCATCTAGTAGGTGGCTCAATGGTAAGAGTTTAGAATCAAGAGGTTTGCTCCTTACGTGATCTCAGATTCGAGTCCTGTGGTTGCTAATATTGATGACCACTAGAGGCTTACCTGGTCGTTAACTTCAGGACCCGTGAGGATTAGTCGAGATACACGTAAGCTGACTCGAATACCCCACATGAATTAAAAAAATTATTGGCACTATTAACTATTTCTTTTCAAGAACGAGATGTCTCAAATTACAAATATTTGGTCACCGTACTGTTTGCCCTACTTTTCTGACATTTTCTTTGACACTGTTACGCTGCCACAAATTCTAATAATTGAATGAAGTCAAAATTTACACTTTTTTAGTAATCAGCTGTCTGCTGGTAGAATTATATTTTATTTCATATTAATATTTTATTTGTTATTCTACTATAATTGTTTTTTAAAATATTTTTTTATTTAAAAATATATTAAAATAATATTTTTTTTATTTTTAAAATTTATTTTTTACATTACAAAAATATAAAAACAAAAGGAAAAAAATATAATTCAAAGTAAAAAAAATTAAAAAAAATCAATTTTTTAAAAACATTTTTAAAATGCAAAAACTTTAAAACTCGATAATAGCTCCGAGACCTTGAGACCGTATATTTTGAGGAATATTTAGAGCCCCCAACTCTATAACTTTGTCCTTTTAAATGTATGTTTGCAAGTGTAGTAGAAGTTATTTTTCAAATTGTGTTTTGTTCGGAAATATATTAAAATAATATTTTTTTTATTTTAAAAAAATATTTTTGACAACAATATATCAAAATAATTTGAGAAAACAAAAAAATATTAATTTGAAACAAAAAAATAAATAAAAAAAAATCAGTTTTAAAACAAATATTTTTAAAACGCAAAAACAAACACATCATGGAACATCACCATGCATTTGACACACACATTGAGATTGAAATTGCATTTAGCATTGATGCAATCTTGCGTTTTCTAATCTTTTAAATAGAATAATGGAACTCACAAAAAAGACTTAATTTAGAGCACAAGAACAAATGAAATGTTCGAACGTAAAAAGGTGTGAAAGGCACGTAAATTTCACTGCTGAAGGAGAAAAGGAGTTATTAGAGAACATTAACCAAAGATTTCCTTCGTTTTTGGAAGCTGACGACAAATATATCTGTGGATTGCTTGAACTGAGATGAGTCTTCCCAAGAAGGACGGAAAGTACCAAAAGCCTTTAACTTTTAGAAAGGTAGAGATAATTTCTTTGTAGTTTTTAGCATGGGCTTTGAATTTGTGCAGAAGGCAAAGAGGGTTCCATGGATGTACATTAGAAAATATTGTGCAGGATGGTGTAAGTAAAATATTAAAGAAAGGCCATTGCAGCAGTTATTTTTAGCAGGATGAGAGCTCGTAACCTGTTTATTTTTGTGTTTTAAAAGTATTTTTAAAAAAAATAATTTTTTTTATTTTTTTATTTTAAATTAATAATTTTTTTAGTATTTTCATATCATTTTGATATGTTGATGTCAAAAATAATTTTAAAAAAAAATAAAAAAAACATTATTTTAATGCATTTCCAAACGAAAAACATTTTAAAAAGCAACTGCACTATATCAACTATTTCCTTTTGAGCATCTTTACACAGTGCAACGATGATAAAACTAAAACGAAACATTTAGACAGGAGTTCTTAAGGATTTTTATTTTTTTAAAATTAATTTTTTTTTTGTTTTTAGATTGTTTTGATTGCTAATGTCAAGAATTATTTTTTTAAAAATAAGATAAAACTAAGAGGGTGTTTGGTACAATATTTTACTCGAGGTTTTCAAAAATTTTAATTTTTTTTTCAAATTAATTTTTTGGTGTTTTTGCATTGTTTTGATGTCAAAATTTAATTTTAAAAAATAAAAAATATATATTATTTTGATGTATTTTTAAATGAGAATCACTTTAAAAAGTAACCGCTACAACTTTCCCAAACACCTAAACCTTAAAGTTATAATCCTAACACAGTAGCGAAATAAAAAAAAAATCTCTAAATATTTATAAAAAAATATAAATAATAATATGAATCCTCGAACAAAAAATAAACTAAATATTTTTATTTTTAGTAATTCTAGATATAAAATTTTGTATTGAAAAATAATTTGTATTTAAAACTTGCCTAACTAATAGAATTAATCTACTATTAGAATTTTTAAATAGTAAAATGATAATTAAATTAAAATTTCTAATATAAATAGAAAAAATATCCAAATAGGTAAATAAATACCATCTCATAGTAACTTTAAATCCTTATTTAAAGGTCTTTCTTCGAAGATCTTGAAATTTTAACCGCAAAATCTTTAGAATTGTATGTCAAAATTTCAGCTTAATATAAATGATAAAATCAAAAGCTACATCTTGGACTTTTCACAACCTAAAAAGTCTTAACTGTATGGGTTGCATTCATTCAGATACATCTGGCATGGTAAGGAAGACTGGGGGGGACTCTAAGGAAAAGTTACGAGAGCTCGGAGGACTTGATGCTGTCTTTGAGGTCACCATGAACTGTCACTCTGTTATAGAGGTGTGAGCTTGTATGATTGTTTCATCTTTCAGCAATTCACAAAAAATCAAGAACTCGTATTCTAGTTAATCATTTGAGAAATTAGGAACAGTTTGCAACTGGGAAATCTGTGCTCAATTCATGTATTCAATTGTGGGAAAAATCTGTCCTGTGCTTCTCTCATCTTATGCATGATAAAATTTTCAGCATTGCTTAATATTAATCTCTGGTTCTCACATTTAGCTTTATAGCACTGCTCTGTTATTAATTTCTTCATCTTGGAATGTAATTGTATATGGTTCTGAGTGTAGTCATCACTGTCTTGTGTTTTACTTTCACCTTATAAGATCTAAAGCAGATCCTAAATCAATGGTCGCACTTTAACTTGCTTATTAGTACTTCTGTGTGTTTGGTAGTGTGGTAGCTGTTGTGGTTGTAGTTAGAAAAAGTTGTTTTATAATTAAAAGTACTTTTAGTTGAGGTTGGTTTGGAAAAATATATGTTGGTTAAAACTGTGGTTAAAATTGAGGTTGAACAAAAAGTTGTTTAATGTGTTTGGTTTAAAGAATGTTTTTCAAATTGAGGTTATAAAATAATTAAAATATATATATATATATTAATATTGATGATTTTTAATTGAAATATTATAGATTTAACTACTCTATTACATCATGAAATAAACAATATTTTATATAAAGTATTTTTTATTGTTCCTTAAACTATTTGCAATTCAATCACGTACGAAATCCATCCGACAAAAACTACAGTTTTCATGGCTTCTTGAATGTGCACCAACATCAGGTAAAATATCATCACATGAGGTAAAATATTATTAGGAACAAAATTGGGATTGCAATCAAATTCTGCAAATGCTACGTCATCATGTGATCTCCTTCTAATATAATTATATAGTGTCATTGAATAATTTTAAACACTAGTTTTTCAAATAAAACACAATATATAAGAAATGTTTTTGGATTTTTTTTATTTTACTGGGTCGGACCCGGTCCAATGCATTTAGGTTTGGACCGGACCGAATCCGACTATGAACAAGTGGAGACGCTCTCCACTGTTCACGTGAACAGTGGAGAATGTAGAAGAAGAAAGAGAAGGGGAAGAGCAAGGGCGGAGCCAGGAATTTTTTTTGTCCTGGGCTAATAAATAAATATATAAATATTTTTCAAGATTGATTATTAACTCATGTACATGGATTTTTGAAGTTAACAGTAAAGTTTTAATTCAAATACACTACCCAAAATATTAAGAAATAAAATTGAAAGTACGTAAAATTAAAGCGAAAGTAAAAATAAACTCACTATTAAAGTTATATCTTTTGATGTTTTGTGGAATATAATTTATCTATAATCGAATCTGAATCGATATTGTAACAACCTCTCAACCGGGATAAAATAACAATCTTATGTCAACTGTAAAACAAAGTAATTAAATATTTTCCCTCTTTCAATTCCTCCTTCATTTACTTTATTCTTCTCTAGATTAGTGTTTTATAAGTTGGACTTTGTAAGTTTACAAAGTTATTCTTTCACTTTTTTTATTTTTTTCCTTGGATTTTTTTTATGTTTTTCCCTTATTTTTTTCTATTTTTCTCTCGCCTTTTCTTTTCTTTTTTTTTTCTATTCCCGCCTTCGCCCGATTGGCAACATATAAAAGGAAGGAGGAGCTGATTTGTTTTATTTTTTAATGGCAAATAACCATTTTACTCTTAATGAGTCATTTTGCTTTTATTTGACGGTCTTTTTTTTATTAGCACTACTAAGCTCCGTTCATCCTAAAATTTTAACCAGATTTTATTCAATATATTTTAAGATCCCTCGTAAAAGTTCAGCTCGATCTGATGGTCGGATTGAAAATTACGTCCAATAACATAAAACTGGTCAAATTGTGATTTTTCATCAAATTTCTAAATTTCTTCAAAAATTCTGAAATTTTAACCCAAGCTAAAGCATCATATTAAAAAGCTCACGCAAATTTTTAGAATTTTTTAATAATTTAATTGAAAATTATGAATTTTTTTATATAAAACTAGTCAAAAAATATTGATAAAATCTTGACCTGGGCTAAAGCCCACCCCAGCCTTTGCCATACCTCCGCCTATGGGGAAGAGGAAGAGCAGTGGTTGGCGGTGGAAACAGTGGAGGCCGGTGGTGAGTTGCTCTCTACTGTTCACATGCAACGTGAACAGTGGACAATGCAGAAGATGAAGGAGAAGAAGAAGAAGAAGAAGAAGAAGAAGAAGGAGAAGGGGAAGAGGAAGAGCAGTGGTTGGTGGAGGCCGGTGATGAGAGGGAGCTGCTCTCCACTGTTTGCTATTCACCGCTATGTTTCTGCTCTTTTTCTTGTGGCCTCTATTTATAACACAATTTGCAACTCAACACAAAAGGCAGCTTGAAGTTGCTTCTGGTTATCTTGCGGTTTAAAAGCAAATGGTAATGGGTCCCAAAAACAGAAAATTGTATTTAAACTGTAACCAAACACATGACAATTGTTTTTTCTGTAAACGTAGCCGGAGCGCCAAACACACACTTAGTTAACGTCGGACTTTTCTGTTTGATGCCATTGCCGGAGAATATCTTCTCTTAAAGAGTTTGTGCTATCTCATTCTCTGCAGAGACCAGACTGCGAGTTAGAAAAACATTAGACCTATGGCTGGAAAAACAAAATAAGAAATAAAAGGGAGTAAACCAAGGAACGATGCCCTGAAAGGTGTTGAGTTTACTGAGGCCTTTTTCATTCCCTGCAACTCACTTTCTGTCATTTTTTCCCTGTAATCAATTTGCGCATCCAAAGTATAATTAAGCCACGCTTCTTTAAGTTTCCATCAAAATCTCCGGTATAAATCAAGCCATCCCTCGACATATCGGTTCCAAAAGATTTGTTTGAAGTAAGAAGGATTGTGATCTGAGCCTAGTGAGGGAAAAAAAATCATTCTGACTAGTCAAATTATTCTGCTGATAGTGCATAAAAACTGCTTTCAGATTCTTTATGTGTCTCTGTTGCGAACGAAGCCGGCAACTGGGCTTATTTTAGGAGTGGAAAACACGAGTTCTCCTACAGATCTTGATCTTTTATTTTAACCAATTACAAGGCATTTCGAGATCCTTTCAGCAGATGTGCCGCCTACGTTCATTTGATCTGCAATTCAACAATCTTAATGGATGGTTGTCTCGGTTGGTCTTTGCTCCGCCCTCATGTATGGCTGTCTCGGTTCTTTTCAAACATGTATAGCTGTGAAGAAAAACACACTGCAATTTCTGTGAAGAAAACGCTCTAATAGTATATATTAGAGAAAATTTATTTTTTTATCAAACTGATGAATGGAATGCATGCACTTGTGTTAAATAAAAAAAAAAAAACGAATCCCATTTTGAATTCTTACAAACATGCAAGGAAATCAATGAAAGTCACAAACACAGATTCACAAAAGAATATTGCTTATTCACATGGAAGATTCACAAAATGTGAATACTTGCTATGAACAGAGAGGGTATTTATTGGGACACAGTTGCTATTTCACGACATGCTGATAACATCTTTTGATGAACCCACTTCGGCAATAATCATATGCAAATGGGACCCCAGGCACAGTCACCTGGGCAGCTTCAAGCCTGAACCCTTGAGCTTCCGCTCCATTATGTCATCTAGACGCGCTCCCATTTCAGGTGTCAAGTGATTTGCCCAGTCGCCTATCTCACCTTTCCTGAAGTATAAACTATTTTGAATAGCAATTGATGTGTCGAGACGGTGCTTCCCATTTTTATTCACCTCCAAGTTGCTCAACTTCTCAAAACTACACATGCTTGTTATCTTTTGCACCTCCCCTTCCTCCTCTTCCTCTAAGGTGAAAGAACAACCCATGAACTTAGCTAGTTTCTTAACATGAGCAGCGGTGTCTTTCTTCATTTCCTCATATGTCAAGAACAGTATCTTCTCAGGGAACTCTAAGCTAGCTCTCCAATACCCTAAAACATGTTCCCAATATGGTCCCAAGATTGAAATTCCATTGCAGAACATCTCAAAGGCCTCTTCCAGAGGAAGAGGTTCAACATTTTTAGACATTTGATTCGCGGAAAAAAAGCACCACAAAGAAACAAAAGCATCCTTTGCGTCCCTGCAAATGTAAATAATCTTGCAACCAGAAGAAATGATAGATTTAGGTAAACAACTGTAAGGAACATGAGTAGATAGCAGAGGAATTGCCAAGTCCCGATTACTTGGGTTTCGAGCAAGGTGATATTCCAAAAAAGGAACACAGTCATGTGGCATCTTGGTAAGTAAAGAACTAGTTGTTGAACCACTTAAACGGGATCGTGTAAGAATAGCAAAAGTGAGGGCCTTAAGCCAAGTTGTGCCCGTTTTTGGAGAACTGGCGACAAATATATCAGTGGATTGAGGATTGAAGTGCTCTCGAACAGACATGAGTCCTTCCAAGAAGAAGGAAGAGTACCAAAAGCCTTGGTACAGGTAATAATCATTCCCCCTCAAGCCTTTAACTTTTGGAAGGGCGTGCATCACTTCATTGTAATTTTTAGCTTCATTTTTCCTCTCTGCACTGTCACCAGAATCCAAGATTTGGGTGGAAGGCAAAGAGGATTCCATGAATGTAAAAAATGAAAATATAAGGTAGAATGAAAGGCCATGGCAGCTATTTGTAGCGAGTTGAGAGCTGGTTTAATTTTTGGCACCATCAACTATTACCTTATTTTAATATTATTGATCACATGTCCGCTGATGCAATTGGGTTTTATTTCATATTATATTCGATAGCAAATCTTTAGCGTGATTGTGTGGTTTCTATTTATTGGTAGCAAATCTTTACTGTGATTGTGTACTGTTTGTACTGTTTGCCCTTCTTTTCATATTATCCAAGGTATTTGTACTGTTTGCCCTTCTTTTCTGCCATTTTCTTTCAAATTGTTACGCCCCCAATTCTAATAATTGAATTAAGTCAAAATTTACACTATTTTAGTATTCTTGATCACCTCTCAGCTGATGCAATTAGAATTGTTTTATATTAAATCTTGTTGTTATTGATTTTATGGTCGCTTTTAAAATGTTTTTAATTTAAAAATATATCAAAATAATTTTCTAAAAAATTTACTTTTAACATTAGCATAGAATGCAAAAAAGTAATTAAAATAAAAAAATTAAAAATATATTTTTAAAATATAAAAATAAATATATTTTATATTCGATAATAAATTTAGCATGATTGTGTTTTCAAAACCCAATATCTAAGATAGAAGGAAACATTTATATAAAGTAATTGAAGATGAAGTTAAAATGTCTTTTCCATTAAAAGAAAAAAAATTCATTATTCAAGTAAATGTAGTGAGTGGTAGAAGATATCAACTAAGCTCCATTACGTAGATAGTATTTATAGATTAGTGATGAGTCAACTTTTTATTTAGTTTTTGTTTGGTTCTTTAAAATGCATAGATGTAGCACAAAATACTAAATTCAGGGCATAAATACTAAATTTAAGGCATTTTAGCTTGGTAATGCGTCAAGCTCAAGGTAGTATGAATCTGGTGTACATGTTAGACCTAAGACACATGAACTAGACAATCATTCAAGTTCAAGGTGCTTGGACATAGTAATGCGTCAAGCCTAAGATAACATCGGTCTAACACGCATACCAGACCCAAGGCGCTTAGATTTGGTAGTGCACCAAATCCAACATAGCGTGGGTTGGCATGCATGTCAGACCCGAGATGCTTGGACTTGGTAGTGCGCCAAGTTCAAGGTAGCGTGGGTCTGACACGCATGTCAAATCCAAGGTGTTTAGATTTGACAGCCAACAAAGTCCAAGATAATGACGATTCTTCCTTCTCATGTCCAGAGGAATGACCAACCTCCTTTGGATCTAATCTCAGGAAAGAACTTGATCTCTATAGACTCAGCTACACTTAACGTCTTAAACTTTATCTCCCTATACCTTTTTAGATGCATAAAAGTCATTCGAGAACCCACCATATTCCCATCAGACAAGAGATATTTATTTCTTATTAATGTTATCAGGGTAATTACATTGCAAACCCTCATTTTCACAAAAGTACAAGACTCATGAGTTATAAATATATCATGAGACCTTCAGAACAAAGGTTTACAATTTCCAATTTATCTGGAAAATCCAGAAAGGACCAAGATTTGAAATGAGGTGAAAATTATTTTGTTTTGTTCTGTTTTTTGAATTGATATGAAATGTTTTGGCTATTCCAGACGAAACGAAACAGAATTAACAACCTTAGCTGCGTTTGTATTTTCAGAGCATCTCTCTATAGAATATTCATTTATTTTCTCTCTCTAAAAAAATAATTATTTAAAAATCGGAGAGTCCTTACTTCCACTAAAAAGGATCTTTTATAAATACTAGCCATGAGCAGCTTTGATCTATCAAGGATCAATTATAAATTATTAACTATTTTAACTGAGAAGAATAAAAAAAATTATTAGACGAACTGATTAACCGAGATTATTCAAATCAAGAAAATTTATTATTGCTTGTTGGATTTTTGGATATCATCATCCAGTAAAAACGTTTTATTTCGACCCTTGTAGCATTTTTTTCCCCCGTCGTATAATAGCTCCGAGACCTTAAGACTCGATCTTTTGAGGAATTTTTACAGCCCCCAACTCCACTAGATAGTGGCTCGCTGTGGAACATCACTATGCATTTGACACCAGAGGTGGATCGTGTGTGTGTGTGTGTGTGTGTGTGTGTGTGAGAGAGAGAGAGAGAGAGAGAGAGAAATTGAAATTGCATTTAGCATTTAGCATTGATGCAATCTTGCGTTTTCTAATTGTTTTTTTTTTATGTTTTTTAAATATTTGGATGTAAAAGATGAATAACAAAAAAATTTAAAAGAATATATTATTTTGATATATTTTAAAACAAAAATACTTTAAACTATAACCATTATCACACTCTCAAATACCTACTAAATAAAATAATAGAATGCATAGAAAAAACTCAATTTAGAGAACAAGAAACTCTTGAAGGAGAAAAGGAGAGATTCAGAGAACATTAACCAAAGATTTCCTTCGTTTTTGGAAAGCTGGCGAAAAATATATCAGTGGATTGAGGCTAGCTAGAAGTGTTCTTGAACTGACATGAGTGATCTTCCCAAGAAGGACGGAACGTCCCAAAAGCCTTTAACTTCTGGAAAGGTAGAGATCACTTCTTTGTAGTTTTTAGCATGCATGGCCTTTGGAAAGCTCTTCATTTTCTCTCTCAGCAGTTTCACCAAAATCCTGGATTTGTGTGGAAGGCGAAGAGGGTTCCATGAATGTACAAAAGATAATATTATGTAGAATGGTGTAAATATAATATTAAAGAAAGGCCATTGTAGAGCTGATTTACTTTTAAAACTAAAGGGGAGCATTTCGACTATAATGTTTAAAAATTTTGATTTTTTTTAAATTTTATATATATATATGTGTGTGTAGATTGTTTTGGTTTCCTAATGTTAAGAATTATTTTTAAAACATAAAGATAAAACTAAGAGGGTGTTTGGTACAACATTTTAATTGGGGTTCTTATAAATTTTGATTTTTTTTCAAATTAAATTTTTTAGTATTTTTGGATTGTTTTGATATGTGCTGATGTAAAAAAAGAATTTAAAAAATAAAAATATATATTATTTTAATATATTTTTTATGTGAAAAACATTTTAAAAAACAACTGCTATTATTGTTCCACACACTCAAACCTTAAAGTTAACACCGTAGCGAAATAGAAAAATCTCTAAATATTTATAAAAAATCTAAACAATAATATGAACACTCGAATAAAAAATAAACTAAATATTTTTATTTATATTAGTTTTAAATTTAAAATTTTGTATAAAAAAAATAATTTATATTTAAAATTTGCCTCACTAATAGAATCAATCTACCATTAGTATTTTTAAATAATAAAATACTAATTAAATTGATATTCTTAATATAAATAAAAAATCCAAATAGGAAAATAAAGACGGTCCCATAGTAACTTTAGATCCTTATATGAAGATCTTCCCAATCTTTGAAGATCTTGAAATTTTAACATATAGTAAACAACTTAACAATTAAAAAATAATACAACAAACATTATTATACCAATAATAATGATGATGAAAGTGCTCCACGTGATGTCTGGAATTATTGATACGTGGTCGCCATCATCTAGTTTTTTTGTTCTTTTTTTTCACATTATTATAGCACCTCGAATTATAATGTTGAATTAAATCAAGTTTTACACTAATTTAATATCCGCTGGTGGATTAGATCTTATTTAAGGAAAAATCTAGTTTGCATTGACAAAGTAGTGGATAAGATTGAGATAGAGTAGTATTCAGCCTGGAAGACTAGGGGTTAATTTTCTTTTTTTTTATCTTTTTCTTTCTAACTCTTCATAAATTACAAGGAGAGAGAGAAGAGACGAGAAATACAGAGAGCAAAACAAAAAATAATAATAATAGAGATACATTGAAATTATAATGATAACATTATCGACATCATTACAAGATGAATTTAATAACATCAAAAAAGATTATAAATAATGAATAAAGTGGGTCATACGAGCTGTTTAAAAATATTGGAACTCACTTATCTTGGGTCACTCGTATGACCTACTCCGATCGTCATTGGTGAACTTCATTGTTATTTTTAAATTTATCTTGTCGATATCGTTTACCTTGAAGATTTTTTTTCCTTTTCTTTCTCCTTTATCATCTCTTTTTAATAAGTCTTCTGTCCAGTAAATCTGAGAGAGCCAGCATAAAATAATTTGCAACTCATGAATCACAAATATCTACTTCACTAAATATTCTTTACACTTTGTTATTTTATCAAATTGTTTTGACTATGTTAGAATCCCAGATAACTCACGAAAACTGGCTTTGAGTTTTACATGATGGGTAATAGCTCTGTGTGAAACCTGGCATTTGACACAGCCAAAAGTGGATCACAATTTGGCATTTTCAACAAGTCTTTGACGAAGATTCCACATGGAAAGAAGCATCATATCATTGTGAAATAAACAACTCTTTCGTTCTTTTCTTTTTTTGTCCTGATCATATTTCACAGTATTATAATAAGATCAATTGATTTAACATCTTGCCTTCCACACTGTACCATCTCGTTTATAGTTGTATTGCAAGTATAATTTTCTCTGCATTCTTGAAGGAATTATTCCCTTACCATGTGGACACCGGAGGGCTGGCTGTCTCACTCCCAGGTGAGGCTGGAACAAGTAGTAATTTGCTTAGGTTAGGTCACTTTTTATGTTTCAATGCTTTAATTTTTCAGGACCTGAATTGGTGCTGACATTTGTTTGCAGCCACTTACTCTGTTTATATAGCTCAGGGAGTGCGCGATCACGTCTCCATTGGTTTTGCTTTTCGAGACTCAGAGAAGAGCCTAAACTAAGTGGCTTCGAAATCCCTTCTCATGATCATGCTTCCGCTTAACTGAGGTAAAAGATAAGAAAGTAAATTCTCGATTAGGTGAGAGAGAGAGACAGAAATAATCTAAAATTGATCCTCTTAAAGATATGTATTAATTTTTTATGCCTATAAATTAAAATTATTCAAACTAATTAATGTCAATGGTGGCCCTAAAGTAGTTGGGACTAATCCTTTATAAATTGGTGTTGCTTGCGTCTGACATGTTTCTTCACTGTCGTTCACAAATATATTTTTTGATTGCCCGCAACATAGCATGGATAATCTGACTAGTTTACACAATTTTAATATTCTTGATCACATGTCATATTTTATTTCATATTAATATCATATTTATTATTGTGATAACGATCACTCTTAAAAATATTTTTTTTATTTAAAAATATATTAAAATAATATTTGTTTATTTTTTAATATTTATTTTTTAATTAAAAAATCAATTTTTTTCAAGAAAACTTCTAACAAAACAGGAAAAAAAAACCCATCGGCTTCCCTCCCTGTTGGCCTGCTTTCCATCTTGTTTTACAGGTTCTTAGCACAAGGAAACACAGGAAAAAGATACAAAGACGCGGAGTGCAAGTTTGGCTGGCATGAAGCGACCCCGTTAATCTATATAATTCATGTTCTGAGTTACTCTACTCTAATTTAATTTCATCCTTTAAACTTGGTGTGTATATATATATATATATATATCTAAGAAGTTTGGTAAACGGAGTTTAACCAAACCGCATGAAAAAAACATTATTTTGAAAAAAAAATTGATTTGATAACATGTAAATTGATTTAATAACCCGTGAGTTAATAATATAATTAGATAACCCTTAATTTTTCTTCTGGGTAGGTTCTTGAATACCAAGTTCTTGCATCGGTTCTAACAACTATACTTATATAATATAGTATAAAAGGCTATCCTTCACCCTCAAGTCCCATCTCAACATTTTAATTTCTTTTAAATGATATTATTCTATTACAACTTTTAATTTACTATATTAATTTTTAAAAAAATTAAAAAAAATAAGAGTTAGGTTCAACCAAACGGATATAATTAGACGCGCATGAGAGTGACCATGATGTTAAAATTGGGTTCTATGGCATCGTAGCCTTGTCCCATGAGAATGGATGTGGTAAAGGACCAGCATGCTTTGATGAACAAAGAATCCAAGGCTTTGGAAGTTTCCCTCTCCACATGCTTCCTTTTCCCTCTTGGTTTCCCTTTCCTCTATCGTCCCTCTCGGTCCCATTTGGCTTTTCATCATCCGCCTCTCTGCTCAATAATGGCTTCTTTTTTTTAGTGATTCCTTTTGATTTGCTTGTAGTCGACACAGCACAATCCATGTCTTGAGGATGGAAGCACTGTCAAAGATGAGTAGCAGTGTCAAAAGCTTTACACGTTTCCTTTACAGTACTGGTTTAGCATTGCCATGAGCTAGCTAGCATGTCAAGAATAATTATAGATTTGATTTGAAGAATAAAATTAAAAAAAAAAATTATAAGAATTTGTATTAATATTATTATTTTTATTATTATTAATATAATTATTAATAAATTTGATAAAAAATATATTACTATAAAAAAAAATCATAAATTTGATTTCAAGAATAAAATTAAAAATTATTATAATTATAACCAAATTCATAACATTTGCATCTGAATGATTACCAATTCAATATCATTTGCGTCTGGCATGATGTTCACAGATCTACCTTGAGAGATTTTAATACAGAAAACTGACCTGAAGCTCCACTTCTTATGTCAGCATATTTGTGTTGTATCTGATCCATTGATTGTGTGTGTGTGTGTGTGTGTGTGTGTGTGTGTGTGTGAGAGAGAGAGAGAGAGAGAGTTATTTATCATCTACTGAAGCCTGACAAATAAACTTCTCAATTCCCAATCTTATCTTAAGTAGTTAGTTGATATAATTGTTTTAATAAGGAAAAATAAATATTCAGGCTTTTTTAATTATAATTCAAACTTGATAATACCCAATCATGTTTAATAACTCTATTTTTTATAATAAATATTTTATTTAATTAAATAATTTTTCATGTAAATAAAAGGTAAATAAAAAAAAAGTTGTTATCAAAGGTAATTAAATAAAATTATAAAACTTAAAAATAAAATAATATGTTGGTGAATGGTGAAATTAAAAAAAAAATATTTAGAATCAATGTAATATTAGAGTTAAAATCAGAAGAAAAAAAAAATAACGGTGCAGATTGCACATTGAATCTGGTAAGTTCATCAACAGATGTGGCATTCTGTTGATGAACTATATAATGCCCTTTTTTAAGTTGCTGTGTGTGTCTCCTCGTGTTGGTAACTGGTAAGTTCATCAACAGATGTGGCATTCTGAGCTCGAGCTGGCACTGATACTATTCCGTTTTTATCCAGGAAACTTACCAGTTTCAGAGAATTTATTAGGAATAGCGGATTTGTGTGCTATTCTTCAGCTTTACACCATATGAAGCTGTAATTCTTGGAAAACCATGCGATGCAGTGCTCTCCTTCTATGACTTTCATTATCCATTCAACCTCCACGAAATTGTTTTCGAAGAATTCACATGGAGCTTAACATTATGGTGAGGCAAGATATTTCAGCATGCGTACAAAATTATGATTATTGAAAACAGTAAAATCCATTTAAAACTCGAATTATATGATGCATGGTTTTTCTTCAAACTCAAATACAAACAGGTCCGACCACAGATACAGAGGCAGAGAGCAGTGGTCCTGCATTAACAGTTCTCTGCATACTCAACAATCATAGAACTCAGCATCAGAATTAGATTCCAGTGTTCCAATGTTGCAGCATTAAGGCCAATTGATATTAACACATACTTCGCAACAAATCCTCACGACCAGATTCTGGCATTAAGGAAAGTAAGTATGAGCTGATTCACCTCGTCAGGTGATTGCTCCTGAACAAAATGGCTTCCTTCAGGCAAATATATGATGTCCAAACCAGGGACAAACTCTTTGACCTTCCCACTCTTTATGTAAGGTTCCATCCCAGGAAATTTGAAGACATAATCTTTGTCGCCCATGATCAGAAGTGCTGGAACTTCAACTACTGGTTCTGTTATGTTGATCTCTTCATCAAGGGACCTACAAAGTATACAATCAAACCAATCTTATAAGATGCTAACATTAAACAAGTCAGACAAATTAGCAGAGACTGGCACTCCTTTAAAAGACACGCCACTTACCTATATGGAACTTGTAACGCCGTTTGGAATCCAGACTTCTCGTACAAGGCTCCATATGTCGCAAGATCTTCCTCTGTGAACCAAGGGGGAAGAGGAGTGGATAGGTCCACCAAATCCATAATCTCCTGGTTTTCAGCAGCTATTGGTATTTCACTTCTAGAGAACAAAATGTAGATGTTCCTGACAACCGTTTTTGCATCAAGTCGACCAAAATCAGCTTCTGCTCGTCCAGGTTTCTACACACAACTCAAAGAAAAAATAATAAGGAATCAGATAAATGATTTTTAGACTTCAGCAAATTAGACAGTCTCGAGCATGTAGATTGTTAAATTCTACATAGTTAGTATTCGATGGTCATTTAGAATTTCTATACATTCTTACAAACTATCAGATACAAAAATAAAGAGAAAAGTTAAAAAAAAGACATGCCATATCGAATGTTTGGAGCAAGGAATATAAAATGGAAAACGACCTGCCATCTAGATATATAAAAGCCTTCGGGGAGGTATTTCTGGTATTGACTTGGACCTGGTGGTATGAATGGCACTCCCAGTGTCACAACCCCTAGGACCCTCTCTGGATGCAGAAGTGCAAACAAGTAAGCTGGCTTGGCTCCAAAATCTTTTGCAACAAGAACAACCTGTGATCATTCAAGTAACAGAACGGAGAGAATCAAATCAATAACACCCCACAAATGATATATAAAACTCACAATCTCTGAGATTTCTTCTTAATTTTGCTTGGATTTCTCAGTAACCCATCAGAAGTCAACATTTCAAAAGTCTCTTCTTTTCGTCACTTCTCCCACACTAAAACAGCTGCTCACGTACTGTAGTAATTTCTTTCTAGCTATATTTTCCATACCATCACTTTCCTCTTGGAAAATTTCGGTTACAAAAATATTCTTGATGTGGAATTTCGTTTCTTTAACATTAAGGTATCATCAGACCGGTTGAGAGTCGGGACTAACAGCCCGTTTGTCTATGAGACCACCCACATTTCAAGTTACAGGTGGCCGCGCAAAAAACTTTTTGAGCGACCAACCGCAATTTGAAATGCGGTTAGCAGCGTAGACCTGGTCTGCATGCAATATTTTTTTTACAAAAAAGATGTCTGAACCCAGACCTTACAGGGGATGAGGGATACACAAACTTCGTTGGCGTCAAAATAATAATTTAGTCCCTGTGATTTAAGCGATATAATAACTCAGTCCTTTTGTTTCAGAAACCATAATTTAGTCTCTTGATTGTCTATGATGACCATTAAGTTTTTTAAAACTCCTTTAGTTGTTTAGAAAATACCCAAACTACCCCTAGGTTTCTTGGGGTTATTAAGGTCACAAAAGAGTACTTTGGGGAAACAATAATTGATGTTACTGCAGGTTATTGTACAGCAGTTAAAATTTTCTACGATGGGGTGGGGGTCGAGGGTAAAACCGTAAAAGCAGCAGTACCTTGGTAATTTCGAGGAAATCCAGGATTGCGAGAAGGTCGCTGATAAGGTCAACAAACATGGTCTTTTCCGGCACAGGTGGCGGGTCGGATAGCCCGTATCCTCTGTAGTCGGGTGCGATGGCCCGGAATCCTGCGTTGGCAAGACAAATCATCTGGTGGCGCCACGAGTACCATATCTCAGGGAATCCGTGGAGAAACACCACCACTTTGGGACCTGAAGATCAAAATGAAAGGCCAGTGATCAAAATATCAGTGATAGTTTCATGACAGTTGTTGGGATGAGTGTGTTGGATTCTTACCTGCTCCGATCTCTGCTACGTGGAGCTTTAATCCTAGGACTTGTACGAATTTGTGCTGGATTTGGTCCATACTTTTTTCAGAGGAGAGTGTCATTAATGTACTCGCGTTTTTTTCTTGGGTGCTTTATATGCTGTTTAACTATTTTTAAAAAAAAAACGTAAAAATAAAACACTAATACCGCGGGGATCTTTTTGCAATACTATTAAACTCATAAAAGAAAATAAATCTTGAAATTTCTTGAATTGGATATTTACCTAGCACAAATTTTTACTAAAAATATATAAGACGTGAATTGGTTTATTTAATAATTTTAAAGAAAAATTAGATGATTGGTTTTTATTTTAAAAAAATTATTATTAAATGATAAAATAAAAAAACAATAAAAAAAATAAAAGAGACGTCAAGCCACATAAACTTTTCAAACCTGTAACTTGGGTTATTAAAATGAAAATACTATATATAAAAAAATAGTAAAACTCAACCCCCAACAAATCTAACGTTGAATGATGAATTATCAATATTATTACTATCGCTATTAATATTATCATCTTTATTATTATCATTGCTACTATTATTACTATTATTATAGCTATCATTATCACTACTACTACTACTACTATAACAAACTATTATTATTATTATCATTATAGCTATCATTGTTGTTGTTGTTGTTGTTGTTGGCACTAGTACTCCTAGTATTATGCCTACGACTATAATCATTATCACTACCACTACTTAAACTATTATTATTACCACTATTATTAATATTATTATCATTATTAATAGTATTATTAGTAATATTGTTACTATCATCATTATTATTATTATTATTATTATTACAACCACTATAATTACCGTTATTATTATTATTGAAATAACAAAAACCATAAACTTGATTTGAAAGATAAATTAAAAATGATAAAAAAAAACTTTAGGGCGAAGAAAACAAATAAGAAATCAAAAGAAGAAGGACCAAAATAAAATTAATATTATTATTATTGAAAAAAATTATAAACTTAATTTGAAGGATAAAATTAAAAACTATAATTTTTTTTACAAAAGAGCCAAGGAAAAAAAAATCAAAAGCAGAATGACCAAATCAAAAAACATTATATATATGCAAATTAGAATTGAATGATTAAATTGAAAACAAATAAAACTCTAACAAAAAAGAAAATGACTAAAATCAAAACTAAAAGGATTGATTTTGAAACACCAACAACAAATAGATCAACAAAATAAAAAAATAAAATCAAAAGAATGAGGTCCAAATTTAATAAACAAGGAAATTAAAGGAGGATGCAATTGAAAAGCAAAATTGAAAAATGAATTAAAACAAAACAAATAGATATAAAAAAAATCAAGGACAAAATCAAAAGAAAATGAACTTGAAGGGCTAATATGAAAATGTGGAGGGCAAAGCATGATTTTCTAGGAGGAAAGAGAGAAATAAAGAAAAAAAAAAAGAATGTCAACGACTCATCGGGAGGTTCACGATTACACGTGATGGACAAGGAAAAAGAGAAGGCTGAGATGAATCTAATGACGCAGCAGAATCATTTTTTTTACCACTGTATGCAGTAGCACACACTGCCTGAAAGGCAGTTGAGTAGTTGACGCACGTCAACCGTTTTTAATGTCTTTTTTTAAAATATCATCCTACCCTCAAAACCCAAGCATTATTACAAAAAAAAAAAACCACTTTGCAATTATGAATTAACCTCTCAAGTTAAGCTTTAAAAAATTTATATTAAGGATAATAGAATCATTACACTGTAAATAAAAATATGAAATATCAAAAAATATCATAAACAATATTTAACTAATTATTTACTTGTAAGGGCCAAAAAGTCATTTAATTATGCAAAAGATTGATAAAAAGACCTAGACACCCCTAACTATTCACAAATGACAAATGAGTGAAATAAAAAGATTATTTTACTCCTAAAAATGCACTTAAATAAGATTTTTTTAAGGGCAAAATCATCAATTTATTATTAAGATTCGCAATAAATAAAGGCATATATACAAGTGAAAATCCCACACTTTTTAGATTTTCTTTTAATATATAAGGAAAATAAGGATCCTGACCAATTTTTTACTTATGATGGTAAATTACAAATCAGTACCTAATCTCAATTTAAAATGATATAAATTTCACCATCCAACTAACATTGATGCATTAATTTGATTCAGTGACACATATTCTGTTGATAGCATGAGAATGGAAAATAATAAAATTTGAAATACCTTTTTTTGTAAATACATGATGTATTGCATGTATGCGGCGTTACGACGATTGTTTTTCCAGACTGGGATCTTCATGGTAATGGGTGAAAAAAATAAAGAATTTTTATCTTTCTCAGTAAAAAAAAGAAGAAGAAGAAGAAGTCGTCACCGAGTATTTTAGTTTTTAGAAATCCTAACTAGTCTCGATTCTAGATAAGAGGACTGGTTGTGTATAGGGAAGACATATCACCCTTAGTACACCTTACTTAAGATAAGCTGCATTGTTTATTTGTCTGGTATAAACTAAGATAATGTTGTGTTTTCTAACCGTTAACCTGTTTAATTATTAAAGTTAGTCCACCCTAGTAGAGTGTACCATAATTTTAGAGGTCAAGTCTAATCATTCTAGAGTCACAACATAAAAATAAAAGAAAATTTTTTTTATTCAATACCGAGAATATATCTTACATATAAGTTTACAATCTTGTATATTAAAAGAAACAAAATAATTTTTTTGTTTTTTTAATACAAACTAAGTTCTTATGGCTTTGATAAATTAGTTATTAAATCCAATATGCATGTAAAATAAAAACTATTTTTGTGATTTTTTTATTATGATTAAATTATACCAATATGATTTATTTTTGAGAAACTTGGACATGCGCAATAAAAATATCTAAATGCATTTCTTTTAAGGGAAAAATTTGTTGTTTTGTGGAAAAAAACTAATTTATTTAATACGGGAAAAATACTTCGTGTGTAGGTCACAATTTCAAATATTAAATATAAAAGGGTGAAAAAATGATATGGAGAACCCAAGAATTAATTGCAAAGTGGTCCTTCAAAATTCAAAATTAATCTAAGGTGTGTTTGGAAAAAAACCGGAATAAGGGCTTTGGAGAACCTAAGCCTTTAACAACAAAACTAAAGCAGATATTACCTTCCAGGTGATAAAAAAAGAGAGAGATAAAGTTAATTAAAAATCCCAGCCCCTTTGTGTCTTTCAGAGATTTTAAAGTGTGTTTGTTATTGCGATAGTTTTTATGATTGTAGTTTGAAAAAAATTATTTTATAAAAAATACTTTTTAATTAAGGTTGGTTTGGTATTTATATATGTTTGGTTAAAACTATAGTTGAAATTAAAGTTGAACAAAAAGTAATTTAAATTATTTGGTTAAGAATGCTTTTTAAATTGAGTTTATAAAATAACTAAAAAAGATATATATATTAATATTGATGATTTTTAATTTAAATATTATAGATTTAACTACTGCTATTATATCATGAAATAAAGAATACTTTATATAAAATATTTTTTTTATTGTTTTATTAAACTATTTACAATTCCATCACGTACGAAATTCAACAAAATTAGAATTATGATTAAATTCTGCAAATGCTACGACATCATGTGATCTCCTTCTATTTTATGTAATGTCATTGAATAATGTTAAACACTAATTTTTTTAATAAATCACAATTAAAAATTAAAAAAATTAGATTTTTTTTACTGTTCACTTTTGTATGCAGCTTTCAATTAACTTACGTTTTAAACACAAAATATATTAGGTCTCACAAATAGTAAACCATGATTTATACTTTACCAAATAATTTTTTTTTTTTTTTTGTGATTTGCTTCAAAAACAGAACAACCCACATAAACAAACATCCTCTAACCCTTCATCACACTTTTGTTTTTGAAATTGCAGACAACATTTTTCAACAACATAAAACAGACATTCTTTTTATGCTTCTCTTATATTCTTCTTTTCTTACAGTCAAAACTAAAAGATGCTCTAATAATAAGAAAAGGAAGGAGATTCATGGCTTATCTCCTCGTCTCACCAAGATATTTTTGATTTTTTTCTTATTTTTTTTAGATTTTTGTATAAAAAATATATTTTATATAAAAATAATTTTGGAATCTAAAATTAAATTATGCCAACGTTTTATTGTTGATCAGGGATAATATTTCAATAGGTGAGTTGCCCTTATTTCCACCTTGATCTAAGTTTAATTGAGCAACAAATTTCAAATCATACTTGATAATAATAATAATAATAATAATAATAATAATAATAATAATAATATATCAATGTGAAAAAAATGGAGATTCTAAGTGAAGCCTAATACGATTCGAAGGTGGATGTCACTTTGGATTCACATTTTTAAGAGTTGAGAGAAGTCTAACTTTAGATTCTATTTCAAGATAGAATTATGACAAGAAGGAACAATACAGAGAATGAAAGCGAAGTTATATTAGTAATGATATAAAAAACAAGGTGATATTATAGATATTAAAACCCATCCGATCCAGGGATTCATCCGGTTAAGTAGCTAGGTTCCAAGTTATATAAATTAACCTAAGTCAACTTGAAAAAATTTAAAAAAATATTTGAAGTTTTAACATTACATATGAAAAAATTAAAAAATAATTCATGTGAATATAGATTATACATGTTGTAAATAATAAAATTTAAAATATTATTTTAAAATATTTTTTTATCCCACATTAAAAAGATATTATGTTATTCTTTTAAATTGAAATATTTAAACCAAAATTTTTTTTATTCTATATTGAAAAAACTTGACTTTTTTTTTGTGAACATAGAGTATATATACTAAAGAACTTCAAATCCCACGTTGAAAAATTAATTTTTTTCTTGTGAACATAGAATATATATACTAAAAGGTTTCAAATCCCATATTAAAAAATAAAACATTCTTCTAGTATTTATATAGTAAACTTTGAAAATGGTTAATAAAGTATATATTCTTCTATTATTTATATGTGGGATAAAAAATATTCCACATTGAAAAAACACAACTTTTTTTCTGTGAACATAGAGTATATATACTAAATGGCTTCAGATCCCACATTGAAAAAATATTTTTTTTCTTGTGAACATAGAATATATATACTAAAGGGCTTCAAATCTCATATTGAAAAAATAAAACATTCTTCTAGTATTTATATAGTGAACTTTGAAAATGGCCAATAGCCAACTAAAAAATATAAAAAAGAGTGGTCTTTGGTTAGGAGAAAAAACACATTTGAAAAAAAAAATCTCTCCTGGGTTTTGCCGGGTCGCTCGGGTCACTAGTCAACCTAACAGGTTGACCGGATTTTACTGGGTTTTTACTCAGGCCGATCTTTTATCTTACTCGAACCGATCTAGCTATTGGGTCAACCGGGTCCCGGATCAACCTATCAAGCCGGTTCAGATTTAATAACTATGGGTGATATAACCAAGATAATAGAGTTTATTATAAATTAAAATATTTAAAAATAAAAAATAGTATAACTATGAAGAAAAATCTAAAATACTTAATTTTTTCCCATTCAAGTTTCACTTTTCAAAAGGCTAGGATGAAGCATAATAACACTGAATTGAAAAAAAAAAATATATATGTTTTATATTTTTAAACTGACAAGACTGAATATTACGGAGAATGTAAGTGAAGTTATATTTAGTAATGATATAAAAATAAGGTGAGGTAATTGATGACCAAGGATAATAGAGTTTTTTTTCATATATAAATTAAAATGAAAAAAAATAAAAAAAATAAAAAATACTATAATTATAATGAAAAATCTAAAATATTTATTTTTTTCCTATTCTAGTTTCACTTTTCAAAAGCTACGATTAAGCATGATAATACTAAAATAAAAATAAAAAAGAATAAAATTTCTAAACTAAATTTTTTTTCATATTTAATTTTTTTTTACTCTAAAAATTCCTATATTACAAAATGAGTGTCTTTCTATTATGTTTGGTTGGTGGAAAATAATACAGAATGTAAAAAATCTCTTTTACTCTTATTTTTTTTTTATCTAACATATTTGAAACACTAGATATTGTTTTTTCATTTCAGTATTCCACATGTTTAACCTATTTAATAATTTTTTAATAGAAATATATTTTCCATTTTAAATTTTATTAAAAATAAATTTTAAATTATTTTATTTTTTCATTTAAATTTCAAACAATAATTAAATTATTTTTATTTTTATGTAACGTTATAGAAAATATATTATTTATAAATTTATAATAAATTACAAAATACTTCAACATTATTTTTTTATATAAAAAACAGTCTCGCCCATAGTTATCAAACCCGACCTGGGGGTTGACCCGGTCAAGGGGCCGGATCGCAGGTTACACTGGTCAACCCGGAAAAATTAAAAAATATATTTTAAATTTTAATATTTCATATAAAATAATTAAGAAACAATTCATATGAATATATACTATACATGTTGTAAATAATGAAGTTTAAAAGATTATTTCAAAAAGTTTTTTATTTTACATTGAAAAGATATATTTATATCTTTTGAAGTTGAAGTATTTAAACAAAAAAAAGTTTTTTACCCCACACTGAAAAAACATAATTTTTTTTTGTGAACATAAAGTATATATACTAAAAAGTTTCAAATCTCACATTAAAAAATAAGTTATTTTTTGTGAACATAGAGTATATATACTAAAGGTTTTCAAATCCTTTAAATTTCACATTAAAAGATATTATATTATCCTTTTAAGTTGAAGAATTTAAACTAAATTTTTTTTATCCCACATTTAAAAAATATAACTTTTTTCTTGTGAACATAGAGTATATATACTAAAGGGTTTCAAATCCCACATTGAAAAAATAACTTTTTTTTGATGAATATAGAATATACATACTAAAAAGCTTTAAATCTCACATTGAAAAAATAATTTTTTTCTTGTGAATATAGAGTACATATACTAAAAAGTTTTTGCACTGGCCAGTCTTTTACCTTACCCAAACCGATCCAACCACCAAATCTCAAATCAACCCGCTAGACTGATCCGAGTTTAATAACTAGGGTCTCACCAAGCAGTGAAGTGTGAACACCGAGCTGCCTGTTTGGGAGTGTGGTTGCGGTTGCTTTTCAAAGTGTTTTTTATGCTTTGAAATGCATCAAAATAATGTTTTTTTTAAAGATTATTTTTGAGATCAACGCATAAAAAAATCCAAAACATATAAAAATTATTTTTAACAAAAAAAATTTAATTTTTTAAAAACATGAATTGTCCCGTATTTCCAAACACTCTCTTACAACTATTACTGTTTTTTAATGTTGTTTTTCTTTCTTCCTTAGTTCCTTTTTATTCTCTTAACAAAATTATGAGATAAAAACCTCGAGTCCCTTATTTTTTGTGGCTTTTGATTCTAACTTACTTTCTCGAAACTTTTTAATTAAAAATCCCCTCATCATACTTTATCTTTTATCTAAAAAATATTTAATATAGGTAATAGCTCTTAATTCTTATGATATATTCAACCAAATCGGAAAGGGGCTTTTTTTATGCCTATAGAAAGTTTTTTTTTTGTTCTTAATTACATCTGTCAAGGTGTTTTAATTAAACTAGTTAATAAAATAATTACTAACTATTCATAAAATCTTCCTATTTATTGCTATGCAAAAATTATGCAAATAATAACGAACTTCTTTAATTTTTATTATATCAATACGAACCAAGAAAATCATATAAACCAGGTTAAAAAGCCATTACATCAATCTGTATAAAATTTTTACTATATAGTTTCAAGGCTTTTCCCCTATTATTATTATTATTATTATTATTATTATTATTATTATTATTATTATTATTATCTCTTGGAGATAGCCTTATGAGTTGTGACAACCAAATTCGGGTGGCTAAATCGTAATATTCTAGACTCATCGTAGTGTTTTGTTAAGAACTTTAACATAGAGGACTGATTTGACAATTGACGTGTGACTTTTCTAGTTCCTAAAAGTTAAAACTAAACTCCTGATTTTTTTATAAAAAAATATCCTCTAGCGAATCTATGATCTCTGTTTCTCTCTCCACGCACATTCTAGACTGCAAAGATTCAATCTTTAGCTCGATCCTGGCTTCGAAAATCTCAGACGGTAAGCTCTCCATTGCCTCTCCAAACCCTAATTCAGCTTAGCTTTCTTGCTTCCTTCTCACGGTTGGTATTCGTTTAAATTTCGCGTTTGATTTCTAGGGTTTTACAAAAAGAAGGGATTTTTATGATATTAGGGTTTCAATCAGCTGTAGATTTTAATTTGGGTCGTTTTTAATTTACTGGGTTGATAGAGATTATAGTGGGAATTATCACCCCACAATCAGCTGCTGTAGATTATGGTTTGCGGTTTTTTTTTTTTAATTGTGAGAGTTAAAAAGATTTGCTTTTGATAACCAATTCATGCTTTTGTATATTTGGTTGGTTAACTTGTTGGATTGACACTTGGGGACTAATTCCAGTGGTACTTGAAGTCAGTGTAGTGTATGACGATGGCGGATTTAGAAAATTTGCTGCTTGAGGCAGCGGGAAGGACTGGGAAATCAGGAAGAAACAGGAATTCATTACCTCCATCGAGGAGGCGAAAACAGGAGGGTTCATATTCGGATGGTGGAAGTGATTCTAGGGATGATGGTTCAGATGATGATCGTGGGTATGCAAGTAGGAAGCCATCTGGTTCTCAAGTGCCTTTGAAGAAGAGACTGGAAACTAATGAGAGGGATGATGAGGGGGGTAGTCAGGAAGAAGGTGATTATGATGATGGTGGTTCGGATCGTGAGGGTGAGAGTAGTGATGAATCGGATATTGGTGATGATCTTTACAAAGACGAGGATGATCGGCAGAAGCTTGCTCAGATGAGTGAACTTGACAGGGAGTTGATATTGGCAGACCGGGCAGACAAGAAAGGGGATAAACATTTGACTGAGAAAATCAGATCGAAAAGGGATAATGATAAGCCAACCCGATCTAGAAAAGAGACTCCACCTCTTCCATCGTCGCGTGGAGTGCGTTCTTCAGCTAGGTCAGCTGACAGGGCTGCTGCTAAAGATGATGCATTGAATGAATTGAGAGCTAAACGATTAAAACAGCAGGACCCAGAGGCTCATCGCAAGTTGAGGGATGCATCTAGAGGATCTGCTGGCAGCAGGGGCTTTGCACAAGTCAAGAAGAATAATTTCACTTCAGCACGTCTGAGTAGCTCTAGCAGTGAGAGTGAGAGTGGAAGTAGATCTCACAGTGAGGATGAAGGGTCAACAGGTGATGGTGGAATGGCAGATAGTGATGAGGATGGGGATCCTGGGTCCCGGGGGCCAACTTATGAAGATATAAAAGAAATTACAATTCGGAGAACAAAACTTGCAAAATGGTTTATGGAGCCTTGGTTTGAAGAATTGATTATTGGTTGTTTTGTGAGGGTAGGGATTGGTAGGTCGAAGACTGGGCCTGTGTACAGGCTCTGCATGGTCCGGAATGTTGATGCTGCAGAACCTGACAAGCCATACAAACTGGAGAATAAGTCAACTTATAAGTATTTGAATGTTACTTGGGGTGCTGATAGCTCTGCTGCCAGGTGGCAGATGGCTATGGTGTCAGATTCTGCACCAACTGAGGAAGAGTATAAACAGTGGGTTAGAGAGGCAGAGCGTGGTGGTGGCCGTTTACCAAGCAAACAAGATATCTTGGAAAAGAAGGAGGCCATACGTAAGTCAAACACTTTTGTGTACTCAGCAGCCACTGTGAAGCAGATGCTGCAGGAGAAAAAATCTGCATCATCGAGACCATTAAATGTTGCTGCTGAGAAGGACAGGTTGAGGAGGGAGTTGGAAATTGCACAAAGTAAGCATGATGAGGCAGAGGTTGAGAGGATAGAGGCAAGGATTCTGGAACTGGATGCATCTCGGCAGGCTAAGGTGAAAGATGCTAAGGCTCTTAGGTTGGCAGAAATGAATAGAAAGAACAGGGTTGAGAACTTCAGAAATGCATCAGAATTGAAGCCTATAAATACAGGTCTAAAAGCCGGAGAAGCTGGGTACGATCCATTTTCAAGGAGATGGACAAGGTCAAGGAATTATTATGTTTCGAACCCTGCTGGAGGAGATGATGCTGTTGCAGCATCGAATAGTGAGGCAAATGACACAGCGGCAGTTGCAGATAGTGATCATGTGGTAGCAGGGGCAATGTCGGAGTCTGGTGTTGCTGCTACAGCAGCTGCCTTGGATGCGGCAGCTGATGCTGGGAAGTTGGTTGATACCAGTGCTCCTGTGGATCAAGGCACTGAGTCAAATACAATGCATAACTTTGAGCTTGAAATCTCACTGATTGCACTGCAGAAGTTTCGTGGACCTCAGGGTGCCCATGCAGGGTTCATGGCTAGGAAACAGAGGATAGAAGCAAATGTTGGATGCCAAGTCCGTGAGAATGATGGGAGAAGACATGCTTTGACCTTGACTGTTGGTGACTACAAGAGAAGAAGAGGGCTTCTCTGAAATGCAATGATGCACCAAACAGCATCTTTAATGATTCTGATAACAACCTCAGGTTCGCGGTCTACAGTAAATCTGATGAGTTATGATTATGCTGTTATTGAGTACATTAATGCAAGTGGTTTAAACTGTGAGACCACTGTATAGATTAAATCGTTTTTAGTACTGACGTTTGGCGTTGTGTAACGTACTTTTGATGGCGCTAACGCAATATTTTCTGAATGGTATTGTTTGAGATGCCAAGATTAATGTATTTCAGATTTTGTGGAGAGAATTTGATGCAGTGGTTTTTAAGGAAAATATATTTTTTTTAGTTATTTTTATTTTTATTTTTTTACTTTTTAGTATGATGTTTTTGTAATTTTTATTCCTATTTAAGGGGAATATTTTTTTTAATTTATTTTATTTTATCCAATATTGTTGTGAGTTTTATTTTTTTTATATAAAAAATTATAATAGTCTTTAATGAAGATTTAAATGAATAAAATTAAGTATCTTGATACTCTCCTAGGTTTGGTGTTTTTGGTCTTTTAAGATTTTGATATGAAATAAATTCATTTATTTTTTGTTTCTTTGTTTTAATTGGTATTAAAACTCAATGAATTTTTGTGGTTATTTTATTTTGCTATGTGTTGTAGAAAAAAACATGGTTGAAAGATACTTGGTGGTTATTTTTCTTTGTTGTGTGCTACAAAACAATCATGATAATAAGAAAATGATGATGTAGCGCACACACAAAGGTGTTGTGTTAGGGATTTATGATGAGGTAGTCCATACAAAAGTTTTATTTTAATAATAAATGATTATATGACCCACATGCAAAATGATGTTTTCGATGAAAAACAATTTTTAATTGAAGAGTGAACTCGAGAATGAGTTCCTTTCAACCTGATGAGACTAATGCATGAGTTTTTTTTAGAAAAATAGATATTTTTCTTGATTAATTTTTTTTTTTCTATTCAATATTATTAGGGTTTTCAAGTTTTTTTTATATATAAAAGAGTTATAATAATCTTTTAACAAGTAGAAACATGAATGAATAAAATTAAGTATTTTGAAAATCCTTTTATATTTATAATGTTTTTATTTATTTATTATTTTTTAGACTTTTAACATGTAACAAAATTATTTATGTTTTGATCTTGTACACACCAAAATTTACTTACTATAAGCCAAGTTTGCTATTTTCTTTGAGATTAAATTTTGTGACACCTAAATCATTAAAGCAGTGGCTCCTCACCTGTCGAGCTACTTCTTCGAGTTTTCCTTATGTGATAGTTAAATTCTAAAACAGAAAGGTAACTTATTAGAATATTTCAATGACAAAAGCTATTTAGAAAAGTAAAATTATTGATATAGTTTTTTAAACAATGTATTTTTTTTATATAAACGCTTCAATGAAAAAAAGTTATTTTAACAACCCGATTTTATTTTAATAAATTTAATATTAACTTTTGATTTTTGTAAGCAAAGTCATTAAGGAAAATTGTGGAGATGAAAGAAGGAATTTTTAAATAATTTAGTTTAATTCTTTTAGCTTTTTTTGATAGATATTAGCATCTCCAATTAGAGAGCAAAAGAAGAGCTAAAAATAAAAAACTAAATTTTTAGCTTTTTTCCTTGATTTTGCTGGAATGAAAGAGCTAAATGAAAAGCTAAAATGACGTTTTTTTCTCTCAAAGAAAAGTCATTCTTAAATATGTATCAAAAAAACTAAAACATTAAATAGATTATTTCAAGATTTCTTCTTTTATCAATTAAATTTTTCTTTAAAAAACCAAAAATATTAATATTAATATTAAATATATTAAAATACAAATGGTATTTAAATATTATAATTTATATTTGAGTTAACATATTAGGAATCTAATGGGTTACACACATTAAGAACAAGTGGTCATAAATTAATTTGAAAAAATTATTTAAATATGATTTGATTAAAAATAATTATAGAAATGAAGCACTAAAATGTATTTAATTCAGGAATTATAATTTTAGTTCTAAAATAATTAAATAGGGATTTAATTAATTAAAATTTTAAAATCATCCTTAAATAATATATGTATATTAGCATCCCTTCTTTTCATTTCCTCTCTATAAACATCCCATGCAAAGCCGTGAAAGCACTAAAATACAATTTTCCTTTGCCATTCATGAGAAAAAAACCCTCTCCATTTCTCACATCCACAAAAAACTATTCATCACTCTTTTTCTTCCATTTTCTTCTGCTTTTTTTCCCATTTCTAGATTCTTTCTCTTCTTTTCTTTCTTCATCTATTTTGTTCTTATCTCTATTGAGGCAATCATTCTCTCTTCCTTTTTTTTTTTCACCTTTTTTCACCATCAATGGGACAAGAACCATTCTACATATAATTTTTGTTTTTCTTGCTAGTGTTGGATGTGTTAATAGATGATCGTCTTTTTATATAGGTTTTTGGCTTGATGATTGTTCTCAGCAAGCAAATTAGGTAATTTGTTTATTCATTTCAGATTCTTTGTAAAGTTATTAACTTTTTGCATAAATTTTGTGTTGTAGAAGTAATTAGCAGAGGGGGAGGAGATTTACTTAGCACTACTATACACAGTTCATGGATAAAAGAAGAAAAGTGATTATCTAATCTCTTTCTTTTTTCCTAATTTGCAAAAACCTAATAGACATATCGATTGATTAAAACGAAGATAACTTCCCGTAGAAGAACTCTGTTATCATCTTATCTATTTTTTTTATTCATTTGATCTTCGATTAGGGGTTTGCTTGCAAAATTATGTAAAATTTTGCAGATCCTAAATTTCAATCTAATTTTAATTCTCATATTTTCACACTTTCTTGATTTTATTTTAGCTAATGTCTTTTTTTAATAACTTTGAATTGATGAGGTTGTTTTGGGCTAATTTCAATGAAGTAATGCAGTTTGTTTATGATTTACAAGATATAAAAGACCTCTTTGATGAATCAAAACGGCTTTTTTTTACCAAGGAGGTTCAACATGCTCTTCACTTTATAGGTTCGTAGTTATTCTCCTATTAGTTTAATTATCATTATATAAAATTAATTTATTTTTAACCTAAATAATGTATTTTTTGTTTATTTTTTAACTTGATGTTTTAGTTTAAACACTTTCTTACCCAATGGATATCAAATAACCCTTTTAAAAGGATAGAGCAACGCCACCAAAGAAAACAACTAAATTAAACTAAGATATGAATTTTATAAACAAAATTATTCATATTATTATTGTATCTAGAAATGGTTGTCATTTTCTAGGATAATTTTGGCAAATAGATTTTGTTCATACATGTGCACTTTTAAAATGATGAACATGTTTATAAGTAATTTCTAGACATTTTAGATGTGTTTTGAGAGGGACACGAGTACATAAATGAGGTTTGTAATGATATAGGACATTATGTAGTTGATTGTTTCCATTAAAATATTATGTTACTTTTAATAATAATTATATTCTCATGTAAACTTTTATTGTACAAATATTTCCATATTCTTAGTTGATCTTATAGGTTCCAACTCTTTTTTTCATAATCACTAGGATTTGTTTAATGAGTTTGCTTGATTTTTACCATGTACTAAAGCATTGCCCTTTATAATTACAATTTTGAGTGCTTGGAATTCTAACCATTATTGAAATGAATGGAATTATGTTACACCCTTTGCATGACAAGCACAAATCGACAAGGTAATTTCACATGTTCTTTGTTTTTACTTTTTGATAGAAAATGATAGTTTGACAAATTGTTTGTGATCATAATGCATAATTTATCTTGAGTTAGTTAGATGCTGCTAATCTTATTAAAGCAATACATTAATGTTTTTATGTGAAGAAATTTAACTTTATAAGAAATTGTAGCAACCATGTTTGGTGTTTAGAGTTTCATTGTTAAGTATGATTTTTATGTATCAATGTATATTCTTGTTATTAAAGAATTCACAATACAGATAAAATATTTATGTCGGTAAATTACAATGAGTTTTATCGATAAAATATTCCCTTGCTATATCCATCAGTAAACACCAACGAAAATATTCTGTCGATATATACCGAGGGAATTACAGTGGAAAAAAAATAAAATAAAAAATTCAAGAAGTACGATGACATGTTATTTATACACACAACATTACCGACAATATCAATCCATCAGTATAATCCGTCTGTAATATTTAAGAGAGTATTGGAACTGTAAAATACCAATAGATACACCGACAGAATAAATCTGTCAGTATATTCTAAAGAGTATTGAAATTATTCCCTTTTTCCTAGCACTGTTCATTGTGTTAAATACAAAGGGTATCCCCGACGAATTAAGTCTGTCGGTATATTCAAAAGAGCTTTGAAAAAGTTCACTTCTCAATTGTACTGTTAATTACTGTTATTTCCATAAAAAATCAACAATGAACTGAAAAGTCGACATTGATATTTGGGAGGTTTCTGAGAATTTTTGATTAAATTAAAAATTAAAAATAATTATTACAAGCAGAATCACCAATAGAATGATTAAAAATATTAATATTTAATTATCCATCGGTAAAAAAGCTCAATTAAAAGATCAGAATCGCTAATTTAATAACAAACGCACGTCTTCTTCCCCTTCTATAAAAAACACCAACGTCCCTCTCTTTCTTTTTCTTCTCTCCTCAACTCCTTTCTCTTCTCCTCCACATGCAAGTATGTCCTCTCCTCTCTTCTTCTTTTATCTTCTTAGATTTTTTTTTAATTAACATACTCTATGAATTTTGTTTTTCTCTTCTCAGCTTTACTCGCAATGAAATTAAGGTAAGATTTTGTTTTTTTTCTTTTTTTTGTGTTTTTTTTCATTATATTTGTTTTCTTAATATTGTTTTATTTTTTATGTTCTTAATAATTGTATGAATGTTATTGTAGAAATTTTTTTCATATCAAAACAATTTAATTGAATTTTAGTTGGATTTTTTTTTGTTTTTTGGTTCAATTTCAATTAAATGTATAGGATTGATTTTAATTATTATTAGTTAATTTTATTGTTTAGTTTCAATTAAATGAATTTATTTGTTGTTGGATTATGGGTTCTGGAATAGTTTATCTAGGTTAGGTGGAAATTGTTTTTAGTTGATTTATTTATTTGTCGATGTTCTTTATTTTGTTTTATGTTATTTATTTGTTGCAAATTTGTTTGAGTTGATTTTCTTCTTCTCTTTTTCAAGAAACAAAATTCCTGAGTATTATTATTGAGTGTTGATTTATATTAATTTATTTTATTTTAATTATTTTCTACTTCTGTTAATTAGTAGATTACTTTTTTTTAAAAAAATATTTTTAAATAATTATCAACGGTCTTACCAACGGATTAACTCCGTCGATATATTTCGAAGAGTTGGAAAAGAATTACTGCAAATGTTACTGCTACTGTTTAATCCCCGACGGAATTGCATATAGTCTTTCTGTCGATCATATGTTAGATTCCTCGAGGGAAATACCAACAGAATGAAGCGGATAATTTTTTTTTGCATGCTTTTGCTTTTAGTAAATTCATCAGTAATTTTATTACCGACGGACTCACCAATAGACCAGAAATCAACGATGAGGATTTTACTGATTGAGTGTTTCTGTTTGTAAACCCGTCGGTAAAAATAGTGCTAACGAACTGAAAGTATAAATACTGACAAAAAAGTTTTTTAGTGATCTAAAAATTCTAGTAATGCAAATTCCTTGAACATATTCTCCATTTTCAGCATCTTACATAAAATGCAAAAATGTTGGTAGTGTTATAGTATTTATAATTCTTTACATTTTCAGCATCTTGCATATTCTCAATTTTTTTATTGCTCTTTTCTTGTTTCTTTTATACGAATGAGATTTTTCTCATCATTTTGTTTATTTCCTACAAGAAATTTTCAGATCTAATTTTCCAGTATGATCCCTCCTCCATATGGGAGTTTTGTGCCTCTAGATCTAGGAGATTGGGTCCTCTGAATAAAAGCTTGAAAGTTGTATCTTGTTATTGGAAATAGATTCCATTGGTCATGTTCGTGATTAAAATCTTCCATCAATGTGGCTTGGTAGTGCAGCCTGTTATTCCATTAATCTAACAACTTGAAACCAAACCTCACCAAAGAAACCTATGTTTAAATATAAATCAAAACTCATAAATTAAAATTCAAAATTAAAAAAAAAAACAAAATCCAAAAACCTCAAGTTTTTTTTTTCTTTTAACCCAAATACATATCTAAAACCAAGAAGCCAACACGTTTAATGGTTAGCTAGGTTATGAATAACTTCTGGTGAGGATAATTTTGCCCTATGTTTATACAAAATATATTGATTGAGACCGGTGATAGTTGAAATTCATCAGTAACCAAGAAGACGAGGATTCGAGTTATTGTTTGACGATAAATCCTGTTCAAAACAAAAGTTTTTACCAGATTAATGTTGGCTAATGTTACAGTATAATTAGCGTTCTAATACTTACAAATGGCAGGAGGAGGCATCAATGAATAGAAAATATGGATTGTAAAATATACGGGTGAGAAAAAACCGAAAAACCGAGAAAACTGGAAAAAAAATAACTGAAAAAACCGAATTGTGAAAAAAAAACCAATTAAACTGATTAGAATTTTAAAAAACCGATTGGTTCGGTTCCGGTTTTATAGATTTGGAATCGAAAAAACCGAACCGAACCGAACCCATACCGAAAACAAACGAGCCAAACCAGAAAAAACCGAGCTAAAACTGAAAAAACCGAGCCAAACCAGTTTCAACCGGTTTTTGTTCTAAAAAACTGAACCGAACCGAACAGAAACAGATCGGTTTGAACCGGTTTTGGTTTTTTTTTTAAATTCGGTTTGATTACTTTTTTTTGATAAAAACTGAACCGAACCGAAAATAATCACCCCTAATACTAGATATGATTCATGATGTACAATTGATTATGAGAAGTGATGGCTGAAATTAATCATTAACCAAGAAAATAAAGATTCAAGTTATTGTTTCACGAGAAGTTCTATTCAAAACAAAAATCTTTAGCAGATTAATATTGTCGGTGAATGTTGCACTACATTTAGTGTTCTAATACATACAAATGATTCAGGAGAAGGCATATGTGAAAAGAAAATATGAATTGTATTAGGATTCATGTTGTACAATCACTGTTTATTATAAACAGTTTGTATATTCAATCTCTATAATATTATAAATAGCTTAACATTCTAACAACAACAAAAATAAAATGATAGCCATTACAATGATGATGATGATGATAATAATAATAATAATAATAATAATAATATTATGAATATGTATATTCTTATTAGTTGATGAATCCATTTGAGAGCATCAAAGTTTCTTGTAAAAATAAACTAATAAATGGTACACCAGAGTCAAAATTATAGCCAATATAGCTTGTTGGCCAAGGGAAAGAGTCTTTCCCTGTGTAGTTTTGGAGCAGCAAATAATGGTGTTTGGAGGAGAATAGAGAAAAGCCATTGAAATATTGTCCTCATCCTCTCCTTTAAAGATAGGTCTTCCTAGAACTTGCTTGTACTGGCCACCACTCCAAGCCTGTATAAGAGAAGAGAGGCTATCAATACGTACATGGATGGCAGAATATGGAACGTTTTGTTATCATCTTCTCCATAAACTTGTTTAGTTTACAGTATCTCCCATGATATGATTAGAGCACATCAAAATAGCTGTCATTGGATATAAAAGTAAGGTACAGGAATTAATCTTTGATTAGAGATTGTTTATGATTATGTTCATGATGTTGAGTTTAATTTCCACACATACCTTATCATTACTATCACAGTTGTAAAGAGGGCATAGCTGCTTTTGATATCATATGCTATGAATCTTTTTAGGTTAAACAAATTGATGTAGTACTGGACAAAAAGCTAGGCTAATTATTCTACTTTTTTTAAGAAATTTTTGTAATACCTGTGTTTGATCTCCGACTGTGACAATCAACGCATCTTTATCTGGGCAGAAAGACACCCAGCTTTTCTTGGAGTAAACATGAAATTGCGATGATCCATCACATAAATGCAAACACAAGGCATGGGAGTAGTCAGTTCCCCTTATTAGCATGCTGAACACCTCATATCCTAAGTAGCTAGCCAGTCGATCAGCTGGAATGTCACGTCAATGCCTGTAAAGGCAACAGACTGAGCCAATGAGATCTTGCCTTTGCATCATATCATTTCCATACTTTGATTTCCTCGGACAATTTTCTTGGAGAACTTGGAGAATCTTCGCAGCCAAATTCCCTAAATCTGACGAAAGGGTCTCCATTTTCTCGCTGCGAATTATGAGAACTTGGGCATAAGATGTAGCTTCATCATAGTTCACGACACACCAGTATTCATATTTGAAGTGATGTTAAAATTGGCACTCGTATTGGGAGACTGAAACCAGCAGTCCAAACATGTATTCGAACATTATTGTAATGTATAACAAAAAAAAAATCTTCAAGAATTCACCAAAAAAATCTCCAAAAGGAAGGAAAAAAAGGATGAACATCAATTAATAAGATCATTAGAACAATTTTTGGTGCAGGTTAATTACCAAACTCAGAGATTAGTATTCACCTCTAGAGCTAAGGCACATATTCTACATACATTCTGTAGGCAGAGGATTGTTCTACATAGCCCCAGATATGCTAGTTCCTACAGCCGAAATAGGAAAATTGAAAGTTTCAATTATGACTAAAGGCTATGGATCCGTGATTTATCTAAATGTAAATGCCTAGTAAAAGGCAGCTGTAAAAAACAACCAGAGTAGTTTGATACAGCCCCTCTAGATGAAATCTGTGAAATTCTGTATTTCAGTGCACTTCTTCTGGAGGCACTGCATGATGAACCAACATCTATATGGAACACCATCTACTTCTGTGGACTCTTTGTCCCTGATAAACTCTTGAACACTTGTTAATTCAATCCAGTTATCTAGTTTAATCTTCTTATGAATTGCTAAAAAGACTTGTGTCCGCCTCTAGCCTAGCCAAAGTAAGCATTAACAAAGCTTGAAGAACCCCCTAAAAAGAACTCTTGAAGACAAGAAAAATGAAAGTTTCATTTGATCCAAACAGTATTGGTTTAGAGGAAAGTTTTCCTATAATCCCTACGGTTAGTGTTTTCACTAGAGTTAAGTTAACTCGAGTTCCAAAAGTAACCAGAGTTACTTTACACCTATCTTTAAGATAAGAAAGGCTTTTCCCTTCCCAGAAGGAAAGTAATCTACTTTAAGAAAAGTAAACCCAATCCTTAAGAAACCTAAGGATAACGGGCCCATGATACAGTAATTCATGTTTTATTGTTATCAAACACTTTGTTTACGCGGTTTGCGTTACAAGCAGCCGCAGCCGCAGCCGCAGCCGCAGCCGCGTAAACAAACGGACTCAATTATAAGAGGCAGTTCTCATTCTAGTAACTCACCTCTCATCACTCTCTAAATAATGTCCCGAGAATGACTCAAAAACCTACTAGACCAACAGTATCAGGAGTTAGACTCCAGAGAGTCTAAGATTGACCAGTTGTCAAGGCAAGTAGCCGATCTCCAAAAGCAAGTAGCTAACATGGCTTCGCACCTAGAGGCCCTGCAAACCCAAGATCTCGTTATCCGAGATAACTTGATCCGCTCACAAGCAGAAATCATTGAGCGTCTCACAGAGAGAAATTCCAAACTAAGGAAGAACCTTAGAGACGAGATCGAAGACGATCTCCCTCCTCCGATCAAAAAGCTTAAGAAAGCAAACACTGATCAGCCAAAGATGGCAAATCAAGGGATCTTCAAGCTCCCAGTGGTTCAGAAAAAACCACAAGCTTCCACCTCCAGGAGAGGCAGGCAACTCAAACTCGGCCCAGTCAGCCAAGGTTTGTCCCTCAAACACAGCCAGAAGCCGTGTTTCAGAGCTCAGAGAAAGTTCTTAGGCAAATCTGCTTGAAAACTGGTAAGAATGGTCAAAGAAAGTTTGATCAATCGGATAGAGAATCTATCCGAACAATAAAACGTATGGTAAAAGAATTACCAGCGCTTCGCCTCCCCCTGGATACGGACTATCTAGTGATAGAAACCGATGGATCCGTAGACAGATGGGGAGCCGCCTTGTTTGCCAAACCAAACAAGTATTCTCCAAAAACCGAAGAAAGGTTATGTCGATACGACAGCGGAGAACATAAAGAGAAGAGTTCTCTAACATCTCTCAGTTATGAGATGTCTGCAATAAACAGGGCACTAGAAAAGTTCGAACTATTTATTCTAGGTCGTGAAGAAATTACGATCCGAACCGATTGTGAAGCCATAGTACGGTTTTATAATAATATGGTCGCTAACTTAGAAAGAGGGAGAACCTCTATAAAAAGATGGCTTGAGTTTGCTTTTAATCTCCAGACAAAGGGATATAAAGTGCATTTGGAATACATTCAAGGTGGCGACAACGTCATAGCTGACGTCCTCAGTCGTTATATAAGGAGGCCAGTAGCCCCCCTTATCAAACACCTTCACATGACTAAGCCCGATCGACCATTACACTTCATTTGTTAGACACAGGCAATTCGAGAGAGCATCCTAGTGAGATAAACTCTGACCTCTCTCTACATTGTAACCTTGCTTCTATCAATGAACAAGTTCTATCAATAAACAAAATCATATATGCTTTGTCTTACTTCTATGTCTGAGTTTAGGTTTTTCTCTTTTTTGGCTCCATGCTCCTGAATTAGTGATTCTTAACCCTCCTAGCCTATGCTCACCAGATTTTGGACTTCTTCAAAGTGTGGTACAGGACACCTTCATCATCAATCTCTGTTCAATTCATCAAGAATGCAGTCCCTGTGAATGCGGGGAACCGCTCAATCGAGCTGCCAGTATTTACAGAGGAACCTGATCCTTTAGAAGTCAAAAGGAATAAAAATAATCAATTTATTCATATATATATATAACAATGATTTATTATATTTGTAATTTTTAAAATATTTATTTTTTTAAAATTATCTTAATTAAATTTGATAAATGTAAATATATTTTTATTATGACATGTGTACTTATTTAATAAAAATTTATATATATAAAAAATAAGAATCATATAAAACCATGAATAGAGTATCTGTTTTACAAATAATTAAAAATTGAATCCATATAAATGAAGGTAAATCAGAAGTACTCCAAGAAAATGAAACAAAAGATGCACTCATGGATCTCCACTAACAATCCAGGCCAAAAAGGATGGATTCATGAGATCGACTGCTGTAATCAGTCATCGCCTTTGCTGTAGAGACGAACGAGTGCATCACTTATGATTCCCACGTGAACGCCTCGAAATTAACTTGGATGCAAGTACAATTATTATCTCAATGCCTTGCGGTGGATACCTGTCAAGATCTTAATTACATTTGTTAAGTTTGTGTTATTAATAATGATAGGATAAAGTTAGCAGAGGAAGAAATAAAGCTGGAAAGAAGCTCAACTGTCTGTATTCCGTATGTTTATGCTGCTCCAACATTGTCACATCAGATGATGGCTGGTTGATTAACATGTTATCCCAATTCTTAAAGTAAGGAACGAATCCAAATTAGCTCAGCAATAACATTAGCAACTGCTCTATGTTCTGCTTCTGTAGGTGAACGAGCAGCAGGAGGTTGCTTCTTTGCTGGCCAAGAAACAGTATTTCTTTGTTTCTCTGTTTTATCTGGTATTAAAACTAAACAAAATTTTAGGGTTATTTTGTTTTGCTGTGTTGTAGAAAAAAACATGGTTGAAAGATAATCTAACGATACTTGGTAGTTATTTTTCTTTGTTGTGTGCTACAAAACAATCATGGTAGTAAAAAATTGATGATATAGCGCGCACACAAAGATGTTGTGTTAGGAATTTATGATGAGGCAGTTCACACAAAAGTTTTAAGAATAAATGATGATATGACCCATATGCAAAATGATGTTTTTTTATGAAGAATAATTTTTAATTGAAGAGTGAACTCAAGAACAAGTTCCTTTCAACCCGATAAGACTAATGCATGAGTCTTTTTAGAAAAATAGATATTTTTCTTGATTAATTGTTTTTTTTCTATTCAATATTATTAGGGTTTTCAAGTTTATATATATATATATATATATATATATATATATATATATATATAGTCTTTTGACACGTAGAGACATGAATAAATAAAATTAAATATTTTAAAAGTCCTCTTATAATTATAATGTTTTTATTTATTTATTATTTTTTAGACTTTTAACATATAACAAAATTATTTATGTTTTGTTCTTGTACACACCAAAATTTACTTACTATTAGCCAAGTTTGCTATTTTCTTTGAGTTTAAAGCAGTGGCTCCTCACTTATTAAGCTACTTCTCCGGGTTTTTTTTCGGATTTTTATTTATGTGATAGTTAAATTCTAAAACAAAAAGGTAACTTATTAGAATATTTTCAATTACAAAAGCTATTTAGAAAAGTAAAATTATTGATATAGTTTTTTAAACAATGTATTTTTTTTATAAACAGTTCAATGAAAAAAAGATATTTTAACAACCCGATTTTATTTTAATAAATTTAGTATTAACTTTTGGTTTTTGAAAGCAAAGTCATTAAGGAAAATTATGGAGATGAAAGAAGGAATTTTTAAATAATTTATTTGAATTCCTTTAGCTTTTTTGATAGCTATTAGCATCTCTAGATAGCAAAAGAAGAGCTAAAAATAAAAGAAAAAACTCAATTTTTAGTTTTTTTCCTTGATTTTGCTAGAATGAGATAGCTAAATGAAGAGCTAAAATGATCTCTTTTTTTTTCTCAAAGAAAAGTCATTCTTAAATATCTATAAAAAAAAAAAACTAAAACATTAAATAGATTATTTCAAGATTTCTTCTTTTATCAATTAAACTTTTCTTTAAAAAACCAAAAATATTAATATTAAATATATTAAAATACAAATGGTATTTAAATATTATAATTTAAATTTGAGCTAACATATTAGGAATTTAATAGGTCACACACATTAAGAATCGGTAATCATAAATTAATCTGAGATAATTAATTAAGTGTGACATGATTGAAAATAATTATAGAAATTAAGCACTAAAATGTATTTAATTCAGGAATTATAATTTTAGTCCTAAAATAATTAAGTAGAGACTTAATTGATTAAATTTCTAAAATCAAATAATATATGTATATTAGCATCCCTTCTTTTCATTTCCTCTCTATAAACATCCCAAAGCCGTGAAAGCACAAAAATACAATTTTCCTTTGCCATTCATGAGAAAAAAAACACACTAGACCTCTCTCTCTTCCTCTCCATTTCTCACATCCACAAAAAACTATTCATCACTCTTTTTCTCCCATTTCTAAATTCTTTCTCTTCCTTTCTTTCTTCATCTATTTTATTCTTATCTCTATTGAGGCAACCATTTTCTCTTCCCTTTTTTTCACCTTTTTTCACCATCAATGGGACAAGAACCATTCTACATATAATTTTTGTTTTTCTTGCTAGTGTTGGATGTGTTAATAGATGAGCGTCTTTTTATATAGGTTTTTGGCATGATGATTGTTCTCAGCAAGCAAATTAGGTAATTTGTTTATTCATTTCAGATTCTTTGTAAAGTTATTAACTTTTTGCATAAATTTTCTGTTGTAGAAGTAATTAGCAGAGGGAGAGGAGATTTAAATAGCACTACTCTACATAGTTCATGGATAAAAGAAGAAAAGTGATTATCAAATCTCTTCTTTTTTTTCTAATTTGCAAAATCCAAATAAACATATCGATTGATTAAAACAAAGATAACTTCCCGTAGAAGAACCATGTTATCATCTTATCTATTTTTTTCTATTTTTCTCGATTAGGGGTGTTTTTTTAATAACTTTGAATTGATGAGGTTGTTTTGGGCTAATTTCAATGAAGTAATGCAATTTGTTTATGATTTATTTTTAACCTAAATAATGTATTTTTTGTTTATTTTTTAACTTGATGTTTTAGTTTAAACACTTTCTTACCCAATGTATATCAAATAACCCTTTTAAAAGGATAGAGTAACACCACCAAAGAAAACAACTAAATTAAACTAAGATATGAATTTCATAAACAAAATTATTCATATTATTATTGTATCTAGAAATGATTGTCATTTTCTAGGATAATTTTGGCTGATAGATTTTGTTCATACATGTACACTTTTAAAATGATGAACATGTTTATAAGTAATTTCTAGACATTTTAGATGTGTTTTGAGAGGGACACGAGTGCATAAATGAGGTTTGTAATGATATAGGACATTATATAGTTGATTGTTTCCATTAAAATATTATGTTAGTTTTAATAATAATTATAGTCTCATGTAAACTTTTATTGTACAAATATTTCCATATTCTTAGTTGTTGTCTTCTCATCATCTTATGGGTTCCAACTCTTTTTTTTTAATAATCACTAGGATTTGTTTAATGAGTTTGCTTGATTTTTACCATGTACTAAAGCATTACCCTTTATAATTATAATTTTGAGTGCTTGGAATTCGAACCATTATTGAAATGAATGGAATTATGTTACACCCTTCGCTTGACAAGCACAAATCGACAAGGTAATTTTACATGTTCTTTGTTTTTACTTTTTGATAGAGAATGATAGTTTAACAAATTGTTTGTGATCATAATGCATGATTTATCTTCTTTTTTTTTTTATTTACGTGGGGTGTCCGAGCCGACTTACGCGCACCACGACTATTCCACACAGCCCAACTGGATATCCCGCAAGCCCGGGGGGGGTAAGGCACCGCGGGGTGACAGGCGTGCACATAGAGGGTCGAACCCGGACGGGGCGGAACAAGTCACATGGTTGACCACAGCAGCTAGGCCCTGAAGTGCAATGCATGATTTATCTTGAGTTAGTTAGATGTTGCTAATTTTATTAAAGCAATGCACTAATGTTTTTTATGTGGAGAAATTTAACTTTATAAGAAATTGTAGCAACCATGTTTGGTGTTTAGAGTTTCTTTGTTAAGTATGATTTTTATGTATCGATGTATATTCTTGTTAATAAAGAATTCACAATGCCGATGAAATATTTATGTCAGTAAATTGCAATGAGTTTTATTGATAAAATATTTTCTTGCTATATTCATTGGTAAACACCAACAGAAATATTTTATCGATACCTACCAAGGGGATTATATTGGGAAAAAAATTTAAAAAAAAATCAAAGAAGTATGATGACATGTCATTTATACAGACAACATTATCGACAATATCAATCCATCAGTATAATCCGTCTGTAATATTTAAGAGAGCATTGAAATTGTAAATTACTAATAAATACACTGACAGAATAAATTTGTCAGTATATTCTAAAGAGCATTGAAATTATTCCCTTCTTCCTAGCACTGTTCATTGTGCTAAATACAGAGGGTATCCCCGACGAATTAAGTATGTCGGTATATTCAAAAGAGCTTTGGAAAAGTTCACTTCTCAATTGTACTGTTAATTACTGTTATTTCCAGACAAAATCAACAATGAACTGAAAAGTTGACAGTGATATTTAGGGGGTTTCTGAGAATTTTTATTAAATTAAAATTAATTATTACAAGTAGAATCACTAACAGAATGATTTAAAATATTAATATTTAATTATCTATCGGTAAAAAAGCTCAATTAAAAGATCAGAATCACTAATTTAATAACAAAAGCACGTCTTCTTCCCCTTCTATAAAAAACACCAACGTCCCTCTCTTTCTCTTCTCTTCTCTCCTTAACTCCTTCTTTTCTCTTTCACACGCAAGTATGTTCTCTCCTCTCTTCTTCTTTTATCTTCTTAGATTTTTTTTAATTAACATACTTTATGAATTTGTTTTTTTTCTCTTCTCAGCTTTACTCGCAATGAAATTAAGGTAAGATTTTGTTTATCTTCTCTTTTCTTGTGTTTTTTTCATTATATTTGTTTTCTTAATATTGTTTTATTTTTTATGTTCTTAATAATTGTATAAATGTTATCGTACTAATTTTTTTCATATCAAAACAATTTTATTGAATTTTAGTTGGATTGTTTTTTATTTTTTTGGTTCAATTTCAATTAAATGTATAGGATTGATTTTAATTATTATTAGTTAATTTTATTGTTTAGTTTCAATTAAATGAATTTATTTGTTCTTTGGATTATGGGTTCTGGAATAGGTTCTCTAGGTTAGGTGGAAATTGTTTTTAGTTGATTTATTTATTTGTTGCTGTTTTTTATTTTGTTTTATGTTATTTATTTGTTGCAAATTTGTTTGAGTTGATTTTCTTTTTCTTTTTTTTCAAGAAACTAAATTCCTGAGTATTATTATTGAGTGTTGATTTATATTAATTTATTTTTTTTTAATTATTTTCTACTTCTGTTAATTAGTAGATTACTTTTTTTAAAAAAATATTTTTAAATAATTATCAACGGTCTTACCAACGGATTAACTCCATCGATATATTTCGAAGAGTTGGAAAAGAATTACTGCAAATAATATTGCCATCGTTTAATCCCCGACGGAATTGCATACGGTCTTTCTGTCGATCATATGTTAAATTCGCCGAGGGAAATTGTTAGAGTATGCAATAACTCAATCAAATATCTGTTAAGAGAATCAAGGGAGAAGTTGAAGAAATCAGATCACGATGACAACTATGCAGCAAACAAATCACCTCCAGATTTTTCTCACTCTGTTGTGATTAAAACAACAGATTAATGTTAGCTGTAAATCCTTTATTTGTACTCCTTGATTTTCTATAATTGGTTACATGTAATACTCTATAAATACGTTGAATAAAAAGTAAATGGTAGGCAAGCCAACAAGTTCAAACTCTCTTAGTCTTTTCTATTTCCTCTGTTTATTTTCATTTTACATGGTATCAGCTGGTAACAAGGCACACGCCTGATCCTGATACACGCTTCCGCTTTCAAACAAATGGCCTCTACCTCCTGTAATAACCCATTTTTGGGTTATTCCCAAATTCACATTTTTTCCTCTCTCTTAAAAAAATAAAAAAAAAATAAAAATACAAAAAAAAATATAACATTTAAAAGAGAATGCCAAAACGCTCAGAAAATAGTCAAAATTTGGTTGAGGAGGTTTAAAAATACAAAAATTAAAGTTTGACAGTATTTTATTGACTGATGATAGCCCTGTTGACAAAGAAAATTCAATTGGAGGAAGAAAAGTCCAAAATTAGATGTTGGTGGACTCAATTAAATTATATTGAAGGTTTAATTGAATTTATGGAGGGTTTGATTGTAAGAAAAATTGATTTTGGAGTTAATTTGGGCTTTAATTGGAAGAAATTAAAGTTTTGGGGTCAAATTATAATTTTTGAGAGTTAATTTGGTCAAATCGGGGCTTAATTGCATAAATATTGAAGTTTGATGGCCAATTAGGGACTTAATTGAAAAAATCCGAGACCAAGGACCAACATGCAAAACGTGCGCAAATTGAAGGATTGACTTGTAGTCTGGCGCTTTGGCGCCAGTTTTCATTTAAATGAAATGGCGCGTTTTGGGAAAAACGACGCCGTTTCATGCATTTTCAAAAAAACAAAAAAAAAAAAGGAAAAACGAAACAGTGCCGTTTTAGACGGCACTGTTCCTCCTTCTTCTTCCCCTGGACACGCAACAGGGGAAGAGAAGTTTTTGTTCTTTTCCATTTGTTTCTTCCTCTCTCTCGCTCCCCACGTGCCCCGTTAAAACCAAAACCGGACGCCACCCGCACCTCCTCGTGATGAGCGAGACAGAGAAAGTCGTGCCCCGCAAGCGACGCCTCCATTGGCCACCTCGGCCGGCGCCACAGCAGTGCAGGAGACGTGCGCCCCATGCATGGGCAGCGATGGGACGGGGCAGGGTTGACCCCGCTCCCCCTGCCCCTATAAATAGTGACCCGAAAGGAAGAAGGAGGAGGAGAAAAACGGCAGAAAAAAGGGAGGGCAACCGAGAGAGAGAGAGACAGAAACGAAAAAAAAAACGGGGGAGAACAGAGGGAGGAGGAAGAAAGGAAAAAGAAAGAAGAAAGAGAAGCCGTGCGGAGAGACAACGCGAAGAAGGAAGAACACAAGATAGAAGGAGAAAACCGGCGGGGAAGAAGACACCGCCCGGTGTCCCTACGCCGTGGAGAAGAAGAACCGCCGCGGTCGGCCGGGCTTCTCCAAGAACCGCCACCGCAGCCGCCACCAAGAACAGTCGCCGGCACCACCGTCAACTCGGCCATCCGAGATCATCGCCTCGGGTAAATTCCTTCCCCTCCATAGCCGCCGGTCATTAGTCATCTTCTTGCTTGCGAACGTGCACTGTGCACGTTACGCATGCAAGAAGAAGCTAATTAATTCCACCGGTTCTTGTGCTCATGCACGAACCGATCATGGTTTTTTGTTTCTTCGATGGGCTGGAACATCGGCCCCAAAACGGCCGGGTCGCGTCCGTCCCTTTTTTTTTTGGTGGAACATCGGCCCGGCCAGGGCCATATGGTCGAGTCCACTGTTTTTGCGCAGTAGAACATCGGCCCACCCACGGGGTCAATGGGCCGAGTCCAGCTTTGTGGTCAGGCAATACAGCCCAAATTCCATTTTATTTTATTTTTTTCCTTTTTGTTTTTGTGTGTTTTTTATTTATTTATTATATATATATATATATATTTAAATTGTGATTTTCCCACGGATTTTTCTACGTCATTTTTACTAAGATTGGTTTGTATTTTTACATCATAAAAATACAAATCCGGTATTAAAAATACCCGGTTTTTTTTTTTCAAAAAAAAAACTTTTGTTTTCATGCATACGACCAAGTCTCTCAAAGCTAAAAAATCATATCGTATTTTTATACAACAAAGAAAACTTCAAAAAAAAAATATTATTTTAGCATGCATTTTGGCTTTAATAACCGGTTTATTAAAGTCATGAGAACTTGGCCAATATTTCAAAAAAATATATATATTTTTGTTTCGTTTTAAATATCTGGGATTATGAATTTATATGTAAAACGTATTCCTGATATTAAAAAGATAGTTCTGTTTAGACACTAGACCGGTTAGGTTTTACCCCATAAGATAAGAACCTCCTTGCGAGGAGGGCTTTTCTTGAACCATAGACGGACCAACATGACAAGACCTTAGATTTTTATCGAATAATAAAACAATGCAGCTTACCTTAGGTAGGACGTATTTGGGGTGCTAATATCTTCCCTTTACACAACCAGTCTCCGTACCCAATCTCTGAGACCAGTCAGGGTTCCTAGTGACCAAAATACTAGGTGGCGACTCCCTTTCCATTTTTCACCGCTAAGAGACAAAGAATTCCTTGTCTCCCCATATTTACTAGATATATATCCATACATTTGAGGGTGGACGATCGCCGCTACGTCGACACGTGCGACACCTCCTATGACCATGTCCAACTTCCTCACCCTACTATTCAAGCAAATGCCCAACCTGTCTCCTAAAAATTGGTTGGCCCCAACTATTTGCCTTGGAGCGTCCAATTCATGGTCTTTCTCGGGATTCATGATCTTGCCGATCTTGTGGATGGCGGTGTATCTCCTCCATCAACATCTCTTTTAGATGGGACTACTAACCCAGCTTACACAGTGTGGTCAAAGAGAGACACATGTGTACTAAGTTGGCTATTAGCTTCTATTACAGAGAAGCTAGTCTCTACTACTTATGGAATGAAAACCTCGAAACAAGTGTGGGATGCTCTTCACACTCGGTTTTCATCTACTTCCGTGTCTAGGATTGCTTTGTTAAAAAGGCAACTTCGGACCATCACTCAAGGCACTCGGTCTTGTAGTGAGTTTATGGAGGAAGCCAAGAATCAGGTTGATCAACTAGCGATTGCGGGGAAGGCTACAGATGATCAAGACCGATTAGCTTTCTCTTGGGAGGACTTCGGCCAGTTTTTACTCCATTCATCACCTCATTCAATTTTGCATGTCGAGACAAAGATTTATCCTTTGATGACTTCCAGGCTGAACTCTTAAGCTTTGAGACTCTCATTGATGCACAAAACAACTCAGCGTCTGAACAACACTATGCTTTTGCAATCACATATAAAAAGAAACCACCATTTATGTCAAGGAAGCCTAGGCCACCTACACTGACTCCAAAGCCGCAACTTCAGCAATCATCTTCCCATCCAAATAAAGGCAATCACTTTCCTCCTACAACTCGAACCAATGACAGGCCAACCTGTCAAATTTGTGATAAGAGAGGCCATATCGCCCTTGACTGCTATCATCGTTTTGACTTCTCTTATCAAGGAAGATTGCCACATGCCGACCTTGCTTGCAATGGTCGCTGAAAGTCATTCCTCCTATGACCCGAATGTTTGGTATGCGATAGTGGAGCCAATGCTCATCTCACCGCACATGCAGCAAATTTAACAAACCAAACATCCTACGAGGGTGCTGATACTATCCAAGTTGGCAATGGTTCAGGTTTGGTTATCAAAAATACCGGTACTTCCACTCTGCATTTTGATCATACCTCTTTCATGCTCAAACACATTCTTCATTGTCCAAATGCTTCTGCCAATCTTTTATCCATCAATCAGTTGTGCTTAGACAATGATTGTTATTTTGTGCTAACTGCTACTGATTTTTATGTAAAGGACAACAAGACGAATCGCATCCTGCTTCAAGGTCTGGTTGAAAACGGACTTTATCCATTTGCTGGACACCAGAGCTCATCAAATAAAATGCGTTGCTTCACTGCAAAACTAGGCATACAAACATCTTTGGAAACTTGGCATAATCGTCTTGGTCATCCTGCCAAGTCTACCTTGAATAGTTTGTGTCATTACTTGCCTCTTTCTAATTCCTCAAATAAATTAGATTTCTGTCATTCTTGTCAATTAGGAAAAGCTACTAAACTGCCTTTTGTTGATTCTACCCGATACACTACAAAGCCTTTATAGCTTATTCACACCGACGTATGGGTCTCTCCAATAACTTCAATTGGTGGTTGTCTCTACTATGTTATTTTTGTCGATGATTTTAGTAGGTTTACATGGATGTATCCCCTGCGCTTTAAGTCTGATGTCTTTAATATTTTTCAGCAATATATAGCTCTTGTGGAAAATTTGTTCTCTTCTAAAATTCAACAACTCCAATATGACAATGGAGGAGAATATCTTTCCAATGATTTCAAATCTTTTTTAACAAAATATGGGATACACCATAGATTAGCCTGCCCCTACACTTCTCAGCAAAATGGACTTACCGAAAGAAAGCATCGACACATTCAAGAAACTGGTTTAACATTATTAGCTAAAGCACACCTACCAAATAAATATTTGACTGATGCTTTTCTTACTGCAGTTTTTCTCATCAATCGTCTTCCAACAAAAGTCCTCCATAATCTATCTCCTTACTTTGTGCTTCATAAAAAAATGCCATCATATACATCTCTAAGAACATTTGGCTGCACCTGTTATCCTTACTTGCGACCATATGAAAACCACAAGTTATCTTTTCGCAGCAAACAATGTCTTTTTCTTGGGTATGCAACTCAACACAAAGGGTATAGATGCTTAGATTTGGACTCCGGTAGAATTTATATTTCCAGGCATATAGTGTTTGATGAGAACTCCTTTCCGGTAAAGGATAACTGTTGCATTTCACCAGACCAACCAAGCACGATGTCGACAGGTTTGTTTCCTATCTCACATTCCATTCCACTCCATTTAAATCCCAGTTCAAATTTGATTGATCTTGCTTGTGAAAACAATACCTCATCTTCTCCATTTACTACCTCATCCTTGCCTAATAATGATTCTGTAGCTTTACCTTTGTCTGTAAGCCCATCAGAGTCTAATATAGACATAAATTCTTATCCAGAACCTACCAATCATGATCCACAAGTACCTCCCCTTGAGCAACCAACAAGAACTATCCTCACTCGGTCCAAAACAGGGAATTCAAAACCAAAAGACTTTTCTGGATTCCAAATGTTTTATTCCACTCATCATCCTTTTCGTTGTTTGACTAGTATCTTAACAGAATCTGAGCCAACTTGCTATACACAAGCAGTAACACGACTTGAATGGAGACAAGCAATGGGATGTGAATTTGATGCTTTGATGGAAAATGGGACGTGGTCTCTCTCGTCCAAGACCACCCGACAAACATGTAGTGAGGAATAAATGGGTTTTCAAGATTAAACGACACCCGGATGGTAGCATTGAACGCTACAAAGCACGGCTTGTGGCAAAGGGCTTCGATCAAAAATCTGGAATTGATTACTTTGATACTTTTTCTCCGATAGTTAAACCGACTACAGTTAGATTGGTTTTATCTATTGTAGTTCAATTCCATTGGCCTATAAGACAATTAGATGTCTCCAATGCATTCTTACATGGCATACTTGATGAAGAGGTGTATATGGAACAACCTCAAGGATTCATTGATGAAAGTCAGCCTGATCTCGTATGTCGTCTTCATAAGTCTCTCTATGGTCTTAAACAAGCTCCAAGAGCTTGGTTTCGGAGGTTATCTCAATAATTATTAGAACTTGGCTTTGAGGAATCCAAGGTTGATTATTCATTGTTTACGCTTTGCACTAACACATTGAAAATTTTTGTGTTAGTATATGTAGATGACATCATCATCACTGGATCAAGCCATTTTGCCATCATATCTTTTATTGACAGCTTGAAAGACCAATTCCATATTCGAGATCTTGGACAGTTAAGTTATTTTTTTGGAGTTGAAGCCCAGCGTAACAATGAAAGCGTTCATCTTAGGCAAGCAAAATACATCTCAGATCTTCTTGACAGCACCAAAATGCAAGGAGCAAAACCACTCGCATGTCCAACGACTTCAGGAATGAAGTTATCTTTGTATGATGGCACACTTTTACCAGACCCTACTGAATACAGGCGTGTGGTGGGTGCATTACAATATTGCACCATTTCACGTCCTGATATTTCCTATGCAAGAATCAGTTATGTCAATTTATGCATAATCCACGCGATACTCATTGGATGGCAGTCAAAAGGGTTCTTCGCTATTTAAAAGGTACGGTGGATTATGGCCTTTATTATGCCCCCTCTACAGTTGACATTCATGTTTTTTATGACTCGGATTAGGTTGGTAACCCGGATGATAGAAGAAGCACAAGTGGATTCAAATATTTTCTCGGGAAAAATTTAATATCATGGTGTGCCAAGAAACAAGGAGTTGTCTCACGTTCAAGCATAGAAGCAGAATACCGAAGCATGGCTTTAGCCACAGCCGAAGCTTACTGGATAAGAATGCTAATAAAGGAGTTCCAACTGTATCTTTACTCGCCTCCAATTCTTTGGTGTGACAACATCGGAGCACTGGCATTAGCCTCAAATCCTGTTTTTCATGCTAGAACCAAGCACGTGGAAATTGATTATCATTTCATGAGAGAAAAGGTAGTTAATAAAGATATTTTAGTTAAGCATATCTCCACGAAAGACCAGTTAGCTGACATATTTACCAAGGGACAAACAGCAACTCGATTTCAATTTTTGAGGTCCAAACTCATGGTTCGTCAACTTCCCATCAGTTTGCAGGAGGGTGTTAGAGTATGCAATAACTCGAGTCAAATATCTCATTAAGAGAATCAAGGAAGAAGTTGAAGAAATCGATCGGGATGACAACTCGTAGGCAAACAAATCACCTCCGTATTTTTCTCACTCTGTTGTGATTAAAACAACAGATTAATGTTAGCTATAAATCCTTTATTTGTACTCCTTGATTTTCTATAATTGGTTACAAGTAATACTCTATAAATACGTTGAATAAAAAGTAAATGGTAGGCAAGCCAACAAGTTCAAACTCTCTCAGTCTTTTCTATTTCCTCTGTTTATTTTCATTTTACAGAAATACCAACAGAATGAAGCGGATAAATTTTTTTTACATGCTTTTTCTTTTAGTAAATTCATCAGTAATTTTATTACCAACGGACTCACCAATAAACCAGAAATCACCGATGAGAATTTTACCGATTGAGTGTTTCGTTTGTAAACCCGTCGATAAGAAAATAGTGGCTTTAACCTAAAGTATAAATACGGACAAAAAAGTTTTTCAGTAATCTAAAAATTCTAGTAATGCAAATTCCTTAAACTTATTCTCCATTTTTAGCATCTTACATAAAATGCAAAAATGTTGGTAGTGTTATAGTATTTATAATTCTTTACATTTTCAGCATCTTGCATATTCTCAATTTTTTTATTGCTCTTTTCTTGTTTCTTTTATACGAATGAGATTTTTCTCATCATTTTGTTTATTTCCTACAAGAACTTTTCAGATCTAATTTGTCAGTATGATCCTTCCTCCATACGGGAGTTTTGTGCCTCTAGATCCAGGAGATTGGGTCCTTCGAATAAAAGCTTGAAAGTTGTATCTTGTTATTGGAAATAGATTGCCATCCATTGGTCATGTTCGTGATTAAAATCTTCCATCAATGTAACAACTTGAAACCAAATTAACCTCACCAAAGAAACCTATGTTTAAATATAAATCAAAACTCATAAATTAAAATTCGAAGTAAGAAAAAAACAAAATTCGAAAACCTCAAGTTTTTTTTTTAAACCCAAATACATATCCTTTGATTCAAAATTAAATATAAAATATCATATAGCTCTTCTAATTTCTAGGAAAAAAAATACTATGGTATGATCCTCCATCTAGATGGGTGGACTTCCCTCTCCTCTCCAACTCCCTTTCTTTATGAAGGCTTTTCCATAGAAGCCGAGTGTTTTTGGTTGATTTTAATGACATATCTAGAGGGATGTTATGCTGATCGAGGGAAACGGTCATTAGAATTACCATTGTTCGTATTTGAGTGCAAGATTTAGTGAATTTAATCTGTTTGGTAATGTTTTTCAGGCTTAGATCCTTTTGAAATCATGAGTTTATGGCAACAAAATGGAACGTGAAGCCTACACGTTTAATGGTTAGCTAGGTTATGAATAACTTCTGGTGAGGATAACTTTGCCCTATGTTTATACAAAATATATTGATTAAAACCGGTGATAGTTGAAATTCATCAGTAACCAAGAAGACGAGGATTCGAGTTATTGTTTGACGATAAATCCTGTTCAAAACAAAAGTTTTTACCAGATTAATGTTGGCTAATGTTACAGTATAATTAGTGTTCTAATACTTACAAATGGCAGGAGGAGGCATCAATGAATAGAAAATATGGATTGTAAAATATACGGGTGAGAAAAAAACCGAAAAACCGAGAAAACTGGAAAAAAAAATAACTGAAAAAACCGAATTGTGAAAAAAAAACCAATTAAACCGATTAGAATTTTAAAAAAACCGACTGGTTCGGTTCCGGTTTTATAGATTTGGAATCGAAAAAACCGAACCGAACCGAACCCATACCGAAAACAAACGAGCCAAACCAGAAAAAACCGAGCAAAAACTGAAAAAACCGAGTCAAACCAGTTTCAACCGGTTTTTGTTCTAAAAAACTGAACCGAACCAAACAGAAACAGATCGGTTTGAACCGGTTTTGGTTTTTTTTTTTAAATTCGGTTTGATTACTTTTTTTTGATAAAAACTGAACCGAACCGAAAATAATCACCCCTAATACTAGATATGATTCATGATGTACAATTGATTATGAGAAGTGATGGCTGAAATTAATCATTAACCAAGAAAATAAAGATTCAAGTTATTGTTTCACGAGAAGTTCTATTCAAAACAAAAATCTTTAGCAGATTAATATTGTCGGTGAATGTTGCACTACATTTAGTGTTCTAATACATACAAATGATTCAGGAGAAGGCATATGTGAAAAGAAAATATGAATTGTATTAGGATTCATGTTGTACAATCACTGTTTATTATAAACAGTTTGTATATTCAATCTCTATAATATTATAAATAGCTTAACATTCTAACAACAACAAAAATAACAACAAAAATAAAATGATAGCCATTACAATAATGATGATAATAATAATAATAATAATAATAATAATAATAATAATAATATGAATACGTATATTCTTATTAGTTGATGAATCCATTTGAGAGCATCAAAGTTTCTTGTAAAAATAAACTAATAAATGGTACACCAGAGTCAAAATTATAGCCAATATAGCTTGTTGGCCAAGGGAAAGAGTCTTTCCCTGTGTAGTTTTGGAGCAGCAAATAATGGTGTTTGGAGGAGAATAGAGAAAAGCCATTGAAATATTGTCCTCATCCTCTCCTTTAAAGATAGGTCTTCCTAGAACTTGCTTGTACTGGCCACCACTCCAAGCCTGTATAAGAGAAGAGAGGCTATCAATACGTACATGGATGGCAGAATATAGAACGTTTTGTTATCATCTTCTCCATAAACTTGTTTAGTTTACAGTATCTCCCATGATATGATTAGAGCACGTCAAAATAGCTGTCATTGGATATAAAGGAAACATAATAATAAGTTAAGGTACAGGAATTAATCTTTGATTAGAGGTTGTTTATGATTATGTTCATGATGTTGAGTTTAATTTCCACACATACCATATCATTACTATCACAGTTGTAAAGAGAGCATAGCTGCTTTTGATATCATATATTATAAATCTTTTTAGGTTAAACAAATTGATGTAGTATAGGACAAAAAGCTAGGGTAATTATTCTACTTTTTTTAAGAAATTTTTGTAATACCTGTGTTTGATCTCCAACTGTGACAATCAACGCATCTTTATCTGGGCAGAAAGACACCCAGCCTTTCTTGGAGTAAACATGAAATTGCGATGACCCATCACATATATGCAAACACAAGGCATGGGAGTAGTCAGTTCCCCTTATTAGCATGCTGAACACATCATATCCCAAGGAGCTAGCCAGTCGATCAGCTGGAATGTCACGTCTATGCTTGTAAAGGCAACAGACTGGGCCAATGAGATCTTGCCTTTGCATCATTTCATTTCCATACTTTGATTTCCTCGGACAATTTTCTTGGAGAACTTGGAGAATCTTCGCAGCCAAATTCCCTAAATCTGACGAAAAGGTCTCCATTTTCTCGCTGCGAATTATGAGAACTTGGGCATAAGATGTAGCTTCATCATAGTTCACGTACGACACACCAGTATTCATATTTGAAGAGATGTTAAAATTGGCACTTGTATTGGGAGACTGAAACCAGCAGTCCAGGCTTGTATTCGAACATTATTGTAATGTATAACAAAAAAAAAAAACCTTCAAGAATTCACCAAAAAAATCTCCAAAAGGAAGAAAAAAAAGGATGAACATCGATTGAGATTAGTATTCACCTAAAGCCATGCTACGTTGCTGAAGCATGCCTAGATTTTTAACAGTAACGGCAATGCAGCACTAGTATAAGATTGCTAATTGGAATTTTGAGTTCTGTAGTTTCCCGTGTAGAATCTTTCCGATTAGAAATGCAATCAAAGAAGAACAAAATATGAAGACTATATTTTTTGCGTAAATTATTACCTGAAATTTGAATACCCAGTTGGCCATATTCTCTCCATATCCAATTTCAAACTCTCATCTTTACTCCACACAAACTCTTCACTTAATTCATTCTCGGCCTCTTGATCGCCATGAACTTCCTCGAATCCATAAGGCTTCTCTGGTGACTTCATCACCGCCGCCTTCTTTTCAGAAGGAAGCTGAAAGATTCCTGCTGCCATGACCGACACCAACTTTATAAACTCACTTGGAATTCCAAAGTTAACTAGTTGGAAGCACCCGATTCTTGCTATTGAATCCAATGTCTTGAGAACTGAATTACTTTCCTTAGAATTCAGTGATTGACAATCGATTCTTGGAGGTGTCTCAACAATTTTTTGTTTTGGAAAGAAATTGTCAGGTAAAATCAAATCCGGAACACGTAGAGAGTGCTCAAGAAATTCATTGAGAACTCCATCATTGGTGACGGATGATCTTCGGCCAGAGGCGATAGGAGAGGGCGGCGGAGCACGAAAATCAATGGGATTTTCTGGCATGTATTCAGGTGAAACAGCCATCAAAATGGTAGGCTATTTGCTGATACTGCTTAAGATGACCAATTAAGTTTGTCTGCTTGATAAGGATGCAGATATTTCTTATTTTCGTTCCTTTTTCTTTTTTGACCAAGGAAAGAAATAGTCTTAAGCAGCAGCAATGATGGCATGTCTATGAACATTATAGACATTTAAAGAATCATAACTGGCATGGTTCAACTTTCTTTGAGACGCTTTTCTTTCTTTTTATCTTGCTTTACAACTTTCACTTTGATGCTTTATCTTTTTCATAGTGATTCAATCACCATTCTTAATAATTGTTAAACTCGGCTTTAATACTTAAAGGATTAACTTGGAAAATCTAGAATTTAAAGCTTAACCAATTAAAAAATTGTAATCTTATAAAGCATGATTGATCCGACTATATTTTTTATAATCTAGTTAATTTGATTAAACTTAATCTAAATCTAATTGAATTAACATTAAAAAAATATTTGAAATATAATTATTTTAATAAAAACAATTGACCTCATGAATCAGTAACTCAAATTCTTTTTCAGGTTAGTTTTTAAATTAGATTCTACAATTATGATAATGAGGATTCACTTTGTTCTATTTGAGATGTTAATTACATAAATATGCCTCCATGGAGGTTCGTTGCATTATTTGATTGGAGGTGGATATGGGAGAAATTTTATTTTCATGGAGGCGGGGGTGAAGATAAATAAAAATAATCAATTTATTCACATATATATATAAACCATGAATAGAGTATCTGTTGTACAAATAATTAAAAATTGAAGCCATATAAATGAAGGTAAATTAGAAGGACTCCATGAAAATGGAACAAAAGATGTATTCATGGATCTCCACTAACAATCCAGGCCAAAAGGGATGGATTCATGAGATCGACTGCTGTAATCATTCATCGCCTTTGCTGTAGAGACGAACGAGTGCATCACTTATGATTCCCACGTGAACGCCTCGAAATTAACTTGGATGCAAGTACAATTATTATCTTAATGCCTTGCGGTGGATACCTGTCAAGATCTTAATTACATTTGTTAAGTTTGTGTTATTAATAATGATATGATAAAGTTAGTAGAGGAAGAAATAAAGCTGGAAAGAAGCTCAACTGTCTGTATTCCGTATGTTTATGCTGCTCCAACATTGTCACATCAGATGATGGCTGGTTGACTAACATGTTATCCCAATTCTTAAAGTAAGGAACGAATCCAAATTAGCTCAGCAATAACATTAGCAACTGCTCTATGTTCTGCCTCTGTAGGTGAACGAGCAGCAGGAGGTTGCTTCTTTGCTGGCCAAGAAACAGTATTTCTGCCCAAGTAAACTCCATATTCACCAGTGGAGCGCGGTCATCTGCGTCACTATAGGCCTCAGGTCTCGTTGTGGACTAGGGAGTGAAGATGAGACCTTCGTGCAAGGTACTGTCGTGATATACTGTTGTACAGATTCGCAAGCCTGCCAGAGTGTTGTAGGAGAGCCATGATTTGACATAACTTATTGACAAAGAAAGCTAAGTCCGGCCGTTTGAGATAAGCATGCTGGAGAGAACTCACGGTCTGTCTGTAGATATGCGGATCCTCCATGGGATCACCATCATGAATACTGAGCTAAACATTTTCCTTGGCCCTGTCACTCTCTCTCGGGTCGTCAACACGGCCTGGGTGATGAATTACACCTAACTAATAAGTTGTTAATATTCTTATCGGGGAGGAGTGTCCGTGGAAACAAGTTAATTTTTCTCGCTTTCTATAGCCTAGGTGGATATTGATTATGTGTCATAAAAAAATATTCTACAAAAAAATAATTTAAAAATAAATATTTTTTAGAAAAAAAATACAATAATATTTTATAAAAAATATTCTAAAAATATATATACAGTAAAGAATGAAAATTATAATTTTTTTTAATATCTCACGATGTATTTATAAATCATCAGTTTTAGTTTTTTATAAATAGAAATAACTGAAGTATAATTTTACCTTTGTAATATTTTGAATTGTATTTAACTCATTTTATTCAGTTAAAAAATAAAAGCAAAAATGGTATAAAAGATTTTAATATATCTAATGTTGTTGAAGAAGTGTAAACTTGTTAATTAAATTTATTTATTAAAAAATAATTTATTTATAATTTTATATAAAAATCGCGTTAAATTTAGGTATTACAGTAGCAAATTCGGTCATGCATGCCCAGTAACAAAAATTTCCAAGCTCAATATTTTCAGAAAACACGAATCAGGCCCACTCCGTTGCTAGGTTTGGTAGACACAAAGAACTAGGTTTGATAGATATCAAATCCAAGTTGCACCTGGCCTAACGTACTGCCAAACCCGAGCACAAGGTACAGCAACCATGGCAGTGTTTGGCCAATGTCGGATCCAACATGTAGCTCGACACACTGTCAAGCAGCACAACCATGGCTGGGTATGACACATGTACTTGTGGAGAAAAGCTGGCTTTTTTGTTTTTTTCTTGTCTAACTTGCAGCTCTTTGGACCGAGCCTGACATCTTTTATTCATCGGGCCTTGAATATCTTATGTCTGAAGTCCGAAGCCAGAAGCTCCATTACCACCCCATAACCAGCTCTAAGCTCTAACGACAGGTTCAGCGAAGGTGGTGTTTGATTATAGGTTTAAAATAAAAAATAGAGATGGATTATATAGTATTGGATTAATTTATGTTGGTGGAAAGAAAGAAAGGAATTATTAAATTATTAAAAAACTATTAGTACGAGATAACTAAAAATAAATTCCATCGTATTTTGGTAAAAAATGGAAGAGAGAAAAGAAATAATATTTATTTGATGGAGGGTAAGATTAATTTACCCTTCAAGAATACCGATTTGGAGGTACTTTAACAGTTATGATCAAAGGTTACATTGGACATTATTCTTGAAATATTTATAAGACATTTTCATAGAATGCGTAGGATTTCTTGAAAATTAATCTTAAGAGAAGTACTAAGAATTGTCGTCTCGGGGAGTTGATTTAACTCAAGGTTAAAGAAAGTGTGCCCGTCTATATATATATATATATATATATATATAGAGAGAGAGAGAGAGAGAGAGAGAGAAGGTTAAAGAAAACTTAATTACCAAACAAAATCCTTGTATTATAATCCAAGATTTCATTTCCCACTAAATACGTATATTGCAAACTAAGGTTTTTTTTAATAAAAATCAAGATTTCATTGCTAAGTTCAATTTCCGCTGGCAGCGTCACGTGCCAGCATAATGACTACAATTACTTTCATGTCCTTCCTTACAATATATATATATATATTAAACTTAGCAATGAAAAATTCATTTTGCTGGGAAATTAAAATTTTCTATTTATGAATTCTAATAAAACAAAAATCCCAATTGAGAAATCAAGATTGTTTCGTGTATGCCCCAAAATAAAATAAAAAATCCTTTTGGGCAATTATTGGTGAAAATTACATCACGGGAATTCCTCTTTGTCTCTTCTTACTTTTTTAATAATCTTAAATTTAGTTAGTTATTAGATTTAATATCTTTACAGGTCTAAGAAGTCTATATGTTTGAGATTGTGATAACGGGTACGGTTTAAAGCATTTTTCACTTAGAAACATATCAAGAAGATATTTTTTATTTTTTAAAATTTATTTTTTATATCAACATATTAAAACGATTCAAAAACATTAAAATATATTAATTTTAAACAAAACAAACAAATATTTCAAAATTTTTAGAAACACGGGTTGGAAAGCGTTTGGAAATAGGATCTAAGTTAAAATAAATTTAGATTTGTATGATCTAAAATTCAAGAGTTTTTTTTTGGTTTCTTGCTATCAATCACTGAAGTTTTGTTTTCTAATTTGCATCGATTATAGGTTTGTTCAAGTATCCATGATGGATTGTAAAATGAATTTACAATTATAATAGTGTTGCAAGTAATAAAGTTTTTGGATCTCTCATTAAAAAGAGGTTTTAATATTTGATCGCGGTCTTGATTTTCCCGTCAATGAAACTTGATAGTTCGACCTATTCTCTCATTGTTATGTGTAAAAAGAGATTCTTGGAATATATATATTATGAGCAAGGAAGAAGTTCAAAGAACTCATTGAAAAGTTTCAGTTTTTTTATTAAAAACATAATTATAAATGTGATATCTATACATGATCAAAATTTTTGTTTCAGTTTTTATATATTTTTGTTTTTATTTGAGCTTTGGTGCTCTCAAATATAATAAATGAAGTATATTTTTAGCTTGTTAGCTATTGTTGTGTGCATTGTGTCGTGGGAAAAAAAAAGTTGTTCGAAAATTGTTCATTGCATTGTGTTTATAAATATTTTAGTTAAATTTTATTATTATACTTTTAAAATATAAAATGAAATAGCTTTGAAACACGATTAGAGTTGACTTGGGACAAATCCAAAATTAATGGTTAAATGGATTAACTCGGATCAAGTTAGTTGAATTGTGTCAACTTGGATTTTTTATAAACACATAGAAATCACATTATTATTATTTTTAAGTCAAAAGGTTTTGAATTGGTTTTTTTATGGCTTATTGGGTTGCGGGGCAACCTTGTTTCTTGATTGAATTATACTGGTTCAGTCCTCCTATTATTTTTTGAACCTAGGCCCCAAATCACCTAAGTCACGGGGTCAAACCGGCGAATAGGGTTGTGAATAAGTGATTTGTTAGGTTATCCTGATCTCTACTTGGGCTATAGGTTTCGAGGATTAATCTAAGTTGACTTTTCTCTTATTACTTAGCTTATATGTTTACCACGCAATCTCAGGTTTACTCAAACAAATTTTTTTTTGTTTCTTTTTTATCCAATCACATACTTTCTAAGGTTTTTTTTGTTCACGTTTACCATCATTGTTAATTTTTTTATTGTCTCATTAAAATAAAATGAGATTATTCAACTCCATCGATGCTATAATTTGGTCCTCACTTCTTTTTTTTTTGTCTTTTTTGTTAATTTCTTTTAATTTAACCCTCTAATCAAATAATTTTTCTCAATTTGTTTTTCAATTTTCACTATTATTCTTTTAGATCCTTTCGTGTTATTGATTTATTTTTTCCGATTTCGTTATTCAGCATTTGATTTGTTGAGGATTGAACTTCTCTATTTTTCCATGTACAATGCTTCCGTTCTAATGATTCATGTTACAGGTTTTTTAAGTTATCTATCATATACTTTCGAACTAGACTTGGGTATCATTCCAAAATAAATCTCGAGTCAGATAGGTTGACTTAGATTATCAAGGGCTAGGTGAGTTGAACCGAGTTGATCATTTTTTATTTTATAAATATGCAACAATAGCATTGTTTTTCTTTTAGATTAAAAAAAGTTCAATGGGTTTTGAATGAGTATTTTTAGGGCTAATTGGCTAGTCGAAACGATAACACAAGTTATTAAATTTTTATTATTTTTTGATATGCATTTGAGCACCTGAACATTTTTTTAAAAAAAATAGCGTGGACCTGCAACGTAGCACTATTCATCTAATATAAACTAATTGTTGTTTTGGATTAAAAAAAATCATCTAAAACTAGTTGTTTAGAAATTAAACAATTTTCATGGTAAAATTATTTCAATCTAACCTTTATTTTGTTTATCATGGTAAATTTCAATAGAAATTAACAATTTTCTCATTCTCTGTAAGGATTAAAAAAATCATCTAAAACTAGTTGTTTAGAAATTAAACAATTTTCACGGTAAAATTATTTCAATCTAACCTTTATTTTGTTTATCATGGTAAATTTCAATAGAAATTAACAATTTTCTCATTCTCTGTAAGGATTAACGGACACAAAATGAAGTTTTAAGATGGAATTGAGATATACTTTGCAAGCCTTAGAGGAAAATCGAAATTTATCTTTATTTTTATCATGTGTGTATATACCATAGTTGTAAGACATAAAACTTGGTGGTCAAGGAGGTTTTACATATCTTCTTTGTATGTTTGAGAGTGTGGTTGTAGCTGTTTTTTAAAGTATTTTTTACTCGAAAATACATTAAAATAATATTTTTTTATTTTTTAAAAATTATTTTTGACATCAACATATCAAAATGATCTGAAAACATAAAAAAATATTAATTTTTTTTAAAATATTTTTAATTCTTTTAAAAATATTTTTAAAATATAAAAATAAACATTCTAAAGCTTATTAACGTTAACGTTTTGAGCTCAAACCTCGAGTTCATTATACAGAAGAATTTGTTCTATTGAATACACCAAGTCAGCGTTGAGGGCGCAACCTTAAAATTATGTTGAGAGTAAAGAGAGAGCGCGCGCGCACCATAGCTGTGAGTCCAACTTTTTGGTCAAACTATAATTATACGACATGGACCTTAGACTAATTATTTTTAGGGAGGGTTTAATAGCATAATAGTAGTTGTTTTTAAAAGTTGTTTTTTTATTAGAAATAAATTAAAATAATATTTTTTTTATTTTTAAAAATTATTTGTAATATTAGTATATTAAAATAATCTGAAAACAAAAAAAATTAAAATAAAGAAAAAAATAAAATAAATTTAATTTTTTTAAAAGCATTTTTGAAATGGAAAAACAAATAAAATCATTTTTGAAACGGAAAAATAAATAGGTCTAATTAGATTATAGGTTGAAAAATATTTTTGTAAAAAAAATTGATTTTTTTATTTTTTAAATTATTATTTTTATATTTTTAAATTATTTTGATATGTTGATGTTAAAAATAAATTTTAAAAATAAAAAAAATATATATTATTGAGATTGAGTGAGATTCATTGTGTTCTTTAAGCAAAGTTATATCATGTAAGATGCACTTAAATAAATTCAAAGCGAAGCATATTATGTATTGTAAGACATCATTTTTTATAATGTATTTCTATAAGCACTTTAAAATGTTAAATTAAAATCTTAATACAAATCCAGTGGTTATAGTTAAATCAGACTTCAATTAATTCTTTAAATATTATTGTCTAAAATAAAATAAAAAACAAATCCTTTGAATTCAACAACTCATAGTATTTGCAATGTTTCTTTATACGGTTTTCATGATTATAATTGTACAATACTAACCAATTTTAAATTTGGTATTGTGACAACAATTATTTTTTTAACTATTTTTTATTTAAAAATATATTAAAATAATTTATTTTTTTTAAATTTTTTTTTTTGATATTAGTATATTAAAATAATTTTAAAATAAAAATTAATTTTTTAAAAATACAAAAACAAACAGAATGAAAATAAACATAAAAAAACCCTAAAAAAAAAAAGAAAAGGAAAAAAAGCACATCGTTCTGCTTCAAAATATGAGCCTAATTTCAAGTTCAAGCTAAAACGAAACAAAAGCCAAGCCAAGCCAAGCCAAGCCAAGCTTTCATTTCTCTCTTTATATGTCTCTCAATTCACCCTTTTCTCCTTGTGCAAAGTGAACTGGCCACTCCCACTTCTTGTAGACTATCCTTTTTGGTTCCCAATGCCAAAACCCATAACTCAAAAATATTTATCTTTTTGATATTTTGCCGCCTCCATTAAAATCCCCTATCTCACTTACTCTCCATTAACATCTCTCTCTGTCTGCAGCTCTTAAGGCTTCGCATTAGCACACAAATGAACAAGAAAACCAAACCCAGAACCACATTTTAGCTAATGAACACCATGCATCACCACATCACCAAACTTAAACCGAATTGTCTAGTCTATATGCAGCACTTGCAAAACATAAAAAGATCGATCTTTGCCTTTCTCCTGTGCATACCAACTTCACTTCTTGCTCTTATACTCTTTCTCCTACTTATTTATAATGGTTTCACTGTTTTCTACTTTCACCTTCCCTTTCCCTCCAATCCTCTGCCAAAACCCACCAATTTCTCACAGGGAAATCTTGCTAAAAATTCTTTTAAAAAGCTCCCAGCTTCAGTGATGTATGCAGTGAAAGAAGATACCCCACCCGTGATTTTAAAGACCCTTTTGCCACTTTTGCAAAATCCAGCCATTACAATGATACCAATTAACCATTCTGTGGTTTTTAAGCCAAATAAGACTCACGGATACGAAGCTGTGAAGAGGATGCTGAGGTCTGCCGACAATTTAAAGCGGTTCTCAACAAGAGTAAGAGAATTCTTTGGGAATCATGGATGTAAGGTTAGGTTCTTTATGACTTGGATTTCTTCTTTGAAGTCGTTTGGTGATAGAGAGTTTTTTTCTGTTGAGAGTTTGTTCAGGTCTCATCCAGATGCTTGTTTGGTTATTGTTTCTAATTCCATGGATTCTGAAAGTGGGAGTCTTGTTTTAAAGCCATTTTTGGATAAACGGTTTAAATTGATTGCTATTAAGCCTGATTTTGATTATTTATTCAAGGACACTCATGCTGAGAAATGGTTTAAAGGGTTAAAGAAAGGGAATGTTAGCCCTGGAGAAGTTTCTTTGGGTCAAAACATGTCTAATTTGCTTAGGCTTGCTTTGTTGTATAAGTTTGGTGGTATTTATATGGACACTGATGTGATAGTGTTGAAGAGATTTACCAAATTGAGAAATGTTATAGGGGCACAAACTATTGATCTTGAAACTAGGAATTGGAGCAGATTGAATAATGCTGTGTTGATTTTTGATAAGAAGCATCCATTACTCTTCAAATTCATCGAAGAATTTGCACTCACATTTGATGGAAACAAGTGGGGTCACAATGGTCCTTATCTGGTTTCAAGAGTTGTTTCGAGAGTCAATGGAAGGCCTGGGTTTAACTTCACCGTACTGCCTCCTCCTGCATTTTATCCGGTGGATTGGAGTCGAATTAGAAGTTTCTTTAGAGGGCCTAGAGATAAGGTTCACTCTACATGGTTGCATGAAAAACTTGAGCAGATTAAAAGTGAAAGTTTTGCAGTTCACTTATGGAACAAGCAGAGCAGGGAGATTAAAGTGGAAAGTGGAAGCATAATCAATTATATAATGTTGGATTGTTGTGTCTTCTGCAATTCTTCCAGCTCGAGTTTGTAAATTATCATAGAAAAAAATGATGGAAGTTGAAGTGTTGAAGATTTATTTCTTGCTGTGGTTATGGACTAACTCAATCCATTCCACCATTACAGTGTTGATGAAGTTTGAAGAAAGAACCCATCGGGTTTTTTCTTATTATTTATTTGATGTGTATCTCTTCCAAGATATGAAAATGGAATCTAATAAGAACCTTCTGTATCTACTGCGATTTTCAGCCGCCTTGCATTTATGATAAGGTGCAGAAATAGCTTAATTAATGCTATTTTCTTCTCTAATAAATAGTTTTGGTTTGTTGACCTGGTAGATAATGGACCGATCCAATCACTCCACTATTTCTTAGAGAAAAAATTATCCATTAAGAGCTATGACCCTTTCGATTGTCATGTAATTTGCTGCATATTCTTGCACAGCATAAAAAATAACACCATTTGGACATTAAGTATTATGCAAGGTTGAGTCTTTGAAGGTAACTCTGATTTGTCAGCAGAAGTTGTGAATATGTAATCAGGTCGAAGACCATGCCTATTAAAATAAGTTTTGAAAGTGATTTTTCAGCCTCCATTAATACGGGCACCTACTTTCTGGCCTCACATGCACATCACCTATTTATTTTTGTTTGATTATCACCGATCCATATGCTTTAGACTTTGCATATTTGAGGTAGATTTACAATAGCATTCTGAGACATATGCTATGCCATTGAAATTTTATTTTTTTTGTTCTACTTTTCCCTGAAAAACCATTTACCACAGCTTCTGACTAAACAATTATCTTGAACTTCATACTTTCAAATCCCATATAGTAAGGGAATTGTAAATCACTAATTTGATGACAAGAGACCATAATTTTCAATAAATTCTCAGCTAAGTAGATCCAGTCCTGGTCATTCCATGACATGATAGAGCCATAAACATATGTTTCACCAGAATATAGTTACATGGCATGATCAATTTTAGTTTTTCTTTTCTTTTCTTTTTTTATAATCATGGGGTTCTTGCATCGTGGACAATCAAGTTCATGCAAATTTGATGGTTTTTGCACATGAAACTTAGGTGATCTATCTATCAAATAGGAGCTATTAGTGACACACAAGCTGCTTGCTGATTGTTACCCTTATGAACTTGATCTTTTCTATATGACTGCAAGTGCTTAATTCACTCTGGGTTTTGGCTGTGCCCACTGATGATCGAGTTGCTTCCCTTAATCTCAATGGAATCTTTCTTTTCTTGGAGAAAAACAAAAGAAGGTATTGAGTTTGAACTGTGAAAGGATGTTTAAAGAACAACATTGTCAATTGAAGTCAAGGAAACTATCTAAAATTAGGATGAACATGCTAGGCAATAGACTTTATGTGATTGTCAAAGTCTGGATGGATTAATTGCTGATCTCGCATGTTGCATGGAACCCCGTCTCAGTTGTTAGTCGGTGTAATAGTTTAATATTGGGTGCACATGGCTATAGTAACCTGTACAGAAATCGGTCCGTGCTGTGCCCACATGTTTTGTATTATTTCTGTTTTCACCCTTTAACATGGCTCCTGTGAACTTCACCATGAATGAACTTAGATGAAGCTTCATGTCTTAACCATGTCTGCATGTAGGGTTAGATTGGACGTAGCTCATGTTTGCATCAACATGAATGATGGACATTTATGTAAACATTGGTGGACCATCTTGATGTTTTCCATCGTGTTCGCTGGCTGCATGTGGCTTTTATGACCTTTCACTTTCGAGCATTTTCAATCATGCATTATTCTTATTCTTTTAATAACAAACAAAAGGATCAAAATAAGAGAGTAATTGGATATTGTTCTTGCTAGTTTCACTATATAAAACGTACATTTACCATTTTAGCATGCACAGCATTACATCAGAGAACTTGCACACCCCATGGGAGGAAAAAGCAGAGAAACTGCTGGAGAACCTAGCAGTAATGCCATCAAATTTACACCAACGTCTATGTATGCAATCTTTTGTCTGTGGAATACAATATTGGCGGGAGCAGATTTCTTAGTAGAAGCAAAGTGGCAATTGCAAATCACTTGGGATAATTAGCAGATTCTGGCAGATTGCTTGACATAATTGACAGATGCCGTCAAATTCCTTGGCATAATTAGCAGATGCAGAATCAATAGATTTAATAGGTTCTTCCTAATTTTAAGGTATTTGAATATGTAATTACGTATCCTTTGCTTGATTCTAGACTAAGACCATAATGCAATCACACACACACACACACACACACACACACAACAACGTGTAACAATGCATGAAATATTGACATTTTTACATGGTATCAGAGCATGTTAGCATTCACGTATCTTTTCACTTATTTGCTTAAATAGATTTTTTTTTGTTAGATGAAATGGAAACCTCAGTTGTTCCTTCTAAGTCAGCCCAATATAAATCTTGGTTTTTGAATGATCAAATGGGTCAATCATAGCTGCTCAATATCATGCATGGAATTACCATATATTGCAGAAATCTTCGGCTGCTCAGAATCTATTGCAGATCCATGAGAGGCAGTAAAGGAGATTTATGGGAATTGGAACAATGTTGCACATGTGTTTCAGTTGAAGAAAGATATTTCATTACAACAAGAAGGTAAATGTTTTATTCAATATCTTGGAAGCAAGAAAAGCTTGTGGAATGAGCTAGCAATTTACAGACCTCACACTACTGATCTTACAACATTATTGAAACGAGTTGAAGAAGACAAGATTTTCCAACTTTTGGCCAATCTATCTCCTGACTATGAAGATCTCTGAAGTCATATACTTATGAATCCAGAACTTCCATATTTTGCAAATGTGTATGCAACCATTCAATGAGAGGAAACCAGAAGACGGGTTATGAATGTAATCACTAAAAAAAGAAGTGATTTTATATTTAATCAATTCAATATTTAAAATAATTCAAAATAAAACTCAAACTCTATTAAGTTTTGAATGAGTGAATTATAGAATTAATTTATAAGATCGAGGCTAAATTTAATATGGGAATATTTAAGTCGTGTGTAGATTATTAAGTTCCTCGAGGAGTGAGTGCATGAATCATTGCTATCCAAATTGGGAATTATTATATGCAATCAATTTTCAAAGGGTTGGATTAAATTCGTGAGTTTATTTTTCCTCCTATTTTGTTGTGTTTATAAGTTAGGAAAGTTTTATTTTTGAGTTTTGTTGTTTTCTTGAAAATTTTAAATATAATTTAAGTAAATTCACGTCTTATTCTTTATTATTGCCATGCAATAAATTTTTACAATCATTTAATAAAAGCAATTATTATAAACATCTTAAAAAATAATAATATATATAATTGTAAAATGGATCTTTGAAAAATATTATCATGACAAACAAATAGTAAAGGTAGTTAATAGTTAATAAATAAATATAGTGTTTAACTACCAGAAATACTAAATGGTGTTTAAAAAGATAGTAGCGGTTATTTTTTAAAGTTATTTTTGTATAAAATAAATAAAAATAATATTTATTTATTATTTTTGAAAAAATATTTTTGATATTAACATATAAAAACAATTTAAAAATATTAATTTAAAAAAATAAGATTTTTGTGAAATGCCGTTTGGGGTTGGGCCGCGTCCCAAATGGCGCCTTCTTCCCGCCAAAATGTTGGCATACATTAACAGGCTCGGTCCAAGAGCCCAATGAACCAAGCATCCAGGCCTATATATAAGATAACAGGCCCTATTTATACGCCTTCGCCATCATCCTGAAGCCAGATTCCTGTAAACACTCCTTTTTCTGATAAAAATCGCCATTAAAATTAATCGATTATTTTTTTCTAATTCACACGAAAACCATGACCGTAGAAACTCTGCCATATCAAAACCACGTAGTCTCCAATGGAGATCTAGCCTCAACTAACCCTAACTCTACAAAGAAATCCAAAGAGAGCGAACGCCGTCGTCGCAGACGCAAGCAGAAGAAGAACAAGTCTCAGGCACCCGACGCTTCAGCCGCCGCCGACGCTGCAGACGGAGACGACAGCGACGCCGCCAATGGTGATGGTGGCGATGCAAAGGAGAACGCCGATCCTGAACAGGTTCGTAGTTTAGTTCTAGGGTTTTCATGTGGTGGTAATGCTATTGTCACTATCTATTTGTTTGAATCATTGAAGAATTTGAGGTAGTGTAGTTGATTTTGTGGTGTGAGTTGGTTATTATTGTTGTATGAATTTTCCGAATTAAGGTTTTATACTCCATTCTAGAAATGAGACGTTAGGGTTTTGCTTTTGGTAGTTTAGGTGATTTGAAGCTAGGGTTTTATATTCTATTTAGTCTATGTTGGCATGATTTCCCGCTCATGCTGCTCTCTTTGATTAGCTTTTTTGAGAATGGGGAAAAATTACTTGTAATTATTGGGAATTTATGGTACTGATTGTGGTGGTTTGGGTAAATAAAATCAAGAATAAAAATTTGAAAATGATTTTGATGTTATCTTAAAAACAGTAAATGCTGATTTAAGCAAATGGGAGAAAACTTGGAGTTTATGACTGTCCCCGTTTCATTCTTTTCTGTAGCTTGTTGTCCTTAGAAATGTAATCAAGTTGCCACTCTGAGTTTCACTTCACTGTTTGTTTGGCAGTTCTTTGTATAATTAGACAGAGTTTTTATGAATCAATGCCATCGTTGCTATTGCTTGGTTAATTTGGAGGACAGGTTAATTTGAAATTGTAGTAAGACCATGTGTTTATATGTTGATTTCACTGTAAAAATGCAAGTTCTAATGTGTAGATTTTAACTTAGCAACTTCTTATTTGGTCCAAACTTGTAGGTTATGGAGCAAGTCGTAATTGAGTATGTCCCTGAAAAGGCAGAGTTAGAAGATGGCATGGATGAGTTCAGGAATGTTTTTGAGAAGTTCAATTTCCTTCAAAGTGCTGGTTCTGAGGTAAAAGGATTGGTTTTTCTTTTCTATCCCTTTCTCTTTTGACAATTTATGCATTACCATTTTATGATTTTTCTCCTTACAAGAACGGTTATCTGAATCCTATGTTCTCTTAATTCAAATAGGAGAATGATAAAAAGGATGAATCAATCCAAAATGCAGATGCCAAGAAGAAAACCGACTCAGATTCAGATTCAGAAGAAGAAGAAGATAATGAACAAAAGGAGAAAGGCGTGTCAAACAAGAAGAAAAAGGTTTGCTTTTATAGCGATGCAGTATTATTGTTGCTGGCTTGTTTGCATTAGTAGAATGAATAGTGGCTATCGCATTACTGAATGGTGGTTTTTTTCCAGCTTCAACGGCGGATGAAAATTGCTGATTTGAAACAGATATGCTCCAGACCTGATGTTGTCGAGGTGCTATTGGTTTCTTAACGTTTCAGTGGTTTATTATTTTTCCGTTTTGTGTTTGGTTATTACATAATGTATACTTTCATTAGTTTTTGGTTATTCACCAAATTATTCACTTTTCAGGTGTGGGATGCAACTTCTGCAGATCCGAAGCTTTTAGTGTTTTTGAAGTCGTACAGAAATACTGTTCCTGTTCCTAGACACTGGTGCCAGAAAAGGAAGTTTCTGCAGGTTAGTAATTCTTGTAAAAGGAGCTCAATGGATCAGAATATGCATGATAAATGGGAATGGTATACCATGAGAGGTTTAGGGATGGGGTGAGGAAGGATAACGCTCGATGAGGTTTCTCTTATATGTATACATGTGGTTCTTGCAGGGGAGCGGCTGTGACAATCATGGAGCCCTGACTTGTATGTGTTTGGCAAACAGGACCTTTAAGTGATTTCTCTTTTAATATATATTATAGTGCGACTTGAGACATAGATACTATATGAACCGTAATTTCTTGCAAGACCATGCAGCAGGAGGTTCCTGCTGGCCATGGTATGTCAAGAGTCTCAGTATGATCTAGCTCTTATGAAATATCTCAAATTCAGCAAACCTTCAAACCTTGGACTTAAAAATTTAACCTCTGTTTAAATTCTTATTAACAACTGGTTGCTCCTCTAGGTCATCTGAGACTCTTTAACATGTTATAACCAAATGGAATGCTCCAGCTGCCTGATCTGCAAGTTAATATGTTTCTTTGTACACTACATGTGTCAGGGAATTTTATTTTTCTAGTAAGATTTTGACTTATATTTGTAAGCTACAGAATGGGGATATTTTTTTTTGCTATTGAGGTGCTAATTAATCTTTTTTGAATTTTCAGATGCCTTTCCATTGTGCTTAATGCTGGGGCTAGATTTGTATAACTTTATTTATTTATTCAATTTATTTTTTAGCATGAAATTACCTGAACTGGATGTCAATTTATTCTGATAGCACTTATTTTTGCAAAGTTGGCATCTCATTAGGGTTTTGATTGGTTTTGCAGGGTAAGCGTGGTATTGAAAAGCAACCTTTTCAACTTCCTGATTTTATTGCTGCAACAGGAATTGAGAAAATTAGACAGGTAACTTCATTGCTATGACGTGTTCACTATTATAATTATGCAGTTATGTTTCACATGCTCATATTTGTCATGATGAAGAATGTATCATTGCTGCGGGCTTTTTTGAACTTATACATATTTTAATTGTCTGAAAAGAATCCTTTCATCAGATCTCTGATGACTTCTTAACAGTAGTTCTTGCATGATACCATGCTGGTGCTCGGATGCTACGAGTTACTCACATGTTCATGCTTGTCATGATGAGAATAACCATTGCTGCTCACTTTTCTGTTCATATACAGTCTCTTGTCATCAGAAAAAAAAAAATCTTTCTTTGGCTTTTTGATCACTTGATGCTTGCTCAAGTGATCCAGTTTTTCCATAATACCACAACAGTTTTTGATCTTTTCTTGCACTCAGTGTAACAATTAAAAACATTTTCAGCAAATCAATGGGATTTCCCACCCTCTCTTTACTTTATTGTACTTGAGACCATTGGAGATTAAAAAAGAAAATTTAATTTTTCTCAACTAATATATCATTATTCGAATTGTTCAATGGCATGATAATGCCAGCCATGGGAACTGTTGATTTGGTCTTGATATCAATACTGCCTTTGAGATATTTCATATAGAATACATGATAATATGATGACTTTCCAAATTAACTATCACTATTGGTTAATAGCTTGATATTCATGTGAAAATTAAATTTTGGAATTTCATTATTGCTGAGGGAATCTATTGAATAGGTCATCTCTGAATAATATTGCCATTGAATTGTAAATTTTTGTATATTTTATTTACTTGTGGATTTTAAGAATCCTAGTTTCTTGTGGAGTCATCCCTTGTGGATTTCAAGGGTTTAGCCCACTGGATTCTAGGGGTTTTGAATCCCTCTTCTCATTCTACAGCAATTGTTATTCACCTTCACTTGTGCAGGCTTACATTGAAAAGGAAGACGGTAAGAAGTTAAAACAAAAGCAACGTGAGCGGATGCAGCCAAAGATGGGGAAAATGGATATTGACTATCAGGTTCATTGCATTTATACATTTGCTTTCATTTTAGGACCTTGAGATGTTTCTCTGCCAATTTTTGCTTTTCTGTTTACATTTTGGTTTTTGTTTGTTAGGTTCTCCATGATGCTTTTTTCAAGTATCAAACAAAGCCAAAGCTGACCATGCATGGTGACTTATATCATGAAGGAAAAGAGTTTGAGGTATTTTTTTATACTATGCTTCTTCTATGCCTGCATGTTTCTCTTTCATGTTAAAAAATTAGATGACTATGTTTATTATTGTTTTGTTGATATCAGTGACTTTGTTTATTTTTATACTACAGTAAGAGAATCTTCTACTTGAAGTAAGATGAAGGAGATATTTTGAAGCTCATTAACCAGTTTCTGTAGATATTTGTGCAGTATGAAAGTCGAGTATAGGGCATATGAAGTTGGCTCTTGAAAAACCTTGTGCATAAACTATAAAATTTGATTGTTTCGCGAGGCAGATTTGATCTTCCATACTTTGGACAAAATTAAACCTCATGGTTTTGATGCATTACTTATGGTTGTTTATCTTAAAAGCAAAAAATGAGATGACATGATAAATTTCTTCATTTTACGGGCTTAAGCTTGCTACAAAATAATGAAAATTTTGAGGGCATTTATGTAATATATTTCATTTGTGATTTAATTTTTCCTCTGATGTGCAGGTAAAGCTTAGGGAGATGAAGCCAGGCAGTCTTTCACAAGAACTTAAAGAAGCTCTTGGTATGCCGGAGGGTGCACCTCCTCCCTGGCTTATTAATATGCAGGTCAGATTGACTATAACTTCCTGTACTTGATGTTGAAGTTCACTGCTTGTCTGTAGTGGTGCTCATTTCACTTTTTACCTGTATTTCTAATGCTTATATTGACTGATTTGCCTCTTCTAGAGATATGGCCCTCCTCCATCATATCCGCATCTAAAAATTCCTGGACTTAATGCTCCTATTCCTCCTGGAGCTAGCTTTGGATATCATGCTGGTGGCTGGGGCAAGCCTCCTGTTGATGAAGTAAGCTGTTTTTCTTGTTCCGACACATTTACATGTTTCATATTATGTCCCTATTTGCCCACCCAAAATTATTTCAATGCATTTCTTATTTACTTCCATCAATTGTGAACAGTACGGGCGCCCTTTATATGGAGATGTTTTTGGGGTTCAGATACAAGAACAGCCCAACTATGAGGTACTTTCCCTAATTAGTTTGTCCTTTGTAATTTGGAATCATCATTCATTTCTGATTGTATAACTTGGTACTAGTTCTAATATCTGTTGGATCCCAATGCAGGAGGAGCCAGTTGATAAGTCCAAGCATTGGGGTGATTTGGAGGAAGAAGAAGAGGAGGAAGAGGAGGAGGAGGAGGAGGAGGAGGAGGAACAGCTTGATGAAGAGGAGTTGGAGGATGGTGTTCAATCTGTTGATAGCCTTTCAAGGTATTGGGTTGAAATCCTCACTTTTTGATGTTTACTAGTGCGTGCACCTTGCAATTATGTTTATTGTTTGTTAATCGAGGTCATTGTGTGCTTAAGCATCATGCTGCCAGCTGTTCCTTCTATGCGTGCAATTGTGTAGTTTATCACGATTGATGATTGTGTGCTATTGCAATCATATGGCTGGCCATTTCATTACTTTTAAGCACACTGTTTTGCCAATGTCTATCTAGTATTACTTTTTCTTTTTTCTCATCATGTTGAAGGTACATGATTTTATTCAGTGAATTGAATTGGTTTTCGTTGTGCAGCACACCAACTGGAGTTGAGACTCCTGATGTTATTGACCTTCGTAAGCAGCAGAGAAAGGAACCTGAGAGGCCTCTTTATCAAGTAAGTTTCACTATTCAAAACTGTGTTAGTTTCATGCGAGTTTATACTTAACTATACTTTTAGCATTTTGATGAGAAAGCTAGTTCTGATGTATGTTTTTTCTCTTTGCCTATCTTAAAGGTTCTTGAAGAAAAACAAGAGAGAATTGCTGCAGGGACTCTACTTGGAACAACACACACGTATGCAATATAACTAAACCACCTTCTTTATATATATATATATATATATATATATATATATATATGGTCGTCTTCTTGTTTAATATTGTTCTCATTCTTCAACTTGATTTTGCTTGCAGATATGTGGTTAACACTGGCACCCAGGACAAGACAGCAGCCAAAAGGGTAAGTAATACACCGGGGATTGTGTTACCTTTTCTATTTGAAGGGAGTTAAATTTAGTAACAAATGTTCAAATAAAAGAACCAGCCTTCGCAGTTTCTGTTCTGATTATGCATATTTTTGACACAAAAGTAAGCGTAACATGTGTCAATCTTTTGCAGGTTGATCTGCTTAGAGGTCAGAAAACAGATAGAGTTGATGTTACTCTACTACCTGAAGAATTGGAAGTTATGGATAATGTCTTGCCTTCGAAGTAAGTGGAACTCTTGTAAATGTTTGTTGTCAAATTATGAATGTTATGTAAGATTGGTTTCTAACTTTGGTGCATTTGACAGATATGAGGAAGCAAGAGAGGAGGAGAAGCTACGTAGTCAGCGAGAGGATTTCAGTGACATGGTTGCAGAGGTTTGCCATTTACTTGTTTATCAAATTAATGATATGATCTTTGTTTTTCAGATAAAACTAGTTAATGATTTAATTGGGGTGGCTGGCTAGACCTCTCATTCCAGATATGCCTAAAACTTGAGAGGTGGCATTGATCGCCGTTAATAATTTACGATATTGAGATCTTTACTGTTTTTATTTAATTATTTTGCAGAATGAGAAGAAGAGGAAGCGTAAGATGCAGGAAAAGGATGGGAAATCGAAGAAAAAGGATTTCAAATTCTAAGGTGGTTATGCTTATTAGGCTATTTATTAGAAATGGAGGCCAACAGTCTTGAGGGAATTAATTACAAGCATATTCTGGTTAATTCTGCCTGTTGCATGAGATGATTTCATGAATTCTCAGCATTGTTGTTGTTTGGGTTTTGATATAATATGAAGAGCCACCAGCAATGCCCACTTGTTTTACCATGCAATCAATCTCAACCTATGCTCTTGATTTCTCTGATTACCACTTGGAGTTATGGTTAAAATATCAGTACGTGAGAGAGAACCTCTCTAAATAGACAAGTAGAAAATTTTCCACGGAATCCTTAAAAGAAGGGGATGGCAATGGAAGCTAGCTAGCTAGCTAGCTTCCAAGAGGCTAAAACCAGGAGAAACGAATGGAGCTATATTTTGGTCAGTGAAAGGATTCCTTGATAACAACCCTTAATTTTGTAAAAAAAATCAACTCCCGGTCTCATTCAGTATCTTCTAGTGTGGCTCTACCTCTACTGTCAAAATATGAATAGAACTAGCAAGCTTACGTAAGCTTGCTTGCTTGCTTGCATGAGAGTATTTATCCCTTCCAGATTATTTAAATAGGATCGAAAAAAGAGGAGTGTTAGAATTCGATTTCCGCTACTCGGCGTAAAGAGAAAATGGTACATAGAGGACCACAACCCAACCTTTTTTGAACAGTAAGCATCTTGACTACTTAGAACTTGTAAATTTCAATTTAACCAAAGTCTTTGTTTTGTTTAGATTAAATCATATATGAGTTTTTTAATTATTATAGGGATAGTAGTTAAAGAAGTGGTAAATATAAGGGTCCTTATAATTAAATAAAAAATACTTTTTATAATAAAATGAAACAATTTTACATTCTAAACAGTGTAATTGAATTAAATTATAATAAAATAGAATTTAATAAATTATTAATTGAATTCAAATCATAAATTTATTTTCATATATATAATTTAGTTTAAAACAGGCACTCTCATGATCCTTCATGATAGCTCGTAGCATTAAAGCTACTTCCCTGTTAAGCAACGAGAGAACAGTATGAACTATCAACGCGCTAATCATGCGATTGTAAAAATAATAATAAATCATGGAACTCAAATGCCTTTTTTATCTAAAAATATATATAAAAAATCAAAATTTTATAAACCGCTATATGGGGCCCAAATAGTCGTACAAATAGTGCACTTCACAAATGGATTCCACACACAAATTTATTTATATATATATATATATATATATATATATATATATATATATATATATTAACAGAAGAAAGAGTTAATCGATACCATTTCATCCCAAAAGGAAATCTACGAAGATGTGCATGTCTTGGTTTAGTATCAGCCACCACCACTTGACTTGGGAGCCAATCAATCCCATGTAACAAAAGAAGATTAAAAAAAAAAAAAAGGTGTGGAAGAAAATGAAATGTCATAAAATCCATGATTCAGATAAAGACGAAGGTACAAATAACAGTAAAACGATGATCCTACACACGGCCTTGTGGCTATGCCTCATATTTGACACTTCACACAGCAAAAAAAAAAAAAAAAAAAAACACCACACAGCAGTGAGCAGCCCATGAAAGCGACCCTCCTCCTTTGGCACTAAGTTTTCTCTGTGAACAAAGAATCTAATATTTGGCACTTGTACCTGTTGGTGACACCAAAATCTAAGCTTTCAGCTAGACGTCCATGCAGCATGACTCCTCACCGCACTTTAATCATATTCCTTGCTTCTTCCAGTCCCTTGCCTCCCTCCCCAGACTGACCCACCACCATCACCTCCTCCACAGCAATTCGCAGCCGCATTTGGAAGGGTATGAGTGGATAATAATAATAATAATTTCATGAACAGATTCTGTGTGTCTGGCTATGTAGAGGACGAGACGGTCCTCCTGTGCTCACCACTAAAAATGGTCATTTTGTGCATAATCTGTGCGGTGCCCTTGATTTGAAGCATCATTCTTGACAAGCTTGATGGACTTGGGCTGTCATCTCTTACATTTTCGTCAACTTAATCAGATTCATTGATGATGAGTCTGAATGTTCCAAATGCTGCAGTGAATATTCCTTCGATTTAAGTTTTCGAGGCAAACTTCTGGACATGACATGATATGATATAATATGATATGATATTCACACGCGTAGAGAAAGAAATTAAGTAACGGTTTGCTGCGTCTTAAGAAAGTGTTTTTTAAAAAAATTATGTATTTTTTTTAATTTCAAAATAATATTTTTTAATAATTTTAAATTATTTTGATGTGATTATAAAAATAATTTTTTAAAATAAAAAATATTATTTTAATATATTTTTAAATAAAAATACTTTTAAAAAAACAACTATTATCATACTCTCAAACATCCCCTAATAAATTCTTATCATGACCCAATTATGAAACAACCATTTCAATCAATTATGAAAAAAATTATATTATTTTTTAACCTATTTACTTAAATAAAATCTTAAATAAAATTTAATATTATAAAAAAAAACTATTTTAATCTAAACATTTATAACTTGTTTGATTTTGCATTATAAAAGCAATTTTGATATATTTGAGAATAATTTTTGTTTGTGTTTTGCATATAGTTTTGATATATTGATGTAAAAAATAAATTAAAAAAATATTATTTTAATATATTTTTAAATAAAAAATACTTAAAAAACAAACTCTTAATTAATTCAAGGAATCTTTTTTATGTTACTATCTGACACTAACTAGTAAGTGTATATCTAAGGATAGCTAATTGCATAGTCCGCATGAAACTAAACTGATAGCAGCTTGGTTAGGTTTCTATCACAAATAATTTAGAATAGTCAAAAAATATTCTTCATAAAGCCATTCATATTCTTCCTTCATGAGTTATTTTCTCAGCAACTTCTGCTATCTGAATCAAAGCCTAAGTCTAGCCAGATATTCCCACTAAGAATTGTTGGAGAAATTAATTATCAGCATCATGTTCAAAGTCTCCAATTCGAAAAGAACAAAGCTTTACAGAACAATTCCACAGAGGAATAATTCTGATCAGGCTATAGCTAGAGCTGTTATCAGCAGCTGCTTTTTGGTTCTTTCATGGAAGAAATCAAAACAATTTCATGACTGACTGCACGAGTACATGGTTTAAGGAATGCATAGATGCATGCATCTATATATATATATATATATATATATATATATAATGACAATTGTGTCTTAAATTGGTTCATGTTTTCTTTATTCAATACGACAACTTTTGTCGATTTTGTGTTTTGATATTATGATATAAATTGGTTTTGATTGAAAATATATAGAATGATGTTTTTTTTATATTAATATATTAAAATTATTTAAAAATATCTAAGAAAACACTAACTTAATATTTTTAAATTTCAAGTGAAAAACAATTTGAAAAATACTTCAAAAAAAAATAATAGAACACAAGAACAAACACTCTCGAAAATCATTCAAAGTTGTACATTGTCCAAGCAAATATATATAAAATCCTAAGGTTTCAGCGTTATGATATATAAAAAGAAACTCCTATCTTGGAAGCAAATTCATTTAGCTACGTTTCTTCTCCATTCTCATCCTTCTGGGGATTTTAACCTGAAACTTTCAAATGGAAACCCTAGAAGAAAAATAAATTATTTATCACTGTACTAGACTAAATTTCTATTAATTAGGCAACGTAAGGAATTTTTAACCCTACATCCTAATGATCACCACGACCCGTTTCGTACAAACTGTTGTGTACATATATTTTGACTGATAAGCTCTGATATTCAAATGCTGATTTTATGAGATCATAAACCATTTTGTCAAACCTAGCTAGCTCGATGTCGAATTTGGATGAATCTATTGTTCTGATCATGTGGAATATTGCTTGCCATGTTGTGATGATCCTTTATAATGGTCATAAGCCATGATGTAACATCGATCTAGATTTATCAATTCCAAGAACGAACGCAAGGGAATTGACCATTCAAGCACACCAACCTTGAGAATCCACGGTCGATCCACCCCGGAATTCCACGAGTGGTCCAACCGGATAGGCCCTCTTGATGCAGCCACACATCCAATGACAATCTTTGGATCATTATATCTCACATTAAATTTATCATATTTAGTTGGTTAATGACAACGATAGTAAAAGAATGCTGGAGAATATTGTAGTCGTTGATTTTTAAAGTTTTTTTTTATTAAAAATACTTTAAAATAGTATTTTATTTTTATTTTTTAATTATTTTTTATATCTACATATTAAAATATCTAAATATATATATATATAAATAATTTAAAATTAAACAACATAGAAAATACGATAGCCACCAAACTTCAAATCCAGATTTTTTTAATCATGTCGCGATCAAGTTAATTAAACTATAAACAATTATTCGGAGAAAATTAAATTCTTCATCATGACATCCTCTAATTTCGAACGATAACATGCTAGTGAGCTCACTATCCACGTAGAGCCACCCAGGAGGTGGTTGTTCGAGACTTGAAATCATAATAAATTCTTGACATGATCAGTCGAGACGAGCTTAGTATTAATTAATAAGAAATGTTTTTAATTAGTCTCTCAGCTGGGCGGATTAGACCAGTTCATATTGAGCATGATTCATTATTAAGCTAAGCTAAGCTAGCAATGGCATGTCACTTTCTAAATTGTTCGACAGACATTCTGTATTGTCATTTGTGATGATGTACGTGGAAATTAATGCCCATATAAAGTCACTTTACCTAACCAACCGACCATGTATTTGATTTCTATTTATTCACATTCCCTTAAAAATACATTCAATAAAGGTTTGATTTTGTTCAGATAAGCTTGAGCTTACTAATATTTTATGCCTTGTTCGTGGCTTAATCATATACATGTGGCCCTCGTGGTCCTAATTGTATGTGACGGCCACCTAGTTAGATATAATTCTCTCATTTCCTTCGCAACATATGATAAAAAATAATAATAATAATTTACAATAAATGATAAAATACAACATTAAATTAAAAAATTAAAAAAAAAAGCTCCAGGGGGCTAATAAGAAAATAACATACATGCACGAGCCTAAGATAAAGACAGCACCTCGTGCTTAAGCCAATATTATTATTTTTTATGGTCATTCACCCATATAAAATAATCTAAAAAAAATTTGAAATAAAATCAATCTAAATTGACAAAACCTCCTAAGTCCAAAACTACCATATCATGCAAGTTGAAGATTAAAGCATATTCTCATCATGAAAATTCTCTTGTCAAATAGAATCATTTAACAATAAGATAGATTTTTTTTTGGTCAAAATCGATATTTACCAACCACTTTCTTTTTCCTTGTCATTTTCAAGCGAGTTTCTCTATTTTTTTTGTAACCCAGGAAATGAACAATGGAGAAAATAAACTTTTGGAGCAAAATAAAAATTGTCGTTAATGTGTGGTTAGCCATATATTTTTTATGTATTTTACATATTAGTTTTTTATCTTTAAAATTATAATTTCGAGCATAATTTCGAGCTTAATCTATTCTAATTAGGCTATAAAAGGATATAAATGAGAAAAAATTGAAAATGAAAAGAAAAAAAAAATTGATCTAGTTGACTGTTTACACGAAAGCTACTTGACTCTCAAATAGGTTGAAGTAAACTTCCAAATTGAGTTACTTTGTAATCCACCTGATCATCAGTGGTAATTGATCATCTATGTACTGATGATCCAACAACTCCGATACAAATCGTAACAAGCAGCAGCTAGTATCCTTCTTTGGCGACCTCTTATAACTAATACTATATTTTAAGCTTAAATACTCTGGAAATAAGATTTAAATTAGTAATTTTCTTAAATGCAAGGAACTCATCATCATTAATTAAATTAGAAGCTCGTTAATATATATTTTTTATTCCATTATATAGAACATCTTCAGATCAACTTATGCTGCTGGGCATGAAACATCCTTGAGGTATATATATATTATCACGTACGTGATTGATGGCAATTGTTTGTTACCCTACTAATTCATCTAGTTATGGATCCATGGCAGTGGATGCCCAGTTTACTCGTTGAGAAACCCTTGATCTGATGTAGCATGAGAAACGAGCAGGTTTTTGCTCCTTTAATCCATAGTCTTAGTCTTAATGTCTCTTGACCTGGTAGACCGAACTCCATAAATAGCATTGGTTTTATTTTGTATTTAATGCGTGTTTGGTAGTTGACATGTAATATATTTTTTAATAGTGTTTTCTTATATCAAAATCATCAAAAAATATTACAAAAACCATCAATTTAACTTTTTTAAAGACAAACACATTTTTAAAAAGCACTTAAAAATGGAAGCTACCGCACTCACAAACAGGTTTCTAATATATCCATCATCATCATTATCATATACTAGATAGGAGGTTTGCATTAAGCCACGGGTCGGGTTAAATTTTTCCTAACAAAAAAAAAATGTTCAAGCGATGATAACTCGAGTCATCTAAGTTAACTTGACTAATAAGAGACTCGAGATATAAGATCGAGATAACCCCGCATAAAATAAAGAGAAAAAAATCACAAAGCAGAAGACTCAAAAATCTAATATCAAATGATGAAATTGAAAAAAAAAAAATTAAAAAAATATAACGTCGAAGAAAAAACCCTGAGTAACCAAGGGTTAACTTGACTAACCCGTGATATGACATCGTGAAAAAAAAATGAGATTTTAAAAAAAAGAGACCTAGCAAAAAAGGTTGAATTTAAGTAAAAAAAATGTAAAAAAAACTCGGGTTAACTTGACTAACTTGCACTTAGGATAACCCCACAGAAAAAAAAATAGAAAAATTACAAAACTCAAAGGTCAATAACTTAATGCCAACAGATGGAATTGGAAAAAAAATCAATTTCTTAAAAAAAAACATTGAGAAAAAAAACTGAGTCAACCTTGGTTAACTCGATTAACCCGTCACCTATGATATGAGATCAAAATAAACTTACAAAGCTCAAGATCTAATAACCCAATGTCAAATCATGAGTTAAAAAAATCAATTTTTAATAAAAAACTTAAAAATAGACCGAACTTAAACTGGGCTTAATACTTTAAATAATTATTTTAAGTCATGAGACTGGGATTACCCTTGAAACGATGCTTATGTTTTTTTTTTTTTTAATTTAATCTTGTTACATCAATGTTCTTAAAAAAATAAAAAGATAAAAAGCCAAGTTTAATTGTTTTTTTGCTTTAAAGATTATCACTATAATTTTATTGTGCAAATAATAATAAAAAGATAAAAAAAGCTCTTGGACCAAAGTTATACATTTTTTTCTTTAGTATTTCATCATATTAAAAAATATGTGTTAACCAATTTATTCTCAATCAATCATATAATATAAATGGATCCTATTAAAAATAAAATCTTTCTCTCAATTGCAAGCTTTGTCGGTTTTTTAAAAGGTTAAAAGTGTTATTATATTGTTTTAATAATAGTATAATATGTTTAGGATCATAATAAAACACTAATGGTTTTTAAGTTTTTTTTTTAATCAAGTTTTTTTCTACGTGATAATATTTTTGCTATACATACCTCAGTGCTAAATTTAAAAGGGTTTTAGATCCGACAAGATTAATTATATAATATATGTCCGAACTCATCCCATTATGATCTCCATCCATAATTGACAAGAACCACCCTTTGTTTCCTTTTGGTTTGCTTTGATAAGCAACAATCTTAGATTTTGCAGAGCAGATTCAAGTGATAGATCATTTTCTTCTTACTCGTATTCATTTTGAATTCAAATCTAAAAAAATGAAATTGCAAAAACTAATTAAGTTCTTCATGATCCATGAATGATCTTGTTTATGAGTTGATTGAGCAAAAACTTAATTTTAACATGGAAAAAGTTGTGCCTAAATATCTTGATTACAGAAATGGGATGGGACAGAGACATGAGAAGACCGCACAATGGTAGTGTAGTTTCATTTCATAACAATTTTCCAACTATATTCTTGTGCGTGCGTTAGCTTACCGCCCCCCACAGGCTTCTAAATTATAGCATGAAGCAGCAAGAAACATCTACGTCCTCTTTACAACTCATGCATTCAAGGCACTATCAAGGGCCTGTAAACACCCACGTGTCAAGAACCCGCCACCACCTTAAGGACTAAGTAAATATATAGCAATATAGCATCCCTCTCCCTCTCCCTCTCCCTCTCCCTATATATATATATATATACATATTAAATTGTGTGGAGATGTAAGGGAAGGGTGCTGAGTATATCAATCAAGAATTTCTGAGACCACAAAGAAGCTAGGTAGCTTGAGTAAGCTTGATCTTCTCAAGTTCTTGTTATCGTCATTAATTTCCCTGTAACAGATAGTTTAATATAGACTGGTATTTAGGGAGGAGACTATACTAATAAGATAGATAGTGACTCGAATAGACATGCTCACTTCTCATCACCTTCCTACCCATTTCCTAGCAACATTTCACTCAATTATATCACCGATTTCACTTGAGCAATATTTCACTGTTCGCCTCACAAGGATCAACCTCATCCTCTTGTTATTCTTCATATTGATTTCTCTTCTTGCTCCAAGGTCCAAGGGCTAGCCAGTTAGAATTTGTTTGCTTTGTTTCTGTCTGAAAATAGAGAAAATTTGCTTCCTCTCACTCTCTTGGTTGTTATTTAGTTGTTAATCTTGTGGTGTTTTAAGAGATGGGGTTGAGTTCTAAGCAGGTTACTGGTGATGGGCTAGATTGGAGCCAGACCCTTTTGCAGGCTCATACTTTGGAGCTGCCTAAACCTCCTGTAATAAGGAGGCAGCAGCAACAAAACCAGCTGCAATTCGAGCCCTTGAAGTGTCCAAGGTGTGAGTCGACAAACACAAAGTTTTGTTATTACAACAACTATAACAAGTCACAGCCTAGGCATTTTTGCAAGTCTTGCAAGAGACACTGGACAGAAGGCGGCAATCTCCGAAATGTTCCTGTTGGTGGCGGCCGCAAAAACAAAAGGCAGAAAACATCAAAAACAAGTTCCAACACCACCACCTCTTCAAGCACTACTGCAAGCACCACTGCTCCAAGCAACAATAATAGCGCGACCAATATGACTAATTGGGTTAATCCCCAGTTGGCAATTCAAGCTCAGCAGCAAAAGCAGAATCTTCCCGATCTTGTACTTGGTGGTCAAAAGGATTTATCTGAAATTCTGTATCAAGCAATGATCAATCCACCATCTTCAGTTTTGCAACAGAATTCAATCAGCTGCAACAACTTTGACACCAAAAGTTTCAACGTCAACAACAATGGTGTCCTTTTGGGCTCATCTGTGTCTATACCTCAAAATCAAGGCTTACTGTTTCCTTATTCAAGTTCTTTTGACACACATCCATCTTCAATTTGCACCTCCTTTCAGCTTTCAAATGTTTATAACCACACTGGAGAATCTATGGAGGACTCAACCATCACCACCATCATGCCTCCCACAAGTAGCACCATCACTCATTCATTGCAAGTGCCAAATACAAGCAGTGGAATGGACATGACAAATTACTGGAATTGGGATGATATAGAGAATTACGTCTCTGCTGATCTCAATGTACCATGGGATGATTCTGAAATCAAACCATAGCCCAGGTCTTTATTAACCTTATTAGAAGTGTGTATAAATCCTTTCTTTCTCAGTTTTTTTTTTCAAGTACTTGAATGTTTTTATGTGAAGGGCCAGTCTCATTTGTAAGAATCACAATCCTATATTAATGAGTTAACTATTATAGTTAGAAGTAGACTGTTTCAAACGGTCTCTCCCCCCACACCGGTTTTTTATTTTTTTCCAGTTTCAGCTTCAGGCTATAGTATAAGGTGTCCATTTTTGCTGTCTTTTTCTCTCTTTATCTTACCTCCATCTGTTTCAATTCTGAAGGAAAAGTTTCCGTATGAAGTAGGTTTAAGGGGTTAGGGTTCAAATTGTGATAGAGAAGGTATCTAAGTTGAGAGATGAGTGATGGGGTCTTCTCCAGCTATTGGCTAGGCTATTAAGTAGATGTGATGGAAGATTCTTCTGGGTATGTATATTTCTTTGGATATATGGATTTGTTTTCTCACCACTTGTTCAGGAATCTTTCTACTTTTTTATTCCTGACAGATATTCCTGATGTAAAGTACTTTTTGCAGTGAGTTTCGAGCATTTTAGAATTCTCATGACGAGTTCTGCATGATTCTCTTAAATCCTTAAAACATATCTGGGCACTTGATGGCTGTTATTATATGTTAATGTAAATTGTCCAGAATGCTTGTTCTTATCCCCTCGGCACTGTAGTTGGGCAGAATCTGTGCAAGTTTAGGCTATAATTAGTCCAAAGGCTTGTTTTCTTCTATCTTTAAAGACCGTTGGCGTTGATTATGGATTATAGCAGCACTGAACTGCTAAAACAAAGGTCAGAATTGATGACCAGAAAGCCTGAAAATCTTGGTTAACTAGCATGCATGCCCCTTGAACATTGAAATTCTCTTGGCAGCTAGTGGGGAATTTAGATTGGAAGAACAGTGAAACATATTGATATACAAAAATATTCTACTCATAAGAAAATGTATATAATAATGATTGATTTTGGACTAAAATATAACTCTCTCTTTTTAAATTAGAATGAGCTATTTTATAGAAAAATAAATTAGATAAAACCTATCTGAAATAACTATTAAACTTCAGAGATCATTTTGAACTTCGAGAAGACCGTGGCTCCCACTTACACCTCTAGTTAGAGCCCTGACGGCAGCAATCCTTCTCCAAGTACTAAAATAGAAAGGATGTTTGTATTTTATGATCTTTGCAAACAAATTCAAATCAAATGAAGTTTCATTTAATGATGGATTGTTCATCTAATGAAAATTTTTCATATATTCTGATTCTGGGGTAGGGTTCTTGGACAAGTCGACAAATGCATCTAATTAGATAATTATATTTCAGCTTCTTTCCAAGTGGTGTTATTGATGCTACAAGTAGGAAAAAAAGGAAAGTATTACTCAACTTGTTCAATCACAAACTTGATCTTTCTGGGAAATTATGCCAAGCACTTTCTATGGTTAGAAACAGAAGTGATGTCTCAATGACAGGTTATTGTTTCTTCTACCTTGTGGGGCTTACGCTGGTTGCGGTGATCAAATGTGTTCATTGGCTGGTGCACGTGTTCTGCATACGTTACGTCCAATTTTTCGGGTCCATTACAAAGCAAGAGGCCAAATAACCATGGGGTCGAACCTGATCTGGAATATCAGCCACCAAATTTTGAATGAAAGAATTGACATGGAGGCTAAAAGCTTGCAAAGCATTTGGCTTCCAGGAAAGCTTTATTTTGGACAAAATCAAATTTTCGAAAGATATAGGACACATTTATTAGTCAATATTAACCGAAAATGATGCTTGTCTTCACCTGAAAAAAAATATTGATGTCTTTATCTGAAGAAAGAGAACAGAACTGCTGGTTTCTGGTTTATGATCAGCAGTTATCTTATAATGAGGAGAGTAGAAATAATCTCCAAGAAACACTGTTGTTTATAACCATACTGCTCATTCTTAGAGATATATAAGTTAAATCCTAGTGTATCAAAAAGACTAAAAGATGATGAACAAGAGCAGCTTTAACGAAGAAACTGACGAACAAGAAATAAATGAAATATAAAACCAGGCTACAAAGTTAATTTGTACTTAATCAAAATCAATCTGGCATAATATACGTATGTTAACACTTGATTGTCCATGATCACAACATGCAGGCCAACTAAACAGAGACAAACTCAATCCTTTCAGAAGTTCCAAATCAGCTCAGGTTATAGATTCCCCGTCCTTGTACCAGTGTCTCCGTTATAAGAAAGTTGTCCATCATTAGCCTTGGAATAGCTAACATAGTAAAGCTCGGATACAACGCTAGTCAAGACAACAAATGCAGCTCCGGCCCAGAAGACTCCCTTCCTCACCTTCTGGCAAGAGTGAGAAGGATCTGACAAGTACTTGGTGTGGTAGGCATTACGAACAGAGGCTGCCAGCAAGCAGACCTCAGCAATAAAGAAGAATACCCCGGTACAAGAATGCGTTGCTCAAATTAGCGAAAATAGAAAATAGCACCTCTCTTCTTCTTTTTTTCTTGGACAAGGTTTGGAAAGCAATATTAAGGTTAAGAAAAGGTTTGCTAAAGCACAAACCAGAAGGTGATAAATGGGGACAATCGCTCATGCTCTAGACCCACTAGGTCTCATAGCCTTCCCACAACACAAGCATCGACCAGCCGACCACTATTAGCAGTTGACTAGCCATAAAGAACAGGAGTGCACTGACTCCTAAGCCAGTTGCAATGTCTGAATCATAGTGACGATAGTTGTCGTTTCCTATTTTTTCAGTTGTTGCCTGTAAAAGAAGAGAAGGATAAGTTGAAATTGGTCCATCAGAAATTGTCTGCAATTGACCATTTTCTGAGGTGGAACGAGTACCAGATTTTGGCAGGTGCAAACTCAAGTTAATCTTACTTACCTACGAATCATGAAGGGAAAAGAACAAATTACTAAATAATGTACTCAATCAAGAAGGGATTTAACTATTTGGTCAGATACTTGGTCATCCATCACTAACAGAACATCAGACTCATGAACCTACAAGTTTAAAACAAGCACAGAACAACCCAATTACAGCAGGTCACATGCATGAATACTAAGTTCTTAATACCCAGTATCCATATATGGAAGCCAAAGGCCCTTTAACCAGCACGCATAAAAGCATTCCAAGAGATTGACTCAATGCAATTGTTCATAGACCAAGGTCTTTAATGTCTTGCTGGTTACCAGTGAATGACACAGCATTTGCTAACCTGAAATCAATATGCTCCAAATACAGTTTTCCGTGTAGTTTTACCAGGCAAATGTCATCTTTATATACTTTCAGTGACATGCTTAGCCTAACACTCAAATCAAAAGGCAGCTAGCTCTTAGAAATAAACAAAACACTCAACAAAAGCAATGGCAGGGAAGAGACCGTAGCATTCATTACTGATTTCTGTATATTTCGGATGATAAATTCTTTAAATTTCTCCGGACCAAGGAGGAAAAAGTCAAGTGTTTTATCTCTCTTAAGATCACACGCACTCATACAGAAACATAAATAATTCCCTCAAAGGACTTAAACACCAAATCTAGTAAAGAAAACTACAAGATATTTCTTGTTTGCACAAGAAATTTCTCTTTTCCTTAATATCTTTGCCCTCCTTCAAAGTTCTTGTTTGCACAAAGCTAACAAATTTCACAGACCAAACACTACAAGATATCACCACATAAATTAACAATTATCAAGCAAAACCAACCAGACTCAAGAAACAAAACCAACCAGGCATTTAAAGAAACCTAAAAGTGGAAAAGCCAACAACTTTCTAATTTTTGCACAACCAGTTTAACAAAAACCCTCATATCTCTAAAACCCACAAAGCAAAACTCATAATCCACCACCACCTCCACCTCCACCACAACTATAACAACAACTCCTAGAAACACCAATTTTAAAAGCTACAAGAAGAAGAAGAAGAAAAAAAAAGCTTTCTCTAAAAAAACAAAGCAAAGGCAAAAGAAGAAAAACTTATAGTGTTCCTTCTCTGTTCAGCAGTAACAGCAAGAGCCAAAGCAATCAGATCAAACCCCAAAAACCACTACCGGTAATGATGTTAAGGAACCCATCTTCCAAACCCAAAAAACAGAAAAAAATCTCTACCTTTTCTTTCTCTCAGCTCAACACACGAGAATAAAATGGATGGAAAGTTGGAACCAAGGTGTTGAATATACAAACAATAACTATTTATTACTCCTGTATAAACATCATACTATCAAGTTAAAAGAAAACTTGCTTGCTGTTCACTGAAACAGAAGGCACTGCCGGCAATCTAGCCAAAAGAAAACATGCCACTGTCAGTCACTCACAAATCACGACGGATGGCTGTGTTGAATGAACAGTATCGTTTTTCATTTTTCACTTTGATCACTAAACTTTATTTTTTCTCAATTTCATCCTGATATTTGTGATATTTTTTGTCTTGATTATTTTCTTTTCTTTGCTTATTCTTTGCTTTCAGAAATGAAATAGAATTGATGAAATTAGATTTAAATTTATAATATAAAAATCAATTAAAAGGTTGACAAAAAATAAAACAAAACAAAAAATCCTAGCTGTTTTCAAATTCATGAAAAAAGTTTATTTTTGTTCAAAGATTCTCTATTTAATCATTTTTTTTAATTTCTTTAGTTTTAAAATTGTATATTTCAGTCCTAAATTTTAAGATAGGAAAGAAAGAGTAGCAAAAAAAAATAAGAAATGAGAGAAAATATGGTCAACTAGCCATCTTGAAAAAACAAATCAATTTTAGTTTTATTAAGTTTCTCTTCCCATTAAGATATTTTTAAACTTTCATTTCACTAGAAAAACATAGATTGAAGCTCAAAATGTTTTTATTTAGTTTAGTTTTGAGTTTTTTTTTTGTGAATTTAAGAACGTTTGGAGATTATAAATTGAGATTAAGGTTGTTAGGATGTTTTTTAAGTGTTTTCGAGTGAAAACATAGTTGAAAATTAATTTTTGGATACCAAAACTTAGATTTTAACTCTTCGATCATCTCCAATGACAAAAATCTTTACCAATAAATGACATGTCGTCTACAACAAAAGACAACACATTATTTATTTATTAAAAAAAAATGTCTATCCTCTTTGAAAAAAGCAAAAAGAATATGGACGCAAGCCTAGCCCTTATAAGCCCGCTTGCTTGGACTTCTTTGTATCAGGACAAGAGCGCTGACCTAACATTTTTAGTTATAGTGACTAGCCTTTTTTTATATCACTCTTTAGTTTTTTATTTTATCTTAAATTTTAATTTAAAATAATTATAAATAAAATCATATTTAAAATATTATACCATTAAATTGTTGGGTTTCTCAAAATATATAAATACAGCAGAAGTTATAATTTAATTTTTTTTTTATAGTATCAAAGATCTATTTAAACAATGTAGGATTATTTAGAATTTGAGTAATGATTATTTTAAGATTAGACTTTTCTTTAAGGTTTGATTAATTTTTTCAATTTCATTCTCATTCAACTTTTTAATTTGTAAAATTTGTTCCTCATTATTTTAATAAACTTGAAAAAAATAAAACATTAATAAGTTATTTTCCAACTCATTTTCCATAACATAACCAAACATTGGAAAGTGTTTTTCAATTTATTTTTTATTAAACTATCAAATATTAAAAAATAATTTACTTTCTTAAAATTTACTTTTTTAAAAAAATTATTTTCCAACAAACAAATAAATATAACCCGAATCAAAGATTGAAGACTTGGATTATTTCTAGCCAAATATTTTTATTACATAAAAAATAAAATTCTCGAACCACGACGAAGCATGAATACCATCAGTGATGAACTTTATACAGAGTTTCTCTGTAATCTGTGACATAAGAGTAGCAGAACTGAAAACAAAGCTCGAAGAGATAAAATTCGACATAAGAATAATCGAAGACATGTTGGCTCAAGATTTGACAATTGCCAACCTCATAATTGAACAGGTTTTCAGACTTCTGTTGGGTTTGCTTACTTATCATCTGGGCCATAAGCCATATAAACTATGAGAAAAAATGTTCAAGGCTTAAAGCCTTTTCGGTTACTTTTCATGGGAAATTTTGCACCCATTCTAAAACTTTTTTTTTTTATTAAAAAATATATAAAAAAAAAACTTTCAGAATGTGTAACAGCTTATCGATGGAACTAGTTACATGACCCGCGCAATACCGCGGATCAATTTTTTTACATAAAAAATATTAAAAAAAGCCAAGATTTAAAAGTATTAAGTTTTTTTGCAAAACTATATCCAAGAATCTTAGATTTGACTGCAACGCCTGACCCAAAAGTAATATTTATAATAATATTAAACTTGAAAGACCCAAGTTTAAGTGGGTCTGACTGCAATACCAAACCCAATAGTCTTGGATATGGGTCTAGCTGCAAGGTTGTGTCATAAAAGTGTGATACTTAAATAGATTAATTAAAAAGAAAAAAATAAAAAAAAACCAATATGAAAAATAAAACTAATGAAGAAAAAGAAAAAAAAATGAATTAACTGAGTTAACCTGTCAAACCTGAGATCCGTGTCAT